>OZ010790.1:129474004-131974004 GCA_963932465.1 Maratus speciosus | reverse complement strand
AAAAGAAATGGTTTCATATTAAATGTGAGGCTGCATTGAGCAAAACCGTGTATTTTTATCGACCAAACCAATCATTTATTGAAAAATGAGACAAACGTAACGTAATGTTCACTCATTTTAAATTTCATACGCACTGTAATTAAAAATCATAAGCGTGAAAGAAATTTTTAACTTAAATTGTAAATTACTCTGTCATAATAAACATAATTCATTTTTTAGATTCTTAGTAAAATAATTTCACGATGCTGCTAAATAATCTCGATGCCATTACGAAATCAAAAGCTTAGGTCAATTGAAATTAAACATTTTTCTCATCAGATATGAAAAATTAGACTACAAATACCGATAAATTGTGCCACAGATTAAAAAAAAAAAAACCATATATATACACTGGGTTTCATAATGATATGAAGACATAATAATTTTGTGATAGCCTGGCAAAAATTCATAAATAATTATCAGAAAACTCCATTCTCAAGACACATACAATAAGTTTACATAATGCATAGCTGTAAAAGAAATATCAAACTTTAAATTCATTGAAAATATGAATTATCTAAAAAAATGCTGTTGCAAAAGAATATGAACGTTAATAGAAATTATCATCACTTCAGCATGGAAACTGTACAGGAATACTGAATGCCACTCTGCGAAGAAGAAACCAAAATATGCAAATTAATTTAGCATATAATGATACTTCATAAACCAGGAAATTTCCAAACCTGATCGGAAAGTGCGTTCCGGAAGTATGGGTCGTAAAAGCGCTTTAAGAGGTTTTGAAACAGAGAAAACTGTCGCTTTTAAGGATTAAGGACTTTTGGCCAGAGCTATTGCAAAAAACTGAAAAGATCTCAAGGAATAATATTAAATTATCTTCAATAAAAAAGCATTATGAAGCAAAGAAGTCTCCGGGACGTACGCCAGAGCTGTCCAAAAGGGAAAAAAGAGACATTATAAAAAGAAACAACAATATGTAAATAACATTAGGCGTACTTTCAAGAGATCCACTGATAGCAGTGTCAAAAAGTACCTAGTCCAGAATAGTCAATAACTCTAAGATGATGAGGTGGAAGAAAAGAAATCCCTAACCACGTATGACTAAAATGCATCGCACGATCGCCAGGATTGGGCAAAAGATTAATTTCCTTGAAGTTAAAATATGAAAGAGTAATATTTTCCGATGAAAAAAAAAACTCAATTTGGATGGTCCGGGTGGTTTTTCTTATTATTGGCACGATCTGCGCAAGAAACCAGAAACGTTTTCAAAACGGAAGCAGGATGGAGGTTCACACATGTTTTGGGCTGCGTTTGGATTTCATAGAAAGATTCCATAAATGTTGCGTTTCTCTCTGGTAAAATGAGTGGATTAACATACCAAGATCTACTTGAAGAAAACTTGCTGCTAATTGCTGAGAAAATTGACGGGCCTTTCTGGATGTTCCTACAAGACAACACATCCATCCACACAGCAAACAGCACTTGGAAATGGTTACTTAATAATGGTGTACATGTAATTGCATGTTCATCTGTCTCTCCTGATTTAAATCCAATGTAAAATGTATGGAGCTTACTGGTTAGATCTGTTTACGCAAATGGAAAACAGTATGCCACAATTTCAGAATTAAAAGCTGCTATCATCTTCCACTGGTATGAAATCGATCGAAATATTTTAAAAAGCTTGTTCCACTCCATGCTTTATCGCGTTTTTACATTAAATAAAAGATCTAGTGTATACATTGTCTATAAATCTATATTTGTGGCCATTATTCATATCTGTATGAAACACCTCAAAATGGAAAAATGCAGTTTATTTTATGTATAAATCGCTGTTTCAATTATATTTTGCTACAAAAATTAAAATGACTTGTTCTATTTCCAACATTAATTAGACTGTTTTGTAACTTTTTCTTCCTTTTTATGCTTGAAAAACTGGGTCTTCATATCATTATGAAACCCAGTATAATAAGGCACAAACGTGTTCGTCATTATTGCAGGCGTCATAAATTAGCTAACAACAATGTCCATAAAACCATTAAGGAGTTAAAATAGTGAAGTAATTATTAGCCAAACTATACACTCACTAAAATATGCCAGTCGCTCCTGACACAATTACGGAAATTTATCAACACTTGCGTGTATGTAGACTTACTTACACACACTTATACGTTCCCGCGCCAAATCTGGCAACAAAAGTCGCCAGTAAAATGACTAATTTGGAAATGTGCTTTTTTTCCATGAATCTTGTATCCGTATTTAAACCCTTTTAAAGGTTTAATGTTGAAAAATTCGTGTTTCATTAGCATATTTTTCCAAGAGATAAACTTCGTGCCTAACACAGAATTCTTAAGTGATGAAGCAACACCTGAATCGTTTTTGGTTGTTATAACACATTGTGCGGCATAAGTAAATGCCTTTTTATTTGTGTCATACTTGAATAAATATGCTTTAAACAAAGAAGCAAATATCTTTTGATTATGTGAAAAAGGCTGGAGTTTTAGAGAGCATTTATAGACCTAATAGAAAACAGGCTTGTAAATACCGGAGTGAAGTAACTGAAGTCACGTAGCAAAAGATTAAGAATACATTCTTTAACCGTTTTGCTAGATCTTTTCAAATTTGATATTGATTTAGAAAGCATTTTTAATAAAGGAATAATGTTAGAAAAAAAACCTAACTTTTCTAAAACAGCCTTGACATAGATCCCCTTCTTGGGCGTAGGTGTTGGAGCTTCATAGTGATCAGTACTGTCTTCCTACAGATAAGGCATTACGTAAGATGTAGCTGGCTATTTTCAAAATTTCAAACTTTTTTAAATTGCACTAATGTTTGGGCTGTTTTTTGTAACTTTGAATATTTTCCTAGTAGATGTAAGGCTTCATATTAAAAACTTATGTAAAGAAAATAAGTTTAAAATAGTGTGAATCAATAAGAACTAAAAGTTCTTCTTAAAACATCATCAAAAACTTTTAAATGCGCTAGACCTTTCGAAAGATCTGAGTCTTTCTTTACAAGGACGAGCTTCTGCTCTGAAAGCAGCAGCAAGACTGAAATGAGAGATAAGGGAAAGGAAACATGTTGAAGAAGCAGCCAATAGGAAAGTAGACATCAACAGCCAATAGGAAAACAGAAGACAACAGTCAATTACAGAAGAGTACAATCAAAACAATAGAACACAAAGTAGAAGGGGAATAAGGAAGCAAATTGGGAAAATAAAATTACATGAAAATAAAATAAAATTAAAAATAAATAATAATAAAATGAAAACACACACAATTTAATTAATATTAGTCTGTTTTTTATATTTTTTTATATTTTATTTACTTATTTATTTTTTAATTTAATCTGTTCCTATATTTTAATAAATGTGTGTGTTTTCACTGTATCATTATTTATTTTTAATTTCATTTAATTTTATTTTCATGTATTTTTTTTTCAATTTGCTTTCTTATCCCCCTTATACTTTGTGTTATATTGCTTTGATTATACTCTTTTGTGAATGGCTGCTGTCTTCTGTTTTCTCATTGGCTGTAAAATTGTATTTTCCTATTGGCGTTCCTTTAGCTTGTTTCCTTTCCCTTATCTTTCATTTTTGTCTTCCTGCGGCTTTCAGAGTAGAAGAACGTTTTTCTTTAGCTTGAGAAAGATAGACTAAGATCTTTCGAAAGGTCTAGCGCATTTAAAAGTTTTGATGGTGTTTTAAGAAGATCTTTTTGTTCTTAAAAACTTATGTGTTTGCCAACTATTCTAAAATATTCTTTAAATTGGAGAAATACCTGAATGAACATCACTTCATTTATAAGAACCTTATCTGTAATAGCATCGTTTTTTTTCTTCCACTCTTCGCTTTATTCAGCAGTTATTAAAATTTAGTAATTTAGTATTTTAACATTTGAATCCATTAAGGCATTTACGCCGTTCTCTTGATCAGTCAAGTACTCTGTTTTATTTCCTGTTTCTATTTCTTTCGAGGCCTTTCTGGTGTTTATTTTCTTTGTTACTGTTCGCATCTTACATCTCGTATTTTAATGGTTTTCTTTAACAGTTATATGTCTATAAGCAGTATTCGTTGAAATCCTTCGAGAAAAAAGTGTTAACCATATCAATGACCCTTTTCGGTAAATCGTAGCTCGCTTTTGCAAATTATTTGTAACATGAAGCGAAAGTATGATTTTTATAATCAAAATTGCTGTTTGCTAGCTCGCTAACGGAAAATATGATAGGGAGAAATTTTGTTTACATTTATCGCGTAATGAAAAATATATTGGCTAAAGAGCAAATGTATACAACAATAGCAAGATGAAAGAACAAATAGCGATAAGCAACACGTAGACACAATATGTCACTAAAAACTATAAATATCGAAAACGTGATACCAATGATTTATAAACAACAGCAGCAAAAAATAATCAAGAGTCTAAAAGAATGCTTCACAACTTTTCAGCCACCTAAATTGTATTTGAAACTGAGCTTCCATTTTTAGTACAGAAACGTGGGAACTACCAACAGTCAAAACTCTGGTGAGCGGTTTTGTTCTATTATGCGTTATAAAAACTGAAATTATGCGGTTTAAAAAAAGAAAAAATGTTAATAAGAAAAAAAAAAACTAGAAAAAAACATTCCTACAAAAATCCTATAAAAATAGATTTTAAAAAATCTAAAGCTTTCATTTGTACATTTGAAGAGAAAGTATCCAACTAAAGAATTTCAAAATTATAAAGGTCTATTTTAGAAAATTCGATGTACCAACAAAAATACAACATTGTAAAACTATATATACATTCAAATGCTACACCGTTTATATTGACTAAGAGCACCTACCTCGTTTTTAAAGAAATAAGAAATGCTATTAATCACAATACCTCTGAAGTTAATGTTTATGAAAGTAAAATTTTCCTTCATAGAAAGAAAATCATGCCTTTAAGAAAAGGTATATTGTTTCGTTATTCACGTAATTGTAAAGGTTTTATTTCTGTAAACTATTTTTGAAACTGAAACTTTTCTTAGAAATTGCAAATAAAAGGTTTTCCTTTCCTTTTACTTTCCAAGAACTAGTTTCGTAACCGTAACAAAGGAAGTTAAACGGTCAAAGATGTAGTAGCATTTCTAAAGCATAAAACACATTTTTCATAATTTGAAACAAAAGAAAAACGAAAAAATCCTTATCAAATATCTTGTCGGAATAAATATTCACCATATGTAAATAAGAAAAAGTTTCCAAGGAAAACAGAATATAACTGCATTTTATTCTATCAATTAAAACTTACAAATGAGCTCATTTAAGTAAAACTGTACTATAAAATTAAAAGTACTCATAATGTGCTTTATTGCTAAAAATGCGATAAAAAATATTAAAAGATGTTAAATTACTATAATTCCGTGCATTTCAACTTTAAACATAGTCATCCTCAGAGATAAAATGCAAAAAATTCAAAACCCGATGTTACAAAAGTCTTATTTTTTTAATTTCAGCTATTTTCATTGTGTGTAATTTTAATTTTACTTTTTAAAGATGAATGTATTTGCTTAAAACGCTCTTGTATGTAAAAAAAATGAATACTAGCCTTAGCATGTTTTAAAATGCTTTAGTTTTTGTTGCAAACTGCCCTTTTCTTTTACTGTATAAAACAAGAAAAATATTGGTTAAAAGTCTACAACATATTTTGTTGTAAAAATAATGAGAACCTGTCAAATTATATTTGTTATCATTTCTTTTACAAAGCTTTAACTATTATTTTATACGAGGCGTAAGATTAAAGTATGTATATATGAAATCATATTACTAGCATTATCTTACATTTCCAACTTCAAACCAACAATGTTGCACTTTTGTTTTCGTGAAAAATAAATATTTTATTCATGTATTCAGTAGAATTATTTTAAAATGACATCTGATGCAATATCTACAAAACAATCCCATTACGCTAATGTTGCTCGGAGCCTAAATCTTCTCGACTTAAAAACTTTTCTCATTATTACCATGTTCAGCTATTAGAAATCTAAGCTTTTTATCACACTAAACTAAATTTCAAGACTGTTTTCCATTTACAAAAGAAAATATTTGTAAATTCTCAATGGGATTTTGAAAAGAAGAAAATCTCTCTTTTAAAATAGTAAAGTTTAGTGCGTGTTTTTTTTTTTTTTTTTTTTTTTTTTTTTTTTTTTCTAAATAAGGAAAAATAATACTAAACGGCATTATAATAAACAGAAAGGAAGTATTTTAAAGTAATGATAGCATTTTTTAATCTAATAATAACGTATGAATTCTGAGAATTTAAATAGTAACAACAAGAAGAAATAATTAAACGTTAAAATTCTTTTAAGAAATTTAAATTAAAAATCTACTTTTTTTCCAGATATTTTTTATTAATATTATTGTTTAAGGTGACTTTGTATCATCATTTTTGCGAAAAATGTTGGAAATATTAATTTTACAATATTTTGATTAAACTGCATTTAGAAATCCGTAGTACTTTCTAACGAAGATAACATTTAAATAGTTTAGATAATGTTTAAATAGTAATTCCGATAGTAAATTTCTATGTAAAGATCCAAGTATCATCAATATGTGAGAAAGACTGTTTACAGCATCATTTTCATTTAAATGTATCATAGTTCCAATCTTTAAATTCATATTTATCAGGGTTTTTTTTCCTTTTTTATATTTTAATTAAGTCAAATTGATAAAACTTTGACGAATATTTTTCAATTAAATAATAATTTTATGAGGCAATACTCAAGATGAATTTCATGAAATTTCAGTAATATAAGTAGATAATACAAATATTAATTAAATTGTCATTTTTATTATATGTTTATATAATAAAATGGCATTTTATTTATTCTTTTTAGCTCACAGGCTATCAAAGCCTGAGACCTTACGTGCCCGCCTGTTCTGCATGTACAGGCGGGCACATACGTACGTATGTACGCAAGGCGATACCTCTTGATAGAAATATCCGATCTGCTTCAATTTTTTTTTCTGGGTTAATTCTGATAAGGCGCTTCACTGATTAGTTTTGGGGGTTCATTGGTTAATGATAAAGGAGGCTAGTCCACTCCCCCCCCCCCCCCTTAATTTAGATAAACGGGTTTTTCATGCAGAAATATTCGATTTGCTCCAAATTTGGTAAACCGGTTTATTATAAAAAAAGGTGCTTCCCTGATTAGATTTGGAAATCCATTACTTAAGTATAAAGAAGGGGGGGGGGACTTCCCCCCCCCCCTTAGTTTAAATTAATGGGTTTTTCATGTAGAATTATTTGATTTGTTCCAAATTTAGTATACCGATTTATTATGTTACGAAACTTGCCGTATTAGATTTGGAAATTCATTATTTTAGTTTAAAGGGGGGGAAGGGGGGTTACCCCCCTTAATTTAGATAAATGGGTTTTTTCATGCAGAATTATTCGATTTCCTTCAAATTTGATATACCAGTTTATTACGATATGGCGCTTCCTTCATTTGATTTGGAGATTCATTGGTTAAGTATAACAGGGTGAAATTGGGGCAAGTCTCATCCCCTTGATTTAGATAAATGGGTTTTCATGCAGAATTATCCAATTTTCTTTAATTTTTTTCTAGGTTCATTCTCATAAGGAGTTTTTCTGATCAGATTTGAAGGTTCATTGGTTCAGCATAAAGGGAGAAATGGGGTAGCTAATACCCCGCCTTAATTTAGCGAAATGGTTTTTCATGCAGAATTATCTGAATTGCTTCAAATTTGGTATACCAGTTTATTATGTTAAGGAACTTCCCTGATTATATTTGGAGGTTCATTGGTTAAGACTAAAGGAAGGAAACGGGGGTAAATTTCCTTTCATTTATTTTTTGAGGGGCATTATTCTTTGAAATAAGAATATAATAAATAATTAAAGTGAATAGCCTGTGAGCTCAATGCAATCAATTTCCTTTTACTGGGCACTTTCCTTTTTATTTTAGATGATTTTTTTTTAATCTGATTTCTAGCATTATAGAAAAGTGCAAAAAAATTCACAGAATTTTATAAACAATCAAAATTGTAAGAAAAAAGTTTTAAAATTTACTTAAATTTTCAAAAAAATTAATTTTTTCAATGTTTATCACAAAGAATTATATTTTTTCTCATTTAAGTCATTTTCGTTCAAGCAATCATTGTCCAAACGATATTATAAACCATTGAAAAATTTAAAAAAAAGTTCAAAAGGTATCGAGTCAACTTAATCACTCATAGTGGTATTTTTTCTAGCTAATAACTCTAAAGTAGTTTTGGCATATTTATTAGTAAACATATCCTTGAATATTTATGGCCATAAATAAAATGCATTTTATACTTTTTGTATTTTTTCAAATAAGTATTTATATACAGAACTAGGGGGCTCTGCCCCCTACGAGTTACGCTCGTCAACCCCCGTTCAGACACCGCAGACTCTAACAGCACGCTAATTTGATTAGCTTTAAAAAGATTTCGGAAGTTTGAATTATAATTTGAATCTGACGTAATTTTCAGCAAACTTTTCTTTCTCTTTTTAATATTCACGTAAAAATACTTTTGTTAGAAATGAAATATTATGATGATCTTAAAATATCAAATAAATGTATCGCGCAATTTTTTAATTTAAACTGTTTCGCAATATTATTTTTTGTTCATTTTACGCAATAAGTGTAATGTGACGTAAATGTGACGTAAATACTCCTATTTAAGACTTCTAACGCATGTTAATGAATTTATTATTTTACAATATTCTTTCTCTTTTAAAATTCACGTGTAAATATAGTTTTTATGACGTAATTTTCAATGAGTTCCTGCTTTTTATATTTTCTGTTTATAATAGTCACGTGTAAAATAAATTTTTAATTTGAATCAAGCATTATTGTTTGCGCTGTTTATACAGTTGGCAACAGTTTAAATTAATACAATTTTCTAAATTTTGTAAAAAATATCTCTCGAAATGCTGAAAATTTGAATTTAAAATAGAAATAAAACCTCAAAAAATGAGTCAAGTTAAATTACTAAAAGCAGTCTGCACACCGGGAAATTCTGATGCATAAAATGATATAAAAATAATTAAATTCCTATGTACAGTTTTTTCTCCTATAAAACTTTTTTAATGGAACGATTTTGTCCAACTTTGGCATTAAATATCTCCTAAAACAATTCTTCGATTTGAAAACTGTCTACATCAGCGTATTTATCAACCATTTCTCTATAATACTACCAATTTTCGTATTTTTGTATGCAACAGTTCTTTTAATATTAACGAAGAAAAGCCAAGCTTAAGCATTCAAATTGGATGCCGATCTGCCGGAAATATCTACGCAGATTTTCATTGGGCCATTTCCAAATCAAAACTTTTTTTTATATATAGAAGGATATCAGAACTCATAACATACCATCTTTTACGGGAGGCATATAACATCGATATGAGCAATAGTCATCTAAAAATGCGTTACTGAAAACCATTTAGATTTGTTACACGCCAGCACACTGGTGGCTTGTACTTAATGTATAAATGTCTCTTTTTAACTGGCATTAATTTAACCCCTAATATGTTTATCGGTGATAAAGGTATATATCTTATGATTTTTTCTACTTTCTCAAATAGACTGTTAAGACTGAAAGAAGACATATTTATATTTTGTAATCTGCTTATTTGGATCGATTAGTTGAAACGCATCGGCTTAAATGTATTAGTTTCAGTTTGTAATATTTCCAAATATCAGTTAATCTTTCAGTATGGAAGAGATTATCTGTTACAAAATATGCATGAATACTGGCAAAACTTTTATGCAAATGAAATTTCACAGATATTTTATATAATTGAAAGGTAATATTAGTTGGAAATATTAATCTTTCTCTAATTTTCATGAATTTCAAAAATTAGTAATTTTTGTAACACAAAATACATAATTCTCATGTGTTCAGATTTATGTAAATTTTGCACAGGTTGCTTATAAAATTGTATAAGTAGAATTAGAAAATCCTCTTTATCCCAACTTTAGAGTCTATAAAAGTAGCTTGAATTATTCTAATTCATTTCTATATATCAAGCTGCAACTATTTCAGTAACTTGGTTACCAAAAAAAAAAAAAAAAAAAACAGCTTATAAGTATTTGTAACAAGGAGAGAAAAGGAAAAAAACGTTTCCGAAGTCATTTTTTAAAGTACTTTTTAACTTTTAATGCATGAAATACACTTCCATCTACTTGCATACACTTTGCTTGGTTTTAAAAGTATCTCTCAAGCAAATGCCAAGGATTTTGAATAAAGCATCCTTTAAGGGTCACAGGACTCTTAAAGCTTTAAAATTTTCGAAATTTTAATTTTTTTAGACGTTAAGCTCCTATCTTTTCTGAACATTTTGATATAATTGTTTCATTGAAATTCCTATTAGAACTGAAGTTATGGCTTTTACATTTATACACGTTCAATAGCTGAATCGTCGTTTCGGGAAGTTTGAAGCCATTTTTCTCCCAATGACGTTTTTGGGCATAACGCGCACGATATCTCAAAAACTTATGAATCTTTTTTCATGAAATTTTCAAAACACATGTTTCATGTTAGTCTGTGTAAACTGAACCTAAAATTTTCTTTTTATTGTTCAAAACAATATTTTTTAGGTGATTATACGGTTGAAATGTTCTTAATTTTGCATTAGCTAAATACAACTTTGAATTAAAAATATAAAAAAGCTTTAAATACAAATTTATTTAGGTTCAGGGTAATTATTACAATCTGAAGTATAATTAGGCACCGAAATTTTCATTCTAGTTGCAATACTTATTTTGTAATCGTGCGTGTAAGCTGTTATGCCGATTTTTTTTGCACGTCAAATGTCTAACAGTTTGGAGACCCCTTTAAACGCTAATTCTGCATCTTATAATTTTATAAATACATGAAATGAAAGAACATACTTATATATTTTATTCCAATTAAAATTGTGTCTTAAAATCAAATACATTTTAAGATATTAAATGTTGAAAATGGTCTTTTCTTTTTCACTTTTTCCAATTTTAAGAGTCCTGAGACCCCTTAAAAGAGAATTTAACTTTTAAATAATGCTAATAAGAGGAAGAAAACTTTCAAAAGGCGCACGAAAACCTTCAAAGGACGCCATGTTGCCCGCAAGCGCGGCGTTGGACAACCCTGATCAAAATTACCATCTATGTAATATTTTGCGTATATATATTTTACCCATCGCAGCGTTGTAATTACATCTGCAGTATAAAAGTCAGAGATCATTCCATTGAATTTCACCATTATTAGAATATCTGGAATTCCTAGGAACACAGACTATCCAACAGAAATATATATATACTATTTCTATCCATTGCCCGAAACACTCCGCAGTGCCATATAAGAATGAGTTGTAAAAATTCTATCTTTTTCTTAAATCTGAGCAAATCTGAGTTCTTGCGACTTGATAGGAATAGAAGGCAGGTCTGATAAACATTATAATAAACGGGGAGAATTTCGGGTTTCGTAACACACCAGCAATATTTATGACAGGAAATATTTTAAGTGTCATTAGAAATGGTGACACTATAAAGCTACTTTCACTTTTAGGTAGATTTCGTATGCAATACCAACTATACCTATCACATTCTCCCCTATGCTGGAATTTCTGAAAAAAATTTCCGGATCTACACCGATCATGACCCTTAGAACCCCAAAACCACCCTCAGTAAAAAACTTTATATATCACTTTCTTCTGGACACGATAACTTCCACAATTTTGCGCAAATCTCTTCCAAACTGATACATAAAATTAAGGGGAATAAAATCTCGGTCAAGTTCGTTAATGAACAAAATCGGACCAAGGGGATTGAAATGGGGAGGAGTTTTGTGAAAACCGAAAAAACCCCATACCTTCTTATCATTTGTGTATATCAAATCAGTTTAAAGTTTTTATTACATCTAAAAATAGGGCCAAAAAATTATGTATCACAGATTTTTGATAAAATTAAAAATGTGCTCAAGGAGCGCAAAAATGGGGTTTTTTGGAGAAAAGAATTCATAACTTCGTCAATTCTCAAGATATCATATCCAATTAATTTTATTATAAATCTCCTTAATATTATCTACAACTTTTATATTCACAAGTTTTTGATAGGACCAATTGGTACTCCCCAAAAAATAAAAAACGAAAACAAAAAGTGGGGAAGAGGGTTGAAGAAAAAAAAAATCCTTAACTCCGTCAATTCACAAGTTTAAAAAAAAAAAAAAAACATGAATTTATCATACATCTTCTTAATATTGTCTACAACATTTATATAGACAAGTTTTTGATAGGACCAATTCTTACAGCAAAAACAAATTAAAAATACATAGCGGTTGAAGAAAAAAATCATCTTATTAAGGATGTATTCAAATCCAAACTGTTTATTTTCTGAATCATTTTTAAATTCATTTTTGCTCTCAAATGCATCCAATTGGTAGAGTCGCTTATTCAGAAACAATATAATGTACTGTAATTATCGATTTTTTGATAGCGGCAGAATATATTTCAAACAATGATGTCAAAGTGGGCATTTTGAACAGAATTTCTGAAGCGATTGTGTTAGAAAAGAAAAATATTGTCCTAGTGAGAAAATAATTGTTTATAAAGCAATTTTAATTAATTGAACGACAAATAAAAACACAAGTCGCTTATAAATCTCTTCAAAAATCACGTCAGCAAGTTTAATATTTTTTCTATTAAAAATGAATCTGAAAATGTGCCAGAAAATTTCGGGTTGTTGAGCATAGAAAAGTATTTTTTTTTTTTAATACCGCTTTAACATGATTCTGATAAAACCAGCTATTATATAAAAGTGAAATAAAATCTCGTCAAAAGCGGCCAGATAAAATTGTTAAATTGGGTTTATCTCTAATCATGATTTAGTTTTTGTTGGTGAAATTTGTACAATTAACTTCGAAATCTACCTCCCCCTGTAGGCCGGGCCGACAGGGATTTCTTTAATGTGCATCTAGTACTAGAGAGAGGAAATATTTTATCTGTCAACATGTTGAAGACAGCAATTTCCATTGTTGTTACGGACCCTAACATTTTATAGCCTACTAAAATATTTTTATTCGCCACTTTGCGAATGGTGAGTGATATTCCCAATAGTTCGTGAAGATACGTTAGACTATGTTCATTACTTTGACTAACTGTAAGTATAATTACATGCGATAATCTTATAGAACAGTATCTAATGCGTAAATAAATACAAAATTACAATTCCGAATAAAAAATTGTCAATCCATTTTCAGTTAGAAAAATATCGCCTAGCCATCCATCCCTTATAGAGCGGGCGGCGACGACACAAATGACTACGTCAGCGAGTTGTGATATCATGATTTAGGATGGGATTATTAGGTGTAGATAAAGGAATGACTGGTCTGCCTCGAAATTTCTTGGTATGATATGAACAGCAGCTTCCGCCAACTTGTCATTCTGGCGTCACTATCAGTTCATCGTGTTACGAGATGAATTTGGTGCCAAATTAAAGATAAAATAAAGTATTTTAAGAATATTGTGGTCTGTCTGCGCATATCCTGGTAGAAACAGATTCAGCCAGGTGGGGAGACATATCAATTGGTTTGAGCTCAAACCAGCCCTGGTAGAAATAACCATCAAACAAAATTTAAAACAAAAAATACGTCATAATGTGCTATCCAAACCCAATCAACATATTTTTTTTACATTAAATACTTCACCATCGACTTTCAAGATGATTTAATGCTTTAGAAAAAGCTTATTAACATTACGTGAAAAATGACTGATTCGGCATAACTTGGTACAAAACGAAAAGAACGGGGCGCCAATTCACCATTTTGAGAGTACTATCACGTCATCGAGTTATGACCTAAAAATTTAACACATTAAAGATACCGATTAGATCACTAAGAATATTTCAATCTGCCTCATGATATCTTGGTATCAGACGAGCAAAGCTTCTTTATTTTCCTTTCTCTATTTCATTATACCAATTCTTGATTTTGGCGGTATTATCACGTCATCAAATGTTTTTTGAAATTTTGGCCCATTAAGGGCCCATATCCGTACATTAAGAATATTTCGGTGTGCCTCGTTATAGCTTTGTACGATATTAGCAGAGCGGGGAGCCAAATCTTGATTTTTTCGGTATTATCAAGTCATCGAGTTACGGCTTACGATTTTGGCTGTTTAAAGGCCCATATCAATACATTAAGAAAATTCCAGCCTGCCATAGAGACGACATTGCGCAAAATTTTTGATTTTGGCGGCATTATCAATCGACTTACAGCTTAAAATTCTGGCACATTAAAGGCATAAATCAGTACATTAAGAATATTTGACCCTTCCTCGTAATATCTTGTTACGATATAAGCGCCAATTCTTGATTAGACGGTTTTACTACGTCATCGAGTTCCGGCATAAAAATTTGATACATTGCTCGAATCTGTATCTTTAATGTACCAAAATTTTGAGCCGAAACTCGATGACGTGATATTACCGCTAAAATCAAGAATTGGCCCCCCGTTAAGCTCATATCGTACCAAAATATGACAAGGCAGACTGGAATATTCTTAATCTACTAATATGGATCTTTAATGTGCCAAACTTTCAAGCTGTAACACGTTGACGTGATAATACCACCAAAATCAAGAATTGGCGACCATCTCGGCTCATATCGTGCCAAGATATGACGGGGCAGACTGAAATATTCTTAATGTACTGATATGGTGTTTAATGTGTTAAATTTTCAGGCCGTAACTAGATGACGTGATAGTATCCTCAAAATGAGGAATTGGCGCTTCGTTCTTCTCGCTTTGTACCCAGTTATGCCGAATCATTCTTTCACAAACTGTTAATAAGCTTTTCTTAAACCATTATTCCGTATTGAAAGTCGATGATGGTATAATATATATGGCAATGTAATGTAAAATATTATGTTGATTGGGTTTGAATTGTACATTATGTCGTATTTTTTGTTATAAATTTTAGTCTGCCGGGTGTTTCCACCAGGATATGCGCAGCAGATCATAATATTCTTAAAATACTTTATTTTACATTTAATTTGACCACAATTTCATCTCGTAACTCGATGACGTGATAGTGACGCCAAAATGACGAGTTGATGCCCGCTGCTGCTCATATCATACCAAGAAATATCGAGGCAGACCAGTCATTCTTTCATCTACACCTAATAATCTTATCCTAAATTATGATTTCATCTCGTAATTCGATGACATAGTCAGTTGTGCCGCCGCCCGGACTATTATAGATCATGTTTGCCACAATAAAATCAAAGGCAAATTCCTCCCTAGATATATTTTTACAACTTACTTACACCGTTAAATATTAGTTTTTAATAAGATTTGTTTACATTAAATATATGTAATATAAAGTGAAATATATTACTCGTATTTGCCTTTGATATTGTTTAACACAGTTCTTTTTATGTTTGATAGCAATTGCTTTTTTACTTATAGAAATTAATTTTAAAAACCTGTATAGGAAAACTCTTCCTAACCCCTTAAAGGTCGCATTAAATTACGGTTTAAAAATTCAAATTTCTTATTGACACCATTTTTTTTAAAAAGAATTATTCACCTTATTTAATAACAGGTAAAATGAAACCATAATAAAGCCAATTACTCTGTTTTGTAAAACTGGTTGGCGTCAAACAATCTGAATAAAAGGCACAGCCCGTGAATATCACGGAAGGGAGAATTAAGTGGTTAAAGACTACTTATAAAATAATTCGAATAAAATGGTTGATAGTGTGTCTTTGAGGTCATTAATTACAGCAGCCTGCAAAATTTGAGTTGTGTCGTGTTTTATTGCTATTGATAAAAGTAATTCTTATCTGTTTTGTAGCGATGAATACAAAAATGACCTTTATTTTTTATCGTCACGTGAGGTTTTTTTTTCAACTCTTAAATTTCAAAGTTAAAAAGTCAAAGAATATCGAAAATCTCATACTATAAAATAGATGCGATTGTTGTGTTTTTTAACTTTCGATAATTGATTTTTGTGCATTTTTTTATAGCTGAACGGAAAATGACTTTCATTATTAACCATCACGTCAGAAGTTTTCGCCATCGTAAGCAAATCGTAAATTTCAAAGTTAGAAAGTTTAAAGTTAAAAGTGACCCCTTTCGCACCTTACCCCTCATCAGACCCCTGAGCTGTTTAGCTGTAATTCTCCAGCATAAGCTAATAAATGTAATAAATTATTGAATAAATAAAATTATTGAATAAAAAAGTTTTATATATATATTATATTATCAGATTTACGCTATTTTATTTAACTTTTTAAATTGTTTGCTTGTGTTATTGAAAATTTTAAAAATAGTCGATAAACCATGCCATTTAAACAATATTTCATGCTTAAAAATTTCTGAATCCGGTTTAAATATTATTGGCAAATAATTAATTAGTTTAATCGCTATTTTAAAAATCTAAATAAAAGGTCAAGTTAAATATATGACGATATTTAATAATTTCTCATTTTTTATCTGTAAAAGAGAGACTAAAAGAAAGTGAATTCTAAAATCTTTTTTCTAAGTTCTAAAAATCCATTTAATTTATAATCCATTAATTAAATTACTAAAGAAATTAGAAAAGATATGTTTACTTACTCTGAGGCGTGTATTTTGATTAGTCCATAAATTCTGGAATTGATAAAATATTTATTTTTATTTTAAAATCATTTTTTATGGAATCCTAACTTATGATAACAATGGCACATAGTATCCTTTTAAACCAATTACGTTCCCACAAAATATTTTAACTTAATTGCTTCTATATTTTGTTTCCTTTATTTATATTATTTACGAATAATGATTAAGTTATTTTTTTATTATCTGAAATGACTTCCATATATTTTTTAAATATATGATGCTGAGTTTATTTATGATCAATTTATTTTAACTTATTATGAATGCAGTGTATTTTAAATCTTTAAAAATTGATTAGATTTGATCACAAGATAAATACATAACCGGTAAAATAAAAAATAATGTCTAAAGTTTTTATTGTTGAAAATTTTACGTTAAAACGGAGACCCACCAGTGGCCGAGAAGTTCTGCTCTCGAAGCTGGTACACTGTAAAAAAAAATCTGTGAAGTTACTAAAGTTTTTCTAGGAAACTTGGATTCCTAGAACTTTTCATGTAACGGCAACAACAAAATTTCATGTAACAGACACACTTTTGCGCCGAAAATCAAAAAATCTGTAAGGTTACTAAGAATTTTTTTGGAAACTGGGATTCCGAGAACTTTTCATGTAACTGCAGCCAGGGTTACAAATAAAAGTTTAGTAAGATTACTGAAATTTTAGCAGATTCATTTGTAAAGTTACAGATTTTTGTAGCTTTACAAAAACTAGTTTTGTAGATTTGCAGCTTTTTTCGTACAGTTACAGGTGAAAGTTTAGTAAGCATGTAACTTTAGATCTGTAGAACTACAGATTTTTTTTTACAGTGTAGACGGGAGGTGCTGGGTTCGAACCCAATTGCGCCCGTTGGCCTAATCGTTCGGAATTTTCGTGGTTTTCTTTGAACCGTGGATTTCCATGCGTAAATACGGGTTAGGTTCCCTTAGAACGACCCCCACGGAGAGCCCTCGTCCCCCGTGGTCCTATATCGCTCGTGTTGATAATTTCCGTCATAAGCCCATCCAACCATTAAAGCGGATTGCCTCAACTAATGAAAGCTTTTTCATTTTGTTTTTGTTACATTTTTAATTTTTTTCTGATTTCCATGACAAATTATTTAGCTGCTCCCTGGCATGTTTTCAAAAGCACATGGATTATTTATTGCGCTACAGACGTTACAATATTCAAAGGTAAGTTTAATTAAAGACGAGATTTTACTAGTGAAATCGTGTTTATTTCTATAGGAGTCCGAATAAAATATATCAGGCAAAAATAATGTTGTACATAGTTAATTGAAAGTTCAGTTTTAAGAAATCAGCTATTATATAGGAAACAATCATAACAGTTTTGATTCTATATGTATCTAATACTTACAGATTACTTCAATATTGAATATCTTGAAATTAGTATTTCTTTGCAGTTTGTTTTACACAAAGTCATTTATATATTTCTGTGACTATATCCGGATAATGATCGAACATTTGTTGAGTTATTATAAAATTTATAAATAATGTAGGAACTCACTATTATGGATAATAATTTAAAGAAGTAAAAACACTAGAACGAGCAATTCTGCTTTTTCAGAATTTAGTGTCGCCCCCGGCATTTCCATTACTTCATTTTCTTCTGATGGACTGATGGCTTCTATTATTATGAAACAGCCATTATAAATGAAGCGTTAGGTGAAGATGAAAGAGCAGCCGTAAAAAGCTAGAACTCTGATTTTCTGGTCAGAATGAGGAAAAAAATGGCCATAATATATTTTTTGAAAAAAATGGCATAACTTTTTTTTTTTGAAAAAAAAATTATGGCCATTTTTTCCCCATTCTAAACAGAAAAGGAGAGTTCTAACTTTTTACGGCTGTTCTTTCATATTCACCTAACGCTTCATTTATAATGGCTGTTTCATAATAATAGAAGCCACCAGTCCATCAGAAGAAAGTAACTCGGTTAAGCGGGATTCTACTGCAGTACAAAACATATTTCAATTTTAAGACTTAAAACACACGTTTTATTTTATGCAAAATGACGTCATTCGCATCCGCTTAAGTATTCCACATTTACGATATACTCTTAAACATCTACAGTAAAGAATGCGTAGCACATCACTAACATCATCGCGAAATAATGCACAAATGTAACAAAAAGATGCCGTCATTCAAGAAAATCGACAAAAAAAAAACAAAAAAAAAAAGACTACCTAATTATTCATAGATACAATTAAATATAGTTTATAACAGCTGCGTTGTTTCACCAGTAATCATTCGTTTATATTTTTTTCGAAATAGAACGTATTTTAATTACTTTTTATTTCGGTTGTTATGAGAAAATGGCATCATAAATATATAATTACTATTTTAGAACTATTTTTCATTCACTTTCAACAGAAATGGAATAGTTCGGATGCCAATATTAAGCAAATGGCTCCCAAAACCAGAAAACAATTAATATTTCAAAAATAAATGGAGATACAGTTTTCAAACAAAATGCATTTAAAAGAACATTTTTTTTCCAATACGATGGTATAAAAATCGAAAATATGTGATGCTTAGAAGTTTAAAAAATTGCTATAGAGTATTTAATCGTACTGCTTTGTTTTACGGCTGGCTTCTGTAAGGTAACGTTATTTCTTGGAATACACAAAATAAGCTGGGAGAAAGAAATAGCATATCGTACCGGGAACTAAAAATTCATAAATTTCAAAATAATCTACAAAGTAAAATGTTTAAATATTATAGGATTAATACTTTGATAAATTTGTCTCTATATTATTTTATACAACAAGCATTGCCACTATACATTCAAACGTTTTGAATTTAGAAATTCACATGTTCACTTTTATCCAGAAATCAATATTATCCAGGTCTCTCGCTTTAACCAGTCCCTGGTTTCACAATAAAACCTAGAATCGATAAAGATGATTTTATCCCTATTCCGCTCTCGAGTAAATATAGTTAGGATAAAGAAAAAAAAAATCTTTTTTTTTTTTTACCTTCATACTATCTTTATTGTACGAGAACACTTTTGATTTAATTTTCTGATTAATTTCGACTATCATTTTTATGGAAAGAAAGTATTTGGAAAATTGTCGAACGTTTTATATATAGCTATAGCATGTAGAAAGTATATTACAGACAGACCAGGAGCATTTCCGAAGTAATATGACATAAGTTGACTTTTATATATAGCATATTTATTTATGGCATAAGTTGGCTTAAAAAAAAAAAAAAACTTATACATATATTAAAATTTAAAATTATAGTTGCACTTGATATCTGCGTCAAATACTTAAAAAAGGGAATTCAATGTCTACTAAAGATTACTCAAAGTTTGACTTGTTATTTTCTTCATTTTCATTATTATTATTATTGTTATTACACAGGGTGTCAACTCTCAACGGTATCCAGTGACTAATTTCTAAATTGTTAGTCATAGACACATAGTTCCAAATACAAAATGTTTTAAATGAATTTAAAAATATTTTAAAAGTCATTTTGATCAATAAAAACAAAAAATTCTTAAAAAGTTACCAAATTTAAATTTCTATACGGTCCCCCGGGTCAACTCTAAAATGTGCCTAATGACTAATTTCTAAGCTGTTAGTATTAGACACATAGTTCCAATTACAAAATGTTTTAAATGAGTTAAAATTATATTTTAAAAACTGTTTTGATCAATAAAAACATTTCTTAAAAAGTTACGAAATTGAAATTTTTATACGGTCCTGTAACTAACATTTAATAAAAATGCCCTATTACACTAACAAACAAGATAAAAAATGTCCATTTATCTAACACTAAAATTGACTGAGTTATGAAAATTTGAATTACACGACTTATACCAATATTCTACATTTGAACCAAATGAGTTGGGCTTCGAGGTATCGTATGCAAAATGCTTAAAGTATTCAAAGGATTTATTTCGCGTGTCCACTTCTGGAGCCACTTACAGCAAGATTAAGGATAACATTAATTTTTATTAATTAAATTTTGATTATCTAATAGTAATTTAAAAATTTTATCATTTTGTAAAGAATTGTGGCCGCTGCTTTTCATCATTTCAATTAAAAAAAATTCTGTAATTTTTTAACGTACACTTTTAGTGCAAGTTGTATGTTTTTCTTCAATATATCCGAATGAAGATAGATTTCTAATTTACATTGTAATGTTAATTTTACTCTCAACTGTAATTTATTTTTTTATATCTGACATTTATTTATATTTCTAGAACATTTGTAAATACCTCTATTGCGCAGCAAAAAAAGATATTTTGACTTTAAACAGCTGTTACAAAACTTAAGGACCAAGAAGAAATGTTCAAGTAAATGAGAATCTACGTGAGATTGTTGGTCAAGAAGCAAACAATAGTATTAACAGAATGTTACACAGTATTTAATATACAAATTTGCTGGAAATATGTATACAGGGTACTACCACAGGTTCTTTTTCTGAAACTTGAATATTTTCCGAAAACATGACTGTACATAGAAAGCAAGATACTCACAATTAACAATCGTCAGTTCCATATCAATAAGGAATGTGGCCACCGTGTAATGCGAGGTAACTTTCAACACGGCGTGGCATACTCAGAACAACATGATTCAGTAGCTGTTGAGGCAAGTTGCTCCATTCCTCCTTCACTGCACGGATGATGGTTTCCTGGTTTGTGGGAGGAAATTGTCGAGCAGCAATACATCAACCCAAGGCGTCTCATACATTTTCAATGGGATTCAAGTCAGGGAAACGTGCTGACTAGTCTATGCGATGGATATCTTCGGCCTCAAGACAACCTTGTACAGACTGTGTGCGATGACAAGGTGCGTTATGGTCCATAAAACGAAACTTTTCGCCGACAGCACCTCAAAATGTCGAACATGTGGAAGCAGGATGTCAATGTACCGTCTACCGGACACGGACCCTTGGTCAAGCGCATAGATATCCCTGCGGCCATTGAATATGATGCCTGACCACACCATGATACTTGAAATCGCATATCGATCTCTTTCTAAAATATTTTCGCGACAATAAACACTACCAACCTCGCGCTATATCAGTTTACGTCTACAATCAGACGATAGGCTGAATCTACTCTCATGTGAGAAGAGCACGGTAGACCAATCGTCATCAGCCCAATTGCGATGCATACGGCACCACTGTAAATGGGCGCTACGTTGGCGTCTCGAGATTAGGACACACACAACAGGCCATCGGGGGTATAGTCCACTCTTTTTCAAACGTCTTGCAACAATTTTCCGCGATATTTTAGATGCTGTGGTAGCAAAAAGTTGATTTGCTAATTGACCAGCTGTGCTGCGTCGGTTCTTTTTTGCAGAAATAACAATATAGTGATCTTCTTGGGACGTCGTACTGCTAGGACTAACTCGTACCGTGCACCTAGTACATATTCCACTCTTTTGGAATGCTGCCTATTACCTAGAACCAATACTGTGCGCGATGTTAAATTCACGGGCAAAATCTCTTATTTTGCGTCCAACTTTCCGGTTATTCTACCACATGTAATATGATCTAAATGATGCCTCGAAGATATCTTCAAAATTACAATGAGTATGGAAATATGTTCAAAATGAAAATATGTTCAAACAGCCTAGCACCAATATTGTGCGCAATGTTAAATTCATGGGCAAAATATCTTATTTTGCGTCCTTTTTCCAACTTTCCGGTTATTCTACCACGGGTAATATCATCTAAATAATGCCTCGAAGATATGTTCAAAATTTCAATGTTCAAGCTTCACTCCATCTCCTTCAATTTTTCATCTAATGACAACTCAAAGCACCGGCCGATTGCCTAAAATCTCTTATCTCAGCTGTCAGGTGATCGACAGAAGCGGAAGTACAAAATTTGCGTAAGTCTCACAAAACAGAGTACATCCCGCATCCATGAAAATTTACACGTGCTACTGCGGATTTATTTATAACTGTAACCGTTGAAAATAACAGTGATCCTTAAGTTTTGTCCACCAGTGTATATCTGCAGGGTAATTCGTAAAGATCAAAACAATAGGCTATTTCCTTACATATTACTTTTAGACACACATTTACTTCCAATTGCGAAGTTTCATAAAATAGGTGCAAATAAATTACAAATCCATGGGGGAAGGAGTCCAATTTAGAAAATATGAAAACCAAATATTTATACGCCTCCGTAGGGTAAAATGTCCAATTAGGAAAATCTTCCTTATCCATTCCTGAATAAAACCCAAAAAATTCTATCTTCATATCTGCAAAACTCACAGAAATATGCCTGTTTAAGTAATTCTTTAGTTTTTAAGGGATATTTAGTTTTTAAGGGATCGGGCAAAGTGAAATTCAATAAGCGTGTAATTCAAGAAACAATGTTACTTTAAGAGTTCCATAAAACATGTAAAAAATATATTTATTAAGATAGAATTTAGATTTTTTTTTCTTTTTGGTGATGGTTAAACATATGATTTGCAAATAAAATCGCATCCTAAAATTTCTCATTTTTAAAAAAAATTGTTAAATGATTATTATTTTTTAAGTGGGGTAGTTAAAAATCGTTATAACTCGAAACATTATTAGTCGAATTTCAAGATTTTTTTTCATTTAATAAAAGGGGAAAATATAATTTTACTTTGTTTCAGGATTCTTTTAAATATTAATTTTAAAAATATCAAAAATATAAATTTACAAACTTATGTGACTTATTAAAAAAAAAAAAAAAAAAAAAAAAAAAAAAAAAAAAAAAATCCTACTTTCAAAAGTAAATATTTTTTCAAATGTGCCGAAAAAATTATGTAAAACAACCAAAAAAGACATGTTTCGAGCTTTCACATTTTTTCTTTAACAATCCTTGACTTATAATAATTTCAAGACGAGAAATGGTGAAAAAAAAACACCATGCAGAAAAACTCATTTAAAGTTTAAAACAAAAATTGACTCCTAATAAAATATTTAAATGTTAAAAAAAAATTGTAGGTGAGTAAGTATCTCCTTCCTGTAGCTTAAACTTCCGATTCAGTTTAACTTTTGTCATTTCCACTTTTCTCTTCAAAATTTAAGTGTCCGTCAGTTGATTTAAAACAAGGCTTTTCTAACATGCCGATTAAGAGTTTTTTCGTAATTTCAGCCCTCACAACTTCAGGTTTTATATCATCCTCCCGCCGAGGCTGTTAAAAAATTCTGTATTTTGGGGCAAGGTCAGGCCCGGTCTTTACTTTTTTCTGAAGACTCTGCCGGGACGGTCGTAACGTATTTTTTCACACCGAACTAGAACTGGTTTTCTTCTTCCCAGGTCTTCACGGGGCGAAATTTGCAGTCCCGGTCACGATCTAATCCGTATTAAAATTATTGCCTCTGACTGACCTGATCCGTGCAAAAATGATTAAAATTTGGCTCCGCCAAAATTTTTTTTACAAGAAATGCATATATTTTTAAATCACCATTGTTTTACAATCTAACTTTAAAATTCGTTTTTTTAAAGAACAGTAGATTTAAAGGCCAAAAAATTCAAATTTAGTAAAAACAGCGAAAAAACCATGCCTATGAAGGATTCCTGTCTTAAACGGAAAAATTTGTTGATATATGCAAAATGATTATAATAATACCTGACAAAAGAAATAGACTACATTTACACATCCTAAAAAGGGAACTTGTCTATAAAGCATTTCTTTCTTTCCTTTGCGATTCAGGCTTAGAAGATTTTACGTATAGCATTTTTCAAAGTCTCCAATGCATGGAATATGGATTAACGATATTAAATGATAAGTAAAACATTTGCATACAAATAGAGATTCATTAAAATAATAAATATCACAGACTTCGGCGCTTCTTTAAATATGAAGATTATAAGCATGGGAAAAGAGAAGCTACAATAAGTATTTTTGGTCTGAACTCCTCCATATGAAACAATTTTTATCCATATCGACGTAAAAAACTATGTTTTCAGTCAGAAATTCAGTCAGGACTAAGATTTTAACACCATATAATTGACCCATATAATTGTACACGTGCAGACCTCCAGCATGTTTTGAAAGCAGGTTTAACGTAAAATGTATACGCTGCTATTTTATGTCCAAAGGAGATGCACTGTCTTAAACTAACTTTTAACGATGTACAATTTGTGGATGATCCCTAACTTGCATTCAAAATGAGTCAATAACGCATCGCTCAGAGGCATGGATAAATGGCGTAAGTCACGAATTTTGAATTTTGATATCTCTGCAAATTTTAAAGATATCGAGATGATTTTTTTTTTTGTTGTTTAATTCAAAAATGGATAATGAAAATATTCCTAACTGGGAATTTTACTCTACGGGTGCCATATGAAAATATTTTGAATTTATATTTTGTTTTTTTTTCTCAAAAAGACCCCCATGGAGTTTCAACTTATAATATTAAATTTTGCACCTTTATTATGAAACTTTGCAATTGGAAGTAATGTGTCTAGGGGCAATATGTAAGTAAATAGCCAATTGTTTCTATTTTTTTTAATCATCTTGTATGTGTGTGCATTTGTGCATTTGTGTGTGTGTGTGTCGGCTTGTTCGAAAGTTATCGTTCTGCAAATGATCACGATTCAATATTATTAAGGTATAACAGTAATATTGTTGCCTGTTTTTTGTCCTTTTTGACTTGTTAGGCTTTACCATTCTTAAAAATTTGCCAATTGTCGAGAATTTTGAGTATTGTGTTAGGGTACAATTATTACTTCACATTTTAAATATAGTCGTCACGGTGCATGTAAAATTTCAGTACATCATCATCTACTACGCGTTAAAAAGAGGGATACTGGCCAAATTGGGGATTTAAAATAAATGTAGATCAGAGTATTGCATCAGGTATGGGATCCCGAACCATTTTTCTGTTCAGTTCAAGCTGGCACTATCTATTTTTGTGTGTCGGCTTGGGCTGATTCTAAGTGTTTCGTTCTCTGGCTGGGATTTTAATCTTGCAGATCCAGTTTGGTAATCAATTTTTTCAAAGATAAATCTGCAAAATTCTTTCAGTTTAAACTATTAAAAATTTGAATTAATATTAGTATGAAGTTGTGACATTGGCGATTCTATATTATATAATTAAATCAGTTTACAGTGAAACAAACTCTTTAAAAAAATATCACTTGAAAGCATGTTGTCATTTGCCTTCAATAAGAAAATAATGTGCATATCATTAGATGTTTTTATTGATGCCTCAAAAATAATTAAAACATTTTAAATGGTACATCTGCTGCAGAAAATAACCTAGCAGAAATTCAACATAAAGAATGACTCTCAGAAAGTTCTTTAACTATTCAAAATGGTTTTCAAATGTGATTCTAGGGTACTCGTTTTATGCCGATCATCGGAAGATTACAAAATAATTGTGTTTTATCAAATTAGAGACTATTTTTGGAGCTATATTCCGCGGCATTTAAAAAACAGCTGAAAGTAATATGTGGTTTTGGCTGTAAAATGAAACAACACGTCGGTTTTGCGTAGTTAGAAAATTAAAGAGAGACCTTATTAAAAATAAATGCTCTAATATAGTAAAATTAAACAGAAAAAAACTGGTAAACTGGTAATAAAGAAATAATAGATGTAATTAAATGAAATACTGTATAATTAGTATTATTTTTGAAAAAATTTAGAAATTTAAACACTAAATTAAAAATTTAATATGTATATTTATGTACATATATATGTCTGTGTGCGCGTGTTCATTTTACATGGAGTATTTGTACGTAACTATAGCAAAATATGTTTTTTATTCATTTCATATTTTGGTTTTACTTAATATAGAGCTTTGGGATTGACTAGGGTATAGTCCGGTCCATGCACGAATTTTATGTAGATAAGTTTAGAATGTTTCATAAAAACATGAACATAATAAACAACCATTTAAATACTTTTTAAAATTTCATTTCATTAAAATTTATTGTTACGAGACCATTTTCATCACACTGAACAAAATTTAATTATACTAATGTCAAATTCAGTCAATACATTCAAATGTCACTAAAATTCAGACACGTGTTCAAAAATATATTGTTATACCTTACTTAAGACTAAAATTCTCTTAATTAAGTTAAAAATTATTGAATATGACCTGCTTTTAAAACAGAACTAAAGAGCACTACATTTTATTCAAAACTTAAGTATATATAATGTTAAGTAGTCTAATGTAAATGTGTAAGTAAAAGTGTCCCTAGACGCTGTCAGTAAGTTTTCTTTCTCCATTTTCAGAAAACAGAAATGTGTCCCAACGGGAGTTTATATGGCATTTTTATTTTTAAAACTGAGTTGAAACTTTCGAAAACAGGAATTATTAGCACGTGCTCAGATAAGAGCTTTAATTAAATAAATTTCATTGAATTAAAGTCTTAATTACCTTAAAACAAAAATAAGTTTTTGCATTTAATTTTTATACAAATAAAATAAAACAAAAATTAAATAAATAATATCCATTAATTTCTCCATTTTACAGTTCAATATCTTTTAAATTCAGTTTAAGATTTGCATTTCTATTTAATGTGGCAATAAAATCTTAATAATCTTAAGGATAGAATTTTTTAAGTACATTATTTGTATATGATAATTTACATTTGATCCTTCTCGGTAAAGTGGGAAAAGCAAGCTTTTTTTAAACCTTTAAAATCAGAATAAATTTGAGTTGAAAACAATAAGTTAACATAATAATTATTTTGTGAATCAGTAATATAGTTGAGTTCCAAAAATATGACTAACAACCTATTGTTAACAGTGATGAAAGCGATGACCGCCTCGGCAACTCAGCTTACGCTTTAGAGTGTTAGGGTATTCCCGAGCGGTAGACTTCATCCACTTTCCGGCCGACTCTCAAAGAGAGTCCGAGCGGCAAGCATCGGTCCCGATCAAGCTGCTGTGATTTATTTCGGCTACTGTGAGATTTACATTTACAATCACAATTGGTTACCTAATTTTTCCGGGCGAACCAAAGGTTTTACATCGAGATATTAATTATATTGCTGTTTAAACAATATATTACTGTACACTGTAAAAAAAAATCTGTAAAGCTACTAAAGTTTTTCTAGGAAACTGGGATTCCAAAAACTTTTTATGTAACGGCAACAACAAAAGTTCATGTAACAGACACACTTTTGCACCGAAAATCAAGAAATCTGTAAGGTTACTAAGAATTTTTTCGGAAACTGGGATGCCTAGAACTTTTCATGTAACTGCAACCAGGGTTACAGATAAAATTTTAGTAAGATTACTGTAATTTTAGGAGATTCATTTGTAAAGTTACAGATTTCTGTAGCTTTACAAAAACTAGTTTTGTAGAATTGCAGCTTTTTTTGTACAGCTACAGATGAATGTTTAGTAACCATGTAACTTTACATCTGTAGAACTACAGATTTTTTTTACAGTGTATGTAGTGATTACATGAGGATCATTTTACCTATGTGATTGCATAATTGTCTACAATTTTCTTGGATTTATATACGTCACAGTACACTAAACACACAATATTGAACATCACAATTAGAAACACATTACAACACAATATCAAACACCTACTATTTAAATGACTGTATGTAATGATTACATGAGGATAATTTTAATGTGATTGCATAATTATTTACATTTTTCTTAGCTTTATATACGTCACAGTACATTAAACACACAATATTGAACATCACAATTGGAAACACATTACAAGAAAATATCAAATACCTACTATTTACAATTGACACATACTTCAGTTTGAAGAGATGCACAAGAGAAAAGTTCAAAAGTGATGGAAGTTTCAGACAGCCGCTAATAATCCGTGTCTTCCTCCGATTTACACGCAGGCGATTAAGTCGGAATAGAATGGCTCTGGATTTGAAAAGATGTACTCGTTTGTTTCTATAAACCTCATGCATTGTATTATCTTTGTCAGTAGTTGCGGTTTGTGTTTTACATCCCGCCACCAACATGCTAAATTTATACGTGTGTGTTTTTTTGAGATGATAATGCAATGTTAATATACAGTTTAATACATAGTGTAACGATGTTGAGGGTGAACCACAAATGTATAGTGAAGAGTCTCTTTTGTTAATTTTGTATAAGTGTTCCTGAAAGGGGCCGTGATTTGTTAAAAACATGTTCAAGTGTCTATTGTTTACGAAATGTTTGTAGTCAACCAATGACAGAAATTCCTGCGTATTTCGGCCTGTGTCTGAATCCATCCAGCGTTTTTGACAATTTCTTGACAGATTCAAGTTTGTTTGTGATTTTAGTTATAAGCTGGATATGGTAAAAATGAATGCATTAGTGTGTCATACATTACTGCTGATTTTGCCAGTTGATCAGCTCCTTCATTGCCTTCAACACCTGAATGTCCTTCTGTTTAATTGAAGTAGATGTCTTTTACTGTTCTTTATAATTGTTGAAGAATTTTTAGTATTAAATAGTTTGTATTGTCGAAATTGTTTAATGCTTTTAAACTTGATAGACTATCCGTTATGATTAAGTATTGAGAATGTTTGTCCGAATCTACTCACTCTATTGGTGAAGAGATGGCGAAGAGTTCTGATTGGAAGACGGAGTTATCCTGGGACAGTCTCGCCCTCCAAGTATAGATTTGCTCGTTGTTTTCGCACACACAAAATGCCGAGGCTGTGACTTCGGACAGTTTTAAACCGTCCGTTTATATTTTAATTTTGCCTATATAGTCGTTTATTTCACTTGTTAGTTGTGATGTTTTGTATTTTGAGCATTTTGGATAGTATAATGGACCAAAAGTCTTTTCTGTTGCTTGCCGAGACGAATTGCCCTCGCATACTTCACCTCCGCCTCCGCCTCCAGCTGCAAATCCAGCGGTGGGAGACCCATGAGGACCTGCAAGGCATATATCGAAGTATTGTGATATGCTCTCGTTATCTGCAACAAAGCTTTTCTTTGTGCCGAGAGCAAATGTCGACTATTGTGATAATGCGCCATACGCGGAAACCAAACAGAGCACGCGTAGTCTTTTGTAAGATCGACGAGTACCAAATCTTAAAAAATTCAGTAGGGAGTCTTGCTGAGAGAAATGAAAATTTATAAAGATTTTGAGTTATTTTTTATTTCTACTCTCTTTTGTGCCAAATGTGGAAGAAATGATAATTGCTTATCTTATATTACCCCCAGGTATTTTAGTGTGGTTTCTAATTTTCTTAATTTAGCTTGAGGTTTAAATGTGTGGTCCCGCTCAAGGTGTTTAGGTTTGCCAAAAGTTAATGATGAGAATATTTCTTGTGAAATTTCTATTTTGTTGATAACTGCCCATTTTGAATAACTTTTAAAGCTTTCTGACCTTTATGTTCAAATTACTGTCTCGACTGTTCCCATATCAGAAAGATCACGTCATCCGCGTATGCCATCAATTCACAGTCCTGTACATCAAAGGTCCCCAACAGAGTCTCCAACAAAACCAACCAAAAAAAGGACCCAGAAACGAGACCTGCGGGCAATCCTTACTGCAGATGTACAACAAAAATGGTACCATCCAATCCACCTGAGTTTGCCTACCCGAAAAGAAGGACGCGACAAGATTACTGAGCTGTTTAGAAATACCTAGTCGTTGCAACACTACGATCACTTGGTCCCAGGGGCGGTTGTCAAAAGTTCCCCTGAAATCCAATGACACCAGTTATGTGTATTGTTTATTGTGTTTATATTGTTCTACTAGTGAAATCACTTCTTCCAAAGCCGTTTACGTTGATTTATTTTGCGTGTAATCGTGCTGTTTATCCGATAAGAAATTCGTTTTGTTTAATGCGTGATGTATACGTCTTAAAATTAATTTCTCTAAGAATTTTCCGAATATTGGTAATAAAGTGATGGGATGATATGAAGAGCTCTCATTCAAGGGCCTTCCCTTCTTTCTAAAATACACGAGCTCTCCCAACTTCCAGTCACCAGGAAAATAGTTTAACTGTAAAAGACTATTGTACATATCCAACAGAATATTAGGAATTTTCAAAAAGATGCACCTGACGATCCTGTGATCAGTTTGATCAGGTCCACGCGCCTTGTTAATACTGAATGAGAAAATGGCATTTCGCAACTATCTTTTTATGAATTTTGCCTGGTCCTGCGAGCTTAGCCCCTGTGGTAGTTGCTTAGGAGTTTCCTCACCAAAAATATCCCTCGTTAGGTATGACCTGGATGTGGGTGACAAAGAATCAAATTGGTAAATGGTATGTGAGACCTGGAATTGCTGGAATGCAAACTTTTTCGTAAAATCAAAGTATCCGTCTCCCTGCGACACAGGTTTGCCCAAGCTTTTTCTTTCTCTGACAAAATCTGTTTTTGGTAAATTGCCCTTTCCCTTTTTGCCGTTTTCGGTAAAGGGAACTAAGCCCGAGCGTCTCTCGTAGTCAATTTTAACTCTCTGATCTATAAAAATATCTACTATATATTTTCGCAGTCTTTTCAGATATTATCTACGAACTTTTTATTTTGGAAAAAATAGGTGGCAGCCCAAAATAGAAGTAAGTATATAAAAATATCTGTAATCATAGCTTAATTTGAGCTTATTGTGAACCTTATTGTGCATCTCTTTGTGCTTTGAAATATACCACACAAAAGAAAGTTTTACTAAATAATGTTCATATACAAATAAAGCCTATTTTCAGATATTTGTATAACATTTGGATAAGTTTTTATTGAAGTCCATGTAAAATTTCATGTTAAAAAATGATGTTTCTTATTCGAAACTTTTTTTAAAGGATAAAACATGCTTTTGAAAAATTCTCATTAAATATTAAATTTTAGTACATTTAAATAGTTTCTTGATTATGAATGAGAACAGTTTGGAGTTTAGAATTTAAAAATATATATTAAAATACATATCTTCCAAGTATTTCTTTTTAATCATGAAAAGTACCCAAAACTCTCCGTCCAGGGGAAGATATGCAGTAGAAATGGCTCAGGTCTCAAAGTGTTAAAAATACTTGCTCGATAAATAGTTGTAAATAACACTAGCGAAATAAATTTGGGTTGTATCATGTTTTTTAGTTTTTGTTGGTTGATTCTTATGTATTTTCTAGCGCTGAATCAGAAAATGACCTTAATTTTTGAGCATCACATCCGAATTTTTCGCAAATCGTACATTTCAAAGTTTAAAAGTAGAAAAATAGAAAAAATCTGAAACTATAGAATAGATGTGATTGTTGTGTTTTTTAGATTTTGATAAATGATTCTTGTGGTTTTATAGTGCTGAATCCGAAAATGACATTCATGTAATACCTTCACGTCAAGATTTTTCGTAAATCCTAACTTTTTAAAAAGTCGAAAATTTCGAAAATCTGATACTATAAAAAAGTCGTAAAACACTCTTCTTCATAATAATTTATTCATATTTTGGCTTATGCTATTCATTTTTACAGCTAAACATGTAAAATGTTGTGTATTTAAAATCCTTACAATTTTATTCCATTGTGCGGATATGTCTATGGATCGCTCATGCTCTACCTCATGCTTTTCCTTTTATGTTCCCTATGGGGTTCATCTTGGTATAACATCCAGTAGCAGTTCGCCATCAGCGTAGTCCTCTAACCATTTTCGTTGATACCTCCTTTCCATTTCTATGATGTCCTCATGAAATCTCTCACACATCTCTTCGCTAACGGTACCCAGATTTTAGGGAAAATAGTCAAAATGTGAGTTTAGGAAGTGAACCTTAAAGGTCATGGAACAATCTAAATATATGTACTTCTGCAGCATATTCTTAATGATTGATTTGAAGTTCGGATCCTTCTTATTGCCCAGAAACTTGTTTACAGCATCTTAAAAGGCACCACAGGCTTCTTTTTCCGCAACTTATATTTGTTTCTCAAAATTGCCATCTTTAAGAAGTTTGATAAAGTCAGGACCGTTAAGGACACCGTCTTTTATTTTGGCGGTCGATAATTCAAAAATGTATCGAAGATGCATTTAAAATATTTGCCTTTTTTGGTACGGCTTTGACAGATTTTCGCTATTTTTTACGATTTGCGAAAAATCTAGACGTGATGAATAAAAGTAAACATCATTTTCGGATAAAGCGCATTACATAAAAATCAGTTATCAAAAATTAAAAAACACAACCATATCATCTATTTTATAGTATCAGATTTTCGCTATTTTTATATATATATAGTTATATATCAATATAACTTTTTAACTTTGAAATTTTCGATTTGCAAAACATTCTGACGTGGTGGTGAAAAATGAATATAATTTTCGGATTCACCGCTCAAAATACATAAAACTATTTATCAAAAGTTAAAAAGCACAAACATCGCAGGTTGTAATCTATGAAAATGTGATAATTATCAAAGCATTTATAATTCTGTAAGATTCATGCTTTTCAGTACAATTTACATTTTGACATAATTGCATTTGATATCCAACTGCATTTTGGATATAAAAAATATATCTTGGCAATGCTACACTATTAAAAAATTTTCTGTGAAATTACAGAGAATTTACGGGTAATCCATTATCTTAAGTTTTATGTAAAATTACAGAGATTAGGAAAACATATATATTGTTAAATTACGGAGAAGTTATACAGTAAATGTACAGTAGACTCTGTAAATTTACATCATTAAAAATACACAAGATTCTGTAAATTTATTTTTAATGATAATAATTTAATTTGGTTATCAAAATTCGCAAATTTCTCAGATTTTAGTGAACTTCAATGGAGTTGAATTTTTCGAGTAAATTTGAACTGCTGCGTCATTTAATATTTACACAACTTGATTCTAGCCGTCCTGGGGTTTGAACCCGGACCTTTCAGATAGCAGAGGAACACCTTACTGACTGGTCTATAGGAGCTATTGTCGTCAGAAAATTCGTAAACGGTTCATTTTAATTTATTTTAGACCGATACATAATACCTGTTATTGTTTTTAGCCAATTTTAATTTTTTAACCAGTTTAAGTAATACAAAAAAAAAATGAATCTCATACATTTTTTACAACAATAATGTTTTACAGAATTTTTCGAAATTGCCGCATACTATTTATTTTTTAATGTGCTAATATTTTTTAAAGAATTATTTAGTAAGAAATAAGAGGAAAATAAACAGAATAAATATAATTTATTATTTAAAAGTAATTTTTTACGTTTTCACTATTTTATTCATTTTGTGTAATAGGTTTCTGAAAGATTAAAATATTTTTTATGACCCCCCCTTTTTTATGACGCATTTACCAATGAAATAGTAATAATAATAACATTGTAATAATAATAACAGCTTTGAAATAATACTACTAAATTTACTTTTAATATTGCCAAGTTTCTGATATATGGTGAAGGGAAGAACTGCAAAGTGATTGTCAATAAAAATCCTCACTAACTCCGAGGAGATGATTTTTCCCTTTCTAAATTATTCTAAGTTTAAAAAAAAAAACTATTTTTAAATTAAATTTTCTTCTTTAAAATCTCTAATAACATTGGAAAATAATTTTAAAAGTGTTTATTTTGAATTATAAGTTTTAACAAAGGTAAAAATATTTTAAAATAAAGGCATGGAATTCCCTACAGGGAATTAGATATAAGATAAGGGAAATGTCTGTAAAATGGTGATCGAGAAACTCAATCGAATGCATTTAACCAAGAACTAGTGTAAATTTACAGAGAGTCTCGCTTTTTTTTTCTGTGTTTTTACAGAAATTTTTAACAGTGTAGTTTAAAATTCAGGATGAGACAAACTTTCTTGGGTATATGTATAGTTTAATATTGAAAATAAAAAATTTAAATGCAGGTACGATTATTGAAATGTTCAGTTATTTTATGTAGCACACTATGTATAAATAATAAATATTATAAATAAAAATTTACATTATTTATTATTTATTCTTATAGTTATTGTCTATGTATAGTTTTTTAACTCCTGTTGAAATAATGATCAATCATATATTCCATTTTTCAAAACATTTATGTATTCATTACATAGCAATTGATTATAAAGCATTTTTCCGATTATTTTTGGGGTTTTACCATTTTCTTTTTAATTCAATTTTATGACTCTGACGTTTGTTCTTCAGATTCATAAACATACAAAATAAAGGATATTTCTTTATTTCACATATACTACTTCTTACTTTCAATACAAATTGTTACTTATAAGACTAATGCTACATTTCATAATTTTTTAAGCCAATTAGATGTGCAATATTAATAAAAATATAAAGAAAAGCATCACAATAACACATTTTAAAATGCATGATACGAAACGAACTTCATGTATTAAGAACAATATTCTTTCCCGCCAAATTATCATTACCGACAAATTTTGAATAAAATGATTTTTTTTTATTACACTCGGTGCAATGTGAACTTAGAAACATTTGTACAGTTTCGTTACATATTTTCATAAATGTAGCCAAATTAAATTTATGGTAACTATTGTTTATGTTTTTACTGTAAGCACACCATTGGATACATTGAGTATAAATTTACAGTAAATGCCAATACGATGTTGCTTAAAATAAAACGGACAAATAGGTGGCGCTGCAAATTCATTTGTTATTCTGGTGTTTTAAACGGACATCTTATATTTATTTTTCTTATTTAAATTTTTATTACTCAGACAAAAATAAAACTTGGAAACGATTTTTTTAATAATTGTTGCTTTAATAAATTTTGTGTTAATATTAAATAAACCATAATCAATAATTATAGTAATCAATGTCATTATTGCATTATTTAATTATATATACAACTTTGAACTATATTTTTAAGGAAATACTCTTTTATGAGTATATTATAAATTATAGAGGTGTGAACAAAAAGCATTTTTAGAAAATTCACCTAAAAACTATAGAAATAGTTTAAATGCTTTAAGATACGCAATATTCAATTTAGAAGACTTAATGTTGAGTAAAGTTAATGCATATAAAAGATTGCAGCACACTACAAACCCGATGAAAGCAATATTCGTTTTAATAAAACCCTTCACTGAAAACTTTTTGCATTTCCTTCAGTATTATAGCCGCTTATTATATAACAAAGAACAAACTATACCTTTCGCACCTTTGCTGTAAACCTTCGTTATACAAGCAATTTTTTCATGATTTTTAAAAATATATACATCTAGGTTGCACGGTACTATTTTCAAAACTGTTTTACCAAGATTATAAAAAGTTTTCGGTTGAGATTTCATTTACAAAAAAAGTTAAATGTTATTATGTATAAAACATTATCGTGCATATTTCAGAGGTAAAAGCAAATGGAAAAATAAAAATACCATTTAAAAATGAACATAAATATGTCAAGAAATATTTTGTATGCAAGAAGGTAAACCCACAACTAAAAATGTATGTGCAAATTTTGATTTACAGAATGTATTATACCATGGTAAATATGATTCATTACTAAATAAACTTATTCAAGAGCATACAAAGTTAGTGCTATATGATCTTGTTTTTTATACCGTGAAGGAAATGCCAAGCGGATTTGGAATACAGATTCCACGTGGTTTACACACCATCCTATGATACATTGATCTTATACTGTGACAACAATACAAATCAAAATTGGTCTATAATATGAATGGCCTTATATTTTCTTTAAAATGTTACTACATTAGACACACATAAATACATCTTTGTCTCTAAGGCATAACAAGATGCCTGTACACACTTTTCCTAGTTCTTAGTACAATCAAATTGTTTATTCAAAATCGATTTGTACGTACTTCTTCGGACTAGCTTTCAATGATTTTAAATGCACGAAGAAATCTCGAATTTTACAATTGCATTGTAATGAAAAATACTACATTCATAGAGTAGGAAAACTTTTCTGTTTAATTAACAGTTAATTATACAGAAAAGTTTAATTAAAATTGTGTTTCAGGCATAAAGGTATGTATATTTGCTATAGAACAATTTTATGTTGAAGGTGAAGCATTGAAATTTTGTGGACACGGAGGCATCTCATCCTTATTAAGCTCTCTCACTATTCATACTTCATTATTATTCTCAACACTATACTACGCTATACTACTATTATATTAATACGGCAATATAATATGAATACTATTCTAAAATTAAGGTATAATTCAGTAATACTAACTAATAGTCTAAATAAGTTGTATGGGGATGTTTTAAAGATATTATCAGCAAACTACAGCAATTGGAAAAATGTATGCGAACAAAAATAATTCCACAGTGATACAATCTGGAATATCTTAATTTCATTTATGATGAAAAAATCGTGGATATCAGGGCACAATTATAACATTTGTGAAAATAAACGGATAAACTATTAAGCACAAAGATGTGAAATCACAAAAATAAAAAACTATGAATGTGATATGGATTTTTATGGGGAGCATAATAGACACAATTCATAGTTAAGACTTGTTATTTCGTTGACTATTGCCTTCATATAGCCTAAAAATGACACACTGATAAGCTGCTTAGAACATATAAAAGAAACAAGATGGTGAAATATATTAAGATTATTACAAACAAAAAATTACAATTTAACAAACATACATAAAAAAAACTTAAAAAATAACCAAATCTAATCACCTAAAAATAAAACTGACAGAGACCAACATGCTACAAATATATTTATTTATTTGTATATAAATATTTTTGTAAATAAATTAAGTTTAATCATATAACTCTTTTTTGTAAAAATTCTCAAAAGAAATACTTAAAGTAGATCTTTCTAACTGGTGCTATTTTAGTAATAAAATTATTTAAAACAATCTCTATCCTTATTTTGTTTCATTGAACGTGTATTTTACAATTATAGTAAGCGCCATTTACGAAGTGTAGTTTAAAGAGCAAATTAATGTAGCCGCCAGATTATGCATTTACATAAATTGCATGTTTTAGAGAACAGTATTAAAATGTGACTTGTAATAAATACTATGCTTCCTGAGCAATTAAAACTATTCCGATGTGGCAATCCCAAAACATTCTTCTATCGCATACATGTTAATACTTCCTGAAAAATGCAGCATACAAGCGCCCCCGGTTAGATGATTTACACCAAAATATAATCATCAAAAACTTATGTCAACATCTAATTGAATCTGAAGTTTGATGAAAATCCGTGCATTAGTTTTTGAGATACAGCTATTGTGGAAATTGTAAACACTTCTACATACCAGCGAGGAGATTTACACAAAAAACTAATTAGAAACAATTTATATTAGGGAATAGCTGGATCTGAAACTTGATAAAAATGTATGCATTAATTCTTGAGATACAACTTTTGCAGAAATCTTTAAAAATGCAGCATAGAAGCGCCATTTGTTGGGCGATTTACACTGGTACGATTTTGCAGGTGATAAAATTAAACAACACTAATTTATATCAAGGACTAACTGAATCTGAAGTTTAATGAAAATTCGTGCATTTGTTCTTGAGATAGAACTATTGCGATAATCATAAATAATGCATCATAGCAGCGCCACCTGTTGGACGATTTTCACCGAAAAGTAAAATGCACTAAATTATATCATGGACTAAACTGAATCTGAATTTTTTTTTTAAATCTGTACATTAGTTTTTGAGATATAGCTATTGCGTAAATTGTAAAAAATGCAGCATAGCAGCAACACCTGTCTGCCGATTTACACCAAAGAGTAATGAGAACCAGTTTATATAAAGATCTAACTGAATCTAAAGTTTTGTGAAATTCCGTGCATTAGTTCTTGATATAGAGCGCCCACAATATTTTTTCAACATACAGACTCACAGAGTGACAGAGTGGCAGACATACTCACTGACAGATATGTTCTAAAAACCATCAAATCGTGTTCAGGACATTCTAAAACGTATAAATCCATTGAAAACCGGAAATCGAAAATTTTCACGAATCCAATACTTTCTTCTTGTAAAGATAGAAGAAAGTAAAAATATATGTTCGTAGATCTTTAATAATGTTGAACGTAATTCTTCGTTTTTATTTTATAGCTCACAGGCTATCAAAGCCTGAGAGGTAATTTGCTCGCAGGTTCTTTATGCATGCATATATGTATGTATGTACGTAACGCGATAACTGTTGTTAGAAATATCCGATTTGCTTCATTTTCTTTCTAGGTTCATTCTGATAAGGCGCTTCTCTGATTAGTTTGGGGAAGGAGGTTCATTAGTTATGTAGCAAAGGGAAAACAGAGGGCTAATCACACCTTAATTTAGGTAAATGGGTTTTTCATCCAGAATTATTAGATTTGCTTCAAATTTGGTATACCAGTTAATTCTGATAAGGCGCTTTCTTGATTAGATATGGAAGTTCATTTTTTAAGAATGAAGAAGGACGGGGGGGGGGGGGGCTAATACCCTTTAATTCAGGTAATGGGTTTTTCTATCCGATTTGCTTCAAAGTTGGTATACCAATTTATTCTGATAAGGCGCTTCCCTGAATGGATTTGGAGGTTTATTGGTTGAGTATAAAGGGGGAAACTGGGGACTAATATCGCCCCTTAATTTAGATTTAGATAAATGTTTTTTTCTATCCGATTTACTTCAAATTTTGTATACCGTTTTATTCTGATATAGCGCTTCCCCGATGAGATTTGGAGTCTCATATTTTAAGTGTAAAGTTGGGAAAAGGAAGGCTAACCACCTTAATTTATTTTTCGAGGGGCATTATTCTTTGAAATAAGAGTATAATATACAATTAGCGTTAATAGCCTGTGAGTGCGATGCCATCAATTTAACTGGGCATATTCCTTTTATTATATCGTAGAGCAATCAGCTGACAAGTCATGTAATATTCACATTATTTTCCAGCGCATTAAAACGACATACTGTCTTATTTTCCGCTCCATAGAAGCGTTGTAACGCAATTCATTATTTTTTGTACCTCAAATCTGAGTCTCTAATACAGTGATGCAGAAAATGCTTATAGAAAAAACATACGTATAGTGAAAAAAGAAACTCTACCAGTAAAATTTATTTTCTGGGGTTTTCTAGAATTTGACAGGATAAGTTTGGTCTGAATAAACCCAGATAAGTAAGTCAGTTGTTTTGCGTTAACATACTAGAAATACTTCGAAATACTTAATAAGTATAGTACTTGTCAAAATTTGAAAATTTTTTCATTATTTTAATTCAAAGGTGAGTCAAATGAATTTACGGTGATGATAATTTGTAAATACTTACTTGTACTTTTAATAAGGTTGCAAAAGATAAGTTATAGTTGTTAATAAAACAAAGAAATATATACATATATATTGATGTTCTTTAAATTTCTTTTGGGCATTTACTAAAATAATAATTAGTCACCGACTGAAAATTCAGTTTCGTTTTCATTTTTGAGAAATTTTTGCCACAGATTAGAATTTTGGCATTTATACGATTTTGGTAACTAAAAAAATTAACATTCGGTGCATACTGTAGTCAAAACGTATAAAACCACGACTATAGAAAAAGGAATGATTGTCCTTATTGCTTTTGGACATTTTTACTTATATTGGTTATATGCAAAAGCTCCGTTTTTCTTATAGGTTGCGTAAATGTTCTTATGTCTATAGTGTGAATCTGGCAATTCATGTTTTGAAATGTCTCTTGATAACCTTCAAAACGCTGTATATTACATTTGGTTAAAGCGTAAACAACACAGTTTTTTATTCGATATCAAATGGATAGTTTAGTTCCAAATAATCGTCATTTGTGGTAGGTTTTGTTATACCTTTACAATTTAAAGAAAAGCGCTGCTGAGAGTCATCGTTTACTTGTAGAAGCTTACGGTGAACATGCTTTTTCCGATAGTATGTGCAGAAGGTGGCTCAGGCAATTTAAAAATGGTTTGTTCGATGTTGAAGACGCAGAAAGTGGAGGTAGGCCGAAAAGCTACTGAGCTACGGAAACCTTTTGAAACAGTTGCTGGCGAAGTCTACCGACGGCAACTAATACTTTTGAAGCGAGCTGTTCCAGATAATGAATTAGAATGGTAGAATAGGCACAATAAACAGATTTTGCAGCATAACAATGCAAAACCGCATTCTGCAAGTTTCGTTAAATCCTACTTGAAAGTGCAGGACTGGGAAGTTCTGTCCATTCGCCATATTAACCAGATCGGAATTAACCAGATCGGAATAAATTAACCCTTCGGATTGCTATTTATTCCGATCAATGCAGTCAGCCATTCACATTTTATGAAAGTATCAAAAATTGGCTTGACTAATGGATCGCTTCAATAGACGACGAATTCTTCATACAGGGAATCCAAAAATTGCCTGAAAGATGGGCGAAGGTTGTGGTATCTAATGGAGTATACTTTGAATAATGTACCACTTTTATATACTTTCTAAATAAACATGTAATTTTAATGAAAAAACGGAACTTACTTTTGCATATACTCAATACTATCAACGATTGTATACGTTCAACGATTGAAACAATATTAATGACAGTAAAGCATTTAATAATTACTATAACGATTAAAATAATAGAGCTTTGTAAAAAAATAACCATAAAATAAAACAAAACATAGGACGCGTTTCGAGCTAAAAATATTAACTGCTCGGAATCAGCTACAGTAAACACGTGTCCGAAAGGGGACAAAGTCAAAAATGAACTCAAATGAAACAAAAATTAAATTTTCGGTGCTGTTTCGCTGCAATTACTATAACGATCAATCCTTTCTCGCAATCTCTGCGCATTTTAAAATTATAAAATATGAAACGAGGTTCACATGAAACAAATACGTTGATAGAATTGAAAGTCGCATTAAAACTGAATGCAAAAACATCTGTAAAAATTAATTGTTATAGTTTTTTTTCTATTTTATAATACTTTTTATACAAGCATTTGCTTTTGTATGAAAATTTTAATAGTTTAAATATCAAATGTGAAAGAATTTCGTTTTTGTTTGCGGCCGAAACTTGACAAAAGATCGAAATTCAGATTCCGTTGAACACTAATAATAATCTCTCTATTCTAAAAAAAAGTAACTACCACTGTCACCGCCGCTGTCACCGCCGCCGTCGCCGGTTTTGAATTTTTTGTGACCGGAGGTCTTTCTTCGTTAATATTAAGCAAAATATTGCATACAAAAATATGAAAATCGGTGGAATTATAGAGAAATGTTTGATAAACACGCTGACGCAGACAGTTTTCAAATCGAAGAAATGTTCAAAGAGACATTTAATGCTAAAGTTTGACAAAATCGTTCCATTAAAAAAGTTTTATAGGAGCAAAAACTGTACATCGGAATTTAATCATGTTTAGATCATTTTATGCGTCAGAATTTCCCGGTGTGCAGACCGCACTCAGTTTATTAATTTGACTCATTTTTTGACGTTTTATTTCCATTTTAAATTCAAATTTTCAGCATTTCGAGAGATATTTTTTTACACATTTTAGAAAATGGTATTAATTTAAACTGTTGCCAACTTTATAAACAGCGCAAATAATAATATTTGCTTCAAATTAAAAATTTATTTTACACGTGACTATTATAAACAAGAAAATATAAAAAGCAGGAACTCATTGAAAATTATCATAAAAACCATATTACACGTGAATTTTATAATTGAAAGAATGTTGTAAAATAATAAATTCATTAACATGCGTTAGAAGTGTTAAATAGGAGAAATTACGTCACATTTACGTCGCCTTACACGTTACGTAAAATAAGCAAAAAATAATATTGCAAAACAGTTTAAATTTAAAAATTACGCGAGACATTTATGTAATATTTTAAGATGATATTTTCAACTATTTTTTATTAGGATAGCGCAAATAATATTTCATTTCTAACAAAATTATTTTCACGTGAATAGTAAAAGGAGAAAGAAAAGTTTAGTGAAAATTACGTCAGATTAAAAACGATACATTTAAAGTGTCATTAAAAAAAAAAAACTTTCTTTTCGCTTAGCTAAAAAATACCGGGAGGCAAAGACTCTGTTTATTTAATTCATTTTATATTAGCTTATTTTGAAATGTCAACTGATTTTATTTAATCAAAGACGGAAACAGCCATTGTATCATTTAACAGCCGCTGATTTGGCTTTAAAATTCCCCCAATCAAAGGGAAATGAATAGAAACCCGTTTATAGGGAGATCGCCACTGTTATCAAACTTATAATTCAATCTTCCGAAATATTTTTAAGTCGATCAAATTGGCGTGCTTTTAGAGTCTGCGGTGTCTGAACGGGGGTTGACAAGCGTAGCTCGTAGGGTTCAGCGCACCCTAGTACTATATAAATAAGGTGAGAATGCATAATATGATTTTAGAAATTAATATTTTCTGTACTAATACACATTTTTTTGTAATGGAATAATAGTCATGGCATTAATTAATAATTAAAAATATTCCTTATATTTTACACAAGCCGTTTAAAATGAAAATTTTCTGTACTTCAGAATAAAAGATAGTTTTAAAATTTAGTTGCTATTCAAAATAATTCTTACAACGAAAACAAGTCCCCAAACAATGAGAAAACTTTTCTTCTGTAAAAATAGAACGTAATATCTATTTAAAACAAACAAATGTACAAACAAACAAACAAATGTCACTGCTGAAATGTAGTTGAAAAATTAATTTAAAAAAAAACAAATGTAGTATTGACATGTTATTAGTTTGAATGATTGTCTTTAAAAACACATTTTCCCAAATGGATTCTTTTATGATAATAAAACAATTAATGAGATATTTATACAGATATTTTATTGAAAAAAAAATCATGCAATAATGATAGCGAATAAAACGAAACATATAATTAAATATATTTTTAAGAATTTTCAAGTAGAAAAAAAATGTATGTAATTAGTATGGTTTAGGACGTCCGATTATCTACACATGGGATATAGGCCCGAGGGAAGGCTTGTTCTCCTTGGGGGTGCTTCTAAGGCAGTGGTTCCCAAAGTAGAGCGTACACCCCACCTCGGAGGGTAAGGCATATTGACCTTTTAGGGGGACAATTCCGAAATTGTAATTCGCCAATTCGCTATCAGCTTTTTTTTGTGTGTGTGTGTGTGTTTGTTTTGTTTGAGTGGAAAGAAGCGTTGTCCGCTAAAAATAAACGGAATGCAAGCAAAATTTTTTTTAAAAAAATCATTTTTTTTATTTGAATTAAAAATAAATTCCTAAACAAAAGTTTAAAATCGAATTATACTAGAATAATCTATATATATATAAGCCGTTCATTGTGTGTATGTCCTTTATACAAATCTTCAATTTTTGGCCTATTTGCACGAAACTTCATGTACCTACGTTTTAGACCGTGGAAAAGATTACTGTCTACTTTAAAAAATCATCAGACCAATATTTATCTCTTTTTTCTACTACCTTTCATAATTTAACATTATAGAATTATCTCTTGATTATCGAAGCCTACGCTCGATTATGAGGTTTTTAGCTTCGCTTCACTTCGGCTTTGTACCTCTAATGATCCAAAATTGCTAATTCAGTTCTCTATAAACAGTTCTTTCAGTTGACTTTACATCCACAGATGAGAATTTGCTTTTATTGTGTTTAAATTCCAGGAAGAACTCCCTTACATCAGAATCTGTTGGTTCTCAGTAGAAAGGAAACAAGGTGCTTGAGGGCAGATTTGCCCGCTACAGCCAGGTCATATATGTTATGGAAAGTCACACTGTCAGCAGACAGATCTAATCGCTGATAGAGTTGGGCTCGCTCTGTGCGAAACTTTCGGCATTCTTGAAGATAATGGTCGGTGGTTTCCGAGACTTGACACTCTGAGCAGAAGGATGAATTCCATAGGCCAAAACGATGAAGTTGTGCCATGGTAGGCAACAAGCGGGTCTGTAGCCTAGCTAGTTATACATATAAATAATTAGTCCAGGAAAGTTGCAATAAATATACATTCAACCCGAACAAAATTGTAATAGAAGATCTGTTAACTGATTTTGAATCAGTAACCATTACTGAGAAATATTACCAAAATCAGACAAAATCCGAGCACGGGAACACCCTTAAAAACGGATTTAAAAATGGCGGACTGAGTCATATGTCGTTTCACGTTGTGTTGTTATTAATTTCTGACTTTGTTTTTGATTAATGGTATTTTAACAATTAATTTTAGTTTTATTTTGGTTAAGACTGAATTTTCTGTAAAAAGGGACAGTACTCAATTTCGTGTGATTTGTGAAGAAAAAGACAATGGACAAAACGTAGTTAAAGTTTCTCAAAAGGGAGCAGACCGTATAAATTAAGCCAGCCGAAGCCATAAAAGCGTTGTAGTTACACCTGCCGGAATAAGTGTCCATGTTTCGTGTTGAACTGCATTTACTGATAAAAGGAGCATTGGAATTACAAAGTGGAAAGCCAGCTGTAGAGAAATACCAAGGAAAAGTATTAGCTTAATTGAGGATACAGTTACCAGTGCTTCTCATTGTTTATTTTGTGAAAATTTTGTAGACTTTTCTTCTAAACATAAGCCTAAATCCGAATATGTGAAGGTAAGAACTGCACAATATTCTGAGGCCATAAATAATTGCTGTGAACACCTCTGTGATGAATGGTCATTTATCGTAAGAGGCCGGTTGGCTTATTACTCTGGTGATCTTGTTGCTGCAGATTGTGTCTATCATAAATCATGTAGTAAAAATTTTCGTAGAGAAAAAATATTACTCGCGAATATCGCTCTTCCAGTAGATCGTCAGGAAAAGGGCGACCAAGTAATGAAGAACAATATCAAGCATTCCTTTGTACCTGTAACTATCTTGAAGACAATGATGAACAGCAAATGGTTATTGGCGATCTCGTTTCTAAAATGGAAGAATATATTGATGGAAGCCAGGGCAGTGCGTACGAACGAAAAAACTTGAAGAGAAATTTTTATGACGAACACTATGGGGAAAGTATTATAATATCGGGTAAAAAATTGAAGTCAGATATCGTAATTCTGTATGGGGCAGAAAATGAAATTCTTCCTAGTTACCAACAAAAGTCAACACCACTAAAGTTTACGAGTATCCATTACGTAATGAGCTCACGGAGGAAAGCGCTTTGGATTACATACCTAGTAGCTTGAGATTGATATTATCAAAATTATTTGGGCGAAAGGAAATGTCCATGAAAATCGGTCGGTGCTGTAGGTCAGACCCTTATGTCAGCTATCCGTTCCGGAGGATTACTATGTCTGCTACAAATTCGTCTGTCCGTTCAGCTTTACCATAGCTACAGATCAAGATACCTTAATAATATTCTTCACAATCTTCGGTTTTGTTTATCCTACACAGAAGTAACAAGATTCGAAATAAAAAAACAGCTGCAATATCAGGCGGTTCCGCTTCTTTGAGTGTTGTTGAAAACACCACATTATTTCTAGCAACAGATCACAATATCTGCACTGTGGACGGGAATAATACCTTTCATTGTATAGGTATGATTGCTGTAGTAACTCCAAAGGGCAACATCTTTCTTACTGTCAATAGGCGTGATGTTGGTGAGATTGATATTATGAACCTAGCCGAAGTTGATATTGCAGAATACAGAAAAGCAAAAATAATCATGAAGAAGATCTTATTCTGTAAACTTCTAATACTACCGAATGCTTCGCTAAATAGACTCAGTATTTTGTAGCAAATCTCAGCATCCAAAAGACAGGGTACAAATTGGTCAGGAGCTATACAATTAATTCATTCCAAATCAGAAGCTTCACATCCAGGGGAAAATCTATCTCATTTCTTCCTATCATTGATATGGCAGTCGCCGACATGACTTGTATTTTTTCGACACTAATATATCTTAACAAAGTAGCATACGATCATAACATCCCATGTGTAGTTACTTTTGATCAGCCTTTATTTTGGAAAGCTTCCCAAATCATTAACGGACAAACAGAACTACAAGATACTATTTTAATGCTGGGAATATTTCATACTCTAATGAATATTTTAGGTGCAATCGTAACTCTCATGAATGGTTGAAGTGCTTGAGGAATGGTTGAGGTGCTTATTTGAAGTGCTTGAGGAAATCTATGGATCAAATAGTGTAGTACATATCATTACTGGGAAAGGCATTTCTAGTGCGATACGAGGACACATACTCGTAGATACAGCTCTTAGTTGTCTACTAGTTTCAGAGATTGTTCCTCGCAATGAACATGGATCTCCCCCAAGACCTGGTAAAGGAAGCTTGTGATCTGTTCGAGAATATCATGACCGGCCAAAAACAAATGAAAGACGTTGAACTGTGTGATGCGGTATATCAGATTGTCATCGCTTTGGAGACGAAGAAAATCACTTGCAATCTACTTTTAGAGCAAGTAAACTCTGGTTAGAATATCAGTGAATAACCAGGGTTGTAAGAACATTAATAACAGATGACAGGATTGGCTCTTGGGAATTGCACTTGTGTGCTATGCTGGAGATTCTCCCAATAATAGCAGCAGGACATGTTAATTATCTCAAGTCACTATACCTGCACTTACACAAAATGTTTAATCTGCCATCTGAAAACGCAAAGATGCACAAAATGTTTGTAGAAGGTAACTCCTCAGCATTTCTCAAACTGATTAAGGAGACAGAGCTCTGTTCTATTATAAAAGTATTTAGTTTAAATTCAGGTTAACACCAGATATTGCTGAGGATGAACGAAAGACAATGCTTCAGTTTTATGACTGCAAGATACTGGAATCCACAGACAATCTACGTCACCAAATGGTGGCAGGGAAGGCAACTACAGCAAAAGCATTTGTTAGACTTGAACGTTTGGCTCTGACCGATTCTTCTACAAAATATCATAGCTATCGCATTTACTTACAAATAAATATCTGGAAAGCTACTGAAGAAAGAACCAAATCAGAAGAATGGGATTGGTATGTAAAAAGTAACTCATACTCTGCGACTTACCATCAGCTCCACATTATCTATTTAATATGATTCGATGTTCGTGCAAGACAACCTATTCTACTTTACGATGCGGATGCAAGTGTAATGGACTGCCCTATTCTACAGCTTGTGGGGTGTGCCAAGTCAATGGATGTAACAACTACATAACTTCTAAATATTAATATGATGAAAGTGATGAAATTTTTTGAAAAAAGGTACTTAAACAGTAATTTGTAAGGGATAGTAGACTTTTGTGTACTATTTAACGTTTTTGACAATACTTCAAAGTTAAGTTGTAAAAATAAAGCAATATATTTCCATAAGCGATATATATTACTTGCCTTAGTTCCAGAAAATCCCCTCCGCCATTTTGCAATCCGTATATAGGGGTGTTCCCGTACTCAGATTTTGTCTGATTTTCAGTATGTTACTAAACAGTAGTTCTTGATTAAAAAACTCTGTAAAAGGCTTCTATTACAATTTTGTCTAGGTTCATTTACAAAATGCCTGGACTAAATGTTAAATAAGGTTTTTACATCTTTTTTACAGTATTAAATTTTTTTTATAATTTTTCTGGTTATTATTGTATTTTATAATTTATGCCTTCGATTATCTATTGAATGAACATTCTACTTCTATTCGCTGTGCTATATATCACACATGTGAAACTACTTAAAAGTACATATTACATCTGACTGTTTTGAACCTATTTAACCAAAAATATATGAAATAATCGAGTATTAATAATTTTATAAAATTTATTAATTTTAAATCTCATTAGAAAAACGTAAATATATATGGCTTTATTGCTGGCATTCTACATAGTAAATTACGTGATGTCATATACATTTTTAACATTAACATCAAATAATTATGGAAGATAATCAACAGTATTGGGAAAGGGAAAACAGGGGAAATGTGTTGTGATGGGGGAATAATTTCTACTTAACCCGAGAGTAGTCGCGACATTTTTTAGAACGTTAGTAGTCGTGTTCGGTCCATTTGCCGCCGTTACCAGCAGGCCGAAAACGAAGGGGAAACTTGCCGGTGTTATCAGATGATCGAAAACGGATTACGTAGGGGGAAAATATTGACTGAACTTTAAAAGATTACAGCAATTATTCATTTTACAACTTTTTACAGCAATTATTTATTTCGCTTAAGTATATATTCAGTTGGCATCTAGATAAATGTTTTTATAACTCTTTCTTCGTTTTGCAAAAATACTTAAAAGTAAATAGTAAATGATTTGATTGAATTTCTGATGTTACTATGAATCAATAATTAGTAGGAAAACATTTACGAATATGAATCTAAATTCGTGATAGGGGTATTTATTAATAAATTTAGCATCAATATATTACACTGACATTAAATTGAACAATTAAACTGAAAGTAAAAATGGAACCTATGACATGCAACAGAAAATCAAATACAATACCACTAATTCACCAGCATATTGCGGACGATTAATTCATTTAAAACATATGACAAACCATCAAATTTGATGCAATAAACAATTAAAGACAATATATATATATATATAAACTTTCTGTACAATAATACCATTGAAAAATAATGAAAATGACCAATAATTATGAAATCACAAACGCCACATAGACCAAATATTATTAAAAATGTATAATTATATATATATGTATAATTTAAAAATGTAAAAATGTATTTAAAAATGTATAATTATATATATATATATATATATATATATATATATATATATATATATATATATATATATATATATAATAAAGAAAATGGTAAAAAATACTTAACTTCGAAATTATAAATGTAAATGTTGCAACTACGTTTTATTTATTTATTTATTTTGTGGTGTGTCTGTGTGTGTATGAGGGGGAGAGGAGGGGGGGGGGGGGGCTCGCGAGATTTTGTGATTAAATGTATTTTTCTAATGAAAATGCACGATTTGTAGTTTTTCTACTTATTTCAGGGTGAGAGCAGCGGACTTGAATAAAAACTCTGGATTCGAACTTCGCTTATATAAAGCAAATAATAAATAAGTTATCGAAATTATATATTTAATTTAAATACATTTGAAATTGTAGATTTAAATCCTAAGATGAATAAATTATTTTAATTAATAGAATGACTGAAAGGTTTCTCTTAATAGGGATGTATTTTACAGCAACTATTTAATTAAAATAAATATTCAATTGTACATTTCATAATAAGGTATTAATGTTATAATTTATTGTTTTATAATAACATTCATTAAAATAAGAAAAACAATAAGAAAATTTTCTCCGAAATTATAAATATGCAGCAATAATTTAATTTAAATGAATTTTCTCTCGTATTCTGGAAAACCTTATTCTGAAAAATAGTTTGAACAATTGATGAAGGACAACAAATTTAAATTTGTCAGATACCGTCCCCAAGCCTCTATTGGATTTCAATAATAATAATAAAAACATTTTCTGCGGCATTATAAAAAAATGTGTTTTTACTTACAGTATGAAAATTTAACAATAGATAAATTTTAGAAAAATACTTAAAGTATTTTTTAAAATCACAGTATAAACATTCACTGAATTATCCAAAAGAGATTTTTATTTGCGTAATTTCTAACCTACATTATAAAATTCTCATTATTTTCCTTATTGTACAAATAAATTATATGTATGTTCTTCGCAGATATACATACTACATTTCTGAGAAAATTGTTTTATCTTTCGAATTTGTCTTATTGTAGAAAACGATACTTTTCAGATTTTGCAGATACGGCAATTTTTTTACTGATTCCCACAAAATTATCTTTTCTTTTTTTTAATGGTTTGGCAGTGGTATTGTCTGTTTTCTTTCATTTATATGTTCCGTTAATAAATGGAAAGCAAGTTCTTTCAAATAATGATGATGAATTTCCCTTTTTTTCCATATTTAAACGATTATCAATTTGAGAATTTATTCGCGCAATATTTGACAATGAAAAAAAATGTAAGTGACCATCCATCAGTTTTTTGTGCGAACTGACTTCACAACTAATATAATAAAACAATTTTAAGTCACATTCTAAAAGTAAAAAAAAAAAAAAAAAAAAAAAAAAAGTTCTATGAACGGGTATAATAGCAGAAAGAAAGACGAAATAACAACAGGCAGAGAGTCCGTACTTCGAAGAAACATTCACCCACAGATTTCGCGGAAATGGGAAAGGATGAAAAGGAGGGGGAAAATTCAACTAACGCAAGTGGTCGCAACGCGGTCATTTAGACCGATTGAAACTTAAGAATGCGATAAAATGCTAAGAAATAGCAGGAATGACTTGCAATTTTACTACACAAGAGTGTGAACACTCAAGGTCAGCTACACGAAATTTGGCTATCGTAACTTTAACGGGAAATGAGTTACAGGAAGATAACGAATTTCGGGCGGGGAAAAGACCAACGCGCGACTACTAACGGGTTAAAATTAATAAAGATGATAATTTTCAAATGCTTCTTGTGTATTATGTTATCCATAGAAAGAAAATATAATGTTCAAAGTTTTTCCACCAACTCTTAATAAGTTACAAAAGTGAATTACAGAATGAGTGAATATTATCAATTTTAATACTAAATCTAAGTCTCTCTTCTAGATATTTTATGAAGATAAAAAGGTAGGCCGTGTAACACTTTTCCTTAACATTGAGGCAAATTGGAAAAGTACCACAAAACTCTTTTTCACTCAAGGGCGAAGATGTACAAAAAGAAAGGTATATAGCCTCATTACATTTACAGAATTGTGTCAAAAATACACTTGTGACAGAAGATTCGCCTCTTTGATAAATTTAAAAAAAATGTGAAATGATTTGTTAAGGCTTGCCAATAAAAGGTTCGGAACCACTTTCTAAGGAAAACAATCCTGTATTTACACAGGGTTATAAAAAAATCACAAAAGAAAAAAATGTGGAATAAACTAGATATTTTATTAAAAAGCTACTTATTCAGTAAAATACAATTACAATGTACAATCCTATGATATAATGTCTACGCTCAGATTTTATACATGCTCCATTTTAAAATGTACAAAAAATATTTTCGTTTTATCAGTTAAAAAAATATATAGGTTCGTAAATATACGAGTACTAATCTTTCAACCTTTAATAATGTTGAAAGCAATTCTTTGTTTTTATATCGTAGAGTCAACTGCTTACAAAGGCATGTGATATTCACATTATTTTCCAGCGCATTGAAACGACATATTCTCTTATTTTCCGCTCCATAGAAGCGTAGTAACGAAATTCATTATTTTTTTTACTCTCAAATGTAAGTAGTTAGAACACTGATACAGAAAATACTTATCGGTTTATTAGAATTCTATATTCCAGTTTTTTTAGAAGAAGTTTTAAAGGCGATAATAGTATTTATATCGGTGAAAATTATCTTATGTAGTTTTATATTAACTAATTATTTTTATATTAATTTAATTTTCTTTAAAGCGTAAAATTATTTTAAACACTTTCTGACAACGAATACAAAATATACTCTGGATTTACGGACTCAGCCACGATAATTAAAAAGGAATCCCCAAACTTTTTACCTCGCTAACAACAGCGTAAAGCATCTGCACGCCAGTCAGAGAATTAAAATTTCATACAAGGGATGTTGGAGTGATTCTCATATTTTTTTCGGTGAAAACGAAAAGGTTTTTAAAATTTAAAAATAAGCTCCCATTAGGGTCGAGAAAGTGTTACAACTAGATCATTTATCTCCTAAACAGAAAAAAAAAAACTTATTAACCTTTTAGAGAATTTTTCTTTAACATTCAGCTTAAATTCCTATAATAGCCTGTGTAGAAGAGCTTTGTTTTAAATTTAAAACGGACGTCCTGCCAAAACGACAAAACATTATAGAATTCTTGAAGCACTTGAAAGTGAAGTTACAGACAAATCCAAGAATTATCGTGTTTAGGCTTCATTCAAGATTCTAAAATTGAATACTCCTATCCAGTTGTTTGCGTGGTTAAGAAATATTCATGAGTTTGGCTCAATGTTGATTTAAAAATTTTGACTCATTTTCAATGACTAATCACACGACCTCATTCATAAAGTTTCACTGCAAAATTTATTAATCTGTTATAACTACCTGAGACCATGCAATCATTAAAATGGATGTTCTGTTTTAACGTACTAATCACATTAAATATTTCTTTGGAAGCAAGTCCTGGTAATCCAATATAATATACACGTTAAAGGTTACTTTGAAGTTTTTAGAATATGGCAACGGCTTTTCGTTTGTTTGTAACATGATGAAGTCTGTGAGTCATCGTGGTATCCGACCAGGTGCTAGTAATTGCCAATTTCCCTTACTCGTTTTGTTTTCTTTTAAGCATATTTTAAAGTGTATTTGTCAATTTTAATGATTTTGCAGTGCCCTAGCTAGTTTTTAACTATAATTTTGAGACATATTATTGGTTTAAAGTTCAGTTTTAAATCATCCAGTAGAATAGATGTTGGGTCTTACTTGGGTAAACTTATAACTAGTTTTAGCAGTAGTTCTGCTATTAATCATATGCTAGATTTCCCAGTTTATGCTCTTTATTTAATCAGTCTGTATTGTTTTCTTTACTTTTTATAAAAAGAGAAAGCAAATATTAGATATTTTTATATTTTAATTTAGGCAAAAGATTAACAACAATAGAAGCATTAGAAATAATAACAAATGGAGGGGTGACTCTGATCCTGATTTTAGTGATTCTAGTGACGAATATTTTAATATTAATAAAATTTATGAAGATTCTTCTGAAGCTGAAAATGAGCTACTGAAAAATCAGTCAATAATTCTGCAGATGGTTCAGTTAGCCAAACTAACGGAAGTGAAATAGCGAAATATCAAAAGACCACATTGATTTGGAAGAGATATTTAAAGTAAGTTCCAGTTACGAATTATATACATATAAAGATTTTTTAATATGTAAATTAAGATAATTATTTCGGCTAACGTTTTCTTTTGTTACAAATTCACAAATATAAACAAAAAAGTTAAATTAGTACAATTAAGAATATTTTACCTTTAGAAGTATCATGAAATCTGATTTTAATTATGTTTCATTTTAGTTTTGCTCAAGAATTCCACATGCCAGCATTCCATTTCACGACAGGTAGAGCAAGAAACGCAAATGCACATAAAATTTCGAGCACATCATTAATTTAGATATTACATTGATAATAATATGTATTTAAAAGAAATCTAAATTTAGATGTACAAGTTGAAATAGGTTTTTGTGCATTAGCAGTGAAAGAAATCGTTTCAAATATTTTTCATTTGGATTAAATATGTGTAAAATAATACAGTGTTATTCATTAAATTCCTAATAAATATATATGTTTTAATTTATTGTTAATTTAGTGCTTTTCAGTATCAATTTACATGTGAAATGTTGAATTCAACTGTGTTTGCATTTCATAATACTCAAGACCTCAACATCCATTAAAATGGATATGGTCCTTAACAAATTTAAAAACAAAAAAAAATTAAAAATCTTTAGAAATAATATATATATATATATATATATATATATTTTTTTTTACACTTTTGATGAAAATAAAGCAGTAACGACAAAGGTAAATTGTTTCAAATTTTCTTCGATCTCAAGAGGATATTAACTTATCTTGATTTCTTAACTTATCTTGATTGCTCAACTTATCTAAATTATTAACTTAAGGATATTGACAAATTTAATTAAACAAAGATTGTAAACACATCACATTGTTTGTTACGCAACTAAAAAAATGTACGTTTCTAGGCATGCCGTTTGGTATCATATAGCTCGGAAGCTACATTTGAAAAATAGCCTAATCGTATCTTTGTACAGCATAAAGCATATAGAGGAGATGGGGGCACATGTGAACAGTTCGCATATATATAGCTTTTTTTCGTAACTGGATTAATTTCTATAAACAAAAACTACTCAATATAGTAAACAGAACTTTCTTTTACACACGGTATTTTTTAAAAAAAACATCTGTATAGTTCTTCTTACATTTTTTAATAGTTTTATAAATTCCAAAAATTGTTCACATGTGCTCCATCAGCGGGGTAGTTGTGAACACACGCGGGGCACATGTGAACACATGAAAAAATATCCTTTAACATGCTTTTTATTCTGTTATTAGTTTGTCATCATAATCATTAGTTATATTACCTTTTAAATTCGCCATAAAGAAAAAAAATACATTTTTTTTCTGTAGTTTCTGGTTGATATGTTTAAGCAAAAGATTATAAAATGAAAATAAGTAGATTGGGGGGGGGGGGGTGGAGGGGCTTAGAAGATTCATTAAGTATTGTTGCAATAAAATAAAAATAAATAAAGAAGCAATTTAAAAAAATAAATTAAAACTTTTAAATTTTGATTAAGGGTTTTTGTTTGTGGGAAATTTTGGGGAGGGGACATTTACATACTATTTATCGGAAATCTGCCGAAATACGAAATATTCTCACTCCTGCATTTGCCTTATTTACTTGTAAATTATAGATAAAGAAGGGTTTTATAATGATTAAAAAAATCTCGACTATAACCCCCCTCCAACTTCTATCGCTTTTGAAAGAGGGGGGGAGGTACAATGGGGAATTTACGGTAGTTATCAGTTTAAAAATTTTACTGTCTTAAAATATTACTCGTATCTATCTCTATTCATGCATCATATGCATAACTGTTTTAGAGATGGAAGTAAGCCATCACTGCAAGCTTAGAACAAATGTAATAGAAAAATTTGCGAAGTTGTTGAAGGTAATACATTTGTATTAACAATGCATAAAAAATATTGTTGTGAACCGTTTAGTAAAATAATATATAATGCTTATTGCATTTTAGAAAACATTAAATTTATTTAAAGTACAATTGAACGTAAACGAGCTTGTCGTTCTTTATATATTTGCTGAAAGATGTGTTTGTGGAAGTTTCAATACAAAATCAACTTTGTGTGAGGAAATTACCTTCTATTTCAGGAAAATTGTAGACAATGAAACTGACATTATTTCTCATTAAGTTAACTGAAAGAAACAGAATCACAGAATGGTTATCGGGGCACTTATGAACTGTTCATATCTGCCCCAACTAGTCTGTTCACAAGTGCCCCACATTGCTGCTTCGGGTAAATTGATAAATCATTAACATTTCTCAATTTTAGAAGAAAAAGAACTGTATCAAAAATGTTTATTAGTATTCATAGTATATGTTAAAACACTCAAATTCAAATAAATGAATAAATAAATAAAGTTATTCGCTTACCAACTTGGAACAAAGATTTTACTTTTCAGATCTAAAAACAGTGTTTTGGCTACAGAGAACAAACAAAATGTCGTAGAGCTTCAAAAAATTTTTACCATATGTCTACAGGTGCTATCATCTTTAGTAAGTTTTTTCAAATAAAAAAACTTATAATAACTATCGAAAAATTGCGATGTTCACATGTGCCCCGTGTTCACATGTGCCCCCATCTCCCCTACATCAATGATGTAGTATTTTTCGATTATTTCAATGACCACATTAATAGCCCAAACATTAGTATTGAGAAATCACATACGAGCAAACTTCACAATGAATCATTATAAAATGTTTTTTCAAGCAATCTCAGACAAAAGTGTTAGGACATGTAGTAGGATCTGGCATATGTGTGCCTTATGCTGTCAAAGTAGCAGCAATATGAATATTAGTAATTTCAAAATCGAAGAAAGATGTCTAGATCATTTTAGGTCTTTTATTATATCAAAGATCCTATGTATGGAGTCGTTTGAATCTCTCATGCAACGGTGGTTCAGGGGTTCGAAGGTATTATAAGATAAAAAAAAACTCCAACATTGTAGGTGAAAGAAAATGCAGTCAATGTTTATTCATTTTCAAATGAAAACAAACAATTCATAAAAAGCATCAGATGTGAAGAGATGTAGATATATAGCTATACATGGCAAAGTGCTCCGTAACGTCAAAAAAAAAAAAAAATAACAGCGGCCCTTTATCGAACCTTACAACACATGGGTAGGGAGCCAACTGAACTATTTGTGGACTGAATCACATGACTTGGCGTATTACATTATCGCCCATTTACAAAGTTTTTCACGCCGGAATTACAGAGACAAAGCATTGGCTGTAGGTTTAGCAGAAAATAATGTGGCAGCCCCCCTTTCAGCACACACACGCGGGAAGTAAATCAACCCTATATATTTCATGTATAAGAGCGACATGAAGTTTGGTTTTGTTTACTTTAACAACAGATTGCGCTTAAATGTGATTGTGAAATCTTTAACGGATGTTTGTAAAATGTAGAAGGCATATGTGCTAAGATAAATGAAATATAATTTGAAACCGCAATTCCCATAAAATCCTTTTATATTTTTATCTTTATTTCTTTTTACCCGTCAAATTCCAATATCAATTAGGAGTGACTTATTTATAGGATGATAAAATACGATAAAAGAAAATGAAACGTTAAAAAGTGCAGATGCACTTAGGTTTATTTGTCCTTGATTACTTTTAAATACAGACCGTTAAAATAAATTTGCGAGAATGGGAATTTTGAATAAGTGGAAAAAAATGAAATTATAAATCTTTGTACGTGTTGAGTTAAGTTCGTTGTGAAAAGAAGAGGGAAATATATATATATAAAGGTAGAACTACGTATTGTTTTAAAAAAAGAACTAATATAATGACTTTACTTGCTCAAAGTGGATTTTGAGGAACGGGGGCCAGAAACCGATATGTTGCCGAGAAAGGTGCCATATATCTCACCGGGGCAACCGAGAAAAAGCTGTGACGTTGCATTGCAGCTTTATAGAAAACTAAATACTTTGTCTTCTTCAAATTGTAAATACTAAAACACAAATATACAAAATAAAACATCAGAAAAATAATTATACATAAGCTTGCATTTTGAAAAGGAAAAAATTATACGTTTAAAAGTTATATGCATTTAAGTTATATGCATAAATTCAAATAACTTGCTTCGGTGTTTGGCCCCAGTGCAATTTAAAAGTCAGTGAGCAATCATTTTTCTGTCTTTGGTACCAAGACTCACTTTTTTTACTTTGATCCTATATGGGATCAGCCAAGTAATACAGATTTGCAAGCATTTAAAAGAAATAATAAACAAACAAAGAAAATTAAAAAACAAGTACATTAAAAATGAAAATGAAAAACATACCAAGTATGAGCATTTGTAAATTAAAACTTATATCTAAACATGAGGAGTATGAATGTGAAAAATTGAAAATTCGTGCACGTGGTACAGGACTACAAAAAAAGAGGTGCCTGAACCACGCACATAAAAAGGTGTAGCCCTAATTCTTGTAAGTTTACAAGTATTATGGCTTCGGTTTAGAACTTCAGCCCTAGAGGAAGGGGGAATAAAAAGGAAGACTCGCATTGCGCACAGCATGAGCCTCCTCGCTCCCCAGTAGATCACAGTGATCTGCGAAAGGAGCGCGTTTCAGTATCTCATAAAAATTCTTGTCTCTCTCTCATCTTGTCTCTCTCTTGTCAAAATCTCATAAATAACTTGAATTAAAAAACCAATTCAAGGGAAAGATGTCTCTCATCACAGTGCCACGTGAACCCACAGGGCAACAATTTTGATCGGTTTACGACTTCTTGGGGGCAACGAATAGAAAAAGTGAAAAAAAAACTATGTTGTAGATATCAGACTTCCCAAAAAGGACAATCCTAAAGTGCTGGGAGACGAAGTGTCATAATCCGGTAAAATTATGTTCAAGTCATGTAAGAAGGTATAGAATTTAATTAAACTGAAGAGATTTTTTTTTTTAAGTGACGTAAAATTATAACCTTTTTTTATGAATGACAAAAGAATATCTAGCTAAACTTGTTACTGTTAAGTTTTAATTAAAAGTGGAAGCGTTTAAAGTTAGCTTATTTTGCTTAGCTTAAGTGTGTAAAAAAAAGAGAAAAATGCGAAGTGATACAGAATATTGAATCATCGAAGCAACACATTCATGGACCAGCCACAACAATTTCAAAGATCACCTATAAACAACATATGTATAATCTTGGCCAAAGATTGGCAACATAGTGTCACAATACACAAATTCAAAATAAGTGTTGTAAATAATATAAAAATTATCTTCGTCTTAAGTTATAAGTGTGTAGTTGAAAGTTACTAGTGAAATTACTGTTATTAACATGACTTGAAGCATCAAACAAGTGTCCATAACGAGGTGGTGCAAGGAGTAGTCTATGTATATGCGCACGAAATGCTATATCAGCAGCAGCATGTAACCTTTTTATTGAGAAAGAAACAGGTGAATGTTTATGTGCAACTATGTATGGTCCTGTATATCTGGGTTTAAATTTGTCAATTGTTTTTAAGTATACAATGTCTTTCAAACAGATGTTTCTTAATTTAGCTTTTCGACCGTACATTTTATATCTTTTATCTTGAGCAGTTTAATGTTAGAATAGGATTTTTTATAAATTTTGTGCCAGTCCTCTAGTAATTTGTAAATTTTAATATGTTAATCTAGAAAAGGTTGATTACATGAATGATCAAAAGTGTAAAAAAATAATTAAAGTTCACGCCCAAAATGAAGTAAATTAGAGGAAAATATTGTAGTAGAATGTCTTGAACTATTGTAAAGAGATTTGCGTATAAAAATTGCATTTTCAAATGAATGACCTTCTTGTAACAGAGTAGTAACAGAGTATTTAATTGAGGTGTTTATACGCTCCGAAAAACTGTTCGATTGGGGGTGTGAAACGGAACTGTGAAGAACATTTATACCAAGAGTATCGTTAAAAATATTATATACATGGGCAGTATACTGGGGTCCTAAGTCAGACAAAACCACAGCAGGTCTATCTAAAGTAGTAATGTAACTGAAAAGACATTTAACTATTTTAGTAGCAGAAGTATCGTTAAGTGGATACAGTTCTACGTGTCGTGAAAAATGATAAGTGACAATTAATACATGTTTTCAATTTGAGAAAGGACCAACTGAATCTGTGCTAATTGTGTGGCCAGGGTATCTCGGCGTGTAAGTGGGTTGTAAAGGTGATGGATGAATGCGGTGATGTTTTGCTTGTAAACACTTGATGCATGAGGCGACAAAATTCAAAGTGTCAACATACATGTTTCTCCAAAAGTATCTACCAGAAAGAAATTCATACGTCTTATAGAAACCAAAGTGAAACAGATGTGGAATAGTTAAAACTTTACTTTTTAGGGTATCTGGAACAACAATACGATAAGAAAAGGAGTTGTTGTTCAGGTCTTCTTTCTTTGTCATTAAAACTTTCGAATCAGGATGAATGAGATATTTAGGGAACTTTTGTGAAGAACCTTTACTTAAAATTTCATTGTAAATTTAAGACAAATTAAAATCGTTTTTCTGTTTCATGCAGAAAGTATCATTAGATATGTCTAACAATGAATCACGTTTCATTTGATTACCAGTTACAAGATAGTTTACATTATGAGTGTTGATATTGGACGAGTTGTTAGTGTATGTTGTATCATGCCCACAATAGGTAATGGTTGAGTCTCATGTAGAAGTTCAGGATTAGTAAGCAAAGTTTGCTGATTGTTTTCAAATATGCAACGCTATAAATAGTCAGCCAATACTTTTGTTGCACCAGGAATGTGTTGAAAAGTATAAGAATATTCAGAAAGTTCAATAACCCTTCTAGTAGTTATATCAGCAGGATTTGTTGTTTTGTTGTACTTTTTTAAAGGCTTGTTGTCAGAAAGAATTACAATATCTCTGTTGTATAGGTAATATTTAAAAGCTACAACTGACTACTACAACTGACCGGTATTTCTTTTCTGAAGATTTTAAAGATTTAGAAAAATAAGCAACAGGTAATAACTGATCGTCATGCTCTTGCAACAATGCTGCAGAAATGGCAACATTTGAAGCCTCTCTATTCAGATAGAAAGTTTTATCCCAATCTGGTAACTACACCATGGGCGAGTTAAAGAAAATTTTCTGTATGGTTTCAAAAATTTCCTGGTGTGTCTTTGTCCATTTAAATTTAGCTTTAGGGGCGGTTAAGTTTATGAGAGGTTGTACCAATTGAGAAAAGGATGGAATAAGATACTTGTAAAATGTGATGATGAGTCCAATGAGTCTTTTTAACTGCTTTTTTGTTGTAGGAATGGGGAATGAGGTTATTTTAACAATGTTCGACTTAATTGGTAACACAGAGTGATTTTGAATGTGAATGCCCAAATAGTCGATACTGGTTCTGTGGAATGTACATTTATTAGGTGAAAGTGTTAAGTTGTATTTAGTTAAGATGTTTAAGATTTTGTGAAGTTTTGTATACATTTCATGAAATGAATTTGCACCTAATATAAAATCATCTTGGTAGATGTAAACACCTTCTAACTGTAATTCATCCAATAAAGAGTCCATTAGTGCTTAAAAAATAGAAGCACTGGATTTTAATCCGAACACTAGTCTCTTGGATAAGGACCAAGCATGGTTCTGAAGTTTAATTGGTTTTGAAATTCTTTCGGTAACTTAATTTGATGGTATGGTTGATGAAAATCGAAAACAGTAAAAAATTTATATGATGACAGATTGCAAATTATTGTTTGAATTTTAGGCAGAGGATATGAAGAACCTTGTATTACAGTATTAACCACGTGGCGATCTAGAGCGAGGCGATATTTTTGTTTCTCAGTAGAATCTGGCTTTTTTTAAACAAGTAACAAAGGACATGCCCATTCAGAGCAGTTACGCTCAATTATACCAGCTTTTAATAGTTGATATAATTGATCTTGAGCATCTTTTTGCAGAGACTGAGGTAAGGGGAAGGGAAGGGTTTTAGTAGGGTATTCATTAACAAATTTTAAGTCTGGAATTATTTTGTCAGTGTGCCCTAAAGTATTTAAAGATTTTGAAAAATGCAGTAGAATTATTGAGTAATAATTCAGTCAATGTCTTTGCCTCTTTAAAGTTTTAGTATTTCAAATCAGAATCATGAGATATTAAGTCTTCTTTTCTCTTTTTTAAAGTTTCCTTAGATGCCTGTAGAAGATTTATGAAGTGTTGTTCCGAGTTATGATTCTTTTCTGAATTTTCAGGAGAGTACTCCGAAATTTCTTCAACTTCAGATAATTCTACAACTCTTGTCTTTTTTGCAGGTGCATGGCAGTATTTGAATTATTTTTAACAAAAACAGTAAAGAAACCATGCAGTTGAGCAGTTTTAGTTTTGCGTTTTGGCTTGTTATTTATTTGACCAATGATGTCAAATCCTATTATATCTTTTTTATGTAACATGTACTCAAACAAATAATTTATGGATTGATTGTTGTCGTTTTTATTGGTGTACACAGATATCCATTTTTCGTCATGTAGTTCTAATGTCACTTTACGTATTAGAAGAACATCTTGAATTTTTGTGTGAACAGAGTGATTATTACATTGTGTTAAATTAGTGAGAGTTGCATCAGTATCTGGACACTCTAATGGAATAGTTAAGTTGTTAGTTATGTGTACGCATTTGCTAGCTGAGTCTATTATGATATTGCATTTGTTTATAAAGTCATAAACCAGGATACCTTCAAAAGTCGAGGATTCAGGAATATCCACAATATAAAAATAGTGGGGAAAAGATTTATGTTGTAATTTTATTGTAGCTCTGATGCATGCAGAAAAATCAACATCGGAATTTATTGTTTTTGATGCATATGCCAGTGGAGAGTCGTTTGTATTTAAGTGTAGTTTTAAGTTCGTTAAACAACTTTTCTCACAAAAGCGAGATGGAACCTCCAGAATCTTCTAGAAAAGTTACAGTTTGTTTAGCTACAGTAGCTTTGACAAGTGGAAGAGAAGGAGTGTCATTATTTACATTACAAATTAATTGTGTCTTGTTGTGAATTTCAGTTTGTGTCGCTCTTCAACTCGCAATAGTAATATGTTCTGTGGTTTGAGAACCAACAGAGTTAACCAATCTTTCATTAGAGATTTTGGGTAAGTTTGGGTCAATAAACAAATTAGCTGATGTGGAACTATTAATGTGAGGCACAATACCATCAGTAACATTGCATCTCTGTTTTAGTTTTCCTGTCTTTGGCGACTGTTATCTTTATAATTATTTTCTCTTCTCTGAGTATTTGCACGTTTCTATTTGAAACACGCCTGGGCCTCATGGCCATATCTCTGTTTCATAGTTGACAAGTTGTAATATTTTTTTAATGAAATTTACTCGGGGGAAAATGTCTATCATGTCTTTGATATTTGAAATTCTGTCTGTAACGAAAACTATTTGAGTCGCGATTAGTTCTATCATCGGATTTTTATTTGTGTCTTCTTTATTTGATTCTTTAGGTTTAAATGTTAACGCATTTATTTTTTCTGAAATTTCGCGTAACTGTTGTTCACATTATATTGTGATTTTGGGAAAGCATGCAACACTTTTCCATTATGCAGAATCTCATATAACTCATTTGCCCTTTCAACCGTGGCACGATACTCAGTGATTCCTTCTTCTTTAATTTTGACTCTAATTTGAGAAAGGAATCGATTCTTCAAGAAATTTCATGTATTTTATAAAATCGCGTGCTTTGGGATCCTGTATATCCTCATAAACTTTTGCTTTCAAAATATTTAAGCGGTTCGCTAAATTATTTATGTTCTCTGCAGGTAAGAGCGATAAATTATTTAATTCGAGAGTGGCTGCACATTTACTCGGTGGGGGGAAAAATCCGCGAATTCCTTCGCAAAGTTTCCAAATCTTTTATGTTTTTGAAATCAGGATTTTGCGCAAAAAATTTTTGTGCCGATCCTCGTAATTTACCAATGAGGAACGCAATAGATGTTTGCTCATTATATTTATTTATTTCGGCAACAGCTTTGACCTGATCAAAGAAAAAATGCAATAATTTAGGGTCTGCATCGAACTCAATAACGCCAATTGGGATGTTTTTAGCAGCCATTGTCACAAAAAAAAATTAATATAAGCAATACGATACCTGTTAACTACTGAGTTTCTGCATAATACATATAAAATAATAATAATAATACTGAATAAAATCAATGCATATCAAATACTAAAATGCAATGTAAAATTATAGCATTATATAAAATGCAACTAAATAGAATATAGCATAATTTAAAGAAAAGAAAAAAATTCTTCTTTTAACTTTGTCAAAAAAATAAGTGTCTTATTGTAACATCTTTAAGAGTAAAAAATACCTACTTAAATCATGCAAATAAATAAAATAAAATAAAATAATGCATAAACAAATAACTCTTTTTTTGTAGAGGAATATAAAAATAATTACGTAAAATATCCCCTAAATTTGTGAAAAATCACAAATAAAAAATAATTAGGGTTTTAAATTGTATGAGGAAAATAATCCTTTTTTTTAATCAAGAAATTAAGTCAATAAAAAGCATGAAAGTCAAGGCAAAATAATGTAAAGCATTTCAATTAAGAAAAAAAATAAACACACATTAAAATATATTCCTTCGTGAATAAGAAAACTAAATAAAATATAATGCAATGCAAACAATGTGATTTCAGTAAATTACTGAAAAGAAAAAAAATGAAACAGATATCCAGTTTTATATTCAATTTAAGTGTGCGAAAAAAAAAAAAAAAATATGCAGTTTTCTTTTTTTATCAACTGCAAAAGAACTGTGTACGACGAAGTCAACATTTTGTACTATGGCCTATTTTCATTATACATGGGCGAGGATTTTTCTTCATGTTTTGTTTTTCAAACCACTTACGACGCACATTTTGCTTGCAGCGTAAAAATTGTAGGCACTTTAAAAAACTGAATAACTGAGGACACTTTTATTATCACGATAAAAAAAAAACATGAGTTTTTTTTTTTTTTTTTTTTTTTTTTTTTTTTTTTTTGCATACTGAATTAGTTGACACACAACTGTTGTAACACACTGTATATTCACAAATGAACTTTTTTTTTACTGCATTCTATGGTCATATTTGCATACTTCACAACAGAAAACAATAGCGACACATAACGCGTTTTCATATTGAAGAATTTGCGCATAACACCGGTGATTTTTTTTTTCTTTTTTTGCTGTAGAAACGGAGGAAACACACACAAATTCACAGACTCGCAGGGGAAACGAAGAGATGACCAAAGGAAAAAGGAAGCTAGCCGCATCGTAAACAAACTTCGGCGAGAGGAGGAGGAAAACAGCACCATAGATCATCCGTCCAAGAAATGAATTCCCTCACTCGGGAAAATTTCGGAACTCTCCAGAGAGAGCAAAGGGCCGTGCGACGAATGGAGTGCCTTTCATCTTACGTAGGTCATTGGCGATTGTATGCAGGAGAGAGAACTTTGAATGTTTTTTTGAAGTGTAAGTCCTGGTGTATGAAAACAAACATCGGCAAGCGTTTACGTTTGATAACAGTTTTTTTAGCTGCGAAACGTCTTCTGCAAAGAATAAACATTAGTGAGAAGGCAGATGGAAGTGATAATCACCTCTCCATTCATTTCTTTGATTTTTTTTTTTTTTTTTTTTTTTTTTAGCTTTGCTTTGGAGAAAAAAAATTCGGCCGATAAGACCAAAACTTATGGAGAGTTTTGATTCTCCATGCAACGGAGTTTCAGGGGTTCGATGGTATTATAAGACAAAAAAAAAAACTCCAACATTGTAGGTGAAAGTAAATGCAGTCAATGTTTATTCATTTTCAAACGAAAACAGACAATTCGTGAAAAGCATCAGATATGAAGATATGTAGATATATAATTATCCATGGCAAAGCGCTCCTTAACGTCAAAAAAAAAAAAATAACAGCGGCCCTTTATCGAACCTTACAACACATGGGTAGGGAGCCAACTGAACTATTTGTGGACTGAATCACATGACTTGGCGTATTACATTATCGCCCATTTACAAAGTTTTTCACGCCGGAATTACAGAGACAAAGCATTGGCTGTAGGTTTAGCAGAAAATAATGTGGCAGCCCCCTTTCAGCACACACACATGGGATGTAAAGCAACCCTACATATTTCATGAATAAGAGCGACATGAAGTTTGGTTTTGTTTACTTTAACAGCCCTCATAGCATGCATGGTCACGGTGACGTCGTTGTGACGTCACTGTAAGTCACTGTGGTCACGTCACATCTGTGACCAAAATGCCACCACTCAGTGATGTTAAATTGTGACTGAGATGTGAACTTCTTAGAAAACTTTAAAAAATTACGAAAATTCTTCAAAACATGTTATTTACTGTAAAATTATATTTTTCTGGCAATTAAAAAAAAATTGTGACGTCACTGTTTTGTCACTGCTATGTAACGTACGTCACGTCACATATGTGACAAAAAAACCACCATATTGTAAGTCACAGTGTGACAAAAATATGAACTTCAAAAATCTTTGAAAATGAAGAGAAATATTTTAAACAGTCACGAGTTACAGCGCCATAAGGAATGAAAATATATTAGTGGATAGCAAATTGTAAATTCTGTCACTAAAGGGGAGGGGGGGGGGGCATAATAAATAAAGTACACGATACAAGCATTAATAAACTAAATTTTCAGGATATATTTTATCAATTTGATATCTAAGACAGTGAATGTATACTTTCTCATGATTTCAATTTCATCTAGCATTTGGATAATATATTTAGAATTAGGAATATTAAATTTATACACTTTACATATTTAGTTTGCTGGGAGGAAATTTATTTATTTATTTCTTTTTTTACCGACCAGGATTATTCGAAACACTTCTGTGGTTTCAAACTAACAATTTTCTATTACAGTTAAATCTGCACCTTTTAATGAGCACGTAGAAAGAGTCTTCAAAGTTTAGTCATCTATGCATTTCTTGCTTTAGAATATTTTTATAATTTCTATTCAAGTCATAAATTCTACTTCTTTCAGACATTTTAAATAAAATTAGCATTTTCCGAAAATAAAAGAAATATAAAAAAATTGTGCAAAACAAACTTTACTTTTTAAAAAAAAGAAAAAAAGGGGGGGGGGTCGTTATTACCATTAAATTTATTTTTACACCTTTTAAAAATTTAAACAATGTTTTATATAATAAACTCTAATTATGAATATTATTATTATAATTATTTAGAAAAAAGGAACTTTACAATACATTTTAACTTGAATTATTATTTAGTACGGATAAAAAGAAAAGGTTATATACATTGGACATTTCTTCAAATACAAAATTTTAACTAACGATACTTTCAGAAAATTACTGCGCATTCAAGTTCCATATGTCTTGCATACAAAAACAAATAATCTGTAACAGACCATCTGCTTGAAAATCGTCTGCCCACAAAAAAATATATATATATGAGAAAACGCGGGAAATAATTCACTGTTTTCAGAACATCACCACGTCTACAACACTTTAAGATAAGGAAATGGCCATTTTAGGATACACGGATATTAATGGAACATAATGGAATGTAAGTCGTATTTAATTTAAATATTTTATTCCAGATTTGTATATTATGAGTTAAATAGTTTTATGTTATATTTGTAAAAGACTGATCTTTAACTGTCAGAAGCGATATTTTCCAATTCAATAACTGTAAAGAAAATATCTTAATTTGCGATCGCTTGAAAAAAAAAAAACTGCGCAGAGACTTATTCATACCTACATTCATACTGCAATTAATATAAACATTAATTTACTCTTACTTGAGATTGAAAATGTATGGAACGACAATGATTTGGAATTATTTTATCGGCTTCTTACTATTTTTTGATTACTCACACTTACAGTTATTATTATTTTGGGGTTAAATATGATGTTCGATTATCATGAGATTACGAAACTGTTTCAGATTAGAAATTAACATTATACTGAGAAAATGTATTTTTACATATTACAGTAGTGAAAAATTTGAAAGAATTTTCTTTTAGTGCTAATAATATTTTAAATTATCTTTTAAAATCCTAAATCTTCAATCCAATGTTTTCAGATTTAACATTTACCAAAATTATAAAATAATAGGAATTCCTTATACCATATGGAAATATTTTTGAGATATTGTTAAATCTAATAATGCATTTAGTTTATCTGTAGTTTGCTGTTGTTTAATAGTACAATTATAAATACTAATTATTATTTTTAGTGTTTTTCAAATTGGTATATTTATTTTTTTTTAAATTGTATGTAAGCATTTTTTCTGTTTGTGATTTTAATCAAACATTTAATTATAGACATTCTGAATCGGTTATTAAATTTCCTTCTATTGTAAATTCATTTTCTACGTTTATGATACGCGTAATTATTGGCACTAAAAAGTAAAATATGATATTTAAACATTGAAATAAAGTGTTTTTCATGCCTGATAGGAAGTTAAATATTAAACTGCTTTAGTATATATATTTTTTAAGTTCATATAATACAGGATACATAATATAGGACACAAGTTGGAAAGTGCTTATGACTTCTGTTTGTCTCTCCGTCTGTCCGTCTAGCAGTCTGTCCGCACTCTAACTCTCGAAAATATACTCGGATTGCCCTGAAATTTTTGGATGTTATTGACGTTTACCATAGCACGGTACCTATTTGTAATGAAGTTTGTAGCATGCTTTGTTCATTTACATGGACAGCCAAAAGTTTTCCGTTACATTACGGCCTATGGGAAAAAATCGTTTCAAATGATTTTTAATGATTTTACGCACTCTTTCAAACAGAATAAAATTTATATGCATTTATGAAGTGCACTAAAATATGCATTCTGTTGACTATGCGATGCAAAGAATAGTTATTGTTCATTTACAGGGCTAAAAAAGGAATTCAAATACATAATGATATAGGGGTGAAGGGAATTGTTTGCGGCATACTTTAATTATGTTAATCTATTTCATATATAATGAAATTGATAAATGTCGCTGAGGTTTACATACTATAAATTATTTCATGTATTATACGAATAATACGTATATGGCATTTACAGGGACACACAAAATATTTCAGATACTATATTGTATCCGAAGTACTGTTCATTAGCGATGATTGCTGGAAATGTATTTTTAATTATGATATGCGCTTTTATGATTCACTACATTTATGCATAGTATATGGCGTATATAAATGCTATAATTCCTGTACAAGGATACACAAAAGTATTCGTAAGGATTACTGGGTATGGGCGCAAATTGCTTAAAGGTGGTTTTTAAATGAGTTATGCTTTTTTTTCACTGAACTGCATTTAATTTACCAAGAAATGTTTGTAGAATATAGATAAAATGATGTACAGGGTCACATAAAGAATTGGATACATGGCCGTCTATGTATTATAATTTCTGTAAATGGGATTTCAGCAGTTTTAAGAGTGTCTTAGTTTGAATTAAATTTTAACTAAATATTGGCGTGTAATAAAGATTTTAGGTAAACTACAGGGTTGTACAAAAGTATTCAAGTATATTTCCATGCATTAGTATAAATTGCTGAAAAAGAATTTCAACCTGTTAGGCGTTTTATTGCTAAACTAAGTTTTCCCATTATATAGTATATATACACTTAAAAAAATGGGTACTCAAAATAGAGTAAAAAGTACTCAATTTTAAATGCGTCACATACTCAAAATAGCTCCGATCCAAATGTACTCAAAGTTGAGAAACACATGTAATCATTTTTTATTCCATGGTTGTGATCAAATATTTATCGTTATGTACTGCCACCCCCCCCCCCCAAAAAAAAAACAACTAATATTTGAAGTAAAAATGTACTGACATTTATTTCCCGTTCAAAGTTCTTAATAAGAAATGTTTAATTGATTATTTATTAAGAAAAATAGCAAAATTCTTAACAAGATACTCAAATCGAATATTTTTATGACAAGAGCATTATTTCCAAGCACTTTTAAATTATTTTTAAAATGTTGTGCATAATTTAATATTTACATTAATAAACATCATTTATGCCGCCATAAATGAAATGAACCATTACAGGGTACAAAACTATTCGTTTGTTTGGGTTTGATAACATGTGATGTTTCAAAATAGAGAAAGCATAGGTTCATTTTTGATCCAAAAATATTGAATTCGATATGAGTACGTCGGTTTACTCATTTTTGAGTACTTCATTTTTTTCTGTGTATCAACCTACAGATCAAATACAGGGCTGTTCAAAAGAATTAGAAAACATATTTGGCTATGGACGGTAACTGCTGAAATCAGTTTTTCAAATGTTTTATGCGTTTTCTAAAATGTTTACTTAGTTATCTTATTTACATCATTTCCCTAAATTACGATGTCTTGTTAAAGCATCCAGAAAGTGTTGGAAAGTATTTTATAATCTATGAATAACGCATGATTTTTCTTACTAGTTTTTTTTCTATTTCCCAGATCAGTCTTTTCCTATAAAACAAACCAAATCTATTTAGCTCATATTCACAAAATACAATATACACGGGAATAAAAAATTTAAATAAATAACGCTTATCATGCCGCTCTATAAATAATAGTTGTATTAATATCCGTTAGTCTCTTTGTTCGTATTTAATAAAGCAATGACAAATCACAACAAATTAAAAACCTCACACATTCTAAATATCAAGCTTGAACTCAATATCAAGCATAGAACTTAATAAAAAAATATGTCAGTTGATAAGCATTGTTTTTTAAGTGGAAAAATTTTAAATGTTTTAGAAGAATAGGACTCCAAAATAGCGATATTTTGCTAAAAAGTACGGTAAAAAGATAAGATTTTATATTTACAGCAAAAGTTTATTTCAAAATTCATCGCTGTATTAATACTTAGAAATTTTTCCAGAGAGAATCATTCGCCTTATATACAATATTTCAAATGAAAATCAAATATCAAAATAATTGTTTAAAAGGCGCAAAGGCCAACTTAGTAAAAAAGATTCCATGCCAGAACTCGAACCCGGGCCATCAGTATAGCACACTGACATTCTACCGACTAAATCACATGGAACGATACCCAGGCTGGAAAATTTCTCACTATTACATGTTGGCAAGGCTACAAACGCAGCACAAGATGGAATATTTAGCGTGAGCCATCAACATGATGCAAACACGAAACTTAATTAAATCCAGCATCGATTGAAATTATATTAATACTTGGAAATTTTTCCAGAGAGAACCATTCGCCTTGCGTACAATATTTTAAATGAAAATCAAATTTCAAATTAATTGCTTAAAAGGCAATTTTAATATATAATTTGCTTAAAAGGCGAATTGTTCTCTCTGGAAAATTTTCCAAGTATTAATATAATTTCAATCGATGCTGGATTTAATTAAGTTTCGTGTTTACATCATGTTGGTGGCTCACGCTAAATATTCCATCTTGTGCTGCGTTTGTAGCCTTGCCAACATGTAATAGTGAGAAATTTTACAGCCTGGGCATCGTTCCATGTGATTTAGTCGGTAGAATGTCAGTGCGCTGTACTGATGGCCTGGGTTCGAGTCCCAGCATGGAATCTTTTTCACTATTTGCGTCTTTTAAGCAATTAATTTGAAATTTGATTTTCATTTGAAATCACAGTGTTTATGACAAGTTCGTCACAAATGACACATATTTCACAAATTGGTCACAGTGTGACTTCAAAGCACTGTCGCTTTCGTCACAGGTTCGTCACAAAGTTAATGCCAAAATAGTCACAAATGACACACTTTTCACAAATTTGTCACACCGTGACTTCACAGAGTGGTCACAATGTGACATCACAAACGACCTCTAAAACGGCCATAACGACCTCGCATTCTAGTCACTATGACGTCACATCGACGTCACATCGACGGTCACAAAATCACAGTGTGACTTCACAACGACGTCGCCGTGACGTCACCGTGCCTTACGGGAACAGATTGCGCTTAAATGTGATTGTGAAATCTTTAAGGAATGTATGTAAAATGTAGAAGGCATATGTGCTAAGATAAATGAAATATAATTTGAAACCGCAATTTCCATAAAATTCTTTATTTTATTTCTTTATTTCGTTTACCCGTCAAATTCTAATAGTAATTAAGAGTGACTTATTTATAACGCAGATGAAATACGGTAAAAGAAAATGAAACGTTAAAAAGTGCAGATGCACTTAGGATTATTTGTCCTTGATTACTTTTAAATAAAGACCGTTAAAATAAATATGCGAGAATGGGAATTTTGAATAAGTGGGAAAAAATGAAATTATAAATCTTTGTACGTGTTGAGTTAAGTTCATTGTGAAAAGGAGATATATGTGTGTGTGTGTGTGTACCTTGGAACAAAAAGGGCCAATGTCCAAAATTGAGAAATTTGAGTTAAATTCACGAATGAATTAAGGGTGCGTTATAAAGTAATCGTTAAAAGGGCCAAAGTCCTCCCAATATTAGATCATTGAAAACAAAACATTTTGTTGAGGCCAATGTTACTTACTGTTAATTTAAAAATGGCCAATTTAAAATGTAAAAAGAAAACTAAATCAATGTAACATTACATTGTAGTGAGAAAAACATTACTGAATTCAAAAGTACACCTTTGCAAAATAATAGTACAGAAATCGTAGCAAGATTCTTAAAAATTTCTCAAACTTAAATTGGGTTTCCTGCCATTTGAGAAAAATGGACTTTGGCCCTTTTTGTTCCAGGGTACAGATATATGAAGGTAGAACTACGTATTGTTTTAGCATAAGAACTAATATAATGACTTTACTTGTTCAAAGTAGATTTTGAGGAACAGGGGTAGGGGGCGGAAACCGATATGTTGAAGAGAAAGATGCCATACTATGACCCTACGTTCTCCGATAAATATCGTCCATTGATCAAACTTAGCAAGAAACGTGCTTCTAATGCAATCACCTGGTCCAAAAAAAAATGCGATACCGCTTTCAAAGAATTGAAACATACAATCAGAAATTCCCTATTTGTGATTCCCCAGATTGTCAATGACCGTCCAGGATACCTTATAGATGATTCCTGTTATGCATTAGGTGCTTGCGTAATGCATATGAGGCTAACTCCGATGGAGCGTTTGTGATCGTTTTCATCCTTTTGAAAAATATTAAAACAACCACAAACGCTCCATTGCATTTATACGTAAAATTTACTCCGATTGTCCGAAAAGATATACCACTATCGAAAAAGGAAGCTTACGAGTCTATCTTCCCCTAGAAAAAGTTTGAATACTACACCTATAGCGCACAAGTAAGTGTGGTAGATCATCATAATACTCTATTTTATTCTACAAACGTGATCCTCAAAGAGCACGTCTTTAACGGAGTGCCTTTTCATGAGGAAAGGATTGAATAGTCAAAATGCGGAACGGCATTGAACAAGGATGTTGTCTTCAGGTCACATATTGATTAAATGAAAAAAATATATATATCCTTAACAGTTAATTTATGCAATCAAAATGTTTCTTCTCCGAAAATAAAAGACAGAAAAGTTTAACTAAGACATACTTTATAAACTTCTACGAAATTTACATTATACAGCTTGTACATAAATGAATATCTCAATTTTACAGGGCTATTAAAGAAAACAAAAAATCCCTGTCGGCTTGGCGTACAGCGGATGTAGATTTGGAAGTTAAGCACTAATTTCACCAACAAAAACTAAATCAAGATTAGAGATAAACCCAGTTTAATAATTTTATGTGGCCGCTTTTAAAGAATTTTTAATTTCATTTTTCTGCAAGAGCTCGTTTTATCAGAATCATATTAAGGCGGTATTCAAAAAATATTTTTCCACGCTCAACAACTCGAAATTTTCTGACACATTTTCAGACTCATTTTTAAAAGCAAAAACATGAAAATTGTTGATATGATTTTTATAGAGATTTATATGTGTTTTGTATATGTGCGACCTGTGTTTTTATTTTTTGTTCAATTATTTAGAACTTGATTTACAATTATTTTCTCAGTACGACCGTTTTTTCGATTCCAAATGCTCATTTTGACAGCCTTTTTTGAAATATATTCTGCCTTCATTAAAAAATCCACCAATGCAGCATATTATATACTTTCTGAATAAGAGAACCTGCCACTTGGATGCGTTTGAAAAAGAAAATGAATATAAAAATGAGTCAGAAAATAAGCCGTTTGGATTTGTGTACACCCTTAATACGATAATTTTCCGTCAACCCCTATTTTAGTTTATTTATTTATTTATTTATTTGCTGTAAGAGTTTATCCTATCACAAACTTGTCAATATGAAAGTTGCAGATAATACTGAGAAGATGAATAATAAATTTAAGTGAATTTGATATCTTGTGAATTGACGAAGTTATGTATTTTTTTATTCTTCAACCCCCCCCCCCCCCCCCCCACACACACACACACACATTTTTTTTTTTTTTTTCGTTTTCAATTTTTATTTTTTCAATAAGAGTTCGTCCTATTAAAAACTTGCCAATGTAAAAGTTATAGGTATTATTAAGAAGATTTATAATAAGTTTAAAAGAATTTCATATCTTAAGAATTGACGAAGTTATGAATTTTTTTCTACCCAAAAACCTATTTTTGCATTTTTAATTTTATTAAAAATCTGTGATACATAAATTTTTGGCTCTTTTCATAGACGCAATAATAACTTTAAACTGATTTGATAAGTATAAAAATTAAGAAGTTAGGGGTTTTTTTTCGGTTTTTATAAAACCCTCCCTATCTCTCCTCCTTTGGTCCAATTTTTCCCATTAACGAACTCGACAGAGATTTTCTACTCTTGATTTTATGTATCAGTTTGGAAGAGATTTGTGCAGAATTACGGAAGTTATCGTGTCCAGAAAACAGTGATATATATATACAGAGATAGCTAGATACAGGGTGACAATTATTGAACTATATGAAATTAAACAGTCATAACTTCTGAACGGTTTGCATGATGAAGTTCAAATTTCGTGGTTGGCCGCAGGGCATCATGGGAATTTGTATGCGCATGTGCACTCAACTTGAACGCAACTTCCTTAATAAGCAAAATTGGCGCATTTGGGGGACTGAGAATTTTTCATATAGTGATCGAAAAATATCTCCACCCTCAACGGGTGACTGTGTGGTGTGCAATGTCCAATCACGGAATAATCGGTCCGATATTCATTGACGGAACGGTGACTACTGAGCGATACGTGAAGGTTTTGGAAAATGGTTTCATCCCTATTATCCAAACTGACTCTGATTTCGACAAGATATAGTTCATGCAAGACGGAGCTCGACCCCATCGGAGCAAGAAAGTGTTTGATGTCCTGAATCAACACTTTGGGGGGCACATTCTGGCTCTGGAGTACCCAGAGGCCACTGGAATGGGGCTTGTTTGGCCGCCATATTCTTTGGATCTGAACACATGTGACTCATTTTTATGGGGCTACATTAAAGACAATGTGTACAGAAATAACCCCAAAACCATATCTGAGATTAAAGCTGCCATTCAGGAGGTCATTGACAGCATCGATGTTCCAACACTTCAGCGAGTCATGCAAAATTTTGCTATTCGTCTGCGCCACATCATAACCAATGATGGCAGCCACATCGAACATGTCATAACCTAAATCCGAATACCTGTAGTGACGTTTACATGTTGAGTAAAGCTTGTGCAGTAAGTAGTTTTTAAATAATTTACGTTTTATTTCATATAGCTCAATAATTGTCAACCTGTAGATAGATAGACAGATAAAGTTTTTTACTGAGTGTGGTTTTGGGTCCTAGGGTTCATGATCGGTGTAGATCTGCAAAAGTTTTTCAGAAATTCCAACATAGGGGAGATTGTAATAGGTAGTATTTTATAAGAAATCTACCTAAAAAAGTACAACCTTGTTGTTCACTGGAAATGAAAAATAGCAGTTGAAATATTAAATTCAATACAGTTATAAATGTTCAATGTGGGGTCCCTCCAGAGACACGAACTTAGGATACGCATATATGCAGCCATTGAAAGAGTCACAGCGGGCATGCTGGAAAAGTGTGGGATGAATTATCTTACCGCCTCGATAGCGTTCATGTTTCTCAAGGGACTCACATTGAACACTGATACCTGTGTTCAATTTCAACTTTCAACAGTTATTTTAGATTTCCGATGAACAACATGGTTGGACTTTTTTTAAATAGCCCGTTAAAGTTTGGATATTCATTTATGTACACCCTGTATATCCGTACTATTACAAAAATTACGATGGAAATTTACCTACCGAGTTCACGAACTTTTATTTACCATGTGATCTGGTTTTTTAAAACCTTTTCTTTAGATTTGTGTCTACGTATAATTTCAAATCAAAATAAATTGAAAACAATATCCATAGATTCATAAGTTTGTCTCTTTAAACATGATCCTGGATCCATGGTATGGATACTGTATATCCGTACTATTACACAAATTACGATGGAAATTTACCTACTAAGTTCACAAACTTTTACTTACCATGTGATCTGGTTTTTTAAAACCTTTTCTTTAGATTTGTGTCTACGTATAATTTCAAATCAAAATAAATTGAAAAATATATTCATAGATTCGTAAGATTGTCTCTTTAAACATGATCCTGGATCCATGGTACAGATACTGTATATCCGTACCATTACAAAAATTACGATGGAAATTTACCTACTAAGTTCACAAACTTTTACTTACCATGTGATCTGGTTTTTAAAAATCTTTTCTTTAGATTTGTGTCTACGTATAATTTCAAATCAAAATAAATTGAAAAAAATATTCATAGATTCATAAATTTATCTCTTTAAACATGAGACTTATAATGCATTTCCACAAAAAAATAGTAAAGAACAGGCATGCAATATAACTTATATAAAATCCAAAATATTTTTTAAAATATAATTCCGATTTGATATCCCAATTTGAATAATGAAATAAAACTTTACAGTATTATATGAAATTATACATATCTAATAAAGTCATAGTTTGATATGTGTAAAAACAAATATTTTCTTTTAAGCAGCACATAAAATATTTAATAATATTTTTCAAACCCTCCTAAAAGAACACCCAATAATTTTCAGCAAATAAGAAAATATAACCTTCAAAACGACGTACTGAAGCCGATTAGGATGAAAACATATTTCCTGGCGTATTTCATGATATAATAGGAAATACTACCTTAATGCTGTGTATGTATTCTTTAAATAGAATATACTCTTAAATAAATAACATCATATAAAATAAAATATATTGCTTGAGTCAGCAGGATATGTCGCGAATTATGAATCATCTTATATTTACTATGTGATCCAGAGTAAAATACAGTTTCATATGTTGCATCAAATTGGGTAAAACTCTTTTGATAAATGTGAGCTGACAAAGAAGAAATTGTTTTACAGAATTCTATTTTTATTGAAAAGAATATTTTTTTTTCCTTTCCATTTCTTTTTTTTTATTTTAATCTATTATCAGTAGGAATAAAACAGTTTTTTTCTCTAGAATTAACTGCATTTGTATTTGGAATTTTTTTTTTATATATAGCAATATGATTTTTCGGTGAAAACATATCAGTAACTAACAAAAATGTAAACAGAAATAGAAAGAAATACATATGATTCATAAAATAAAAAATATGAAAATTAAGAAATATGAAAATAACGATGACATTTCTATTTTGAAAATACATTTCCCTCGGGCAACTGTAAAAAGGTATTTGAAACAACTTTTTGCTTTAGGATGCTCATTATAGATCCAGATATCCCCAAGGATATGTTGTGAAATATTCAAAGAGGAACCACCATATTTTTTATTGTTTATATTATTTATACACAAATGCTATCATTTTTTAGTGCACATTGAAAGTAAAACTTAAATAGCAATTTAGAATTAAATGGATTCATAATAAAAGTCAATATAGCATTTCAAAAATAGATCTTAAAATAAACGGTAAAATTGTTACCCCATTTAAAAAGTTTTTTATATGAAACTATTTCTAACACAGATCTTTTTATTTATTTGTAAATTGCTTCTGTATGAGGAGTATATTTTTTATTCTCAACGATTTGAATTTTCTCCTCTTAAAATAGAAGAAATAAAACATGCATACAAACAATTTTATAACAGTGTTTAGATATATTTTAATTCATATTGTATATTGTCGCTATATTTCTTATATTTTTGTTATTTTTCTTTGTTGTTAAGACCAGTTGCCTTCAATTATTTATTAATGTTTTCTTAGTAATATGTCTTACAAACTTGCAGGGTCATTCCATGTCACGTGTGAGACAGCTTTTCAACGTATTTCTGCTGTTATAAGAATATTATTATATCCTCAAAATAAAACAACCGTGCTGGTATGAAATTCTAGAGTTTTTTCTTATTTTTAATGTATAGTTTGATTCCCTAAGAGGGACTGCTCAGACGAAGAATCCAAGTCTGTAGAGGATAGTGTTTCTCCCGGTCGCCTATATTAAGGTCTTAAAAAAAGAAAAGAAAGAAAGAAAAGAAAAGAAATTACATAAAAAGCTCGCTGGGGCACAGACTGCCCCTTCGCGACAGAGAGCGGGAGAAAAAACGGTGACTTAGGCGTCACCCGCTGGGACAAAGAGCCCCGACGCGTCAGAGAGCAGGTGAAAAAGGAGGGGTTGCTGCTACTATCGCAATGCTGCGTGTGCTGGAACACACTGTAAGTCCAGAAAGTTCAGATTTGGAATGCTTATCTGATATTTTACGCATGCTCGCTAAGAAGTGAGAACACGAATTTCTTTTTGAAATTTACAAATATGCTTTAATTTTGCCAGCAGTGCCGGCATTGAGAGTATTTTTAAATGCCAGGATTTGAGGGGTGAGCTGTGAAACTTTATATGCCAGGTTTCTGATAGAGTACTGTGATAGTAGCTATGCTCTGGTGTGCCTAATTCGCCGCATTCGCAGAGAGGCGATGAGGTGCAGTTGAATTATATTAGGTAAATTTTGAAAGGGCCGTGACCCGTTAGGAATGCGGTGGTGGGTATTGAAAGATGATATAGGTTCCTAGAGACTTTAGGTATGAGGTTGTGTGTGTAGCGTCCCTTGTCAGAGTCGTCCAACATAGCCTGCCAGGCTAGAAGAATTCTGTCTTTTAAGACTCGTTTGACATGGGAAGGGAGGACTTGGAGTTCAAAATCTATTGCCGGTTTTTCTGTTGCTGCCTTCGCCAGTGAATCGGCTCGCTCATTGCCCTCAATGTTAATGTGGGCCGATACATGACCAAGGGAAGATTTGTGTACTAGTGTTATTAGTTGTTGTTTAATTTTAAGTAGTAATAGGTGTTTTGGTACGGTGCGCGAAAATTGCTTGGAGGCTGGACAGGCTATGAATGTAGACCCTAACGAAGGGAAGGAGATTGACCAGAGTTCCACTCCAATGACCGCATGATCGCGAGGAGCTCAGCTTGATAGACGAAGTTATGATACCCAAACCTGTTCTCCCACTGACGGGTTACCAGGACACAGAATGCTGTTGCCACGCTTGATTCGGTTAGGAACCCATCCGTGTATACGGTTGAATCTCGGGATGGCTTGTAGATGTATTTGTCTGGGTTAACTTGTAAATGGGATGTCTCTTTCGCAGGATGCAAGATCCAACTGCTGACTTTCGTCTGTATGCCTGTATTAGGGAATGTGTGTGATGCGTTGATTCGTGTTTCAAGTGAATTAATGTATAGTTTATATTTTAACCACTTATAAGTTAATAAATATAGGTATTTATGTAAGCATCTCATGTGGGACATTTTTTGTCCGTTTCTCACGAAAAGGCTCTGCAGCAATTTACCGTTTAAAAACATTTTTTTTTTCCATAAAAGTTTCCTTTAAAGAGTTAATAAAAAATTCCCGTACATTTTCTAGATAATGAAGCCATACTAGGTACATATGTCGATATTTAATAATTTATCAGAATGATAAATTTAATTCAAAAAATCATCTTAACATAAATGTTGTTGCATACAAAACCAACACTATTATTATTGAAGCAGTTCTTATATCTTATTTTTACTTTCTTCTACCTTTACAAGAAAAGTATTGGATTTGTAAAAATTTTTGAACTCCGGTTTTGACAGATTTACATTTTTTGGAGTGAGAGATTCCAAAAAACATGTTTTTAGAAAATGTCTTTCTGTGAGTTTGTGACTCTGTCAGTCTGTATGTGAAATAAATTTTGTGGGCACTCTATCTCAATTACTAATGCACGGAATTTAATAAAAGTTTATTTTCATATAGTCTCTGATATATATTGATGCTGATTAGCTTCTGGTGTAAATCGATCAACAGGTGGCACTGGTATGGTGAATTTTTTACGATTTACGCAGCAGCTCTATCTGAAGAACTAATGCACGGATTCCCATGAACCTTCAAATTCGGTTAGCCCGTTACATGAATTGATGCTGTTTAAATTTTGGTGTAAATCGCTCTACAGGTGGCGCTGCTATGCTAGATTTTTCACGATTTCCGCAATGCAAGGAGAAGAATTAATGCACGGATTTTCAAACTTTAGATGAAGTTAATCCTTGATATGAATTGGTTCTGTATGCGTTTTGATGTCTATCGTCCGACCGGTGGCGCTGATATGCTGAATTTTTCCCGATTCACGCAATAGCTTTATCCCAAGAACAATTGCATGAATTTTCAACAAACATCAGATTCATTTATACCTTGATAAATATTATAGCTTATTATGCATATTATTGCTGATTATGTTTTGGTGTAAATCTCCCAACATGTTGCGTTTTCATGCTGCATTTTTCTCGATATCCGCATTAGTCCTATTTAAAGAACTGATGTACGGAATTTCAGAATCCTCACCATAGGGATAGATTTTCATTTAGTTTTGGTACTGTGATAGCGAATTTTGACGTATTAACATGTATGAGATAGAAGAAAGTTGTGGTATTGCCACATCCGACTAGTTTAAATTAAAGTATTTATTTTTTAAAAATCGACGCATGTAAAATGTTGGAAAAGTTCTGAAAATACGAAACTTTGAATTTGATTTTTTATGCAATTAAGAAAAACTTAATATTACTCTTACATTAGAATTTTATTAAAGTTTAGAAAGATTTTTAAGTGTTTCTTTCAATTTTACCGCTAAAATGACACAGCTAAAGTTATATATTTTCCTAATGAGTAATGTAACAGCATTAAAAAAAATACCAGCAATGAGTAGGAAAATCGAAGAAAAGCATTTATTAATTACTATTTTTTATAATGAATACAAAATGTTCTTTCTATATTCAATAATAAATTTCATCAACAAAGATAATGATTGAACATATTATTTACACGAAGACATCCTTATAAATACTTGATAATAAAAATTGTTATATAGTGTGTTAGAATTTATTTTTCTCTCTAGAAATTATTTTTCTAAAAAACAAGTTAGTGCGCTAAAAATGAAATAAATATCATTCATTCTTTATTTTTAAATATCAAAATTATGCAACTAGAAACATATACCTTAAAAAAATCTATCCATAATCAAGACAAAGGCATAAACCATTTATAAAACTCCATTGGAAGATTATGGTATAAAAAAGGAAATCTTAATTTTATTTTTATTTCTTTTTCACGAAGGTCCCTTTTAAATTTATTTCTGAATTGTGAAATATAATGTCCCTTATAAGATATAAGATATATATATATAAAGCCATTAAAAACATTTACAAAGTACCACAAAGAAACATAGTAAAAAAATAATTAAAGGAATAGAATGGAAATTTGTAGAACCAAGATAGAATCCTTAGGTACTACAAATAAAGTGTGTGGTTTCATCGTCTTATTAGCCACAAAAAAGCTAAATAATACGAATTTAAGGCTACCAACACACAATTAAACCAGAAAAAAATTCGAAAAACAATTACATGAAAAAATAAATGCGGATGTAAATCGATTGAAAATACAACAACATATTACCGCATTGAAATCCTCTGTAATAAGCAATGAGGTATAATAAAAACAATGGTAAGATTATATGCAACTGTTGCCAAAAAAAGTTTATTAAAAGATAATGGACCACGGAGTAATAATGCACAGTGCAGTCAGGTACAAACTGCAATATACTGAACCAGCTCGCTCTATACTACATCTAAAAATGAATTCAACTTTGTCCCAGGAATAACTGAAGTGCTGCCATCTGTTGAGTTTATTATTAAAATAAAGTCTTTTGGAATAAAAATTAATCATATATATTAAAACACAAAGGTATTTATGTAAGTATCGATTTTTCGGGCATATGCGCATGCGCCAAAACTCTTTTTCGGACTTCTTTAATTTAGAGGAAAGCAGAATGAGTTCCTGTTGGCGCAGATGTCTAGGGCACTAGTTTAAAGCTCTGAATTTTTGTAGAGGAGCCAGGTTTGTATCCAACGCCCAGCATAAGGACTTCATTGTTACTTTTGGCGATAATTTATTTCAATAATGACATATTTTATTAGGAGAGAAGTTATATGATTTTTATTTTATTATTAGTATTATTTGAATGCTTTATAATTAAGAAAATTTAACACAGAACAATATTAAAAGAAATAATAATGATAATTTAATATTTAAAATATTTAAGCTAAAATATTTTGCATGTAACTATCAATTAAATAAATTGAGCTGATCTACAATTTTTGCTATTTTTCTGCTTATTATCAAGAATATATAGATATGTGTGTGTCACAAAGAAAAGTTTGCCGTTCTTTTATGTAAAAGGTAAAAGGGAAAGAAAGAAAAATATTCAGATAAGAACTATAAAAGAAATTAACCCTATATCCATGGTTTATTATTTAAAAAATACATAAAAATGTAAAATTAATTTCAAGTAATAAAATATATATTATACATAGTTAGCTGCATGAAGCTTGAAATTTAGGGTTTTAGAGAATGAGAATGTTAAAAATAAAATTTATGGATATTTTAATGGTAAAAAAAAAATAAAATAATAATATTAAATTTAAAAACAAATTAAAAAAATAAAATAATAATAAATACTGTTTGATATTCGAACAAAAATGAGACCGCAGTACGTAAAAAAAAATGCTCTACCCAATATTTTTATTTAAACGTCTGGTAAAAAGCAAGCGAAATTGGTTGTAAATTATAAACTTAAAATTCTTTGGCTTCATTGAATAGGTTTGGCTGACAGCATCACCTATCGTCATAAAGAAATAGGAATCAATTATGTAATATAGAAATTTGTCATAATTTGAATGATTAATTAAAAACAACTAATTAAAAATTCAAGAATTTTTCTAATGAAACTTTCAAGTTATTTACCGTCAAATCTTGACGGATACAATCTAGTATATGTAATTAATTAAATATTTATAACCGTTATTGGATAACGCTTTAAAGCATATAATTTCTACAGATATATAAGTGATAATTAAAAATATTTCAATAAATTAATAACATTATAAGAAAAAAATGCAAACGATTCATTAAATATTAATATTAAGTTTTTAATATGTAAAAGGTGACATGGATGTTTCATTAATTAATGTTTCACATAATTAAATGTACCAGACTATAGACTATCAATATTAAAATCACTGTTACATCATATCCTAATCAATTAAATAAATATATAACATAATGATAATAAAATAAATTATATCTATATTTATAGAGAGAGATAGACACTTAGATAAACATTGTCATATATTGGATAAACCTCAGGTTCAATTAATATAAGGTTTAATAACCACAAATCGAATATTAGACATTGTAAAAGTGGTAAAGAAGAAGAAGAAATATGGAATAATTATAGCATAGAGAAAATATAATTATTCATTCTTAATGTCATTTCGAATAAGATCCTGCTCTCGAAGCTGGTAGACGGGAGGTGCTGGGTTCGATCCCAATCGCGCCCGTCGGCCTAATCGTTCGGAGTTTTCGTGGTTTTCTTCGAACCTTGGTTCTCCAAGCGTTAATACGGGTTAGGCTCCCTTAGAAAGACCTCCACGGAAGGCACCCCCCCCCTTAGGGCCCATATCCCACGTGTTGATAATTGGCCGACATAAATACATTTCGAATAAGAACTAGAGATTGTTGCGAGAGAGCGACATAATAATAAAATACGGAACTGTTTAACCCTTATAAGTTAAAAGCTTGAGATATAAATTTTTGGGCGTAGGAATACATGAAAGAACTAATAATGACACAAAATGGGTATACAAATTATAAAGGAAATGTTAAAGTTTTAATATATCTTTAAAATACTGTGGAAATGGAAAAGTCTATACTTCGTTTTGACATTAAAGATAATAAAAGGGGGATTAAATTAATTTTATTTAATGTAAAAAAAAGATGAATATTAGAAATTTTGGACGAATCAATATGTAAAAGAACAAATAACAACACAAAAAAATGAGTATAAAAATAATAAGGGAAAAAATAAAGCTTTAATAAATCTCTAAAATACTGTAGAAATAGAAAGGGCTACACTTAGTTTTGACATTAAAGATAATGAAAGGGGAATAAAAATTATTGTATTTAATTTTTTAAAATGACAAATTTTAGAACTACTATGTATTTTAAAAAAGTAGTCGTAGCATCGGTTGATATCGGTCTAAATTTGTAAAGTTCGCTAAATTTGGAAAGATATTCACAGTTAAGGATAAACATGATGAAATTAAAAATTTTAGATCATACAATTAAAGTTATTAATTTTAATACACTTCTAAACAAATACAATAAATTTTTGCCTGGTAAGAAAATGGGGATTGTAAAGGCATTCAAATATGATAAGCAAATGGGACGAGAAGTATTTAACTATAATGGTTATGCTACAGAATTACAAAAGGAAATTGATAATAATGTCTGTCATCGCACTAATACGAAATACAAGAATTTTATAAATGAAATGTATGATCATGTTTTACCAGGAAATTTAGATATTGTGTCTAAAATAAATCTGAGATAAAAATATGAGTTACGGCAAGAAATACATGGAAATATAATAATATTTTGAAGCTAAGAAAAATATACAAAGAAAAGGTAAGCGTGTTACATAGTAATATAATAATGATTTTAAAAGTTCCATAAAGGATATTCAAAAAGATTTTATTATCAACTATGTCGATAAACTTAATATTAACTACGCAATTATATCTAATAAACTATATGAAGAAATTATGAGGGAGAGTTACAGAAATAAGGAAAACTATGAGTTCTTAAAATCTAGTAAGCAAATTGTTCGAAACAGGATCAGAGCTTTCTAGAAGAAATTAAACAACGTAGTAATGATCTACCGTATATTTTTCTAGTTCCAAAATTTCATAAATATCCCTTAACCTTTAAAACGATTACACGTGGTTTTGGTTCATATTTGGAAAAAACGCATAAAATTTTTTGGATAATAAAATATTTGAAAAAGTTTTGAAAGAAAAAATTACATGTATACTTGAAAATAGTTTCGAATTAATAGAAAAAAAAATAGAAATATAGTAAGGGAGTAAATATTGAAAAAGTACGATATTTAGAAGTTTAAAAGAATGCAATATAATCAAAATTTAATCGCTTGCTGTTGCCACCGTCAAAATGACATTAGCGTTATACAATAAAACGTTTGACCTTTATGATGTAGATAGTCTGAGACTGAAAAGATTGTCAAGCAGCCAAAAACGAGTTAATTATCTGGATGTCGGGTATCATAAAGGATGGTGCGTTTTTCACGAGTATTTAAATAAGAGAAATGATTTTAACTTTGAAACAATTAAAATCTTGTATTTTAGTTCAAATGTGCATATATCTGTCTTCCGAAATATTTATATAAATGGATTGAATCGAACTTAGTATACTATATTAGGTATTACTAGGGATGTAACTAATCTTTTGTGTATAGCGATAACGCAGGTTTATCCAGTTTATCTGTTGAATGATCTGACAAATGGCTTTAAAAAATGAGGATTATCAAGATGATCGTTGATTTCAATGATCGATACGACAGCTGTTTATGCAAGTGAAAGTTAAAAGAGCGTGGATGTTGGGTAACTACCAGTTATTTTGGTTGTGATGGGAGTTTTTCTCCACTTCGAGTCTCTTCTCGACAGGCATGGATAACGTTACATGTGCAAGTAAAGCCAGCGGTTTATGTTATAAGCCATGCCAGCTGTCTGCGGTTTATATTTTTTAACTAGTGTGTAGTGTTTTTTTTTCATTGTTGCTGTCCTTCGTGGTGGTTTGTAGTTTTGTAGATATGTGGCTTATTAGTTTTAGTTGGTATTTGTGAAGTTGATTCTGCAAACAGTTCTGTGTTATAAGTTTATTTTATATATACAAGAATGCGTGGAAATTTTTTTGACAATTTTCTACGGATAAATTCAGTATTTCTTGCACAGTTTTGACTCTGTTAAAAAAACTTAACTCTGCTATAAAATTTCTATATAATAGAAGAATGTTTTATAGTGCGATCATCTCAATTTTTTCCCAAACTAGTTGGGTGTCTTTCCAAAGCCTTTTAAATATTCTTAACACAGAATATCCCTAAAGGGATTTTGCGCCACTAAATCCTATACAACAAGCATCCAACCTTTTCAATATTCATGAATTTCATCTTCTTAAGGGTCACGTTAACAAACATCTAGCTTTTGATAAATGAAAATTTAGGGTATCAACGAAGGACGTATGGCTTTATTTAAATGGCGGTAAGAAAAAAGTGCGTTTTTTATCACTCAACGTAATAAAGCAACCCACTTAAACGTAAAAAATTCCCCAAAAGATGCAGCAATGCTACTAAAATAAGTAATGAAAGCAAATTACAGCTCAAAAAGTATCGAGTAAAGCTAAAATAAATTCACTCTTTTATCAAAGAAATATTTTATAAAGTATTTTTTAAGTGAAATTGCAGCTGTATATGAAACGGACATTAATAAAGTCAAGCTTCAAATGAACAAATTATCCATTCATACTTCCAAGCCAAATGACGCTTATTTTGCGAAGTAAAAAATACAAATATAAATTAATATTGTGTCCCTATGAAGAACTACGTTTCAAATTACCGGTATTCATACATTAATATATAACATTGTATAATGTCTCAATTATTAAAATCATGAACAACATTCTGTGTGTACTTGAGTTTAAAGAATTAATGAATCATATTTTCTCAAAAATACATTATTCTTATTATTCACATAAGATTTATAATTTTTACCTTTGTATAGCACAACATTAAAGAAACTGCATTCAAAACTATTCTAACACGTTTCTAAATTAAATTCCTTTGGATTCAAAACAATCTAACGAGAAAATTGTTAGTTTTCAAAAATCGTTAACACAATAATTAACAACAGAATATTTTTGTTAACAATTAAGCAGGAAATATTTCTAAGTTTGCATTATCTTTTCAGATGTATAGGCTATTTACGACATTATTCTTAAAATGTGTTAAAGGAAATTTCCTTATGCTGCACTAAATGTTCTTCATGTTGTATATACTGTTGTAATTATAATTTCGAAATAACGTAGTGTTTATGTAATAAGGAATTTGAAGTCGTTAACTTAATACTTTAGTTAAATATTAAAATTATATATTGTCTGACCTTTTGTTTACTTTAGTCATAATAAATGAAAATATGGGAGTTGCATACATTATGTACTGTGATATATGTATACCATTTTTAGGAATACAAACACTGCACTAGATTAATTTATTACATAATCTAATATAACCGTTTATAAATAAGGGTAATAATTAATACCATATAGTAAAAATGGATGACTATTATCATAAAATATAGTTAAAGTATTTATGCAGTAAACCGTTCATAATTTGAACTGTTTAACGTCATGACATATGGCATGATATAAACAAAAATAATGTAACTTAGAAAAAAATCGATATATCTCCATGAATATAAGTTGTTTTCTTTCACAAATGAATACATATATTGTATAATATCCGTATATTCGTAAGCTATGGCGATAGATCATTTCGTGCATTTTATTTTACAGGGTGATTCCAAACATTATTATCTTTCTGTAATTTTTTGTTGGCTCCTTAATTGTCCTTCTGATCAAATCGCCGTTGATAAATATGAAGTCGAACATATTCTTCATAATCCTTAAGTCTCAGAAAAATCCGACAAATATATCTTTAAATATTCGACGAAATGTCTAAAATTGAATGTGTCCGGTGATTTATGGCCATTTAGTGTACAGTATGCCCACTAAAGTCCCTTAACACCTTCTTAACGTCGGCTGCTGCTATATTCACAAGTAAAAATTAAATTTAAAAAATAAAAAAAACCGACAGTATAAAAAGCGAATTAATTAATTATTTCTCCTTAATGTGAAACTATTTTTTATATTACTTACCTATTTTTTTATTTACTTGTATTGATAACTTTTAAGTTTTGTTTAACTGTTAGTCCCTATCTGTAAACACTGTTTTCATGAGACTTATAGATGTCTATGAAGGTTAGAGTTGCAGTAAAGCTAGAGCACATACACAATTTTCAGTAATATTTAAACAGTTGTGTAATATTTAAACGGAGCTTCTGACTGTAAAATAGTCAATGAAACATCGACTTCATTTTGAAAAACCTATCCAATGATATGCCACGCAATAGGGTGCGCATATATTTGTAAGCTATAGCGATAGATCATTTCATGCATTTTATTTTATAGGGTGCTCCTAAACATTATTCTTTTTCTTTCATTTCTTTGTTGGTCCCCTAATTGTCCTTCTGATCAAACCGCCATTGATAAATATGAAGTCTTACATATGCTTCATAAACCTGAAGTTCCAGAAAAATCCGACAAATGTATCTTTAAATATTCGACAAAATGTCTAAAATTTAAAGTATCCGATCATTAATGGCCATATAGTGTATTTCGTAAACAAGAGATTACTGACGGTTATTTCATGTATATGTTTCTGTTCATTTAATACAAAATGTTACAAATGTATTATGAGTAGCTAGTAAAATGTTACTGAAAAAAATCTCACTTTAAAATATTTTGGTGCTATTTTCAAGATATCTCAATAATGAAAACTTTCCTCTTTCAATAATAATGTTTCTAAAGAAGTATTTATACTTTAATAAATACATTTTCTTCAAAAGTACGTATGTTAAATTCATTTTTTCATTTGTTAAATATTTGCATTTTACTATTACAGCTAAAATAAACAAATAACACCTCCTATACATAGCTATTATTTTAAAAGTATGCTGATAGAGTGCTGCTTTTTTATTTAGCGATTCAGCTATAATTTTAACTCTTTTATATTTCTGCACTCAGTTTTATAATAGAAATATTTTGTACTGCTATTTTATATTCAGTATTATTGAAGTAATATTTACTTTAAAGAAAAATAAATCAATCAAATGTCGGATAAAGTATTGTTTGAAAGTTTGCGTTGAACCAAAGCGGCACTCTCTCTCCACCTAAGTGATGAGGCGAGGAAGTCGGTCGATTAGTGATGACGTCACACTCCTGTCAATTGTCCTTGAGTATTTCGATCGCCATGGCTAAGCTCGGTTAAAACTAGCGTGGTCGTCAACTCGATATAACAATAAATACTCGCTGTATTATTGCTATAAAGCATTTTATTTTAAAAAAGTGTATTCCTTCAGATTTTAAAAAATCCTTCAGATTCTGAAAGCCAATTCTTTCGCAAAATTTTGCCAAATTTGGCGGCATTCTTTAATTTGGCGCTAGGCATGAGTTGACAAAATATTAGTATCCTTATTTATTAAGTTCTGTTTTCGAGAATGTTCTATTGACTCTGATTTGTTGAATCGTGTATCTCGGTTCCTATTGAAAGTTTATAGAAAATTAATTTAGATTCTGAAATTTTTCGCGAAATGTCGCCAAAATTTTGCCCAGTATCTCCAAATTTGGTGATATGCTTTCATTTGGCGCCAAGCATGTGTTTTGGTAATCTTGAAAGTCTATTTTCCAGCTAAAATCGCCCATATTTCGCAAATATCGCCGAATTTGGCAAACTGTTGGCAACTTCGTCACTTTGTTTATTGACAAATGTTGATCAACTTACTGACTGTTTCAACCTTCATTCCCATTGAAATGCACTGACCCCTAGTAACCTCAAAATGACCCCAAAATCGAATTTTCTCGAACATGTTGCCTAAACCAATGGCCTTCTCGTACCCAAAAACGGTAGTATACAAAATCTAATGAAAATCTTTAGAGCCGTTTTAAGATAAAATTTGCATACTCACAGTTGAAGGTTTGATCGTATATACTATGAAAGATTTGGTGCGTATGAAATATTTGATATCCTCCTTAGATATGTTTCAACGTAGACATGGAGGAGATAATTTGGCTCAATTTCAATCAATGAGTTTGGTAAAATCAGAGATCCTACAGTTGAATTTAAGTAAGAAAATTTCTGCGAGCTTTTCTTTTAAAAACACATTCTTTTACTTTTAAAACTGTTCTCTGACCAAGGTCTATTATATATTGCTTCTTGTCATCTCATCTCACACATAGACGCCAATAAGTTTTAATTGTACATAAAGAAAAAAACTTCGTTCAATCACAGGACCTAAAACTTGTTTCAGGTTATCAAGCAAATAACGAGATGTTTCAATGGTACTGCAAACAGGAATAGTGTCACCCGTAAAGTTCTTGTTTACTTTTATTTCGAACCAAACTGGCATGTAGCATATAATGATAACAATACGAATGACTTTTAGCTCGTATGAAGAACTAACTTTACTCACATAATTAGAGTATATTAGCTTTCGTAAGCTATCTGAAATACGAAATAGAGCAGGTGTTACGATATGGCAATTGCAAGGCAAATATCTAGAAAATATATCCGATCTTTGCTTAATTTATCTCGATCCACTGTACAAGAGTTGCTCAATCAGTTGGTTTAAAGGCTAACACTGGCAGTGTTTCGCACCCCATGAGTTTTTCTCTAAATAGTCCTGAAAATGAATACCTCATCAAAAACAACTCGTCGTAAATGATCCCGTCAAGCAACAAATCTAAAAAGACAGTCATAAAAATAAGTGATATCACATAAAAAGAAGCGATATAGAAGTGTATAACTCCGAGTGCCATGTAAGAATAGATCATTACTATAATTTTTCCAAAGTACTCGGAGTGAGGTACAGTATGTGAAAACTACTTGGCGACTTGTAGGCTTTTATAATGTTTGTTTTTCCCGCACTTACATATGACTATGTTTAACAATTTTATTCTTGTATGTTTAACAATTTTCTTTCTCTCCTATTAAACCGTGAAAAGTTGAAACTTTTTGTGTTTGCATGTCCATTCTTCTTTATTACTATGTAAATAGATTTGTTGATTTTATTTACCATTATTTGAACGAGAAATACGAGGGGGGCTTACTAAGTAAACATGTAAACATTTTGAGTTTTTAATTTTAACATTCTGTACCTCAAAACTGCCAAATGGCATACTGAAATTCTATTTCGTATGACTTGACTGTGAAGATTTTATTTTATAGATCATGAATGTCAATTTAAGAAGTGATCGCTACTGATGATAAAACATTACTATTTTCCGGACATATATAATATATGCGAAGCTTTATGATTATAATAAGAACATGATTAATGTGAAATTTAAAAATATTTTTACATTTTAATGTACCCTGAGTCCTTTTTCGTTATTTAAAAACCTATTAAATATGTAATATAATGTATGTATGTATGTGTACATGTTTGTACATGTTTATGTTTTTGAAAATTAAAATTGTGGGATGTCAAGAGTTAAATTACAATAAAATGCACATTTATGGGCCAGATCGTTTTCCCCTCCAATGTGATGTCAGTGTTACTCAAGGATACGTTTTGGCTTTATAATATAGATTTTTGCTATAAAAATACTGATTATATTTAAAGGAAGTTTCAGGTACTTTCTAATATATACCCGGGCGAAGAGTAATTGGAAACCTCAGAAGCCAAGGTGCATAACTGACAAAATTGAAAAAAACTGCGCCAAGTGCACAGGCTATCCGAAAATAAGGCTACTCGTTTGGACGTGATAAAATATAAGTGATTTTCTAATTATGTGCTGTGTATTAGAGGTCAACTACTTGTGCTCTTTAAAATAATTAACCTCTTAATCTCTACTTAATTTTTTTTTAAATATTGTACTCCAGTTCGCTGTCACAGTTATTTAAATAAGAAGTTCAAAGATCAAGATCAAATAAGCAACAGTTCCACAGCTTAATTCAGACAATTACTATTGATGTTCAACTTTGAACTCAATTTACTCAAATTTAAATTTTGTCACTTGTACCCCTTGGTTTTTTGCGGTCCTCAATTGTAAAATGCATACAATGATATCAAATGGGGAGAGCATTTCTTTCTCAGTTCGATATACTCCCTAAACCATTGAGGCATTTTAAAATTTAAAAACCATGTATGACGTTATATATACATATAGATTTACATTTTCTACGAATATAAGTATTTCCTTTATCTTTCAACGACGTCATATTTTTTAAAGTTTTGTAAATTATCTGCATATTCGATATCATTAAAATAGATATTTGCGTAAAGCTCGGTTTGTTACTTCTGTTATTAATTAATATGGCATAAATAACCGCAAGCAAAAGTCTATTTAGCATTTGCAAAGTGTCCTTATTTTCTAATTCCTCGATGTACTAGAAATTCATTTAAAATCATGGAACAGGTACCGACAGAAAATTAAATAATTTTATTTTGTAAAGCTTTTATAAAACTCTCATCATAAACTTTTAATACCCTTAAATTGTTAAAAACTGGATTTGTTAAAATTATACCCTTTAAAATCATCACAATGTGAAAGGAAAATATAGCCAATGATTTAAATAACCTTTATCATCCATAGTCTGATTATTTGCATTTTGTTTAATTTATTTTATTTTGAATATTTACGATAATTATAAGATCAATATTTCACTACAACACTTAAAATACCCTATTTTGTATTTTATAATGCATTTTGCCTAACTAAACCGATAATATTCAAGTAGTTCTTTATTTGACGAGAATTTTTTTAGAATTATTAACTTATTACATTTTATTTTTTAATAGAACACATTGCGTTTTACTTTCGAAATTATCTCGAAAACACTTAAATAACAAATTTAATTTTCTTTAATCTGGCACTGTGATATTCTCATATTAAGTGCTATATTTTTCATCAAGCTTACATTAAAATCGGCAATCATTACTTTTAGATTAAAAAAAAAAATACTTTAGAACATTTTTAATCAATGGGGCTTTTTTATTATTACAATGTTTATTGTAAAGATATATTCAATATAAAATGCATTATTAATTTATTTATTAAGGTATCTATATTGGGAAAGCCACGAGTAAACTAAAAATATGAACTATATGCAGAAATTTTGATATTATTTCCGCGAATTTTGAACCTGAAATTCTGACTTAATTTCAACTTCACCCTCGCTCAAAATATACTGTTAAATTAAGTGGGGTTATATACAGTTAATATATTATTTTAAATGTATAAACAAGTCTTCTTAACATTCTTTTTCTACTTTTAAAATTTTGTAGTATTCATAAGCGCTTGGAGAATTCGAATTCTTGTCATAATTGTTCTATTCTTAAAGAAAAAGTGTGTGAAACTTTTGAATTCTTGTAGGTACAAGACATTTTTTGAGATTTCTAATAATCTTATGTTGAAGTTTTAATAGTTTTTATTGTGTAAAATTATCATAAGAAAGAAGAACTTGAAACAAAAGTTCATTATATAATAAAAAACAAATATATCGCCAAAACATAATTCGTAAAAACGAGAATTTTTAAAGAAATATTAAAATTGCCACTTTAAAATTGAAAAATACTATACAAGCAAAAATAATGACGGCGTACAGTAATTTAAGTTTCGTAAAGATAAAATGTCTGTTACAAAAAAATAATTAAACTCAATATGATATGAAAATAGAAATCATAAACAAACTCCACTTTCTAAGCATGTGCGGTATTACGCTGGGTAGAACAAAGAAAAGAGGTAGAGGTTAGTTTTAGAAAAAGGTCACTACATAAAATATATACTGGGTGGGCAGAATTAAAACACCCCTACTTTGAAGTCTCTATATATTGAAAATGTGTAAGCCTCAAATTTGTCCTCATACTATTCAAGACGTGGAAAAATAGATGACCCAAAAAATTAGTTCCAGAAGTCACCAATAGATGGTGCTGTAGAACTGGACATGTGCTTAAAAGACACATCTTTAACACATTTTATTTGAACGTACCAATCATTCATGTGACAAAGACCTTGTCGATGCAGGGAATACTACTCAATATGGTTCTCGAAGATGTAAAATCTGCAGTCTGTGGACAGCTTGTTCGACTATAGATCATAACTGGTCGCCTGAAATGCGTCTCACATACAGAGTGATACACAGTCTTTGACACGTCTTCGGCAGTCTTTACACGTCTGCCAAGGATATCAGATGTGCTTGATAAACAAGATTTTTATGTGTCCCCACAGCCAAATATTACACGGATTAAGTACGAGATGCCCAGGTTGTCAGAAACGGACGTATGATTATTTTCTTGGCCCCACCAGTGGCCGAGAAATTTTGCTCTCAGAGCTCGTAAACGGGAGTTGCTGGGTTCGAACCCAAGACCGTCGGCCTAATCGTTCGGAGTTTTCCGTGGTTTTCTTCGAACCTTGGATTTCTTTACGTAAATACGAGTTAGGTTCCCATAGAAAGACTCCCACGGAGGGCACCCCCCTTCGGGCCTATATCCCTCCTGTAGATAATTGGTCGTCATACGCAACACCAACTGATTACATTTTCATAATTTAAACGATTTAAAGGAATGATATTCCCTAGTTTTTATCCTCTTTTATACTCGGAACGTGGATGAAAACCATGGGTTCATGAAACGTTTTGTGCTTACAGTGTGAAATGGCAGTTACAATGGCAGTTCAAGCTTCTGTACTTTTTCTTTTCATAGTGATAATAGAAATTAAAACGGAAAAAGGTTTATTTCGCATGTATTTCTCTTTTATAATTATCTTTATTGTATTTTCTTCATATTTTCCATTGTACCGAGACATCTGTCGGTGTTTTTGAAACTAACTTTTTTCACGGAATACGTTTCTCTATGTCTTGAATAGTATGTGTACACAATTTGAAGCTTTTACAGTGAGTAGTTTGATATACAGGGTGATCAGAGTAGGGATATTTTAATTCTGGCCACCCGGTAATTTGTCAAAACGTCATCATTGTTGTTATACATCTTAATCCTTCTATACATAAAACAAGAAAGAAAAGTCATGCGTTAAGCATAAATTATGAAACACTTTCCAGCACTTCCAGAATGCTTTAACAAAACTTCGTTATTGAGGGAAATAAGATAACTAAGTATACATTTTATAAAACGCATAAAACATTTGAAAAACAGATTTCAGTAGTTATTGTCCATAACCAAATATGTATTCCAATTCTTGTGAACAGCCCTGTATTTGATCTGTAGATTGATATATATATACTATATAATGGGAAAATTTAGTTTAGCAAGAAAATGCATAACAGGTTGAAATTCATCCTTCAGCAATTTATACTAATAGATGGGAACATTCTTGAATACTTTTGTACAGTCATGTAGTTTACCTAGTACCTTTATTACATGCCTCTATTTAGCTAAAATTTAATTCAAACTAAAACGCTCTTAAAACTACTGAAATTACATTTCCAGAAATTATCACCCATAGACGGCCATGTATCCAACTGTTTGCGTGGCCTTGTATATCATTTTATCTATATTCTACAAATATTTCTTAGTAAACTCTAAATTCAGTTCAGTGAAAAATGCATAAATCTTTTAAAACCCACCTTTAAGCAATTTATGCTCATACTCAGTAACCTTTACGAATACATTTCTGTAGCCCTGTATATGAACTATAGCATTTATACACACTTTATAGTTTGCATAAATATAGTGAAAAGAGGGCACATCATAATTAAAAATATATTTCGAGCAATCATTACTAATATACAGTAATACGGATGCAATATAGTATCTGAAATCTTTTCAAATACACCGCAAACATTTCCCCCTATACCATTGTGAACGGAATTCTTTTGTGTGGCCCTGTAAATGAACAATAACTATTCTTTCACCGCATATTCAACAGAATGCATATTTTAGTGGACTTCCTAAAAGAATATAAATTTTACTATGTTTGAAAAAGTGTAACACCATTAAAAATCATTTGAAACGATTTTTTTTCCATTGGTCGTAATGTAGCGGAAAAATTTTGACTGTCCCTGTAAATGAACTAAACATACTACAAACTTCATTTGAAATAGGGAACGTGCTATTGTAGAGGTCACTAACATCCAAAATTTTCAGAACGATACGTGCTTATTTACGAGAGTTAGAGCGTGGAGAGACGGCCAGACAAACCGAAGTCATAAACACTTTTCAATTTTGTTGGAAAGTGTTAAAAAAGTAAAGCTTTTCAAATGGACCAATGAAAATCTGCGTAGATACCGCGAAACGCACCTGATTGGACAGAAATTTCTGACGCTGTAAGGGGGATTACCAAGGGGGGAAGGCCCGGCTCTGACGCCAAATGGCGCCAAGTTTATCGCCAAAAGTGATGCCAACTTGGCGCTATTTCGCCAAATTTCCATAGACTCCCGTTGAAATCCAATAGGGTTTACTTTCGTGTAGAAAATCAAATAGTTGAGATATTTCAATGCAACAAAAACTAATATTAGCTTATGAATAGAGCTTAATTTAACTATTTACATTATTTTTAAGCACAAGCACTACTATTTACAATATTCGTAACACTATATATATAATTTTAGACATATATATTGGCGGAGAAAAGGCGGCGAAGTGAAAATTTGAGAGGAGAGGAGATTTATATGATAAGATTATTTACTTATTTACAAATTAGCAACTTCATTACAAAGATAAGGGAAAAAAATCCAAATAACTTTGATAAATTTATAATTATTCAAATAAATTATAAATTTTACCTTTTTTAATGATTTCATATTTAATCATTCTTATAATTACGAAACTCTGAAAGCTCTAATGATTACGGGCTTGGAGATAGGAAAATAAAATTGTCAGGAGTTGGGGAGGATCGCGTTTTTACCAAGTGGAATCTAAAAGTTGAATGCATAGAAAATAAGGGATCGCGAAGCGATCAAGAATGGAAACGGGAAAGAATTACGTCTGGGGTTGGCTAGAAAATAGTGATTGCTTCCCGATACCGAATGGAGTCGCGAAGCGATTACGCAGGGGGTTGGTGAGCGTAGCGAGCAGTGGGGCTTAGCCCACCTAGTATGTAGAAAATAAACATGTGGAAGAACTCTATGGAACACACATGTGGAAGAACTCTAGTAATGAGCGAATCCTTCTCTATATAAAAAAAAGTAATGCTTTGGAAATGGACCAATGGAAATCTGCGTAGATACCGTGAAATGCATCTCATTGGTCACAGCTTTCTGACGCTATAAAGGGGTTACCAAAGTGGGGGGAGGGGGCGCACGGCTATGTCGCCAAACATCGCCAATTTTGTCGCCAATGTGGCGATATCTCGCCAAATTTGGCGACCAACATTAGTCGCCAAAAGTGACGCCAATTTGGCGCTATTTCCAGTATTTAGCCAAAATTCCATAGACTACCATTGAAATCCAATAGGGTTTACTTACTTAACTGAACTATTTACATTATTTTTAAGCTCAAACACTAATTATTTACAATATTTGTAACACTATATATATCATTTTACACATCTATGTTGGCGGAGAAAAGGCGGCGAAGTGAAAATTTCAGAGGAGAGGAGATTTATATGATAAGATTATTTACTGTAACTATAAAGTAGCGATTTCATTAGAAAGATAAGGGAAAAAAATTCCAAATACCTTTCATAAATTTGTTACTTTTTAAATGTAACATATATTTTTTTTAATTTACAGTATTTTTAATTTTAATTTTTCAATTATTTTATAATTTTATTTCATTATAAAATTTTAAATAATCAGATAAATTATAAAATTTACGTTTTTTTTAAAAAATTTACATTTAATAAGTCTTGTAATTATGATAATCTCTATAAGATCTAATGATTATCTGCTTGGAGATAAGGAAATACGATTGACAGGAGTTGGGGAGGAGCGCGTTTTTACCAAATGGAATCTAAAAATTATATGCATAGAAAATAAGGGATTGCGAAGCCATCCAGAATGCAAACGCGAAACGCTGGTGAAGGGAAACGCCTAGAAAATAGGGATTGCTTAGCGATCTCGAATGGAATCGCGAAGCGATTACACGGGAGATTGGTGGGCGTAGCGAGCAGGGGGTTCCGACCCCCTAGTAATATAAATAAAAATCACATTGATAAAGCTGAAATGCATTAAACTTTGCGGAGCTTTTTTGTTAGCCGGGCGCCAGTGTTATATACAAACACACACACACACATATACACTATGACGCAAAAGTTTAGACAATGAAGAAATTCTTACATACTTTGAAAAATATTTATTCAATTTTCAAATCACTGCTTGAAATTAATGTGCTGTACATATAAACAATATTTATAACAAAGAAAAGTGGAATTGTGCATATTGCAATAAATTAAATGGTAACAAAAATAAACTGCTGTCTCAAAAGTTTAGACACAAATTAAATAAAATCGAAATAAACAATTTTTAAAACCTGGTTGCGCATCCATGCTTATGTATTACGTCATATACACGAGATTGCATGGAAGAAACTAAATCTTGCATAGTTTGTGGATCGATATCGTACCATGCATTCTCAATAGATGTCTTAAGTTCCTTTTCAGAAGAGTATTGTCTAGCGTAGCTATAAACTTTGCGACACATGATGCTCCAAAGGTTTTCTATAGGGTTAAGATTTGGGATACATGCTGGCCAGTCGAGAACTCTTATATTATGGGAATTAAACCAAGATTTTGAATGTTTTGCAGTGTGAATTGAAGCATTGTCTTGCTGAAATTCCCACTGAGGACCCCCTAGAAGCTCAGCAAATGGCAGTAGGTTTTCTTCTAATGTCTGTGTATAATGCTGTGAAGTTTGACGACCACTGGTGAAGGTCAGAGATACTTGTCCATTATAGCAAAAGGCTGCCCAAACCATCACCGAGCCCCCTCCTTGTCTGCGACTAAAAAAACGTCGAGGTTCCTTCCGCAAGTCATGCCAATACGATAAACAACCATCTGGACCATCCAGATTCCACTTTTTTTCATCGCTAAATATGACTGACTGCCATTTCTCTCCATATGACATATGCTTTCGAGCCCACATAAGTCTTTGTAACTTATGATGTGGTTTCAGAGCTGGTTTCTTCTGCATTTTGCTATAAACGATTGTTCCTTTTTCCAAAATTCGTCTACGAATCGTATCCTTTAATACAGAGAGTCCCGATGAGCTTTGAACTCCACGTACGCTCATTTGTTGAGTACTCGCTAGTCTTTGTATCAGGCGATCCTCTCGTACATTTGTCACACGTGGCCTCCCAGACCGACATTTTGCTTTATATTCGGAACCACTCGATAAAACTCGATAAATAGATTTTTTTGACCTATTAATAATAGCAGAAATTTCAGAAACGCTCTTCCCTTCACCTTTCAACTGCCAAATCCTTGAAACCTCATTCACTTGAATTTCTTTAGCTCTCGGCATGTCGACTATGAAGCGCAATCGTTTGCAGAACTTAAGTACTCCAAATTTGTGACATCATCGATTCTAAATTTGCATATGCCAGCGAACATTCAAAGAAATTTAGAATAGTGTCTAAACTTTTGCGACAAGCACATTTGAATTTTTATGAAAAAAATTAGTATCATAGCAAATAAAACAACTGTCTTTTGTACATAGCATTTTAAATCAGTTTTTGAATATATTTACAGGTTTTTGTAATTCTGACGTCATAATTCTACATTTTAAAGCTGAATGACGTCATTGTCTAAACTTTTGCGTCATAGTGTACATACATAAATTTGCTAAATAAACCTACTTTTCTAAACTTTCATGACCCATTAAAACAATCTTAAAACATATACACATTATTGCAACAGGCTGCAAATATACATCCTAAATTACCTTAAAACAAACAGAATAAATTACAAAACGGAAAACAAGTTATCTTACAGTGGAGGAGGACAAAAATCAATTTTTATCTTCCGGCGGAGATACATTTATAAAACTTTATCACAAACCATCTGTAACTATGTCTGAAATATAGGCTTTAAACATTTAAGTATTTTAACAAAATATAAACCATTGTTACTTTTATAAAAAAGAAATCTCATTATACATTTCCACTTTTAATCTGACAGAGAAACACTATTAAATCTACACTACCTTATCATTTAAAAATATATGAAATTATTCTATTAAATTGTAAATACAACACATTTGCATTTTGAGTTTAAACACGCTATTCTATTAAACATGTATATTTAATCACCTTACATTTTATCCTCAATTTAAGCATTTAGTGAATTGTCCCTTCTGAAAGGAACACATTAAAATGTTTCTAAAGAGTTTTAAATAATTTTATCTCTTGCGGTTAAGTTCGTGGAACAACCGATATTTCACTTTAAAAAAAAAAGCATTATTTTTTAAAGCCCTTCTTCAAAAAAATGTTTTACATTTCATTGACTAATAGTAGCTATACAGAATGTGTATATTAAAAATAGAATAATAAAAAGGTAAATATAAGTACAATAATTTTTAATTTAAGTACAATTTTACTTTTTAGCTAAAATCAACCTATATACTTCTTTCTCTAAATTAGATAAATTTCTGAATTTTTGTAGAGGAATGAAAAAGAAAACTTCATGCAAAAAGAAAAGAAATTTCATAAAACACTTTTAAATTCTGAACTTTTTTCCAATATTTCTTATACATATAAATTAAATAATATTAAGTTTTTGCGCGGCCCAATGTTTACATAAGAAAGAAAAATTCAACGCTTTATAATTTCCTCGACTTAGGTTATTTTATAAATACACGAGAAGAAAAATGTGAATAAGAATAAACAGAAGATTCAACACAAAACGAATTACGCTTTTAATAGAAGTTTCGTATATATATTTTTTATTATTCATTTTCATCGGTTAAAATAATATAATTCAGTGTTGCATGATTTGTTATTATTGAAAGGGATAACTAATATTAATAGTTCATTCCGAAATATTTCACTGCAAATAGAAGCGTCTTAAATTTAGACACATATGTGACTGAAAAAGAATTTTAGACACTCAAGTGTCTTAAACTGAAAATTCAGACATTATAGATGTCTTAATTTAAGATACATAAGTGTCTTACTATGACCATGGTGTAAACGAACTGAGAATAATGTCTAAAATATCCGCAAACGTCTTATTTTAAGACACTTCATTGCTTTAAACGTGTCTTAATTTAAGACGTTTTGATTCTTCCAACGCAATAACCACCAGGGGTCACTAGCACTCCCAGTTGCGCATGCGTTTTAGATGTCTTCGTTCGAAGTGGTATACGTTGTAATTCAAACAAAGTTTGTTTTTATGTACGCGTGTATTTTAATTCGTTTTTTGCGAAATGCGAAGTACTGTGATTTTAATTCGTATTAACTTGGATTATTTATTTATTGAATACATACATCTGACGTGTGTGCTCGACATCAAATGTCTCTTAGAAGCTGTCGTCGATACAAGGGCGGGATAGACACAGAACAGAAGTAGACGACGGTTGAAGATTACACCCGGAAATTCTACAAAGCGTGTGCAATGGGCTTAGTGTTAACTCGTATCAATTTATATCAATAATATTGTGTTATTCATCTTCGTCCTGTCGAAGCTGGCAAAAAAAAAGAAACTTTTGTCTGGCGGGTCCTGTTTTTAGGATGAAACATCTCATTCTTTAAATATGGCTAGTCGGATGTATTATGGGATTACCTTTTAAACTGATGACAGTCTTTCTCCCTCATTGTGGTTGTGGTAGTTTTTAAAATTTCAAATCGGGGAATATTTCTTACCTCTTGCAAACAGCGATTGAAGTAAGTGTTATAATTTCTTTATAGTACTAAAATTATTGTCTTTTATGATTTTATTTATTGTACTAAACAAAATCTTACATGAAATTTAATTAGTTTTGAATCTTTTTGCAAAAAAAAAAAACACACTAATTCTAGAAGTATATATTTTTAAATTTATGACGTTGTCTTTTATTACAAATTATGTATTATTTATTCTCATCTTTTTTCTCAAATTTAAAGTAATAACATCACTAAAAAACAGACATATTGAAAAGTTAAGTTCATTCTCTTGTTTTGTTTTGTTTTAAATATGGCAGTTCTTAGTTTCAATTTCAATGGCTAATGCTTATCTCATACTCGACCACAAGGAAATAGAAAAAAAAAACTTTGAAAGATCTCCTAAAGTTTTCTTACTTCCTAGCTAGGGATTACAATCCCGGATTGAGATCCCGGGATCCCGCTTTAATTTTAACCCCGAAAATCCCGGAATTTTTACTGGAAAATTCCGGGATTTTCGGGATTGCCTTTTTTTTCCATTGAACAATATTCAGCTGAAATTAAAAAATATATATTTATAAACTTTCGCTTTTGGAAAAAAAAATCAATTGATTTTCATGAAATTTATATATAATTGAAAATGAATGTTTATCTCAAGTATTTCTTAGATATATTTCTAAAGCTATTAAATCTTTTAATGTGTGAAAACTTTTGATTTGGAAACATAGAAGTAAGCCAGTCAGGGAAAAGGAAACCATTTGTTTATTTAGATTTCGCTGCATGCGTGGATTCTAAGGTCATTTTCCAATTAGACTTTACTGATAAGCATCGCAAGTTTGTATCATAGTGATATCATGTGCTAACTTTTTTTTTTTTGGCTTTATTTTGCTTTAAAGATGTCTTGTTTAGTGCCTCATAGGAATGATAACAATAAGCCCATGTGGCAATATAATTTTTTAAAAAATCTAATTTTTAAATGATAAGGATTTTTATTTTTTTTCGGGGAGGGGGGCGGGGGATTTTGTATGAAATTTTCGTAAAGTTGATACCTTAAATCTTGCACTGATTATAATGAAAGTTTTGAACTTTTAGAGTAGGACAAGAATAAAAAACACAAAATATAAATAAACAAAATACCGAAGTAATTTTTTTCTCAATATTAACCCTTTGCACTCGAGGACTCCGGAGCGGAGCCATTTAAAATTTGTCTTCAAACTCGAGGTCTCCGCTACGGAGACAATGCAAATAATTTTGTGATACCATGTAATCTTGGCTTTTCTAGACAGGTATCACAAAATTATTTGCATTGTCTCCGTAGCGGAGCACTCGAGTTTGAAGACAAATTTTAAATGGCTCCGCTCCGGAGCCCTCGAGTGCAAAGTGTAAAGTAGAATATTTATTTATTTATTCATAGTTAAATAGCTGTTGTGATTATCATCTGATATATATGTAAAATTGCCTATGTGGCAATATAAATTTTTAAAAAATCTATTTTTAAATTATATGAAGTAGAGTAGGACAAGATTATAAGAAATTTATATATTTATCCATGTACTTTAAAAGCCCTCAATAGCCCTTGCCGCTAAATGTGTCCGATAATCGGAGATGTCTGCTTTTGTGAGGTAAAAATATACAAATAAGTATGCCATGCGGATTAAAAAAGTATTCGCTAAATAGATGTTTCAGAATAGCTATTCGGGAATGTCCATTAACCTCCACAACGGATACTCCCGAATACCGGACATCTCAATTAAGATAACAATAATGCAGGGTTGCATTTTTTGCAAAAGAACTTCTTGATTAAAGAATGGGCATACTGGGCCGTGCCCCGCCTCCCTACGATTTTAGTGCCCACAAATTTGATGTGCAATATTTGTAAAGTTTATATTTTAAATCTGTTTCGAAATTCCACGGATTATAATCACTATTTTGAACTTTTAAAGTAAAATAAGATTAAAAATAAAACAAATTAAAAAAATCTAATATTTAGATAAATATTTTTTGTTTTAATCTTGTTCTACTCCTGAAGTTCAAAATATTGATTATAATCAGTAAAATGTCGTAAAAGATTTAAATTATCAGCTTAACAAAAATTGCGTACCAAAATTGGGAGCACCAGAAAAATCAGGTTGTAGGGGGGGGGGGGCAGGACCCCAGCCAAATATTTTTCCAGGATTCAACGTGGTCAAACATGGCTACGTATGATGCTTACAAAAAAAATGGATGCTATTAAGACGTTTGAAGTGTCTGAAATTCAGACATTTTAAAATGTCTGAAAACTGAACACTCCGTTTCAGACACTTAAGTGTTTGAATTTCAGACATTTTAATTTAAAGTGTTGTAGTAATGGGTTTTATTTCATGTTAGCAGAATACTTATTTTGTACTTTACTCTTTGTTTACAATAAACATTGTAAAAAATGGTATTAGTACATGAGTGAAGAATACCATAGCTAACATAAACCTTGCTGACAAATGCTTCGTGTTTGTTATTGCTTTAAAATTCAACGAATGTGCATGAACCAGGTACATTTTTAATATAAAATATGCAAATAATGTGAAAGCGAGACTTAACGATGTAAAGTACATTTTGTCTAACTTGAAGATGCTCATTACTTTAGCTGCATGATATTGTATAATGAGACGATTAACAATTAATTAAAATTATATAAAATATATTTGTTTTACTAATGTTTCTAATGCAAACTTTTAAGACATAAAAAGAGTTTAGTTATGGACAACATATCTACTACTATTTTCTCCTTTTTAAAGTTAAACAGTACCGAAAAATAACCCGTCAAGCAAATATTATAAAATGCTTCCCAATAAATCCAGAATAACAAAAATTCATTGTTTACTAAGGGGAAAGGGGATGACTAAATAAACAACTTGGGAAGCACTTAACCCATTTGGAGACTCAATTTCGGAAAAATATCCGAATTCTTTTCGACAACCCTGTATATGATTTATGTTTTTATATACACTATGGGGGGGGGGGGTAGTACACAGTGAGACGAAAAATATTATTTCTTCAAGTATGCTGACTATTTTTATTCTTTTGAAAAAAAAATTGCTAGATCTTCAAGCAACACAAATACGCTACACATTAATGTATAAATGGTTTTTAAAAAGTTATACTATACTAGCAAACCCCGCGGCTTTGCTCGCGTAATAATTGAAATATGCCAAGTGATATTTGCATGACTATTTTTTATTAGATCACTTTTTGAAATAATTCAAAAATTACAAATTAAGCCACAGTTTGACTAAACTTCATTATAAAAGTGCAATAGACAGATATGAGATTTTAATTAATAAGAAGAACTAAAGCTAATTCCAGATAAATGATAAGTTAGAAAGTATTTTGAGACTTTTATGCTCATTTCATACGCTCATTCCGCTATTTATTTGAAGATTTGAATTTTTTAGAAACCATCTTAACAAATTTACATCTTAAAACTAACCATCATGTCAAATTCCAAGCTTCTTGTCTAACAATCTACCACCTCTCTGGTGTTAGTGGCACCAACATAAAATGCCGAAACAGAGTTGAAATAGAATGTCTCGAAAAATGTTGAAACAGAGACTGTCACCATTAATTTGCCAACATTAACCTTAAAATCGGTTGGTATTTCCTAATATTCTATAGAAAACGGAATTTAGATGTTTTTAACTCCTTGAAGGGCAAGCAGTTGCGTTTGTGAAATCCTGAATTCCCACAGGAAAGTTTGAAAAAATTTATTTCTAAATTAAAAAAAGCAATTTTTCAACGATTTCTCCTCAAAGTTATAAAATTAAAACTTCGTTAAAAGTTTCTGGTGCAAATCTTTCTTGAACTTAGGTGGGATAAAATATATCCCACAGCCCCTCAAGGGGTTAAAGGCTTTCTTGTTGTTCCTGCCAGCTACGTGGTAGTGACACCGGCATAAAATATAGCCCATAAAGGATCAGGGACTATCACTCTTGATTCGTAACCAATAACTTCTGTAATCAGTTTATTATTTCCTGAGATTCCATAGAAATCGTAATTTAGGACTCTTTTAGAATGCTATTCGCTCCTTCCCTTCGCTTCACCACTTTTTAATTTCAAATTTATTTTCGACTGTCCTTAAAGGACATTTATATTTTATAAGTAACTACCGTGCTATATTTAAATTTTCAGGCCTCTTCAGCACCGCAGAAATCGCAATTTAGAAAGTTTTTTGCTGCTGCAACCCTCGACATAAAATACAGCTTATGTTTGAGCAGGTTCTATCACCATCAATTTGCAACCATTATGTCTGAAATCGGTTTCGTATTTCATACGATTGCATAAAAATCGTAGTTTGGAACGCTTATAGAACCATTGTTAATTTCAGGGGGTGGACCGGGGGGGACCGGGAGAATGAGATGTCTATTCCGCCACGAAGATTTGAGATTTTGTGTTTTCAATGGTCAAAATGTACAATTTCCACACCGGAACTCTATAATGCCCCCCCCCCCCCACCCGGTGCCACAGAAATCATTCCGGGAGAAAAGTGCCTGAATTCAACACTGTATAGAACGCTTTTCGCTCACTTTATCCTTTTAAATTTGGAATTTTCTTTCTAGAATACTTAGAAAGCATTTGCATCTTTGAAGTAATTATCATTCCAAATTTAAAATGTTAGACTCCCCCTCAGTAACACAAAAAAAGCAATTTAGAACATTGTTTGCTCCTGTAACCCCCAAGTGGTAGTGACAACAACGTAAAATATAGGATATGTTGGAGCGGGCATGTCACCATCAATTTGAAACCATTACTTCTGAAATCGGTTTATATTTTCTGATATTGCGTAGAAATCGGTATTTAAAACGTTTTTAGAACGCTTTTCGTTCATTTTCAACCCTTTTAAATTTCAAATTTTTAAGGACTTCTTCTCAGAGAGTATTTACATCTCATAAGTAATTACGATACCAAATTTCAAGTTTCTAGCCCCTTCAGTAACACAAAAATTTAGAACAAGTTTTAAAATGCAACCGCAAGGTGGTAGTGACGCCGACATGAAATAGATCCTATATTGGAGCAAGAGTTGTCATCATCAATTTCCAACCATTCCTTTTGAAATCGTTGGGTACTTTCTGAGATTGCGTAGAAATCGCAATTCAGAAAGTTTTTTAAAACTTTTTCGTCCATTTTCACACTTTATAAATTTCGATTTTTTTAGTAAATGTTCTTAGAGATCATTTATATCTTATAAGTAACTACCGTGCCTAGTTTCAAGTGGCTAGCCCCTGCAGTATTACAAAAAACGCAATTTAGATCGTTTTTTGCTCTTTAACCCCCTTTGGGGTAGTGGCGCCGACATGGAATACAGCATGTGATGGAGCTAGGTCTGTCACCATCGTTTTCACAACATTATTTTTTAAATCAGTTCGGTACTTTCTGAGATTGCGTTGAAATTGCAATTTAGAAAGTTTTTTAGAACGCTTTTCGCTCATTTTCGCCTCTTTTAAATTTCGATTTTTTTTTAAATGTTCTTAGAGATCATTTGTATCTTATAAATAACTGCCCTGCCTAATTTCAGGATTCTAGGCCTTTCAGTAACACAAAAATCGCAATTTAGAACGTTTTTTGCTTCTGCCAACCCCTAGGTGGTAGTGACACTGACATTAAATAGAGACTATGTTGCAGCAAGGGCTGTCATCATGAATTTCCAACCATTACTTTTGAAATAGATTGGTACTTTCTGAGATTGCGTAGAAATCGTCATTTAGAACATTTTTTAGAACTCTTTTCGCGCATTTTCATCCCTTTTAAATTTCGAATTTTTTAAGAAATGTTCTTAGTTCATTTGTATCTTATTAGTAACTACCTTTCCAAATTCCATGTATCTGAGCACTTCAGTAACACAAAAATCTCAATTTCGAACGTTTTTTGCTCCTGCACCCCCTTTAGGGGTAGAGGCACCGACATAAAATGTAGCCTGTATTGGAGCAAGGGTTGTCACCATCATTTTGAGACCATTATTTTTGAAATCGGTTGCGTACTTCTTGAGATTTCGTAAAAATCGCCATTTAGAACGCTTTTTAGAAGGTATTTTGTGGATAAAGATAATTTATATCTAATAAGTAACTACCATGCCAAATTCTATGCATCGGGACCCTTCAGTAATACAAAAATCGCAATTTCGAACGTTTTTTGCTCCTGCACCCCCTTTAGGGGTAGTGGCACCGACATAAAATGTAGCCTATATTTGAGCAAGGGTTGTCACCATCATTTTGACACCATTATTTTTTAATTCGGTTTGGTACTTCATGAAATTGTGCAAAAATTACCACTTTTTAGAACGCTTTTTGCACATTTTCACTCCTTTTTAATTTTGATTTTTATAAGAAATGTCCTTAGATATCATTAATATCTTATAAGTAACTACCATTCCAAATTTCATTTTTCTAGGTCTGTCAGTAACACAAAAATCGCATTTTTAGAACGTTTTTTGCTCCTGCACCCCCTTTTGGCCAGTGCACGGCATTAGACATAGCCTACGTTCTAAGTTGGACTAACACCGTCATTTCGATACCATTACTTTTGGAATCGGTTCGGTAGTTCCAGAGCTTACCTCCTACAAATAAACAATTTTTACCTCTTTATAATATTAGTATCTCTCTATTCTAAAAAAAAGTAACTGCCGCTGTCACCGCCGCCGCCGGTTTTGAATTTTTTGTAACCGGAGGTCTTTCTTCGTTAATATTAAGCAAAATATTGCATACAAAAATATGAAAATCGGTGGAAATATAGAGAAATGTTTCATAAACACGCTGACGCAGACAGTTTTCAAATCCAAGAAATATTTAAAGAGATATTTAATGCTAAAATTGGACAAAATCGTTCCATTAAAAAAGTTTTATAGGAGCTAAAGCTGTACATCGGAATTTAATCATTTTTAGATCATTTTATGCGTCAGAATTTTCCGGTGTGCATACTGCACTCAGTTTATTAATTTGACTCATTTTTTAAGGTTTTATTTCTATTTTAAATTCAAATTTTCAGCATTTCGAGAGATATTTTTTTACACATTTTAGAAAATGGTATTAATTTAAACTGTTGCAAACTGTATAGACAGCGCAAATAATAATATTTGCTTCAAATTAAAAATTTATTTATACGTGACTATTATAAACAGAAAATATAAAAAGCAGGAACTCATTTAAAATTATGTCATAAAAACTATATTTACACGTGAATTGCAAAAGTGAAAGAATGTTGTAAAATAATAAATTCATTAACATGCGTTAGAAGTGTTAAATAGGAGAAATTACATCACATTTACGTCGCATTACACATTACGTAAAATGAACAAAAAATAATATTGCAAAACAGTTTAAATTTAAAAATTGCGCGAGACAGTTATGTAATATTCTAAGATGATATTTTCAACTATTTTTATTAGGATAGCGCAAATAATATTTCATTTCTAACAAAATTATTTTCACGTGAGTAAAAGGAGAAAGGAAAGTTTAGTGAAAATTACACCAGATTAAAAACGATATATTTAAAGTGTCATTAAAAAAAACTTTCTTTTCGCTTAGCTAAAAAATACCGGGAGGCTAAGACTCTGTTTATTTAATTCATTTTATATTAGCTTATTTTTAAATATCAACTGATTTTATTTAATCAAAGACGGAAACAGCCATAGTATCATTTAACAGCCGTTGCTTTGGCTTTAAAATTCCCCAATCAAAGAGAAATGAATAGAAACCCGTTTATAGGGAGGTCGCCACTGTTTTTAAACTTATAATTCAATCTTCCGAAATATTTTTTAAGCCGATCAAATTAGAGTGCTTTTAGAGTCTGCGGTGTCTGAACGGGGGTTGACGATCGTAGATCGTAGGGGGCAGCGCCCCCTAGTAGATAGATGAAATCATAGAAGCATGATAACAGAGTATCGGGAATTGTCTCACTGTGTATCACAATTATTGCACAGTGAGATAATGTATATATTTTCATAAATTATACATTTTTACACCCTATCAATAATTTTCTTCAGTATAATAATGTCTTAACTACTGCCTAAAATCGTGGTTATCACTTTGAGTTTAATCTGACATTTTTGGGGTAGAGTAATTTTGATCGAGCAATAGTAATTACAAAGAAAATTTTAATAGTAACAGGTACCGATATCATTAACAATTCAACAATATTTTGAGATTAACTGAACGCATATTGTGGTATGTGATAATTAAACTATAGTTATCCCTCTTAAATAAAGGCTTAAGAATATGCCTAACAATGGCAGTATACATCAACGTACATCCGAATTTCGAAGGAAATCGGTAAAAGGTGGTATCCTGATAGTCGCTTTGTTTTCATAAGTTGTAATTTTGAAGCTAGCATTGAAATGTATAATTCATTAACAGCCGCTAAATCTGGAGCTTGAGGCATTACGAAGCCTGCTGCGTTTACTCTCTTGCGATGATGAATCACTTCAAAATCATCAACTTCATCCTTACAGGTTAAGATTTTTCCTGCATTTCACGCACACACACACACAGAGAGAAACTTTCTTTTATTAGTGTAAGATATGATTTAAATTTTACATATATAATATTCGAATTTCAAGAAATAAGTAATTTTTTTAACGTTATAATCACGTCTGTGTGTCTCACTGTGTACTTTCGTTACGTTGTGACAAAATTATGCCATATCTGTTTTATGAATTTCATCCCATTGAAATTTTGCATCATTTCGTCGAAATAGTCTATCATATTAGATATAAATAGGTTTGTGTAAGTAATTTTATGCCATAATGAAGGAAATAAACTCTAAAATAGATGTTTATGTAACTTTAACCACTGGAGTAATTAAAATACACACCAAATAATTAAATAAATTATTTTAATATAAAAAAGTGTACCACATCTTAAAGCGCACTTCATCAATTATTGTTCATAGACAGTACTGTAACCAAATTGTTATGTGTGCCTTTGTAAATGAACGATGAATGCTAAGTCTGCCATATTCCATTGTAAGCCTGTTGTAATATACCTCAATGATATAAATCAATTTCAATATGTTTGATATACACTGCTCAAAACAATTAATGGATATTTGAAGTTTTATATAAAATAAAGATATAAACGAAATTTTTTTTTGCCGAAAATAGAAGAAGAGAATCACAAATGCAAATTTTTCTGGTTTTCAAACTGTGGAGTATGCAAATTTTGAGTTCGACGTCAAAAACGTCGCCTCAGCGGCAGCGAATGAAATTTGACTTTCAACTGGATAAAAGAGAATGAAGACAAGGATGATCGGCATTCAGTGATTGCTTTGTTTCGATGAGTACGATGTCTCAGCGAAGTCATTTGACAGATTCAGAAGCTTTGAGAATTGTTGGTAGGTTAGAAGGGGGCCAAACTCAAGCCGAAGTAGCGCAAGCCATTGGAGTGTCACAGAGTGTCATTTCCAGGATCTGGATCCGTTTTTTGGAGAGTGGATGTGCAGGCCGAAGACCAGGGCAAGGTCGTAGACGGGCAACAACGCCCAATGAAGATCGGTATTTAACGTTAACAGCTCGGAGACACCGAACCATGAACGCTACTCTTCTCCAACAACACCTTCGCTCGGCTACAGGCACCACGATTTCAACCCAGACTGTCCGAAACCGGCTCCATGCTGTAGGTCTGTATGCTCGACGACCGATGGTATGTGTTAGATTAACATGAAGGCATCGTCGCGACCGCAGGGAGTGGGCAACCGAGCATGTCAACTGGAGGAGAAATGAATGGAGCAATATTCTGTTTTCTGACGAGTCCCGTTTTTCTGTGCATCAGGATAATAGGCGTATTTTCATCTGGAGGGACCGTGGCAGTAGGAATAATCCTGCGTTCGTGCACGAAAGTGTCAGATTTGGCGGTGGAGGAGTGTTGGTGTATGGTGGCATCTCCATTGACGGGCGCACTGACCTCTACATCATTCGAGATGGAGCTCTGACTGGTCGCCGATATAGGGATGAGATTCTCAGACCTATTGTAGTCCCTTACGCTGCAGCAATCGGAGATAACTTCATTTTAATGGACGATAACTGCAGGCCACATCGTGCAAACATGGTGGAGGATTTCCTTTTCGAGGAAGGAATCGTTCGAATGGAATGGCCAGCGTGTTCTCCAGACATGAATCCAATCGAGCACGTTTGGGACGCTCTAGGAAGACGAGTTTCTGGCCGCCAACAACCCCCACAAACTCTCCAAGAACTGGAAAGAGCTCTTCTGGAAGAGTGGGGCAGAATACCCCAACTCGTCATTAATAGCCTCATTGAGTCCATGCCTCAAAGGTGTTCAACGTTGCTGGCCGCCCGTGGAAACCATACCCCCTACTGAAAATGATTTTCTTTGAAGAAAACACCTTTTCTTATTCTTTTTTTCTCATATGCACAAATTGTGTTTTTTTTCCTTTAGTACACAAATGCGCAATAAAATGCATTTTTTCTGCCAAACATGTGTAATTTATTCTCATATAACCTACTATGGTTGTCGACCATGTATCAATCAGCTAAACAGTTTACCAGATACAAAATCCACCTAAAACTGCAATATCCTTTAATTGTTTTGAGCAGTGTAGTATAACATAATACACCGCAAACGATTTTAGCCATCGAATATTGGAGACCGTAATTAGATGAAATTCTTTTGAATGTGTAAATGACATACATAGGCTACACACTTCATTTTAAATACCGAACATGCTACTCTAAACCTTATTAACGTACATCAATTGCTGGCTATCCGAGTGTATTTACGCGAGTTAGAGCACGGGCAGACAGGCATATAGACAATCCGAATTGATAAACATTTTTTAACTACATTGGAAACTGTTAATGAAACGAATACTATTATTATCAAAGTGCTATCAATAAAGAATATGTATCTGAATAGTTGAACTGAATAATATGTTTCATACTTTAATATTATGACAAATATGTTTCTTAGTTTATTCATGTTATTTCGACTTTCCATCTTCTTATGATAATTAATTTTCATGATCTTCGTTTTTAAAAAACTGTTTAATCAAAAACAAGAGTGAAAAATCATGCGTCCAGCATCGATTTTGAACAATATAGAAAATGCATGGCGCATTTGAAAAACCAATTTCTGAAATGACCGTCAACAATCGAAAAAATATCCAAATTCTTTTGTGTTGCGCTGTATAAGATCTATGGACTTGAAAGTATAATACATAGTATGTTAAACGTTAGTTCAATTAAACGCATAGCACAGTTGGAAATTCCCATTCCGCAGTTTACGTCAATAAAAGAAAATATCATTCAGTTCCTTTCTGTAGCCCTGTATATCATCGATAGATTGTATATACGCTACTTAATATTTAAAAAATAGTTTAACTTTCAAACGCATACTATAACTGAAAACACACTTACAGCAATTATTCTTAATAGGCAGTATTGTAGCCAAATACTTTTGTGTGTGGCTGTATATAAATAATAAGTTATATGCAGAAAAAATTCTACAATAAGCGTCTTGTACTACACCTCAGTTATATATGTGAGGATCCCAAAAGCCAAGGGATACAAATGACAAAATTTAGATTGGGAGCAAATTGAGTTCAAAGTTAAGCATCAATTGTAATTGAATGAATTGGAATATGAAACTGTTTCTTATTTTTTAGTGGTCTTTGAACTCTTATTTCAATAACTGTGAAAAAAAAACGAAGTACAATTAAAAAAAAATTATAATTAAGCAATATTGATCATCATTCGGCACTTGTACCCTTTGGCTTCCAAGCGGTACAAAAGAAAAGAAAATTTAGGAAATAAAGAATGAATTTATGAAAAATTTAAGAACAATGTTGATACAAATGAATGAAAGGACAAAATTTTGTTTTAATATGAGTTTTAAAACTAAAAAATCATGAAATAAAAAAAAAACTTATGAAAAATTTGAGAAGAATGTTTATACAAATGAATGAAAGGACAAAATTTTGTTCAAATATAAGTTTTAAAATTTTATTGTAACTTTTAAAACGTTGAAATTTTATAACATTTTAACCATTAAAATGTATTTATTTAACGTAGAAAGTAAATGCTAAAAGGAAAAAAAATGACGGAAAACAGTTTGAAAATATCGAACAATATTCTTCTAGTGATAACATGGGAACAACACATGTACAGTCGTGGGAAAAAAAAGTAAACACCCCTACTAACTCCTCAACCAATTATCATAGAAAAAAAGTTAATGGTAATAGAAAAAAAGTTAATGATTAGAAATAAAGTCTACTTTTAAATAATGTATATAAAATTTTCTTAGGGGGCCATCTACATATTAAAACGAAACATAACTTTGTTTTCTTTCAATAGCAGTACACGATTCTGACAGCATAAATGAACTCTACACCATTCAATTAGTCTAAAAACAAATTTTTATGCAATCCGTACCATAAGTTTCCAAGAAATTAATTATTTTAAAACGAACGTATTTTAAGGGCTGTGTCCAAATTGAAGTTCGGTACTGGATTGTTAACCGAGAGAACCCCCTTCTTGATCAAGGCACCTTAAGCACCATTCAAGCAGTCTATGAAGCCTGCTAGATTACAGGATAGCATAAAAAATTTCAAAATATCTAGTCTGTTCTATCATAGACAACCTCTTAAACCATCATTTTGGCGTTTTTTAAGCATAATTTGAAAACTACTTGGAAGAAAAATGTGAAATTTTGGATTTTCATAAAGCAGGACTTAATAAATCTGAATCCATGAAAAAAATTGTAGGTTGCAATTCATAATTTTTTCGAATATCTTTTAGCACAGCTACAGTGAAGTATTTGCTGGAATCATTTACAAGTTAAGCCCAGTGCTCTGGAACAAACAGATCCCTTGTATTCTTCTTTTCCTGATTTCTATGAGCTCAAAATCCCGGTCACATTCATTGTAGCGGGGTCCTGAAATCAAAAATCGATGATCGACTGTTTTTATGTGAGTATTTTTTATTATGTACTGACAGAACTTTACAATCAAGTAGCTATTATTCTGTCCCCCACAATTGTCACTAAAAGCTGTAATATGCCTAGCTTCAGAGGAAAGAGTTTTTAAGAGCTTCAAAAGACAGAATCTCTTGGCAACCACGAAAAGCCTGGCCTTCATACCACATGTACATGTCGGCAGTTCCGCTTTTAAGGTTATGAATGTTCAAGTTGTACGTCCAAAGATGACGTAGTTAATAAGCCTTAGAATTGGTTACATGTGGAGTTGGCATGATTTTTAGCAAGTCAAAGCATATCGCGACTTTTGAATCATCCTTTAAATTGTGCAATATATCTTTGGTTAATCCGGCAGCTTCTGCTTTTCGGAGATGTTGTTCCTTTTAAGTTTCTGCTTGATTCTTCTCATCTACATTTCCATGGTCTATTTTCAATTATAGCTTGTCACACGTAACACGTGTATCAGCCTCTGGTCGGTGAAAACTGATATTAAAATTGGTGTTAAAAATGTGTTTGTAGAAACTTTCCTTGACCAGCTCTACGCGTTTTTCTTCAAGGCAAAAGTGAACGAAGAATTTGTACATATCCTTTAAATTAAGTTCTGTATTGAGATATTTAGGATTGGGGGTCTTTTCTCTAGTATAATGGCTTATGTATCGTGAAAACTTGTTTAAGTGTTCTTTGATGATAGCAAAACGGTCTTGTGGAATTTTATTCGACGGTTCTGTCTTCCTCTTTCATCCTATGAAGGTACGCCAGAAACTATTTATTCCTTTTTGTTTACTATCTTTTGCAACCGTTTGTTAGAAACATCTTCTTTGTGCCAATCGCCGTTTAAAGGTGATCAAATCCGTGTGATGTTTTAAAAGTCATGAACTGGCATTGTATACCGTTGGTCGTGGTTCGGCTAGGTGGGCGTCAACGGTTACAAGAGCACTTATATCCCTTAGTCTGCACACGTTTCACGGTTTCGGGAAAGAGGTTAAGTAATCGACCCCTAGAACGCCGCGCATTATTAAAGAATCACATATATCTCTTTACCTACGAACAAATACACTTATTTCCAGATAGTCTGTGCACTTAACTCAATTTTTTTAATTTTGTCACTTATACCCCTTGGCTTCTGGGGTCCTCATATATAATGCATCATGTTTTAAATAGTGCAATATCATTAAAACACACCGGAAACGATTTGTCCCCAATGGCCATAATGCAACAGAATTCTTTTTCGTGTTACTGTCAATAAACCAATTTCAATAAATCGTCATTTTCATTAGCATTCAAATCGTCATTTTCATTAGCAAATATACTACAATAAACCTCATTAACATATATAACTTTCATGGCAATCTGACTATATTTACACGAGTTAGAGCACGGACGGTCAGACAGACAAACGGAATTGATGAATATTTTTAACTATATTAAAAAGTGTTAAAAACTGATAAGCAGTGGCATTAAACAAAATAAACGAAGTTACTTCGCTTTTTATATGGAGGATTTTCTTACTGTGGCACAATTCACCTCTTAAATGAAACTTAGGGAACATTGTGAACCACATTGTGAATTCGTATTACCATTAGTAAGTATTGTAAAGACTTGACAGATTTACTTTCTTTTGAGAAAAGCATGCACTATGGATAACAGCATGTGTTTAAAGTGTACAAAATTCTCATCTAAAATACAGTAAATACAGTGCTGTCGTTTTTCATAGATGGCTGCCCATTCTTCCATTTATGTTTTACGCTGACTTTTCGTAGCATAAATGTAATGTAATCCTTTTGAAATCTTCGCTATAACATTTTTACAGTTACAGTCACCGGGATCCATAAACATGGTACTGACCTGTGGTAGAGCGAAGGAACAGTATTGGTAGAGCTAAATATTTAAGAATCTGGCGATCTAAGTGAGATTCTGATTAGAGGATGAAGTCACACGTATTACATGTTATTATTTTGGTAGTAAATAACATTTTACTTAAACTGAATTCAAAAGATCAAAAGAAAGACACCCATTCCATATAGAAATGTAATAATTCAAAATCTTTATAATTTTCATAAAATATTGCTTGGAGATATTGTCCATAGGGTTAATGGTTTAAATAAAACATATGTGATCCTGATATTTAAAATGATTATTACTATTTTTGAATGTGGCAAGTGAAAGTGTTATTTAGTGCGTAAATTTGTTACTCTTTTTTACATTGTATGTTTTCTAATTGCAAAGTGCTGATTGCATTCAAAAATTTAAATTTCTCAATATCATGAACACAAAAACTTTTAACAATCTCAGTATAATCGATATTTCCTTTTAATATAAAGAAACCACATTGTATTTTGTATGTTATACTTTTTTACTTTTATTTTACACTGTACCTTTGATAAATCATTCTAAAACTCAAATTATCTGATTTCTAGCCATCTGGATCCTCAGTATCGGGATCAATATAGAGAAGTAAAATAAATGTATTTTCAAATAAAAGAAACAACACAAAAAACTTCATTGCCATTCTTATTGAAGACAAGTTTAAAATTTAACTTTATTTGGAATTTTTAAAGCTGGAGAATGTAAGTGGGCACTTCAAAATTTTCAGATATTATGTATTTCTCAAGTCTCATATACTAAGAATAATCAAGTGGCAAACGCTGCTGTACTGTACGATTGCTAATAAAAAACCGAAGTTATGTCGAATCGTTCCCGAATAATATTTTGCAGGGCCACTATGTTGTTGTTTCCGTGTCGAACACACAAGACAGGTACTGGAAATCAGAGTTGCTGAGACCTCTCACTTCAAAATCGGTAAGTAGAGACAAGGGTCCAGTCGGAAGACCTTCCTCTTTTCAACTTAGGATCAAGGTTCGAAATGTACCGGAGCAAACAGGAACGATGTTCCGGTTCGTGAAATTGTGACAGATATTGTTCCGGTTCGTGAAAGTATGGAAAATATTCTTCCGATTCGTGGAATTATTAAAAAATATTATTACAGATTCATAGACATAGCTTTTATGCTCTCTGTAACTTTTTTTCTAATTATTTAAAATCTTGAATGAATTTTTTAAAATTGGTTTTTTTACGGTTAAATATAAATTTGCTATACAGTACAGTCCCGATTATCTAAGTTAATAGGAACCAAGCTCACCTCGGATAAGGAAAAAACTCGTATAAACCAAATTTACACAAATCGTCACCCACTAGTAGATGAAATATAAATTTTCACTTAATTCAATCCTTTTTATGGTACTAGTTGTGAAGGCGCTTACCTTCACATATTAATATTAAGACCTTTTCTCTTTCCCCCCTTTAAAATTACATTTTTTTAATTCTTAAATTTAATTATCTGTCTGCATTCTGATTCAATCTGTTTTTAGTGCTCTTTCCCTTCATAAATTAAGCATTCAATTCTCAGTCTCTTTAATATTTTAACCGCAGCGCACTGCATTTTAAAGAAAAGAAATAATTTCCTCTTCTCGCCTAGCAACTGGATTCTAATTTTCCTCTTTCTGCCTTAGTTTTGATGATATGCAGAAATTAGTCAAACATATTACTTCTACATTTTTAGCCGTTGGTCCAGATGTAAGATATTAGTCATTTCAGTTATTAACCCGAGAGTAGTCGCGACATTTTTTAGAACGTTAGTAGTCGCGTTCGGTCCATTTGCCGCCGTTACCAGCAGGCCGAAAACGAAGGAGAAACTTGCCGGTGTTATCAGATGATCGAAATAGTTAATAACGTAGGGTGAAAATATTGACTAAAGTTTAAAAGATTACAGCAATTATTCATTTTACAACCTTTTACAGCAAATTATTTATTTCGCTTAAGTATATATTCAGTTGGCATCTAGATAAATGTTTTTAATAACTCTTTCTTCGTTTTGCATAAATACTTAAAAGTAAATAGTAAATGATTTGATTGAATTTCTGATGTTACTATGAATCAATAATTAGTAGGAAAACATTTACGAATATGAATCTAAATTCGTGATAGGGGTATTTTTACTATTATTTTTTTTTTTTTTTTGGAAGGACATAATCAGAGTCAGGTAGATTTTTATCATACTCCGGCACTCTATATCCGTTTAATAAAATAAAATTAATAATTTTAGCATCAATATATTACACTGACATTAAATTGAACAATTAAACTGAAAATAAAAATGGAACCTATGACATGCAACAAATCAAATACAATACCACTAATTCACCAGCATATTATATATATATATATATATATATATATATACACTGTAAAAAAAATTTGTAAAGCTACTAAAGTTTTTCTAGGAAACTGGGATTCCAGGAACTTTTTATGTAACGGCAACAACAAAAATTCCTGTAACAGACGCTGTTACAGGAATTTTTCTTATTGCTGTTACATAAAAAGTTCCTGGAATCCCAGTTTACTAGAAAAACTTTAGTAACTTCACAGATTTTTTTTTTACAGTGTATATATATATATATATAAAGAAAAAAGTAAAAAATACTTAATTTCGAAATTATAAATGTAAATTTTGTAACTACGTTTTATTTATTTATTTATTTTGTGGTGTGTCTGTGTGTGTATGAGGAGGGAGAAGGAGGGGGGCTCTTGAGATTTTATGATTAAATCCATTTTTCAAATGAAAATGCACGATTTGTAGTTTTTCTACTTATTTCAGGGTGGGAGCAGCGCCCTTGAATAAAAACTCTGGATGCGAACTTCGCTTATATAAAGTAAATAATAAGTTATTGAAATTATATATTTAATTTAAATACATTTGCAATTGTAGATTTAAATCCTAAGATGGATAAATTATTTTAATTAATAGAATCACTGAAAAGTTCATCTTAATAGGGATGTATTTTACAGCAACTATTTAATTAAAATAAATATTCAATTGTACATTTCATAATAAGGTATTAATGTTATAATTTATTGTTTTATAATAACATTCATTAAAATAATAAAAACAATAAGAAATTTTTCTCCGAAATTATAAATATGCAGCAATAATTTTATTTAAATAAATTTTCTCTCGTATTCTGGAAAATATTATTCTGAAAAATAGTTTGAACAATTGATGAAGGACAACAAATTTAAATTTGTTAGGTACCGTCCCCAAGCCTCTATTGGATTTCAATAATAATAATAATAATAATAATAATAATAATAAACATTTTCTGCGGAATTTTAAAAAAAAAAGTGTTTTTACTTACAGTATGAAAATTTAATATTGATAAATTTTAGAAAAATACTTAAAATATTTTTTTTTAATCATAGTATAAACATTCACTGAATTATCCAAAAGAGTTTTTATTTGCGTAATTTCTAACCTACATTATAAAATTCTCATTATTTTTCTTATTGTACAAATAAATTATATGTATGTTCTTCGCAGATATATATACTACATTTCTGAGAAAATTGTTTTATCTTTCGAGTTTGTTTTATTGTACAAAAACGATACTTTTCAGATTTTGGAGATGCGGCAATTTTTTTACTGATTCCCGCAAAATTCTCTGCTCTTTTTTTTTTAATGGTTTGGCAGTGTTATTGTCTGTTTTCTTTCATTTATATGCTCCGGTAATAAATGGAAAGCAACTTCTTTCAAATAATGATGATGAATTTCCCTTTTTTCTATATTTAAACGATTATCAATTTGAGAATTTATTCCCGCAATGTTTGACAATGAAAAAAAAAATGTAAGTGACCATCCATCAGTTTTTTGTGCGAACTGACTTCACAACTAATATAATAAAACAATTTTAAGTCACATTCTAAAAGTAAAAAAAGTACTCTATGAACGGGTAAAATAGCAGAAAGAAAGAAAGACGAAATAACAACAGGCAGAGCGTCCGTACTTCGAAGAAACATTCACCCACAGATTTCGCGGAAATGGGAAAGGATGAACACGAGGGGGCAAAATTCAACTAACGCAAGTGGTCGCAACGCGGTCATTTAGACCGATTGAAACTTAAGAATGCGATAAAATGCTAAGAAATAGCAGGAATGACTTGCAATTTTACTACACAAGTGTGTGAACACTCAAGGTCAGCTACACGGAATTTGGCTATCGTAACTTTAACGGGAAATGAGTTACAGGAAGATAACGAATTTCGGGCGGGGAAAAGACCAACGCGCGACTATTAACGGGTTAACCCTGTCTTTATTTTGTTTTGTTTATTAACAGGCGCTTCGGCCGCTTCAGTCCCATGAGAACTTTGGCAAACCCTATCGAATGTTTTTTTGCGGTTTATGAGCTATAATTCCTATGTAATCCTTGGCGTTAAATATTTTTTATTACTCTTTTACTTCCCCCACTCAATTTCAATTATTGTACTTTGACCACATGTCTCTCTCTCTCTTTAATCTCGCCATATAGTATATGTATTTGGCGAAATTGTGTATGTACGCTTGCCAACACTCGAGCATTTTCGAGAAAATGTAATTGCACCACTTGCTTCTAAGATCTGATTCTGTGAACGTAAAAAATGTAACTTTCTGCTCCCTTCTCCAACATCGGCCTTAGCCGTGTAATTTCGGCTATGTTCGTAACGATCCCGGTGGACAATAAAGTCCTTTAGATAATTTCTACCTTAGCAGTTTCTTGCCTTCCTTTTAAAATAAGTAACAGTTAATTTTTCAGCCTTGTATTCAGTATGGAACCTAAGCAAAAATGAACCACCTGTGCAAGACATCTTCATCACACTAGTAACATTACTTTGATGTACATTTCCGTTACTTTTAAGAAATACAGGTAATTAAATTGTTTTTTTCAATCGAACTTATACCTTTGAAATGGATTATTTTCTTCTGATGGACTGGTGGCTTCCATTATGATGAAACAGCCATTATTAATGAAGTGTTAGGTGAAAATGAAAGAGCAGTCGTAAAAAGATAGAACTCTGATTTTCTGGTCAGAATGGGGGAAAAATGGCCATAATTTTTTTTAATTAAAAAACAATATATATGGCCTTTTTTTTTACCATTTCACCAGAAAATCAGAGTTCTAACTTTTTACGACTGCTCTTTCATCTTCACCTAACACTTCTTTTATAATGTCTGTTTCATCATAATGGAAGCCGTCAGTCCATCAGAAGAAAATAACTCGGTTAAAGCGGAAACTCGGTTAAGCTCGACTCTGATATTCGGTATTTAACTGTACTTTCAAAAAAAAAAAAAAAAAAAAAAAAAATTAGTCGACAATAAGTTTGAAATATCGTTCCGGTTCGTGGATTTCTCCATTTCGAGCCTTGCTTAGGATCATAATAAAAAGGAAAGCACTGAAACGATGTCAGACTATCGTCTGAGTGGCGCTTCCTGAAATGAACATGAATATCTTTTGTCACCTTCAGAAGCTTCTGTCGTGTTACGATCATTTAATGATAACATGCAATGACAACAACACGAAAACATGCATTTTAGAAATTATAGCTATGTGAAATGTAGGTACAATTGAATATTATTAACAGGTAAGGGACGAATAAGCAAAAAAACTGTTGATATTTACTTCTGTTTCTCTTCTTAGGAAAGTGAAATTTTATAGTTTTTCTGTGAAGTGTTTGTAGGACCTTGTACGCTAACATTTACCGATGGTAAAACACATAACTTTGCTGGACGTTTTCCTAGGCGCTGCCGGCATTGCGATAAACATTATTCCGATTTCAATATACCACACGAGAACATATATATATTCTTTAATGGATATGCTGTCACCAGCCGTATAAATGCGTGATACCGGACACGAAGTAAGTTCTAGAATTAGTTCACTAGAATACTTTAAATAAATATTAAGTTAAAAATTTATTTACAATACATTTAAATATCTACAGCAAAAAATATTATTTCCGTTTACCTGCAAGAATATAGCAGATCTTTACCTAGGTTATATTACACATTGGATACTATCTGTGCACTAGGTTATAACAATATAAACACGCTATGCTCTTCTTTCTTGACCGTACACAACAAAGATTATCAAATAATAAGACCGCCCAGGTGTATCTGAAATCTTCGAACAGACGAAAACCTCTACAAAAACACTCTGTGCTCCCATCACGACTCACCGATCTCCGAAAACTCTCACTTTCAACTAATTCTCTTGCCTTCTTATTCCATCTCCATTCTTCAAATATCTGGAATCTCTATTGTATTTTCACGAACGAAACAAGGGTGTCGCTGTTGACCGCTTACTCAGCCAAACATCATCAAAAAAGATAAACGATTGGTCATCAACTCTTACTTCTCTCCTACATACTTTCCTGTTGTACTAACCCCATTCCAATAAACACTGACCCCTCTTTTTGAATTTTACCTTTTTCTCATTTTAATCTCGTAGATATACAGATGTATCCATTCCTTAAGTACCCTAAGCATACGCCTCATTCACGTTAGAGATCTGACAAACTTTTCAACTTACACTTCTAAATGTATGCAAATGCAAGTTGTTCCAAAAATTTCTGGACACATTTAAAAATTCAATATAAAAATCAAGAAATTGGCATACTGGAGTGCGATTTGGGCTACAATGCTTCTCAGGATGAAAAGATTTTTCAAGCGAATGAAAATGGTTAGTTCCAAATTTCGATCATATATGTCGCCACTTGTCCGTACGTTTGCTTTCAAACATGCGTTTTTTTTCTGATTTTCTGAAACCCTCCGACTGTCTTGGAAAAGGGCAAAATTGTAATGTTGTTTTCTCTGCATTTTGTTTTAAATGCTAAAAAAAATGATTCTTTGAACATTTTATAAAAAAACTTCGTAACTAATATGAATGCAATCCTAGAAAGTATTAATCATTGTTCAATGTATTAAAAATACATTAAATCAATAGAATAATATTACTTTAAATATTGCTTGTATTGCAGTGAAACCTGGAGCTTAGTGAACGTATTAAAACGGGCTTGTCAGTGAGGGGGTTAATTTTGACCCCGTGACACAGAAATGTGACTCTTAGCACTCGGATTCATCATTTCTGTGTCTAAGCGTCAAGATTAATATGAAAATCAGAAAAAACGGCGTGCTTGAAAATAAACATACGAACAAGTGGTGCCATCTATGATCGAAATTTGGAACTAATTATTTTCATTCGCTTGAAGATTGCTTTTCATTCCGAAAAGTATTTTAGTCCAAATCGCAATCCTGTCCGACAATTACTTGATTTTATATTGAATTTTAAAATGCGTCCAAGAGTTTTCGGACACCCTATATTGTACTGTATTTTTTTATTGTTTATAGCATAAGTGATCTTATTTGCAATATGCGCTTTGTCTACTACATTTTTGTTAAATAAACCTGATTTTAAAGCAATTCATATTTCAACAAAAACAATTATTTTACGATCGCCCATACAATTTCGCTGTGTTCTTTTAAAAAATGCCAACGGTGTTTGAGTAACGGGTATTTAAAGAAATGTTTTAAAAATGTATATCTACCTTTTTAAAGAAAACATTAACATTTTAAACATTTAGAGGCTTTGACAGTTGTAATAAAGATTTAGACATTGTGACATTCATAGCATTACATGTGTGATTGTGCTATAACAGGAAATTTTACCCCCCAAAGTATTCAATATACTCGTATAATATTGTGAATATGTTTCCATGATATGTAATTTTAAACATAATATTTAGCAAAAAGAATGTATACGTTAAAACACAGAAACTTCCTTAAATTACACATAAACAAAACTGTTGAGGTTACGTTTTTGAGGAGGCGAAAGTCATAGTTCCAGGTAATAACCCATTTGAAAGCTTGATGAGAGTATCAGTCGAAATCACTGGCATGAGCATAATACCTGTAACGATAATTTACCTTATAATATATACCAAAAATCTGGCTTAATATTATAAAAATGTCTTAATTAGTTACCTGTTCGCAATATTTCAATTTTCCCTCTTTTACCAAGACCTTGTTTGAATGTAATCCGTTCCCCATAACAGCTGGGGGCAATCCATGGTCTTCAAGCGAACTTTCGATTCACCTCAACTTATTTCATTTAAAATTTTTCTGATGTACCCACTGCATTTTTCACTGCTTTCATATAATTGATCAAGACTCGACAGGAAGCTTTTGTCTCTAGACTTTTAGCATTTCAAGATCATATTTATCCTGAAGACGACTACAGAAGCAGTTCGAAACGCCGATATTATTCTTTATCAGTAATTGTATTTGTACATGTTCATATAAAAATTCTTGTTTATGTGTGCCATTCACCAAGATTATTTGTTTTTAACGTGAACCTCTTATTTATTACATTTAATGTTTTATTTTATATTTATTTTATTTATATATTCATTTATTACATATTATATACATATGTATTATATTTATATATTTATATATTATATTTTATATTTTATATTTTCTATTATATTTTATTTTTATACAATTATACATATGCCAACATAACATTTCATTTGTTAAAGACTAAAATATAAAGTATTCTCGAAAAAACAAATGTTATTTTTTCTTGAAAGTGGAATATATTTAGATCTATCTTATTAAATTTAAAAGGTTTCTTTTTTCTAGCGGATAAAAAAAATGGGTAACTTTAATTATCAACGGATCATACTTCCTAATAAATAGAATTTTCTTTTCAGAAAAGTTTAAAAATCTTTAAGATATTATCGCCAAAAAAATTTCTGAAGATAAGTAAAGAATAATAATATCCTTTTTTTAAAACAAAACTTTAATTAACTTTATAGTTTCTTCCGCTGGAAGAAAGGAGAGAATAATGATTTATTAGCTTATTTTCATGAAAATATTGTGTTTTTTTAGCTGAAAATGAAGAAAATATCACTTGTTCTAATAATAACTTGCGTGGTTCGAAGTATAGTTATAGTATATATAAAGTTTTACTTTTTTTATTTAAGTAATTCATTTTAATTTATTCAACCAGTTACAATACAATTTTTTGAGCAGTAATTAAAATTTGAAGTTATTTTTTAAACAGAACGGCTATTTTAAAAACTAAATTTTTAAGTGTGCATTTCTTGAGTTGCTTTTGAAAAGCTCTCTGATATCTTAAAATTATCTTTATTTTTTGTAATACTAGAGGGCTCTGCCTCCTACGAGCTACGCTCGCCAACCGCCGTTCAGACACCGCAAATTTTAAAAGCACGCTAATTTGATGAGCTTTAAAAAATTTCGGATGAATGAATTATACTTAAAAAACAGTGGCGATCTCCCTATTAACGGGTTGTTTTCGTCTTTTTTTAAATCAGATCAGTCAAACATATGAAAATAAACTAATATAAAATGAATTAATTAAACAGAGTATTTGCACCCGGTATTTTTTAATAACGCTATAAGAAAGTTTTTTAATAAGATATTTCAAATATATCGTTTTAAATCTGACGTAATTTTCACCAAAGTTTCTCTTTTTAGGTGCATTCGTAATTATATAAAAACGTAGCACCTATAGTCGTCATTCAGTTCGTCTGTCTGCATATAACAGGGCAAAAAATACCCAACCGAATGGTCTGAAATTTTAAATATATAATTGTTGTAAAATTTTGTTGAGTCATTTCAAATTTTATGAAAATCGGATATATAGTTTAATTACACGGACAGTCAAAAGTTTTCCGCCAACGGGGAAAAAAATCATTTTAAGTGCATTTTAATGACGTTACAGCCTTTTGAACAAAATGAAATTGATAGTCACTTATGAAGCGCACTAAAAGATACATTCAGTACAACATGCGGTGCAATATATATATCTAAAACTTGTTATAGTACGAACTTCATGCTTGTTATAGTATGCACCTCATTTGCCAAGTTTGACGAGCAATTTCCAACTTGTTAATATTTACGTGAAAATACTTTTTGTTGTTAGAACGGAAAAATTATTTGCGCTGTCAGAGAATTCTCAACAATAGTTTTAAAAGATTATCTCTAAATATGAAATAAATGTCACTATATAGACACAAAAACTTAAATACTAAAATTAATATCCGTCTTATATTATTAAAAACACTTAAATATGTTATGAAACCCACAATAAACAAAAAAAATTGGTTAACCTTAGACACAAGAGGGTTTGGAAATATTCTTCCCAATGCCTAAATAGTAAAGAACGAAATCAGTAAAAATATCACCTCTGCCTGCTTGAGAATCAAATATCCCATTTCCAAATTACAATGCAAATATTATATAAACTATTTTTTCCTCCATATGATACTAAAAATACTTTAGATATATTATAAAAGCCAGAATTTAAAAAAAAAAATGTTGTTTACCGTAAATGTAATAAGAGTTGGAAATATTCTTCGCATTGCCTAAATAGTAAACAACAGAGGTGTTAAACATATGACATTTGCCTGTTTGATGCACAAAATATCACTCATGCAAGTAATAATGCAATAAATGTAAAAGAATAAATCAGTAAATGTAAAATAAAAAAAACTCTTAACCTAAATAGTTTTTATAAATATTATAAATGCTTTTAGAAAAAAAAATCACATAAATAGAAAAATGTTTTTAAGAACGAAAATTCAATAGGTAAACATTATTAAGCATCAGTAACTAATTTTCCACTTGCTTTGACTAGGCTTTACAAAAAGTAACGACACGATTTACCAAAATATTTTTCATCGAATTCTACAAAATATTATAAGCATGCAAAAGAAAAAAAGAAATTTCTTATCTTCCCCAGGCAAAATTATATTATTTCTGCTCAAAAAAAAAAAAAAAATAAAATAAATAAATAAATAAATAAATAAATAAAAATAAAACATCACACTGATCAAAATTTCTGCTCAAAAACAGAAGTACATTTTAAATCACACTATAAAATCGAACTTCATATCACAAATGACACCAATGCATTTTCTGAAAGTACTTCTGCGACTAGTCATTCGCATAATACTGTTGCGGCTCTCAGTGCAGCCGTTGTGTATGCAGTGTCAAATTTTTCGAACTTTAATCTGATTATTGTCTACAGTAACTTTTGACAGTGTGTAGAAGTAGCTATTGGAACTGGCGCTGGTTTTAATGAATGATGTCATCTATTTTGCATCTGTTCACCGGTGTAGACAGTTAAAATGTAAAAAATTCTGTATCTATAGTGCCTGTTTCTGTTTGAAAGCAGGTGTGAATTTGTTAATTTGTTCTCAAATACCTGCCACACCCTGTATATACATATTCTTGTGATTGTCTCTAACATGTTGCTTAATAGAAAGGTCGTGTTATTATGTAGGGCTTTTTCAGCTACACTATTTCAGCAAATTCTACTTGTTTCGAAGTATAACAAAAACAAAGAACAGCATAAAATAACAGATTTAAGGGTATTTCTTTGAATGCACTCAATGTCTGTATGTATATTTCATTAGAAAAGTTCAAACTCAATATTTCCCCGCCCACTCTATTTCGGAATCTACTGAAACGATATTTATGAAAAAATTAGATGTAGTAGGAGTTATAGCGATTATCATAAGTCACATAGTTTTTGAGGAAATTGGATATTTCCTTTACACACAAACTATAATTTCCGGTGCCCAGCAGAGAAGTTGAAGAAGTCCAAGGTACCTATCGACACGGAATGATACAAGAATTCTTGATAATGATTTTCGAAACACACTGCCTGTTATTAGCCCAGATATTAATTAAAAACGAATATAGAAAAACGCGCGGTTGCAACCTCCTTTCAAAGCACTCTTGGCACAACACAAAGTTTAATATTTGTATAAAGGTTTTGTTTCATATAAGGTTAGTTATGGTGACAAATAGTCAACTTACGAAACCCTTTGTGCGTGAGTAAGTTTCGCACATGACCAATTTCTTTTAGCCCTCCGAGTACCATTGGGATATTTTCTGACCCCAGAATTTTTTGTTTTAAATTTTTTATGTTTCAAACTAGAAAAACAAATTAAACTTAATGAATAAAATCAGGTAGACACTTCATATGAAAAAACCCCATTTAGTGGAATTAAATTTCTGGTTCAAATCATGCAAAACTAAGAACGCTCATTAAAATTTAAAATCGGGTACTAGGAGGGTTAATTATAATTAACTCTGCCTTACTTATTTTTTTATCGTGAAATGAGTATATGCTTTAAAATTCCTCATTTCTGTATACTGTTAGTAGCGTATTTAAATTGGTGATTATATATAAAAATGTTACATTTCACGTCTTCTAATGAAATTATTTTCTCATTTAATCAAATCTCGAATTGTTCCTAAAACTTCCTACCTATGCTACCATTTTTATGAAAGAATAACATTTTTGTATATGTGTAATGCATATATTAATGCAGTCTACTACGAATAATTTTATTTTGAAATAGTAGTATCAAATGTGGAAATTTTTAAACACGTTGTGAGTCCGGTTTCAGGCTATTTTTCATACTACACTGTAAAACAATGTACTTCCTGTACTTTATGTTTAAATTTTTTGAGCACCGAAGCTGTGAAATCTAATTCAACAAATGCCGTAAAAGCGAATTAAAGCAACAAATGAAGTAAATAATTGAATTATTTCTGTCACATGCACCACGCAGCCAATAGGAAAGCGACTTTCCACAAACTTGTGAAATTTTACAGCACTCCTAAAGACACCAAGTTTAAAACTTTCAACAACTGTCTTAGCACTCGGGGTTCCAGCACCACTTTTTGTAAGATAAAGTGATTTTGTCTGAATTTTATGTTGTAATTTTTCAAGCACCGAGGTATGAAAGCGAATTCAAAAAAGTTAATTATAGTTCGGGAAGTTAAGTAAAAATCCAATTTTTCTGCCACGTGCACAACACAACCAACAGAAACTCGACTTTCCTGAGACTTGAGAAATTTTACAGCACTCTTAAAGGCAACAGACTGTAAATTTTACAGCAACGGTGTGGACAGCTGAGGTGCAAGCACCTTTTGTTATAATATATATATATATAACTTTTAATTAACTATTTTAACTTTTTACCGCTATCTTTCATAGTTTTCCCGACATGCTCGAAAATTTTCAAATTTCGCCACTATGAGATACTGTTGTCGGGTGCATTAGATCACCCATAATTTCTTTACTATACTGTTTTCTCACTTGCATGGATTTAGCTCTCTCCGTTCGTAAGTTTTTTTCAAAATAAAGGACCTGTTTTATACATTTTGCTTAACCATAATACAACGCACGATGAACATCAAAACAAAAGTACTGAACTTTAAAACATGATAATTTCTTTTCCTTACGTTTTGACAAAAGTGATAACAGAAACGCGAAAAGCATTTTGACACACTACAAACTTTAGCCCTAAAATTTCTTCATTTTAATATGTTTTATTTTTTTTTCAAATTTAAAAGGGTAATATAGAAACTTCATCACATTTTTCATAAACATTTCTGAAATTCTTTTATTTTGCAAGAACTTTCTTAAAATATTCGCTTATAAAGAACTCTCATGTTTGCAGTTGTTTTTAATCAATTATTAAAATATTAATGAAATTATCCTCTAAAATTTAAACATACAACTTACATTGAAAATTACTATTTATCCGAACATTTGTAGGAAACGCAAATTTAACTAATTATAATAATAAGAAGAAAAGGGCCCAATTAAACAGATGGCATTGAGCTCACTCACTATTTACATTAATTGTACATTATACTCTTTGTATGTCTATTCATAAAATATTTATGTCTATTCCTAAAATAGAACTCGCTCTTTTTGAGCGAAACGGTAAATAATCAGGAAAGCGCCTTATCAGAATAAATCAGTATGCCAAATTTGAAACAAATCGGTTAATTCCGAATGAAAAACCAATTTCAATAAATTAAGGGGGGATTATCCCCCGTTTTCCCTTTTATACTTAACCCATGAATCCGAAAACTAAACAGGTAAGGGCCTTATCAGAGTAAACCGTTATACCAAATTTGAAGCAAATAGAATAATTTTGCATGAAAAACACATTTATCAAAATTAAGGTGGAACTATCCCCTCACTCCCCACTTTATACTTAACCAATGAACCTCCAAATTTAATCAGGGAAGCTCCTTATCAAAATAAACCGGTATAACAAATTTGAAGCAAATCGGTTAATTATGTGTGAAAAAACCCATTTATCTAAATTAAGGTGTTGGTAGGCCCCTGTTCCCATTTATACTTAATCAAAGAACCTACAAAACAAATCAGGGAACCGCGTTATCAGAATGAAACTATTTACAAAATTTAAAGCAAATCGGATGTTTCTATCGATTTATCGCGTTACGTACATACATACATACATTCGTACATACAGACCTGCGTATACATTAGCTCTCAGGCTCTGGTAGTCTGTGAGCTAAAAATAATTCACCATTTATTTTTTATCTTTTTGAAATTCTTTCATTATATATTGCACTTTTATATAAAACATACACCATAATGAGTACAAAAGTGCTCATCATTTTTCATGTTCAGAAAATATCAGCGTCAATGTAAAAATAAAATAAAAAAAAGGACCTCACAAATTCTAAAACTTAAGGATTTAAAAAGGAAAAAAACTATACAAATGTGTCCCCTGAGAGAAAATTAAAATCGGACTTTTTTATATACAGCGAGAGAACTTGGGAGAAAAATATTGACAATGCTGAAACACAATAAAGTAATTCTGAAGCAAATTATTTTCTTATCGACTTTAGAAGCTCTTAGAGTGTAAAACTTTTTACAAACAAATGAAAACCTTTGGAAACCTTTATAGATTTCCTATATATTTTTTACGCAAAGTCGAAAATTTTCTTAAGTATTTCAGACATTTAAAGCCTTTGTTTTAGAAACAAATTTTTGTCTTGCCAATAATGATAAATGAAGGCTCTATATACAACACTGTAATGAATTTCAGATAAATTCATTAGTAAAAAGGAATGAAAGAATTTTTTTAACTAAGATATTTTTCCATGTTTGTAGAAATTTCAGAACACAGACAATGAAAATAAGTAAAAATATTGATACATTCGTTTACGAATTTTTGTAAATACAGTCTAACCTCGTTAACACGAACATTATTAAAATAAATTGCTTTTAACATGAACTATTTCCAGACAAGTCCAATCCCGTCAAGTTGTATAGGCCTTTACTGTGATTTTATCATGAACACGCTTAATGCGAAATATTTTTTATCACGAGTTTATAATGATCGGCCGTTGAAACATTTCCTACTCATATTACGAACGAAGCAAGTTTTTCCAACTTTTCGATGCAACTGTACAGAGTTCTGTTTTTTTTTTTTTTTTTTTGGAAATTTTTTAATGTGAGTCTCGGAAGAGAAACGTCTTTAATTTTTATAGTCGCAGTCTAGCAATTGTAAAATTGCCAAGCAATTCCTTCTTCTACCCATTCAAAAGATAAAATTCTATTGTAGTAATTGCATTGAGGGATAAAAAAAAAAGTATGTAAGTCTAATTAAAGTTGTTTACGCAAAACTGTTTATGTACGCAAATTAAACCGAGAGATTGCTGTGGCGTTAATATTTAGGTTAGAATCTTCTAAAAATGTCGAGTTCACTGTCTTGAGCGTTGGTGGTTTTCATAGGATATAATGTAAATACCAACCAATTCTCATTGAAAATACTTCTGCTGAGGGAAATCCCACGTGAAGGTCTATATTATTGAAGAATCGCTCTTAGGAAACAAAATCAACACCAGTAACGCAGCATATTTTGAAGACACGTATATAAATTTATTCTTGTTACATGGAATATATAAAACGAACATAAAGGACTCCCCGCGAGTTTTCACGTTAAGTAGGTTCAACTGTAATAATTTTCGAACATCGTTTTTCAATGAGATATTACAATATTTCTCGCAATATACTTAAAATAGTGAAATATATTTTTCATCAGAAAATCACTTTTACTATATTCTTTTATACTGATTTAATTGATACTAATTCAATTAAATATTATAAAAAACTGACGTAATTCACAACATAGGGCAAAACACATAAATCTAGGAAATTCATAATGCGTTTTGAAAGAATATTATGTCTTATCAGACGCAAACACTATGTGCTTCAACTTTGATAATATAAAATTACTGCACACCTTCATACTATTTCATCACATAAATACTTCAATAATTTTAATAATTTGACCTCACGAATCCTAATAGGGGAGAGTAGCCGAATTTGGACCACTTCACATATTTTCAGGTGTAACTCACTTAATTTTTGGAATATTCGAGAAAGATCATTACACAGGGTCAGTCAATTCATCTACTAGCTAAATAAATATTTTGATAAATTTCTTTTTGAAAATTTTAAATTTTATTTTAATTTGAAAAATTTGTCAAAAGTGGTCCAAATTCAGCAACTGGTCGCCTACGTTGGACCCACAGTCTCCTAATTTGGACCAAATAATATCAGGTTGTTTTAATGACTAGGGAATATAACTAATTTTATTAAAAACAAAGTTTGCGATTAATGAAACAATCAAACAAAATAACGGCAATGAAATATAATGAAATCAAATATCTGAAAATAAGAGTAATTGTTATAAATCAAAATGTATTCAAAATATAAATCAAAGTTATCAGTAATTAAGAATAGAAATTATGGAACTAATTGTCAGTTATTTGAATATCATGTAAGAAGTGATGCAAAGCTCATACATGAATTTTGTTTATTGTTTTTGTTTTCCAGCGCACACAACATGGAACAGTATATGGCAATCTGAACACTGAATCATTTCTGCTATTTTATTTTTCTTACAAATTAGGCAAAACCAATCATGACTGTCTAGATTTTTCTTTTTAGATTCTGAAATATCAGACATTTTTTTTTTTTTTAACAGAAGTTTTCTTTACATTATGTTTGTAAATCTTCTCTTCCATAATTTTCTTGCTAATTGCATTACGCCTATTTTTTAAAACTCGATGTTCCAATTGCGTTTGTGCTATGAAAGCTTCCTTTTTGCCTTTTTTTTCATTTCAAGGTTTAGTTTATATGGCGATGATGTTAACAGAACTGTTTTCGGCTCCCTCTGTATTTTGATTTAACTGAATTTAGCAAGGAAAATAACATTTCTAATGATTTTTTTTTTTTTTTTTTTTTTTTTTTTTTTTTTTTTTTTTTACTTTTAGGGAAAATTTGTAGCTGCAGCCTTGTTACACGGCAATTTCTTCACAACTTACTGTCTGCTTTTTGTTTCCTATATCTTTAACAGCTTTTGCTGTCACGGTGTTTTTATTCCAGACAGTTTGTCTATGTCTTTTTCAACATTTTCATCAAGGTTTGAGATTTTATGCGTTTTAATGTCAAAAAGTATAATTCCACCCTCCAGAACTGTAAAACGTCTTCCATCACAAATATCCTGCAGGAGGAAAATGTTTGAATCCAACTCTGTAAATCAAATAGGCGGTAGGAATAAAGAATTCAAAGAAAATAAATACAATTTCATACAATATAAAAGACATTGCGAAAAAAATTTATTGCATAGACATGTAAAAATATTTTTATGTTTATATAGGCCTAAACTGTATAAAAAATATTAATCCAGATATACAAAAAAAACTTGCATGGAGATAGTAATCAATTATAAAATATATAAAAATAGTGTACAAAGCGTACCGTCCTCGAAATTCATTACTTACTTTTCAAATTTATGATCGCTTATCTGGTCCAATTTAAGCAACTTAAATTGGCTCAATTACGGCAACTGCGACATTTTTAAAAACAGTTAATTTCAAGACTAAGAACAAAAACGTAATCAAACAAATCCGCTTGAAAAATATGCACAATAAAGAGATGAATTCATATATGTATATGAAAACATAGCAACTTACATTAGTTTTAAAATATTCACTTACGTTTAATAGGAAAAAATTAGATCAAAACAGCTATTTTAGTTTTTTTTTAATTGTCTGAAAACAGCACGTGGTAGGCGGCTGCTTCTTCTAATCATGAGTGACGCCATTTTGATGAATAGGATTTCAGCGGTAGAGGAGGTTTCTTCCTGTAATTAACGGCATAATAGCAAAGGTCTATTTAAAGCGGCGGTCCAAATATGGCTACTCTCCCCTATTATCTTATAAAAGATTTTAAAATGTATATAATTATATATGCTTGTTAAAATAAATAAAGAAATATTTACATGCGGAGACAGCAATTCTATATTGCCAAAAGTCAGCAGTTACATCCGTTTGTAGACAATTTTCGAATATGTATAGAAATAAATAAATTAACCCGGAACATCAATGATAGAAAGAATTTGTTTGACTTCATAATTTTCATCGAAGATCACATTTAATTTCATTTTTTGTGAAATTAAAGCACATTTAAGTCACCAAAATCATATCGAAAATTAAAAGAATAATATTTGTAATCACCCTGTAAAATAAAATGCTTAAAATTATCAGTAACTGTAGCATATGGCAACGTAGATCTTGTACCACTTTTTTGTTCATTTGTGCTAAGATTAGAACAAATATTCATAAAGATATGAAATGTTTCTTTAAAAAATTCAATAAAATTTTGCACGTTTTTTGTTTATATCTCAGGATGTTAAATCAAATTTAACTCCACTTTCAGGAATGTTCTCAAAGTACAATAGAAATCGCATGCTACAATTTGAATAAAACCCCATGAAATATTTAATTAAATCTGGGAGCACGGCAGTGCGTCCGCCAAGTTCGCACAAGCCGTAAGCTACCTTTTCCTGAACCATTTCGGCATACTTTTCACCCCCTCATAACGTCGTTTTACGGAGAGATATAGAAATTTTTCTTTTATACACATGTTCGTATGGTCAAACTGAACTAAGATTCCACGATTTCATGTTTCTGTATTTAGTAGTTTTCGAAATATTAAATTCCGAAAAAGCGCTTTTTTGTCACTGACTCACTTCGCATCATCAAATAACTAAGGTACTTCTAAAAGTCGTAGAATCATGAAATTTCACAAGTAAGTCACAATTAACCAGAAAAATCTGAAAACACAGAATTTCCGCCTCTAAACCCTTAAAACAGGGGCTGTTGATTTGGCCATAAACAGTTCCTTCACATTTAATTGCGCCAATGTTAGTCGCCAATACTCGATTACAGAGTTTTGAAGGGGTCACGTAATTTCACACAGAATACAACTTTATATATATGCTTTTCCAAAGATGCTTGTTAAATAGAAAAAAATGAATATACCTAAAAATTTTAATCAGTATAGGTTATGATATATTCACGATATTAAAACATTTAACAAAATATAACCGCAATTCGGTATGTTTCCGATATAGTAGCCTTTGCGAAATAGAGGAAATAGCCTTGACGAGAAAAGAAATTTGGTAATAACGTATTTTCTGGCAACCTATCTACTGTGTCATATACACAAGCAATTTTTTCCATATGTATACAATTTATTTAATGTAAGGAACCCGTTTATTTATTTTTGTATACATAAATAATTTGTATATAAAAAACAATATTTTATACGTGTATAAATAAAATGTTTATATGTCATCATCATCATCATCATCATCAACCGTTTTCAATCCACTGCTGGATGTAGGTCTCCCCCAGATTTTTCCAATGTTTCCTGTCTAGTGCTTTAGTCATCCAATTTACACCGGCTACTTTTCTGATTTCATCACTCCATCTTACTTGAGGTCGTCTTCTTGGCCGTTTTACATCTCTGGGATACCACTATAGGGTGTTTGTGCTCCATCTATTGTCTTGTCTTCTTGCGATGTGCCCAGCCCATTTCCATTTTAGCCGTTTAATTCTTTCAATGATGTCAAAAACTTTCGTCTGACTTCTTATCCAGGTTATTCTTTTTCTGTCTCTTCTAGTTATACCTACCATACATCTTTCCATACTTCTCTGTGTTGTTTGTAATCTTTGTACCATCCGTTTTGTTAGCGTCCATGTTTCTGCTCCATAAGTTAGGACAGACAAAACACATTGGTTAAATACCTTTCTTTTCAAACACAGGGGCATGCTACTCTTCAGAATAATATTGTTCTTCCCAAAAGCACTCCATCCATTTCTTATTCTTCTATTGATTTCATTCATGATACTATTATCAGATGATATTTCTTGCCCAAGGTACACATAACTTTGCACTTCTTTAATTTCAGTGTTGTTGTAGACGATTTTCTTTTTTAATGCAAATGAATTGAACATCACCTTAGTCTTTTCTAAGTTTATTTTTAATCCCACATTAATGCTACCTTCTGCCAAATCTTTTAGCATATTTTCCAATTCTTCAGGACTGTTACTGAAAATTAAAATGTCGTCAGCGAATCGGAGATGACTTAAATATTCCCCATTTATTCTAATCCCTTTGTTTTCCCAATCCAGCTTCTTGAAAATATTTTCTAAGACAGCAGTAAAAAGCTTAGGCGAAATGGTGTCTCCTTGTCTTACCCCTCTTCCAAGCTTGATCTTTGCTTTTCCTTTGTCCAAGCAAATGGTTGCTGTTGCTTTCTTGTAAATCTTCTTTATAATATTGATGTAAGGTTTGTCTATACCAATGTCCTCCAGAGATTCTACTACTGCTGATGTGTAGACCGAATCAAATGCTTTTTCATAATCAATAAAGGCAAGGCAAAGATGTATATACATATATATATATAACATATATAAATTACAAAAAAGTTCATCAGGTTTGTTTTCATAGTTGTTTATATCATTTGACAACATATCTCAGTTTCTGAAGTCCGAATTGCGCCAAGATTTTTAAAAAACGCCAAGGTCCCTATAGTGGAAAAATATCCTAATTCCACATGAAAGTTTAAAAATCTCCTTTTAATTAAATGAAATGTGTAACTAATAAACTGTCTTTAACAATGTGCGACAGATGCGGCGTCCGAAGTCTGCTGCTAATGTTATTATATTGCATTATTAGCCTACTTACTGTTAATTTATTGTTAATTTTAAATCTGTAAATAAAGATTATAGTTATAGATAAGATATGTTGGTCGCCAAAACCCGATTACAGAAAATTAGCCTGAGTTATAAAGGTATTACATAATTTCAAGCTGAATGAAATTTTATATGCTTTTACAAAAATCTTAATAAGGCAAATCTTTCAGTTTATCTGTCCATATTTCTATCTTTTAATTCCTTAAAACAAATTTTATTAAACACCGGGAGGCGTCTGCACAGACCATCACCTCATCGAGTTGACGGCTGAAATTTTAGGATTAGTTAAATATCGATTAGTGTATTGAAATGTAACTGGTCTGCCAAGTAATAGCTTTCTGGAAACCACCTACAGACCCGATTTTACCGGTTAATTGGTGGATTTTCCATTGTGTTTTCCTGCACCCATTCCTCCATGTTTCCATACTTTTGGATGCAGGAAAATACAATAGTAAACCTATCAGTCACCCACTAAAATTAGGTCTTCAGGTTGTTTCTACCAAGATATGACTTAACAGACCAGTTGCATTTTAATGTACTAATCTAGTTTTAACTAATCCTAATATTTCAGCTGTAGACTAGATGAGGTGATGGTCTGTGCAGACGCCTCCCGGTCTATTATAAATGTCTGAATTCTATTCTCAATAGCACTCTGGTCAATCTGGCAAATATCCCTACTATTTATGGAACACTATTCCTTTAAGTGCGTTTTAGTGATGTTAAAGAACTTTATACATATGCATATAATACGTAATACATTTGCATCATACATATTATAGGTATGTGTATAATAAATAATACATATGCATCATTATAACGTCAGAACAAACAAAATATTTTTGTCGCCAAATTTGGGAATTGACATGATATATTACCAAATTTAGTGACACTTCGATAAATGTCGCCAAGCTTGGCGAGTATTTGACGTTTGTGGCTATTTTTCAATGAGTTAATTATTAATGCGAGCCATCTATTTATATTTTTCCGCATATCATCTGAATCTATATATATAAATGAAAGTCTGGATTTTGTATTAATCAACGCGCAGCCCAAACTACTGAACCTAAAATCTTGAAATTTGGGGTAAAAATACTTCTTATGACATTGAGTGCCGCTAAGAAAGGATTTTCTAAAATTCCACCCCTAAGGCGGTAGAAATTAGAACGAACTTTTAAAATATTCTTTAAAAATCTGATTTTATAGTTATTGTTCAACTGATAACATATTTTAGTGTATCTTTACATGCTGAATCGAATGGTACTAACCAAATTATTTTAAGTCTAATAGTTCATGAGATATTTCATATTTTTCTAATTTGGCGCTATCTTTGATGCCAAAACCTCAAATTTTCAAGTGATAATTTCTAAAAACTCATTCTCTTCTATCTGTTACTATAGCAAGGGAAGACATTCAAATTGAATGATTTTTTAATCAATTCTTTTGTTTAAATATTTAAAACAACTATGGCAGTTAGGAAAAAAATTATAAACGCCTCAAAAACTAAAACTAAATAATAATAATAATAATAAAAATTGTTGTACTTTTTCGTTCTATCAACACTATGGCAAAATGTATGGTATCGCGCCATTTATTTCTACCCTTAGCGTGCAAACGATTTTTATTGCAAACCTTGCCAAAGATTAAAATTTGCTATTTATTGAACGTGAATATTTTTTTATGAGTATTATTCCATCGTAATCTCGTAAAACTTTTTAATTTGTTATTTTTTGAATAGAAAATATTTATTTTTAAATTATAACTTACATTTATTACTGACACTGACATGGATTTTACGATTTGGCAGTTACTTGATGACGAGGAAGGTGTAATAAAATCATTTCAGAACTTAGGAATTATACCTATAAAAATGTTTTGTTAAAAAACGTTGAACGTCTTCATTCAAAAAATTAAATGTTTACGGCAATGACAGATATTCTTATTACGTACGCCACGCTACAATGATAGCCAGGAAGACATTTACAATTCGAGACCTGCAGATTAAATTGACTTTATTTTATTATTTTATTGTAAAATATTTATTTTTTCTTTTATTTTAAGTATTAATTTGCATTGATTTAAAAAAATAGTTGGTGAAAGTCAGTAATTTTCGAATGTTATATATTTTAAATGCTCATTTTTGTATCAACAAAATTTTTTTTTTTTCAAATGTTTCATTTCATTTTGCACTAATTATTATGCTTGGCGACAACGGTGTTGGTATAACGGAAAAATACCAAAATAGTTACCGATTTTATTTAAAATACAGAGAAAAGGGTTTAATAAGAAATAGATATTATAAAACGGAAATATTTAATTTCCGTTTTATAATATTGAAAGCAATAAGTATGAAAGCAATGTTTATACTGTTTAAAAAAGTGTTCATATTCAAAGGTTTAAATAGAAAAATATTTTGCAATTTTATATTTGCTCCTATGGATAAAAAGAAAAAATGGATACTTTTATGTTAGCCGTGCATAAATCTCGCCAATAGCATTTTATAAATCGCAAATACCAATACTTACAATTTTACTCATCATCATCTACCATATTTACAGAACGCAAATTCTTATTTCATTCTGATTGACTATAACTCAGGTTCTACAGAACATAATTTTGTAGAACGTACACTGTTAATTAAGTAATTTGTTTTAGAAGTGTTTTAATGTAAAAAAATAGTTCTACTTTGAATTAGTGATAAGTACGGGACTTTTAAAATTAATTGAACCCGATTATGAAAGATTACCTTTAATGTAAAGTTCTACTAAATGGATTTTGATGCTATGCCGGAAAGTTCTCTGTGGTGTAGTAAATTACCATAAGAGGATGTACGCTGTATGCAATGTGTATATGCTAGAGTATATATATTCTATAAAAGTGTGCAGAGTTTCTTAAAAAAATCAGTGGGTATATAAAGTAGACCTACACCTACATCCCTGAGAGTTCTATAATCTGGTTAATGCAGTTATGGAAGATATATTTAAATTTAACTATCTATAATATGTATGAAATGCAAAGAGAAATTTCGTTTGGGCCGCTTACAACCTGAGTTCTGCTGGATAGATTTTTGATAGGACTTACACTGTTAGATAATTTTTCAGAAAAAAAAAATAGTACATTATATCGTTCTACGTTGCTCATTTAAAAAATTATGGGGGAAAATTCAAAATCAGACGAACACGATTATGAAAGATTGGCTTTTTTAAAGGTTCTGCTGGGTGGATTCTGGTAAGACAAACTGTTAATTAGATAATTTTTAGGGAATGTTTTGGTACATTTGCCAGTTTAATAGATTCTGTTAAGTGGATTTTGGTGGAACTTGCCCAGTTAGTTAATTTTTCAGGGAATATTTTAGTATAAAACACATATCGTTCTAGGTTGCTTGGTTATAGGATTTTGGATGAAAGTTCTAGAATGAGGGGAGCCCAATTATGAAAATTTTGCCTTTTTCATAGGTTCTATTAGACGGAATCTGGTGAGAATTGCGTTGATAAATTTTCAGAGGAAGGGTATAAGTATATTACATATTGTTCTACCGTAGTTTACCAAATCCTACAGTAAAGGATCAACTAAAAAAGTTGGTCCTTAGCAGCTCAAATTTTGTCAGTCTCAATAGAAAATATAATTGTATAATGACGTCCATATCGTTTGTAGCAATTCGGATTGTTATGCGAGGTTAATGTCCATATTGGTTTCAAACGAATGATCAAATTCACAGATATATTTCGTTTGATTCATGGTTTGTTTAGAAAAACCGACCAGCGAAGCGGGCGAAGGCTGCTAGTAGTTAAATAATATAACGTACGAATATTTCCAAAGTGCCAGTAGTTTCGTCACTGCTATTGTTAATATATTGTACTGTTATTATACTTACTGTGACTATGTTGTTAATCTTTACTCTGCTGAAACTTCTGTATTATATAAATAGAATTTACGGAAACTATTAAAGCACCGAAACTGACAATTCTCCTCATGATTATTATAATTTTATAATATGTAACCTGTTAATCGATATGTACCGTTAGAAGGAATCTTCTATAATCCGGTTCCTCACATTTTAGTTTTCAGGTTTCGAATAAAATTAGCTAAAAACTTAAAACCATGGCAAATTGGCTAGTACTTCAACACGATTAGATGAGAAGAATGATAGATTTTCAAATGGATCATAGCAGTGAGCCCGTAGACCTTCTATTCTTCCGTAATCGAGTCTATTGAAAAGGTTAGCATGAAACAAAAAGATATTAGCATCAATGAGGTTTAATGAAAATGCAGATATTATCAAAGGATTTAATAAGAATCATTTCACTTGTACCCAATCGTATCAGTTAAAATACAATATGGCAGTAAGCCCAATTAGAAAAGATTACTTAATAAGATTAAAAATTTCCGCATTAGAGAACGAATCGTAACGAATCGATAAGGAAACATGCATAAGTGAGTTAAGAGATATTTGTCGTGAAAGAATGAAATACATAACAACATGATGTGATATATGATGTGCTTCCATGATCGTAAAGAGTTCTTGATTTCTCTATCAAAAGCTTCCGACTTGGCGAAAGAATGGGCAAGTAAATTAAATTATGAATAACAGTAACATGATGCAACGTTTAACATGCAATTAATAGAATATATACTGCTTGCTAGAGGCGGATAGTACTTTAATATAAAAAGAAATAAAGTATGAATTTGTAAAGCTCAATGAAATAAATTTAGGTATTTTTATGCTAGCCGGGCGCAAGTGGCAAATCGCCAAATAGTGTCCCCAACTCCATTGTTCATATTGCATTCATTTCATTTAAAAATATAAACTTTTCAGTCATCTCATTTAAAATAGATTCATTTCCCTCATTTTATTTAATAGAATATTTAACATAGAAATAAATAAATAAATAACAAATAATAACATAAACCAAAATATTTTATTTGAAATTCAAAGCATTGTTTCTAATTTACACATGTGAAAAATGAAAACTACTATTGGCGAAAAAACAAAATGCTAATTAGGAGATTTGCTCCCGGCTAACATAAAAGTACTGAAATTTAAGTTTTTTTATATTAATATAGCTTAGAAAAAACTAGAAAAAACATACAAAAAGTAGTGATATCCCAACAAAAAGTTTTCGGTAAAAAAAAAAAGCGCCAAGTTCTCCTTAATGTTTCTGCCAGAAAAAGTAGTGATATCTGAAGTTCGCACAAGGGCACAAGTTAAAAGTCAAACATCCCAAATCTTTCATTGAAAATGGCTTCCTGCGACTTGGCCGTTAATGCTTTCGAGAGGGTTTTCATATTTTAAAGTATGTACAAATAAGCTACATGACAACTACATTTTTTGATTATTTTAGGCATTTTGAGGCACAAAGTACAGAAATAAAATACACATTTAAAAAAAGCATTTAAACCACTTCAGTCTATTTAAATGCTTAGAAGTTAAATATAACAAAATACTTGTATTCAGAAGGTAATATCCCTAATTGCTAAAACACAATTAGTATCAGCTTTTAACAGTTTATAAATCGAATACCTCTTAATGTATGCAAACAAACTATAATAAATGTTCAAACGAAAAAAATCTCTTTCGTCAATGCACAAGATTTCAATATTATAAAATATAATATAATGTAACATAATGCGAGATTTGAAGAAAGTAAATTTTGTTTTATTTCTTAGGTTTTACATTATTAGCTTTGACTTTAGCTTTAGACCGTACGAAATGTCAATTAAACCACATGTGGGCTAAATGATCTGTAATCAAAACTATTGTTTGTTGAAATTGAATGGTATTTATCAGAAATCGTTTACTTATAATGTCTTTATGTGAATTTGCCTCTTTGCATACTAATATTAATTTTAATATTTAAATAATTCAAAAATGCGAAATTTCCAATCATTAATTTTGAAATGCTGTAGAAGGCATTAACGGCCAAGTCGCAGGAAGCCATTTTCAATGAAAGATTTGGGATGTTTGGCTTTTAACTTGTGCCCTTGTGCGAACTTCAGATATCACTACTTTTTCTGGCAGAAACATTAAGGAGAACTTGGCGCTTTTTTTTTTTTTTTTTTTTACCGATACTTTTTGTTGGGATATAAGAATTTCTAGGAAATATTATTTTAACTGTGCGTATGTTACCGATTAAAAAAGGTTTCATTTTTATAACTTAATAATAGATAATATAGGAACACTCATATAAATACGTAATTTCATATTAGTCCAGAGAATAGGGGATTTTACCTGGCAAATTTAATGGAAGTTCTGGAAATTGGCTTAATTTATGTTTTTGGGGTCGCTGAATCGGAATTTGTAACTTCCGACCAATATTTCCCCCGGCAACACCACCAAATTTTGGTAAAACGCCCCCAAAAAGGTTTTTATTAAAAAAACTAATTTTTTTATTGTTTTAGGGAAAATGTATCTAGAAATTCAGAAAGTAGACAAATCTTGCAACAAATTAGATATATGACATTATGACTTAGAATGAAGGGGAAGGGGGTATCTGCCTCGGAACATGCGGCGCGGTGCTGCGTGGACTAAGTTGCGCAATTCCACTTAACCACTCACACGTTTACATTCGCCCTCTCATCTCCCCTCCGAACTTTCTCTATAAGGTTTATTTTAAGTTTTTTGGGTCGCTGAATCCGAATTTTTGACTTCCCCCAAAAATCCCCCCCCCCGAAAACCCCCCAAAATAATTATTTTTACATAAATTTCTTATTGTTTTAGTGGAAAGGCATTACGAAATTCAAAAACTAGATAATATTTGCAACAAATAGGATATATGACATTATGACGTAGGATGAACGGGGAGGGAGAGAGCTGCCTCTGAACATCCACTGCGGCGCTACGTGCACTAAGTTATGAAGTCCAGGCAATAGGAGATTTTACCTGGAAAAATTAATACTAGTGCTGGATTTCGACTCACTTTATGTTTTTTCGGTCGCTGAATCCGAATTTGTAACTTCCCATCAAAATTTCACCCGGCAACACCCCCAAAAAATTGATTTAAAAAAAAATTTGTTTTTTGAGAAAAGCGTGCGGGGAATGTTCCGAAGCAGCACCTCTATCCCCATTTATCCTACGTCACAATGTCATATATCCTATTTGTTGCATATTTTGTCTAGTTTCTGAATTTCGTAATGCTTTTCACCTAAAACAATAAGAAATTTAAGTTAATAACAACTATTTTTGGGGGGGGAGGGGAAGTTTGGGGGTAAGTTAAAAATTCGGATTCAGCGACCCAAAAAACTTAAAGTAAACCTTATAGAGAAAGTTCGGAGGCGAGATGGGAGGGCGAATGTAAACGTGTGAGTGGTTAAGTGGAATTGCGCAACTTAGTCCACGCAACACCGCGACGCAGGTTACGAGACAGATCCCCCTTCTCCTTCATCCTAATTCATAATATCAGGTGTCTATTTATTGCAAATTTTGTCTACTTTCTGAATTTCTAGATACTTTTCCCCTAAAACAATAAAAAAAATTAATTTTTTTAAGAAAAACTTTTTTGGGGCATTTTACCAAAATTTGGGGGGTGTTGCCGGGGGAAATGTTGGTGGGAAGTTAAAAATTAGGATTCAGCGACCCAAAAAACATATAGTAAGCCTTTTACCAGAACTACCATGAATTTTGCTAGGTAGAGCCCCTCTACGGTCTCTATTGCCTGGACTATATTAATATTTGTACATTTTTACAGAGGGAGACATTCGCCTTGCATACAATATTTCAAATGAAAATCAAATTTCAAATTATTTGCTTAAAAGGTGCAAAGGCCAACCTAGTGAAAAAGATTTCATGCCGGGACCTGAATTGGCCATCAGTATAGCACACTGACATTCTACCGACTAAACTACATGGAACGATACCCATCCTGGAATTTCTCACTATTACAGGTTGGCAAGGCTACAAACGCTACACAAGATGGAATATTTTTCCGTGAACCGCATCGAAGCTGGATTTAATTATGAGTCTATGTTTGCCCAATGTCGGTGGCTCACGGAAAAATAGAACATCAGTGTGCTATACTGATGGCCCGGGCTCGAGTCCCGGCATGGAATTATTTTCATTAGGTTGGCCTTTGTGCCTTTTAAACAAATAATTTGAAATTTCATTTTCATTTGAAATATAGGTAATTTGAATATCATTGAAATTCTTAAATATATCGGCGATATAGGGAGCAGAATTTCTGCTGATTTCTGAAAGAGACTGAAAGATAAGTGATTTTCCACAGATTACCCTGTTTCAATATTTTATATTGATTCTTTAGATTTTTAGATCTCTTTGGAAGAAGTATCAGATTGAGCTCATTACAATAAAAAATCAAAATCGAACTATACGTTACAAAGTTTCGCGTGAACATACGTAAAATATTAAATGTTTTGTTGAATGTTAATTAATAAAATTTGACATTAATCATCCAGCTACTTTTAGAAAGCAACTGAAATTTAACTCACTATATCGACAATATTGTTTTAATTTTAACGATATTAATTTAGCCACCTTTATTGAATTGCCGTCTATAGCTGAGAACTAAACTGTGCAAAAACATTTTTGTTATCGTTGCGCACGTGCTATTAATCATTATTTACACATATTTAATCAAATATTAGTTATATATTTAATTTCTAATTGTAATACTGTGTTTCTGCTGTACTTTATAATGTTTCCTGAAAATGGTGTTCAATTTTGTTGATAACAGTGCATGATATAGGTAATAAACGTCCAGAATTTTCTTTACTTTTTTAAAGAAACCTTTAAATCTCCATAAATATACGTTGTATTTTTTGTTTTTTTGCACGCGATCCGCATAACCATATGTTATGTCTACAGTTTAACTGGAGATTTTTTTTATTTTGGAGCTTGATAGAGCTTGAGTTATTTTTTTTTTTTTATTAAATTTGTTATTAGTCCCCTAATTGCCTTCGTGATTAAAATTCGCCAAAAAAATGTAATATGAAACATGTACTTTATAATCCTGAAAGGAGAGAAGAAATCGTCAACTATTTCTTAGGATGAAACATCACCGATAAACTGACGATAAATCACAAAAAAAGAAAAATATTTTTTACGCTTTTCCTTACGTTTTCTCTTTTAGTTTTATTTCCTAACTTACTTCTTTTATTTTTTCATTTATTTTTTTAATTTTTTATTTTAACTTGTTTTTTTTTTTTTGTTTTTTTTTTATTTATTTTATTTCTATCATTTTGGCAACAGTTTCCTTTTCTGCATGTGCTCCTATGTGGTTGGTTTTTACCTCTCACAACCAGCGTCACCTGTCGCATACTTTGTAAGCTCTCCTCTCTGCTCTTGTTGTTCATTTGTGACCTTGTCCCCTTAAGCACACGTGATTACATAGGCTGATGATGGGTTGTTAAAATTTCCATACCAAAACGTGTCTTGTGTGTTTCTTTATTTTTATGATGATTCATACAATGTTTTATTTTTTTTTATTTCTTAGAATATTCTATAAAAATCTGAAATCGAAAGTGACCGTTTGCTTTCGACCATACTGTGTATACGTGGGACTATGAGATAAGTTCATAACTTCACTGCAAAACGTTCGGAATAGAAATTATGATCTTCTAATGATCTCTAACATATAATAAAACAAAAAGTACATGAACTTTGTAAATTATGCTAAACGTTAAGCTAAATAAACTCAAAATGTCAATCTGCCAAATTTATAAACGACTAAGGAACTATGATATGTTAAAAATTTGGACGCTGCAATGAACCAGAAGAAAAAGAAAAGAAAAAGCTCTCTTTGATACTGCGTAAAATCCGGTTCTGTAGTGAACCAGAAACATTAGTAAAAAGACTTTCTTGAAAAGTGTTTCGCTTATTTTGCACCCAGTGAAGATTTTATATGGTCCTTCATGATTTCCAATTTTCCTACATCATATAACGACCATTTGGTTTTGCTGTAGTAACTATAAATGTTCTTGAAACATTTTTCTCAGTTTTAGGCCTGTAATATACTGGTATTTTTATTACTACTGTACAGATAAATTTTTCTTCTTCATGTAATTATTTTTCGTTTTTTCTTGTATAGTCTAAATATTCTTTGTTGCTTCTTATTCTAAAGAACATAGTATATAACAGATTGCTAATTGCTAAGCTGATCATATATTGCTAAATGTTAAGCTGATTATAGATTCCTAAATGATAAGTTGGTTATAGGCCAAAGTTCTAAACATAACATATCGCAGAATTATTTCTTACCTCTTCATCATAACATAACAAAGCAACATCAGCTAAGATGTTTATCAAAAAGTCTTTTTTGTTTTGGCATCATTCTTTTTACCTGCTCACACTTAAACTTTTAAAATAGATTGATAAGTAAATATCTTCTTTATCTCATATTTTGTCTTTTCTGATATTCTGAGTTCAAGTGACAAGAACTATGGCTATTTTAAAGAATTCGGATACTAAAATGAATCTTAAATAAAAGGCTCTTAGTGATTAATTAGAGCCTGGCTCTGTAACACACCAGCGACATTACTGAAAAAACTTTTTGGACAACAGTTATATGTATTCTGCATCAGTGAATATTTCATGTGTTTCTTCATGATTTAAGTTCTGTTTTACGTCATAACAATCATTTGGTTTTACTGTGATAACCCTATAAGGCACGTGAGTCTTTTAAAAACTCGACCCAAAGTAATTACTTACTTTTTAATAGATGCTACACTCAGAATCATAAATGTGAGTACAGACACGTTTTTTGTACAATTTACTTGAAAGAATTAACGTGTGATCATTATGCTAATTATCTGGTAAAAAATAGCATGTTTTAAACAAGAATGCTTCATGCTGTTACATTTGTTTTGATTAACTGCTATATCACGCAGTACGTGAGTATGGACAATTAACCGCTTTTGTTGAAACAGCATCGAACCATTCATAGAGAAGCAATAGCTTTGGCATATTTTTTGGCTCTAGACAAAACAATTTTATGATTTATCAAGATGGAGCATCCTTACTGGACATGCGTCCAATCTAAAAAACACACAGTTTAAAGATATTAAAAGAAATCTTTTGAAATGTCCACCAAACTCACCAGACGTAAACACAGATGAAGACGTTTTAGGAAATTTAAGGAGAAATGTTTGTGTAAACAGAGGAGTTTTCTTCATTCAAAGAACTGATAGAGTGTGTTCTGAAGGAATGGAGCAATCTTAACAAAAACTCGTTGAAGGTATGTCAGAAAGAATTGCAAACATATAGAAAAGAATGGTGCCTCAAAGTGTAATTAATTTTCTGAACTACTTAATTTTTTGTTAAAATATCAAGGTGCCCTTATAATTATGACTCGGTTTAAAAATTACTATTTTTATTTTCTGTAAATTTGTTGCTCTGTCAAGGGATATATGTATTATGAGCTTGTTAATCATAAGGCGATATATATAAATTAAATGAATATCATACGTTTATTTTATAGTTTGATTTCAATAAAAAATAATTGCTTTTTTATAAATTGATTCTGAGTTGTTTACTGAATGAAATTGTCTTCATATGTTTCATATGTTTTTAAGATTTTCTTTTGGGTAGCTTTATAGTACTCGAAAATTATTATGAACTGATAGATCAGTTGCAGAAAATAAACAGTCGGCGATCAACCACTAACGAAAGTTAGAACATGAAAATTTATCATGTCACATAAGCACGAATAAAGCGCTGGCGGTAATACGCTAGACTGCAATATCTGACGAAAAATAAAAGTTTTGTCTAATAAAAAATGAAATAAACTAAAGCAGATAAGTAGAAGTATAAAATAAATGCCACAGAAATACAATTTTCATTGCATATAGTCCAAAACATAAAGATAATTTAATTGATACCATCCTTTCACTTCAGTTAAATAAATAAAAAATAACATTTTCCCTCCTACGGAACTACAAATCATTTTATCGAATTTTCTGCGTCCCTTAAGATTTCCTCAATATATTTTGTCCCTCTGCAGCAAAACATCTGTACGAGTAGACTTACTTTGTAAGTCATTCATTTATGTTCGCTTATAAAATTTATTTCTATGAACTAGAATAAAACGTTTCTTCTTAGGATATATTTTTCATTATATATGTATATATATATATATATATATATATATATATATATACATACATATATTATCACTTATATTTAAAAGGAATCTGTGATATTATTATATAATATTCCGATATAACTTATCTATCATAGATAGATTATAAACGTTGATATCTGCAATTAGCCGAGCATCAAATAGTCGCTTTTTTAATACCACTTTTTTCATTAAAAGATCTTCGCTTTGGACTTGTCCTAAAATTTTTGTAGAAACTTTCTTATTTCTTTCAATTGCAAATATTTTAGAAACCTACCACGAAAATATTTTTTAGAAAAGTGGTATTCGAAAAATGAATCACTTAGCATCCCTGATTTAACCTTTAATCTTTTAATATATCTTTCTAACATGTAACGAAATATTTAAAATGATTTTAGATTCTCTCCTAATAAATACAGAGAGCAAATAATCTAAAATCATTATTTTTTATGACTGGATTATCTAAATGGTCGCAATTACGGATTGGTAAATTATCGCTATGGGAAAAGAAAATTAAGTCGTTAATACTGTAGTTTGATTTATCACCCATAAATGTGTAAGTGACAAATATATTTTTTAAAATGTTTGATAAATGTGTACATAATATGGAGCGTTTTTCCATTATACTATCATGTAGGTGTTTACATTATCTATAAGTGCCTGATAAACCGCTTTCACTTCGGTAAATATTTTTTCTAGATCCATACTATATTTTATTTGAAAAGAAGAAATTAGCATATATTTGTATATAAAAATGTCATTTCAAGTTTCTAAAGGAAGTTCTAAGTATATTTTGTCGATGATATGCTGATAACAGTTAAGATTGTTTTACATAGTTATGATTTTTGAAAAATTATGATACATATTTCCGAAATCCTTTATTGTGAAATTACTTCGTTGTTCTGGTATTCAATACTTTTTCGCAAACAACATTAAGATTATGGAGTTTCTCTAGGTAGCAGTACTTTTTCTTTACCTCTACAGGAATCAAGTGTAATTCGCGGTATATTTGTACTTCCTGACATGAATATTTTTCTGCAATAATATTTCCTTTGATAGCGTTATTGCAAAGTTCTTTGACTATTATTCGCCTTCTATTGCATAGTTCTTGTGCAACATCTAAATTGTGCAGTTTGGTAGATTTTATGCTCTACCATAAGCTTCGCTAGAAATCAGCGTTTTTCTTCTTGGCATCGTTTTTTAATGGCGCGGGGATAGCTAAATCCTTCCTTTATTTCTTATGAATGTTTTTTTTTGAGCAGTTTTCAAAACTTCATCGATGGAACCACCATTTGAAAGCATACCAGTTCGATGTCACACATCGGATTCTGCGGCAGCTACCATTTACAAGTTTCAAATACTAGTTGGCAAATTCGCTTTGTCCTGGATCAAACCACACATGATCTTTTAATAGAATAAATTGTAGTTTTGCTACAAGTTCTCTTTGTTCTGGACCAAATAGTATATATCTACCTTATGTATAGAAATTCCTAATGTAGCGAATTTATGAAAAGACTTTATGAAACGATTTTATGAAACGACTGATGAAACCACTGATTACGTTTCATGAAGCTTTCTGATAAAATATGGTATATTATGCGGTGAAATTAACACCAAAAATCTGTATTAATCTACAGATATCAAAACTGGTATCAAAAATACAAAATTTGAGTTTTCTATGTATTAATTTTTTTTCTAATTTTAAACATTTTCTCTAATGATGGCAACCCAAATTTTAATTATAACACATATATTTGTTTTTTTCATTTTAGAAAAGGTTATTATTTTAAACTAAATTGGCAACCAGTTTGGTTTTCCTAAAATGTGTGCTACGAAATGCATCATGTTACTTTTATTCATTACTCAATTTACTTGAACAATCTTTCGCCAAATCAGAAGATTCTGATAGAGAAATCAAGAACTCGGTATCTTTATGATAGCTGGACGCATATGATTAAATCGCCAACCATTTTTCCCGTTGCATTTTATTTTGTATTTCATTAATTTCATTTAAAATATAATCTTCTCATTAATTTTATTTAAAATGCAAAACTTTCATTTAAAACCGAAACATTTACAATTAATGACTTTGTCTATTTTTTTTTTTTTTTTTTTTTTTTTTTTTTTTAACGAAACTAAAAAACAAATTAGGCACAGATGTCATATACGCACCGGGGTATCTAATTGCCAACAAAATGGCATTATTTTGCTTGATATAGTAACCCGGCTGTTGTTGTTTATTTATTAATAAATGTTTATTTTATTTTATTTTATGTTTTAAAAGTATATAATTTGTTTTGTTCTATAGTTGTTATTTTTTTTTTATTTATTATTATTTCCTTTTAAAAAACAATAGAAGATAATTTAAAAACACATATGTAATTGGTATTCGAAAACGACGTTTTTGCCAAATTGTCGTAAAAAAAAGCACGCCAAACCCGGTGCTTATATGACATCTGTGACAAATTTTAAATAATGCAACAAAGCATGACATTCAATTTCAACTTCAAAGCAGTGTTTTAATTTACCACTCGAAACATATAAAAAATGTTAACTGACGTGTTGAAAAAAAAAATAGCTATTGGCGAGGTTTGCATCCGGCTAACATAAAAGAACCAACAATTCTTTGCGATCATGGCAAATTTCATGTAGTTTTATTCGATAAAAAAAATTATTTTTTAATCGAGATAGAAACTTTTCATAAGAAAAGCGAAGTGATCAGTCCGTAATAGTTTGTGGCAATTACATCACTTGGACGATTACAATGTATGAAATGATGGCGATGAATTAATATTTGGCGACTTATCACCTGTGCCTGGCTAACATAAAAGTACCTAAATGGCACCTGGAATATAAAAAGCGAAGCGGTTCGGCCGGATTTATTGATGATTGCCACATTCACATGACTTAGGCTATTATTATAGATAATTAATTTCAACTGCAAAAACAGCGCAAAGAATAATATTTCCTTACGATTAAAAATTTATTTACACGTGACTATTGAAAAAGAAAAAAACAAAACTTTAAAATTACTACGCAGGAAAATATTGAAAATTATGTCATGAAAATAGTAATTACACGTGAATATTAAAAGAGAAAGGAAACTTTAAAATAATAAATACATTAATATGCATTTAAAGCAGTAAATTGTAGTAATTACGTGGCATTTAAAATGACCAAATAATATTACTGCCAAACAAGTTAAATATATCTATGCGGGACATTATTTTCATATTTCGAGATGACCTTTTAAACTAATGTTCCCAATTCCAAGACACAGCGAATAATGTTTCCTTTCTAAAAACAAAAGTATTCTCATGTGAATGCTCACAAGATAAAGAAAACTTTAGTGAAACTTGAGTCAGACATACATTTAAAATGTCTGTATTGTATTATGTTAATCGTTTTATAACGTTGTTAAAATAATACCGGAGGCAAATACTGTTTAGTTAATTCATTTTACTTATACACGCTTTATTAATAGCTTCTGTTCAAATGTTTAACTGATCTTCTTTAACCAAATACGAAGACAGCCATTAGATGTCTTAGCAGCAACTGATTCGGCCTTAAATTTTCGCAATCAATGGGAATTGAATGGAAACCCGTTTACAGGGAGATGGCCAAAGATTTTTTTTTTCATTATAATTCAATCTTATCTTTTTAATTATTATTACTTATTAAATTAATTTAAAAAGGTTTTTAATTCGATCAAATTAGCGTGTTTTTAGATTATTTGGTGTCTGAACGGGGGTTGGCAAGCGTAGCTTGCAAGGGGTCCACTCTATTTTAAAAATGCAAATGGACGTTCGTTTGCATGCTTCGTTCCGGTTGCTTATAACTTGATTTCTGCTGAATTGATTTTGATGGAACTTATTCTGTTAGTTGATTAATTTTTAAGCGAAGGTACATTGCTTATCGTTCTAAGTTCCTTAGAAATAGAACTAAAGGGTAAGTTCTATATTCGAGTGAACCAATTATGGAAAATTGGCATTTTTAAAAAGTTCTACTGGACGGATTTTGATGAGAGTTGCACTGTTAGTTAAATAATTTTTCAGGGAGGAATTTAGTATATTGCATATATCTCTATATTTTTTAGTTATAGAATTATGGAGAAAAGTTCTATTAATCGTCCGAACTCGCTTATGAAAAATTAGTTTTTTAAAAAAAGTCGTACTGGACGGATGTTGATTCAGACTTGCGTTGTTAGTTAGATAAGTTTTCATTGGTGGTTCCGGTACTTAGTATATACTTCTGTCGTTTTTTACAAAATCCTACAGTAAATGATAATCTAACATATTTGTAGTTAATAGCCCAAATTTTGTATGATACATCAGAATGTGTAACAGCGCAATGACATTCGTATAATTTTCATAAATTCAAAAACACATTTCCGTTAAAGATCCATATTGAGTTTAAACAGATGTTCAAATTTACCGATTTATTTCGTTTGATTCTAGGTTCGTTGGGAAAAAATTTTCAGCGTAGTAGGGAATGTCCTGCTGGTCTTTTTATAAAATAAATTCTGGTGCTGCTACAAATCACTTATTTTAAGTAATAAGAATAATATCTCACGTATGTCTACACATACTGGAATAACTAGACGCCAGTGGAAGTATTTCGGTTGCATAAAGGCTTCGCATGTTTTTTTTTTTCCTATGTTCCGTGGTCAGAAACATAACTTGCAATCTGATAGATTATTGCTCGCGCAGTTTCAATAAGTTGTTTAACCAATTTTAGCGACTTTGCACTAGTTTGGGGAAACTTAGTTACAAACAAAATAAAGCAAAGATACATTTTTTTTTCAACATAATGGTTAATCTACTGAAAGTTATTTGATGTATTTTGTATAATTATAAATACTAATTTATACTATTTGTCTTTATTATTTTTTAATTAATTTTAAAAACGTATTTTGGATAGCAATTTGACAAGTTAGTGATGATTCTGAATAATTTAAAAAACAAGTGCATAAATAATGTATGTACATTTATAAAATATATTGATTTCTGCAAAACAAAATAAGGCAAAAAATTTTTTTCCGATAGAATGAGTAATCTGCTGAACTCGGCCCTTCTTGATTTGGATGTTGCAATCTCAAAAACACACATAATTGGTAAAAGCCGCATGTATTTGAGCTTCGCGTACATGTAGTAAACAAAAAACAAAATCACTTGATGCAACAACCGTGTAGCATCCTAAAAAATGCACGGAATTCTTTAAAGTGTAAAGCATATATGACTATTTCGCGTACATAAAATTCATTAAAAAATATGACTGGATATCCCTTTAATACCGGACCCGCACGATCGTGCGGGTTAGGCAAAAGCTAAAATTCTATCTTTCTAGGTTATCTATTCCATAAATGCCGGGATCGAGTGATTGTGATGGTTAACAGAAACTATATTATATGAATTTCAACAACAGATAGTGAATTATCTGTTACAAATTTCAGTTATAACATTGTTTAAAAAAAAAAAAAAAAAAAAAAAAAAAAAAAAACACAAAAAGCTGCCCGGTCTTAAAGGGTTAAAGCAACCTCGTCATGTATCAATCTGAAAAAAATGCATGACATTTCTGAAAGCCATAATCACTGAAGCGCATATCTAAAAATAGGAAATTCATTAAAACTGCAATCACTATACGATTATTAAAATAAAATACATTTTATAAATTGCTAATATTTTTTTTTAACTAGGACTTCCCTCAAAGGAATTACTCTGATCGATGTTACTTAGAACATAGATTTAATAATAACTCGTGACTAGAATAGAAAATGAGATGCTATCTTTAATTGACAATATGTCGCCAGTCTGAAAAATATTCAACCTTTTTCCGAAAAAATACATAAGTTACCTGACGGGATTGGTGCCTTTATCCCCTTCCAGGTAGGCCCCTTGCGCCTCCCCACACTTAGCCCACCGTTCTTACCACTACAGAAAATACTTCTGGAAGGCTTTTTTTGGAAATGGTGCCGCCGTTGCATTCTGCATATCTCATCTCTACTCTCAAAACGGGATTCTTTTAAAAACGCCTTCAATTTCGGACAGAACCAGAAGTCGCAAGGGGTATGGAATTTGGGCGAATGACTGGAATTCCATATTTTGCCAAGAAAGCCTGAATTAGGTGCTATAAATAAGCTGGAGGGTTGATGAATCTTAAGACACCTGATAAATCTTACGAATGTTTTGTTTTGAGGATCACCAAACTTTGACAAAATTCGATGCAGTACATTTGTTAAACCCGTTCAGTCATCTTGAGAGAAATACAAATCAGACGCACACGTATAAGAGCACCTCACTCGGGAAAGCAGGCAACGACTGCCTCACTGGGATTCGTGGAAAAAAGTGAGGCATGCGCATTAAGCTGTGTTTTTCTAGTGTGCACACGCCGCCTTAGAACCACTGATGTGAACGTAAAAAATAAAAATCTGATACTTATCAAACAGACCTGCCACAAGTTCAAATGATAAAAATGACCAAATTGAATGGTAGAATTACAAAATACTGTAAACACTATAAATACTATAATATACACTATATACACTATACATATAATATACACTGTTAAAAAATGAGAAAGCAAACCTGCAAGACAATCGTCCATGGGTATAAATTTGTAAGTGCGCAATATATTAAAATTAATAGAGACGATAAAACACTGTCACTCGGAATTTTTACTCCTTGAAATGATGTCAAAAACATAAACAGACGTTCCGCACAATTTTGCCTACCTCTAAATGACAAAAAATTACGTTTGAAGAGAATGAAATACTTTTATATGGTGTGTAGTCCACTCGAATAGTAAATACTCTTGACTATCTGTTTTCCAAATATGCGATGAGGTTGTCGATAGGTGTTTAAGGAGTTGTCTCTTAAAAAAGTGACATATCAAAGTCTCGAACACGTCAACAGATACCTGCAATGCGTCGTTCGCGTGTGTTACAGATATGCTCGATCGGATTTAAATGAGGAGTGCATGCTGGCCACTAAATATGCTGTATTTTTTTTTCAAAGATATTCTTGACAAGGTGAGCTGTATTACGAGACAGCATGTATTAAATAAAACAAATCGGGATTGCCTGCAGCGTAAGTTATGACACGAAATATGGAATATTTCATCTGCATAACATTTGATCTGTGAAAATGCCATTTCAAGTAATTTACAAATTCGTAGATATTTTTTCAGCAAATGATGCAAGCTAAAATACGTGAATATAAAATCGATTTAAAAAAAATTACCCGAATAAGTTACTATATAAAAAAATCATCTTAGGACAATTGAGAAAATTACCTTATGATAAAATCTCTAGATTAGTGAAGCTGGACAAGAAAATGCATATCAAATATAAACAAACACTTTCCTCAATTAGAGACCTCGGCGAGAGAGAGAAAAGACCAGAGAACTTGAGTCCATTTTGAGAAGTTTATTCGCGCAATTTATTCCCTGTTTCATTCCGATATTTATTCAATATTTATACAATTTATTCAATGCCAGATGAGTAACTACCGGTTTTGTTGCATTTAAATTGAATGTTTGATGGGGGGATGTCGTATTATTAAATAATTAAAGTTTCTGTACCTAAAATTGCAAATGAATGGTAATTTAGAACGTTTTCCTTTCATTTCATATTTTTATTTTTTTTTTTTTTTAGAAGCCATTTTTAGAGAGCATTCACATCTTAAAAGTATCCCGTCGAAAAATTTCAATCCGATAAAAAGTTTTTTCGTTAGCTGTAGCACAGAAATAAAAAATAAATTTAAACTTTTTGTTCCTGCATCATTTTACATAGCGAAATTTTTAGAAATTGTTCTATTGCGAGCTTTTACGTCTTAAAAGCAACATTCATGCAAATTTTTATCTTTATATTCCTGATAATTCCATATACTTCGTTATTTAGATCATTTTCAGAACTTTTTCCGCTTTATTTAGTCGTCTTAATATCGAATTTTTTAGAGTTCGTTCTAATGCGTCATTGCAGTTTGAATTCGTTTTATAACGAGCATTTAGATCTTATAGTTACTACCATGCCAAATTTTAAGTTTCTAGACCCAACAGTATCATAGAAATTGCAGATTAGATCTTTTTTATGGTACCACCTTTTTAATTTTCTTTTTTTTTATTAACTGACCGGCATTTACGTCTTAAAAGTAATAGCCATGTGAAATTTCAAAATTTCTTTCTCTAACAATTCCAAATAAATCGTGATTTAGGAACTTTCTAGAACGTTTTACGTTTATTTCTAACTTTAAAATTTGGAACCTTGTAGAAAGCGTTCATAACATTTATATCTTAAAAGTAACCACCGCACAAAATTTCAAATTTCTAGTTCAAACAATTTCACAGAATCCGTAATTTTATAACTTTCCTTCTCCTACACCCATGGAGGTTATTGCATCGACATAAAATATAGTCTTTGTTGGAGCAGAGATGGTCAACAGCATTTTCAAACCATTATTTACTAAATCGGCTAGGTAGTTTCAGGGATTACACACCACAAACACACAAACTTTACTGCTTTATAATATTAGCATACACGTAGATACATGAGCTGTTTAACTTTCATTATATAAAAATGTAAATAATTTATTTAATTCGTGTTAGCAGATTAATTTTTTTAAATACATACATAAACCAGTTTAATACTTCTTCAACTTTATTTCCAAAGTCGTTTATATGATTTGGCAAAAATATATCACTTTCTTAAACACGAATTGGGTCAAACTTTTAAAGAAAGGGCCAAGGCCCATATAACAGCGAAGTATCGTGAAGGGTATTAGACGCATGGTAATAAGGCACTTAGCAGGATACAGGAGATAAATCACGAAGTTTCGTTATGCATTCTTTACATCTGAAATACGCGAATTATATACATTAAAAAAATTACTTTGACATATTTCTTTTAAAATACAAATAAATAAAACTAATAATAAGAAATAATAAGACAAAACATTTTCTTCCAACATCAAAGAATTGTTTCTAAATTACACATGCTAAAAAAAGATACTTTTGGCGGAAAAAAATGCTTTTGTCTAAATTTTAACCTGGCTAAAAATAAAGTGCCGTGATTACTTCAAATCTTATAGGTATGTTCCGTAATCTGGTTTCCAACCAACGTCGTATTTTAAAAAGTGTCGCTTAACGCCAAATTAATTTTATAGCAGCAATTTTTTTTTCATTGCGGTTCCTTTTTTTTATGGAGGGGGGGGGAGGGGGAGGTTGCAAATATTTACATTTGAATTTAAACTTTTGTTTATATATATATGTTACTTGTATAATTAATTAGTACCTTGATGATCGAGCTTCACTCGAAACTTGTGTGAAATACTGCTTCGGTGATTGTTTCATCAAGGCCAATTTTATATCTCTCTCATACTCTCTTATAACTCTCATACAGTTATAACAATGTTGTTGTTAGTACTATTATTCTTGTTTAACGGCAACATTGCTTGTGTATCTGAATACGGATTATTGACCATTTTTCTTGCACGAAGAGTGGCTATACCATATTTGTTTCATTTCGCATACCATGTACCTATTGCGGCACAGATGTCATATACGTACCACTTTTGCACGATTTTTTTTCTTACGCCAGTGTCATATACGCTCCAGGGTATTTAACTGACGCCAAAGTGTCGTTATTTTGCTTGATATGGTAACCCGGAAGTTGTTGTTTATTTATTAATAAATTGTTTATTTTACATTTTATTTTCTAAAATTATGTAAATTGTTTTGTTCTATAATAATTAATTAAACTTTTATTTACTTATTATTATTCCTTTTTTTAAAATGTATATGTAACTATTAATCGAAAACGAGGTTTTCGCCAAACTGGCGTTTGAAAAAAATCGTGCCAACGTGGTGCGTATATGAATAATGACATTTGTGCCTCAATGACAATATTCATACTTTTATATTAGCCGAACGCAGGTGATAAATGCCCAAGACATTTTCCCATACTGTATTCATATTACATTCATTTAATTTAAAACGTAAACCTTTCATTCCCTTGAGCTAAAATACATGATTTTAACTAATTTCATGGTACTTTTACAATAATACTTTTGGCGTCTTTTAAAAACGTAGTGCAGTTTTTGAGCTTATAAATGATATACATACATGTAATAAAACTGATGAACATTTATGTTTATTTTTACATACAAATATAAACATTGTATTTATATATAATGATATTATTATTTTTTATATACAAGTGACTTCTGTTTGTATATGAATATAGGTAAATGACTTTACATAATAAATTGCATAACTGTTTAAAGAAATGCTTGGGTGTATCAAACAATGGATAGGTTATTAGAAAATATGCATGAAAAGTTTACTTCTCCCGCCAAACTCTTTTCATCTACCTCGCCAAGGCCCCTATACTGGAAAAGTACCAATTTCATTTAAAATACTAAAACGAAAATGAAGAAGAAGAAGAAATGATGCCAAAATCAAAATGTTTTATTTAATCATCAAAGAATTGTTGCTAATTTGCACGCGCGAATATAAAAGACGCTTTTGGTGATTGAACAATTATGTTACAGAGGTTATCACAAAATATCAAATACTAAGTTTTGGCCTTTTTCTTTTAAATAGGAAAAAAAATCCGGAATTATTTTCCTGTTTAAGCCTTTCAGGGGCAAGGTACTTCCATTCGCCAAATACTGAAATAAGCGAATGAAACCAGAATTTACAAGCACATTTATTTAAAAATGGGCAAAAACTTTTGTTCACGTATTTAATAAAAGGAATTCTTTCATTCCAATATTCTGGTGCCAATGTGGCATTTAGGGATTAAAGGTAGGTGGTCCAGAAATGAACCTCCACCCTTGAAGGGGTTAAATGGGTATTATTATACTTTAATATTAGTGCGTGTGTATTTTCTTTGCTCCATGTGCTGTATTTCGATTTTCTACGCAAACATCCAGCCAGTGAAAATGACGTACACTAAATTTCCTTAACTTATGTATATAAATTGTGCTTTTTATCAGTTTTTTAATAGAGTTTTCAAACGGTTTGGAACTTATTTTTCATAGTAAATGCATTCAGTAGGTTATCCTCATAAGTACCTTCAAGGGGCAATCAGAAGCGAAATCCGACAAATATTTTTTGAGTTATGATTGACAAAAGGTTTTGACGAAAGTTTAATATCCATCGTAGTTGTATGTTACCTGAAAGAAATATTGCGCTGTGTATTAGCCTTCGGTTCGCTCAGACAACTATTTTTTTTTTAATGAATGTAATATTGAAAATAGAAACGCTCCATTTTTCCATTCAAATCTTTTTTTATACTTAACTCCTTGAGGGGCGGTGGGATAAAATATATCCCACCTAATTTAAACAAGATTCTCACCAGAAAATGTTTACTAAATTTTATATGTTTGACTTTGGAGGAAAATCTAAAATATTGCTTTTTCTTAATTAAAAATATAATTTTTCTATTATTCCGGTGAAAATTTAATATTTAGAGTCATTTTTGCTTGCCCCTCAAGGGTTAATCAAATATTGAAAATCACAAAATTGCCATTTTTTTCATTTAAATTATTTTTTATATCTTAATTAAATATTGAAAAATAGAAACTTTTCATTCTTTTTAAATTTGCGCTTATTGGATTCGGACTCAAGTCCTCAGATAAGGGGTCAAACGACATATTACGAGGTTACTACACACTCTCACCGAAGCAGTTTATAACAAACTTTAAGCAAAGGCACGAGAGATATCTTTCGCAAAGGATGATTATCGCCAGAATACGCTATAATGAGATACGATATAATTAGCGGGCTACGGATTCGACCAGAGAACATGGATGGAAAGACATTATGGAAGCGCTTCATCCATCAAAGATACATATACTTTTCTGAGTTCGCTGGCTTTAGCAGATCTGTGTTTGATGTTTAAAATTGAATCTGATGTCAACGTAACTTTTACGTTCAAAGGTCTTGTGCAAACGTCTTACAAAAGGTTTTAAAATAGAAGAAATTCTAGAAAATACCACGCCGTTTGTGTTTTTGAATAGAAAAGATAAGATAAAGTGTCTTGCTCACGAAAGTAATTTCCCTGCCCCAGGTCAAAAAAAAAACTGGGTTATTCAAAGGCTGGCATCATTTACAACGCGTAAAACAGTGTCCACAATTTCATTTTCCTCTTTTTATAAGTTAATACATATGTTGTTCAATAGCAATTGACTCATCGGCGTTAATTGTTTCTTGATCTGTTTGGTCTATACCTACCGTGCAAAGTTTTCAACTAAATTTAACGCTACTTTATAATAACTTGACAATGTGCAGTAGAAAGAAAATACAACAAGTATAATATAAATATATTATATATTTGATGAGATATTAGAATTTGTTAAAAATAACTTTTAAAAGAGGAAAGCGCGGGATATAACAAAGTTTTTTTGTGTGTGTAATTCTGTAATAAGCTATATAGAATTTTAAAAGTCAGTCAAACATCATGAAAATTCAGAGAAATATCATCAATAAAGTTAGCTATATTTCAGTTGCTCTCTAAAAGCAGTTGGCTGATAAGGGATATTCCACAAGTTCTGATTTTTAATTTTTCATGTTTTTATTGTTACTGCTTATTAATGCTTTAGTTCCCGTTTTAAGACACAACTAAACAAGCCCGATCGAACAACGACAACAAAATTATAAAAATCAAAGCATCCGTTCAAATTTTACACGTATATATACACTATTAGAAATCTGGAGAAAACTGTCCAGTCATTCGACTGCTTTCAAAGAAAATGTTTAGTTGACCATATTAATAAAGCACATCTGACCATATTGTTTACCATATTAAGGTCAGAATAAAGATAAATTAAAATTGTGTAATCTTTTTCTATAAAAGCGGGCAAATAACTGGACAGTTTGCTGCAGATAATTAATACCGCATGTTAAATATACACTCTTTTACTAGAAGTTGGTTAATAAAAATGACAATTTGCGGAAAATGCCTTTTAGTCCAGCTATTTTTAGGAAACAACTAAAATTCAGTTCAATACATCGCTGATATTTTTATGAATTTTCACAAAATTTAGCTCGTATGTTTATGTGCTTAGTTAAAAATATTCCATGCCAATTCTCATATTTCATCAAATATTTAATTTTTTTAACTGTAATATGCAGTTTCTACTCAACTTTGTTATGCCTTCTGAAAATGGTGTGAAATTTAGAGGACAGTAACAAACAAAAAAACTCGGAGAATATTATTTTTTTTTTTACTTTTATATAACTTTTATATTTCCTTGAATATACGGTCTATTCTTGTACGAATAAATACAATTTCTGCCCGACGATAACTTATGCAACTGATACAGCTAAAGATCATTTCCAGCATTTTATTTTACGCGGTGATCATATATATTATTTTATTTATTCAAATTGTTGTTGGTCTCCTAACTGACCTCGTAAGTGAACATTCGTTGAAATATATGAGAGCAATACTTTTTTTTACATTCCTGAAATTCCAAACTATTTCGTCAATTATTTCGTTAAATATTTCACAAAACGTCTAAAACAGAAAGTTTCTGTATATTTTTTAGTAAATAGTGTATTTAAGGTCAAAGGTTAGAAAAATATTCATTCATTTGTAAAATTGAGGTATTAATTTAATGTAAATAATTAGAATGATTGTAGACTGATAAAAAAATACGCTTCGTGCAAAAATTTTAGTTTGCAAAATAGATACCTTACAGGTCTGGCCTTATAGATTGACATTTTCATACAAGAAAATTTCTGGTGATAATAAACTTTTTTTTAATTTTCACGTCCATGAAATGAGAAAGTTTGACCCAGTTTACAGAGATGTGGAAAATAACTTATAAAAAAGCATTTTTTGTGTTTTCAACAATATGATATTGAAAAAAGATGGAATATGGTACTATAATAAGCTTTACTGATATGTAAAGCTGCGAAGATATTATAGGAAAAACCCTAATTATGAGTATTTTACTAAAACGTAGTTTAATAAAACATAACCAGACTCCCTTATATTTAGAGAAAAGTACTTATCCATTCTACGTACACTAATGTGAATCAATTGAAATATATCTTTATAGGAGAAAATCGTTATGAAAATGTGGACGAGAATTGGCTAGACAGTACGAAAAAAACTAAAAATTTCAAACTGACGAGGGATAAATTTATCATCTTACATGCAATTTATCTAGAGTGGAGATCTAGAGGTCTCCATTCATAAATGTATTTCGTTATACAGGGTGTCCGGTCTCAACGGTGTCCAATGGCTAATTCCTAAACCGTTAGTCATAGACATATAGTTCCAATTACAAAAATGTTTTAAATCAGGTAAAGAAACATTTTAAAAGCGATTTGGGTCAATAAAAACATTTCTTAAAAAATACTAAATTTAAATTTTTATACGGTCCCCCGGTCCTATAAGTTATATTTAGTAATTTTTTCCTATTACACTGACAAGTAAGACAAAAAAAGTCCCATTCATATAACGCTAAAATTGAGCGAGTTATGAAACTTTAAAAATGCATGACTTATGCCACTTTTCTACTCTGAAAACGAAGGAGTTCGGCTTGGCTTTGAGGGATCATATACCAAATGTTTAAAGTATTCGAAGATCTTACTTCATGTGTATTTGCGCTTTGAAAAAAAAATCCTACAAGTATTAGGATTAAGTCTCAAATTGGCTAAAATAACATATGTTTTATTTTTTCAGGATTTGAGACAGTTTCTCTTATGATTTCTTTTAACAAAAATTATGTTTTTTATAAGTTTTTATGTTACTTCAACAATCGTATGTATGTTTTTCCAGTTCAAAATTTGTACTCAAACTTTAACCAACTTTTAAATATCCGATCGATATTGCATTTTACATACTGGCGCAAATCCGATAACAACCTAATATTATTAAGATATTCGGTGGTTACCATTTATACTTATTTTACAGGATAACACAAAAAATTTCGGATAGATTTCTGCCAAGGAGTTTAAGAAAAAGTTTTAGATTAGATAATACAAGATTGCGAATGTTGGGTTTTTTAACTTTTAAGTATTTTTTAGCACTGAATCCGAAAATTACCTTAATTTTTAACCGTCATGTCAGGATATTTCGCAAATCATAAATTTTCAAATTTAAAGAATAACAAAAATCGAATACTATAAAGTAGAGGAGATGGATGTGGTTTTTTAGTTTTGATAATTGATTTTTACGTGCTTTTTAGCACTGAATCTGAAAATGACCTTCATTTTTAACCATCACGTTACAATGTTTTTGCAAATCGTAAATGTGTAAGTTAAAATATAACGAAAATCTCATACTATAAAACATATGTAAAACATTTTTTATTTTACTTTATTTTATTTGATTAAAAAATTTATTCGATATTTTTTCTTATCCTGGGATTCTTATAGCTAAATAGCTGAGTGGTCCGATGAGATGGGGGAGGAAATTCAATTTTAACATTGAACTTCTTAACTTTGAAATTTGCAGTTTGCGAAAAATCCTGATGTGATAGTTAAAAATGAAGGTCAATTTCGGATTCAGCGGTACAGAATATATAAGAATCAATTATCAAAAGCTAAAAAACATGACATAACCCTAATTTTGCAGGCTTGTGCAATCTAATAATATTTTAAAATACGTATCATTTTGTAAAGAATTGAGGCTGTTAATTTAGAAACATTTTATTTAACAAAAAATCTGTTTTTTCTTTCTTAAATGTTTATTACAAATTGTATATTTTCCATTAATATGCCAGAATGATTAAAGATTTCAAATTTATATTGCAATGTTAATTTTACTCCCAAACGTTTTTTATATCTGACGAAATTATATTTCGACTAAATTTGTGAATGACCCCCAATTTGCAGCAAAAAATATGCTCCAACTTTAAACAGCTATTACTCGGTCAATTTTAATCGTAGAATAACGGGACTTTTTTTGTATTACATGTCAGTGTAAAAGGAAAATTTCACTAAATATAACTTATAGGACCGGGGGACCGTATAAAAATTTAAATTTCGTAATTTTTTAAGAAATGATTTTATTGACCCAAATCGCTTTTAAAATATTTCTTTACCTGATTTAAAACATTTTTGTAATTGGAACTATATGTCTGTGACTAACGGTTTAGGAATTAGTCATTGGACACCGTTGAGACCGGACACCCTGTATAACGAAATACATTTATGAATGGAGACCTCTAGATCTCCACTCTAGATAAATTGCATGTAAGATCATAAATTTATCCCTCGTCAGTTTGAAATTTTTAGTTTTTTTCGTACTGTCTAGCCAATTCTCGTCCACATTTTCATAACGATTTTCTCCTATAAAGATATATTTCAATTGATTCACATTAGTGTACGTAGAATGGATAAGTACTTTCCTCTAAATATAAGGGAGTCTGGTTATGTTTTATTAAACTACGTTTTAGTAAAATACTCATAATTAGGGTTTTTCCTATAATATCTTCGCAGCTTTACATATCAGTAAAGCTTATTATAGTACCATATTCCATCTTTTTTCAATATCATATTGTTGAAAACACAAAAAATGCTTTTTTATAAGTTATTTTCCACATCTCTGTAAACTGGGTCAAACTTTCTCATTTCATGGACGTGAAAATTAAAAAAAAGTTAATTATCCCCAGAAACCTAGTTTTTGACTAAGCAACTAAAATATTTTTTTGTTATTGGTCTAGACGGCTATGTCAACTGTGTATCATAATATTTTTACTCTAATTAAATTTCAATAATTTTTTCGATTCAATATTTTTTAAACAGTCTCTCATACAATTTCATTTAAACAAAATGTTTTATATATATATATATATATATATATATATATATATATATATATAATTGTGGTATTTCTAAATGCTAAACAAGATCATTACTGTTGCCTAATTAAAGTTATCTGTTTTATCGATTATTTCAAATGTAAAGATTTAGAAAAATAATTGCATGGCAAGAAAAATACTAAGCTCATATAAAATGAGTGGTTAATACTTTTTATATAAAAAAGACATATTTTAAACTATCATATCTGTGTATACAAAAATAAATCGTTTCAAATACTGCATTTTCTTCCTTTTTAATGCAGCTGCTTCGAAGCAGAAAGAATGAAAAATTACAATTTTATTCATGTATTCACTAGATTTATTTTAAAGCGATATCTGATGCAATCACTTTAAAACAATCCCATTTTGTTAATGCTACCCGATGCATAATTCTGCACGACTTGAAAACTTTCAGCTGCATTTCCTACGTTCATCTCTTATGAAGTTTAGATTTCTTTTCCTAACAGATTTCATTTTTTTGGAGTAAAGGAAAGGTCTTGTAAATTCCCAATATCTTTTAAAATGAAGGATTTTTCAATTTTCTTTAAAAGAAAAGTTTATTTTTTCTCTGCGAAGTGAAATTTCTTTCAGAGAAAATTAAATCAATGAAAGAATGAAAAAATTTAAATTGCACTTTTAACTTTCAGAAAAAATAAAAGAAACGTAATTTAAATTAACTGAACTAGCACGAGCTGTTATTAATTTATTAATACAATCTTGTGTCCTCATGATACTTTCATTTCTAAGCATTTATAATAGATGATATATGCGTTCATTATTAATGTTTTTATCAAAATATCCTATTAAGCATAATTTAATTATTCCTTCAGAAATACGATCACTGCAATATGTACTACTAAATGTCCAAACAGATTCAGAAAATACGATTAACCCTCTCTCTGTGTAATTTTATTATCAAAATAGGTTCAACAATAAAGAACAAATCATGAGTCAAGCATAGATTATGAAACACTTGCCAACACATTCAGAATAATATAACGAAACTACACTGTTAAAAAATTAAAATATTACATCTAATTGAAGCATAAGTAAACGCATAACACATTTGATAACCCAATTTTAGCTGTTCTCTCTACAATCGGATTTTTATTTTTTTTTTTAGCTTGAAAATTCCCCTTCAGCAATTTCCTCAAATAAGGGAGATTTGTGAAGCCCTGTATATGAGGTATGGAATTTATATATAACGAGTAACATCCAAAAAGTTAATTGAATTTAAAAGCCCATACCGGATTTTAAACCATACTCACCAACAATTATTATATAAAGACAGTACTGTAACCGATTTCTATTGTTTGTCCCTGTAAATGAATAAAATATGCTATAAATGCCCTGTTCTAACGTGATCGTAGTGAAATTCAGTGATTTATGTCAGTTTCAATACCTTTGAAATAGCGTAATTTCAGTAAAATACTCTGCAAACGATTTTCCCCATATAGCATAATGTAATGGAATACTTTTGAGTGCCCCTGTAAATGAACTATTAATCCTACATACATCCGAGTATATTTACGGGAAAATCCGAGTATATTTACAGGAGTTAGAGCGCGGACAGACGGACTGACAAGCCGAATGCATAAACACTTTTCAACTTTGTTAGAAAGTGTTAAAAAAGAAGCATTTTTATTATATACTTTAAATGTACATATATCTTTAAATTAAAATATGTAAAAAAAAAATAAGAATATATTTTTTAAAATATAGAATTAGATCATAAAGAAAGATTGTCAAAAAACTGAATTTGACGAATAATTCTTCTATATATAAAAAAAATTTTGATTTGGAAACGGACCAATGAAAATCTGCGTAGATATTCTCGGCAGATCGGCATCCAGTTTGAACGCTTAAGCATGGCCTTTCTTCGTTAATATTAAAAAAAAAAACTGTTGCATACAAAAATATGAAAATCGGTAGTATTATAGAGAAATGTTTGATAAACACGTTGATGCAGACAGTTTTCAAATCGAAGAATTATTTTAAGAGATATTTAATGCCAAAGTTGGACAAAATCGTTCCATTAAAAAAGTTTTATAGGAGCAAAAACTGTAGATAGGATTTTAAACATTTTTAGATGATTTTATGCGTCAGAGTTTCCCGGTGTGCAGAATGCATTTAGTTTTTTAATTTGACTCATTTTTGAAGATTTATTTCTATTTTAAATTTAAAATTTCAGCATTTCGAGATATATTTTTTACATATTTTAGAAAATTGTATTAATTTAAACTGTTGCCAACAATATAAACAGCACAAATAATAAAGTTTGCTTCAAATTAAAAATTTATTTTACACGTGACTATTATAAACAGAAAATATAAAAATCAGTATCTCATTGAAAATTACGTCATAAAAACTATACTTACACGTGAATTTTAAAAGAGAAAGAATTTTGTAAAATAATAAATTCATTAACATGCGTTAGATGTCTTAAATAGGAGAATTTACGTCACATTTACGTCACATTACACTTATTACGTAAAATGAACAAAAAATAATATTGCAAAACAGTTTAAATTTAAAAATTGCGCGAGACATTTATTTGATATTTTAAGATGATCATAATATTTCATTTCTAACAAAAGTATTTTTACGTGAATATTAAAAAGAGAAAGAAAAGTTTGGTGAAAATTACGTCAGATTATAATTGTCAGATTCAAATTATAATTCAATCTTGCGAAATCTTTTTAAAGCCGATCAAATTAGCGTGCTGTTAGAGTCTGCGGTGTCTGTATGGGGGTTGACGAGCGCAGCTCGTAGGGGGCAGAGCCCCCTAGTCATATAAAGGTGAAATTCTGAAAATTAATCTTGAATAAATTACTTTTCTTGAATAAATTATTTTATGAAATACAAAGCTAAGACATATATACTAATAAAAATATGCAAAATAATTACAAAAATTGTACTAGAAATGAAGTTTAATATGATACATTTCGAAATAAGGTTCAATGCAAAGTCCTAATTCGCAATCTTTGCTGGTTTTTTCCCTAGATTCAGTTTTCTTTTTACAACAAACAGCATACTGTCTACGAGGCCCTTTCTTTATAGAATTCGGGGATATATGACTAGCAAAATATCGAGCGGATAGTCTCATGGAGTGGAGGCATGTCTGAGCTTTCAAAAGAGCGTGCAGAATGCCAGTGTTGCCAGATTGGGGGCTTTTTTGTGCACAGTTTGTTGATTGTCACCACTTTTTTGAAACAGAAATATTCGACATTTTTAAAAGTAGATTCAAAATTCTGAAAAATAAGTCGAATTATACTATTTTTAAAAAGTGGTGACAGTGAAATAATCTGAATTAAAAGGGTCCCCAATCTGGCAATACTGCAGAATGCTTGTAAAACCAGCTTGTGATCTTCACAGAAATGTGGACAATAGGGTGAAGTGAAAAAAATTATTATTATTTTTTTTTTTTGTAATCAAAAACTGGTATGTGCCAAAAGTTGCCTTTATACTAGTACATCAATTGCGTGCAATTTTACCACTGAAACAAAAATGGCTTGAGTCTGCGCTTTTGGTCCAAAAGTTAAAATTTTGTGTAAAATTTGACATTATTTGCATTGTGTAAAATTTGACATTATTTGCATTGTGTAAAATTTGACACAAAAAACTAAAAAAAATCCAATAGAGATGGTTGTTATTTAAATGCATTATTTAAACATTTATTATTAATGACTTAACATATTTAAACGATAAAACGATATCTTTATTCTGTATAACTGGAGCAAAACTGATTACTTTTGGTAAAAAAAGCATTGCCAATCTCTTGTGTCATACAGCTAATTGTTGTTTTGAATACAGCACGTACTTAGTTGCTTTCAAAACTACCTAGGAGGTACCACGTGTAAGGTGGCTGCATTTCATGTCACAACAGTGCGTAGTTCGACCACCCTACCATCTGAACACAATGTTTTATTTATGCATTGAAGTGTGATTTTTTTGTCAAAGACCGGCATAAGATTTCTATGTATCAATGTAGTCCATCTCGTCTTCGTATCCACAGACGTTGGATACTGCTGCCTTGACACTCATTCACGTATATTTCTACTGCTTGTGCATTATAAGGCAAGCAGAGTAATGTAGTAGAATTAATGGAATCTGTTTAGCCGTTAATTCAACAAAATTGCATCCCGTTAATGCATAGTGATTGGGAGTTCTGTTACTATGACATTCTACAACATTTAGGTTTTACATCTTTTAGTATGCCATAATTCACTCTACCCATTGAGTTTTTTATAAGCTGAGAAGCTGGCTGTTTAATGTGATAGCGATCGTCAGAGAGCACTGTAATAAGAATTTGCTCTCAATGTGCAAAGCAATCATTGTTCTAAATATTTTTTTTATTATTTGTTTTACGCCGTTTTCTGTAATGTTCAGTAACCGAGTAATTCCCATAAATTTTTAGATCCATTTTTTAGATGTGGATTACATTTGGTAATTACCATCCTGCGGCATAAACTTGAATTACATACTTTGTGAGTTGACCTACAGGCTCTGATGGTCAATCAGTGCTTATATAAAGGCGAAAAATTTTATTCTCCTTTGTGAGCCATCTTGCGTAGGACAAGTTTCCTGTGTTCCTATTCGCTAGTTCTTCTGAGCAATATCTTGATGAAATAACTTTGCAAATGCCTAGCACGTATTTCTGGTCTGTGCTGAGTACCCGAACAGAATTCTCCGCCTTTAAATGAGCACTCACTGCCCATCAGAGTCTCTACGTTCACTCAAAAATTACTACATAATCCAAGTTTGGCTTCATGATGGTTTAACATCAAATGTAATCCACATCTAAAGAAGGGATCTAAAAACGCATGGGAATTTACTCGGCTACTAAGCAACACACGAAACGGAATAAAACAAATTCTAAAAAAAGTTATTTAGGACAATGGTTGCTTAGTATACGCAGAGGAAATTCTGATTTCAAGGCTCTTTGACGATCGCCATCATATTAAACAGCTAACTGCTCAGCACATAATAGTTCAAAGATGAGAGTAAATAATGGCATACGCAAATGTGAAATATCGACAATCAACTTTAGAACGGGTAATTACGCAAATCTAATTGATTAAAAATATGTTGTGGTAACAGAACCCCTAATCAATATGCATTTATCGGGTGCAATCTTGGTGAAAATGGCTGATTAGATTACATGATCATCATCCCCACTGCATTACATTGTTTGCCTTCTCTTACACAAGCAGTAGAACAATACGTGAAGAAGATCACAGCAGCAGCATCCAAAGTCTGTGGATACAAAAAAGAGGTGGACTAGCTTGATACATAGAAAACTTATGCTAGTCTTTGATAAAAAATCACAATTCAATGAATAAATAAAACATTGTGTTCAGATGGTAGCGTGGTCGAGCTAGATGTCCTGAGTACTTTTGAAAGCAACTATGTAAAAGCTGTATTCTAAACAACAATTCGTTGAATGACACAGCAAAGTGGTAACGCCCTTTTGTTTACCAAAAGTTGTCAGTTATGCTCCAGTAATACAGAATAACGATATCGTTTTATCGTTCGAATATGTTAAGTCATTAATAATAAAGGTTTAAATAACACATTTAAATAATAACCATCTCTACAAAAAAATTTTAATTTTTATGAAAAATTGTCGAATTATACCCAAAATTTCGACTTTTGGACCCAAAGCGCAGACTCAAGCCATTTTTTAAGCAGTAAAAGTGCACGCAGTTGATGTACCTGTATAAAGGCAACTTTTCGCTCCTACCCATTTTTGATAATAAAAAAATAATTTTTTTCGCTCCACCCTTATGGACAACTAACACCATCTGTTAAAACCAGACCTGAATAAACAATTAAACCTCACAGAGGAGCAAAATAAACCGTTAAACCGGAAAAGAGGCGGTTGTGTTTTTAAATAGGCAGAAAAAAAAATGCATCTCCGAGGAAATTGCGGTTGTGCAAATTTTGCTGTGTTTACGTTGACCGTGGAAATCACAGGATGTGCAGAGAGAGGCTAATATTTTTTTCTATGTTTAATATTTTTACTCTATTATTTACATTTCCATGTAACATACTTCACACCATCAAACATTCGTGTGTTTTTGATAATACAACATCTATACACTAAAATTATTGAATTCCCCTACCAACGATAAAATAACTTCCAAGTCTTTAATTTTATCTTCTTAATCTGTAAGAATATACAAAATTAGCTATTAATTAGGGAAATGAAGTAAAAGAATCTGTACTCCTCCGCCCCTCTGTACTTTGAATCGTAATATGTAGATTAACATTTGCAATAATATTCAAATGTGAAAATGCTCCCTTCATTAGTTCAAAGCAGTTGGGAATCTACAGAGATTACTTTGAATTTAACTAAATGTTACTTTGATTTGCTCTAATCACGAAATAATGAGTGTAAACATTTAAAAAATGTTATGAAACATCTGGTAAACATATTAGATGTGTAAAATTCTAAATTGTGCTGTTTTAAACATTAAGAATACAGAGAAGGAATTTTGCAGTTTTTACCCAAGGGGCAGGCATTAGTTTTAAAGAATCAACTATATGACAGTTGTTGTATTTACAAAAATAAGTTTTAATTTTCCATTTAAAGTTACGTATCACAAATATGTGTATTTGTAGGCGAAATATAAATGTAAATACAATAAATATTTTTTAGGTAAACATAAATATTCTTTATGTATTTTCAAAAATTCAGAGTAAGGTTGTATTAGATTGTATAAAAAAAATTATTTTTTTATTTTCATAAAACAAAACTATTTTTCTATTGTTTCTGTTTTAAACGTATACTTTCATTACATTTGAATTTACACAATTTTGCTTTTATTACATTTGATTCTATTATTTGTGTTCATGCAAGATAAATAAAATACGTTTTTAAATTTTGTATAATTTAGATAAAAAAAATTTCAACAAGATTGTTACATAATAATGAATCTTGTTAATATTTTCTTTCTTAGATCACTATATCTCAATATTTATCTCATGATATCTCAAAAATAAAAATGGCTGTATTATTTATATTCATTGCGGGTTTTGTTACAGTAAAATCTGCTGAGGAATCCAGCTATGTGACTGAAAACAAATCTCTTTTAGACAATTTTCTCTCGTAAATAATACACTTCTGTTTTTTGTTTTGTTTTTTGGTGGGGGGAGGGGCTTATACAAATTCTATTTTAAGGTAGTTTTCACTCATAGACATCTTTCGTTACCACAGACTTTACTACATATACACTACAATTAAAATACACGCAGCATGGTACAAATTTTAAATACAAATAATAGATTATGCATAAATAAATTTCACAAAATAAATTAATTATTTGCATTGAATATCATTGAATATAGTTCAATGTTAATAAAAAATATTATGTTCAAATACTTTTATGTATACAAATTCATAAGAACCTTCAAAACCTTCAATGTTTTAAATAAGTCACAATTGGGATTGAAAAATGTTTTTTAAAAAAACTATCAAGTTATGTATAAATGTCCCAAGTTTCACAATTTAAATTTTAAATCAATTTTTTTTATTACAGCATTTGCAAGAACATTTGAAATTGTATATATATATATATTTTTTTTTTACATCTTAGAAGGATTAAAAGAAGGACATTAAAAGATGGAAATATGTTAAAAACTGTCAAAGATTTTAAGATCGGCATTTTGTACTAGCTGATAAATTAATAAAGATAAAAATAACATTAGACATTTCATACTATTTTCTTAATTTTAAATTAATTAGATATTGAAATCTTTTGATTTGTTTTTAATTCAAAGAATTATTAAATATTTTTAAGAGATTGGGATTAGATTACCTTATATTACTATACTAAATAAATATAGTAGAAAAACTAGTTGGATGTGCCAATCCCAAAATTTTCTTCTATCTCATGTCAATATTTCATTTTAATTAGTTTTATTAGTATTTTTATTAGAATTATGCATAATTTCATACACTTTTCGATGGTACAATATTGAAAATTGCACAAAAATCGGTATTACAGCGCCCCTTTCCGGCGGAATTTTTCCAAATTCAAGAAGAATCTTCTTGTCATAGCAAAAATCATGCACAAAAAATTTTGTTCAATTCTATGCATAACTTCATACATTTTTCGATGGTATAGTATTCAAAATGCTCAAAAATCGCTATTACAGCGCCGCCTACGGGCGGATTTTTTTCAAATTCAGGGCGGACCTTCTTGCCATGGCCAAAAACCTGCACAAAAAATTTGGTTCAATTCTATGTATACTTTCAAACACTTTTCGATGGTACAATATTCATAATACCCAAAAATCGCTATTACAGCGCCCCCTACCGGAGAAAATTTTCCAAATTCCGGGAGGACCTGTTTGCCATAGCCAAAAACTTTTTTTTTTTAATTATGTTCAATTCTATGCATAACTTCATACCATTTTTGATGGTACAATGGCGACACACGGACATACGGACACACGGACACACAGACATATGGACAGAGAGACATTTTCTATAAACATGTAAACATGTAATCTCTGACCTCTAAAAACGTGTATATACGTCGAAAACCAGAAGTCGAAAAAATTTCGATTACAATACTTTCTTCTATTGAAGATAGAAGAAAGTAATAAAGAATACCATTTTGAACTTTTGGGAATTGTTTTTACAATCATTATTCATTACTCTGTATTCAATTATAATTAATTTGTTTTGTATTCGCATAATTTCAAATGGAATCTGTTTCCCTAAAAGAATTTTTCGGAGAAAAATTTCAGTGAAGATTTCGAGAAAATATTTAAATTCAATTTTAACTTTATTCAGAGATAAAAACTATATTTCAGAAATTACAACAAAATATATTTAATGTTACATAAAATTCATTATTTTGAATATGCTTTATTTCATATAAATGAACATAAACATTTTAAAATATATATTTTTTATCTTTATTTATTAAACAATTTTTTTTATTTTCATAAGAAGCCTTCTTTTGGTTTAAAGAAATGTATATAAGTGACAAGAATACATATAAGGAGGAATCGTGAGGAATGGGACGGTAAGAGAATGTGTACACCATGGATTTCGGTTAAACGGCACCCAAGTATTTATTTTCAGTTCTACATTAGAAGGAATATTTATAAAACTTTTTACAAACGATAAATATTTTACATTTGCAAGGCTAAAAATATTTTCATTTGAAAATTCTCATTTTCAAAGATCAAAAACAAATATTGAGTTATATTTAAAAAAAAAATATTTTAACCCTTTTTAAATTTGGAAATTAATACATAGAATGTTACCATAATTTCATATAGCTTATATTTACAAGTCACTGATTAAATTATGCACAAAAAGAAGAATAGTTTAGTAAACAATATAATAAATATATTACATTTATGGAGGCCTGGGACTCTCAGACAGAAGGGCTATGGGACACGTTCTATTTCTTTCTTTGGCATTCAAAATAGCTAGAAATATTGTCTGTCTCTGTTCATGTAATACTGAAAAAAATTTGCAATAACCATTTTCTAATAAATATTTTAATACAATTCAAACTAGTATTCCCTAGTAATTTTGATTTTAAAAAAGGAGATTTTTCCCTCTATAAATTTTCTTAATCCTGTTCATGCAATCTTGGATGGTTTTAATCCAACAGATGATTTTCATTTAACTTTGATCGTGAAAGTACGGTTGAACTTCTATTTTAAAGAAATTTTCTCTTTAAGACAATTTTGCTTGGAACTACGAATTTTAAAAATAAAATGGGAAAGGCATTCTATAATACAGGAACAAATATCTAATAAACGGTTTTGTTCTAATAGTTTTCAATTCCCTAAGAAATCTATTATAAATATATTATTGCATTTTTATGTCCATAATCTATTATACTATCAGTACCTCCAGATAAAGAGAACAGTTTTTAATTGTATTCACAGCTTTATGGAATTACATCGTTTTCAGGCATTTGCTTATAGCTAAAACAATGCAGAAAATTAAGGATTATAGATTTTAAATGATTTTCTTCCGAAAATGTTTTCAAAGTAATCACTTTAGGCCAAAAATACTTCAAAACTACGAAATAGATCATATAGAAATCAGTAAACTTTACCAGTCTAAAATGTAGTTGTTGAAACATATCTAAAGAAAATGGGAAATTTTATTTTCGGAAAGATAAAGAACTAAATTTCCATTTAATGAATTTTCTATATTAGGAATGTTTTTTTTTTTTTTTTTTTTTTTTTTTTTTTTTTGTCCTCCAGGTACCAATATATTCATTAAATATACTTTTAACTCTATAATATTCTGTAAAATCTAAATTTATCATTCTTTTTCTGATTATTTTTCTTTACTTTCCACATATATTCCAATCCTTTCGCACAAAAAAGGAGGAGTGAAATAAAACTTTTCTTAATTCTCAAATAGTCTTGATTATAAAATGTTCATATATTTTAATCTATTTTTAATTGCATAAATTTTTCAATGGCTAACTAGGCTATTTAACAGATCTAGGAAGCTAACAGAGGGAAAAAATGCTGCAGCCGGACCGTTGGTATAATATACCAAGGTTCTATTAACTGAAACACTCGGACGATAACCAGCCTGTCACCCCTCACTGTTATAGATAGGCAAGGCTGCATGCACAGCACAAGATGGAATATCTTCATGAACCAGAACGCTGTGGCGAACACGATATGAAAATAATCCCAGCATCGGTGATGTACAGATATAATTTTTGTAGTTATTAATTGCGCCCCTATTATAACGGAAAACTTAATGTAAGAAAATTATCAAAAATTTAAAAATTAAGTTGTATTTCTATCAGAAATAAATTTTAAAACCTTTGTTCAAAGAAGGAATTTCATCACTTTATCCAAATAATCATCATTGTGTAAAGTTCCATCAGGATACCATCAGGAGTTTGCAATGCTTGTGGGAAATTACCCGCATTTGATTGGTGTTTGACTAACGCTTGTGGGAAAAATCGGGACGCCGATTAGCTATATAAAATGAAATCGCCATAGGGACGTTAGATGACGCCAGAAATGCTTGTCGTCCATTGATGCTATTTCATTTACATGCAGCCCAACCAAGTCCCTAGACGTGTCTCCTGGGGATTACTGTAGATTTGGACTTAAAAAACGCTCTCTTTTAAATGGCATTTAAAAACGCTGGAAGGACTCTGGAAGATTGTAGTTGAGGAGTGGACAAAATCAACCTTGATATTTAAAGAAAAGTTCTTTTATCTTTTAAATCAAGATGTAATATATTAGTTCAACAAAAGAGCTATCAGACTGAACACATAAAGAAAAAATATTCTGAACTTTATATATATACTAGGAGGCTCTGCCCCCTGCAATCTACACTCGCCAACCCCCGTTCAGACACTGCAGAATCTAAAAGCACGCTAATCTGATTGATTTTTAAAAGATTAGAGAAGATTGAATGATACTGAAAAAACTTGTAGCGATCTAATTGTAAACGGTTTTCATTCAATTCCCTTTGATTGCAAAAATTTAAGGCAGAATCAGTTTCTGTTAAGACATTCAATGTTTGTTTTCATGTTTGGTTAAATAAAATCAGTTAAACATTTGAAAAGAACCTGAAATAAAATTAATTTAGTAAACAGAGTCTTTGCCTTTCGGTATTTTTAATAGCGTTATCAGACAATTGACCTAATACAATTTACTACAATTACTAAAAGTTACTGCTTTAACCAATTCAAGGGCGGTGGTTCATTTTTGGACAACTTAATTTTAATTCTTAAATGCCACATTGGCACCAGAATATTGGGATGAAAAAAATTTTCCTTTTATTAAGTAAGTGAACAAAAGCATTTTTGTATTTCGAAATTTGTTTGTAAATTCTGGTACCATTCACTGATTTCAACATTTTACGAATAGAATGTACCTTGCCCCTGAAAGGGTTAAACAGATATTAATGTATTTATTATTTTAAAGTTTCCTTTCTCTTTTAATATTCACGTGTACATACAATTTTCAAGACATAATTTTCAATGTTTTCCTGCTTTTAACACGCACTCATTTAATAGTAATTTTAAAGTTTTATTAAAATAATTTTAAAGTAATTTTAACAGTCACGTATAAATAAATTTTCAATCTTTAAGAAATAGTACTCTTTGCGCTGTTTATAGAATTGAAAACAATCTCTATAATAATAGCCTAAGTCATGTAACTATCGTCAACAGTTCTGGGCGGATACCATAATTTTTTTATTCCAGGCAGCCATTTTGGTACTTTAATGTTAGACAGTCACAGGTGTGATATTTCGCCAAATTTTATTTTATCGCCATTATTTCACTTATATCATAATAGTCCAAGTCATGTAACTGCCATAAATAATTATGGGCTGATCACTTCGCTTTTCATAAGAAAGTTTTGCACTTTGATTAAAGAATCAAAATTATTTTTTCGAATAAAGCTACATGAAAGTTGCCATGATCTCTAAGAATTACTGGTACTTTTATGTTAGCCGGGTGCAAATCTCGCCAATAGCTTTTTCTTAATTCGTCAGTTAGCATTTTTTTATTTTTCGAGTGGTAAATTAAAGCGGTACTACTTGGTTATCCTATCGACCAAAAATCTATCGCCAGACTATAAGATTAAATGCCAATAATGGTTGATTGTAAATGTCACATTCACTTGACTTTAAGGAAGTTACACGTGTTTACGTCATCAAGTGATTTTTCTTTCGACGTTTTATTTGTATTTTTATTAATATTATACTAATTTATTTGTTATTTCGTTATTTAAAATAAAAAATTATGTCAATTTGTATAATTTGGCGAGTGGTTTGGCGATTTATATAATTTGGCGAAATTGGTCGACGGGAGAAGTAGTACCATTAACATTGCTTTGAAGTTGAAATTAAAAGTCATGATTTGTACACGCACCGGGTACCGTACGTATTGTTATACGAACCGGGTTTGGCGTAATTTTTTTAGTACAATTTGGCGAAAACCTCGTTTTCGAATACCAATTACATATGTATTTTTAAATTATTTTCTACTATTTTTCAAATGAAATAGCAATGAAAAAAAAAAGCTTAATTAACATCTATAGAGCAAAACAATTTAGAACATTTTTTGTAAATAAAAAGAAAATGAATTCAAATAAACATTTATTAATGAATAAGCAACAATAGCGGGGCAACCATGTCAGGCAAAATAACGCCATTTTGGTGCCAAATAGGTACCCCGTCGTGTATATGATACCTGTGCGTAATATTTTTCGTTTCGATTCGTTAGAAGTGAAAGCCATTTATTTTAAATGTTTCAGTTTGGAATGAAAGTTTTGTATTAAATAAAATGATAATGAAATTCAAATTGAATTATAAATAAAGGTAATATGATACATTTATTAGTATACATTTAAGGGAGTCGAAACTGGTCGCCAAATTAGTTTAAAATAATATCATTTTCTAAAATAAAAATAAAATATCTGTTATGATTAAAATTAGAGTTGCCATCATTAGAGAAATTTATTTAAAATTAGAAAAAAATTAATATTACAAAAACTAATTCGAATTTAAAAATTCTAATACCAGTTTTTAGATCTGCGGTTCAATGCTGATTTTTGGTGTTAATTTCATCGCAAAGAACTCCATATTTTAGGAGAATTTGCCATGAAATATAATCAGTTGTTTAATCAATCGTTTCATAGAATCGTTTCATAAATTAGTTTCATTTCAGCCGTTTCATAAATTCGTTTCATTAGGATTTCATATATATTGGGTAGACTTTTTTTCCAAAATCATTACAAAAATTTGTGAAAACCTTCAGTATAATGCAGAAAACCTCTAATATACAGGGTGCAATATGTTACCTATCGCCGACCTTTAATTTCTCAACCGTTGGTCGTAGACATATAGTTCCAATTACAAAAACGTTTCAAATGAGGTAAATATTCATGTTGTGTCATTATATAAAGTAAAAAATCAATTTTACAAAAATTACTAAATCTAAATTTTTATACGGTCCCCCAGTCCCTATAGTTATATTTAGTAAAAGTTTACACATATCATAACAGATATAACACAAAAAGTTTGACATCTGTACTACAAAAATTGACAGAGTTATTAAATTTCAAAGTTTGAGATTTTTTCGCATGATTTTGTCATTCTATGAGGGATCAGTTAAAAGATTAATTAAAGTAATTCGAGATCAAAATCAGGGTGCAATGTTCTTTTTACGGCGAAACCACCTTTAGGCGGTATCGCCAAATTGGGGTATCACCAAAGAGGGTTACTTCATTAAAAAAATTTAACTGACATTTAGGGGTCGTATACAAAGCGAAGAATTAAATATTGAAATTAAACTGAAAAATAAATATGAATTTATTATAAAATTAGAAAACGGTCTACCATAAAAAATGAATATGTCAAATGACGAAATCTACTAGCGATACTGCTCATAGTGTTCTCCATTGGTGCAATGCACAATTGAATGCGTGACAGTACTGAGTCCTGGACACGTTACAGCTCAGTAGGTGTGTAAACTGTGCGACAATCAAGGATGATGCGCTGCTTCAGATAAACAAGAGAAGTGGTCTCAGTCACATAGACCCATCCCTTGATATAACCCTAGAGGTAGAAATCCATGGGCATCAAGTCCGGTGAAAGCGGTGGCCACTCTACCAGACCACCATATCCAAGGATCTGTTGACGGAATTCAGTGGCCAGATACGCCCGGACGTTTGATGTTTTGTGTGGAGAGTGCTCCATCATGTTGAAACCACAATCGGCATGCATGTCGGTGAGGCAGAGCTTCATACCAATCACGTACCGTGTTTGTAGCAGATGCAGGTGACGATCCGCCGTTAAGGTCCCATCGTAGAAGATGGGTCCAGCAATCCGGGTTCCCCATATACCGCACAACACGTGTCGTACTGCGCGGGCGATGTGGAGGTTTTTCCAGAGACCAGTAATCTACATTGTGCACGTTCACAATGTCACCCCGTATAAACAATGACTAATCTGTTACACAGAATGTCACAAAGGAATGACGGATTTTCCTCTAAGGTGTTGAGCATGAAATTACAATAAAAAAATTGTCGTATGTGGTCACCCAGCATCAATGCTTGCACCAGTGTCAGATATGGTATGGATGCTCATCAAGTGCATGTAACAAATGTCAGACATGCTGACAACATGCCTCGCTTATTTCCGCCGAGTTCAATTGTGGAATTAAAAGGGCGAATCCCAGCACCTCCTCCCGTGTCACTGGAACATTACACCTTGCCTGTCTACTTGTTCTGGATCGTGGAGAAACAGAGCCAGTCTTTCTAATATAGTTCAATTCATTAGTTATAGTTCCATGCCTTGGATGTTGATCCTTAGGGAAACGTTCTGAATAAACACTCGCAGCCTCTCTGGCATTCCTTTGACATTCTCCATAAATAAGTATTATTACGGCATGTTGCATGCATGCGTAGCTTGCCATCACGATCTCAGCGCTGGCTAGCATGTCCACTGCTAGATGGCTCGTGTTTTATTCCGAACGTGTGGCGCTGCGGTACTATTGTAATTTGCATAATCCCAATTTTCATGCTCGCTATATCTCGGCTGGTCGTTTTTATTCCGCTGCCAATTATTTAGTCCTTAGTGAGTATGTTTTATTTTCCGGTTGCCGATTCTACCTACATTGATGTTTGAAGGTTGTTCGACCCATAAAAGAGTTAAACAACACTTTGAGCACTATCACTAGTAGATTTCGTCATTTGACATATTCCTTTTTTATAGTAAACCGTTTTCTGATATTATAATAAATTGATATTTATTTTTCAGTTTAATTTCAATATTTCATTCTTCGCTTTGTATACGACCCCTAAAAGTCAGCTAAAATTTTTTAATGAAATAACCCTCTTTGGTGATACCCCAATTTGGCGATACCGGCTAAAGATGGTTTCGCCGTAAAAAGGACATTGCACCCTGATTTTGATCTCGAATTACTGTAATTAATCTTTTAACTGATCCCTCATTGAAAGACAAAATCATGCGAAAAAATCTCAAACTTTAAAATTTAATAACTCTGTCAATTTTTGTAGTACAGATGTCAAAATTTTTGTGTTATATATGTTATTATATGTGTAAACTTTTACTAAATATAACTGTAGGGACTGGGGAACCGTATAAAAAGTTAGATTTTGTAATTTTTGTAAAATTGATTTATTACTTTAAATAATGCCACAACATGAATATTTACCTCATTTTAAATGTTTTTGTAGTTGGAACTATATGTCTACGACCAACGGTTGAGAAATTAAAGGTCGGCGATAGATAACATATCGCACCCTGTATAACTAGAAAAGATTACCACAAGTTCAAATATTTTATCTATAGCTTCTATTCTCATTTTATAATAGCACTTAATCCTTAAATGTATTTTCTTTTTCTTTAAAAATTACGATAAGATTCCTGTTATAAAATAATACTTTTTGGAATAATTGTTTTATAAAATATAACTTGCAAAACAACTACGATAGTTATACGTTTCTTTTTTTTTTCGCCTATTTTATCTATTTAAATGCTTATATGTTTTACATATGTAAACAAATCATAGAACGTTCATGATATACAGAAGAAAATGTCTTTTCATGTCCCATTCATTATTAAAAACTTTAATAAATCAAAAATTTCTTTTAGGAATACCAAAAAGAAACCAATTTTGTTGAAAATGTGTATAAGAGAATGAAACTATTCAACATTTTAATTGACATTCGAATGCGAATTTAATAGAGCCATGATGCCCTGTCTTATCTGTCTTGTTTCGGTTTATAACCACATTTTCGTACATGATAAAGAGAAATGCTTAGGACTTTCTTTGAAAACGAAAAAAAAGTTCCTTGAAAGGGAAAATAATAATATGTACAGGGAACGTTTCAATGACGCCTTAGTTTTACATCACGAAACATAAACATACGTAAGTCATTTTTTTTTTATTTATCTTTACAATATCGAATTTTCAAATGTAAATGGTGAATATAAACGACATGTTTGAGTTTCAGAAAATGTAATTCTTTTACATGCATACATATCTATATACATGTGCCCGTTTCTGATGTAGAGAGAAACAGACTTCGAATATGTATGATATGACGGTAAGATAATCGCTGATGTTACAAGATTAATTTTTTGTACACATACATAAATGTACACATGCACCCCCCCCCCTTTCCATTCTCACACGTAGACGCACAAAATACAGAGAAACAGAGGGATGGTTGTCCCCGTTAGATTTAAACAATCTTATAATTGAGTCACGTATCACAGCATATCCATAAATTACCTTTACAACTTCAAATATAAATAACTAAAGGATGAAGTTAGATATCTCATTTCTGTGTTTTTAATTTAAAAGAGGATCTCTGAATGTTTTGTTTGTTTTGTGTTTGAGGTACATTGAGTTAGTGGTGAAGAGGTTTTGTCACAATTCCACACAATGTCTACGCCACAGAAGAAGGCGCAGTGTGTTTCATGGTACATAGAAACAATATCCAATACACAGGACCACTGACATTTCAGGACTAAATAGGGAACAAAACCTCCATGAAGACTATATTTAGTCCATATTTAGTCCTGGAATGTCGTTGGACCAGTATATCTCATCTTGCATCTATGAACCAAAAAGCACACTGCGCCTTCTTCTGTGGAGCAGTCATTTTGTGGAAATGTGACGTCACTTCTTCACCACTTACTAATAGAAACACAGCGTACTTGTTTTCAATGTACTTGAAAAACAAAGAAAACAAGACTTTCAGAGATCCTCTTTTAAATGAAGAAAACATAACTGAGATATATTCTTCCACTCTTTAGTTATTTAGATTTGAAGTTGTAAAGGTAATTTGTGGACACGCTGTATTTTTAAAAGGATCTTATTAATTGTAATCTGAATCCTCACAAATGTTCTAATTTATTGTTGATTGGACACGCTGTATTTTTAAAAGGATCTTATTAATTGTAATCTGAATCCTCACAAATGTTCTAATTTATTGTTGATTGGACACGCTGTATTTTTAAAAGGATCTTATTAATTGTAATCTGAATCCTCACAAATGTTCTAATTTATTGTTGATATACTGCAAAGTGCATGCATTTTTCCATCATACCTTTATATTTACATTCTTATTCCTTTTTCATTTTTTTCTTTTTCTCTGTAAATAATAATTTTAAATTTAACGTGTAGAAAAGATCAGTGTAAAGCTCAATTTTCCACCTTTACATATTACTATTCTAATCTGCTGTACACTAGTATTGACTGATAACTACAGCATAATTTCAAAAGCATGACGCTTAAATTAGTAATTAACAAAGAATATATTTATGTATAATTTATCTGGTCTAGTGGACTCAGTGATAACAGGGGATTTTTAAATAGTTTTATAATGAAAAAATTTTTCGTAAAATTATATATCCGAAATTAGACAAAATATGACCACAGGAATACACCTAAAAAGCGCGTTTCAAAATAGTGGAATGATTTCGCCTGACTTTGGAAAATCATTTTGATTTAAGATTTTCATGGGAATGCTTTTCTTTATTTCACAAATTATATTTGAACTAGTTTTAAACAGTACACAAAAATTCACTATTCCTTATAAATTACAAATTAATGTGCTGCTTAAGCTCTTTAAATTACAAAAATGTCTGGATGCAAAAAAATCATTTTTAGTACTTTCATTATGATTTCATTATTCATTATTCAAACTAGACTTATTTTTAATTATTTTACGTACTATCCTGATTATTTACTTCTTTTTCAGTTGCTAAGAAAGTAACATTATTGCATACGGCTAATCAGTAGTAACGCAGAGCAGTGACGTAGTGCAGGCGGTCCATGGCTGCACCGGGAGAAAAATGTCTACGAAGTCCAGAGTGGTTTCTTCTGACTTAGGAAAATCAACTTAATTTAATATTTTCAGTGTAATACTTTGCTTTATTTCACAAGACAAAATTGAAATATTTTAAGCAGTACACAAAAATTCAGTAATCCTTACAAACTACAAATTACTGTAGCACTGCTTAAGTTCTTTAAATTACAGAAAAACCTTGATAAAAAAAATAATTATTGGACATTTTCAGCACCTTCATTATGATTTCGTTATTCACATTTAACTTATTTTTATATTCTTATACTTCCTAACTAGATTCTTTCTTCTTGTTCTTTTGTTATAGAAGTAACAGTATAGCATGCAGTAGAATCCACAGTAATGTAAAGTAGTGACGTACTGTAGGAGGTCCAGGGCTGCAATGGACAGAAAATGTTTAGGAGCGCCAGAATGTTCTTCCATAATACAAACAACATAAATAGTCTAAGCTACTAAAGAGTAGCACAATATATTCAACTTCCCCGTTTGATAAAAATACGCTCAATGTACTGTCGTAGTACATTATCAGTACCCAATGTACTGACAATGTACTACGCCCAACTCACGTAGAAAAGAATTGTGACAATATTGCGCAGAGTTTGGATTAAGATTCTAACATATTGGACACATTATTATTGTCATCAAAGTTCCTTTTATGTCTGCTGTTCCTCTATTCTAAGTGTGGTTCACCACTTTCCAATAAAACTCCTGGATATTCCTATACAAATAAGTAGCAATTGAAACAAACGGGAATAGAAATGTGCCACGAAAACATAGGATTTGTCGTACACTCAATGCCTCTCGCCAGGTTCAATAATCATTGTTCATTTATAAGATATGGCAGATTTTCGGTAAAGAGAGGTTTCGTGTAGGAAACTTTAAATATACTTGGTAAATAATGAGAATTTCTTTTAAAACAAACCCAATACTTTTACTGTATTTAATAAACAACAACAACAACAAAAAATACTGAATACACTGGTCTGCAAAAGTTAAGGGAAAGTGCCCGTATGCTTTCAATTGTGCACGGTTTACCGAATATCTACCAAAATTCTTGACGAATTGTCCTTAAACTTCTAGGATATAAAGAACATGTTTCACTTCATGCCTTCAAGATTTAGTATATATTTAATATAATGAATATAAAGGAATACAAAGGAATACAAAGAAGCCAATAATAAATATAATAATAAAATAATGTTTGCGATCACCCCTGCCAGAGAAAATATACAAAATGGTATGTCACTGTAGCAAATGACTATGTAGTTCCTGTTTAACGGTCGTGTGCATTTGTGTAAGCATACCTCACATATTCGTGAAAGTATTAACATTTCTGTGAAATAAATCAAATGGTTTTTTTTTAAAGAATACAAAGTTTTCAATCGAATTTACGCCCTTTCCAAAAACTTGGAAAAAAAACAGTAGAAACAGTATACTGCAATTAAAACATGACTATACTGAATATTTGTTGCGATATGGGAATTTATATGAAATAATAACGGTGCATGCGCAAAAAATTAAAAAAAAATTATTTCATATTTTGGTAGTCAGTTATTTAATGCAACCCATATAAAAAGTTCTGTCAAATTTTCTGAAAATTCAAAAGAATACAGTGACCTGGTTGACAAATTGTGGAAATTCCCTTATAATAAAGCTACTTTTAAAAAGCAACTCACTATATCGCCCCTAACTTTCTGAATTTTAGTGATATTTGACTGGACTTTTAATGTACGTTCCTCTAAATAGCTGACTACAAAATTATGAAATAAAAATTTTGGAATCTTTCGCACATACGCAGTTAGAAATTATTTCATACAAATACCAATATGTCATCAAATATTCAATATACTCATGTTTTAATTACTAATCATGTTTCAGTTTCTGTTTCTACTGTTCGTTTTCAAGTTTTCAAAAAGTGGTTTTAAATTTGGTTAAAAAACCTGTGTTCTATAATAAAAAAACATTTCAATTTTTCACAGAAACATTAACACCTTCACGTATATGCACGTCATGCCTACATAAATGTACACCACCGTTAAACAGAAACCACATAACCATTTTCTGGAGTGACAGACCATTTTGAGCATTTTCTCTTTCATGGGCGATCGCAAACATTATTTTATTATTAAATTTATTGTTTCCCCACTAATTGTCCCCGTGACTAAATCTTCACTGCAGAATATGACATCAAACATGCTATTTACATTCTCAAAGTTTTAAAGACAGTTCCTCAAAAAGTTTGGCAGATATTCGACAAACCGTGAACAATCGAAAGTACCCGGTCACTGATCCTTAACTTTCGGAGGCTAGTAGGTATAATAGTCATATAAATAGTCATATGCCGATTAAAAATTTTAATTTTTTTTTTGGCTTTGCAGTATGTATTCTGTTGAAGTTTATGCCAGTATGGTATAGTGTAAGGTACATGAACTGCTTTTATAGTATATTTACGTTACAACCTTTAAGGTGCATGCATGTTTGTTTGAATTACATATATTTGTTATATTTCTGCCAATACATTTAACGTAAATTTACGTGGATTTTTTTAAGAATGTAGTTCAGTTGAAACTTGAGTAATACATGCGTAAACTGAAATAACTTTTATATATGAAAATAATCTTGATAAATTGTGTTTCCAAAAAATACCTATAAAATCGTATTCTTCCGTTTATCATCTTTAATTTCTTGGCACATAGAACTTTTACTTGCTCACTTTTTTCACAACTGAATAACTAATCTTTTTTAAGCATGAAAAATTTTATTCTAAAATTCTGGTGAACTGTAGATTATACACGCCTTAAATTATCTTACGTTTTGCTGCGTGAAATAAAACTTGCAAATGATTCGAATATCTGAAACATATTTTCTTTCTGGCATATTTTTTTTTTTTGGTTAAACTATAAATTATTTATAGCTGCCTACGAAAATTCTGCCGTCGAATTGTTTACAAAAATGAAAATAACAGTACGTCTATTGAATACTTTCCACTGAATAATCAATCAAATCTTTCACCCTTAAGAGAAACTCTTTTTGAAGTTTGTTAAGAAATAAGTTTGTAGAATAAATAGTTGATCTGAACAATCTTTAAACGTTAGCAAATTTCAAAACGAATGAAAGGTTTAGTAGATAAAATATTAACTAAGCTTTATAAAAAAATGCAATGACATTATTTTTAATTGTTAGAAATAAATAATTAAGATTATTGTTAATAATATTACTTTGTGATAATAAATATTTACTTGGGGTTAAAATGAAAATGTTAAACTAAAAAATATTCAATCAATAATAACTCAATAGTACCTGAATAAATTAGCATCGGGTAAAACATTTTGTTTAGATAATATATACAAATGTGCAATTTTAATTACGCCAAATATTATTTAAAATATTTTTTCTGTCTATTTTAACTCACTTTATGTTTCATTCAGAATATCTATTAAGACTAAATTTAGTATAAATATTTTTATAAAACCTTACGGAATCTCTAGTCTAAAAACATTACTAACGCTGCTGCTGCCTTTTTAAATCTACCGTGTCCTTTTTAACTCACAGACTATCAAAGACTAAGAGCTTATGTGCCCGCCGGTTCTGTATGTACGTACGTATGTACGTAACGCCATAACTTTTGATAGAAATATCCGATTTGCTTCAATTTTTTCCAGGTTCATTCTGATAAGGCGCTTCCCTGATCAGTTTTTGTGGTTCATTGGTTAACGTTAAAGGGGGAAAAGGGGGGATACACCCCGTAATTTATATAAATGGGTTTTCCATACAGAAATATTCAATTTGTTCCAAATTTGGTATACCAGTTTATTATACTATAGAGCTTCCCTGATTAGATTTGGAAGATCATTACTTAAGTATAGGAACTCACAGGAACTCACCTTGCACTTCGCGCTGAAGGCTCCAACTGACACGCTCTGCGCCAAAAACGACTGCTTTCCGCACCCTCTGCTTTTACTCAACGTAACCCCCCAGGATTTCTATCAGGATCACATTGCAAGCTCTTTTCCTCGTTAGTGGAATGCCATTGTCTCCCCATCTTCAACAGACATATCAAAAGGTCGTGCGAACCCCTCTTCAACCATCTTTTTTTCCCTTCATTCCATCTGTACATTTTCACCGGCTCAATCCAGTTTCAGATAAGCAAAGAATGTTACTTTGAAGTTCCAGTACACAGGTCATACAATATATAATATATTAAGACAAAAGTAATATAGAACCCTAGTTCCAATAGCAGATGTTTCTCAGAACCTGACAGGTAGTTCAGTTACATAACTTTTATATTATCAAAAACTACACATCCCAATTTAATCATACTTTGCAGGCACGTATTTAACTAGACTGCGGTGTGCAGTGTCTAATGATTTTTTTTTTTTTGACTATTTATTGGGATCTTTTCGAAATTTTTATACAAAATTCCATTGTCCGAATAAAGAATTAATTCATATTTTTAAAATAGTCGTTTCCTATACAATAATGCCAGATTTTTAGAACCTTTGTAATAATAATATTCCCAAAAACTGTACTTCAAACCGAAGTACATATTTACACATAAATATGGAAAATAAACATTTAAATAAATATATATATATACACTATATGGCCAAAGGTGACCGGTCACTTGCGATTTTTGACGTTTTGTTAAATATCTAGAAAAATACATGAGGAATTAACCTGAAATTACAGTTGTGTAAACAGTATTGTATAGTAGACTAGCAAACCCCGCGGCTTTGCTCGCGTAATATTTGAAATATGCGAAGTGATATTCATATGTCTAATTTTTATTAAAAGGTACTAACTAAATTTTTATTTTATTAAAAAGTAATATTTTATTTTATTAAAAGGTTTTTTATTAAAAATGTACTTATTACTTTTAGGAATAATTCAAAAATTACTATTTAAAACACAGTTTGATTAAACATCATTATTACACTGCATTAGGCAGAAATGAGACTTAAATTAATAAAATGAAATAAAACTAAATAAAACTAAATAAATGATAATTTAGAAAATATTTTGAAATTTTTATGCTCAATTAATACGCTCATTTCAGTATTCATTTGAAGTTTTGAATTTTGTAGAAACCATCTTCTTACATCTTAAAATTAACCATCATGTCAAATTCCAAGTCTCTCCAAATTCCAAGTCTCAATACCTCTCTCAACATAAAGGGCTATGTTGAAAGATGAACTGTCGCCATTAATTTGCCAACATTAATTTTGAATTCGGTTTGTTATTTCCTAATATTCCACACAAACGTAATTTAAAAAGCTTTTAAAGCCCTTTTTTAGAACGTTTGTTGTTCCCTGTGAACCCCAGGTGGTAGAATCACCGGCATAAAATATAGCCTGTGTAGGATCAGAGAATGTTACCATTGATTCGCAACTATTACTTTTATAATCGGTTTATATTCCCTGAAATTGCATAGAATCGTAATTTTAGAACTTTTTTAGAATGCTTTTCGCACCTCCCCTTCGCTTCACCTCTTTTTAATTCGAATTTATTTTCGACGTTCCTTCGAGGGCATTTATATTTTATAAGTAACTACCATGTCATATTTAAAGTTTCTAGCCTTTTCAGTATCACAAAAATCGCAATTTAGAAAGTTTTTAGCTCCTGCAACCCTCTGGTGGTAGCGGAACAGACATAAAATATAGTTTATGTTTGAGCAGGTTCTATCACCAAAATTTGTCATCATTATTTTTTTAATCGGTTTGGTAATTTATAAGTTTGCTTAAAAATTGTAATTTATAACGCTTTTCACTCACTTCATATTTTTAAATTTGGAATTTTCTTTCGACTCTTCGTAGAAAGCAGTTGCATCTTGTAAGTAAATACCATGCCATACTTCAAAGTGTTAGACCCCTCAGTTGTGCAAAAAACGCGAATTAGAACATGTTTTGCTTTTGCAACCCTCAGATGGTAGTGACAGCAACATAAAATATAACCTATGTTATAGCAGGGACTGTCACCATTGATTTGCAACCATTACTTTTGAGATAGCTTTGGTATTTTCTTAGATTGAGTAGAAATCGCAATTTAGAACGTTTTTAGAACGCTTTTCGCGCATTTTCACCCCTTTTTAAACTTCCAATTTTTTCGAAACTGTTCTTAAAGATCATTTATATCTAATAAATATGTACCTTGCCTAATTTGAAGTTGTTAGCCCCTACCGATCACAAAAATCGAAATTTAGAATGCTTTTTTGCTCCTGCAACGTCTTGGTGATAGTGATACCGACATAAAATAGCGTCTATGTTAGAGCAGAGGCTGTCAGCATCAATTTCCTACCATTACGTTTGAAATCAGATTCATTCTTCCTGAGATATTGCCGACAAATCGCATTTAGAACGTTTTTAGAACGCTTTTCGCGCATTTTGCTCCTGCATCTCCTCTGAGGTAGTGGAAACAGATATAAAATATAGCCTTGGAGCAAGATCTGTCACCATCATTTTTACACCATTATATTTGAAATCGGTTCAGTACTTCCTGAGATTGCATAGAAATCGCAATTTAGAAAGTTTTTTACAACGCTTTTTGCGCATTTTGACCCCATTTTAAATTTCGATTTTTTTTTAGGAAATGTCCTTAGAGATCATTAATACCTTATAACTAACTACCATTCCAAATTTCACGATTCTAGGTCCTTCCGTAACGCAAAAGCCGCAATTTAGAACGCTTTTCTCCTGCACCCTCTTTGGGGTAGTGGCACCGACATAAAACATCGCCTATGTTGGAGCAAGGGTTGACACCATCATTTTGACGCCATTATTTTTTAGATCGGTTTGGTATTTCCTGAGATTGTGTAGAAACCACCATTAGAACGTTTTTAGAACGCTTTTCGGGCATTTTCACCCCTTTCAAATTTCGAATTGTTTAAGAACTGTTCTTAGAAATCCTTTATATCTAATAAGTAGCTAATATTTCAAATTTCATATTTCTAGGCCCTTCAGTAAAGCAAAAATCGTATTTTCAGAATGTTTTTTGCTCCTGTACCCCCTTTCGGGTAGTGGCACCAACATAAAACATAGCCTATGTTGGAGCAAGGGTTGTCACCGTCATTTTGACACAATTGTTTTTTAAATCGGTTTGGTATTTCCTGAGATTGTGTAGAAACCACAATTTAGAACGTGTTTTAGAACGATTTTCGGGCATTTTCACTCCTTTCAAATTTCGAATTGTTTAAGAACTGTTCTTAGAAATCCTTTATATCTAATAAGCAGCTAATATTTCAAATTTCATATTTCTAGGCCCTTCAGTAACACATAAATCGCATTTTTAGAACGTTTTTTGCTCCTGCATCCCCTTTGGGGTAGTGACACCGACATAAAATATAGCCTATCTTAGAGCAAGCTTTGTCACCATCATTTTGACACCAATTTTTTTTAAATCGGTTTGGTATTTTCTGAGATTGTGTAGAAACTACCATTTAGAACGTTTTTTAGAACGCTTTTTGTTCTTTTTTACCCCTTTTAAATTTCGAATTGTTTAAGAACTGTCCTTAGACATCATTTATATCTTATAAGTAACTAATATTCAAAATTTCATATTTCTAGGCCCTTCAGTAACGCTAAAATCGCATTTTTAGAACGTTTTGTGCTTCTACACCCCCTTTGGGTGAGTGGCACCGACATAAAACATAGCCTATCTTGGAGCAAGCGTTGTCACCATCATTTTGACACCAAAAGTTTTTAAATCGGTTTGGTATTTCCTGAGATTGTGTAGAAACTACCATTTAGAACGTTTTTAGAACGCTTTTTGTGCTTTTTTAACCCTTTTAAATTTCGAATTGTTTAAGAACTGTTCTTAGACATCATTTATATCTTATAAGTAACTAATATTCAAAATTTCATATTTCTAGGCCCTTCAGTAACGCTAAAATCGCATTTTTAGAACGTTTTTTGCTTCTACACCCCCTTTGGGTGAGTGGCACCGGCATAAAACATAACCTATCTTGGAGCAAGCGTTGTCACCATCATTTTGACACCAAAAGTTTTTAAATCGGTTTGGTATTTCCTGAGATTGTGTAGAAACTACCATTTAGAACGTTTTTTAGAACGCTTTTTGTGCTTTTTTACCCCTTTTAAATTTCGAATTGTTTAATAACTGTTCTGAGACATCATTTATATCTTATAAGTAACTAATATTCAAAATTTCATATTTCTAGGCTCTTCAGTAACGCTAAAATCGCATTTTTAGAACGTTTTTTGGTCCTACACCCTCTTTGGGGTGGTGGCACCGACATAAGATATAGCCTATGTTCTAAGTTGGACTAACACCATCATTTTGATACCATTACTTTTGGAATCGGTTCGGCAGTTCCAGAGCTTACCTCCGACAAATAAACAATATTTTCCTCTTTATAATAGGAGTATAGATTAATATTAACACAATTATTCTAATTGGTAAACAAATCATATTAGATGTAAATTTCCAACTGGGCGAAAAATGTGGTCCGGACATTTTTCGGTCATTTTTCGCCCAGTTGGAAATTTACATCTAATATGATTTGTTTACCAATTAGAATAATTGTGTTAATATTAATCTAGTGTAATTTCGTATCCAGCGATTTCTGGAGTTCCATAACCTGAGATTTATTCTGTTGAGCTGAACCAGGTTTCAGACCAGATGCTGTAATCATCAAGGATAGCTGGGTGAAAAAGTTCGACCAGAATCGTCCGGGATAGCTCAGATGGCAGAGCACTGGCGGCTTTAGCCAGGGAGGTCCCGGGTTCGTATCCTGGTCCGGACATTTTTCGCCCAGTTGGAAATTTACATCTAAAAATTATTATATAGCTCATATATTTCCTTGAAGGTTTTTTTCCTGAAACCTCATAGGGGATCGTCAACAAATTGAAAAGGAACGAATATCTTTTGGATAACCTTGTAAAAACTAATAGAGCAAAAGTGTTTAAACTCGAGATTATTAATAAGTATCTTATTGTAATATATTGTGTTCATTTTTATGAGGATAGCATGTATACTCGTAGAGAAATTAAGGTTTTTATAAAAAAAAGTCCGAAATTTCGCCAAGTTTTTTGCTGATAATTTGCAGAGTTCTTAATATAAGTGATTTTCAGAAAATATGATGAACAACATTGTACACAATACGCCGCAATCAGAATGAAAAAATAATAAAAATTGGATGAAAAATGAGCAGGTTTACTAAAACATGTTTCACTGCGCATGCGCGAATGCAATCAAAATATAATGTGTATAATGTGTTAGCTAAATGTATAGAGCAACTTCTGTAAAAGTCTCAAAAACATAGTTTAAAATGTCTGTTAATAATCGTTTATAGAATAAGCTCAAGATCCGTTGTTCCTAAAATGAAGCAAAAACATAAGAGGTTTTATCAATATATCCATTGATTAGTGCCAATTTAGCATACACAATATTGCACGTAATACTGTATTTGGATACAATCCCTTATCTTTTTTGTTTCATTTTGGGAACAACGGATTTTGAGCTTATTCTATAAACGATTATTATCAGACTTTTCAAACTAGGTTTTTGAAACTTTTACAAAAGTTGCTCTATACATTTAGCTAACACATTATGTACATTATATTTTGATTGCATTCGCAGTGAAACATTTTTTAGTAAACCTGCTCATTTTTCATCCAATTTTTATTATTTTTGCATTCTGATTGCGGGGTACTGTGAACAATGTTGTTCGTCATATTTCCTCAAAATAACTTTTTTTATATTAAGAACTCTGCAAATTATAAGCAAAAAACTTGGCGAAATTTGGGACTTTTTTTACAAAAACCTTAATTCCTTTACGAGTATACATGCTATCCTCATAAAAATGAACACAGTATATTACAATAACCACTTATTAATAATCTCGAGTTTAAACACTTTTCCTCCATTAGTTTTTACAGGGTTACCCAAAAGATATTCGTCCTTTTTAAATTTTTTGACGGTCCCCTATCGGGTTTCGGGAAAAATCTTCGCTGAAATATATTACCTATACTATACTGTTTACACAACTGCAATTTCAGGTTAATTCCTCATGTATTTTTCTAGGTATTTAACAAAACCTCAAAAATCGCAAGTGACCAGTCACCTTTGGCCATATAGGGTATGTATATATATATATATATATATATAATTATGCCATATTTTAAGCTAATTGTGTATTTTCAATCGTTGAAATATTTTTTTAATGACACCTGGAGCACAATTTGATAATAATACATATTTAACAGTACATAAATGATATGTTTGCCTTCATAGTTAACAGCACACTGTGTTTGTTTTTTTCTTTTTTTTTTTGTTGTTGTTGTTGTTTTCAATCTTATTTTGATTTTTAAGATTATTTGAAACATTTGTTTTATTTTCAGCATAATTAATTGATTTTTTGTCCTATTTTTTGAACAAAATCAACAAGATTAAAGGTATCTTGATGTCAATACATGAACATTTAATGAAAAGTTCTTAAGTGTGAAGTCGCGCATTTCCAAATGACGCCAAAGATGGCAGTGAGTGTTTTCGTACGATATGCATTGAAATCTTATTAAGCAGATCTGAAATTTTTTTGTAAAATGTTCTACACATTCTTGACAAACGGTGCATTTTAGTAACAGTCAAGATAGCTATTAAATAAAAGCATTTTAATACATTTTAGAAATAGCTATGTGAGTCATATCTACCCTATATATATAAAATCGTAATGAATCGAATTGAAACGAATTTATGTAACGATTCTATGAAACGACTGATTAAACAACTGATTACGTTTCATGGCGATTTCTCCTAAAATATGGAATAATTTGCAATGAAATTAACACCAAAAACCCGTATTGATCCTGTTCGGACCTTGTGCGCATGCCGAACGAGCTCCGTAGCTTTGCGGTCATGTGACCCAGTTCAGTTGTGGCTTAGCTGCCATTGCGGCACGTTGTGTATTCGAGCGGGTCTTATCCCCAAGTATATAGTTGTTATTTAGCTGCCATTTCGGCACATTGTGTATTCGAGCGGGTGTTATCCCCAAGTATGGTATGTTGTTCTTGAGCTGCCATTGTGGCACATTATGCTATAGCGGGTCTTATCCCCAATTATTCTGTTGCTTATAGCGGGAGTATTCCCCAAAAGATGTTTTATGAACGTCACTTGTTCTAACAGCGGGTTATTACCCCAAAGTCACCTCATCATTCTACATGTTTTTCAGTGTTTGTGATTGTTTGTAACATTTGTGTGCTGTGTGATATAAAAATGTGAAAAAGAAAACTATTTGTCTTCAATCTTAAAGTTACACACAGTATTCACATACATTTTTGTGGTCCGTCGATTTCGCAGCGAAATAGCTGCTATGGAAAAATTAAATAGAACAAAAGGTGCTCTAAAAGGTGCTATAACGAAATTAGAAAATTTCGTAAAAGATAATACAGACGAAATTAATTACTCGAGTACCGAGCTCGAAATAAAGATTCGAAAATTACCTGAGCTTCAAGCAAAAGTATCGGAAATACGGGATAAATATTATGATATCCCTGAGATTAAGGACTTACCAGAAATCGAAAACGAGTTAGATGAACTCGAAGATCGTCTCGAGAAACTTGAGGTAAGTCTCAACCTATTTCTTAAAAATCTTAAAGTTTCTGAAATAAATGTGCATGCTGATAGTATTGAATCTATAAGTTTGAATAATATTAAAGTTAAGTTACCTGAAATCCCACTACCAACATTCAATGGTAAATATGAAGAGTGGTCAATCTTTAAAGTACAATTTACAAATTTAATTATCAATAATGCTCAGTTAAATGACGCTCAGAAGCTGTTTTATTTGCGAGCATCGCTAAAAAATGAAGCAAAACAACTAGAGAGCCCAGACGATTCCTTAGAGTCATTGTTTACAGCACTTACTGAAAGATTCGAAAATCAACGTTTGCTCATTGACACTCATTTATCAGCTATAATTAATTATGAAAAAATACATTACGAGTCTTCTAAAGAATTGAGATCCTTTATTGATTGTGTAAATAAAAATTTGAGGGCCTTAAAAGTATTACAATATGAACAAAACAATCTGTCTGATGCTATCCTTATCAATATTATATTGCAAAAGGTAGATAAGGAATCTCGAAAATTATTTGAATATTCGATTAAAAAATCAGAATACCCGCAATTTAATGAATTAATGTCATTTTTGGAAAACCGCAGTTCTACGTTAGAAAGCGTAAATAGATACTCTGCTTCAAAACCCTTAAACAAAAACATTCCTCTTTCGAACAAACAAAAAAATTTCATGCTAAATTCGAATGATAAATCAAATGAAAAAACTTGTATTCTGTGTAAATTGGCTTTCATAATTTGAACAAATGTTCTCAGTTTCTAAAAATGAATGTTTCTGAACGATACGATTTTGTGAAGAAAAATAAACTGTGTATTAATTGTTTGAATAATTCTCATTTCGTAAATTCTTGCATTTCAAAATATAATTGTAACACCTGTGGATTGCGACACAGCCCATCGCTTCATCGAGATAAAAAAAAAAATCCATAAATGAATTGGCTTCCCCCCAAATTTCCTCCCCTCTTGCAGGTGCGGTAAATAGAGAAACGGAAAACATTTCGTTAAATAATGAATCTTTAAAGACCTTGAATAATATAAGTAAAGAAAGAAAATCAATTTTATTGAGTACATGCTTTGTTTTTATAGAAGATAATTTCGGAAATAAACGAAGGTTTAGAGTCATTTTGGATAATGCTAGCAATGTCAATATTTTAACTAAGGATTGCGCTGACATGCTGAAATTTAAAAAAAGGATAATTAATGTACCCGTTACAGGATTAAACGGTTATACTTATAATGTAAAAAATAAAATTTCGAGTGTAATTACAAACGAAGATGGCTCTTTCAGGGAGAATATAGATTTCTTAATTGTTCCCAAAATCACGGATGTAATTCCATCAAGGCAATTAAATGTATCGGACATTAATTTACCGAATATTGTGGAATTGGCAGACCCCACATTTTTCAAACCGGGAAAAATTCACGCATTGGTTGGCGCTGAATTATTTTATAGAATTTTAAAGCATAATTCAGTTAAGATAAATGATAAACTTTTTCTGCAAGACACTGTTTTTGGATGGATCCCAACTGGGGCGCTAGAGGAGAACACGCAAACAGACAATATTACTATGTGCAATTTCGTTAGAGATTTCGATGAAATAAATGATAATTTAAAACAATTTTTCGAGCTTGAGTCTATAGGCATTAAACATGATGATCCGAAAATATCGGAAACTGATCAAGCACAACAAATATTCGATAAAACTGTCAAATTTGTAGGCGATCGTTATGAAGTTCAGTTACCGTGGAAAAAAAGACTGGAAGGATTTAAATGATAATTTTAATATTGCGAAACAGCGTTTGGAAGGTCTAAAAAGAAAATTTTATCGAAACCCAGAGCTTTTTCGACAATATTCTGAAATAATCACGGAATATTTAAAGCAAGGAATTATAGAGCAGGTGCAAGAAAATGAACCTGTTTTAGACAGGGCAGTTTATTATTTGCCCCATCATGTGGTCTGTAAAGAAGATAAACTTACTACAAGGGTCCGAATCGTCTTCGATTCCAGCTCTCACGATAACAATGATTTGTCCCTTAATGATTGTTTATGGCCCGGCACCAACTTAAATCCACTTCTATTTGATATTTTAATCCACTTCAGATTATACGAAATTGCCTTTTCTTCTGATATCGAGAAGGCGTTCCTTCAAATCTCACTAGCTGAAAAAGATCGGGATTCTGTCCGTTTTCTGTGGTATGATGATGGTTTAAAATCTTTCAAGGTCTTCAGATTCAAACGTGTTATTTTTGAAGTCAATGCCTCTCCATTCCTCCTATCTGCTACCATAAAGGAGCACATCAAGCGGTTTACGAACCTACACCCAAGAACTGTTCACCTACTCGATAAATATATTTATGTGGACGATTTTATATCTGGCGAAGATACGCTGCAAGAAGCTCTTGATGTTTCCCTGAATGCTAACAAAATAATGTCTGAAGCAGGAATGATTCTTCGAAAATGGATAACCAATGATGAAGCGTTACTGAAGTGCTGGCAAAAGGAAGGTTTAAATATTCAAGCAGAACATGCTGCAATAAGCCTAGGAAGCAATCTAAACAAGGTATTAGGAATGTCCTGGAAAACAGAAGAAGATTGTCTGACATTCGAAGTCAAAAGTTTAATAGAATTCTTGTCATCGCAAAAAAGCTCAAAACGTCTACTATTGCAAGCAGTTGGTAAAATCTTCGATCCGTTAGGCATGCTGACGCCATTCACCATTAGAATAAAATGCCTGTTCCAAGAACTATGGCTAAAGAAGACAGCATGGGATGAACAGTTACCAACTAATGTGCACGAAAAATGGTTAAAGTGGCTCGAAGAACTTCCAAATTTAGCAGAATTAAAAATTCCGAGGAAAATTCTTGGTTGCTTGAATCAAGTAATAGCTGTAGACATACATGCCTTTTCTGATGCTAGTAAAATAGCGTATGGATCTGCAATTTATCTGAGAATAAAAAGAGAGAGTGATGTGGAAGTCAATCTCGTGACTTCAAAGAGTCGTGTTGCACCGATAAAGGAGATAACTCTGCCTCGGCTAGAACTTCTCGGAGCCTTACTAAGTGCAAGGCTGACCAATAAAGTAAAACCCATCCTAGATCAAAAAATCACATCGAAAGTGTACTATTGGACGGATTCCAAAATAACCTTATTCTGGATCAAAGGATCATCAAAGCGATGGAAGCAGTTTGTGGCTAACCGTGTCATAGAGATTAACGCACTTTCAGATTCGAACTCTTGGTATCACTGCTCTAGCAAGGACAATCCTGCCGATCTCTTGAACAGAGGTGCGAGTGTTAATTCCCTTGTAGAGAATCCAATGTGGTTTAGGGGACCAAAATTCCTAGCAGCTGATGACTTAGTGACTGAGCAAGAAACTATTTCTGTGCCAGAAACAGATTACATTCCAGAGACTAAATCAAAATATAAAAATAACTGTAATGATTTCAATTCTAATATTTCTCTTTCTCTTTTCAGGAATCTTGAAGAAGTAAATTTTTTTCTCAACATAAGTGGTAAATACCATAGTATTCTTCGCATACTGGCATATGTTTATAGGTTTTTTCACAATTGCAAATGTAAGTTAGCAGACCGGCGCAGAGGCAGCCTCACAACCCCAGAAATAAAAAATTCAGAAGTTTCTCTAATTAGATTAGTACAAAATGCAGAATTTCAGGAAGAGATTAAAGGTTTAAAACGGGAATCAAGGGTTCCCCCTTCCAGTAAAATTAAATGTTTATCCCCCTTTTTGGATCAAGATAATATCTTAAGAGTTGGCGGTAGGTTGGAAAATTCAGATTTAAACTTTGATAAGAAGCATCAAATCATTTTGCCGAAAGGCCATAAGCTCACAAAACTCATATTTGAGCATTTTAACAGGAAGTATTTTCATATTGGTCCCCAAACTTTAATCCATTACGTACGAATGCGGTTTTGGCCCGTAAGTGGAAAACATTTAGCGCGAAAAGTAGTGCATGATTGCGTTGTCTGTTTTAGGAACAACCCAGTTACTGCTAAACAAATCATGGGTGACCTCCCATCGGAAAGAGTAACTCCAAATTTTACGTTTAACCATACAGGAGCCGATTTTTGCGGCCGTTTTGAGATTAAATATAAAAATCAAAGACAAGGGATTTTTCATAAGGTTTATGTCGCGATTTTCGTTTGCTTAGTAACAAAGGCTATTCATTTAGAAATAGTAACGGATCTAACTTCTGATGCGTTTATCGCCGCACTTAAACGCTTTGTTTCAAGGCGAGGGAAATGCGCTTCTATTATGACAGACAATGCTACGAATTTTAGGGGTGCTAAATCAGAATTGCACAAACTTCATGAGTTAGTTCGTAGACCGGATGAAATGGAAGTTCATTCCTCCTAGATCGCCCAATTTCGGTGGTTTATGGGAGGCTGGTGTAAAATCTTTCAAGTATTATCTTAAACGAACATTAAAAGGTGCTAGATTGACTATGGAAGAATTCCAAACAGTCACCACCCAAATCGAAGGGGTACGAAATTCGCGTCCCTTAACTCCGTTATCGACCGATATAAGAGCTTAAATTTTGTAACAAAGAATTTAATTTTATTGTATTGTATAGTCCTTGTTATTGCAACTTATTATTATTGTATTTGTATTGTAATATTATTTTATGGTATTGGTATTTTATTTAGTTCTTGTATTTATAGTGTATTTTTAATATTTTGAATGTGCTACGCACATTGCAACGCGGGGCGGCATGTTCGGACCTTGTGCGCATGCCGAACGAGCTCCGTAGCTTTGCGGTCATGTGACCCAGTTCAGTTGTGGCTTAGCTGCCATTGCGGCACGTTGTGTATTCGAGCGGGTCTTATCCCCAAGTATATAGTTGTTCTTTAGCTGCCATTTCGGCACATTGTGTATTCGAGCGGGTGTTATCCCCAAGTATAGTATGTTGTTCTTGAGCTGCCATTGTGGCACATTATGCTATAGCGGGTCTTATCCCCAATTATTCTGTTGCTTATAGCGGGAGTATTCCCCAAAAGATGTTTTATGAACGTCACTTGTTCTAACAGCGGGTTATTACCCCAAAGTCATCTCATCATTCTACATGTTTTTCAGTGTTTGTGATTGTTTGTAACATTTGTGTGCTGTGTGATATAAAAATGTGAAAAAGAAAACTATTTGTCTTCAATCTTAAAGTTACACACAGTATTCACATACAGATCCACAGATCTCAAAACTGGTATTAGAATTTTAAAATTAGAATTAGTTTTCGAAATATTATTTTTTTTTTCTAATTTTAAATACTTTTTTTCTAATGATGACAACTCAAATTTTAATCATAACAGATTTTTTTTTCATATTTTAGAAAATGTTATTATTTTAAACTAATTTGGCGACGAGTTTGGCCTCCCTTAAATGTATGCTAAGAAATGCATCATGTTACTTTTATTCAGAATTCAATTTGTATTTTATTATCATTTTATTTAATACAAAATTTTCATTTAAAATTGAAACCTTTAAAATAAATGGCTTTTACTTCATTCTTTTTTTTTAATCGAAACGAAAAGAAAAATATTAGACACAGATGCCATATACGCAACGGGGTACCTAATTGGCGCCAAAATGGAGTTATTTTGCCTGACATGGTAACCCGGCTATTGTTGCTTATTTATTAATAAATGTTTATTTGAATTTATTTTCTTTTTATTTACAAAAAATGTTATAAATTGTTTTGTTCTATAGTTATTAATTAATTTTTATTTTATTTATTGTTATTTCATTTAAAAAATAACAGAAAATAATTTAAAAATACATATGTAACAGGTATTTGAAAACGAGTTTTTCGCCAAATTGTCGTAAAAAAAATCACGCCAAACTTGTGACAATGCAACAAATCATGAGATTTAATTTCCACTTCAAATCAACGTTTTAATGTTATTACTTCTCCCGTCGACCAATTTCGCCAAATTATATAAATAGCCAAATTATACAAATTTACATATTTTTTTTTATTTTAAATAACAAAAGAACAAATAAATTAGTATAACATTAATAAAAATACAAATAAAACGTCGAAATAAAAATCACTTGATGGCGTGAACATGTGTAACTTCCTTAAAGTCAAGTGAATATGACAGTTACGATCAACCATTATTGGCATTTAATCTTACAGTTTGGCGACAGATTTTTGGTCGATGGGATAACCAAGTAGCACCGTTTTTATTTACCACTCGAAAAATAAAAAAATGCTAACTGGCGAGTTAAAAAAAAAGCTATTGGCGAGATTTTCACCCGGCTAACATAAAAGTACGAGGAATTCTTTGTGATCTTTTATGTAGTTTTATTCGAAAAAATAATTTTGATTCTTTAATCAAAATGGAAACCTTTCTTATGAAAAGCGAAGGAATCAGCCCGTTGTTTATGTCAGTTACATGACTTGGACTATTATAATATAAACGAAATAATGGGGATAGAATAATATTCGGCGACTTATCACACCTATGGCTGGCTAACATTAAAGTACCAAAATGGCTGCCTGGAATATAAAAAGCGAAGGGATCCGCCTGGAGCTATTGATGACAGTCACATGACTTAGACTATTATTATAGAGATTGTTTTCAATTTTAAAATAGCGCAAAGAATAATATTTCCTAACGATTAAAAATTTATTTTCACGTGACTATTAAAAACAGAAAAAAAAACTTTAAAATTACTATTAAATGAGTACGTGTTAAAGGCAGGAAAATATTGAAAATTATGTCCTGAAAATTGTATTTACACGTGAATATTAAAAGGGAAAGGAAACTTTAAAATAATAAATACATTAATATGCGTTTAACCCTTTCGCGGACAAGGCACTTCTATTCGCAAAATCTTGAAATCAGTGAATGGCACCAGAATTTATAAACAAATTTCGAAATACAAATATGCTTTTGTTCACTTACTTAATAAAAGGGAACTTTTCATCCCAATATTCTGATGCTAATGTGGCATTTAAGAATTAAAATTAAGGGGTCCAAAAATGAACCACCGCCCTTGAAAGGGTTAAAGCAGCAAATTTTAGTAATTGCATTATATCAATCGTTTTATAACGCTGTTAAAAAATACCGAGTGACAAAGACTCTGTTTGCTTAATTCATTTTATTTTAGCTTCTTTTCAAATGTTTAACTGATCTTCTTTAACCAAACACGAAAACAACCATTGTATGTCTTAACAGCAACTGATTCTACCATAAATTTTTGCAATCAAAGGGAATTGAATGGAAACCCGTTTACAGGGTGATCGCTACAGGTTTTTTCAGTACAATTCAATCTTCTCTAATCTTTTTAAAACCGATCAGATGAGCGTGCTTTTAGATTCTACAGTGTCTGAACGGGGAGTTGGCGAGCGTAGCTTGCAGGGGGTAGAGCCCCCTAGTATATATACATATTTATTTAAATTCATACGCAACAAACAATGCAGATTCACTGTTTTCTTTGGAGGAACGGGATAGAGAACAATTTTGTGCTTATGAAACGTAAATATTTGAGTAATTGACCGAGAGATGTTAAATAAATTTGCTGAAGGACAGTCAGAGGAGATAAATCGTTAAAAATTTTTGATAAATCTTCAAAATGTGCTTAGAATGTATCACTGGTAGTGTGCTGAAAAAAAAAAAATTCTCGCCTAGAGTATCATAGATTTTAAATCCGTCCATGAAAAATATGTTCGTATACTTCTTATAGAAAGGATTTTAAAATGCAAGATATTTATTTCTAAGCTTGTAAGAAACATTTTTGGATAGTGTTTACCATTTTCGACGATTTAATTTAACAATAGATATTGGATAAGATTTCATATCTAAAACATTCTTATTATTGTCAGTTTTCATAAAAGCATCGTAAAAATAAAATTATTAAACGTAAAAATACATTTTTAAAAACATGCTCTTTAATTAGTATTCATAAAAGTTGAAATTTTCCCAATTTTAAATTAATGTTTTATACAAACCCTCCTTTTATAAAATGTGTCTTTTCTTTAATAAAAGAGAAACGTAAAAGCTTTTATCTTTTCGCAGAGTTCAGTTATTAAAATTGTTAGATATTAAGAAACTTGCTGTTGTTTTTGCACTGTGTATATAGTAACAAAAAATGGTTTCTCTTTAGCTTACAGAATTTTTATTTTTTTTTTTTTTAAGTTATTTAACTGTTTTAAATTGAAACCCTGACTATCTCTTTTACGAGTCAGTGAATTGGAAGAGCTGCTTTAAAAATTAGTAAGAGTTATGTTGTTTTAATTTTTTAAAGACTTTTTTTATTATTATTAAATATAGATTAAAATTTTCAGTATGTTTTTTTTTTTTTTTTTTTTTTTTTTTTTATTTTATTTTACAAAAGAAATGCCAAAAACTTTAGAATTTAATATTTGTTCTTTCACGTTATTTCTTGAATTCAATTCGATCTTTTACTTCTGTTAATGAAAGTTCATTTGGTTTACGAACTCAAAAGGGAAAACATCCGAAACTTGTGTAGGCCTTTTCAAATGTAAATTTTCTTTAAGTTTTGCAATAAACTGAAAATGAATTATAGATACAGGGTGTATACAAATCAGTTGGGTAAAAAGAATGATTTATTGAATGGAATTGAAAGGAAAAATATTAAAATACATATTGTTAAGATAGAAAAATTGTTCAAGTTTACTATTATCACAAAAGTACGATATGACCTTTCGTGACTCTGCAAATGTCCCATCAGTAAATCATTTCTTGCCTCAGATTTGTCAGCATATTTCTGCCGTTCAAATTAATTGCAGTGACGATTTTGATTTTAGTTCAGGGATAAATTCAGGAAGTGGCGGTTTGTAGACTTGATCCTTTACAAAACCCCATACACCGAAATAAAGCGGTGAAAAATCTTGTGATCGTGGTGGCCATTGAAGAACACCTCCGCTAGCTAAGCGATAGCATCAGTTATGACACATAACGCCATCTATGAATAAACTTCGGCTAAAATTACTATTAGTCTGACTTCCAACTAGTTAATTTCATGCAATATTTCGGAAGTTCTTAACTTACGAAATTGCCCATCTAATTTGTAGACAACCTTTATAATAGCAATACAATATTTTATTCGCATTTAGATTACTTAAAATTCTATTTTTTAATTTAGGTTGAAAATATTTTCATAAAAATTCTGGAGTGATTCCATTTCACTTTAGGAAAAATTTGATATGTATTCAAATGAATAGTAGTATAAATAAAAAGAAAAGTGCCCAGTTAAACCGATGGCATTGAGCTCACAGGCTATTCACACTAATTGTATATTATAAATAATGCCCCTCGAAAAATAAATGAAGGGCATTGGCCCCCGTTTCCCTCCCTTTATACTTAACCAATGAACCTCAAAATCTAATCAGGGAAGCTCCTTAACATAATAAACTGGTATACCAAATTTGGAGCAAATCGAATAATTCTACATGAAAAATCCATTTATCTAAATTAAGGGGGTATCCCACCTTTCCCCCTTTATGCTTCAGTAATGAACATTCAAATCTAATCAAGGAAGCTCCGTAACATAATAAACCGGTATACCAAATTTGGAGCAAATCGAATATTTCTGCATGAAATCCCATTTACCTAAATTAAGAGGGACTAGCCCCTTCCCCCCTCCCTTTATCCTTAACCAATAAACCCCCAAAACTAATCAGGGAAGTGCGTTATCAGAATGAGCTTAGAAAAAAAATTGAAGCAAATCGGATATTACTATCAAAAGTTATCTCGTTAGGTATGTACATACGTACGTAGTACATACAGAACCGGCGGGCACATAAGCCCTCAGGCTTTGATATCCTGTGAGCTAAAAAAAAAAATCTTATAATCTAATTTTAGTGTGTTTTCACTTGTGAAAACGACCCCATATTATAAAGAAAACGTCACTTCCATACAAGAATTATGACATTATGAATTTTTATTCCATCTGTGCTGAAATTAAGACCTATTAAGTAAAATAAGTACTGAAATTTAATTTACATAATCAAATTTGGGAGTTTTAAGTTCTTTGAAATACAGGTACAGGGTGTTTCATAAAAGATGTGCAAAACTTTAAGAGGTGATGGTACATATTCAAACAAACAACTTTCATAAAAGAATATATGGTCGAAAATAAAACGCAATGGTGCTGCTGCATTTGGAAACTTGGGGCATGCAAACTTTAAAGCCCCATTCCTATTGCAAGTTATAGAGAGAAGAATGACAGTAATAGCATGCAAATGTGATATGGGGAAGATGAAGAACGCATTTGAAAAATTTCTCCTTGTATGACAACATCACCTTCGACGCGCTGTATAACCTTTGCCTTTTATTTCCGACCATGCATTCTTTGAAGAAAGTTGTTTGTTTGGATGTATACTATCTCCTCTTAAAGTTTTGCCCATCTTTTAGGAAACACCCTGTATTTCGACGTTTTTCCTCAACAACATAAAATGGATAAATCAAATTAATAAAACTTGTTCTATTGTTTTCTGTGCTTAGGTTTTTACCAACATTAGTTATATTCACGTATCTCAATTTATAAAAAAGTACCCAAAAAGGTAACTGCCGATTTAAAATCGATCTCATATTTTTTACTTTCTCAGATTATTCTCAAACAAACTATCTCACGTAAAAGATGGAAACTGGTAATTTTATAGAAAAATGTAGTGATAAACAAGTCGAAGTAAGGAATTTTTAAATCGAAGAGTTATTTTAAGTTCTTTTAATGTTAAAATCGGTTTAGATACATAATTTTATGGAGTAAAAACTATGATTAGTTGTTTAACCATCTGTTGCAGGCGTATACTTGGCTAGATTGCAGTGTGTATTGTACAATCTTTTTTTTTTCTAATCGTTAAGTTTTTTAAAAACATTTTTTCAAAATTTATTTATCTGAATAGTGATTTAATTCAAAATTTCAAATAACCATTTTTGTCTACAGTTGCCAAATTTTATAAAGTCCAAATAATATTATTTTCAAACATTTTACAGTTGAAAATATAGTTACGCATGAATGTTGAAAAAAAAAAAGAAACTTTAACATAATTAAATTATTACTTGCAAAAAGAATTTAATGGAGAAAATTGTGTCACATTTAACACGACATATTTAAATCGATTTTCTTATAGCATCTAAAAGAAAGCTTTTTCTTCTAAACATTATAAAAATCCATGAGACAGTGACAATTTAGCCTTAACCATTTTATACAACATATTTTTATAAAGTCCAAATAATATTATTTTCAAACATTTTACAGTTGAAAATATAGTTACGCATGAATGTTGAAAAAAAAGAAACTTTAACATAATTAAATTATTACTTGCAAAAAGGATTTAATGGAGAAAATTGTGTCACATTTAACACGACATATTTAAATTGATTTTCTTATAGCATCTAAAAGAAAGCTTTTTCTTCTAAACATTATAAAAATCCGTGAGACAGTGACAGTTTAGCCTTAACCATTTTATACAAGATAATTTTATAAAGTTCAAATAATATTATTTTCAAACATTTTACAGTTGAAAATATAGTTACGCATGAATGTTGAAGAAAAAAAAGAAACTTTAACATAATTAAATTATTACTTGCAAAATTAATTTAATGGAGAAAATTGTGTCACATTTAACACGACATATTTAAATCGATTTTCTTATAGCATCTAAAAGAAAGCTTTTTCTTCTAAACATTATAAAAATTCGTGAGACAGTGACAATTTAGCCTTAAGCATTTTATACAAGATATTTTTATAAAGTCCAAATAATATTATTTTCAAACAGTTTACAGTTGAAAATATAGTTACGCATGAATGTTGAAAAAAAAAAGAAACTTTAACATAATTAAATTATTACTTGTAAAAAGAATTTAATGGAGAAAATTGTATCACATTTAACACGACATATTTAAATCGATTTTCTTATAGCATCTAAAAGAAAGCTTTTTCTTCTAAACATTATAAAAATCCGTGAGACAGTGGAAATTTAGCCTTAACCATTTTATACAAGATATTTTTACAAAGTCCAAATAATATTATTTTCAAACATTTTACAGTTGAAAATATAGTTATGCATGAATGTTGGAAAAAAAAGAAACTTTAACATAATTAAATTATTACTTGCAAAAAGAATTTAATGGAAAAAATTGTGTCACATTTAACACGACATATTTAAATCGATTTTCTTATAGCATCTAAAAGAAAGCTTTTCCTTCTAAACATTATAAAAATCCGTGAGACAGTGACAATTTAGCCTTAACCATTTTATACAAGATATTTTTATAAAGTCCAAATAATATTATTTTCAAACATTTTACAGTTGAAAATATAGTTACGCATGAATGTTGAAAAAAAAAAGGAAACTTTAACATAATTAAATTATTACTTGCAAAAAGAATTTAATGGAGAAAATTGTGTCACATTTAACACGACATATTTAAATCGATTTTCTTATAGCATCTAAAAGAAAGCCTTTCCTTCTAAACATTATAAAAATCCGCGAGACAGTGACAATTTAGCCTTAACCATTTTATACAAGATATTTTTATAAAGTCCAAATAATATTATTTTCAAACATTTTACAGTTGAAAATATAGTTACGCATAAATGTTGAAAAAAAAAGAAACTTTAACATAATTAAATTATTACTTGAAAAAAGAATTTAATGCGGAAAATTGTGTCACATTTAACACGACATATTTCAGTCGATTTTCTTATAGCATCTAAAAGAAAACTTTTTCTTCTAAACATTATAAAAATCCGTGAGACAGTGACAATTTAGCCTTAACCATTTTATACAAGATAATTTTTTGTGTAACTTGCGTAATTATTTTTCTTAATCACAAATGAAAACAGTCGCAACAATGGTGGATGGAGACTTGAGCACCAAAAAATTCCGATTAAAGGGAAATAGCTAGCAGTCCGATTACAGAAAATCACCACTTGTCATAATAATATCATTCATTCTGTCTTTTGGGTAAGGACACTAGTTGGCCACGGTAGCTCGTAGAATATACATTTCACATTTCTGTAGTTACCATTTTTACCCGGACACAGTCCAGAGATTTGGTGCCCCTCAGAGTAATTAAAACGCAGATGCCCTCGTCGATTTGCTGAATTTTGCTATCAGCTAGTTAACTTCTAACCTTGTTCATACCCTATCCGGTACCGTACCGGGAAGGTGTAATAGTGATCACAAGCTCCTCGGATGAAATTATCTTTAAGTTAGGCAAACCATTAAATGCATCTAACTAAAGAAAAAAAAAAAAATTAATAAATATGAAATTCTTCATATTTGTCCTACCATGATTTATTTTAGCCACGACCTACTAAATGTAGTGTGCTATTGTCTCCAAAACCAGACACGTGAAAAATTAGTAATCTTTTAAAACGCTTTATATTTTGTTATTATTTTATCATTTGGTTTTCCCAATGTTCTTCTTTGTGTTTGATTGATGTTGCCGTTTCAACAATGTTTGTATATTTTCCCTGTGGAGATAATCTCATGATGCGAAAAACGGGATGTTGCATTTCGAAATTTTCGGAATTTCGTCTTAACCATAAATGTAGGAGCTAAATTTTTGTTACTCATCCAGTGCATCTATCTGCGTATCTGCATTCAAGATTTAATTCTATTTCCTGGAACGAAAAGGCGATTTTGGATCATATATCGCGAAAGTTTTTATGACAACCTTTTACATTGGTAAAAAATAATGTCCTATGAATCATTCTCTAACCTTTTTCTTTCAAGTACACGCTTTTCTGACAAGCAAATTGTTTAGCCGCTAGAAGAGCATAAAGTATTTACATTGTTTCCTGGCATATCAGACACAATAGACTATCTTATTTTCCGCTTCGTAGAAGCATTATAAGACTATTGTTCTACTTCACATATTTTGAAGTCTGCGACGTAATCAGTGACGCAGAAATGACATGCGAGTTTCAGAATTTTATATAAGCAATTTCAAGAAAAATTTTATAAAAATGGGGGAAAATTCAGAAAGCTTTTTAATATTATTTATAAGATAATTTGTATTGCAAACTTTTTTATGATCATTTTAAATTTATCATATAACTTATCTTTAAAAAAAACAATACTTATGTCTCCTCTTTATATATTGCCTTTGATGTGTATAATTGTTTTGAATACTATTTTTTTTAAATACACTGTTAAAAATCTGGGGCATTTGCTGCATCGTCACTCCATCGCTTTTATAGGAAACTGTAACTTGACTATATTATGGAGCATTCTCATTGGTCAGAACAGAAATATTCTATAAAAGTAGTGCAGTGAGTATGCAGCAATTGATGCATGTTTTTAACAATGTATGATTATTTTCATAGTAAAATAGAATGTTAAATGTAAAGAACTGCATAAATCTACATCGATGAACTCTTTTTTATAAAATAGTTTTTATTACAAAATCAAGTATTTTTCTTTGCGGGTATTTTTATAAAAAATGCTTTTTTACTTAAAAAAATTATGATTTTTTTTTTTTTGCTATTTATTAAATGTGTTTCCTGGCTCATTTCTTAGGGAAGTTTATAAAACATAATACACCTGTGATTAGGTTAACATCTTCAGTAATTATTAAAATGCAAGACACACATTTTAAATAGTCTGTCGCAAATACTAGAATTTTTAAATTTGAAGTAATATATACATATAAGTGTGTGTGTGTCTCTCTCTGTGTGTTCAGAAGTATTTTGAAATATCCTCTATTTCATATTATTACAGATTTATATCTTCATCTTACTGTTATCAATATATCCACAAATGTGAAAACATTTAAAACAAAAAGAAAAATCATGCGTCAAGAAATACTTGCGATACAGAATCTATACAAATAAAAGAACACACGCTCTGTCTGTCTGTGTGTCTGTGTGTCTGCGATGACTAGTGAAATCTACAGCACGTACGAAGCTTAAATATTTTGTAAAGATAATCGAAGACGTCTCCTGGTGTACCCGAGTTTCAGAATTTCTAATTTCTAATAATTAGTTAAGACATTAATTAAAAACTCCAAATTAAAAGATTGGAAAAGTATTAATAATTCAACAAAAGCATACATTTTTATTAAACCACAGAAAATTTGTTTGAAAACTGGCAGAGAAGGGGGGGTGGGGGTTAATGTATTTATAGCACTGCCAGGGCGATAAATGTACTGTTTTTTTTTATATAAAGGGCTGTATCTTAAATTATACTGGACCTAAAAACTCGAAAATCACACAACCAGATGCAGAAAAAATTCCCCTTTCAGAAATTCTAAAATTATTTTTATACTCCTGTAAATAGTTGAAAAATCCATTAAATATCTATTTATAAAATCTCTTTTATTTCGTCCAAATAAACATAGATTTCTGAGAAATCTTTCATAGCGAAAGCAGGTATTTGCAGGTATTTGCAACGCAGAAGATGACTGGCTATGCAATAAATACCCCAAACCGCAAATATTTTTTATACTAGGATTCTTTGGAACGCCGTCCAATTCTTTAAAATACACCATTAAATTTTTTTTTTTAATTATGCATCTAGCACGATCTTTAGACGCTGTGTAATAAAATCTAAATTTTATAAAAATCGATCGACAACTTTTTGTTTTATAAAAAATTGGATTTTTAAAAAGTAAAAGAAATGCTTTCTTTAATACGCGAATCTATCTACGGGTAGGTTAAAATTTAGAAAATTGTCGAACCGAGTGATATGGAAGTTTCAGATAGTATATAACATACAATAATGATTTTAAAAAGTAGAGGGCTTCGAATTTAGGGAGACGATAACTTTTTTTTTTTGGAGGGGGGCGGGGGTGCGTGATCAAATATTTGAAACAGTACTTTTCTACCGTTTTAAATGCGGTTTTTTGACGGAGCCCTTGGATAAATATTACTTATTTAATAAAAAATTTCAAAAGCGTACTTACCACTATTTTCGAATTATTTTCAGCAAATCCCTTAAATTCCTGCTTACGTCCGAAACCCCCTTGACTAATATATCTACGAATAGGTTGTTTGACGGAGTTTCGTTAAGAATATATTTCCATCCATGGAGGTGGAACATGGAACTAAAAGATTCGAGATCGATTTTTTGCAAGATTTTGCAGTGCGTATGCAGCACGCCTGCTAAACCCTCATGTGATATATTATCAGAAAACCCTTGGACCACTCTTTAATATTATGGACCTTTCTACACCCTCACCCAAATTTGTCCCTTCTGGAGAGTCAATTTTCTAACTCAGTTCCTAATTAAGCTACAACAAGATTCGACCTCATTTGAAGGCTTGACCAAAAGTGAAACTCTTCACTGCCCTTTGATTGATGAGGTCTATTTTTGACTCCAGACTATCAGGGGCCATCCCCCCACAGGGGCGGGATTAATTTTTGCATGTGACACATTGATTTAAAGCATTTGGCCTGTACATTACTAAACACTCACTCCTCTCCTCTTAACTCATTTTTTCTCTCATTTTTTATTAACTCAGTTTTAATTTTTTTCATTACTACCACATACGATTTTCCAAAAATCATGAAAAAAATTTACGTAACAAATCTCAACAATTCGCAGCTTCACCCCCATTTTCACACAGTGAGCGAGTACGTATTTCAGACAAAGTCGAGTTAAAGATATAGAACCATACAAATTTAAAATTAATTTAAACATATTAACACAGGCCCAGGCAACGCCGGGCGGGTCAGCTAATTTTATAGAAAAGCATTATTTTTTTATAGGGAGAAAGAAATTACCCAAATAAACAGTTATTTTTAAAACAAGTAAAACAGTTGAAATACAAATTTAACAATTACCCCTCAGTAATAGTCCGAGAGCCGACAGCACAAAAACCTATGTTATCAAGAACAATAAAAAAAAATTATTTTATGAAAGAGTAGGATTAGGGTAATCTAATGATCAGTGTATGAAGGAAGTGAAGTGGTACATAAGCCGAAAATGAATACCACCAGTGGTTGACTCGTAGGTTTATCGTTGTGTTTGTCCCACAACTATCCTTCATGTTTTCATACATTAGTTTATAAGACAAACACAATGATAAACCTACAAGTCAACCACTGGTGGTATTAATTTTTGGCTTATGCACTACTTCACTGCCGGCAGACATGGATCAGTAGATTCCCCTACTTCTACTCTCCCATAAAATAAAGGTTTTTTTCTTGTGCTTGATAACATAGGTTTTTGTACTATTGGCTCTTGGATTATAAGATACTAAACGTTTTTTTTTTTTTTTTTTTTTTTTTTTTTTTTAACTTTTTTACTACTGCACAATAACTGTAACGTATTCGAATTTTGTTTTGTGCAGCCTTCTATAGTATCTACAAATATTTTTAAATACGATATATTATACTAAAATTTAATTCAGCTAGAAAACACCCAACTAAAAATACACTTCCAACAATCATCATTCACAGAGAGGAATAAATCTGGGTTTTTTTTAGCATCCCAGTATATGAATTTATTTAAATTGTAAAAACATTTCTCAGTGTATTCAAATGTCTTTGAAATATCCTGGAATATACATGATACATTTAAAAACACACTCTGAGAAATTTACTTCCATAGACGGCAAATGTTACATTTTCTATTCGATAGCCTAAATATAATCTATAGAATTTCTATACGCCACATAATACAGTATAATAAATCTTAAGCTAAACTTAAAGATCCATACCAGAATAGAAAACTCACTTCCAGCTCATATTAATACTCATAGTTTTTGAGCGTCATTGTAAATGACTGATAATTGCTACGTTTCCAATATTGTATGGAAATCATGTTGTAGTGCTCCGCGGTAATGCATGTCCCATTCATTATATTTGGAATAGCATAACGTCATTTAAATAAACAGAAAATAATTTTTTAGATAATCCATAATGTAAAGGAATTCCGTTGAGTGTCTTTGAAATAGCGTAACATCATTAAAATAAGGAACAAATAATTTTTCTTATAGACCATAATGTAACGGAATTCTTTTGTGTGTCACTGAAAACTCAAAACAAAGGCTACACATTTCATTTTCAATAGGAAATGTCCTATAGTAAACTTCATTAACATTTACCATTGCTGTGGAAATCATGTACATTTGGAAGAATTAGAGTAACCGAAGACAAATCGAATCATAAAAAGTTTTGAACTATGTTGGAAGGTGTTAAAAACGAGAAAAGGGAAAATAAATAAAATAAAATAAAATATATTTTTTAAAGTTCATATTTCGAGAAAAAGGTTTTTATAATTGTGAAAAATATAATCATAAATAATTGTAGATGATAACAGAAAGTTATTTTATGTGTGTATGTAAGTTAGTAACCTTTTTAATTCATTTTATTAAACCGTGTATTTTCCATGTAAAGACGACATAAACTTTCTATTACTTGCTTTTGATTTATTAACATTGTTCTAATCGTATAATTATATTTTACACTTACCTTTGCCAAATGAAATCTTTTAGAGTTTTGATTTATGTTTATTTCACTTAAAATTTTTATAGCTAATATGTATAATAATATGTCTTTAACTTATTCAAAATAATTTTAAAAATATCTTTCAATATGAAAATTAGAAATAAATAACCATTAATCGAAATACTTTAAAATGTGTTATTTTACACCTTAAAAAATAACGTTAAAACTCTTTAAATACATATAGGGATTTTTTTTTTTTTTTTTGTAATGGAAATGCAATTCTAAATGAATGTTTTTAAATACAAGATTTTTTTCAATCCAAATTAAAACAAAAATCAATAAAGAATTTTCATATGAATATTTCTCTATATAGGTTTTCAAAACGAATCTTTAAAAAAGAGAAATGTCTTTAAAAACATTATGCAGAAACTTTCAAATGTTTATTCAAAATTGAAAGTTTTATTAAAATAACATGAAAAGTTTTTTTAAATGGATATGTCTCCACTTTTCTGTCTTCATTATTTATAGGAATATTACTTTTAAAAAAAGCCCGGAAATTATACCGTTAAATTAAACCGTTACCATTCCCTTGAAAATGGGATAACAATTAATATTAAATGTATAAAACAATTTTGGACAATTAAGTAACTAATTCTTTCACAATGAGAAAAATGCAGAATAAAGGATGCATTGTTGTCGGTGGTGGGCTTATTTGATTTGTTTTAAATAAATTGTAAATTCCGTACATAGTAAATGTGGTTTTACTTTATAATTTCAAAAGTTTTCATAAGATTAGTGGCATGTTTTAAGCTGGAGATTGAATATCAAAAATTTGCATTTCAAGTCTTTTAACAAAACTTTATTATGTTTAATTTTAGAAAGACAAGTTACTCAAATTCCTTTCCTTTATAGGTTATATCTCCGCTTTATTAAGTATTACTGCCTTTTCCGTTCTCAGTGTATTCTCGCATTACTCCGATAAAACCACATTTTTGAGCTGTTTCTGCAACTGAATAATCCGTGGCAGAGTACGTGTAGTCCAGTCAAATTAGTTTCTTTTCTGAACATAATTCCGAAAGTTGTGAAACTTGGTAATATTGTTTGGGAGGGTTTACGAATGAACATACTCAAAGTCCCGATGAATGGGTGGTGAGCACGAGGAAGGGAAGGCAAAAGAAGCTACATTTTTTCGGGTTTTAGTTAATATCTCGTAATCCATAAGTCTTATGGAAAAATTGCTAATACAAAAGATAAAGACAATTAAATTCTCTACAAAAAAGGTTCTAGACATTTTTTTCTAGAGGCCATAGTTAACGAGATAACCGCATTCAAAAATAAAGAAATTTGCCAAAAGTCACAGAAGCGCCAAATAGGGTGTCAATGACACTTACATTGTACCTACTTAACTTAAATTTAAACAAACTTTAATAAATGTTGTAGTCAGGTGAATGGAAGCCTGAACAATAACTTCAACAAATGACATTTTTCTTAACTATAGATTATGTTATATAGAACTATTATTTTAACACAATCAAACTGATTGGTAAAGTTATCATACGAATTCTTTAATATTTCCAACTGAGCGAAAAAATGCCCAGGCTGGGAATCGAACCCAGATCCTTGGCTTACAAGGCCAATGCTTTACCGTTAAAGCTAACTGGGCCGACAACCAGCCAGCATATTTCGCTCAAAAAAACATTATTGGTAATAACATCTGGTCTGTCATGTAGACAGCTCAACAGAATAAACCGCAGGTAAAGGAACTCCATATAAACGATGGATACGTAGATGAACTATTATTTTAACACAATCAAACTGATTGGTAAAGTTATCATACGAATTTTTTAATATTTCCAACTGAGCGAAAAAATGCCCAGGCTGGGAATCGAACCCAGATCCTTGGCGATGGATACGTAGATGAACTATTATTTTAACACAATCAAACTGATTGGTAAAGTTATCATACCCAAGGATCTGGGTTCGATTCCCAGCCTGGGTATTTTTTCGCTCAGTTGGAAATATTAAAAAATTCGTATGATAACTTTACCAATCAGTTTGATTGTGTTAAAATAATAGTTCATCTACGTATCCATCGTTTATATGGAGTTCCTTTACCTGCGGTTTATTCTGTTGAGCTGTCTACATGACAGACCAGATGTTATTAACAACAAGGTTTTTCTGAGCGAAATATGCTGGCTGGTTGTCGGCCCAGTTAGCTTAAACGGAAAAGCATTGGCCTTGTAAGCCAAGGATCTGGGTTCGATTCCCAACCTGGGCATTTTTTCGCTCAGTTGGAAATATTAAAAAATTCGTATGATAACTTTACCAACCAGTTTGATTGTGTTAAAATAATAGTTCATCTACGTATCCATCGTTTATATGGAGTTCCTTTACCTGCGGTTTATTCTGTTGAGCTGTCTACATGACAGACCAGATGTTATTACCAATAAGGTTTTTCTGAGCGAAATATGCTGGCTGGTTGTCGGCCCAGTTAGCTTAAACGGAAAATCATTGGCCTTGTAAGCCAAGGATCTGGGTTCGATTCCCAGCCTGGGCATTTTTTCGCTCAGTTGGAAATATTAAAAAATAAAAAATATGTTATATAGATTATACACTCAGGAACATTGAAAATAGCGACCCAAGAAGTAAGCATCGGATTGAAATGAAATTTAATACACATAATGATACAGATGAGAGATTCACTTGATCTCAAAATCAAGACAATTAAATGAATACAGGGTGTGCAACGACACAAATACAGGGCAACTTCAATAGCGCGTTGGACCACCTCCAGCTGCAATACATGCCGCCACAGGGTCCGGCATAGAGTTGGTTAGACACCTGATGTTGTCCTGAGGCAGATGGGTCCACAAATTCTGCACAGCCTACTCCAAATCATGCACCGAATGACACGATGGCATCTGACGTTTTAGCTGATCCCACACATGCTCTATAGGGGACAAGTCGGGGGAGCGGGCCGGCCATGGAAGAGTCTGAAATTGACGTAGGAAGTCTTGAGCAACTCTTGCTGTATGCGGACGAGCATTATCTTGCTGGAAAATCGCCCCTGGGAGGCCATTTAGGAAAGGTCCTACATCGGGTCGAAGAACATCATCAACATAATGTTGGCCCGTTAAGTTTCCATGAATCACAATTAAAGTGGACCGGCTATCATAGGCTATGCCCCCCCCCCAGACCATTACACCATCTGTGCGGGCAGTGTGACGTTGAATAGTGTGGGAGGAATTGTACCGCTCACCAGGGCGCCTCCACACCCGTATACGGTTGTCATCTGTCCCCCAAAAAATGGAATTCATCACTAAACACAACGTTTTGCCAATCTGTGACATTCCACATTGATCTGGCTTGACACCACTGTAGACGCAGTCGCCGATGTTCCGGTGTTAAAGGGAGTGCACGAAAAGGGCGCTTGGAGTTCAGACCTGCTTCTGCAAGGCGTCTGGAAATTGTTTGTGGAACAATTGCTACGCCTACGTCTGCTCGTATCGTTGAACGAATCACTGTGGGGTCCACGAGTGCTTGCCGCACGATTCTTCGATCCTCTCTCCTCGTGGTCTTCCTGGTCGCTCCAGACCCGGTTCTCCGAACGTGGGTACCTTCTCGTGCCCACTACTCCCAACATTTCCTAACGGCACACTCCGAACAATCCACCTGGCCGGCAACACGGCGCGTCGACCAGCCTGCAGTTTTCATCCCGATGATCAGGCCTCTCTCAAACTCGCTTAACTGTGAGAAATATCTTCTAGTACGTTTACCTGGCATGTTTCGCTTACCAAAGTCTTCTTTCAATCTGCAGGTAATCGTCGCGTTTATGAATCTTCGATTTTGCGCTGGCTTATATAGCACTCTCTTCCTGATTGTAGCGCCATCTCGGCGTGTATGAGCATGCGTATTGGCACAAAAGTTGGATCATTTGCATATCACATTACGCTGTACTTATTTGCAAAGTTTCGCGATTGTACATAGCTTTCTTCTTGGGTCACTATTTGCAATGTTCCTGAGTGTATGTGTCCATAATCGGTTTGCAGTCATTTTAAAAAGCGTGGCTTAACGACAATTTTATTACTTTCTGTAACTTTTTTTACATAGATTATAGACACGTTGAGCTTTCAATCCGTCATGACCAAAGAGGAATACGACAAGTTTGTTCGACAGAGCTATTTCATGATTTGACGCCGCGACAAGTTTTGGACAGGTGTTTGGTCAGATATGACCATTGAGCAAACACTAATGCGATCTATGAAATGCTCTGTAGGGTCACACATGGACGAGGAATAAGTGGGGTCTGGGCGCCACAGCTACATTTCATATTTGTACCGCCCTGGAAGAATTCTGTGTTTTATTATTTCTTCTGGTGAACAACATGAGGATTTCCGTGAGGGTCGGATGAATAGAAATGCTGCGGATATCTTCAAACTTTCAACTTGATTTGAAAATCCCCCGCCCTTTCCTCAGATAGATATAATTATATCGATACCTTCTGGGATTATTGGAGATGAAACTGTCACCTGCTTCAAAGCTTTGGAAATCGGGACAAAAAGATGATTTAGGTCTGGCAAATGCTACTCAGATTTGAAACTAACTCGGAAAGGAGTAGCACAATCACTCAATCGTATGCACTATTCAATCAGATTTTATGATACCACTATAACTGTGGATCTTATAGTTATATTCCAACGAAATTCCTTGTGCAAACGTAGTAATGATGATTCAGGAAATTGCCTACAATATGAATTAGCTCCTTATGCTCTCTCTCTTTTCAATGATTGCGAAATGCGCAAGACAAATAAAAGTGCTTTGTATCAAATATTTGAACAATCAGATGAGAAAATAGACCTCCAACAACAAATAATAATTGCAGACGGTGGCTTCCTTTTACATAAGGTGATGTGGTAGAAGGGATCAACAATACAGGATATTTTCAAAACCTACGTTAAGAAACACTATTGTGGAAAGAGCTGCAGAATTGTTTTCGATGGATATACTGACCTTGTAAGTATTACCAATGTAGCTGAATAAATTAGAAGGAGCTGAGTGAAAACGTCAGTTGACATACATTTTGAAGAACATACCGTCATCAGAGTGCCCCCAAATCAGTTTCTCCCAAATAAGAACAATAAGACAATGTTTATTCCCATTCTATCGTCTTATGTAAATGACAAAGGAGTCTCATGTCAGCAAAGTCTTAATGATGCCGACAATCTGATTGTTCAGGTTGCAGTGAGTGATGCACTGAGTGGAAGTAAAAACGTTACTGTTGTTGGACAGGATGTGGATGTACTTGTTGTTCTCACAGCCTAAACCTCTTCAGATTAAAAAATTACTTACAGATACAGCTGTGACAGGGAAATGAACTGTATCGTTACATTTGGGGTTGGAAACGTAATCTCGTTCATACGTTAGTGCCTATCACAACCACCGATCCTGTTGAACCTGAGGTAGTACTAAACCTAATCCAGGGTACAACTGGTTGTAGGCAAAAATGTGGATGTAGAAAAGCATGAATCATGTGCACTACCGCCAGCCACTACTGCCATGGAGACTGCTCAAACAGTATACCACCTGTTGAGGTGGATGTCCTAATGGAAATGGAACACAGATCAACATTTTTTTGAAATTTTCCATTGAATCTGGCTTATTCAAAATGATCGCAGACTTGAGTATATTATTTATTCCTATGTCATTGTGTTTTACGCATTTTCAGTTTTGTATCTTTTGTGTTAACACAAAATATCATTTGTTGAAGTTATTGTTCAGGCTTCCATCTCCTCACCAGAACATTTATTAACGCTCGTTTAAAGAAGCTTCGGTTAAGTAGGTGCAATGTAAGTGCCGTTGGCCCGCTCTATGGCGCTGGTGTGACTTTTGGCAAATTTCTTCATTTTTGAATGCGATTATTCCGTTAACTATGAACGCTAGAGAATAATGCATCGAACCTATTTTGTAGAGAATTTAATTGTCTTTATTTCTTGTATTAGCAATTCTTCCCTAGCACTTATAGATTACAAGTTATTAAATAACGAAAAATAATACTTTCTTTTATCCCCCCCACTCGTGCTTATACCCCCTCCATCAGGACTTTTAGTATGTTCATTAATAGACTTTTCCAAGCAATATTACCAAGTTTCACAACTTTCGGAATTATGTCCCAAAATGGCCCAAAATCTGCCTAATTTGAATGGACTACTACTCTAAGACCCCCTCAGTAAAAGGAGCAGTAATATATTTAGCGTTCAGCCGCAGGTGGTTAGATCATAATTTTTTAAATCATGTAAACTTTTAGAAGTTTTGTTTAGTTTCATATGCAGCCAGATGCATATATCATGTAACCGCATCCAAATAATACATGTACGAATGAGACAGCAGCCCCACACTTTAATCATAATACTGCCTATCTCTAATTTAATGACACTTTACTGTATTATCGTCCATCTTCTAAATTTTAGACTGTGTTAACATTTTAATTCTCAAAATATTATTCAATAAAACATTTTTTTAATTCTATTGATTAAAATTCTTTATCTCACTTTGAAAAGACAAGCAAATGTTTAATTTAAGTTGCTTGCGTGCACTTTTTTCCTCATTTTTCGAAAAAAAATGGTAGACAGGAAAATCCAAATGAGACTCGACGATGAAACCTAATAACACCATTTGTATAATTCGTCGATTTTTATCCTTTTTTTCCCTACTGTGTATGCACGAAGAGTGTCGGCATTTTTAGTTATTTATCTTGAGAGATTGTAAAAAGAAATGTTACTATCAAAATTTATATATTTCCTTTATTCAATTGTTTTTACAGGTTTTTCATGTACATATTTTAAGCATGATAATTCTTAATTTTAATTTTCTCAAAGCTCAAAAATGAAGCGTTAAAATTTTTAACATACAAATGCAAGAGCATGCAACTTTTTTTTATAAATGTAACAATATGAAATAATCTAAAAATATTCACATGCATGTGCCACATGCCATTTAGTGAAAACCAGCTTAGCAATACAGTTTTAAATTCCTTTTGAAATGCTTGACAGCTCACTTCTGTAAATCACCCGAAAAAAATATTCTTTAAAGTATCACACAGAAAAACCTTTCAAAGCTTCTTGCGGAACAAAATGAAGAAAAAATGCATAACATTTTTATAAGCTCTGAATACTGAGCAAATGAAACATGAAAAGTTATGGACAGATTCAAATACTTTTGAAGTGAAAAAGAGAATGCATTTTTTCTTTCAGTTGAGGCAATGAAATGAAAAGAAAAAAAATGCTAAATTTTGTTTTAAGGCATTATTTTCCCTTGAAAGAAAAGTTAGAGGGATACAACTCATGTGAATTTATCTGACAGTTTTGGACATGTTATAGCTCGAAAGTTAATTATTAACGATAGATAAATAATTCATATTGTAGGGTTTATAAGCAATAACTACCTACATTCATGTAATAAAGAATACCTTTTTTATGAGTTCATGTACTTTTTTATGTACCAAAAGTTACTGAAAGTTTTAAAATTTCTCATTTAAAAATTGTAAGTGCATATTCAAAATTTTAAAGACAACTCTACTCTTTCGACATTTGTTTTTCAAGAAGTTAAATATTAATGTTTTATTAATTCTATGTCGTAAATAGATACATATTTGATCCATTGCGAACAGGATAACATAACTCAGTTTTGTTGACACTGTATGACACCTACTATCAAATCAAACTTGGATTCATTCAACAACAAGATGTAAGTAAACATATTTTAAGAAATAATGACTGAAATAATTTAAGTTAATTTCATGTACAATTGCGAATAAAAGATGTTACCCCTTGATAATGTCTACCACAAATCGCCGTATTAAAATACGACTGGAACCAAGCAATTATCAGTAACATTTTAAATTATCAGTAAGTTTTAAATTGTATGAATATATAACTGTTTGGTGTCTTTCAATGTATTATAAATTGCCCCAACTTTCTTTTTTGAAATAATAATACATATTTTCAATACTTCTGTTGAGTTTCGTGGTTGAAAATAGACTGATAAAAGTATAGTTCTTATATTTTCTCTTAAATTTTCATAGAGTTAAAATCTGTCAAAATTGAAAGTCTCTAATGTAAATGCATGTGACAAAATTTATTTTTTATCTTCCTAAAAATCATACGATTGTAATTTCGTTTTTATAATGAAATAGAAGAAATAGACCCAAACATATTCCAAGATTTCTTCGGATTAAGAAATCTTAAAACATTACAAGACAAAGGTATAGGAGTGTGTAGGAGTGTAGGATATTTTGTAACAATAGAACAATGGGATTTTGTTAATGGACTGCCTAGTTGCGTGGCAACTTTACATCCCGTTGAGAGGTTATCGTGTTGCAAAGGCATTAGGGAGCCAAAAAAAAATAATGTTTAAACGTGGCTGGTAGCCACAATGAGAAAAATAACTATAAAAAGTGTTGAAAGAATAACTAAAGAATAAGCACTGAAAGTACTCAAAATTTAACAATTTAAGAGAAAAAAGAGAAAGAAAAAAAAATTATTTTGAAAAATTTAGAAATAAAAATTCCATTAGTTCCAAAACAAAAAAAGCCGGATTAAGCTACCGGGGATACCCCATCATAAAAAAGACTTTTCAGAGACCATACACTAAGGTTAAGCTGGTAAAAATGCTAATTATATAGCAGAAAAGCAATGAATTTATTTTTAAATAAAAAAACAGGACAGAACAGACAGAAAGATTAAGTATAGCAGAAGGGTGGGGAAACCTCAGCTTTCATCGTTAAGCAAAAGCGAGTATTTAAGGCGTTTTCTATTAGTGGGGTCGGATACCTCGTAGTCGGGTAAACCCGCAATGATTTGGTTAGGAAGATTGTATACAGTTTTATAAAACTTTTTAGAAAGTTGACTGATACATTTTTTTAATGAAGTGGATTTTAGATCCTTGCGGATAGTTGCATTGCGTAGGTAACTGTGGCAATTACGAATATAACGTAGATTTTTATTGTGAGTGCGGTAAAGGTAGCCCATACTAGTTTTGTATGCGAATCCTCAGATCAGACAGCCATAGGTTAATACAGATCTGATACAAGCAGTATATAAGTTTATTATGGATAGAAAGTTTGTTACTTTAAAGAAGTGGAGAGAGATATTTGGAGATTCTGGCGACTTTGCCACGAACGTTGATGAAGTGTTTTTTGAAAGTTAATCTTCTATTAAGGGTAACCTCCAGATACTTAGTGTAGTTAGTCCAGGGAATGGTAGTGTTATTATCTGTTATGTGATTGGGAAAAGCTAATTACCTGGAAAAATAAAAAACAGCTGTCTTTTGTTCATTGAGTTTAACACGCCATTGAGTATACCAGCTAAGGAATTCATCAATGTGCTTTTGTAGAATTTTGTGTATAGTGAATGGATAATTTGCAGAGGTCGTCCGCGTACAAGGCAAGATTAGTCCTCACTGTTCTAGGGATACCGTTAAAAAATGTGTTAAATAATGTAGGGCCGGTGACAGAGCCTTGAAATATGCCAGCAAAAATACGTTAGATTGTGGATAATCATTTATTAACGCGGACAGGATATTTTGAACAGGTGAACAGGATAACAGTTCAAGAGGATACGCAGTAGCAATGCTACTCCACTCCTTTTGTATGAGTGTATCTCCTTATGTATGACACATCTTAGAGGAGCCATCAAAATAAAGACTAACCGTAGCGCATTATGTACTACAATATAAAATAGAAAAATAAAAATAAATAAATAAAAGAGGCTAAAAATTTATGAAAGGGTAATCCTAGGATTAGAGTAAAAAGAAACTAAGTTAAAAATTAGAATGAAAGATAAAAATATCATAAAAAGTAAAAATGGGTTTAAAGATTTAAAAAAAATACACGTTCATAAAAAAACGTACAAAGCAAAGCTAGAAAAATTTATCAAATTCCTTCAACAAAAAAGGCTTTTTTCATTGCCATACATTTAATATATAAAAAAAGTTACAATTAGTTTAACAACTTTACCGAGGTAAAGAAATAATGAGAATATATATATATATATATATATATATATATATATATATATATATATATATATATATATATATATATATATATATATATATATATTAATTTTATTAAGAAAGAAAAGACAGAAAAGTATTAGCCGAAGAGCGCGACTACTCTTCTAAAACGGTAGTATAATGGGGTCTCTTAAGTTTGGAAAAACTTAGAGCATCATAGCCTGGTAATTCTTACATAATACAGTTAGGCACTTTATAAATTTGGCTATGGAATTTTTTTGAAAGAAATTTAATACGGTTAACAAGAGAAGAAGTTTTTAAGTCATTACTAATAGTAGTGTTACGAAGAAATGTGGATCCATTACGGATACGTCGAAGTGCTTGTTATGTAATTGGGAAAGTGTATCCATACCCGCTTTACAGATGAAGCCCCACACCGGGCAGCCGTAGGTTATAATAGAAAGAATGCAAGCATTATATATATGTAGTTTGTTGTGGTAGGATATGTCAGGGCTCCGTAAAAGAGGAGAAAGGCATTTTGCAACCCCAGTGGCTGTACCGCGATACTGAGAAGATGTTTATTGAAGGTTAGGAGTTTTTCAATGATAACCCCCAGGTACTTAGATTCATAGGACCAAGGAATGGTAATATTGACAATAGTAAGTCTATTGGGAACGTTAAAAGAACGAGAAATGTAGACAGCAGTAGTTTTACTTTCATTAAGTTTGGCGCGCGGTGATTTAGAATGTTTTTATAGAGAAAATATGGATGGTGAGCAGTAGTATAAATAGTGGAGTCGTCCACATAAAGGGAGAGTAAAGTGAGAAGAGTACGAGGTACGTCAAAAAAGTAGAGGTTGAATAGAGTTAAGTCTATGATTGAGCCTTAATTTATCCCACATGGAATAAAGTATAAGTCAGATAATGTGTTGTTTAGTCGAACAGAAAAAGAACGATCGCCAATATATGAGTATATAAGGTGTCCGGATGGAAATTTAACCTGAATTAATTTGTATATGAGACTTCATGCCAGACTTTATCAAAGCCCTTGGTGATGTCTAAAAAGATGGCAGCAGTAGGTTTTTTTGCATTGAAGCTTTCACTAAGGAATTCCACAACACGCAAAAGCTGGTGTTGTGTGGAGTGGCCAGCTGCGAATCCGAATTATTCCGGTTGCAGAATGTTGTGTTCTTGAATGAATTTATTGATTTGCAATCTAATGACGCGCTCAATAATTTTAGATAGGCTGGAGAGCAGACTGATAGGTCGGAAGTTAGTAGGATCGTAAAGATCGCCTGCAGGTTTGGGAATAGAACAGATGATAGATTTTTTACCGTGGCTTAGGAAAGTAGCAAAATTTAAGTATAGAATTAGTAAGTTTAGAAATATAGAGAATACATTTTAAAGGAAGTTGTTTCAAGAAATACTGTCGTACCCAGGGGATTTACGATTTTTAAGTTTTTGAATAATATTATTAATTACAATGGGCTCGATAGGCGGGAGAGTCTCATAGGGGCGAGAGAGGGGTGTAGCAAGGAAATCACGGACAGTATCATTGACAATTTTGTAATGGTTTTGACTAGCGAGGAAGGGATTATGTGAGAATTGTTTTTCATAAGAATTGGCCAGACAGTTAGCCTTATTCTTGTCTGTATAGGCAGTAGTATTATTAGAGATAATGGGGGGGGGGGATAGGAGTATAGTTATTGTTAAATTTCTTTTTGATGCTTCAAAGAGAATTATCCTCGATAGATAATTTTTCGAGAAAATTTTGCCAGCTTTTTTGTTTTTCTTTTTGAATAAGAGTCTTGATTTTATTAACAGCAGTTTTAAGGGTAGGGTCTCTCGAAGATTGGTAAAGCCGCCGAGGTTAATACTCTTATTACAGACATTACAAATATGAGTTGGAAGAAAAAAAGTGTTATTATTTTTTAATTTAGTGTAGCTGGCATATTTTTGGGCATTACTGATAATATTTTAAAAATTAGTGACAGCATTATCGATGTCAGTGGGATTGTTGATATCTGGATAGGTGAGGTGGGCATTATTAAGAATTTTTTTATAATTTTTTCCAATCAATTGCATCTGAAGTGGAAGGGGTGATAGGATTAATATCATCGATTTTAAAAGCAACAGGTAAATGGTCAGAACTAAGATCATTCATGACAGAAGTAGAAATAGGAAAAGTAAGATTTTTAAAAATAGCGAAGTCAATAGCAGAAGGATTGCATCTGCGATTCCACGGACTATGGATAGGTGTAGAAGGAGCGTGCAAACTAAGATTGTTATGAGATATGAGGTTATGGAGTGATTTTCCTCTCGATGTTGTTGAAAAGCAGTTCCATTGTCTGTTGTGTGCATTAAAGTCACCAGCTATGAAAGCAAATTGGTGTTGTGAGAGCTTGTGTTAGGTCATTCACAGGATATTGTCAGCTGTGTTTAGCATAAAGAGAAGCAATGTTTAATTTAATATGAGGAAGGTCAAGTACAATACTAGTGTATTCAATGCCATTGAGTGGTGTGGTCTAGACTGGGTAAAGAGGAAGGTGAATTTTAATGTAAATCGCAGTGCCGCCATGTGGGGAATTGGCACGAGGTGTGTGATAAAGATTGTAGCCCGAAAATTTTAAGCTACACGATGGATTACCAATTTCCTGTATTAAAATAATATCAAATTGGGAATTAGTAGAAATAAAAGACCCGAGTTCATTAATTTTAAGTTTCAAGGGAATAATAGTTCCAAGAAAGAATAAGCAGATAACCATAAGTAGGTGTATTATTCATGGTTGGGTAAGTTAAGTTCTGTTACAAAGGAGTCTAGTTCATTAAAAATTACAATCATTTCTTCTATCGGATGATTATTGCAAGATTTAATTTCATTAGCTATTTTCTTATACATTTAAGTAGTTTAGTAATTTGTAAAAGCTCTTTCACAACTTTAAATGCGTCAAATACACTTTGGAAGGTGGACACATAGTTATCAGTTGAATTATTAGTAGAATTTTTAGTAGGTAAAGGGTTATATTTAATAGAAGTGGATGCAACCTCGACTGGGGCTTTCTGTTTGTTATTACTAGTAGTAGGGCTAACTCAATTTTTTTCAGTTTGATTTTTATCAATTTCAGTTTATTTTTTCATCTTTTCAACGTAGTTAAACCCCTATAAGATTTCAACAAAGTCCTGAGAGGTTTTGGAGTTTTGGTTAGTCGGTCATTTAGTTTTCGAGGAAATTTGCTTATCTCTAGTTTTAACATAATTGGGATGAGGTTCTATTTTTATTTAGACGGTTTTTCAGACAAACCCTGAATTATGATGGATGAGCGCACCGCAATTGACGTGGGTGCAGGTTATTCTGCCTTTGTAATGGCAATTAGGAGTTAAATGTTCTTCAGCACATTTCATACATTTAGGTTTAGAGTTACAAATTTCACTTGCGTGACCAAACGTTGGCAACAATAACAGTGTTTACATTACGAAAATGCTCAATCGAAACCAGGATACAACATAGTTCCTGTATTTTGTAGATACGGTCGAGATCTTTATTAGGAAGCACATTGACCATGTAAAGAGGCATTCCTCTACCAGTTTTTCTATTCTTTAGCATGGCTGCCCTTCTTGAAGTAAAGCCATGTATGGCTAGTTCGTCCATAATAAGTTGGGGCTCCATGCCAGGCGGGATACCTCTGATACAGATTATCTTTGGTCTTTGGTCTTTGGGATGGATAGTAGTAAATTTAATGTTTTTTGAATCTAAGTATCGTTGAATTTCTCTGAATTGGTTTTCAGATTTAGGTTGGATTTTTATTAATTCGCCCTTAAGGCAGACTAAGGGAGGGTTTTCCTTATCAAGAGATTTAATATTTTGCGCAATTTTGCACCAATCTATTCCATAAATTCAACATAAAAAGGTTAAATTTCTTTTTTTTTTTGTTCTACCGGAATGGTCCTCTCAGTATTATTTTTTTGTTGGGAACTAGCATTAAAGTTTTTCACATCAACATTGTTGTCTAAGTTAACTTCATTTTCAAGAACAAGGAATTTATTGTTCATAGTGACATTATTATCAGCATGAGATACAGAAAGGCGTATTTTGCCAGTTCGGGTGGGTCTAGGATTTGGGCTAATACCTTCTAAAACACGAAAACAATCCATATAATTAGAATTAAGAAACCTACAAGCTCCAGAATTAATAATAGTTTTAACATTTATGGCTTCCCCAAAATGGAAGCAATAGTAGTACACATATTCCTTACCCGAGCTTTTAGGTCGTCTTTGATGGAGTAGCCTTGAGTATTTTGAAGTTGAAGAACTTCACCTTCTATTCCGGCGGAAATTTCCGTAGAATCAAGTTGGCTGACTCATGATGAGTAGGAAACTCGTTGAAATGTTCTAAATAGTTCGCCACTAGCATATCACTGACAATACTACCCACAGGTCAGTTTTATAGTCCATAATGGCATTCAACTCATCTTCGTCAACAGACATCGTGAAAAAATCATTAATCACAAACGTCGATAAAAAAAACTACACTATTCATAACGAACTGCTGTAAAATTTTCCAACCAGCTGAACACGTCTTAACCCTTTTCGGCACAGTGTGCCCGTGTCGGGATACCTAATTTTAATTCCAAAGTTACGAACGGCACCAAGAATATTTTAATAAAATTTTGCTTTTACAATGAACGTTTAAATTACCATGTTTTTAATTTCTAAAAAAGTCGTTTTTAAATTCCGGTGTCAGTCAATCATTTCATCATTTTAGAACAAAAATTGCCTGTGCCGGAAAGGGTTCAGATCAAGAGATCAAACACGGAACAACTCAATCATACGAATATGAAAGTCTCAATGTGTATGTGAGGGTATTTTGTAATATAAAGTTTGTTTTATATGAAAAACGTTTTTGAAAATATACTGGTGACTGAGTGTTTTCCGTGCTTTTCTTTGTAAATCTAAATTTTATTTTTCGAAACTTATATTTATACAACTAACACAGATTATTTTATAACTCAACAAAAATTTAAGAAAAGAGTACATAAACTGTGCCTTTTTCCAGACTGTTTTTATCCAAGAGACTCTAATAAAATGTCAATAGTGGTGTTACCATTTGAAAAAAAAGTTAGTATGAAAGTTTTTATGTAACAGTTTTATATTACAGTTTTTAGTATTAAAAGCTGTCTCCAAAAAACCTAATCCATCCATAACGCTTAAAAGTAATTACAAATCGATTGATACCAGGCAAAATTTTATACGACGATTTGCAGCTGAATTAGTCGGGGAGTATCTTTATTTCGCACAACTCTTTGCTAAAGACGAAATTCGTTTAAAAAAGAAGCTATTACTTTTCTATGCAAATCTTTCCCAGTCAATTATGGGTAATCGTATGCGCCAGCTAAAAATAATCTTTTTTATACGTAACATGACTTTAGATATGACCTTTACAGCAAAAGGCGATAGCTGGAGTTCCTTTTCTCTGTTGATCCATTGCAAAATTTCGAATGGGGTTTTTCTAAATTATTGCAAGCTAACTGATTTTTAAAAATAGCTGAAGTTATTTATATCACAGTAAAAACTTTCATTTCACCGATTCTCTATGAACTAAAACTTTCTTAAAATAATTTTTAAGGGGATTTAGAAACTTTTAAAACGTCTTGATTTGTTAATGTTTTAAGAAAATGGAGGAATATATTTATGAATTTGTAGTTAACATATAATAAATCAATATTAATAATACTATTAACAAAACTAATTGTTAAAACGCAACCTGGTTTAAACGGAGAAGTTTCATGTTCCTGGCAGAAAACATTCTGTGAAAATATACCTATTTTGATAGAAACCTGCCTAAAGCGGGATCTTCTATCTGCCTCTCGCGATTTCGTTTTGACAGATTTTACTATATTTAATAATCAGAAGATAGATCATTTAGAAGCATCACAGCCTGCCTTAGATATTATGAAAAGTTTTGCATCAAGCTGCAGCTTAAAATATAAAATTATATGTATAAAATTATCTCTTGAAATATCGGAACACCTAAAAAAATAATTAATGTTGAAAAGAACAATGTTGAAAACAAAATGAACTAAGTATTACTTCTAACATTAATCTATAGTTTCTAAAAGATACAAAAATAAAAAAAGAGCAAAGCATAATATACGGATATCATAAATTATTTCCCGAATATTGGGGTACTATATATATTATTATTTATATAAATTGTGTAACTTATTAAAAGATAAACTATTGTGTATTACCAAGACTCGAGTACACATGAATTTTAAAAAACTTATCAAAATTTTCTGAACCTGATTTGGAACTAAAAAAGTAACTGCATTTGAATAATGATAAATTAGCTATTTGAAAAGCAATATGTATTGCGTTTAACGATTCATAATAAATGTTTTATAGTAACTCATCAAATCCTCCGATACTCTTACCCAAAGATTCTCTAAAATATTCAGAAATATCAGCTAGCGTTACATTAAATATATAAATATTTAAAAGAGATTTTAACCAAAAACTAAGGTAGTCATAAAACCATCTTTAATTACGTTATTCAGTATTATTGATCCAAAAAAAGAAAGAAAACAGATTTATTCTTTTACGTTTCATGGAAAAAAAAAATGTCAAAATGCACTCTATAGTTTAACTTTAGCTGGGTATAAAAAGTCATTATTTCATTATTCATTTCAATATTATAATTTAACATGAAATTTTTGGATAAAAAATCAAAATTATATTTGACAATCCGTTTTTGTATAATTTTATCAATAACTGATGAACAAAATTTTAGAAAGTATTCATTTAAAATAAGGTTTCTAAATTATTTTTCGTTGACATAGTTAAGCTCCAATTAAAATGCTGTTGGAGATATACGTTTTAATAACTTACTCATTTTTATGCTAATATATATTTATGTACGACAAGGTTATTTTATGTGAAATATTATTATTCTGTATGATACTTTAAACACATTTATTATTCAATATTCAAATCTTTCTAATTTATTCGGCAATGTAACATAAAATATCTATCAGTAGTGTGTCATTTTAGAATTTGAATTCACACATATCTGAATGGAATCACACTGTTTAACAAAACCATACCTTTTTTTAATCATTTTTGTATGCATTTATAGTCGTGAAATTTAACTTCTATAAACCGAAATTAAAATACCAAACTAAATATATTTAAAATGTTGAATTAACATGAAAATGGTATAATTTGCATAGTCATTTAAGATAATTTCAATGATAATAAAGGATAATTAAATGAATTTCTAATTAAATGAAAGAGGAAAAAATAATCCTAATTATTATTTTATTTAATATTTTGTTTAACGTAACGCTTACATGTTTGGAATTCGGACTTCAGCAAGTAAAAAAGTTTTTCAACTTTAAGACATTTTACTTTTTTAAATTTATAAAATTTTAAGATGTCACGTTCATAATAGTATTAACATATCAAAACTGAATACGTTTCCATTTGAATCAAGAAGGCTAAATTCTAAAATCTGAGACTACGCCTCAAAACATGAACTGAAACCATGACATTATGTAGTCACATTAATGGTATACGGCGTTCGATTTTCTCTGATGGTCTCTACCAAGAGGTCTGCACGGGCCGGAATTTCCAGGCCCGGCCCGGCTCGTTTAGATTTTCCCAGTTTTCATCACGGAAATTTGGTGTACGTCATTTTCACTGGCTGGATGTTTTCGTAGAAAACCGAATGGAACAAAGAAAATATGCACTCAATAATGTTAAAGTACAGGGTGATTCATAATGAATGAGACAAAAAAAAAAACATGATTGTGAATGTTATAATTAATATACAGTAGAACCTCGATTATCCGAAGTAATTGGGACCCACCATCTTTCGGAAAATCTAAATTTTCGGATAGTCGAGAATGCTTCAATTTTAAAACTAAGGAGAAAGATATGCAATAGTTCTTATTATGGTAACAATTGTTTAATAAAAATAAAGCAAAAGCAACATAGAAATAAATTACCTGAATTTTAATTTTGAAATTAAGTACCTTTTACATATATCACAAGAGTTAGAAAAAAATGATTTTTTTTTTTTTTTTGTCGGAGTTTTGATAGTCTTTGCTTTGAAGCTCTATCACGGAGTTTGTTAATATTATTAGTTCACCAGTATCGCAGTCTTCCTGCTGCTCCAGCCGTGCCAAATCTTTCGCAAAACATTCAAAATCATCAGAATTGCTAATTTGTTCATTTTCTTCGTTCCACTCCGCAGCTTACAATAGCTCAAGTTAAATTCAAAGGAATTCTAAGAAAGTGGATTGAAAATATTTATATGTACTTGTTGTCCGGAAAGGACCGCTTGCAAACCAGGAATATGATAGTTAGAAAAAAAAAAAGTTAAAAAAATGTATTTCGGTTAACCGAGAATTTCGGTTAAAAGAGTTTCGGATAAAAGAGGTTCTACTGTATTTAGAAAATTCAAATTTACCTCAAAACTACATTTATTCAAGTTTCTACAGGTGTTCAATATGTGCCCCTCCAGTGACACGCCAAATGTCTACACGGTAATCAAGCTCCTGCCACACTCGTGACACTAAAGCTTGGACCATCTGATATATGTACGGCTTGAATTGGAGACGCTTCCGTAAAACACTTCCGTTGTCTGAGGGACAGCCAGTTCTGCACCTGCACGTCTTGTTGATTTTGAAGAACTCCGTAAAAACGAATCACGAATTCTTTCAACCATTCAACCACTTCGGATTTTGTTTCTTTTCGTCCTGGGCTTTTGTTCTTGCATAAGCAGCCGGTATCCTGGAACTACTTCACCCACCTGCTTATGTTATTCCGATGCGGTGGTTGTTTACGAAATTTCGTGCGAAAATGTCTTTGCACAACAGTTACCGAGGAGATTTTGGCATATTCGAAAACGCAGTACGCTTTCTCCTGCAAGAACGACATTTTCTTTAACAGCGCCTCTAACGGCGAGTTCGTCATTCGATGATTTTTCCCTGTTGCCAAATAAAACTTGTATAATTGTAGTGACAGAATAAATTTGTTTCGGCTGAATAAATCCATTACGGCAGTCACACTGCGCTATTCATTTTGGCCCATTCATTATGAATCAACCTGTATAATAAAACCTATTTAAACAGGAAAATAAATCTGGATTTTTTTCTATTTAAAAGAAAAAAAAATTCTTAGTATTTGAAATTTTGCGATAATCTCTGTAACATAATTTTTTAGTCACCAGTAGCGTCTTTTATATTTCGCGCGTGTAAATAAAAGCAATTCTTTGATTATTTAATAAACCATTTTGATTATGGTATAGCACCATGTTGGCCCTATTTTATCGGTTTGAAATGTTTTGACGGGCTACTACTTTTAAGATGTAAATGCTCTCTAAGAAGACTTCTAAAAAATACAAAATTTGAAAAGATGAAATGAACGAAAAACGTTCTAATTATCATTCATTTCATTTTTAGGCATAAAAAATTTAAACATTTAATAATACTACATCCCCCCCCCCCCACCCAAACATGCAATTTAAATGCAACAAAACGGGTAGATACGCATCTAGCATTGAATAAATTGTATAAATATTGAATAAATGTCGGTATGAAAAAGCGAATAGTTTGCACAAAAGTACTTGTCAAAATGTTACCTTTCTGGGCTTCTCTCTCTCTCTCGACTAGGTTCCTAATACAGGTAAGTGTTTGTTTAAATTTGATATGCATTTTTTCTTTCAGTTTCACTAATCTGGAGATTTTAACATAAGGTCATTTTCTCAATTGTCATTAGACAATTTTTCATATAGTAACTTATTCGGGTATTTTTTTTAATCGGGTTAATATTGACGTATTTTAACTTGCATGATTTGTTGAAAAAATATGTACCAGTTTGTAAATTACTCGAAATGATATTTTCACAGCTCAAAGGTTATGCAGGACGATTTTTTATATAGTAATCGGGGTAATTTTTCGGTAATTCGGTAAAAATTCGGGTAATTTTTTTAATCGTGTTAATATTGACGCAATGATGTATGATTTGTTGAAAAAATATGTACGAATTTGTAAATTAATCGAAATGACATTTTCAAAGCTCTAAAGTTATGCAGACGTTATATTCCAAACCTCGTGTCATAACTTATGCTGAAATCAATGTCGATTTGTTTTATTTAATGCATGTTGACGTGTAATACAGCTTCTATTGAAGAGAATATGTTTGAAAATAAAGCAATACAGCCTTTGTAGTGACCAGCTTGCACTCATCATTTAAATCCGATCGAGCATATCTGTAACACACGCGAACGATGCATTGCATGCCTCTGTTGACGCGTTACGGACTATGATATATCACTTTTTTAAGAGACAATTCCCTAAACTCTTATCGACAACTTCATCGAATACATAGAAAACGGATATTCAAGAGTATTAACTATTTGAATGGGCCACGCACCATATAAAATTCCTTCATTCTCTTCAAACATAATTTTTTTGTCATTTAGAGGTAGTCATATTGGTGCGGAACGTCTGTTCATGTTTTTGACATCATTTTAGGGAGTAAAAATTCCGATATAAGATAATTTAGTGTTTTATTTTCTCTATTAATTTTAATCTATTACTCACTTACAATTTTATACCTATTCACGGCTGCCTTGCAAGTTTGCTTTGCCATTTTTTAACAGTGTATATTATATATATAGCGTATATAGTGTATAATATAATATTATGCGTATTATATTATTGTAGTATTATGTAATTCTACCATTCAATTTCCTCATTTGCATCATTTCAATTTGTTGCAGGTCTGTTTGATGTATGACTTTTATTTTTTTCGCACGCAATACTCATTCTAAGGCGCACCACTGTGTACATTGAAAAGAGAGTGCTTAATGCGCATGCCTCAATTTTTTTCACGATTCCCAGTCTTTGCCTGCTTCCACCGAATGAGGTGCTATCATTCGTGTGCGTTGGATTTTGATTTCTCTTAAGATGACTGAACGGGTTGATCAAAGGTACTGCATCAAATTTTGTCAAAGCTTGGTGATCGTCAAAGCAAAACAATTCGTAAAATTCATCAGGTGTCGTAAGTTTCATCAAATCTCCAGCTCATTCATCGCGCCCGATTCAGACTTTCGTAGCAAAACATGGAATACCAGTCGTTCGCCAAATTCCATACTCTTCAGACATGCCTCCTTGCGACTTCTGGTAGCTTCCGAAATTGAAGGCGCCATTTAATGGATTCCGTTTTGAGAGTAGAGATGAGATATGTAGAAAGCGACGGCGGAATTGAACACCATTCCAAAAAAAGCTTCCCAGAAGTATTTTCTGCAGTGGAAAGAGCGGGCGCTAAATGTGTGGAGGCGCAAGAGGCCTACCTCGAAGGGGATAAGGGTAACAATCGCGTCTGGTAACTAATGGACTTTTCTTCGGACAAAGGTTGAATACTTTTCAGAAATGCCAGGTATTGTCAATTAAAGATAGTATCTCATTTTCTATCGTTGTCACGAGTTATTATTAAATCTATCTAATCAGTAACACCGCTCAGACTAATCCCTCTGAGGGAAGTCCTAGTATTCAAGATTTTTTACTTTTCTCTTAAATACGTTACACGTTTAAAAATAAAACGTTGAAAAGGCTTCAATTTAGATTTGGAGTTAAAATTAAATTTTTTAAGGAAAATAAAATGTTAAAACAGTAAAATATTTAATTTAAGCAACATTTTCAGAATACACATTTGATTCAATATGTCTCATAAATATGAATTATCCTTGATGAGCAAAATATTTACAGAGAAACTTTCTATTTAGATCTAAAATATTTTACTTTCAACTTTAAATCTAATCTTTTCAAAAATATATAGGGTTGTCACATTTAAGAAACAGTAGAGCCATCTTCAAACGTTTACCGAAGTGGAAAATCAAGGTAAATAGGAAAAAGTTTCTAGAATCTTACGCATACTCGAATTTAATCTTTTTTAAGTCCGTTTAGAAAGTTGAGAAGAACTTTATTTTAAAAAAGATGATAGCTTTTATAATTAGAAATCTTTCTACACAATCCTTCTAAAATATGGATTGTACTGGTAAAAAACAAATACGTAGTCTATATATTTAAATTTAGCAGTTTGTAACGTATACAGTACTAAAAATTATCATACCACGTTCAATTATATAGCCGTAAAACACTAAATTCAGTTTACTAAAGTTAATTTCAAAATAAATTCTTTTACCTATAAACAAAACAATAAGATTGAAAGATATATCTAATAAATTCTAAATTTATCGTAGAATTTCAATAAGGAATGTGAAGATTCATTTCCTACAAATGTAAACTCATACTGCTAATTTTAATTGCAAAACTGGTAGGTTATAATGATGCTGCCAGATTATCCTGTAAAACGGTAGAAAAATGTGGAGCTGAATACATTATTTAAAATTTAATATAACACATGAATTACGTTATGAATGCTTAATGGCCTTGTAATGTAAAAATCTAGTTTATTGTCCATTGAAATATTCTTTGGATGATGATTATTTTTTCTAGAAATTCTTAAAATTTCGTGTTTCTGTATGAAAGCATAAATTTGAAGTGAAGATCGTTTGTGGGCTGTATATATCAAATGTCTGTTTGTTAGTGTCAAGACAGCGTACACAATATTGCACGTACTACTACTATATTTGATACAACCCCTGATCTTTTTGCTTCTTTTTGGGACCAATGGATTTCGAGCTTATTCTATCGACGATTATTTTCAGAATTTTCAAGCTATGATTTTGAGACTTTAATAAAAGCTGCTCTACATACATAACTAATACCTTATGTTTATTATATTTCGATTGCATTCGCGCATCCGCAGTGAAGCATGTTTTAGTAAGCCTGCTCATTTTTCATCCAATTTTTATTATTTTTTAATTCTGATTGCAAAATATTGTGTACAATATTTTTTGTCATATTTTCTGAAAAGAACTTTTTTTTATATTAAGAACTCTGCAAATTACAAGCAAAAAACTTGGCGAAATTTGGGACTGTTTTAATAAAAACCTTAATTTCTATATGAGTATACATGCTATCCTCATAAAAATGAACACAGTATTATGACAATAAACCACTTATTAATAATCTCGAGTTTGAACGCTTCTGCTACATTAGTTTTACATGGTTATCCAAAAGATATTCGTTTTATTTTTCAATTTGTTGACGGTCCCCTATGGTGTTTCGGGAAAAAATCTTCGTGGAAATATATGACTTATACTACACTGTTTTGCACATCTGAAGTTTCAGGTTAATTCCTCATGTATTTTTCTAGATATTTAACAAAACGTCTAAAATCGCAAGTGACCGCACACCTTTGACCATATATTGTACACATATCTTGATCGACAGATTTTTCAAACCTTCCATTCTTATCTGCATTTTTTGAAAGAATGATACATCATTAAGTTATTCAATTTAATGTCCTTAAAGTACATTTTCATGTAGTAATACAGAGTGATTTCTCATTAAAATTTGAAAGTTCAAATTTTTAAACGCAAGTATAAAAAAAAAAAAAAAAAGCTAATGTTCCTCATTTTTATATATGCACGATGAAATACTCGAACAAATATTTACATGAAACTATGATACGGGAACATTTCTACTATTAATTTAAAGGAATATAACTGTAAATTAGATTAAAACTAATTTAATACTCTCTAATAAATTAAATGCATTTATTCTCGTTGTAAATGTCACTCATTAATTAAACATTACTTGGATTGAAATTGTGTGAATAAGCATAATTGAATATGTCCCTATTAATAAAATTTTATTCAAACTAATAGTTTTAATTGCGACTAAAACATTTTAAAAGTTTAATTTTGAAAATTAATTAAAGAACTGTAATTATTCCAATGCGAATGAAATAAATAACCATATGAAATTAAGCAATTATAAACAAGCATAACTAAAACGCATGAAAGACTAATTAATGAAAACCTAAAGTTCACAACAAGCAAATATATGTAACTGAAATATAAACATTGGGTTAGTTTATTTTTCAAAAATGTAGTTTTACATTTGATTTAAACAAATGTAATTTATTTTCTAAATTAATTTGATATTAAGACATATTATATATCAAGACCATGATATATATAATCTCCTATGACACAATGTTATATAAGGCAAAAAAAATGAAATTATGAATAGAAATATTGGATTTATGTTTTACGCAGGAACATTTATACATATTTTATCTTACCTGTAAATAAGAAATTAAACATTTAGATAATAAGTATACATTACACTGAAAGTAGTTGCTAGTTGTACATGTAATCACACTGAAAAAATGTGTTTCTCAAGATTAGAAAATAACTTAATATATTATATAAAAAATTAAAATAATTATTGTTGAAATTATTTATTATTAACGAAATCCGCGTTTTTGCACGCTTGGGTATTTGATATATTTGAAGTGGTATTTGTGTGCCTACTTCCAACAGGAGGAAATTATACTGCTGCAGAAAATTTAAATATTACCAATAAAGTCACATTGCACTTCTACAGAATTAGATGAAAGTGCAACTGAAATATGTGAAAGAACCTTTAAACCTATTTGCAGCCTCCTCATTCCAAATGTCAGGTGCAATAGAATCTAGTTGGGAACTCTGATTATGAGCAAAAGGATTTTTAACATTGGTTCAGGAACTTCACATTATATTTCTTTTCAAACGAACACTTTTTTTTTCTTTTTGCAGAATTTATATAAAGTAGAACCACGATTATCCGAAGTAATTAGGCTCGACCATCTTTCAGAAAATTCAAATTTTCGGATAATCGAGAATGCTTCAATTTTAAGATTAAGGAGAAGTAGTATGCAATATTTCTTATTATGGTAACAAGTGCTTACTAAAAATAAAGCAATAGCAAAATAGAAACAAGAATAAATTACCTGAATTTTTAATTTGAAATTAAGTACCTTTTACATATATCACAAGGGTTTAAAAAAATATTTTGTTTGTCGCGTTTCGATTGTTTTTGCTTTGAAACTCAATCACAGTGTTTTTAAATACCATTAGTCTGCCAGTACCACAGTCTTCCTGATGCTCCAGCCATGCCAAACCTGTTGCAAACCATTCAGAATCTTCAGAATTGCTAATTTGTTCGTTTCCTTCGTTCCATTCCGTAGCTTACGGGAATTCATGTTAAATTCAATGGAACTCCGGGAAGTTGATCGAAAATATTTATATGTACTCGCGGTTCAGAAAGGGCCGCTTGCACTCAAGGAATATGATAATAATAAAAATGCTTTCAAAATGGATTTTGCACACAAGGAATGTGATAGTAAAAAAAAAAAAAAGCTTTAAAAATGGATTTCGGTTAACCGAGAGTTTCGGTTAAAAGAGCTTCGAATAAAAGAGGTTTTACTGTACTTTGACTTAACACAAAAATCAATATACCGATAAATAATAAATTGGAAAAAATTCGTTTAGTATATTTACCTATGCTTTTTGTACGGAGAATGACTAAATGTGCAGTACTCCCTTATCTATTTGGCAATCATGTTTCTTTCTTAGTATCATTTTATTTAATAGAATCGCTTTATTTTACACAAAAGAATAAGGCAATCGAAGGTGGAATCGAAAGGGAATCCAGAGGAATTCCAAAGGACACAAGTCAAAATTTTTAAACTTTACACCAAACATGAAAAAACGTCCACATGGCAGATTTTATTGTTTTTATTATTATTATTATTCTTTCGATCGCATGTTAGGACGTGTAATAAAATACACATTGCACACGCTTTTCAGATGTTTGAAGGAAAAGGGTGATTTCTGAGATGCTTTTTAGTCTTGGACATGGACATTGGACATGTGTCATTTCTAAATCAAACACAGGAAAATTAAGAGTTCAAACAGTGGACATATGAAAAAGCAATGCTTTAATAAAGAATAAGTGCACAAAAAAATAAAAAGCATTGAAATATGCCTCTTTTTTTACTTTTGCCACTGAAAGCTTTACTCTCCAGTGTCTATTGTCGTAGTCGACTAATTTACGATGCTGTCGTAGAAAAACTTGTCCTCTTCACTTGCATATTTCAGAACTTTTTTTATATTTTTATTTTTATTTTTCGTTAATAGCGTTTCAATTTTCAAAGGCTGTTGTATTGTAAAAGTGATAGGTAATAGATTAAGCTTCTTAACACGAAACGTACTTTGAATCGTCTCATTTATATGTACACTTTCCGTAAAATTTGCTTTGTCCATTTCAAAATAGTATACTCGTATCTCAGATATTACGACAGAAATTTTTCTGTCATTCTTATTTTTGGCTGTCATTGTTTCATTTGAAATTTCGTAATTTCTGAAATACTGAGGCAACCACTTATCAAAATTCAATATGATGCCACTATCTTGTAATAACACTAATTCGATCTTACCTACTTTTATGTTTCATACCCTTCTAGGTTGTACACTCTGTCTTTCTGTGAGAAGGGCTATTAAGCCCTTCTGATAATCTCGAATATACGGTCACGCGGTAGAAAACTTTCGCCGCGTTTTGGAAAGTATTGCTTGATAGGTATTTTCCTTTCATGTTATATAGCTAGTTGAGTTCTTAGCACTGTGTGATTCTTGTTCTGGCCCATATAAGCATCTGAGAAGACGTGGATTTATTTTGCATTTTCTGGTATATGTTTTTTTTTTATGTATTGGTGAATAACAGAAGAGACTCCATTTCCTCCTTTTTTGCTATACATAATGTATCCGTCTCAGCTGAACTCTTCCACATACAGTTTAGAGGAGGAAAGGACATTTCTTAAATAAACGTCTTTTTCTGACGTCCATGACAATGAATGGAATTGAGTTATAAATGTGCCCTTGTAAAAAATAATGCGGCTAACACAACAGAATATATTTGTTAAAACATCGATTTCCAAAAAAAAAAATGCCTTATGCGCTTTCTAAAATAAATGATTCAATTTTAGCAGTTACCAGTATTTGTTTTTCATACACGTTAAGATCAAATAAAGTTAAAATTTGTTCTTAATTATGGCCACTGAAGTTTCTTCAAATGACTCAATGAAACCCCTCACGTTACTTTTAAAGTATTTTTAATGATGCATTCATATTTTTCCTTTTTTAATCTCTTAATTACATTTTATTTCAGCTTTAATAACAGTTACGTAAATTTAAATGTTAATTCAATTTGGATAATAAAAAATTTACAACTTCGTTTGATTTTCTTCATTAAAAATTTAAAAATGTATATTTTTAAACTTTTAACAAATACTGAAAAGAAAAAAAAACTTCAAATAAAAAAGCACAATATTTTTTTTTCAAATTTATACATATGCGAAAAATTAAAAGGAAACGTTAATTTAATTAAATTAATTAGGCATTAGTAATTATTTTAATTAAATATATATTCATTTTTAAGCATTGTAGTGGTGAAGATTTATATCGGATTTTATTTAGGAGTTTAATATAAAACTATAAAATAGAAATTTAATAAGTTAATTAAGTTAATTATTATTTTTTATAGAAAAACTAAATGTTTTAATAAACTAAATCATACTTAAATGGGGACGATTAACACGATAGTTCTTTGATGCTCTTACGTTAAAATTATACAACCGTAAAAAGTACAGTTTTAATTTCGCAAACCATGCAGTAGTTGGTTTCAAAAATTCTCCAATTAAAATGTGTTTACAATGTGACATATCATCTGTTCTAGATGTGGCGTAGTTATTAATTTGAAAATTAAGAAAAAAAAAAGGTGAAACCTCAGTAATATAAAGACTCCATGACTCCATTAATCATTTTCTTGGACAGGAATATGTCAAATAAAGGCTTCTTTCACTAAAAAGAAAGTCAGTTTTATTTTCGCACTTTGACATACTGTACTACTGCACCGAGAAAAATATACATAAATATTTATAAGACTGTTTATCACGCTCAGCAATTTTTTTCAGAAAAAAGCCTCTTTAGATATTATCACATTATATATGTATTCTTACAAGCCTCTACAACTTCAAAATATATAAGAATACTGATCAGTGTGAAGTTATTAAGAGCCATTGTTTTGAAATTCAGACAAAAAAAGTGATATTTTGATAGTTGTATTTTTTGATTTGCTTGATATTTTTTTATGTTGAAGTAGATCACATTTAATGAATAATGTGCAGTTTTGAAGGCCCTGAAAAATTTTTCCCTCCCCTGTAGAAAATGTCAAAGTTCAAGGTTGCGACCGTCATTTTTTATGAAAAGTGAAATGCGAGTATGTTTGCAGTGCTAAAGCTTGGGAAAGCAACGACATCCCAAAATTCTTTTGTGATGAAATACTAGTATAACACTACCTACTTAGTAAACTGTATTCGTTTCCATGGGGCATTGTTATTTTATATTGTTATGTTGCCTCAAATTGCAATGAAAATGACGTTTTTGTCCGTTTTCCGCTCGTATTTTATTATTTAAGCAATAGTACTACAAACTTTTCTTTATAGACTATCGAAGTGTAGTAGTAGGGCAATCTAAATAATATAATACTTTACCGGGATATTGCTGCTGTTAGCAGAAATAGTATGTTAAATATTCAAAAATTTCAAAATTGGCAACATTTCATTTAGTCTTTTCTCAAAAAAAGCGTCACGGTTCAATAAAACAAAATGTATCATGTGGTAGTTGAAAATATGTACAAACACGGAAAAGAAAAAAGGTGGGCCCTCGTCATATTTTCAGAAAAAAAAATAACAAAATTTACAAAAATTCACAGTCAAAATATCCCGTTATTTTTTTTTCCATTTAGACCAAGGAAGGGAAAAGAAAAAGTGATATTTCCTTTTCTCATAGGGAAAAAACATAGCTAGCGGAAAGAGATACGGGATGTTTCGTTTTCTGATAGGGAAAAAGTATGATAAATGACAGTCTTTTTTGTGACTATTGACATTTTTTTTCTAAAAATCTGACGAGGCCCCACTTTTTTTTCTTTTCCATGTGTTTGTACATACTTCCAACTACTACGTGATATATTTTGTTTTATTGAAACGTGGCGCTGTTTTGAGAAAAAACTAATTGAAATGCTGCCTATTTTGAAATTTTTAAATATTTAACAGACTATTCCTGCTAACAGCAGCAGTATTCCGGTAAAGTTTTATATTATTTAGCTTGTCCAGGTAGTACACTTTGATATTCTATAAGAAAAAGTTTGGGGTATTATTGCTTAAATAAGAAAATGCTTGCGGAAAATGGACAAAAACCTCATTTTCATTGCATTTTGAGACAACATAACAATGTAAAATAACAATGCCCCATTGAAATGAATACAGTTTACTAAGCAGGTAGTGTTATACTAATATTTCATCACAAAAGAATTTTGGGATGTCGTTGCTTTCCCGAGCTTTAGCACTGCAAACCTACTCGCATTTCACTTTCATGAAAAATGGCGGTCACAACCTTGAACTTTGACATTTTTTACAGTGAAGGGTAAATTTTTTCAGGGCTTCAAAATTACGCATTATTCATTAAATGTGATCTACTTCCACACAAAAAATATCAAGCAAATCAAAAAATACAACTATCACACTTTGTCTGATTTTCAAATTAATGGCTCTTAATGACAACTACATTAGTTTTTAGTGACTAAAAGCAAAAAAAATTTCTGTGATTAAATTGTGATATGCCATATGTTCCAGTTGGGGCATAGTTATTAATTTGAAAATAAAATAAATATCAGACAGTGAAATCCCAATAATAGAAAGACTACATAATCATTCTCTTGGTCAGGAATATGTCAAACAATGACTTTTTTCACTTAACAGAAAGTCAGTTTTATTTTCGTACTTTGAAATACTGTTATGGTAAAAAATATCCATAAATTTTTCTACGAATGTTTACAGAACAGTCAACATTTTTATCAGAAAAAGAAAATCTCCCTCGATATGATCACATTACATGCGCATTTTTGCAAGCATATACAACTACAAAATATTTACGAATACTGATCAATATCAAATTTGTTTGTGACAACACAGTCGTTAATATTTATATGCGGAAAAGATAAAGAACTGCACATACAAATTCAGTATTTGTATATTGATAAGTAAATATAGCAAGTCAGTATTTTAATAAAAGCATTTAAAAATACGTCCGAGCTACGGTAACATTTTTTTCATAAATTTAATTTTAAAAGACATTAAGTATCTGTTATTAAAAAATTGCATTAATATATATATATTTATATGCTTTAAAACAATTCTTCAAAAAGAAAAGTTAAAGATTTCTTATCGGATTACTATACACAAAAGGATCGTACTTCACCAGAATATTTTCACTTTTCTTTTACAGATGAAAATCATTTTTACATAAGATTATCTTTTTTCTTTACTCATAACATCTGCACTTGAATCTTTATATCTCAATTTCATTATTGTTCTCACGTAATGTGCATTTAATTATATGAAATGTATATAAATAATTATTATATAAGTATTTTCAAATAAAGGGCTATGTATCACTTGAATAAATAAGGTCATTACGTATTGATAAACTCAAAATAAATAGTTTTCATAATCTTTTTTTTATTGTTGTTGTTGCTTTATCTATGTTTAATAACTTGCATTTCAGAATTATGGAACAAAAGACTACAGAAAAAGTCCTAGGGGTGACATATTACAGATTCTAAAGAGTCTTTCGGGCATCCTCAATTATTAAAATGCATGTGATAATCATCTTTGAAAAATACGACTCATTCTACTTGAATTACATTAATTAATTAATAAAGGCGCATTCCGTTCAAATATTTGTTTTGGTTTCATTTCTAATTTACGCCATGTAGTAGAATGACACATAAACATCCCACTTAATATGTCAAACAAAATAGCCTCAAAAATCTAAACTTTTACTTTATTAATAGTCCAAAGTTGTATTTATACTCTAAAGTTGTATATATACTCTAAAGTTTGTATGTATAGCCTACAATTTTACTTTATTTCCCATCAGTAAAACAAATTCTATTGAATTAGATTAATTTCTAAAGTCCACTACTTCTTCCTTTCTTTCATCTTCATGTTATAACAAAATACTATTATAAAATTATTATAATATTAATATATTATTATAATATTATTATAATATTATTATAATATTAATATATTATTATAATATTATTATTATATTATTATAATATTATTATAATATTAATATATTATTATAATATTATTATAATATTATTATAATATTATTATTAATATAACAAAATAAAAATGTAACAAACACAAATGCAACTACAAAGCTAAAAATTGTTTATGTTAAACAACATGTACCACATTGAATTGTAATTGTTTTACATTTTTTTTCTAATTTTTGTTTCAAAATTGATAATTAGAATAGAATATTTTTTTTTTATTTTTTTTAATATGAAGTTTTAAAAATACGCACTGGCGTTTCCACATTAAGGCGAATGTGTTACATGAAGGGGGAATTAACTTTTAAACTCATTTGGAACAGTAGCAGGTTAAGAAGTATTTTAAGTTAAAAATTTCATTGAAGCCGCTCGTGATATGGAAAAAATAATAATTAATAATTTGTAAAACAGTATTATTAAATTATTATTAGTGAAAAAAAATATTAAAATGAAGAAAACCTTGTGAATGTTAAAATTAAAAAAAATTACAAATTGGTACTTTACATGAAAACCATTGTTATTACTATTTTCAAAGTGGTAATATGTATTTTTAGGACTGATGAAGAAACACCCAATTTCCATGAAAACTCGTTGCATTTTAAACTATTTTATTGTTGATTTTTTAGAATTTTTTCTTTATATTGTATTTTACGCTAGGATTAACTATAACGTTTTCTGCAATTCAAAGTATTAACTTCAATGTACTGTATAATAATCAGAAAAAGAAAATGTATACATCATGTATCTAAATATTTTTTTACTTCTTATACAACTTCATTATTAAGCATGATATATGTTTACAAATCTGAAAACTTAGACAACAAATCACTGTAGTATACAGGCTCCCCCAAAACGGTAGAAACTTGCATCAATGTTTTATCTGTTAGAGATACATGTTCAAAATTAGGTAGGACTTAAGATTATGTTGATAAAAAAGCCCATAGAACAATTTTCCAAAACTTACACTTTTAACATTTTCATACGCACTTTTATCCTATAAGTTATATTTATAAAATGTTCCTCAATGCGCTGACAAGTACGATTGTAAAGCTCTCATTCTTGTTACCAAAATTCACCGAGTTAGAATACTTCGAATGCTGTGACATTTAGGAGCTCTCCAGCAATTAACCCCTTAAAGACCGGCGGTAAATTATATATATAACGTAATTTTAATTACCAAATGCCACATTGGCACTAAAACTTTGGAATCATATGTTGCTTTTTATAATGTACGAAAAGAAAAGCTTTTACCTCCTTTCATATAAACATTTTTATAAATCCCAGCACCATTCAATAATTTTAACGTTTTAGCAAGAGACCTTAGCACATTACCCTTGAAAGGGTTAAACAAATAAACTAGTTTTTAGTTCCAGAAAGCACCAAAATTGTGGAAACGTATCATATGTATCATAACTCAGTGATTTTTACTCGTAGAAGAAAGGAGGTTACATGCATAGGTAACTCCAAACGGAAAAAAAAAACTATGCGTTTCAATCTTTTTTGAGATAGCGTGTATATTAAACATGTGAGAGAAACCTTCGCTAAAGCAGTTTCTTTCCGAATTCTATCATAAATTCCAACGATATGCATTTTCATCACTTCAAGGAGTAGCCGTTAAGGAGTGGAATTTATCGTTGAAAAATTCTAAAATCATAAGAAAATCCTGAAGATTTTTCAGTTTAATGGAATCAAAGAACCATTTGAATTAAAAATAGAATATGGTGCTATTAAAACAAATAATGTGTTTTGAACATATAAAACGATAAAAATTTCTCTATGAAAATAGAATTATTTATACAAAAATAATATTTGACGACAAAATTTCGGAAACAATGTAAGCTAATATTTGTCTGAAAGCAGAGCGATATGATAATTTCTGTTTTAAAATATTGTAAATTTTATTGACATGACTTTTGAATGTATATTTATTATGAACTTTAAACTTATTAATTTTAGGAACTACTGTTGACTGAACATCACCTTTTAAAAAAGCTCTACATCCAAGCACAAAAGAAAAAATTTCACTGAATTGATTATATTCACTCAATTGTTTATTATGAAAATTTAGAAAGTTGAACGTAACGTATCACATAACATACTCTGATAAACACTGTCAAGTATGTAACATAAGAGAAAATCTGAAAAGATTTTAGAGACTATACGACTTGAATAAAATAAACTAGAGAACAGGAATTCTGCTTTTTCAGAATTTAGTGTCGCACCCGGCATTTCCATTACTTCATTTTCTTCTGGTGGACTGGTGGTTTCTATGATTATGAAACAGTCATTATAAATGGCCATAAAATGGTCATAATTTTTTTTTGGCCATTGTTTTCCATTCTGACCAGAAAATCAGAGTTCTAACTTTTTACGGCTGCTCTTTCATCTTCACCTAACGCTTCATTTATAATGGCTGTTTCATAATAACAGAAGCCACCAATCCATCAGAAGAAAATAACTCGGTTAAGCGGGACTCGGATAATCGGAACTCTACTGCAAAATATATTTAAATTTTAAGACTTAAAGCACACGCTTTTATTTTATGTAAAATGACGTCATTTGCATTAATATAGATACTTGAAATTAAATATTGTTTATTATAGTTCCATGTTTTATCATAAATCCTTCATTTATATTTTTCTCAAAATTCGCACGTATTTTGATTAAAAAAAAAAAAAAAAAAATTCAATTTTTATGAGAAAATGGCAACAAAAGGCTATAATTGCTATTTTTCAACAATTTTTACTTCACTTTCTACAGAAATGGAGTACTTGAGTTGCCAAAATGAAACAAATGTCGCTAAAAACTACAAAAAAAATTAATATTTAAAAAATAAATGAAGATGCAGTTTTCAAACAAATTGCATAAAAAAGTACTTTTTTTTCCCAGTACGACGGTATAAACATTGAAAAAATGCGATGCTTAGAAGTTTTAAAAAATGCTGCAGAATATTTAATCGCACAATGAAACACTGGCTTTTTTTACGGCTGGCGTATGAAAGGTAACGTTATTTATTGGAGACAAAATAAGCTGGGAGAAAGAAATAGCATTCCGGGGGCTAATAATGTTGATAATAACAATTTAACTAGAAAAGGGTATTAATATGACTTAAATTTTTAGGAATGATTAATAAGATATGATCATAATGTTTTACAGTTTGTTCACTCTCAACGGTTTCCAATGGCTATTTTCTAAGCCCTTAGTCATAGACACATAGTTCCAACTATAAAAATGTTTTAAATGTGGTATAAAATTATTTTTAAAAAAGGATCTCAATAATAAGTAAGACAAAAAATGTTCTATTCAACTAACACTGAAATTGACCGAGTTAGAAACTTTGAATCGCATGACTTATGTCAATTTTCTTAGGGCCATGATCCAAGGAATCGTACACAAAGTGCTTCTGGTATTATGATTTATTTTACGTGCACATTTCTACTTTGCAGCCGAGGGGAGTCACTTTAAGCAAGTTTTAAGATAACTTTATTTTTTACTAATTAAGTTTTAGATTAGATAATCTAATGATATTTTAAAATATGTATCGTTTTGCAAAGAATTGCGAATGTTGCTTTTTATCATTTCATTTAACAATATTTCTGTTATTTTTTAACTTACATTTTTAGTAGAAGTTGATTATGTTTTTCTTTAATATGTACATAAGATAAATTTGAAAATAGATTTCAAATTCATATTATAACGTTATCTTTACTCTCAATTTTTATTTATATACTGGCGATTATTTATATTTCTGATAAATGTGTGAATGACCCCTATTTCACAGCAAAACAGATCTTCAAATTTAAACAGCTATTACTCAGTCAGTTTTAAATGTTAGTTGAATAGGATATTTTTACTAAATATCAGGGGATCGTATAAAAATTTAAATTTCGAAATTTTTAAGAAAAAATTTTTATTAACCTAAATATCTTTAAAAATAATTCTTTACCTTATTTAAAACATTTTTGTAATTGGAACTATATATCTATGCCTTACGGGTGCGGACGTAGGCACTGGACACCGTTAAGAATGTATACCCTGTATAAGAACATATCCTTACTAATCGAAAAATTTTGATGGTGCTTTTCAAATTAGTGGCTATTGTATGCAATTCACTTGTTACTTACACTTTTTTCTATACTTAAGAGACATGTCTGTCATTTTTATATGTATTTCAAAGCCGCCTTCTGTCTTAATTCTGATAAAGAAAATGTTTCCACGAAAGCGTTTGCGCACATATAAGGAATTCATCTCATCTTCCTCTAACATCTCTGTGCTGTCATATCCCTTTCTTTAGAGATTCCACAATAGAGGATCTAATATAGGATTTCTACGTTTCTCTCAGCATGTGTGCCCTCACGTTGCAACTCAAATAATTAACTGATTCATTTAGAGTCTAACTCTCAACCATGTAGCAGAAAAATGCATCACTCCCGCCAGTAGAGATGAAACAAATTAATATTTCCTTTATTACAAAATAGAACTATCATATCTTATTTAATAAGGTTCAGCAATGGTCCGGGTTAAACTAGCAGACTTTTTAGTGTACCATGTAAAAGGAAAATAAACGGTTTAGGAATTAGCCATTTGACACCGTTGAGAAAGGACAGCCTGTATTACAAGATCGTCTTATTAATCGCGAAATTTTAATATTCCTTTTCAAATTAGTCATTATTAGATGCAATTCACTTGTTACACTACACGTTTCTCTATACTTCAGAGACATGTCTGTCATCTTTTATATGTATTCCAAAACCGTCTTCTCCACTAATCCTGATAAAGGATAATGTTTCCACGAAAGCGTTTCCTCACACATTGGGAATTTATCTCATCGCCCTCTAAAATCACTGTGCCGTCATATTCCTCTCTTTCGATATACCACATTAGAGGATCTAATATAGAAATTCTACCTTTCTCTCACCATGCGTGCTCTCTCGTTGCAACCTAAATAAATGGCTCATTCATTTAGTGTCTAACTCTCAACCATGTGACAAAAGAATGCATCACTCCCGCCAGTAGAGACGAAACAAATTGATATTTCCTTTATTCTAGCAGACTTTGCCGTGAGCTATGTAAAAGAAAAATACATTAAATGAATTTAATCGTGCTCGAGGCAGAATAAAATCGAAATTAACTAATATTTAGAAATTTAAGAACGAGAATTTATAATCACATTATGAAAATACGACATCACAAATATTAAACGAAGATTTGATAATTTACGAGAACTCATAATTCATAAGAGGTACATGTTATATAAATATTTAAACTTTAGCAATGGAACGTATGAAGAAGTAATAAAATCTTATTTAAAAAAAAATAACATATGGGATATAGAAGTACAGCCAGACGTAAGTTTAAAATGCTTTCTCTCCACATTCGAGTTAAAAAAGTAATATTATTTAAGAGTAACGAAAGATTTATAGCACAGTAGTAATGTTTTAAATAGTGTGTCAAAGTTTTCAGCAATTTCTTTACTACTGTTCAGCGACAACATTGAAGAATGTGCAGATACTTACGAATCATTATTTAAAGCTTTTGAAAAACGATTTGGAAATAAACAAGAAGTAATTCACATTCATAGTCTGACAATACTAATAATTGAAGATTGTATTTCTAATTATTTGAAAATCTCACATATGTTGCATACTTTTTAATAAAAGGTTTTGAGTTTAAATGTGCTTGGATCAAAATGCGATGATCTTAGCGAATTAGTATTTTGTAAGAAAAATTTAATATAAAAACTGAAAAGCCATATGAATTATCTTTAACATCTAAAGAATATCATTATTTGAATACTTTAAAAAAGATTTTGCATTCAAGTTCTGTTGTTTTAGATCAATTAAATAAATCAATTTTACTAAATCAGAAAGGAGCAAATATAAACTTATCAAATAAGCTAAATACTCTGTTAGTAAATTATGATGAAGAGGTAAACAAACATTTCTTAAAACAATGTGTTTTGTGAGAGGATGAATCTTCACATGATTTATTTAAATATTTAAAAATTCTAAATGTTAGTTTTGATATAAAAAATGAAGCTCTCACAACATATAAACCATAAATAATATCTTTTAAAATGTTTAACTGTTCCTTGCAAATCCACTCTTAAATGTACATTTTGGATATATTAACTCGCGCAATTCATTAACTCACACAATGCATTTCCTCGCGAAATACATTAATTCATTTTAATGCATCAAACAATCAAATAGAAACTTCTGATCCTACTTTATTTTCGAAAGATGATTCAGCGTCATTGATATGACACAATCATATATTCAAAATCAGTCTAGCACCAGGGCTATATTAGTCACAATCAGTTTTAAAGATAAACGTTCAACAATTTTATTATATACAGTGAATTTATATTTAAAAAACACTTTTGGAAAACAAATAAAAGTCGGGATTATGCTAGATAAAAACAGGGATTTTTTTTTTTTTTTTTGAGAAAATTTGCTATTACAATTTCAAAGAAAACGGTTGATTTTTATTAAACGTTATCTTTTTTAATATTGCAGGAATTAATTGATCAAATATCAAACGATCCGTTAGAAGTATTACGTTAGACGTAATACGTTTTATGGTGACATAATAGGTGCTAAACTTCACATTCTTTTAAAAATAAATATATTAATCATATGCGAACTATTTTTTAAGTTATTAAAAGCAGAAAAGTCTAAAACTTTTCATGTGTGTATGTTAAAACAGTTTATTTTCTTATTGGATTACAAAAAGTATTAAAACTTTTTGTTCGTGTAAGTTCTTTTCATTGTAGCGGATTCGACAAGGAACTGGATAATTTAACCACTGTTGTTTAAAAAAAAATGTGCCAAAAATAATACCATGCAACTATACCTACAAGGACGGAAACAATCCATCTAAAACGTTATTTGGCACGGATTGTTTGTGTTTCTATTAGACGTAATTAAAACTATGTGACTTTTAAATCTAAAACCATTTTTATCTATTTTTAGTACACGGGGCAGTGTATCAAGCATCTTTAAAAAGAGTAGCCGATTGGATTGCCTGATATTTTATAAACTTCATACTTAATACAAAAGAAATATAAAAAGAATGTAGTTACTTTAGCAAAGCGAATGCTTCTTCATGTTCCTGTTTCTATAGAACATATACACATTATTTTATTATAATAAGATACTTTCTATAGCGTTTTACGAGCATATTCTGAAATAATATGTAAATATAGAAGGAAAGGAGGGTTCTATAAATGTACAGATAATTTTTAAACAAATTTGACCTCCTTTGTCTGTAAAAATATATATATATCGATCATTTATGAAAAATTCGACCCAGAATTTTATCTTTAAAAAATGAAATTCTAGCTAGGATAAATCGAACAATGCTATTGTCATTAGATGTGCATTTCAATAAAGCGAGATTTTAAAGATCATTAATCTTCATTTTATAGTGCTAATCTTTCAAAACAGTTTGCTTGAGCATCATAAATAATATATCCGTCACTTTCCTTAAATTTGTTTTCTATTTATTCGCCATCTAACTGTTTTTAAACACTCGAAATGCTAAAATATGTTTTAAACCAACAGGATTTTAGTTACGACACTGAAATATAAATATGTAAAAAATATTTCCTCAGCTTTAAAAGACAATCCATGTAATAGCTATAACTACTATCTATAATATATATACTTATTTGTTTTAAATTTTTTAAAAATATATTTTACAGTTTTCAAAGAAATAACGTATTATTGATGTATTTAAAAATCTAACCGTACTGAACACAAAATGTACTTTTCATGATTTCCATTTTCCTGTGTTATTTTTAATTACATTAAGAAATGGTAACTTAGAATATCAAAGTATTGCAAAAAGATCAAAATTAGATCAATAAACTTTTAAAACTTTTTACGTCATTCTTTTAAAAGGGTTTTAATATATTCTAATGTTATATTAAAATGTGAAAGAATAATATGTTTAGTGATTAAAAGAAATACGTGAATACTAAAACATTAAATGCAAATTGTAGGGTTAGCTAATTTTTAAAATGAAAATTATATAAAGATATTTATTTTTACATCAATTATGTCTTTATGATTGTTCATATTAAATACAGATATCTTTTACTACGTTTTGCTTTAAAGTTATAATAAATATTAAAAATGTAATTTTATGCTTTTTAATAATGATTTTTACTATGCATTTCAAAAATGCAAGATTGATTCACTAAGTATTAATTGACAGATTATTAAAAGATTACTTAATATTAAGAAACAGCTAAAAAAAACACATAGAATTCTTCAAGACCATCAAATATTATGTCCTATAAATGAGTTCTTAATTTGGTTCAAGTAATTTTCATTGCAAAATATTTTTATTCCTCATATCACATGAATATTTGAACACGCTGGCAATAATTTACTTAATGTTTACACATTCTAAGATACCCTTTTTTAGCTCCCGGTACGATATGCTATTTCATTCTCCCAGATTATTTTGTGTAGTCTCTAAAAAATAACGTTACCTTACAGAAGCCAGCCGTGAAACAAAGCAGTACGATTAATATTATATAATATACTCTATAGCAATTTTTAAACTTCTAAGCATCGCTCCTTTTCAACGTTTATACCATCGTATTCGAAAGTCATTTTTAATGCCATTTGTTTGAAAACTGCATCTCCATTTATTTTTGAAATATTATTATTTTTTTTTTGTAGTTTTTAGAGCCATTTGTTTAATATTGGCAACGGAAGAACTCCATTTCTGTAGAAAGCGAAAGAAAAATAGCCATTATATCTTTTTGTTGCCATTTTCCTATAAAAATTGAAAAAAATATTTTAATTAAAATGCGTGCTATTTTGAAAAAATATAAATGAAGGATCTCTGATAAAACATTGAGCTATTAGAAACTAAATTTAATTTTAAATAATTTTAAATTTTAAATCTATATTAATAATACAAACAAATGAAGGCCTGTGAATCTTTAGGTAGCCGATCTTTTTGTCGAGTCTTTTGAATGACGAAATCGCTTTTTTTCCTAAGCGTACTTTACTCTAGATGTTGTTTAATACTCTATCGCAAAAGAATTTTTCAGCGGAAGTTGATGGCGTCACTTTATGTAAAATAAAATCGCGTGTTATAAGTCTTAAAACTGAATTACAGTAGAGTCCCGATTATCGGAGTTTCCGCTTTCACCGAGTTATTTTATTCTGAGGGACTGATGGCTTCCATTATTATGAAACAGTCATTATAAATGAAGTTTTAGGGGAAGAGGAAAGAGCAGTCGTAAAAAATTATGGCAATTTATTTTTAATATGAAGTGTGTAGCATTATTAGTTCATTTACAGGGTCAATCAAAAGAATTCCATTATGGTCAATGGCGAAAATTTTTTGAAGTGTATTTAATGACATTACATTATTTCAAATGTATTGAAAGTTATATAAATCACCGAATTTTCACTACAAGATGATTATAACAGAATAGGGCATTCATAGCATTTATCGTTCATTTGTAGGGACACGCAAAACAACTCGGTTACAACTGTCTATGGGCAATAATTGCTGGAAGTGCGCATTGAAATTCGGTATGCGCTTTTAAATTTAAATACTTTTTTGCATGTTACTTGTTTTGTATAAATTCTATACCTCGTGTACAGGACTATACAAAAGAATTCACGTAACATTCTCCTTATTAGCTAATAGTGCTGAAAGGGAATTTTCAACTCTAGTCTGTATATCATAGCTGAACTACATTTTCTCATGCCTGTAGTTTATAGATACAAATCTATATTGTATATACAGGACTGCAGCAAGAATTCGGATAATCTTCCGACTGTAGATGGAAATTGCTGAAATTGAGTTTTCAAATGGGTCAATTAGACATCCTATTTCAACCTACTAAACGGTGAAGTTTTGCTACATTATTCTGAATGTGTCGGAAACTGTTACATAATCTATGCTTGACGCACGATTTTTTCATTCGTATTTACTATTATTCCTAGTTTCGATTACATACAGACAATTGTGTTTCTTAAAAAGTCTACAATTGCCTTTAATAGCAGAAACGCAGTATTTAACTGCCTTTTTTTTGTGCGTGTGTGGCCTTTTTAATATATATCTACGCTATATATATAAAATCCTAATGAAACGAATTTATGAAACGGATATTATGAAACTGCTGAATTGAAACGAATTTATTAAACGATTCTATGAAACGACTGATTAAACAACTGATTATGTTTCACGGCGATATCTCCTAAAATATGGTATACTTTGCGATGAAATTAACACCAAAAATGCGTATTGATCCACAGATTTCAAAACTGGTATTAGAATTTTTAAATTCTAATTAGTTTTCGAAATATTAATTTTTTTCGAAATATTAATTTTTTTCCAATTTTAAATAATTTTTTTCTAATGATAGCAACTCAAATTTTAATCATAACAGATATTTTTTTTCATATTTTAGAAAAGGTTATTATTTCAAAATAATCTGGAGACCAGTTTGGCCTCCCTTAAATGTATGCTAAGAACAATGCTTTTTTTTTTCATTATCATTTTATTTAATACAAAACTTTCATTTAAAACTGAAACATTTAAAATTAATGGCTTTCACTACTTTCTTTTTTTAAACGAAACGAAAAGAAAAATATTAGGCTCGGATGTCATAATACGCGCAGGGGTACCTAATTGGCGCCAAAATGGCGTTATTTTGCCTGATATGGTAACCCGGTTATTGTTGCTTATTCATTAATAAATGTTTATTTACATTTATTTTCATTTTATTTAAAAAAAAATTTTATAAATTGTTTTCTTCTATAGTTATTAATTATTTTTTTTAATTATTGTTATTTCATTTAAAAAATAAAAAAAAAAATAATTTAAAAATACATATGTGACTGGTATTCGAAAACGAGGTTTTTGCCAAATTGGCGTAAAAAAATCACGCCAAACCCGGTGCTTATATGACATCTGCGTTAAATATTAAATAATGCAACAAATCATGACATATAATTTCAAATTCAAAGCAAATGATCTATATCGCCAAATTATATAAATCGCCAAACCACTCAATAAATTATACAAGTTGACGAAATCTTTATTTTAAATAACGAAAGAACAAATAAATTAGTAAAAAAATACAAATACAAATGAAGCGTCGAAACAAAACACACTTGAGGGCGTAAACACGTGTAACTTCCTTACAGCCAAGTGAATGTGACATTTACCATCAACCATTATTGGCATTTAACATTATAGTCTGGCGATAGATTTTTGGTCGATGGGATAACCAAGTAGTACCGTTTTAATTTACCACTAGAAAAATAAAAAAAATGCTAACTGGCAAGTTAAAAAAAAAAGCTATTGGCGAGATTTGAACCCGGCTAACATAAAAGTATCAAGAATTCTTTGCGATCATGGCATCTGTTATGTAGTTTTATTCGAAAAAATAACTTTGATTCTTTAATCAAAATATAAACATTTCTTATGAAAAGCGAAGGAACTGTTGATGACAGTCACATGACTTAGGCTATTACTATAGAGATTGTTTTCAATTCTAAAAACAGCGCAAAGAATAATAGAATAATATTTCCTAACGATTATAAATTTATTTACACATGACTATACAAAACAAAACAAAACAAAAAAAAAAAAAAAAAAAAAAAAAAAAAAAAAAAACTTTAAAATTACTATTAAATGAGTACGTGTTAAAAGCAGGAAAATATTGAAAATTATGTCTTGAAAACTGTATTCACACGTGAATATTAAAAGAGAAAGGAAACTTTAAAATAATAAATACATTAATATGCGTTTAACCCTTTGAGGGGCAAGGTACTTCTATTCGTAAAATGTTGAAATCAGTGAATGGCACCAGAATTTACAAACAAATTTCGAAATACGAAAATGCTTTTGTTCACTTACTTAATAAAAGGAAAATATTCATCCTAATATTCTGGTACCAATGTGGCATTTAAGAATTAAAATTAAGTGATCCAAAAATGAACCACCACACTTGAAGGGGTTAAAGCAGGTAATTGTAGTAAATTGTATTATGTCAATCGTTTTATAACGCTGTTAAAAAATACCGGTCGGCAAAGACTCTGTTTACTTAATTCATTTTATTTTATCTTCTTTTCAAATGTTTAACTGATCTTCTTTAATCAAACACAAAAACAACCATTGTATGTCTTAACAGCAACTGCTTCGGCCTTAAACTTTCGCAATCAAAGGGAATTGAATGGAAACCCGTTTACAGGGAGATCGCTATGGGTTTTTTTCATTATAATTCAATCTTCTCTAATCTTTTAAAAACCTATCAAATTAGCGTGATTTTAGATTCTGCCATGTCTGAACGGGGGTTGGCGAGCGTAGCTTGCAGGGGGCAAAGCCCCCTAGTATATATATATATATATATATATATATGAAATGCAAAAGTAAAGAAAATTGAAACCAGATTTATTATTTCATAAAATGAAAAAAATCTTAAGAAATGTTTTTGAAATTCCTTCTTTTAACATCTTTTTGTCTAGAACTAATTATGCCTTTTTCTGAAGTTAAATTACACTACCGACGTTAATTTTATTTTTATACATTTACCAATCATTTTTAATGCAACTTTTTTATTAATAATTTTAAAAAATAACCAGAGTAATTATTTGTTAAAGATATTACTTTTTTGTATTTCTATTTCATTATATATGTATTTTGGAATTAAAGACATTCTAAAAGACGTTTGGATATCTTTGCGCATTCTCATTAAAGATTATGTGACACAAATGTAAATATTCCACTAATATGTTCAATATATTCATTATCTAATTGCAATATAACGTTTCTATGGAACGTTGCCAAGATTTCGGAAAGTGGCATTGAATTTAGTTGAAATATCTGCATCTTACAAACGAGAATCATTTAAATGTTTTACAGATACATTTATATCGTGACGAACATGCATTTCATTCTTACATAAATGCATTCTGGTGTTGTACAGAGACCACATAGTCATCTGTTATAGTTATTGTGACAGACCATTTTGAGTATTTAAAGTTATCCCTGAAATTTAATAATCCCAATTCTATTGTTTTTATTCAATATATTGTTGGCCTCCTAATTTTGCGCGTGAGTAAATCGTCATTGAAAAGTTAAATACAATGCTCCTTACATCCTCAGTGTTCAAGGACAGTTCACTGAGTATTTCTGTAGATATTCGACAAAACAAGTGAAATCGAAAAAGTCTACCCATTATCTTTAATTCTTTAATTTATGAGCATAAATATACATAATTATGTATGTTGCAGCCAAGGCACGAAATCGGTCGCAGGAATTGGCCAGTTATTTCGCGAAAGTGGCCCATTTCTTTTTAAATTGATTGGCCAATTCGGGGATTGGCCAGAGAGTTCGAGAAATAACAAGAGGCTGTGGGCAAATTCGCCAAATGAGATAGAGGGGGCGGTAAGTCTGCGAAATAGCATGGGGCGACAAGCAGTCTGCAAGTTATCTAGGGGAGTGTGGTCAAAGTCGAAATAAAAAATCATTAGTTGATTTTGTGGGTCTGTGTAGTTTTTACTTAATTAATCTTCTTCTTCTTCTTCAATCAAAGTTATTCATATGCAAGTTAAGCCATGAAAGATTTTTTTTTTCAATTTTTTTGTTTAACGTAAACGTTTGTAATGAAATTTCTCCAAAAGGCTGACAATTGGATTGCTTCTACGTCCTCCCCCCCCCCCCCCCGCAAAAGGAATTATTCGAGATTATTATAAGGGTTATTACAAATGACTCATCGGGTTTTGATACGTCACTACGTGCGAACTAGGAAACGTATATGTTTCCATGACAACTCAAACAAGAGGGCGTTAACTACAGTTTCGCGCTTCGTATGTGTTGTGCGCGTGTGGTTACCATGGCTGCTGCGCGAACATCATATTCATAATGGCGACTGGACAGCAGAAAGCGCTTTGTGTACTAGAATTTTCAAAGTGTGAATCGCTTATAACAGTTCAGAGATCATTTCGGAAGGCATACAAATGCAAACCATCAACCCAACAAAGCATTCTGCGCTGGTATCGACAGTTCAAAGAAACCTGTTGTTTATGTAAAGGCACAAGTTACGGCCGACCAAGCGTTACTGAGGAAACAGTGAACCGAGATAGAGTGAGTTTCATCCGTAGTCCCAAAAACATCTTCCCTAGTCGCTAGCTGCGAATTTTTATTTCCACAGCCAACTGTGTGGAAAATTTCTGCTATCCAGTCAGTCATTTTGAATATGACGTTCGCTCAGCAACCATGGCAACCACAAGCGCATGACATATACGCAGCGCGAAACTGTATTAACGCCCTCTCGTTTGAGTTGTCATGGAAACATTTACCTTTCTTAGTTCGCACGTAGTAACGTATCAAAACCCGATGATTCACTTGTAATAACCTTGTATTTTATTGATGTTATTATTTATTACAATAAAAAAAAGTTCTATTTAAAAAAAAAAAAAAAAATGGGTGTATAAGATCATCATGGGTCAACTTGTCTTAAAAGTGAATTAGCATCATTTATCAAAAAGAAACATGATTAGCTTATTAACGATGTATGAGCTTGAAGGACACAGAGCCGCTATAGAGGTTGGTGAAGAACAATGTGTCAAAAATGTAAAGGCAGGTAGAGGGGATCTAAAAAAGCAGATTTCATATAGGAATGTGGGTGTGGAAGTGCAGCGTCGATGTAGTAGAGGGCGCTATTGAGCGCGGAGGATGAATTCTCTTCGCTGGCTTCAATCGTCATTTCCCGCAAGGATTTCGAGCAACATGCATTATTACACCAATGCGGAGCTCGCCGACATGCATTTCATGTATCGGGCTACGCAAATAAATGGCTTACACCCAACGCTCATCCAAAAGTTCTCGAGATTGTAGAACGATTATCCCCTACTGTGCATAATACTGCTTCTATCACTGCATAAATTTTGCGATATCTTCCAGCGCCTGCATCATGCCTCGAAGCATAAAATGATCTACTCGAGAACAACTCCCGATGAAGATGCGCAATTGTTTAGACAACCGGCAGATTCTTATCCTTGAATCGTTCTATGCACATCCTTTGAGCAATCGCTCCATTTCCTTGTGCAGTCCAATTAATATAATGCATGTCGGCAAGCTCCGCATTGGTGTAACAACGCATGTTGCTCGAAATTCTAGAGGAGAATGACGGTTCAAGCCAGCGAAATGCTTTTGTCCACAGAACTCAGCAGCTCCATCTACTGCCTAAACACTTCATTTTCGCATTCACATTCCTAAACGGAATCTCTTTATTTAGGTCTCCTCTTCCTACCTTTACATTTTTCACATATAGTTTTGAACCACCCTGTACAATAAATACAAAAACTAATACAATAGAACGATTATGCGGCGTTAAAAAACTAACGCAAATAACAGAATAAACAAAGTAAATTTAGCTTTCAAGTACTTCAAGGCTTCATCAGAAAACTTTCTTTGGTCGAAAAAAAAGAGAGTGAAAAGTAGCAAGGGCAAGTGCTTGTTTTACGTTAACATTACATATAAAATTACATACATACATCATCATAAAACTAATTGTACAGGCACAAAACACTCGATATATTTCATTGTCAATATGAGCGCCAACAGAGTAAAATTCAAGAAAGGGTAAGATATAAGAACAGATTTAGCTCCAATCTATTTTTTCTTCTTTTCAAACGAGAATATAAACGTGAAATAAATTAAACCGAGATTCTTTTGTCAGAACCTCGCATAAAATTTTAAGGATATCAGCATAAAACGCAATACAGAAATATAACTAGTATGTTGTAGCCATCACAAAACTTTCTTCTATATAAATCACGTCAATTAAACCATTTAAATAGTACAAGAAATTACATCCATTTAGCACCCATTCATATCAAACTGTATCTGAATTTGAAGTTTGATAAAAATTCGTGCCTTAGTTCTCGAGATAGAGCTATAGCGAAAATTCTGAAAAATGTAGCATAGCAGGGCCACCTGTTGAGTGATTTACACCAATACATAAACAGCAATAATTGATAGCCAGGTATACATGGATCTGAAGTTTGTTGAAAATCCAAGCTTTATTTCTTGAGATAGAGCTATTGCGGAAATCACAAAAAACAGCATAGCAGCGCGACCTATTGAGCGATTTACACCAAACTGTATAAAATGTCAATTCATGTGATGGACTAACTGATTCTAAAGTTTAATGAAAATTCATACATTAGTTCTTGAGATACACCTATAGTGGAAATTCTGAAAAATACAGCATAGCAGCGCCACCTGTTGAGCGATTTACACCAAAATGTACAAAATGACAATTCATGTCAAGGATTAACAGATTCTGAAGTTTGGAGAAAGTTATTGCATTAGTTCTTGAGATACAGCTATAATGGAAATTCTGAAAAGTGCAACATAGCAGCGCCACCTGTTGAGCGATTTGCACCAAAACATAAACAGCACTAATCTATATCAAAGTGTACTTGAATCTGAACTTTGATGAAAATCCAAGCATTAGTTGTTGAGATAGAGCTATTGTGGAAATCGTAAAAAAATGCAGTATAGCAGCGCCACCTGTCGAGTGATTTACACCAAAATGTACAAAATGTCAATTCATGTCAAGGATTAACTGATTCTGAAGTTTGGTGAAAATTATTGCATTAGTTCTTGAGATACATATATAAGGGAAATTCTGAAAAGTGCAGCATGACAACGCCACCTGTTGAGCGATTTGCACCAAAACACAAACAGCACTAATTCATATCAAAGTACTTGAATCTGAAGTTTGATGAAAATCCAAGCATTAATTGTTGAGATAGAGCTATTGCGAAAATCGTAAAAAATTCATTATAGCAGCGCCACCTGTTGAGCGATTTACACCAAAGTGTACAAAACTTCAATCCATGTCAAGGACTAACTGAATCTGAAGTTTGATGAAAATCCGTGCATTAGTTTTGGAGATTGAGCTATTGCGGAAATCGTAAAAAAGACTGCATAGCAGCGCAAACTGTTGAGCGATTTACACCAAAAACTAATCAGCACCAATTTACATCAGGGACTAACTGAATATAAATTTTTATTAAATTCCGTGCATTAGTTCTTGCGATAGAGCGCCCACAAAATTTGTGTCACATACAGAGAGACAGACAGACTGACTCACAGATGCAAATACTCACAGACAGACATTTTGTAAAAACATGTTTTTCGGAATCTATGACCCCTAAAACGAGTAGATTCGTCGAAAACCGAAAATCGAAAATTTTCACGAATCCAATACTACTTTCTTCTTGTAAAGGTAGAAGAAAGTAACAATCCATAATAAAAATCTAAAACCGCTTATTTAAAATGACGAATTGAAACAGTTTTTGATTTTTCTTTATTTGGGAGAGTGGTAGAAGGGCTCTTCCCTCTGAAGCCCCGTTGAAAAAAATTGTTAAACACATGAACATAAACAAAGAATAGTTAAAATTGTTCTTCAACGAGAACAGTTTTTTATTTTTCTTTATTTGGGAGAGTGGTAGAAGGGCTCTTACCTCTGAAGCACCGTTGAAAAAAAATTGTTAAACACATGAACATAAACAAAGAATAGTAAAAATTGTTCTTCAACGAGAACAGTTTTTTATTTTTCCTTATTTGGGAGAGTGGTATAAGGGCTCTTCCCTCTGAAGCCCCGTTGAAAAAAATTGTTAAACACATGAACATAAACAAAGAATAGTTAAAATTGTTCTTCCACGAGAATAGAAGGGGGGGGGGGGGGTCAGAGGGTCTCTGACCGTCTGTTGAAAATTCTAAATAGCTACTCCTTTTACAGTTGAATTATCTTAAAATTTTTTGAGAAGATTTTTTTTTCAAATTCACAACCGAAGAAAAACTAATAAAATTTTTAATTTGATTTTGGACATGGGATATTTTCTTATATGAAACGTAAGTAGTAAATTTTTAAAACTAGGTAGCTCCTCGCTCAAGACTGTACAAAAAATGTAATTCTACAGATGTAAAGTTATAGAAATATGTATGCTTACTAAACTTTTTTCTGTACACTGTGCAAAAAAAATATAAATTTACAAAACTAGTTCTTCTGAAACTACTTAAATCTGTAGATTCGCAAAACGAATCTACTAAAATTACAATAATCTTACTAAAATTTTATCTGTAACCCGGGTTGCATTTACGTAAAAAGTTCTAGGCATCCCAGTTTCCTAAAAAATTCTTAGTAACCTTACAGACTGTTTGATTTACAGTGCAAACATGTATCTGTTACATGAATTTTTGTTGTTGCCGTTACATAAAAAGGTCTAGGCATCCCAGTTTCCTAGAAAATTCTTAGTAACTTTACAGATTTTTTTTTACAGTGTAGGGGTTTCACCGCCAACCCCCGTACATACCCGCGGGTTCTCAAAACTAATTACTAATTTACTCTGTTTAAAAAAAATACCCGATTACGTAATATAGGATATAATCACGACCGGTGGTGATCTTCAGTACTCAGATTGTCATTCACTTATGTTTTACTAGGGATTTTTTTATTCTCAAGGCCACATTTGCTACTGCCGCGTCAGAAAACAACTGACTTCTTTATTAAATGAGGTCAGTTAAATATTTGTAAATCAGCTTGCGTAAAATGGTTACGTAAAAAAAATGTCGTTGCTTTCCTGACTTTTTTATCGTCTAGAGGAAAAGTTTTCTAATAGTGCTATAAGCAAATCGTTTTAAATAAACTATTTGGAAAATAATGTATTTTCGCCATTAAATTATTTTCGCACTTTATAATTTAATCATTTAAAAATTTTCTTTCGGATTAAAATCTAATAGTAAATGTATTTTTCAATTGAAAAGTATTTTAAAATCTGACAAAATGTGATAAAAATAGATAATCGAAACTATAAATTAAATATATATTCAGATAATGAAATTTTCAAAAAATGGAATAACCCTAAAAAGTTTAATCAAATTTAATAAATACTTGTGCACTGCACACCACAATTTAATGAAGTATATGCTTGCAGATGGTGATTAAAGAATAGTTTTTCTTATCTCTTATATAACAATAAGACCTACTTAAAAGAACTATCTTGACCAATTCCAATGCTAAATAAAACTTTTAAAAACTCACTGTTACAACATGTTTCTCACATATTTATCCCTAATACTCTGATTTTTCATGTTTTATATGCAATAGTTTTCGTAAGATAACCCAAGCAAATAAGAAGGTCACAATAAATTCAATTATGGCAACAGCAGCATAATATAATTTTCATAAATACTATCTATATTATAAAGGACAAACATATCTGTGCGTAACGCATACGTCATTTTGCGAATGGCAACACTTTGAAATTTGAAATGAAATTTCGGTTTTGCAATTTTCGCTAATGCAAATTTTTAAACTTCTAAACATCGCACATACATTTACAATTTTTACACCTTTGTACAGGGGAAAAAATGTGCTTTTAAATGCAATTTGTTTGAAATCTGTATCTCAATTTATTTTTGAGATATTAATTTTTTTGTAGTTTTTAACACAAATTTTGTAATTGTGGCAACTGAAGTACTCCATTTATATTGAAAGTAAAGGGAAAATAGTCATGGTTTATTATTTTTATTGATTATATTTTATTTGACGTCATTTTTACATTACAAATAAAAGTAATTTTTTTTATAATTTTTAAACAGAAAATGACGTCAGACAGAAAAAAAAAAAAAAAAAAAAAAAAAAAAACACGCGCATATTTCTTTATAAATCAGCTACATTTAAATATTTTTACATTACGCTGATACTGAGTTTGAGGCGCTAGGCAAAATGATTCAGTTAGTAAAAATGATATATTTAAAACAAAACGATTTTTTTTTTTTTTTTTTGATAAAACTAAATATTTGACCAATGCTAAATGGCCAATACTATGACAACTAAAGGCAAATTTCTGATTTTTTTTTTTTTTTTTTTTTTTTTTTTTTTCGCGGGTACTGAGATTAGAACTTAAAGTTTGTGCGAATGTTCACATGGAAAGTTGTATCGGACAAACGTGACTTTAAGTTTGGAAATACATTCATTAATAATCTATTGCGCGTTAAAATACTTTCAAATTGTGGATTTGAGTGGTGCGTATGTAAATTATGAGAATGTGAAAATACCGTACAGTTTAGATTTTATGGGGGGAAATTTTATGATGTGACAAAGCGAAATCCTTTTTACTCATTTTCCATCCCGTAAAAACAAACATAAGAGCTCCATTGATAACTTCATAATTACTCATCTTGATTGCGTAATCTAATACGGTTTAATTTTTCAATAATTTAAGCAGTTGAGGTTTCTGGAAGTAATATTTTGGTAATTTTAGATTTAAAATATTATTTGTTTTAAGAGTTAGACAACCAATGTAAGATGAATTTTTTATTGTAATTATTTTTGTAGGTTTATTATAAATTCGATCTGACAGTTCCTTTCTAACATTTTAGTTCGTCGAATTTCGACGGGTTCCAACTCGTATAAATACAATTGTATACAATAGTCATATAAAATACTATACAAATATGAAAAATACAGTACTCCCAATAGATCCGCTGTGTTAGAATAAGTCACAGAGGTTAGAAAGTTCTCTCCTACAACGAGCATGTATGTGACGCCTCCCGTACAGTCTTATACCACCACTTCGGATATTGGGCAGGGTTATCAGGCGTCTTCGGGAATTGGCAGGTAAAAGCCCGAAACATATTGTTCATCGGGTTTTGGTCAGGGTTCTTAGCCAATTCGTGAAATGGCCAAACTTTGATCTTTGGCCGCAACATATATACATATATATGTTACCGGCCAAATCCGATTTTAAGCCAAACTATATTGGCCTAAGCCAAATTAGTTTATCCTAACGCGCATATGATAAACTAGTTTTTCCTAGGATAAACTAGTTTTTCCTAGGCCAAACTAGTTTATCCTAATGCCCATAGGCTAAACTAGTTTTTGCTAGGCCAAACTAGTTTGGCCTAACACTCATAGGATAAACTAGTTTAGCCTGCTATTCATTGGTCTGAACTAGTTTATCCTAGTCCGATCTAGTTTACCCTAGGCCAATTCAATTTGGCGTACATTTATTGATCCCAAAGACCGTTTCGGCGCCAGCATTCCAGTTTATCCTAGTCCAATTCAATTTGACGTGCTTTAATTGATGCCAACCAGTGTTGAGCACGCTCACAAAAATAAATAAAAAAGAACGAAATAAATAAATAAAACGAACTCATTAAAACTCTAATTCCGTTTCTCAAAAATGAGTCAAGTTCACACTCAAATTCAAAAATTTTCAAACGAATCCGCTCAACTCGAACACATCTATGGAAGTGACCGAAGTTCACTAAAAACTCTTTTTTTTTATTTTCTATTTTTTAAATATAATAGAAGTTTAGCCTTCAAATTTACAAAATTTTGTGAACTAGTGTTTTAGTTATTCGATGTAAGGGTCTTTACGGCCCGCCCAATTTTCCTTCCCGACACTCGGTCCGGGCTTGGTTTGGGGATTACTTTTTTCGAGAGGTTCGGACCGATATGGACTGGGACTCAGTTTTTTTCCGGCTTGATTGGGGACTGGACTGCATTCTTCTTGAGGTCTCCACTACCAGAAATTTTCAGTCCAATTTCCAACCCAGCTCACATGAAAATCATTTGGACCAGCAGGATCTCTGGTCTGTTAAGTAAAAATATCAGTAGTATTTGGCCAGAGCCTTATTTTTATTTTTATTTTTTATTTTTTTTTTTTTTATGCACGTATTTTTAAACCGCTATTATTCCACGATTAAAATGTATATATTTCTTAGCCCCGATATGATATTTCTTTCGACCACAATAAAAGTGTCGTCTCTGAAAAACAACGTTCCGCTGTATAAGCCAGCCGTAAAAAAAAGCAGATGTATCAATGTACGGCTAAATACTCTACTGCAATTTTTTTAACTTCTAGGCATCGCACATTTTCAATTTTTATACCGTCGTATTAGGGAAAAAAGTACTTTTAACTGCAATTTGTTTGAAAACTTCATCTCAATTTATTTTTGAGATATTAATTTTTTTGTAGTTTTTAGTGTAGTTTTTTTTTAGTTTTTGTTTAATGTTGGCAACTTACGTACCCCATTTCTGTAAAGAGTAAAAGATAAATAGTTGGAAAATAGTAATTATATTTTTTTGTTGCCATTTTTTCATAAAAACTGAAAAAAAAATGCAATTAAAATAGTGCTATTTTGAAAAAATGTAAATGAGCGATTTCTAATAAAACATGGAGCTATTATAAACTATATTTAATTTTAAGTATCTATATTAATGTTACAAACAAATGGAGGCATATGAATCATTAGATAGCCGATTTTTTTGTCGAGTTTCATGAATGACGACATCTATTTTTTTGGATTTATGTATTATTCAGCGATAGCGACGTCCTATGAATACTTTACTGTAGATGCTCTTTCAGACTGGATCGTAAATGAGGAATTATTCAGCGATGCGAATGACGTCATTTTATATAAATTAAAAGCGTGTGTTTTAAGTCTTAAAACTAAAATAAGTTTTGTACTATCTATATTTATATGCATTTTTTTTTTCATCGGGGGCGACACCAAATTCTGAAAAAGGAGAACTCCTGTTTTTAGTTATTTTTATTAATTTTTTTAAGATGAGTAGAGGCATTTTTAGGTAATAAAATTAAAGTATGGTAAAACCTGAGAAAAACTAACCTGCCTATGATGGAATCCCGTGTTTAACAAAAAGAAATATGTTGATCTATGTAAAATGAGGATATTAGTACTTTTAAAAAGAATATAATGCATTTATAACAGAGATGAACTTTCTAATAAGGGATCTGCCTATAACGGATTTTTCTTCTGTTCTATGCAATTCCGTCTTAGACGATTTTATTGTATAGAATTTTTTTAATTTTAAATCTCCAAGCCATAGAATGAGGATTAACGATAGTAATGATTCTATTGCAAACTATATTGATTTTTTAATGAATCTCTGTTTGTATGTAAATATCTGAATAATTACTAATACCATTAATTTTTTACACGGCTTGGAATCTTGAAAATCTGAAAAAACATTATGTACAAAAACCTTCTAAGACTGAATCACATAGAAGAGAAAAAAACTTCGTTATAGTTAAGTTCCTTTTTTAGCAGGTCCGTCGTCTCTAGCAAATGTGTTATGTTTTTTTCAAACGGTTTATTATATCCAATTTGAACCGATTTTTAAAAAAAAATTCCGTTTAAAAGACGATTTCGTCACACACAGATTCTTTAACATGTTTTACAGTTCTGTACCCCCCTCAGTATAAATGGATATGTACTATTCTTTAAAGAGAATTTTAATTGTGGAATAATTTTAGCTTAAAAATATATAGGGGTTTAAGTCAAACTGGGACCGATACTTCGCCGGATTTTTGAAAATTCCAGATATCTGAAGGAATATCAAATGTACTTCTGATAATCTTAATCGTGCATTTATTCATAAATAATTCAAAGCCAAGTGATATTTATGTGAGAAAAGAAAATCGATGTTTTTTTTTAATATTTATTTTTTTCTCACATAAATATCACTTGGCTTTGAATGATTTATGAATAAAAGCACCATTAAGAATATCAGAATTACATTTGATATTCTTTCAGAAGTCTGGAATTTTCAAAAAGTTATACTGTACATAATCAATCCTCTAAATTCTTCCTATCCTAAATTTTATGATAACCTCTCATCCACTTCTTCGGTCCTCCAGCACACAATATGTCAAATGGAACATATTTTGTAACTACCGGCAGCGGTGAAATGGGGAATTTAGGGGACAGTATCTCACTCCCCATCGAATAAAATATATTATACAGGGGTGACGTCAATGCTACTTTACACAAGATTGGTGCCGTTGTGGTAGTTGGGATCAATAAAAGCATGTCAAATTGCATTGGCCTAGGATAAACTAGAAGGTTGGCGCCGAAGCGGTCTTTGGAATCAATAAAATCAAGACAAATTGAATTGGCCTAGGATAAAATAGATCGGCCTAGAATAAACTAGTTCGGACCAATGAATAGCAGGCTAAAGTAGTATATCCTATGAGCGTTAGGCCAAACTAGTTTATCCTAGGAAAAACCAGTTTATCTTATGGGCGTTAGGATAAACAAGTTTGTCCTAGGAAAAACTAGTTTATCCTATGGGCGTTAGGATAAACTAGTTTATCCTATGCGCGTTAGGATAAACTAGTTTGGCCTAGGCCAATCCAGTTTGGCCTAAAATCGGGTTTGGCCGGTAACATATATACATGTATATATTAAGAAATATGTTCGTGTGTCTATGTGTTTATCAGCGATAGCTAGGAGATTTTACCGCTTTCTCTGAAAATTTGTATGAGGACTGTACAAGACAGGTCAAAATGCATCTGAACTCAGATTTTTCATTTCTCTTAATTAATCGAAGTATTAATTAAACCGTATAATTAACATGGCACTGTAGTAAAAGTCGTGCTGTCCCGCAAAAAAAATCCGATACGAAGATCTCAAAGCAGGGAAGAAACTAAAGACCAAGAACTCCGCTTTACTTTTGCTTTTTTTCAAGCCCGCATCAGCTTAAATAACCGAAATAGAGAAAAAATACTGGCTTGGCTATAGTACTCTTTTGATTTATAAGGGTGTCATTCGTTTAAAAATACTAATATCTGACCTTAAAAAAAATTATTTTACGTACAAAATCATTACAAAATTCTTTTTTTTTTTTTTTTTTTTTTGGGGGTGTGTTTACAAGTGCGCAACGGTACTCCCAAGCAAATTATAAAATAATAATAATAATAATACACATTTATTCTGCTACCTTCATCTCTCTAATGGTCTCTTCTTTTAGAAAAATAGTAATATTAATACTTTCAAAATTTAAACAGTTTTAACGATTTTGGTGTCCTGTGCCACATTTTTAAAAGTCTGAATCTACTGTTTCTAATTGAAATACAAAAAAACCCCTACCTAAACTGCGTAAAATTTACTTTCTAATGAAACTTTGGTTTAAAAAATATTATATTATCTCTTTCAAAAAAATCTTTTCAATAATGTAGATTGCAATTTCTTCGATTTTTCCGCAGAGTTTAAAATTATGCATGTGTTTTGAAAATTGAAATACGAAACAACAAAATACATATTTTATGGGCGTACACTTGCATTTCTAAAAAAATATGAATATTAACCCTTTCAAAATAATTCGAATTTGGAAGACACTTCACGATTTTTCAATATAATATTTATTCTCGGTGAAAAGAAAAATTTTCAAAAATGGATTCCGAGTTTTTAAATCAGAAGTAAGAAAGCGTTTTGGAAATTTTTGAACTGGAATGGGAGATATCATTCCATGCTTTAAAAGAGGAGAGAGGAAAATTTTATATGTGTCATTCTCACAATCGTTTGACTTTTAAGTCCCTAAATAATATTTTTTATTTTAGTGCATATTCTTGTGGGGTTTTTTTTCTTCATATACTGGGGAACATCCCATTGCATGATTGCATAACAATATTTACGAGATAAATAAGTTTTGCACGATGTTGGGGGTCCAAATACCAGGAAAACTCCTATACCGTCCCGTGTCCCTGATTTTTACTTTCTTCTATCGTTACAAGAAGAAAGTATTGGATTCGTAAAAAATTTCGACTTCCGGTTTTCAACGGATTTACACGTTTTAGAATGCCCAGAACACAATTTGATGGTTTATAGAAAATGTCTGTCAGTGAGTCTGTCTGTCACTCTGTCACTCTGTCACTCTATCACTCTGTGAGTCTGTATGTGACAAAAGTTTTGTGGGCGCTCTATCTCAAGTACTAATGTACGGAATTTCACAAAACTTTATATTTAGTTAGACCTTGATATAAACTGGAACTGATTAGTTTTTGGTGAAAATCGCCAAACAGGTGGCGCTGCTATGCGGTATTTTTCACGATTTCTGCAATAGCTATATCTCAAGAACTACTGCACGGATTTTCATAAAACTTCTGATTCAGTTAGTCCAGGATATAGTTTGATGCTGATTATTGTTTTGTGAAAATCGCCCAACAGGTGGCGCTGCTATGATGCATTATCATGATTATCGCAATAGCTCTAACTCAAGAAAAATATGCACGAATTTTCACCAAACTTCAGATTTAGTTAGATCCTGATATAAGTTTGTGCTGTTTAATTTTTGGTGTAAATCGCTCAACAGGTGGCGCTGCTATGCTGTTTTTTTTTGCGATTTCCGCAATAGCTTTATCTCAAGAACTAACGCTTAGATTTTCAACAAACTTCAGATTCAGGTATACCTTGATATCATTTAATGCTGTTTATTTTTGGTGTAAATCACTCAACAGGTGGTGCTGCTATGCTAAATTTTTCAGAATTTCCGCTATAGCTCTATCTCAAGAACTAATGCACGAATTTTCATCAAACTTCAAATTCAGATATACTTTGATATGAACTGGTGCTAAATTCATATAATTTCTTGTACTATTTAAATGATTTGATTGACGTGATTTATATAGAAGAAAGTTTTGTGATGGCCACAACATACTAGTTAAGTTTGGAGCTTTCTGTATAAAATTGTTTCAATAAAAGTAATTCGAAGTAATTTTTTTCCGAAACTGAGACAATTGTTTTATATAAATATGTAGCAAAAAATTAACCTGCACACATTTTTACCTGCACACCTTTACACACTTTACAGTTGATATTATTTTTTTAACTCTGTCCCTGGATTTTAGATTTCTTACCATCCCTCTTTCTAAACTTATACAGAAAATCACTGCTGATGCAGCTACAGAATTTTTTTTTAAGCTTTTTCTCATGCAGAAGTATGCTAGAGAAAGAATGTCTAAAATTCTTTGGCAGGAAATTTACTGCAGAATTTAAATCAGCATTTAAATATCAGTTTCAAGCATCGTGGCTTTATTGGTAGTCTTACCGTTCCCAAGGTTTATTCCTACACTTTTCGAGATATTAAATTAATTTTTTTTAATCCAATGTAAATAACTTTTTCTAAAAATCAAGGAACATTGTGGCTATCATTTAGTCTTAACATGATTTGCATAAAATAGTGGTAATTTTCCTCATCCTTACCATCACTTATTTTTCATTTACCGTCCATTTTTTCCCTATACCATCCCCCTTTTCTTTCCTTTCGTCCCTTCTTTAACACTCCTTTAAGACAATGTTATACGAAAATGTTGTGCTAAAAGTACTACATTGTTATTAGTTCTTATTTGAATGTCCTGCGGGTACTATGCAAATTCATTATAAGTAAAAATTTAGAAGAAAATAGAAAGTAAAGAAAAATAGCGGTAGAATGGTAAGGAAAATTAAACTAGCAAGTTTAACTTAAACCTCAGTTAAATAAAACATTTTTCGCTGCTTACATTTTTTCTTTATTTTGAATCATTAAGGCATTCATCTATCAGATTAAAATGTTATTTTTATTGAAATAACATTTAATTCCAACTTTAATTCCACCAGATTTTCATTCCCTAAGGTCAAAAGATTATGAGAATGACCCATATGCTTTAGGCTTCCTAGAAAATAAATGATATTGAAAGTTGAATATATCTAAATGTCACAAATTAAGCGGCAATTTTTATATCGGGGGGGCATTTAGTTTCTTTGGAAAGATTTTTATTTAAAAAAAAAATAAATTGATACAAAAGTGATTTAAACATAAAAGTCATTTGTTGAAAAAACAAAGTGGAGCGTACGCACGCCCGACATGCCTGGAGGTATATCCCAATTCATGATTAGTTTGAATATATTTTCGTTTAAAAATGAGGACGTGAGTTTTAAAACTCGTCTTATTCAGAAAATCAAGTTCTGGAAAGTCACAAAAAACTTCTAATTGCGACCCCGTACTTCGAATACTTCCAATTCTTTTATACTTATAACTCGTTGCCCTATGATACCACTCTGTTAAAGTAAAAAATATACTTTAATTAATTTAATTAATTAATTGGAAAGTTTTGGATAAGAAGTGTTTTGTTGTCAAACTATATAAGAAAAGTTTTGATACCAATTTCTTAAAAAAAATACGTCGTTTAGAAGTTAGCTGAAAGAAATCAATAGTTTCTATTTTTGGTTATAGGATGATAATATTTGGATTTAAAAATAATTTTTATGACTGGAAATAAGTATGATTAATATACAGTATTACGTTTTATTATGAAAGAGCAAACTTATAAACAATAAAATAAAATTTCTCATAAATATCTTATGATTAAGATAACTTAATTTTCTTAAAAAAAGAATTATCTTTAAAAATATAATATAATTTATATAACATATAATATTATATATCGATATATATAATATAATATAATATATATAACATGTAATATTGTATATATCTCTATATATAATATAATATAATCTATATAATATGAAATATTGTATATATCCATATATAATAATAATTTTCTTACAAAAGATAAAAAATATATACAATTAACTCATCGAGTTCTTCTTCTGGAATATCATCATTGTCCTCCTCGAAGATTTCCTCATGTTTTGGTTCTTTGGACATAATAGTTTTATAGAAAGTAAGGTCCTCCATTTCTGACTAGTTTTCACCAAATTATTTCTTTAACAATGCGTCGACATCCTCAAGTTTCTCTTGCTTCACTGAAACAGAACATGGCAGCTGCTCGATATTCATGAATATTAAACTTTTTCCCTCTTGGTCAATGGATTGAAAAAGCTCACATCTGTTTTGTAGCGGGCACACCTTTTATAACGACAAGTCGTCTCTCTGCTTAAAGAGGCTGATACGCTTTGCAGGAGTAAACTGGTAATGCAGTTGGCCGAGAAGTTTTAGGGTAGTAACCACCGCTGATTTGAAACCATAAATAGGAAGTTACTGGCTTAAATTCCGTACCCTGCCAAACTGAAAAAAAAATGCAATTTAACGAATTACAAGGACCAGTTGGATAACGATTTTTTCAAAGACTAAAATTGAAAACATAAAAAATCGCACGGAGTTGCTCATACATTACGTACGCCCTGAATTAAACATTAATAGTGTTATTACACGTAAAAATTGCAAGCGACGAAAATCGCCTGCGACTCGTCAGATTTCTTGAAACTTACGTATTATCCATCTGAAACTTACATATTATCCAAGCATTTCTTTGGCTGTTCGGGAAAAGGCTATTCCAGCGTCAGATTTCCAAGAAATCTGACGACCAATTTTAAATGAAATTTCATTCTTTAACTTCTGAACATCCCACAACATTACTTTTTACATCGTCGTATAGAGAAAAAAAATGTACTTTTAAATGCAATTTGTTTGAAAGCTATATCTCAATTTGTTCCTGAATTATTAATTTTTTTTTGTAGTTTTTTATTACTTTTTTTGTCATAGTGGCAACAGAAGTATCCATCTCTGTTGAAAGTGAAGGAAACATACATACTGTATAGACCAATCAGAAAACGAATAAAATGCGGATTCAACCAATAAAACGCCTCAGATGTGTTTTTGATTTCCTACACTGACAGAGAAAAATAACCATTTTTCCAAATGGTGAAAAAATTCCAGATATACTTCAGGATGGATTATAATACTCCTTCTTTTTTTAGATTTCTCTAAATCCTGCCACAAACTCTGTCTGGCGATATATAACAACGGCCCATAATGTGAAAAATAAAGTCAATTTGTTTAATATTCGAATAGGCTAATCCATGTGTCACTTTGCAAGCATCCCTATCATTGTGATACTTTTATTTTGTCCAGGGCAAACATCAGAAAACATCTGAATTTTTTCGAATCCTTCAAAGTTTAAGGTTTTAAGATAAGAAAATATTATACAGGATATCTCATTTGATCCCTTGTTGCGTTCGTGCTAGGGATTACAATCCCGGGATCCCGCTTCATTTTTAATCCCGAAAATCCCGGGATTTGTCAGAAAAAATCCCGGGATTTTCGGGATTGTCTGGTTTTTTTTAATAAAACAATATCCAGCTGAAATTAAAAAATATATTTATAAATTTTCGCTTGCGGGAAAAAATCAATTTTTATGAAATTTATATACGAGTGAAAAAGAATATATACCTCAAGTATTTTTTACATATATTTCTAATCGATTAAATTTTTTAAAGTGGAAATCTTTTTGTTGGCAAAAAAGCCACCTCTGCTCTGCGCAGTAGTTACGCGCACTAATACTTAGATGAATAAATGATTGTTTTTCTGGCCAATTTATGATATATTAAACAATTATTATAATAATAATATAGGTAATTTCTTACCTTTATCTTTCTTCAACAGCATTCCTCACTTCACTGCGTGGCATACATTTAAGTCCTATGCGATGTATCCGTTGATCAGGAACACCTGTTATGTTACTTTCCTATAGTGTTTAAAAAATATAAAAGTGGATGTTTAATATTTTATCTTATGTAAATGATTCCACTCGTGAGACTTTTTCTTTGCTGATTAACTATTATATAATTAAATCTTTAAGTTTACATTTTTAAGTTAATTACATATTCATTTGCATTAGGCTGCTTTTTGCAGCAACAATATTTAAACATTACATCCTTTCTTATTGAAATCTACACAACAACTGAAAATTAATAATAAAAAAGTTTATGAGTCACTTTAAGTTCTTTTTTTGATGATGATATGGAAATCTTGCATCATACGTGGGCTGATATATAAACATATTTCACTTATTGATGTTATTGTTCATTTGTAATATCATAATTTAGGAAAATATAAAGTGAGTTGATTACGCAATGATTTATTGCTACTAAATCTGTTTATTTAAGTATCAAGATGTTCGTGTCCTTGATGATTATTGCTTGTTTCCGGTTTTGAAAATAGTTTATATCAATATCTGAGAGGGTTATAAATTCAACACTTTTGAGTTGCAAACAGATGTAACCCGCAGAGCTATTAGTCAGAAAAAATAAAATCGTTTGTTTATTTCGATTTCGCTGCGTGTGTAGAAAAAATCTTTCACTTTGTAAGTCATTTTTTAATTAGGCTTTACTGATAAGTGTTGCATTTGAGTATGATAGTCATTATGTACTAACTTCTTTGCTTTTCGTGCGATTATATTTACTTTGCTTAAAAGATGTCTAATGAAAAGGATTTTGTAGCTCATAGGAAAGGTAAGGATACATCTTCAGTATAGTACTACTATTTAACGTCTAAAGATGGAAAAAGCGCAAAACATAAAAAATGTAGCGCAGTGCTTAAAACATTAGGTGGATCGACTAAGGGCTTGCATACACATTTATCTACGAAACATGGTACTAAAGTTTTGAAAGAATTTAGTACAACCTCTCTTCCTTCCTCAAGTCAAGATTTCGCAGAAGATAAATTGCTTTGTAAAAAGTGGAAAATAGAGGGTTATTTTAATAGTGATAAGGAATCACTGGATTTAATTTTATCGCGAATGACAGCTAAAGATGGTTTTTCGTTTAACGTTTTCATTACTTCGATTGATTTAAGAAATTTACTGATAGCTAAAGGCTATAATGATTTGCCAAAATATGCACTGCAGTATCAGTTCGAAATCGTGTAGTGAACTATAGTTCAATAATAAAGGAGTTAATTACAAAAGAAATACAAACTTTTAAAAATTCAGGAAAAAAAATTAGTTTGACTTTTGACGAATGTACATCTCTACTGCAAACAAGCGATTTATGAATATTAATGTCCATTCAAGAAATTTAAATTTGAACAAATTCTGGAAATTAGGTCTTATGCGCATACATGGATCTTTTACAGCAGAAAAGTGTATTGAAATGCTAACACAACGTCTAAACCAGTATGACATTTCACTAATAAAAGATGTTGTTGCTATAGTAACTGATGGACCAAATGTAATGCTTAAAGTTGGAAAAGAAATTGAAGCCGATCATCAGCTTTGTTTCGCTCATGGCATTCACTTAGCAATTTGTGATACTTTATATTATAATAAACGAAATACAGACCCAGAAACTTCCTCCAGTAAAACAGTAGCTGAACCATGCTGAGGAAGTGAAAATTTAGACTTAAAAGAAGATGATAATGATGAAGATATTGAATCTTTCGAAAGTTTAGAATCGGGTTTTGTATTAATTTCTGAAGACGAACAGGACTTTGCATACTCTGATGAATGTGTCAATGAACTTGTTAAAAAAGTTCGGAAATTATTAGTTTATTTTAAACGATCTCCAATAAGGAATGAAGTTCTTCAAAAGTATGTTAAATCTGAAAAAGAGAAAGAATTGTCCCTTCAATTAGATTGCAAGACTAGGTGGAACAGCCTAGTAACTATGCTTGAACGATTTTATTGTTTGAAAAACAGCATACAGAAAGCTTTAATCGATTTAAAGCGTCGGATCTGTATAGAAGATTCCGATTTTCTACTTATGAACGAAATTGTTGAAGTCCTCAAACCGATACATCTAACAGTAGAAGCACTCTGTCGCAGGGATTCTAATTTGTTAACCACAGACGCAGCCTTAAAAATTCTTTTAAATGAATTGTCGGAGAAAAAATCTAAATTTGCTTATAAAATGATAGACGCATGGAATTATCTGGTGTTTTAAGTTATTTGCATAATCCTAAACGAAATGACCTGAGTGCAGAAACTAGCAGTATATTTTCTATTCCTAACAAAACTGTTATTAAGAAGCAGGTAAAAGCAATAACTGAAAGGCTAAACAGTCTTGACAATGAAAATTCTGAAGATACAGAAATAACACACAGTGAGCCTACTGCGAAACGGCAATCGGATAACCGAACATATCAGGAAAAATTGCAAGAAGAAATAGAAAAAAGCATGCTAACTGTAGAACCTGAAACACCAAAGCAAATGGATTTATCAATAAAAATTAGAAATGAGATATCTCTTTTTGAAAGTGGAGGAGTCCGCGGTCATCATTTAGAATTAGCTTATCAATATTTGCTGACAATTCCTCCCGCAAGCGTAGAAGCAGAACGAGCATTTTCAGCAGCAGGATTTATTGCAAACAAAATTAGAAGTCGACTTGGAGATGATAGTTTAGATGCCTTGATATTTCTTAGATCATATTTTCAAAGGAAAACCGATTAGTTAAGAAACAGTGAACTATTAAAACTAATCTTTTTTTTCTCTTGGTATGTACATTTTTTTTATACTATGCAACTTTTTCAAATTTTAACTATCACTAATTAGAAATTTAAACTATACATCTATGTAATTTTGTATTATATGTGTGTATGTGTTAAGTTCTTTTATTTCAAGAAAAAAAAAAGCTTCATGTTGGGGAAAATCTTACGTTTGCGATATTCTAAAATTGTAATCTTTAATTACGTGATTATGAGAATAATTCAAAATTTAATTAGTGATATTAATTATTTTTTAATATTGTAAATATTAAGCCAATCAAAAAATTTTATTAGGAAATAAAAGAAATTATCTAGAATATTAAACATAGACATTTCCTTTTCTTTTGTTACATTGTCAAGCATCAACAGCATATTTGTTTTAATTTCCAATTGTTGTAATTTATCCTATGCTTTTTTATAATTAAAGGCATAAATTTTGAACTTGGTATATTTTCATATGTAAGTTAGGCTGTATTTTCCTTTAATTACCTTTTTTATAATATTATAATATTTAGCTATTGTAAAAATTGGTGACATTAGAGGAATTCAAATTTTCGTGATCCCGGGATTATCCCGTGATCCCGGAATTGAATCTAAGCAATCTCGAAACCCCGGGATTGGAAATTAGTCTCGGGATTGTAATCCCTAGTTCGTGCTCATCTCAAGTAAACATATTTAGTGTTTACCTCTTTTGAAAACTTTTGTGATGTTTCCTCACATTTGATAAAGTTATATTTGTATATTTGTTTGGAGTAATAAGCAGCCTGGTTGAGAACTTTGGACAAAACAAGGTTTTTCTGGAAGTCGAATGAAAATTTGTATACTCATTCTTTCGCTTCGTGCAACATTTTGTGGAAACTTTTTGTCTTTAATTTGTGAAACATATTTTTAACAATATTCTCTACCGTTTCTCTCCCGACTTGAGTTTTAATTAGTACCTTTAATCGTATGCATTCTGAACAAGCATCGGTTGCGTGAGATTTAAAACTTAGCTTAAAATTATGATTGAAAATATCTGTGAAACGATGTATTTCACCAGGAATAAAAGATCGTCTTCTTCCTTCTTGTATTTCTTCCATAAGCTTTTCATGCTCCCGTCACTTGAAAAAAATGCATTTTGCTTTTATCTCTTCAGTAATGTGAATCAACGCCCTTTACTTTTGGGATGTAAGACAGTACTGTAGCTTTTCCATCTGCAAGTTTTTGTGATCTTCTATCTACCCCTCACCCCCCCCCCCCACCACACACACACCTGCCCTGTTGTCTGAAGGAGAATGTCCAGTTTTCTGATGCTTCTTGCACACGCTTTGCACACTGAATTTTGATATTCAAGAATCTTCTGAATCGTCCACAAATTTTAAGATGGTCACGAATTTTAGTCTTTATATAGTACCTTATAATAATGCCTTTCGAAGCGCTCTGAACTGCACATATGAAAGAAATAAAATAAAATAAAACTTAGAAACAGGCAAGGTGTACATTTTACTTTCTTGGATGCTTTATAAAAAGAAAACACACCTAGACGGCTTCTTGAAAGAGGTGTTTGAGATGTAAACTTTAAAATAAGGTTATCTTCTGCAATTTTTGTCTTTGTTTGAATTAAAAGCTTTGTGGAAGCGTCGGGCATCCTGCATTGAGAAATTTAGACACATCAGCTTCTTTTTCTGGTGAGTGCATTTTGGTAAAACCGGAAGTGCCTTAGGTTTAGGCCTGAGAAAAAACATTAAATCTTTTAACACCTTGTGACAGTAAGAAATGTACAAAACAAGACTCCATTTTAAACTTACCTTTCAATTTTCTTTTGCGTGCTTGACTAGGAGTTCGTATTTCTTTCGCTCTTCTCCCCTCTTCCCTCACCAAATGCAGGAATTGATTCACTTTCCGTTATACGTAAATCACACGGTAAATCTTATTTAATTAGTTTGTATGAATAGAACTTACAGAAAGTTTAAACGAAAGTACCACCAGGTCGCAGAGAAATGAGGCAAAATTACTGTAATAATAGCTGATACGCTCACCGTTCGCTGGCCTACGCATGCGCAAAGATAAAGCTAGTTTGTTTCCTTCTCCCTATGGCATACTACTGGATATGGCGAGTTTTGAAAGTAAAATAATATTTTACAAAGCCAGAAATATAAGATAAAGTATCTTTTCTCGCAGACTGTGGTGCTTTTTCCGTGCAGGTTTATCAATAGAATAGATTGATAAAGAAAACTCGATTTGTTTAGTTTTGGATAAGGTGAGTTTTGAAACTCATGTCCTCAAATATAAAACCACACAAATTCCAGTGTACACGCTACCGAAGGCAGTAAGTATTCCCAACAATAAGTCTGTTTGGTAAGATTAAAATTAAAATTATAAATTCTTGCAAATTTGAGGGAATACATTTCCGCATTCAATTCATCCCCACCGCCACCCGCCTTCCCAGCGCTCGTTTGGAAAGATTTTCGTTTGAAAATATAATATCATTCAACAAAAATTTTAGATATGCTTAATGTTATCACGTGCGCGGTCATTTTTAGGTGTGTCAGCTAGTATATACATAAAATTAACACTAGAACGTCCGACATTTTTGACATCCTAAAACAGCCGCTAGTGTCAATTCAACACCACTAATTAAATTATGCAAAATGGATGCTACAAATTCTATTTTAACACTGTATAGGATCATTGTACTTTAATTATGAATATATTGTTAAATTTTCAAAAAAGAACAATGATTTATTTTATAAAAAAATACATTAAATGACATTAAAATTCACACTTATAGAAAAGGAAACAAAAATATTTTTAAAAAGTGAAATAAATCTGTTAATTTTCTTCACATTATAATATTTAAGCATAAGTTAAGATTATGTAAAATATTTTATATCAGACACATACTTTATTTACAAATTTTCCAGTAATAGGCTATTATTTTGATACATTTTTAAAATGCCATCTCCATGCACGAAAAGAATATATTGTCTGCTGAGTTATCTGTACGCATTTTAATTTTCCATTTTCTGCATTTAAGAGAAATGGTTTTGTTTAATTCTGGTATATAATTTTGATTAGTGGCACATTATTTATCCTTTAAACAATGTGAACGTAATTCATTTGCTAACTATTCAGTGTAGCATTTTCTTGAAATGTAATGTCTTTACAACCTGGCATATATTTGTAAATAAGCCAAGCATTTATAACTACAATGCGTACAATGTTGTAAAATGCATGTACAGGCCATCTCCTTGATGCGGATTTACAGAATATTTTCTAGCCATCTGATCTAAAATGCCCACACCATATTTTCTTTTATCGTAGAACGTTACAGTTACTGGTGATTTTTTTAATTACTTGCAGCTGTAACATTTTAATGATGTGTGCTCAGTATAATGATTTTCTTTAGTTTTTTTTCCTTCCTCCTAAGTATGGTACCGGTAGTTTTGTGTTTTTATATATTCGTGGAATAAAGACTATCATTCTTATTTTTCAGGCAATCTGGAATTTCTCTTCGAGCTCGATTCACAGTGTCTACTATACTTGTTTTACATTTTATCAGATCTTTTGCTAGTTTTGAAGTAAAAAAATATATCAACTGCCACATTCTGACCTATATATTTGTATGGTTCCATTAGTTTTAGAACTACGAACTCCGCTATCGTTTACCATCCGGTCGATATTCATTTCTCCCCAAATAAGGAAATAAGTCAATAAGTCAGAAATAATAAAGTAAAGTCCGAAAGATCACAAACATCCGATTTATTTTAAGATAATTGTCTCAATAGATTTCTAATTTCTTAGGGAATGAGACCTTTTTTGCGGGTCACAATTACGAAAAATTAATTTCTGTAAGTATAAAATATGTTTCAGGAATAAAATTCTTTCAAATGTAGTCAAATATTGTAATAAAAACAAAGAAAGTAACTGGAGACTTTTAGTCGTCTGAAATAGAATAAACCATTTACGCGCTTTATTAGGGATGCAAAGTATAATAGATATTCCATAACTGTAAAAGAATAAAATCGAGGTCACATGAACTGGAGAAAAAGACACAAGTGAACAATTTTTGTTAATTTTCTGCTTGGTGTCAAAATAACACTATCGGACGTTCTAGGTGAATTTAGCTATAACTTAAAAAAAAAGTAAAATCTCACAATAAAAATGTCGACATTTAATTTCTCACGTAAAATGATTAAAAGTTAGTAAATTTGAAGAATATAGGTTAAAAATGTGATAGAGAGGTAACGCTAAATTCGGTTTGGTGTCCAAATGACACCAACGGACGTTCTAGTGTTAACCTATTTTACAGAGTCATATGAGTTTGAATTATTTACTGTTATTATTATTAATAATTTTATTATGGAAAATATACTGTTAATTTACTTAATAAATTTTTACCTTTTCACAAATTTCAGCATTATTAAATAAAAAAGTATTTTCCACTCCACAATGACAGTATTATTTATAAAAAGTGAGTGATAAACGACATATCAATCCATAATTTATCATGAATTATGACAGTTTCTGTTTCAGTTCGTATATCTGCGTGGAAGAAATATAAATACCATGATAAATACCAACCTTAGAAATAAATATTTATCACAAGAAAAACATTAATCATTACTTCTCTCTCAATTCATTTCTGCATACACGAACACTTGGAAAGATAAGAAAAGAGCTTCAATTTTTTATAGTTAAAAAAAAAAAAAAAAAAAAAAAAAAAAAATCTAATATAAATGAGCATCTTTACAGCCAATAGGAATCAAACTCCTTATTTTTTTATTATAATCTTAGATTTCATATAGTGACAACAATATAGGGTGTTCGAAAACCATTGCACAAAAAGTGCAGAACGAGAATCGTCGCTATTAGTACGTAAAAACTGTGAAAAGAACAATCTCTACGCCGCACAGTGTAGTATTTGAAACATACTCCTGACCAAAATTATTTTTCAAGTGTTATAAAGTTAAAACCATTGCTATTGATTTATTATAAGTAAATACACTTGAAACGTGATGATTTCGTTCTGTCGATGTCAATTGATTTTGTAGTCATATTTATGACGTGACGTACGTGACAGGCAATGACGTCTGTGCAAGTCTCAAAAACTTTTAAAGTTGTCTAAAAGTATTTTACTTGATTCAATAAGAAGTTATAATGTTTCCTTTTAGTGGTTTTTCTCAACCAATTTTTTTTCCATAATGTTTACATTTTGGTCACAAAGATGACGTTTTCATGGTTTTAGTGAAGTCAGAGTGACATCACTGTGGCAATGCTTTCTATACGAGTAGTAGCCATATAGAAAATGATATGAGCTCATACGAATTTCATTTTTTGAAATAAATTCTCCATATTAGATAAAATAACTTCTCATCAATTTAGACAAATTTTTATGTTTATTTTCAAAATGATAATAGTATGACTAAATTCACATTCTCTATCGTTTCCCCAAAATTCAATAAAAGGGTTAACGTATGATACCATCAAAATAAAGCATTTGCTGTCTAAGTAATTCGACGAATTGTGCCTCAGAAAAATGGTATTACTGTATACAAAGTATACCTGATGACAAACCATAAAAAAGGCAAAAGAGGAAAAGATTATGGAATAAATAACATTTAATAGAAGCTTCATACGGTTGAATGAAAATTTTATTGTTAGAATATACGTAAAAATATTCTGAAATATGAAATATATGTTTTTAATAAAATAAATGAATCAATGTATTAAATGCATCAGCCCACAATGTTTTCTATGACATTACAGTTAACGCAAAATGCACTTAGACAACAAATTATTTCTATTGATGGTCAGAGAATGAGCGTTTTTTATTATTTGTTATGGTATTTGCTCGATAATTATTTTCATAGGACTATTACAGGTAAGAAAACCTTTTGATATTTTACAACGGGTTGATGAAAATCATGGATTTTCCTCCTTTTTCCTTTTTTATGGTTTGTCATTAGGTATACTTTGTATAAAGTAAATCCTATTTTTATGAGGCACATTTTATCGAATCACTTAAACAACAAATCCTTTCTATTGATGGTCTAATAATCAGAGTTGCTTATAATTTGTCATAGTATTTGCTCAATAATTATTTCCATAGAACTATTACCGTTAAAACAACAGTTCGATATTTTACATAGTATTAATGAAAACAATATTTTTCCTGATGTCATTTCTCTTGATAATGAACACAAAAGAAAAATCATCCATCAAGCAAAGACTATGAAACTCTTTCCAACTTTTTTATATCTCTATAACGGAAGCTGAACGCTTAAAAATGGGAAACATTTATCTAAATAAGCAAATTAGAAACCTTAAAACATGTTTGAAACCATATTTCAGCAATTACAGTTCATAGAAAGGAAAGGTGCTTGACTTTTTTGCACACTTGGATATGATCTATATTTCCGTATATACAGCACTTTTCCAAAAACTAAGGTTAATTACAAAACGCATAACACGGTTGAAAACTGTTTCAGTTGTTTCCGCCAATAGACGGAAATGAACTCGAATAATTTGGTTAGATTATGTGTATTAGTTGCAGATTTTTAAGCACACCTCATCTTAAAATAAATGTTAATTCAGGAAACAAATCTCATATCACAACTAAAAACGTACTCTCAGGAATTACCATCGATAAACGGCAATTTATTCAGTTCTGTCCAGGAATTTATTTTTATTCTACAAATATCTCTTAGTATATTAAACATAGTTTAGCTGGAAAATCCATAACTAAAAAAAACATCATTGAGAAGTCACTCTCATGCACAGTGATGCTTATGAATTATTTTGTTAGCATTGTATAGGACAAGCAGAACTTATACACACCGTGTAGAATAAGAAAATTTAGATAAACTTAAAATGCATTTCCAAAAATTTTCGTTCATAGACAGTACTGTAACGGGAAACATTTGCACATCCCTGTTAACTTTTAGATTACGGGCTAGTACTAGAGACTATTCATGTATTCACTCGCCCCACAATTTACAAAATAATTTCCTTATGTAGAAATCTCATGAAAGTATTATAGTGTAATTGTATGGCAGAGAATTTTTTCAAAAAGTGGTGCGAATAGGATAAATAAATAGTCGTTGGGACGACACCCAGATAGCATGTACATTAGCAGCAAGTTTGATTTTTTTTTATTATCTTGCCGTGACATATTTGACATGTAAAATTTACAGCAAATCTCCTGCAAGGTATGACATCACACACTTGCATGTGTAGTTTGTTGTGAAACTGATGCAAGATTGTGTTTAATTCACGAAAGTGACGAAAGCAAAAAATCCCTCTGTTGAGAGAATAGACAATCAGCACATGCGCAGGAATCGCAGAAATTAGGTTCCACTCAAAGGCAAGACACACACATCATTGTTACTGTTGTAGAATCTCATTTCCATTGATTGGTTAAGTTAAGGTACCCAGAAAAAGGTATTTATTATTTTAACTCTTCAAATGTAGTTATTTTTTGTACAAAAATACGTCATGTATAATCTACAGTTTATTTCATGCAAAAATTCTTACAAATTAAAAAGTTACGTTACGTTACTAAGTCATATTTATGTCTCCGTTTATTTTAAATTTATATTAAAAATTTAAATTTTAAACAGATTTTTCTTCATGTTATTGGATTTTTCTAAAATATCCGAGTCTATGATTTTTAAACCCTTTGCGACTACATCGCTCACACAAGTTTTATTTGGCTGGCACCGCTGTTTTTTAAAGGCTACTAGGGGGCTCGGCCAACTACGAGCTACGCTCGCCAAACCCGTTCAAACACCACATTTTCTAAAAGCATGCTAATTTGATTGGCTTTAAAAAGATTTTGAAAGATTGAATTATAATTTATAAAACAGTGGCGATCTCCCTATAAACGGGTTTCTATTCATTTCTCTTTGATTGGGAAATTTTAAGAAAAATCAGGTGCTGTTAAAAGATACAATGGCTGTTTTCGCCATTGATTAAATAAAATCAGTAAACATTTCAAAATAAGCTAATATAAAATGAATTAAGTAAACAGAGTCTTTGTCTCCCGGTATTTTTTAACAAAGCGAAAAGAATGTTCTTTCTGACGTAATTTTCACCAAACTTTTCTTTCTCTTTTTAATATTCACGTGAAAATACTTTTGTTAGAAATGAAATATTATTTGCGCTGTCCCAGCAAAAATAGTGGAAAAGATCATCTAGAAATATCAAATAAATGTCTCGCGCAATTTTTAAATTAAAACTGTTTTGCAATATTAGTTTTTGTTCATTTTACATAATAAGTGTAATGTGACGTAATATCTCCTATTTAAGACTTCTAACGCATGTTAATGAATTTTTTATTTTACAATATCCTTCAAATACAAAATTCACGAGTAAATATAGTTCTTATGAAGTAATTTTCAATAAATTCCTGCTTTTTATACGCAATTATTTAATTCTAATTTGAAAGTACCTTTTCTGTTTATAATAGTCACGTGTAAATAAATTTTTAATTTGAAGCAAACATTATTGTTTGCGTTGTTTATACAGTTGGCAACAGGTTAAATTAGTATAATTTTCTAAAATAAGTAAAAAATATCTCTCAAAATGCTGAAAATTTGAATTTAAAATAGAAATGGAACCTCAAAAAATGAGTTAAATTTAAAAAAAAATATATGCATTCTGCACACCGGGAAATTACAACGCATAAAATGATCTAAAATTATTAAATTCCGATGTATAGTTTTTGCTCCTATAAAATTTTTTTTTAATGGAACGATTTTGTCCAACTTTAGGAATAAATATCTCTTAAAATAATTTTTCGATTTAAAAACTGTCTGCATCAGCGTGTTTATTAAACATTTCTCTATAATACCGCCGATTTGCATATTTTTGTATGCAATATTTTTCTTAATATTAATGGAGAAAGACCTCCGGTTACAAAAAATTCAAAACCGGCGGCGGCGGCGGCGGCGGCGGCGGTGACAGTGTAATTTTTGAGAATAGAGAGATACTTATTAAATACAAAAAAGACCCTAGTTTAATTGTACAAATATTAATCTTATTTGTTATTAATATTAATAACCTTTAATATTAAACTTGTATATAAGTTTAACCCCTTCTGTTCTGTTAAACTATAGTGTAACACTTGGAAACACAAGATTGATACTTTGCAATAAGTTTGCAGTATTTTTGACAAGACAAAGCTAAATTTTTTATTAGTTTTCAAAGAATTTGCAGGTACTATAGTCATAACAGAACTAAATTTACTAGTTGTTTGCCGTTAATTTACAATAAATTTGATACAGTATGAATTTAACTTGCACGACAAGTTAGCTGCAAGTTCAAAGTGTGGTGACTAAAGCGTTTGCATTATATTGCTGCAGACTTGTTACGAACTTTCAGTCTTGTCATGCTGAACTTCCTGCAACTTTGCAGATTTGCAAAGCAAGACTGCTGAAAGTTTTCTTCAAACTAAAATTGCTATGTGAGCATATGTCCCAACCACGTAATCAAAGGGTTAAGCTTATCCAAATCGATTTGTTAAGCTTATTCGCATCGTATTCTATAGTGAGCCTCTTGAAGTGCGCCTCAAAAATAAAGTTGACATATAAACTTCATTACGTTTGAAATAGTGTAACACTATAAATACAATGCAAACAATTTTCCCCATGTATGATTTTGTTACCCAATTCTTTTTCGCGACCATGTACATGAACGAAAAATACTTTGCGTTCCATATACTACAGAAAGCACAATGTAACGACCATCATATAAAGGGATACTTTTCAGTGTCCCCATAAACGAATAAATGTTACACGCTAAATTTTCAATAGCAAACATCCTATACGCATTAACATATAACAATTACCGGGTGCGTCCAGCCGAAACATCTAAGAAGCGGTCTAGTGCCTTTAAAAATTTTTAGTTAGTGAATTCTGAACTATCACGATTATGAGGATTCATTTTTTAATCCTACCACGAACACTGGATCAAAAACACATGGTTTCAGCACCTTTTAGCTTCTTCACATTCAATAGCAGACATACTGAACCTGCTCAGAAATCGCTCTGACAATCGTGTCCTCGAAAAAGGATTCCCGAATGGCTTTGGCTATGGACATTTTTCGCTCCCGATTTGTTTTGGCTACGGACATTTTTCGCCCCCACCCCATTATAGACTTGACTATCACCACTAGACTTCATTATATGGGACTATGTTAAAGATAAAGTCTACAGAGTTCGACAAAAAACCGAAAAAGAGCTGAAAACAGCAATAACAAGCGTGATAAGGTCGATTCCGACAGATAAACTCAAGCAGGTTATAGCAAAATTCGAGCAAAGATTTCGTTTTGTTGTCTCCTGAAATGGCCAATATTTTTGAGATTTTTTTTTTGTTCTCGTGTATATCCTGAAATTTTCAAATAAAAATATTTTTCCGTTCAAAAGTTATTCAATGTTTTCTATTTCTATACCCTGCGAAGGAATCTATACCCCGCGTACATAGCAGTTCGAGTATACTTACGAGAGTTGGTGCACGGATGGCAGACAGACAAACCGAAGTCTGAAACACTTTTCAGCTATATTGGAATGAATTATGTATGAATGGAATGTTGTTAAATTACACCAATTTTTTTAAGAGATATTTGAAATTTTTGTTTTTAATAAACAATTAAATTTAAAAAATCAAAAAAACCCGACTGCGTAAAAAGCGAACTAGTTAATTATTTCTCATCAATGTGAAACTATATTTTTTCTTCCAATTCCTACTATTAACTCACACTCTCGTTATATATATCTTGTTTAAATTTTCAATTGTTAATAAAATAATTAGTATTCATTCAATCAAGCTCAAAAGACCGAGAGAGTGCTCTTCTTGATCAAGGCATTTTAAGCGCCACTCAGGAGGTAAGAAGAATGAGAGAAAAAAAAATTCTCTAATTGAACTATGTAGGATTTCACTTAATTTTTTTATATATATATATTACTTGTTTATATTACTTACCTATTTTTTTTTTTATTTACTTGTATTGATGACTTTTAAGTTGTGTTTAATTGTTAGTTCCTATCTATAAACACTGTTTTGATGAGGTCTGTAGATGTCTATGATGGTTAGAGTTGGTGTAAAGCTAGAGATCCTACATACACAACTTCCAGGTTGTATAATATTTTAACGGAGCTTCTGACTGTAAAATAGTCAAAGAAAGATCTCTTGATTTTAAAATACCTATCCAATGACATGCCACTCAGTAGGGCGCATAAATGTTTTTCGTCTCTACCGCCATTTTGAATTTATAAAAGCAAAACCTAGCCTATAACCATCGGGCCGTTAAGACAAATAGGTAAAGACCTCATTCATTAAAATCCATCTAGCCATTGGGATGTTTCGAGGGTATAAAGAAATCCACATACACAGATACGCGTGAAACACATAACCCTTCTTTTCAGTCGGTAATAACACCTGATTATCCAACATGGTCTATCCGTTGTACAGCACATACTGCCCGGAGTGCAGAAAATAGGTGATTGTTTTATTACCTCTAATACTTTTTTTTTTTTTTTTTTTTTTTTTTTTTTTTTTACATTTTATATATACATGTTTTTAGATTGCCCACTAACAAAGTTAACAAAGCATTGTTATGTGAAAAATATTAAATAAAGTTCAGAATTTTTTTATAAGCTATTCTTTCCTATTAGCTACATTAATTTAATAGTAGAAACTGTCAACAAAAGTTTAACTTTTACAGCAGAAGTTTTAATTCCGATTATTACAACGTTTAAGCGCGTAGATCGATTAGATATTAGATGTTTAAATTAGGACTTTAATTTATTTTATTTATTTTTGTTTGCTGATGAAGTTTTGATTTCTATATGGAGTATTAGCGTGAGACATATTTTGAACTATGTATATTGTTTTAAGTGTAAGAGCGTTACCCTCCCGTTATCGGGATACACACGATGTAGATTTTCAAAAAATGATGCTTGGAAATTTTGTTAAAAAACATAAAAATTTTGTAAATTGACATACCGATTTTAACATATCACGTTTGAAAGTACATTTATTTTGTACTAGAAGTTATCAAAATTAAAATTGTGCGATGTTTAGAAGTTAAAGCAATTGTCCTAAAAGCGAACTTTATTGGTGGAATTTTACTCGGGAACAAGTTTTTTGTTTTATATTATAGATTAATAAAACCTATAATATTAAATGAATCTTTCTCCTTAATTATTTCTGTAAAATTGTCCTTTGTATGAAATACACTTTTTACATATCAAAATCAATTAGCATGCATGACAATTTATGTTTAATAATTATTTTATGTATATAGAGCTATGATTACTCCAGCTATTGTTTGATGTTTTTACATAAATTTTGAATGTAATCGCGTCTATTTTTAATGCATTTTTTATTGCATAAATTAAAGTTTTGCCTTCCTGCTTATTTTGAAATGCAGAAAGATTCTATTTTAGCTAAATTGTTTTTGCAAATTAATGTCTCCTAAATGTATTAAATAAAAAATTTTATCTGATTCAAAAATCCTTTATATATGCAGTGGCGGTCAAAAGTTTCCGGCAAGTTAGTTTCTCTGATTAGTTTGCCAGATCGTTTCAGCGAAGAAGAAGCACAATTGCTCCAAAAGTTAGGGATAAGCAAAAGATCTCTGACCACTTGATCATTTTGATTGGATACTGAAGATACTTGATGCAAAGGGGGGTGATTCGAAATCCACGTGTGCAAAAGTTTCCGGCCATTCGTCATTCGTTAGTTTTTGCTATCGAAAAAGTGGATTTTTGACCGTGTATGTTAATTAATCAACGTAAATCCCGTATAGTCCAGGCAATAGGGGATTTTACCTGGTAAAATTAATGGAAGTTCTGGAAATTGGCTTACTTTATGTTTTTTGGGTCGCTGAATCCGAATTTGTAACTTCCCACCAAAATTTCCCCCGGCAACCCCCCAAATTTTGGTAAAATGCCCCCCAAAGAAAGTTTTTATTAAAAAAATCAATTTTTTTATTATTTTAGGGAAAAAGTATCTAGAAATTCACAAAGTAGACAAAATTTGCAACAAATTAGATAGATGACATTATGATTTAAGATGAAGGGGAAGGGGGGGATCTGCCTCGGGACATGCGCTGCGGTGCTACGTGGACTAAGTTGCGCAATTCCACTTAACCCCTTACACGTTTACATTCGCCCTGCCATCTCCCCTCCGAACTTTCTCTATAAGGTTTACTTTAAGTTTTTTGGGTCGTTGAATCCGAATTTTTAATTTCCCCCCAAAATTCCCCCCCCCAAAAAAAAATAGTTGTTTTTAACTTAAATTTCTTATTGTTTTAGGGGAAAAGCATTACGAAATTCAGAAACTAGATAAAATTTGCAGCAAATAGGATATATGACATTATCACGTAGGATTAACGGGGAGAGAGGGGGCTTCCTCGGAACATACACTGCGGCGCTACGTGCACTAAGTTATGAAGTCAAGGCAATAGGGGATTTTACCTGGCAAAATTAATACTAGTTCTGGATTTCTACTCACTTTATGTTTCTTGGATCGCTGAATCCGAATTTGTAACTTTCCACCGAAATTTCACACGGCAACCCCCCGAAAAATTGTTTTTTGAGAAAAGCGCGCGGGGAATGTTCCGAGGCTGCCCCCTCTCTCCCCGTTTATGCTACGTCATAATGCCATACATCCTATTTGTTGCAAATTTTGTTTAGTTTCTGAATTTCATAATGCTTTTCCCCTAAAACAATAAGAAATTTAAGTTAGAAACAAGTATTTGGGGGGGGGGGGGGTTCGGGTGGGGAATTTTAGGGGGGAGTTAAAAATTCGGATTCAGCGACCGAAAAAACCTAAAGTAAACCAATTTCCGGAACTTCCATTAATTTTGCTAGGTAGAGCCCCTATACGGTCTCTATTGCCTGGACTAGTAGTTGAAATTCAAAAATGAAAATTTCAACAATTATTGTTCGTAAACGTGTGATTTCTTTGTCGCTAAAGGACCAATCCTCTCGTGAGATTGCGGAAAAGTTATCAATCGGAAAATTTACTGTGAACGATATTTAAAAAAATATATAAAGATGGCCATGGCCTTCAGGACTTACCACTGTCCGGGAGACACCAGAAAACGAATATTCGTGTGGATAGAATTATCAGGAGAAAAGCAGCTGATGACCCTCATAAAAATGCCTCTGCAGTTTCCCTCGATTTACGGCGTTAAAATATTGCTGAAATAAGTCGGTCTGCCGCGTCAAGACGCTTACGTGACGTAGAACTTTATGAAAGAGTCGGTGTTAAAAAAAACTTTCACAAGTAAAAAAAAAAAAAAAAAAAATCACAGGGCCCAACTGGCTTTTGCCAAAGAACACAAAGACTGGCCAAGTGAAAACTGGAAAAAAGTACTACTTTCCGAAGAATTGAAGTTCAGCTGTTTTGGGAGTGACGACAGACACTACGTCTGACGACCTAAAAACAAAAGATAAGATTCTAGGTATGTTATTCCTACAATGAAGCATGGCGGAGGACACGCTATTCTCTGGGGTGCACTTTCTGGAAAATGTGTCGGTCCGTTAGTTGAAATTCGCTACAAGATGAATGGTGTAATGTATAAAGATATCTTGCAAGATCATTTGCTGCCTTATTGGAGGAAAAAATATGATCGCAGCTATATGTTCCAGTATGCTAACGACCAAAATGATGCATGCAAGTTCGTCAAGCAGTGGCTTTAGCCAAAACAAATTCCGCTTTTGAAATGGACAGCCCAATCACCCGATCACAATCCAATAGAAAATCTTTGGAACGAACTTGAAAACGTGTGCGAAATTATAAATATTCCAATTCAGTTGAATTTCCCCAAAAATTGCAAGAACCGTGGGAAAAACTTATCATAGACAATTTTCAACCGTTCATTGAATCGATGCTACGTCGTTGCGCCGCAGTACTTATTGTTTAATGTATGAAGACAAAATACTGATTGTAAATAATGTTGATCACTGTTATTTTCTGTTATAACACCATTTTTTTCCAAACTTGACAAGATGGCCGGAAACTTTTGAGAACATGCGTTTTCTTTTGTAATTAATTTTGTCAATTAAATTTATTAATATTTATTTTTTATTCCATAAATATATTCCTAACTATTATGTCTATAAAATGAGATTCCTCTTCATATGGATATACTTACAAATTAACTAAAAATTTTATGCTGGCCGGAAACTTTTGACCGACACTGTATATGTATATTATTAATGATATATTCCCTCTTTTTTATTGCTTGTAATTTACCTGTAAACAGATGGTGATTTGGGCCTCATGCATAAAACTATCATAGATGTTAGAAACCCCTACAACAACAAAATAATAATAATATAAAACATGAATTTCAATTCACTTGTACATTAAAAATTATAAGTCGTCTCATTTTAAATAAAAACTCAAAAACTAAACTCAAAATCTCAACCAAGGTTCCGCTCATTAAAGTTTTTATACATAACTTTAAAAACTGCGAATTTATTGTAACGATATTTTCATAAGTCTTACTTTGTTTTCTGAAAAAATTAATTACGTCATGAAAAGTACTAGTAATGACCGCCATTTGCATCTAATCAACATTGAGCTACATCCTGTAACTCTCTGCGCAACTGACAATTCATACGGAGCCGTTAACTTTAGTACAATGCAATGTACTATATATACTGCAATACAAGTACTCCCCAAGATTTAATCACATTTCCCATAAAGTAAAATAACCAAGTTGAAAATTTAGTTACTATATTTTTAATCTTTTTAAAATTGGGAATAAAAATCTAGGTTCGACTTTGCTTAAGACACTCTGTATTTTTTTTAAATAACTGGACTCTGGTTTATGATACAAAAAATGTTTCTTGTGGTACTCTTTACCTCCCTTTAATGGTTTACTGATGCGTTTTGCCCTAACTATAGATAATTTCACCAAATAAAAAAAATATCACTGAGAGTTAATTTTATAATTTTCTTTTAAAAAAGGGAATTCAAGGTAAATACTAGGAAACTGCATTAAAAACGCAATGTTGAATCTATACTATTATTTGTTAAAGAAACGATGCCACTTTAAAGTTTCATCTTTTTTTACTGAAATCGCAACACAAAATAAATTTAATGGTGAATACAATTATTTTGATCAAGGAACGTTCCAACATTATGAACGAAAATTATATATTGATTTCAGGTGCGCCTATGTATTCTGTAGATTGTTATGTAAAAGCTTTCGACCATTCGTATTCAGTTTTAATCATAAGATATTTCGAAACTAATAAGGCCCTAATTACAATATTCTATTCAATAGGTCGGCTATTTACTTGCAATAATGAGAAACCTTGTTTAAGTACTAAGTTCTCGAAAATTGTATTTCGTCTTATAAGAAAATTCATATGTCATTTATTACATATCAAAGTGTATTTATTAAAAGTATTTTACTAACGTTAATGGCAGCTTATACAGTCTGTCTCAAAAGTTTAGGTAAAATCAGAAAATTTGGTTTCTTAACTAAGAATACAAAATAAAAAGAAAACGTGCTATTTACATATTGAATTATGTAAAATAATTAAATTAAATCACATCAAAATGAAAGTAATGATTAGCTTATTATAACTTATAATGAAAAATAAGAAACGTTTATAAATATTCAATCTCTTAAAAGTTTAGGTACGATAAAAAAAAAAAACACATATTTTATCACTTTTACATCATGATAATTTTTAGTAGTTTTCCATAATTTCAAATAATCGTGTTTGCATTGAATCAATTTGTTTTTGAAATATTATTGTTGGCAGATAATACATTTTTCAATAGCCATTTTAGTTCTTTGTTAGGAATATATTGATTTATTTTCTTGTGTACTTCATGGGGTAAGATACCCCCCCAAATATTCTCAATCGCGTTTACGTCTGGGCTTAAAGCTGAACAATCCAAATCGTTTATATTTTGCGCGGAAAGATAATATTTCGTACAATGTCAGTTGTGAATTGAAACATTGACGTACTACAATTTTTATTCATAATCTTCTAAAATGTCACCAGATGGAAGTTGTTTCACTCTAGTGTCTCTTGAAAATATGTGATAATTGTTGAATCTTGTTTCCCACTGAAAAATAGCAGGAAGGATGGACCAATAGATCCAATCGCTCTTGTACCATCTGTGACTTGTCATCTACTGAAAACATTACGTGACGGTTTTTTGAGGTGATGCCAGTAACAATTACAGTCATTGTTATCATCCAGATTCCACTTCTTTTCTTCTCTGAATGATACTGTAAGCAAATGCACCTAGTATGACATGTACTTTTGAGACCAATCAATTTTGGCTTATTCATGCTTTGATTTTTGAAACGGTTTGAAATTTTTTTGTTAAAAACGATACTGTTGTCGTCTCTTATGCTTTAATACATTGTGTTCTTTAAGACATTGACATAGAGATTATTTTTAATTTGCCTTAAGGACTTATTTTGTTTTGACCACAGTCTTCCAATTTTTCGATTCGTATCAATACTTGATACACATAGCAAACCGCGTCTTCGTTTTCGGTCGAAATTGTTATTTCTAGGAAATACCAGGTATATTCATATTTTGAATGATTTAAAATCATACTTCAATAACGAGTTTCTTTTTCAATTTAAACTAAACAAAATTTATAATTTCCTTTTTTGTGAATTCCGTAGCTTTTAGAATCACAAATAGAAACCGAAAATTAAATATTTGCACATATACTGCTAAAGGAAGAAAGCTGTTTGGTTTCAACGATTGGTTGGTTAAAACCAATCCAGCGATTTATAAACATTGCATAATGTGCCTAGACTTTTCAGAAAGTAGTTATCTTTTACAAAAATAAAAAAGATATAGGAGAGACAAGGGCAGATTTTCCAAATTTTTAGAAATTTATTTTTGTATTTTTTATTTTTATATATTTTGAGGTCAAGAGGATATCATTGTAATACTTAGACCTTTATTCACAAACTGGCATAATTGTTTTTCAAAAAATTAAATATAGTTTTTAACAGAAAATGGTTAAATCTGATCATGTAACCTTAACCTTGTAAAATGTGCCCCGAATGCGGGGCACGTTTTCCACCTTACTAAAATTGTACAGGAGAAAATTTTCCAACTATACTTTAAATGGTAAACCATAGGAAATAAATCTTGTTTTTTAATTAATATGTATTTTTTATTGTAAACTAGAAAGGCATAACAATAATACATAGAAAAATTAAACGAATATAGAGAAGAAATTCCACTTAATGATTTTACAAAAACTGTCATTTAACAATTTTATAAAAACAGATTTTTTTTAAACAAAAGTCGTCATCATTGTCTGAATAACAATGAACGTAAACAAAAAAAAAGAAACATCTTCCCTGGTGAAGTCTTCATGCGCCCATTTCTAGTATCGCACACACTTTTCATTTTCCTTTGATTCGGAATAGAGTTCAAAGCAATAAATGCAAAGACAGTCTTCATCTTCTTCATCACTTGAATGCAATCTTTTAGGTAGCTTTTATTACAAAAAGCAGCCGTTCGGAGGAAAACGATTCCGAAAAATTTTGGTATATTTTCATCGATCATGACCCCTAGACACCGAAACCACCCTCCGTTCAAAATTGATATATATATATATATATTTATATATATCCTTATATATATATACATATATACATATATCTGATCTTTGTCATACTGTAACTCTCGTATTTATGAATCTATTTCGATAAAATTTCGTGTGTACATAGTATATACCAATGTCTCGACGGAGTTCGTTGGCCACCTTCATCCGCCATTTTGTTTCAAAATGGCGGCTATTTAAAAAAATTTTAAATTTAAAATGAGACACAAAAAAATTAGACATTCTAAAAGATTTTCTTCTTATGTGTTTGGGCTTGATACAAAGATTCTGGAGCATTTTTAGTTTCGTCTATATCTTAAAAAATGGTTGAGTTATAGCACTTTGAATTTCTAGCATGACTGACATTTTGAAACGATCTGATTTTTGTCACGCGATAATACACGTATTTATAAACCGATTTCGATGTGACAAGGAATGTGCATAGTACATAGCAGTGTCTCGACAGAGTTCGTTGGCCAGCCTCATCCGCCATCTTGTTTCAAAATGGCGGTCATTTAAAAAATTTAAAAAAAAATTAAATTTAAAATGAGGCACAAAAAATTAGACAGTGAAAAATATTTTTTACTTACGTGTTTGGGCTAGATACAAAGATTCTGGAGCATTTTTCGTTTCGTCTATATCTTAAAAAATGGCTGAGTTATAGCACTTTGAATTTCTAGCATGGCTGACATTTTGAAACGATCTGATTTTTGTCACGCGATAATACACGTATTTATGAACCGATTTGGATGTGACATAGAATGTGCATATTACATAACAATATCTCGACCGAGTTCGTTGGTCAACCTCATCCGCCATCTTGTTTCAAAATGGCGGCCATTTAAAAATTTAAAAAAAAAATTTAAATTTAAAGGTGAGGTACAAAATAATTAGAAATTGAAAAAGATTTTTTCCTTATGTGTTTGAGTTTGATACAAAATTTTCGGAGCATTTTTTGTTTCGTCTATGTCTTAATAAATGGCTGAGTTATAGCACTTTGAATTTCTAGCATGACTGACATTTTGAAACGATCTGATTTTTGTCACGCGATAATACACGTATTTATGAACCGATTTCGATGTGACAAGGAATGTGCATAGTACATAGCAATGTCTCGACAGAGTTCGTTGGCCAGCCTCATCCGCCATCTTGTTTCAAAATGGCGGTCATTTAAAAAATTTAAAAAAAATTTAAATTTAAAATGAGGCACAAAAAATTATACAGTGAAAAAGATTTTTTACTTACGTGTTTGGGCTTGATACAAAGATTCTGGAGCATTTTTTGTTTCGTCTATATCTTAAAAAATGGCTGAGTTATAGCACTTTGAATTTCTAGCATGGCTGACATTTTGAAACGATCTGATTTTTGTCACGCGATAATACACGTATTTATGAACCGATTTGGATGTGACAAAGAATGTGCATAGTACATAACAATATCTCGACCGAGTTCGTTGGTCAACCTCATCCGCCATCTTGTTTCAAAATGGCGGCCATTTAAAAATTTAAAAAAAATTAAAATTTAAAGGTGAAGTACAAAATAATTAGAAATTGAAAAAGATTTTTTCCTTATGTGTTTGAGTTTGATACAAAATTTTCGGAGCATTTTTTGTTTCGTCTATGTCTTAATAAATGGCTGAGTTATAGCACTTTGAATTTCTAGCATGGCTGACATTTTCAAACGATCTGATTTTTGTCTTGCTATTATATGCTTTTTATGAACCGATTTGGATGTGACAAAGCATGTGCATAGTACATAGAAATGTTTCAACCGAGTTCGTTGGCCAGCTTCATACGCCATTTTGTTTCAAATGTCGGCCATTTAAAATTAAAAAAAAATTAAAATTTAAAATGAAGTACAAAAAAATATAAATCGAAAAAGATTTTTTTCTTATGTGTTTGAGCTTGATACGAAGATTCCGGAGCATTTTTTTTTTCGTCTATATCTTAAAAAACGGTTGAGTTATAGCACTTTGAAATTCTAGTGTGGCTGACATTTTGAAACGATCTGATTTTTGTCATGTGATAATACGCGTATTTATGAACGGATTTGGATATAACTTGGTGTGTACATAGTACATACCAATGTTTCGACCGAGTACGTTGGCTAACATCATCCGCCATCTTGTTTCAAAATGGCGGCCATTAATTTTTTTTTCTATTTTAATTTAAAGTGAGGTACAAAAAAATTAGAAATTGAAAAAGATTTTTTTCTTATGTATTTGACCTTGATACAAAGATTCTGGAGCATTTTTTGTTTCCTCTATATCTTAAAAAATGGCTGAGTTATAGCACTTTGAATTTCTAGCATGGCTGACATTTTAAAACGATCTGATTTTTGTCACGCGATTACACGCTTATTTATGAACCGATTGGGATGTGACAAGGCATGTGCATAGTACATAGCAATCTCCTGGCCAAGTTCGTTTGCTAACTTCATCCGCCATCTTGTTTCAAAATGGCGGCCATTTAAAAATTTAAAAAAAATTAATTTAAAACGACGTACAAAAAAAATTAGAAATCGAAAAGATTTTTTTTCTTATGTGTTTCAGCTTGTTACAAAGATTCCGGATCATTTTTTCTTTTGCCTTTATCTAAAAAAAAAGGCCGAGATATAGCAGTTTGAATTTCGAATGTGTGTGACATTTTGAAAAATCTGATTTTTTGCCTGCAACAGCACCCGTATATACCAACCGATTTAGATATAAGTAAGCATGTGCACAGGAATTACTAAGGTCTCAACCAAGTTCATTGGTGAGCTTTGTTGCACCCATTATGTTGTTTTAAAATGGCGGGCTATCACCGATAATTTGGGTTAATATAATTATTAATATAATTCGGGATATCTCCGAATTTGGCGACAAAATATAAATTACTTTAATAAAACCAACTTTGATAACGCTGACTAATTTGGCAAAATTCTCATTCACATTCAATATTGACAAAAATTAGTATTTAATCTTCTGTAATCGGGTTCCAATAATTTAAGCTCCGTGTGTTTGAATAATTTAAGCTGGCTTTTAAAAAATAAGGAATATGAAAGCTACCTCTTCCTCCCGGCACTGGCCGGAAGGACTTTTTATACCCTTTTTAGGTTTGACGTTTTAATGCATTTTACATTTGAAGATCAAGGCCGAAGCTCTACACAGCTTCCTGGCCGGAATTGGATTTGGTTTATCGGCGGCCCTTTTATCTGATTCCTTTTGCAATTTCCTTTTTTTAGATAAATCTTTTTTCCATTTTCAATTGATTTTTAACGGGAGACTAACTCAGTATAGACGACTTCCTTGTTTGTCTTTCCAGGTCGTGTTTTCCTCCTATGTGAAGTCTTCTCAAAAAGCCGAATTTCTTCTAGTGTAAGAAAGTTTGTGCAGAAGGTACATCTTCTTTATAAGCAACAAGGACCATTTGAGTTTAACTCGAAGAAGCTAACCTGGGTTGGTGTAGAAGGATTTAATGCTTTCGGCTATGAACAGTTGATGGTTCTGATAATTTTGAAGTGTGTTCGGGATTGGTGGTGTTTTCAAGTTTTACTACAGCATAAGCTGGTATTTCAGAAAGGTAAGATGGCATAAAATTCGAGTCTAAATATTTCAGTATTCAGTCAGAAACTCCCGAAAATTTAAGAAACACCATAATATTGACTGGGTTTAACGCCAGTGAAGCATTTCTAATCAAAATGGACGGGATGTCATAAATTGTCTTAGGCCTTTTATTTGTACATAGCGAGGTGTCAAAAGCACTATTAATTTGGTTTTTGAATTGACCATACGCACTGTTATGTACAGTTTGTAGCTTTTGGCTACAGTGAGGTGGGAATGACAATATAGGTAGATATAACATAAAATGTATGCATTAAATGAACCCATTTTAGAAAATAGTTAACATTATATATATATATATATATATATATATATATAGTATATATATTTGAATTTACTTTCGTTTTTATATTGTTAGTTTTGCTTAAAGGACTAAATGATCAAAAGGTTCGTTTCATATACGGTTGTTTGACTAATTTTATTGCACAATAAATACATTTTTGGTACAAAAAGACTAACTGATTTAGGATGGGGTACGTTTTCAAATAATACACATGTTGGAATACAACGTATGCTATTGGAAAACCTGCCCCTCCGCCGTATTGAAACTTTTACACTACCTCGACGAATATAGCGGTGTAACTTAATTGCAAAATAAACCCATAGTTTCGTGAAGAAAGAATCCCTTTTCTAGATCATGCAATGTCAAAATAGTAAGCTTAACGCTAGTACGTTTATTTTACGTTTTAATAAAAACCTGACATTTTACTCATTGTTAAAAAATGAGAAAAACAGCTCTCCTGACGATGTAACAGCAGCTATTAAATTATGACTTTTATAAATTGTATTTGAAGTGTTGCCACTTCAACCAGTTCACCCGTTGTCGTCAGCTAGAGGCTCATTTAAAAAGTAAAGCGAGTTGGAAAACTTTCGCCTATGGAAAATGTGTCCCCTATATATTTTTAATAAATAGTGCTCATATAACTAACCATCCTATATATCTACTATGTTTCATTTTAATTGCATTTTGAATATTTAATGTGAAATAATTCCATATTTTTCTCCTTCCAATTTTATTATTATCGTATTTTAGTGTGTGCATAAACTTTTGAGACTTACAGTAGGATTGGATATAGAAATTTTACTATTAAATTTGTGAATTTTCATGCATATATAAACTTCTTTAAAACAACTTTATTATAAATAATGCACGTTGTTCTATTAAACACTTAGAAATCACCATTGCGTTTACGAGTATTAATAAAAAATAAAAGCGGCAGAAATTATCATAAGGCGTTATTACATGACAAACGTTATTATGTTTACTGACAATTTTTAAATGGGAAAATGTGTATATTTCAAATATTTACAATTTAAGTAGACTATAAGTGAAGTTAAAGGATGCTTTGCCCAAAATGTTTGCTGTATCAGAAAGCTATTGTCTATTCACCCTTGAATAGTTTTTATCTAATCCATAATTTTTGATTTATCTCAGTAGACTTTATTATCCTCATAACTTACAACTCTCCGATCGGCGAAACATTTGGGCTCTAATTATGGGCAAGCAATTTCTCCAGCAAAGTGTTTCAACAGCAACTTGTGATAACACGATATTACTAGGCAAAAAATAAACCTTGGTTTTAATACATGCAGAATTTCACTATACATGCCATTGGTGAGATGCTAAAACTGCGAAAGGTTTGGTCACACGAAAGATCATTGTAGACTACCTGCAGTATGCAACTATTGTGCAGAGGAGCACAAATCAAACATATGCCCACTAATCACAGGTAAAAAAGGTAGATCCATAGATAAAAACAAATTCCGTTGCCTCAACTGTTTAAATACACCAAACTTTTTTTTCCCCATGAGGCAAGTAGCTCTGACTGCCCAGCCTTTCATTTTTACACGCAACAACGAAATATACTGTCCAAAGGAAGATCTGTAAGTTCAACGCAATAGTAGACAGTAATGACCAAAATGAAAAAGACAACTCGGTCGAGGCAAATGTAGTAGAAAACAACGACATAGAGGGACAACATATACAAATTCTCTAAAATCCTGATAATCAAAACACCAAAAAATATAAACCAACTAATATAACTTTCCTTCAAATCAACCTACAACGATTAAAATCAGCCACCACTAACCTGATGGGTTATGCTAACAAGGAAAAAATACTAATTCTACTGATACAGGGCTGTTACCATTTTAATAAAAAAATATGGGCACTTCCAAAGGACTGGATATCCTTTCAGTCAAATAATAAAACCGCATCAATAATAGCAACAAGAAAAAACATCGAATTAATTGAAACCTATAAAGACGGTAACTCAGTGTTTGCAAACCTCACTACAACTACTGGAAAGGTCACAAATGGATCAGCTTACTCTCCTCCCAGGAGTGACTTTAGGGAGGATATGAAGTGGCTTGACCACTTTACAGCCCTACATGGCCTCATCCTTGGAGCGGACTTAAATGTGCACCTAGCATTGCTAGGATACCAAAAAGAGGACGATCGGGGAAGAATGCTAACATACTTATTGCTTTCGAACGATCTGACGCTTATCAATGACACGGAAGCTCCTGCATCATTTATAGGACAGCCTAATCGTCCCTGTAAAGGAAATACAGACGTAACATTGTGTACCAAGGATCTAGTAGACTACGTTGACTCGTGGTTCGTGGATGAGAAAACTGAAAGTACCTCGGACCACAGGTACATTCATTTTTCATTGGCTCTAAAACCAGAGATAGTGGAACTAAAAAGATATAAATCTAAATACACTAATTTAAAAAAAAAATAATAAACTACTTAAACCAAAAATTAATAATCTTCTAGATACGCTCTCAAACCCCACAACCAAGATTGAATTAGACAATTGGCTAACAGATTTTAATACAATAATTAAAGATATTTGCGATCAGTCCCTTAAAACCAAAAATTTAAAACTATACCCCACATTTGATTGGTGGAATAATGATCTCAAAATTCAAAGACATAAAATTTCGGCCCTCAGGAAAAGATTTAAAAAATACCGGCGATCCGAGGTGGCACACGCTCCTGCAGCGAGAACGAGCAATGTACAAAAAGCAAATTAAATCAAATAAGTTAAAATCGTGGCAAAATTTTTGCACACGCACTAAAGACAAATTTGGACAAACATTTAAAATAGCAACTAACAAACAATTAAACAATACACATTTTATACATACAACCATGGAAGGTTCAACCCCGTATACAACTAAATTAGTATCTTTTAATGACCTTTTAAATTATCATTTTCTCATGCATAGCAACCCTCAGCCCCCACTTTTGGACCCAGCGGCGGAGGGAGACACTTTTTCTCCTCCCCCTCCACCATTTTCATATAAAGAGATATCAACAGCAATACAAGAGCAAAATAATCTAAAAGCCCCTGGATTCGACAATATAGATGCATTTATAATAAAAAACCTAAATAAATCATTCCAATTTTTAATTCGCGAACTTTTCAATAAATGCTTAAAAATTAATTACTTCCCTAAACAGTGGAAGATAGCTAATGTAATATTTTTCACTAAAAGAAATAAAAAACCGAAGCAACCATCTTCATACAGACCCATTTGTCTCCTTCCAATGCTGGGAAAGATTTATGAACGTTTAATTAAACACAGACTAAATTATTACCTAGAAAACAATAAATTTTTTCATAACTCACAGTACGGCTTCCGTGAAGGAAGAAATACTAAACAAATTCTTAATAAACTAAAATACACAGCTAAAAATTATCTTTAAAAAAATTAAATATTGTGGAAATGTCTCGTTCGATATAGTGGGAGCCTTTGACAACATAGATTGGGCCACTTTGGGTCGACTTATTAATCAACTCCCAATCCCCTATTACCTAAAACAAATTCTATTGAGTTTCCTATCAAACAGAGAACTGATAACCAACTATTTAACCAACAATATAAATAGACCCACCTATCAAGGCTGCCCCCAGGGGTCGTGCCTTGGCCCGCTCCTGTGGCTCATAATTGCAAATGTAATACTCACGGAGTTCTATGAGAAGTTTGATGACCTGTTCGCATTCTGCGGTGATTTCAACTTCATAATTAAAGCTAACAGCAGGCAATCTCTAGAAACAGAAACAAACACTAAAATAAAATATTTCTATGAAATCTGTAATAGACTTAATCTAACTATATCGCAAGATAAAACTAAATTCATCTTACTCGGCAAAAATACTATGGACAATCGTCCACCAATTCTAAAACTAAATAATCATAATATTCAGTTAGTTAAAAACATAAAAATTTTAGGGCTAATTTTTCAAAGTACACTAAATTGGGATTTACATATTACAAATATTAAAGGCAAAATTACTCAACAAATTTCATCTATAAAGCGGGTCTTCTCGGCTATGTGGGCGTGTCCAGGGAATACCTTAGAGCGTGGTATATCACTGTTTTGGAGAAAATTGTAGCTTAAGGATCGGATGTGTGGTTCGGTGACCTCAGGGTGATCGATAAGCGTGCCCTCCAGTCCATACAAAGAATCTGTTTAACATATATCACTAAATCATACAAAAACGTTTCAACGCACACACTACAAATTTTATTAGGAATCCCTCCATTATTAATCACATTAGAACATAAATCCATTAATACAAATTTTTACATAATAAAGAAATAATATTAACTAAACGCACACCAATTAGTAAAAAACACGTAGAAAATAAATTACACAAATATCAAATAAATCCGGAAATAAATATTAACAATTTAATTAATACTGACAAAATAATCAGTCATCCAAACATTATCAAGATGTACACTGACGGTTCTAAGGTGGACTCTGGCACGGCATATGCTGTAGTGGCCTACCTTCAAAACACAAAAATGTTTGAAAAAACTGTTAAAATACGTACAGATAATTCTATTTTTCAGGCAGAGCTGCATGCAGACATCACAGCCATTAATTGGGCAATAAATTCTACTCACAACAGATTCCAAATATTCTCTGACTGCTAATCGGCAATTAAAGCATTACTTAAATTATTCCCAACAAATCCCGATATCTATAACATTCAAATTAAAATTAAAAAACATCAAAATAAATTAATTTACTTAACTTGGATTAAAGGTCATATTGGAATAGCAGGAAATGAAATGGCGGACAAGCTAGCGAATGACGCTGCTCAGTACTGCAACCTTCCATTAGATCGGAGTATTAGATTACCTCGATCATATTTATTAAAATGCATCAATTCACAATTACTGGATAGGTGGCAGCACAACTGGGATCACTCAGGGAGCGGCCGATTTACGCTTCAGATTGTGCCAAAGGTTCAACAAAAGCTAATTGTTAGCAACAAAGTTTCCATTTATTTCCTAACGGGCTGCGGTAGCTTTCCATCTTTTCTTCATCGCATAAACAAGAAAGATAACGATCTCTGCAAGTGTGGTGTCCAAGGAGACCCACTACATTATCTATTTGGCAATTGCAAATTTATGAAATTTAAATTCAAGCGAACAGGACCCTCAATCTTCGCAGATATTCATAAGATTATTAATCTTCCCATTCAGCTCAAAAAGTTATATGAAAACTATAGCATTCTCAACAGTTTCTACTCATTTATAAATTATAAATTTCTAGCTTAATTCTATACTATTTAACTTTTCCAAACTTAGTTCTGGCTGTGGTCTGGGGTATTCGTGTCGGCGTGGTCATATTTTATATAAAATGTAATTAATTTGTACTCCTGACAAGTTTTCTTCGACAGAGTCATTTTCAATTACCAATTATTTGTACAAAGTGTAAATAGCAACTTTCATTATTCCAGTACAGATTCTTAATTATTATTGGAGTATTATTGTGTTGTAAATTTAGATATAACTATTATACACAATTTCTTATACTTTTATAATAGTGCATAATATTAATTATTGTTCGCAATTTGTACTCATACTAAATTTTTAGTGTAGATTTAAAAATAATTTTTGCATCATGTATCTTACATAATATCTCAAACATAGTATCATTGTATTGTAAATTTGTAAATAATTATTATCTACAATTACTTATACTTTTATAATAGTGCATAATATTAATTATTATTTGCATCTTGTACCTTAATACTTATTTTTAGTATAGAGTTTAAAATAATTTTGCAGCATATACCTTGAAAATAGCTTTAAGTGTTGAAAATATCACATTTGTAGATGGTTTAAATTGATGTTAGTATTGTGAATCCTGAAAATAACATAAAAGTGTTGTAAATATGTAGATAATTGTGATCAGAAAAGTTTAATATCAAATACTAAAAACTATGCACATTTACATGTTATAATAATGAATATTTCTCTCAAATGTAATTATAGGGGTCATCTGTAAATATTTATTGCACACACTGTCAATAATTGTCATATATCTAACATTGTTATTTCTCCTAAACTGTAAAAAAAAAAAAAAAAAAAAAAAAAAAAAAAAAAAAAAAAAAAAAAAAAAATTGAAGGAGTTCCGCAGGTAGTAAAACTTTTCCCTGCCCTGGGCTTGGGGGTTACACCTAACCATAAGCCAAAAGCGGGTTCCCAGGGTGGGTGTTTACTTACTTACTTACTATTTGAGCATGTCATGGATGTTACCAATTTCGTATTCAGAAGCTCATCATTGTAGTTTGAATTTTGGATTCATACAGTAATTCGAACAGGCAACAAGAATGCCCGACGTTGTTAAGAATTTGTTTGAAGATGAATTTGGTCTCACTTTAAAGGCATTGGTATCCTTCAAGAGTATTTAGGAATATAATTGTTAACAGAGAAAAAAGATGATTAAATATAAACAGTTTTAAATAGAATATTTGTCTAACCGGTCGAATGAAATACACAAAAATAACCCGAATAAGAGAATGAATTTTAATTGGCAGACTGCGCATGCAAAATTTGGTGACAGCAGTTTCAATGGGTGTGCAGATATTAAAGAAATTTAGTCACTGAAGCACCCGATACTTAAATATAATAAACTAGCAAAACCCGCGGCTTTGCTCACATAATAGTTGAATAATGCCAAGTGAAGTTTGCATGTCTAGTTCTCATTCGAAAAAATTATATTTTTAGATAATACATTCAAAAATTACGTATTAACCCACAGTTTGACTAAACTTCATTATTACACTACATTAGGCAGAAATGAGACATAAATTAATAGGAAGAACTAAAACTAATTCTAAATAAATGATAATTTAGAAAACATTTTGAAGCTTTTATGTTCATTTCATAAGCTTATTTCAGCATTCATTTGAAGTTTTGAATTTTTTATAAACCGTTCTTAGTACGCATTTACATCTTAAAATTCACTATCATGTCAAATTCCAAGCTTCTTGTCTAACGGTCTAGTATCTCTCTGGGGGTAGTGGCACTAACATAAAATGCTTATGTTGAAACAGAGTTGTGCACAATCACCATTAATCTGCCAACAAACTTTTGAAATTGGTTTGGTATTTCCTAATATTCCACAGTAAACCTAATTTAGAAAGAAATTAAAGGCGTTTTTAAAACGTTTGTTATTCCTTCCAACCACAGGTGGTAGTGTCACCGGCACAAAATATAGCCTGTGTAGGATCAGAGACTGTCACCATTGATTCGCAACCATTACTTTTGGAATCGGTTCATTATTTTTTGACACTGCATAGAAATTGAAATTTACGACTTTTTAGAACACTTTTCACTTTTATTTATGTTTCAGCAAGTTCTATCACACCAATCTGCAACCATTATTGTTTAAATCGGTTTGGTATTCCATAAATTCGCATGAAAATCGTAATTTAGAATATCTTTAAAACGCTTTTTTCGCTCACTTCATCCTTTTAAATTTGGAATTTTCTTTCGACGGTTCTTAAAAAGTGTATGTATCTTTTAAGTAATTACCATACCAAATTTCAAAATGTTAGACCGCTCAGTATCACAAAAAACGCAATTTAGGACATGTTTTGCTCCTGCAATCCCCAGGTGGTAGTGACAAAAACATATATTATAGTCTATGTTGGAGCAAGGACTGTCACTGTCAGTTTGATATCATTACATTTGAAATCGGCTTGATATTTCCTGAGATTGCGTAGAAGTCGCAATTTAGAGCGTTTTACAACACTTCGCGAATATTTACCCCTTTTAAATTTCGAATTTTTCAGAAACTGTTCTTGGACAGCATTTACATCTTATCAGTAATTACAGCTCATATTCAAAATATTAGAATAATTATTTTTTTTTACAAACTGAAAGTATCGTTTGGAAGATTTAATGTAGTTTTATGCAAATATGCAAACGATATTTTTATTAAGAACTTATTGTTGATTAGGCTGATTTATTATCTTAAAATTATTATCATTTTTGTAAAGATTAATTGAAAAAAAAATTATTTTGAAAAGTCAAAATATTAGAATATTTATTCAAGTGGTTCAAAATATTAAAATATTTCACATTAATTCTCCTTTAATTATCACCAATTCATAACTGGTGGCATCATGGATCAAATTAAGACGATTTTATTTAAAATCAATATTCTCTTTGTAGTGTGTTTGCTTTTTCGTCTTAAAATGTGACGTGTGAGTGATATTCCTGAATCTATTAAACTTAGGATGGCTGATTTGTGTTGGCACGGTAAAAATCAATGTTATATAGCGAATTTTTTACACTGTTCGCAATCAAACGTTAATAAAATACTAACACAATATTTAAAAAATGGAAATTTTCAAAATAATCGCCCAAATGGCGGCCGAAAACTAAAAACATCTGCTAGAGATGACAGGAAACTGAAGCGTATAGTTAAGAAAAACCTTTTTAAAAGTGTGCGATTCTTACACCGAAAATGGAAAGAAGAAGGAGGTGAAGTTTCTACATCGAGAACATTAAAACGTCTCAATAAATTTAAGTTTGAATCTCGTGTACCGAAAACAAAACCTCTCATGACTGCAAAACAAAAGCATATAAGATTGAATTGGTGGAAATCAAGACGTTTATGGAGCGAAGATTGGAAAAACATATTAGTTAGTGATGAAATTATGTAGTATAGATACAAAACATACTTTCATCACTAAATAATATATTTTTCCAATCTTCTTCGCTCCATAAACGTCTTGATTTACACCAGTTGAATCTTATTCGTTTTTGTTTTGCAGTCATGAGAGATTTTGTTTTCGGTATACGATATTCATACTTAAATTTATGGAGACGTCTTAATATTCTCAATGTAGAAACTTCAACTCCCTCTTCTTTCCATTTTCGGTGTAAGAATCGCACACTTTTAAAACGGTTTTTCTTAACTATACGCTTCAGTTTCCTGTCATCTCGAACGGACTTCGAAAGGACTGGAAAATAAAAATTATAAAAGATAAAACCGTAAAATCAAAGCAAACGTCAATGTATTTTTTTTAAACGCTGCATTAATTAACTTATGTAATTAACTTTTGTTTTAATACTTAATTTTTTTTCTAATATGAAAAATAAATTTTAGTAACATTAATTGTTACCTATTTTCAACAATTTAAATCCAAATTTAAACATGACCTCCATTAAGCAACCACCTCTCGGAGCGACCCATTTTTAGTGAAACGGAACGTGGTCGCTTTAGGGAGGTTTTACTGTAATTAGTTTTATATATTTAACCAAGTCAAATTAACTTTAAGATTATAAAGTAAATTTACGATTGTCATTAATATTGCATGCAGTACATCCTCTAATGTTTTATTGTATGACAGAATATTCGAAATTTCTTTTAAATAATTTTGCTCTCAGATTAAACTGGTCGAATATATTGTCTGGCCCTTACTTATCTTAATTCATAGGAAATAAATTATTTCAACTATAAGGGTATTTCTGTAAAAGGATGTGTAAGAAACTGTATAAAACTTGTACGATTCTATGTATATCCGTTAGAAAATTGTGAATAATAGCTTTTCGGGAAACGATTTTTGAAATTTCTTTTCAAGAAAATACGAGGGTGTATCAATAAATTTTTGCCCTCACATAGAACTAATTGGGAGAAATTTATGAAATTGCTACATTTAATGAGTCTTTTTTTATATAGTCAGTGTGCACAGTAACACATTTGTGCGACCGGTATTTCGAAGAGTGGGGGAGGGGGGGATGTATTCCAGGAGGCGGGATAGTAGATTGAAAGGGGGGCATTTTTCTAACTTTTGCTATCCTCACATGTGACATATTGTTGGAAAGGCCTGTGACCACTTGTTCATTCTATGCATCCCCCAAGCCCCTCCCCCGAAATTTGCCTTTCGGGTGGCCATGAATGATGTCCGCAAAATTTAGAAAATTACCCTCCGAAGAGCAAAATGGGAGTAGGAGCGCAGGAGGTGCATAGCATGAATAAGTTGTCACAGGTCTTTCCAACAATATGTCAGAAGTGGTGGTTGTTAAAATTTAGAAAAATGCCCCCCTTTGGGTCTACTATCGCGCTTCTTGGAATACATCCTTCCCCTCTCTTTGAAATATCGGTTGCATAAATGTGTTACTTTGCACATTGGCTAAATAGAAAAGGGACCCATAAAATGTAGCAATTTCAGCAAATTTCTGTCAATTATTTCTATGTGAGGGCAGAAACTTATTGATACTCCTTCATAAAAAGAATGAAATATCTTTAGCAAATTTTTAATTGTTTGTAACTGGTGTCTTGAAACGTGCATAAATATTATGATTTCAACAATAAGATATTCAATAATAAATAGTACTTTTCATGAAGATAACTACAACATTTTAAAATCAGTTCATAATAAAATTTAACATGTTAAGGTGTAAATACATTTGCATAGGAGGTATCCCAGGTGGAATTTGTTCATTTCGATGCATTATAAACCACTGAATATTAAATCAGTATTATTGCTTATACTTTTATGCGTTGCTCAAAAGTACACATAATCATTAAAATACAATTTGCAGCATTGAGAATTATTTCATTTGCATTTTATTTTTCATTTTATGCTCCGCTATGCTAAACTATATTAAAAAAAAATATTTATTTTCCTAAATATAAAAGTATTTTCGACTTGAAAATTATATTCTGCATTACGAAACAGTAAAAAAAAAAAAAAAAAAAAAAAAAAAAAAAAAAAAAAAAAAAGTTGCTTTTATGAAACGACTAGTATAAATGACAATAAAGCTGGGCAGTTCCATCGTAACTGACGTAACATTTTATTATCGAATTTTGGTTTCAAAAGTATGTAAGAAAATTACTGATAAAGCTAGAACAATTTTTTATACTTCAAACATTTCTTACTAAAGACTTAATAATCAAATACCTGCAGATTATTTCAATCTCTCTTTTAGTCCCAAAAATCGCAATTCAAAATTCTAAAACTGACGTAACATAAAATATACAAACATTTTTTCTGCCTTCATTGAAGTGTAAAAATTATCAAAACTATCCCGTTAAAAAAAAGTGATTTAATATTCTCAACAACACTAAGTAATGCCAAATTATGACAGTAACTTGTTTAATTAATTTCTGAATAGTAAAAAAGAAAAAAATGGCATTTTTATGTGTAACTGACGTAATTTTTATTGTGTAACTGACGTAACATTATGACTTTACAAAGACAATAATGGTACTTAACTTAGTTTGTAAACAGTAATCTACAATGCCGTTTTATTAGTATTTTATTATAGAATATAAAAATATTAAAGTTTTCCAATCATACCCTTAAATTAAATATATTATAAATTTATTCCCCCCCAAAAATGATGATATTCTGTGGAATTGCCCAGCATTAAAAAGGAACGGCTTTAAAAGTCATTAATCTTCATTTTATGGCGTTAATGCTTAAAAACAGTTTTCTTGAACTACATAATTTATTCATTATTATCTTGCTGCTTATGGAAAATATGTAAAACTTTTAACATCGGGCATTTACATTATTAAAAAAAACTCTTTTTAATTAATATTTAAATATTTCTTTTAAATTGTTTATAAATTCCCAATTCGATACTTTTTGTCTAAATATTTTATAATATTTTTAATGTTTGAAAAAATAAATATAACTTCAGAAAACATTATGTATTATAAAATATGAACTTAACGGTAATTTACTACTCCCAAAATTCATTAAGAATTTAGCAAAGAAATGTCGAATGAAAGGATAAAAAATACAAAACAATTGGGAATGTTGTATGACGTTTGGAATCTTGAACTAAGAAATGTATTTAGCAAATATTTAATTGTTTGTAACTGGTGTCTTGAAACGTGTCTAAATATTGTGAGTTCAACAATAAGATTTCCAAAAATAAATAGAAGTTTAAGCAGAGCATAATAAAAATTAACATTACATGTTAGGTGTAAATACTTTTGTGTATTAATTAGCCCACGTGGATTTCTTTTTATTTCAATTCATTATAAACTTATAACTACAAAATCATTATTATTGATTATGCTTTTATACGTTGCAATCATTAAAAGACTAATTACAGTATCGAGACATTTATATATCCATTTTTACTTTTCATTTCATGACCGTTATGCTAAAACTTATATTAAAAACAAGACTGTTTTTTAAATATAAAGACATTTTCGGCTCGAAAATTATGTTCTGCATTACCGACAAAACACCACATTCCTTCATTTAAAAAATAGTGGAAGCAGTAAAAAAGAAAAAAATTGCATTAACGGAACGACTAGTACAAATGACAATAAAGCTTTAAAAAAGAACATCTTTAAAAGTCATTAATCTTCATTTTATGGCGTTAATGCTTAAAAACAGTTTGCTTGAACAACATAAATTATTCATTGTTATACTTCTGCTTATGGAAAATATGCAAAATGTTTTTTTAACATCTGGGCATTTACATTATTAAAAAAAATGCCCTTTATTTTTATTATTTAATTTTCCTCCTTTTAAGGTATCTGTCTTTGTTCGGAGAGCTTTCTTTTTAAATAAAAATCACAATGTTAAATAAATACACATATTTTTTATTCAATTCTACTAGAGAATCGTGAGAAAAATTAAAATCCTAGCAATATCTTCATAACCTTTTTAAAAAAATTGGAGTTTTTTGCCATATTTTAAGCAAATTTCGTGCTTCATTGGACAGCGTACCTTCAATTCAAGTATAGTTCACTTTTGTTTGTAGTACATATTACTATTACACTTACCTGTACAATGTACTAGGTATTTTACAATATCTTCAAAATTAACTGAAATATTTCAAAATATCTCAAAAAATACATATTTTTTTTTTTATAAAAAACTGTATTTTTTTTATATTCGAGTACCTGCAAAATAAGTACATTATCACATAGAGCTTACATTCTAATTCAAAACATAGTGAGATGGAAAGCATTCTGAGAAAATTCCAATGAAAAATATTTAAAACATTTTATATAATGAAGTCTATCAAACATGGAGATAATGTAAAAATTGATTTTGCAGAAAGCGCTTTTAAAAATTTTTATTACATCTTTCAAATATAGTAAAGTGGGTACAGATGCCGCAGTTTTCCTTTTCTTCATGTAAAATGAACAATAAAGCAAAAATCATCAAACTAAGTACCAGAAATCCTTGATCAAACCCTTTAGAACGCAATTTCTATGTTAAACAAGTTAAAATCCTCTTAAGTATGCATAATTATTTTCCCACAGGTCCTTTTTTAACATCATTTTTTATGTGCTGGATAAGATGCCGCATGGAGTGTTGGACAGATGCCGCATGAAGAAAAATGCCAGGCTGTTTATTTTTTTTCCAAGCAAATCACATTTTTATTTTCTCCAACTACTTAAAACAAAAATAAATAACAGTAAACATACAAAAATTAAATATATCACTAAATTGTAAAACTTTAACGAAAATGCAAAAGTGTAATCTCTATAAACAAAACTTAAGACAAAAAGTGAAAATGAAAAGAAAATCATTTGAATTTACATGAATGGATAGCATAATTACTGGAAACAATTGACAGCATAATTCCAAAAAAGATATAAATCACTGGTTTACATCCAGGCGAACATTGAAGTTTGCTGTTAATGTAAGTATTGGTTCTATTCTATTTAGTACCTAGTCTGTTTATTTTTGGCCTTTCATGTCATTCTTTGATTTTGTATTTCCATTCGCCCACAATCACAAAACATTACCCATTGCAAAAGTAAGCGTTTTTCATGCAGCTATTGATTGAATTTGATGCTGCTCGCTTTAGACTTTGCTCCTTGATAAGACTCCAGCCATTCAAAATATGCAGAGTCATCAAATTCCAATCCAGATCTGCCATCAGAATCCATAAGAGAAACAATTTAGCCATTGTCGGAAGGTGACTCATATTTTAGTTTTTTCCTCAAGTAAGGTGTTTTCAAGTTGTTCTTTCCCTTCCTTTTTACACATTTTACTTCCGCCAAGTTGTCGTTCTTTGATGCTTTCTAGTTTGTTTTGTTTTTCATTTCCCTCTTTTTTAATGATTATAAAATCTGTGATAGTAATATTTGCATCCTTTTACTTTCTCTTACTTGGCAGTATAGGTCTTTTGACCATTGGGGTAAGAGATATTTTGTTTAACAGTTTAGATGGTGAGAATTGTAAACGGCCTACGTTTTCCTTATTCACACATGATGAAGCAACTTTGTTGCTGAGAATATTTTGATAAGCAGCAGAATGCGCTAATATACAATCATTTAAATGTAAGTTCTACTTAAACCGCAGTGATGAATTTATTGAACCGAAAAACAAAAATATATTTTGTGGCATCTGTCCCCTCAACCTCGGTGCGGCATCTGTACCACAGTGGCGTGTAAGATGCCGCGCTGCCATTTTGTGTCATGTGAGAGACGCGAGAGAAAAGGCAAGCACCTGTATTCTACGACGATCTAGTCTATAGTTGCAATCGATTTTGGGATGAAATCTCTCTTTATTTTTCTTAAAATATGTAATAAAACTTCATTGGAATAATTTTAGCATCTTACCACGCAGGTTCGAGTCGTAAAAACTGGTATAAATATGTATATACTGACAATTAAGCAGTAGAAACGCATACAACACATCACACAGCACAGACGAACACTACGAACTTCTAAAATTGGTCTAGAGAACGCTAGTGTCGCCTACACAATCTCTGCGGCATCCGTCCCACCGCGGCGTCTGTCCCCACTTTACTATACATAGAAAATTTATCTAGAAGTTTCAATTAAGGTTTATTAGTGTTTTATGCAACAAAAAAACGTAAGAAAAGAATGTATGAAAACATTGCTTACATTTCTCTACACTTTTACGCCCATTTCCCGTATTTTACTCATTACTTCCTGTTTATTAAATTGACAATAACATCTCTTCTAACAATCATACAAATAAAATTAAAGCATATTTGGAAAAGTAAACGATTCCTCTTTCAAATATTTGTTTGGTGCAAAAATAATCCATGATTTTAATTTTGTTTAATTAATGCGTTTTAATTTCGTTTACCAATTTAATTATGAAATATTACAAGAAAACAAACAAGTACTGAATTATTTGCAGCGTTTTTGAGCAATTGAGTTATTTTTTTGTAATTGCACGCACATTAAAAAAATATTCATGCTTGAGAATCACTTTAAAATCTATAAAAAAATCTATAACGTGACATAAACTTTTCAAACAAATATTATTGAAAGTTTTTTTTCCATTAGACGTTGGAACAATCGAATGTGCGAATTTTAAAAGTTAAATTGTAGTAAAATCGAAATTTGTGGATAGATTAATTTGTTGTTACCAATAATATGATGACAAAGTTACACATAGATATGCCTTTTCTTCATAATATTGCATTAAGAGCAAATGGGTTCATCTTTCGTAATGGTTTCGTTTGGCTGCACGCACATTTAAAAATATCCGTGTTTGAAAATTGCTTTCAAACCCATTAAATAAAGAAACTGAGATACAATTTTCAAATAAATTTAATTTGAAAGGAATTTTTGTTCTATTCGACACCTTAAAAAATTAAATTGTGTGCTGTTTAGAAGTTAAGAAAAATTGTTGTAAAGGAATAATTTGTCTGTTAGGCTGTTGTCATCAACAGTATGATGTCAGCTTTACTCACTGACATATTTTCACATTATAATGTAGATATACGCCATAGAAACTAGAATTTCATCATATGATATGCCATTTGGTGGATTTGTTTTTCGTATTGTCAGAAAATTACAAATTTTTCTGTTATACCAGCCTAAGAAAACGGGCATTGTGATATTAAAGCTCGGACATTTTATTATAGTGTCGAGACGATAACGTATGTTTTCTAATTGTCATTTTAATGATTTGTGGACGGGAATGTACAAATCTCAGTTATTGTGATTACTATAGTAGTTCATTTTAATTTATTATTTTACATGGAAGGTCTCTTATAATTGACACGGGCGAAGCCGGTAGTTTTGCTACACTATGACGCAAAAGTTTAGACAATGAAGAAATTCTTACATACTTTGAAAAATATTTATTCAATTTTCAAATCACTGCTTGAAATTAATGTGCTGTACATATAAACAATATTTATAACAAAGAAAAGTGGAATTGTGCATATTGCAATAAATTAAATGATAACAAAAATAAACTGCTGTCTCAAAAGTTTAGACACAAATTAAATAAAATCGAAATAAACAATTTTTAAAACCTGGTTGCGCATCCATGCTTATGTATTACGTCATATACACGAGATTGCATGGAAGAAACTAAATCTTGCATAGTTTGTGGATCGATATCGTACCATGCATTCTCAATAGATGTCTTAAGTTCCTTTTCAGAAGAGTATTGTCTAGCGTTGCTATAAACTTTGCGACACATGATGCTCCAAATGTTTTCTATAGGGTTAAGATCTGGGCTACATGCTGGCCAGTCGAGAAATCTTATATTATGGGAATTAAACCAAGATTTTGAATGTTTTGCAGTGTGAATTGAAGCATTGTCTTGCTGAAATTCCCACTGAGGACCCCCTAGAAGCTCAGCAAATGGCAGTAGGTTTTCTTCTAATGTCTGTGTATAATGCTGTGAAGTTTGACGACCACTGGTGAAGGTCAGAGATACTTGTCCATTATAGCAAAAGGCTGCCCAAACCATCACCGAGCCCCCTCCTTGTCTGCGACTAAAAAAACGTCGAGGTTCCTTCCGCAAGTCATGCCAATACGATAAACAACCATCTGGACCATCCAGATTCCACTTTTTTTCATCGCTAAATATGACTGACTGCCATTTCTCTCCATATGACATATGCTTTCGAGCCCACATAAGTCTTTGTAACTTATGATGTGGTTTCAGAGCTGGTTTCTTCTGCATTTTGCTATAAACGATTGTTCCTTTTTCCAAAATTCGTCTACGAATCGTATCCTTTGATACAGAGAGTCCCAATGAGCTTTGAACTCCACGTACGCTCATTTGTTGAGTACTCGCTAGTCTTTGTATCAGGCGATCCTCTCGTTCATTTGTCACACGTGGCCTCCCAGACCGACATTTTGCTTTATATTCGGAACCACTCGATAAAACTCGATAAATAGATTTTTTCGACCTATTAATAATAGCAGAAATTTCAGAAACGCTCTTCCCTTCACCTTTCAACTGCCAAATCCTTGAAACCTCATTCACTTGAATTTCTTTAGCTCTCGGCATGTCGACTATGAAGCGCAATCGTTTGCAGAACTTAAGTACTCCAAATTTGTGACATCATCGATTCTAAATTTGCATATGCCAGCGAATATTAAAAGAAATTTAGAATAGTGTCTAAACTTTTGCGACAAGCACATTTGAATTTTTATGAAAAAAATTAGTATTATAGCAAATAAAACGACTGTCTTTTGTACATAGCATTTTAAATCAGTTTTTGAATATATTTACAGGTTTTTGTAATTCTGACTTCATAATTCTACATTTTAAAGCTGAATGACGTCATTGTCCAAACTTTTGCGTCATAGTGTATTTACTTATAAGGAAAACGTTTTTTGCATTAATATATGGTAAGTCAATCTGTATTTTAATGTGACTGAAGTGATAAAAGATTTATTCCTGGTTGAACAAAATGCATACAACCTGATGCCAAGTGTGTATCTGTGAACATTTAGAGGGTAAAAAGATGCCTTTATTAAGGAATATAGAGATAAGAAGTAATCATTAACAATGAAATAAATATCTTGGTTTTCAACAATTTGTAAATTTTTCAAATAAATATTTAAAAAATCAGTAGATTGAGCTTCATAATAAATTGTTCAAGTTCCATTACCAAATGCCCAACTTTTAAGATGTTTTGTATGTAATATCAGATAATCTCGATGCCTGGAAATTTTGTTTATCGGTATGGTAAACCTGGAAAAGTCAAGAACATTTCTAGCTTAGCTGTAACAGATACCCTGTTTAATTATTCTTTTAGTAGACTTATTTTCTGGAATTTCACACCCCCTACCTAAAACGGCTGCAAAGGTATGGCCAAGTGGTCGAAAATTTTCTATCCATCTTTAACCCCCAAACTTTGAGGGATTTCTAAAATCTCTGAAATACCTGTCTAATTATTTTTTGGTACAGTTATTTTCAGGACTTTCATGCTGCTATATAAAACAGCTGCTGAGATATGTCCAAATGCTCTAAAGATTTCTACCCCCCTTTAAACCCCTTAGGGGTATAATTTCTAAAATTGCTGAAATATGTGTTTAATAAATTTTTAATAGATTTTTTTCCTGCTACTTCACACTCCCACCAAAGGCAGATGTGAGATATGGCGAAATGCCCTAAACTTTCGATTACCACTTTAACCCGCTTAGGTAGGTGTGGGTGGGATTTCTAAAACCGCTGAAGTACATGTTTAATTGCTTTTATAGACAATTTACTTTCTGGTAATTTCACGCTCCTATCTAAAGCGGCCGCTGAGATATCTCCAGATATTATAAAATTTACGACCCGCCCCCTCTTTAACCGATTAAGGGGGAATTTCTGAATTCGCTTAAATACCGGTTTAATTATTTTTAGAAGATATATTTTCTGAACTTTCACGCTCCTACGTAAAATGAATGCTGAGATATGGCGAAATGTTCTAAAATTTTCGACTCCACCACCTTAAATTCCCTTCATGGAAAATTTCTAAAATCGACGACACATGTGTTTAATTATTTTTTAGTAGTTTTATTTTCTATAATTTCACGCTGGTACCTAAAACGGCTGCTGATATATGCAAAATGTTCTAAAATTTTCTACCTCCCTTTTATTGCTTTAGGGGAGGGGTTGAAATTGCTGAAATACGTGTTTAATTATTTGTTTGGTAGATTTATTTTCTGTAATGTCACGCTCCTATTTAAAAAGTTTGTGAGATATGCCAAACGTTCTAAAAGATTCACCCCCCCCCCCCGTTTAACCTTATTAATATTTTTTTAGTAGATTTATTTTCTGTAATTTCATGCTCTTACCTAAAACGGCTGCTGAGATATGTCAAATGTTCTAAAATTTCGAAACCCCTTTTAACTCTCTTAGGGGGAGATTTTGTAAAATCGCTGAAATAAATATTTAATTATTTATTTAGTACATTTATTTTCTGGAATTTCACGCTCCTTCACAGATGTTTCAAAACACTTGTTCGTAACATCGTACACAGTAGCGATGTTCGTCTCTTAATACGTAACACTGTTCAATCAAGGATTCGTCGCACTGCCAGCAGCAAAAAAAAAAAAAAAAAAAAAAAAAAAAAAAAAAAAAAAAAAAAAACGAATGCCAGGCTTTAGACATGGCTTTCCTGTATTCAACAGAAAAGATCAACTGCTAAGAAGAAAATAAGTAATGTAAAGATTTCAATGTGAAGCACGCGAAAAACATTCTAAATGTTAAAGTCGTATTTTGAGCGCTTTGAAATAGAATAAAACATGCATAATAAAAAAAAACAATGTGTTTTGCGAAAAAAAGGCTGAAAGGAAACCCAAAATAATTTTCTAGAGTTTTCAAAAGGTTACAAAATTATCTACTTTCATCATTTGTCATATGACAGAAAGAATAAAAACCCTTTTGCACGGGGAATTTCTAAAATTTATTTCCTATTACTTGCCTTGGATATAACAGGAATCAATTGTTTTAATTTCTTGATCCTAACTTTAGTTGTTTCAGTCAGTTAGAGTTAAGTTTAAGTCAGTCAGTTAGAAGTCTCTCTCTTTATTATAATAGTATGTATGAACTTACCGATAATCCTACTCTCAAAATTCCTTAAGAGTTTAGCAAAGATATATCGAACTGAAAAATCAAAAATGCAAAACAATTGTTGATCTTATAAAAAGGACTTTTTACCGGACTGACAAGAAGGGTTATGTGTTTCACGTGTATCTGGGTATGTGGATTGCTTTATACCCTCGAAACATCCCAAAGGCTGGATGGATTTTATTGAATGAGTTCTCTATCAATTCGTCTTAACCGTCCGATGGTTATAGGCTAGGTTTTGTTTTTATAATTTTAAAATGGCAGCCGTAAAATACAAAATGGCGGTAGCGACGAAAAAAAAAATTACGCACCCTATTGAGTGGCATATCATTGGATAGGTCTTTCAAAATGAAGACGATGTTTCATTGACTATTTTAAATTCAAAAGCCCCGTTTAAATATTACACAACCGGGAAGTTGTGTAAGTAGGATATCTAGCTTTATTATAACTCTAACCATAATAGACATATATAGGCCTCATCAAAACAGTGTTTATAGATAGGAACTAACAATTAAACACAACTTAAAAGTCACCAATACAAGTAAATAAAAAAATAGGTAAGTAATATAAAAAAATAGTTTCACATTCATGAGAAATAATTCATTAGTTCGCAGTCGGGTTTTTTGATTTTTTAAATTTAATTAAATTATTTGTCGTATTATACTTCATAATTAACGTGAGATAACTACACTTCGTAGCTAACAACGTGAAGGACGTACCTCTGGCTTATTCCATTTTAGTTACCAATTTAAAATTAAATTATAATATAGTTGCGCTTTTACGAGGATGTCGGAAACGTAATGGAGAATCTTCATTTTGAGCAGCTGCTTTGGCTGGTTTATCTGCTAGTTCGTTTACAGTTAATTCTGTAGGAGTCTTACTTAATTGAAATAAATTACTTTGTTGGTGTTGGTTAATAAGATGCTAAAACCATATTGGTAGGCCTCCCCGCCTGGCCTGAAACTGGCCTGAAACTGAAACTGAAACTGGTTAATAAGATTAAAATTTTCGAGATCGTACGATCTCTAGGATGCATATTGCGCAATTCAAGGAAACTGGGTAGGCTGTCGGAATATATTAAAAATATTAATCCGGCAAATAAAGTTATCCATAAAACTCCTTCGTTAATGGTAAAACAAAATATGTCTGAAAAAGAACTCGAATTAGGAAAATAAATAAATTAGATACAAAATATTTATAACTATATTGTTGGTAAGTTTGGTCAATTTTTTAGTATTTTAGTATGCTTATTTCTTTCTTCATTTTTTAAGCAAAAATATATACAATCTTCAGGCTTTAAGATTATTGAAAGTTAAATGTTGCGGAAATCAGAAGTCGTTTTTGATGTTTTTTTTTCTTTTGCAGAATAATTCAATACAAAGAAAATATATGTGGATTTTTTTATGTTAAACTTAATATTTTTCCATGTGCGTGAGTTTCCATGCTCCAGGCTAATTTTCTGTGAATTGTTTTCATATCAACAGAAATCTTAAGCAGTATCTGCGTCGCTCTTTGAATAGTCTGTGAAAATGAGGGGTATCGCCATGAATCTTTTGATAAGATTTTGAAAATATTTCTTCAGAAGAAGTTTTCAAAAAATGTTTTGAACTCTTAGATTTGTATAGTAGAGCGAAATGATTTAATGTCGACTTGATCAATCTTGTTACAAACGGATGTTTTGCTTCCTTGTTATCGGCTAGAAGTTTGTCTGTCAGTATTCGAGCAAAAAGGATAAATACACACCATTGTACTGTTAAGAAATGTCTCGAACAACGGCAGTGCCACATAGTAAGACACAAAAATTAGTTTCCCTAGGATACCTTTCTTTAGAGTATGAACTTATAAAACATAGCGAAAAATTCGGTGGAAATCTCCCCGAGATTTGTACTTTCAAAGACTTTGTGTGACCTTCTGAATTTCAAATACTTTATCGTTTTTAATATAGGAAAAATACATGGGAATAAACAGAGTTACGTCCAAATGAGCATACGGCTATTCTTTTACCGCACTGTTTCACAGTTTTCAGATTTTCTTCAATGAAAAATTCTTAAAATTTGGAGGTATTCACTTTTTCCTTTACGTAACAATAACATTTATTTCAAACAAAATATAATCAGTTCAATGTCTCACATTTTCCTCTTATTAATTACTTCTAGTATTTGAGGCATTTATAATAGGATTTCTTTAACAGACTAACATTGCATGCTACCACTATAAAAGAAGTCGAATTAGGAAAATAAATGGATTATATACAAAATGTTATTAGCTATATTGTTGGTAAGTTTCAAATTTTATTATTTTAGTATGCTTATTTCTTTCTTCATTTTTTAAACAAAAATTTATATAATCTTTAGGCTTTGAGATTAAATGAAAGTTAAATGTTTCGGAAATCAGAAGTTGTTTCAAAAGAAGTTAGATAATGTTGTTTTTTCTTTTGTAGAGCAATTCAATACAAAGAAAATATATGAGGATTTTTTTATGTTAAACTTAATATTTTTTGTGTAACCCACACCGTCATTCTGAATATTGAACACAATAGCTACTTTTTAATTTATTCCAACTTTAAATTAATTTAAATGTTGTTTTAATGTATAATCTCTAAAAATGTAGACTAAATTTCTCTAAAAAAGATAAGTATTGAATTCAATTTTTTCCATTAAATATTTCAATAATTTAATAAAATACATTCATTTTCTTAGTTTAAAAGTGCAATGTGTACCTATCAAAATAGTTTTGCTTAAACCCAGTCATTTATGTTTTAATTCCATCTGCATATTTGTTATTGTTATTTCCTCTTTTTTTAAATAAAATGTTGAAACATCTTATTCGTGGATATAATTTTCGTCTATAATAAAACACATGTTTTAACGTTTTAAGCGCAAATATAGTTTTAAATTAAAACTAAATAACGTATGTATTCTAATACTTACTATTGCTTTTATATTATACAATCTGAATAAATTAATTAGTCTTGAGAAATATAAACAAAATTTTTACTTAGCGAAAATTTTGAAATCAGCAATAATACATATATACTATGGCCAAAAATATTTTCCTAAATAAATCCAGTGGGGATATTCTAAAAATATTCTTAATAACTAGTTTTCGCGAATTTAAAAAGAAATTTAATTTCACAAAATTTGTTTCATTATCTATAGATTATAATTTGTATAGCGTTAGTACGTAATTTGTTGCAGCGTTCTCAATTTAGTTCATATGAAAAAAAAATTAGACAGTATATGGACATTTCATACATTCTTTCAAGAAATGCAATAATTAGATTTAAAGAAATTGAAACAAACAATTCTGCAATAAATGTATTGTTCAAAAAAGGTTAATTGATATATTTTGCAAATAACTATTACCATTTTTAATTAAAAAAAAATTCTAAGTTACTTTTTTAGAGGAATCAAGGATGGCTTGAAGCAAAAATAGTAGATAAAACTGTTGAATAATATTTTTATTATTATTATTATTGTAAAAAATACTTTAGTAATATTTTTACTCTTTTTTATATCATCTTTTTAAGAAATAAATGCATTGGAAAAAGGCTTGTGTGTCTTAACAACATCTCAATTTGTATTGCAGTATTAAAGTTACAAAAATGAAATATTGAGCAACCTATTATACAGGGTGGTTCAGAACTATATGTCAAAAATGTAAAGGCAGGTAGGGGGGACCTAAATAAGCAAATTAGGAATATAGGAATGTGTGTGCAGAAATGCAGCGTTGAGGCAGCATAGGGCGCTGTTAAGTTCGGTGGATGAAAGCCCTTCGCTAGCTTGAATCGTCATTCCTCACAAATTTCGAGAACATGCATCGTTACACCAATGCGGAGCTTGCCGACATGTATTTTATGCATGGGGCTAAGCAAAGAAATGGTTCACACCCAATGCACGTCCAACAGCTTTTGAGCTTGTCGAAGGACTGTCCTCTACTGTGCGTAATACTGCTTCTTCCACTGCAACTACAGGAATTCTGCCATATCTTACAGTGCCCTTATCACGCCTGGAAGCATAAAATGATTCACTCGCGCACAACTCCTAATGAAGACGCTCAATTGTTCGGGGATCCGGCCGAATCCTACCAGGGAATCTTTCACTCTAAATCCTTTGAGCAGCCAATCCATTTCCTTGCGCAATCCCATACATGAAATGCATGTCGGCATTGGTGTAATAATCCATGTTGCTCGAAATCCGTGCGGGAAATGAGGATTCTAGACAGCGAAGAGCATTTATCTGCCGCATTCAACAGCTCCCTCTTCTGCCTCAACACTGCATTTCTACACACACATTCCTATACAAAATCTGTTTATTTAGGTCCCCTTTACCTGCCATTACATTTTTGACATATAGTGCTGATGCACTCTGTATTTTTTTATTTTAATAATAGCATTAGAAAGCCTTCGGCTACTAAACATAATTATACTATACTAATTTATTTAAAAGCGTTTTTTCAATATCTCGCATTCAAAAAATAATTCCCTTTTAAAATACCTTTTTAAATACTCTATACCTTTTTAAAAAACTGCATTTCCTTACCTCCAATCACTGAACATTTAAAAATTCATTATATAGGTAATTATCACTTATTTCATAAACTCAAAACTTCTATTTAATGACTGCCACTTGCAAAACAATTAAATACCGCTCATATATTTTAAATATAAAAGTGCAAGATGAATAACTTAGTTGAAAGTAGATTTCGGGCCACTATTTACAAGAAAAAATATTCATTTTTTTCTTTTAGATTTAAATTCTGACATTTTCAAAACATAGATTTGATGCCCGTATTAATATCATGCTGGTGTTTAACCGTGGAAAATAAAAAGTATCTTTCTCAAGTTTCTCTGAACGGTGTTTCATATGGCATATTATGCAAACCTTTTTCTCAACATTCATTTATTTATTTTTTTACTCCATTCGAAGAGTAAGGAATATGGCTGTTATCACGCATGACAGTCTATTGCATGTTTCTGTTAAAAATATAATTAACTAATCATTACTTCTTTTATCACAAGAAAATTTTAATTACGAATATACAAACAATTAGATATTAGCGCTGTTTCTTGATCGTTATCAGTAATTAAGGTTTGACAATTATTTTACAAATTTTAACTACAAAAGTTATTAGTTGATTACTTTAATTAAAAATTAAAATAATAAATGTACCTTTTTTTTAATGAACCGAAAAATATTCATTAGCAAAATAGCATAAACCTTCTATCATCCTTCTAAGAATATTTCTTTAAATTTTTAAACACGAAAGAAACGAACTCTATGCTACTGAATTTGCTATTTTACTATTTTATACTATTTTTTTAAAGAATGTTAGAAATATGAGCTTTAATTACTTATACGCATTCGTTATTTTTAATACGTATCTGGGATTCAGTTATTATTTTAATAAGCAACGAATCACGTAGGCATGAATTCTCTGAATACGAATTAAGGGGATAGGATACCTTTAAACCATCAAAATTTTCGAATTTTTTTAAAATACATATTTTGATTCTGTAATCATTTCTGTACAATATGCAAAAAACCGCATTAAAAAATTCCCATTAGTTTACTAATTATGGCAGTTTTATTATTACTACATATTAAGACTACATAGGATATTTAAACTGTGAGTTGTTGCCTTTATTCAAAACGAAGAATTTTGATACTGCGCGCAGTGTTACTAAACACTGTGCATGGAAATTAAAAGAAATTTTTACCACATATTTATTTCGGCATTATCTACAACTTAAAACCAGAAAAAGGTAAAATATTATTTTTTTTCTATTTTTGTACTTTGAAAATATTGTTCAAAAAGTGATTTTTTTAAAATTTCTGATACTTTTTTAATTTAGTCAATAATTTTTACAAATATTCTGCTTTTAGTATAAAGGTAACTCTATTGTGTATTTATTTTCACCAAAATTTCCTCTTTATATGCATATTTTCAGATTTTATCACGCGCGCAAGTTTTTGTTCTCTTATGATCATATATTTTTAAACTTATCATTTCAATATTTATTTATGAATTTACAAGTACATATATATTTTTAAATGTAAATTTAAATATAAGCTTTATATTTAAATGAAGTTTGATTTTTATTTTTGACTTATTACACAAGTTTTGAAGCTTGGAATATAGTGATATTTTTTACTTTTTCGACGTGTTCAAAGGTTCTGCAGTTCTAGCCCCTTAAAAAAACTAAAACCTTGCTTTCAAACAGACTATAAAAGAAAATACATCTTATTTTTAAAATGTGATTGAAAGTACTATTGCCTTCATTTTCCAGCTTGCTGCAAAACCAAACATTTTGCTATTTGAGAGTGATAAAATTTTCTTACGTCATTACGTTTTCTATGGGAGAAAACAAAAATAGAAAACGTTTGTGATTTTTTCCCAACACAAGATTACTTATAATATATTTTTAATACAAGAATATTCATGAACAATTTATTAACAAACTGAAAATGTACAAATATCAACGCATATCTGTTATATCTACCATTATTACTTATTTGCTAACACTTTAAAGCAGATAATGAGAAGTATTGAATTGAAGTGCTCTTTCTTTTCAAATATTACATGAAAGTTATTCTTTAATGCGTCCTTTATATGTGAAATACGCTTCATATAGGAGGATGTTTTCACCCGTGTCGAAACGTGTTCAAACTGGAACTGAAATCCAGGAGCTTTTTTTTTTTTTTTTTACTTTAACTGCCAATGCTCTAACAATTAAGTTAACTAGGAAAAGTCCGGCATTCTCAACATTTATGCATTAGCATCCAGTCTGCATTAAATGACATATGTCAACAAATTAAACCAGGGGTGTTTGAGAGCCATATTAAACGATGGATATGTTATGATTTTTAATTATATTAACTTAATCAAAGTAATTATATGATTTATTTTTTTTCAACTGAATAAAAATGTGTCCGGGACACAACTCGAACCTTTTAGTTTTATCTGTGGGCACTGCTAACGGTCTCTCGCACAGGCGGGCAAGTGTATAATGCGTTGTTGCCATTTCTTGAACAAAAATGTCTCAATCTGAGCACGCTCAATCTTCATATGTCTCAATTCTGATAAAAATAGGGGATTCTGTTTACAATTGTCCTTTAACAGCTCGCTGGCATATCCGCCGTCCTCCTGTTCTTCCAGTTGGTTGGTTAGCAAATATTTTATCGCGCCCGATTTTGCTCTCAAAGCTTAAAAACATCTTCAACTTCTTATGTAACCTTTCAGTTTTACTCCATCACTGAGACAGAGACTTTGATTCTCCCTTATTCAGTACCCAATGTTGTTTCGCAGCAACTTGTATAATATTGTCTAACTTTGTATAACACTGCATTATTTAATGTCCTTATGTTTGTTTCACAAAGCTTGCTAATGTAACATTTTTTTTTTTTTTTTTTAAATCTTATATATACCACTCCGCCCTCTGTCGCGCGTATTGGCGGGCTCAGCCTCGGCTGAAATTTGTAACCTTTTTTTTTTTTATTATTATTTTTTTAGACCTCAATAAAGGGGACCGGGAGGGACAATCTATGCTCTACAGACTCACTTCCTAGTCTGAGCAGTCTCTCTCGGGCAGTAAAAGTAAAAGGAAGAATTTTAAAAAATCCATTGTGCTACATATTGAATAAAGTCGTCTCCCTATAAAGAATTCCTTTTATAATCAGACGGTTTATAAGAGTTACAGACTTTTTAAAACATATATTGATCCACTCAACAACTGAACATCTTTCAATAAGATTTCTATTTTTATTGGGTAAGAAGACGTATTTATGTCCGAAGAATAAGCTAGTGGAGTCTTTAGCTAAAAAGGCTCCACTGATCCAAGATAGATTTTTGTTCATACTCCATCCAATGCACTTTCATTCGGAGGACAATTTTGTATAGAGAACATCGTCAGCAACAGTAGAAAAATCATGAATCTGAAAAAGCGTGCTTATAATACACTGCTCAAAACAATTAGGGGAGCACATGGCTTTAACGAAATTACGCGAATATTTACACCGATAAGTAACGTAAAATAAAACATCCATAATTTAAAGTGTTGTAGAAAACAGATAAAGAAAACTTTACTTATAAATTAAAATTTATGACGTCAAAAACTAGAAAAAGGAAGTAAGTGCTAAAATTGGGATTTTGAAGAAACTTCTGTTTCACTGCCTCAGTTGTAAAATTCAATTGCTTAGATTGTGCTTTGAGAAAAGGTGACTTGAAAATCTCACAACAACATTATTTACCGCAATCCATGACTTGGCGTATTATCGGGACAGTTGAATTTGGGGAACCACAACGAAGTATAGTGGACGCTGTTGGAGTCGCAAGAAGTGTCCACGAAAGGCTGTGGAATCGATTTCAAGGCACATGGAATGGTAGTCATCGAGAAGTGCAAGGTCAAAATGTGCTAACACAGAAACTGGTGACCAATATATCCTGTTAACAGTTCGTCGAGACGGAACGGGCAATGCTATTCAGCTGCAAACACAGTTGTTCTTGGCCACAGGACGAAGGTTGGCCAGTCAAACAGTCCTAAATAGGTTTCATCAGGGTAGTCGCCATGCACGTAAGCCAATGCTCTGTATTCCGTTGATCTCAAGCCACTGTGCGGCCCAAAGAAGGTGGGAACTGAACATCGAGTTTGGAGGCAACGTTGTTGGAGTCAAATTCTGTTTACAGACGAGTTGGATTCAGTCTGGATGTGACATCTGATGTGTTTTGGCATGGAGAGAAAGAGGTACTCAAAATAATCCCATATTCGTTCGTGAAAGATCGCATTACAGACGAGGTGGGTTGATGCTATTGGCTGGAATCAGCATAGGTGGACGTACGGACCTGTATATTATTCGGAATGGCACTTTGACGGTCCGAAGTTATACAGACTAGATGCTGAGACCTCATACCGCATTTTATGTTGCAGCAATTAGTGATTTCTTTTTTTTCCATGCATGATAATGCGAGACTTCGTACAGTTCGTCTTGTGGTAAACATGCTTTAAACTAAAACAATACAGTGTATGGAATGACCAGTATGCTCTCCTGACCTAAATCCGATGGAGCATATTTGGGACATACTCAGACGATGCATTGCTGCGAGACCGAGGCCATCTTTTACTGTCCGGGACTTGGAGATTGCTATTCTTGAGCAGTGGAACAGTATTTCCCAAAGTCTTATCTATAACCTCATCGAATTCATGGAAAACAGGTGTGCAGCAGTCTTAACTGTTCGAGGAGAACATACCATATTAAAAATCTTGCATCATTTCTAAACAATACTTTTTTTGTCATTTCCCAATGAACCAAATGAAACCAAAACGAAACCAAATTGTTGCCCTAAACCAATTTATCATGTTCTTTTCAACTTTTCAAAGAATAAAAGCTCCCTTACAATTTTTTTGCGTCTTTTTTTCTGTATTGCGCATTGATACACTAGTACTAACCATTTTATGCCCATACATGGCTGTTTTGCACTGTTCTTTTCACTTTTTTGCTTGCTCCTCTAATTTTTTTAAGGAGTGTATTTTATCCTTATTTATCATCAGACTCTTTATGCATTTATGAAACATTTTGGCTCATTTTCAGCCAAATTATCCAATTCTGCCAAGTGTCATCATTCATTTGTCCATGCGGCGGTCATGCTAAATATATATATTATATACCAAAGAATGTTCCTAATAACGCCATACCACATCATAAAGTCTACATAAATTGGAGATTTACAATGGTTCGTTTAAGTTTTAAAAAACACAGACCTTTTTAAGAATGTAAACCAGTGTGAGTTAATAATTGAATAAAAAACAGTGTATTTTCCATGTCACAGATCATTATGTTAATGCCTAGACCCACTAAACTCTGTTTAAGATTTTTAGCTTTCTGTAGAACTATACTATAGTAGCTCAATTGTCGGATTAATTGTGCCATAAATCGATTTCTAGACAACGAACAAGTAACAATTACACGCAAATGCTTAGGTGAGACAAAATTGTAAAATAAATATTTTTAGCAATTAGGTTTTTTTTCTTTCTTTCACAAGTGAAGCATTAACAGATATAAAGCGATTAGGTTGGCCGATAAAAGTATGCTTCAAAGATTTTTGTTTATTTAAAAGTTTTTTCTGGAAGCCGAGGTACATATGATATCTAGTAATTTAGATTAAAAGTATTTTTTTCTAGTATGTTTATATACAGAAACCTGCAGTAATTTAAATTGGCACTTACTCACCATCGTTCTTAAATATAAAATTTATCAAAGAGGATATATTTCCCTCTGCATTCTGTATAATTAAGCATACTTTTTCTTTATATTTAATTTACTTAATGGATGTTCATATTTTAGCAATCTTACAGCATTTTTTAACTTTAAGATTTACAGCCATGGAAGTTGTTTGCAAAATTCGTGAAGTTGAATGCTGGGACAAAATTGTATCCGTAGAGCTCAAAACTGATTTAAACATTTTAAAGAAGAAGACATCAGCCTTGAAATCAAACAGAGAAGTGACTTACCACAAATTGTTTGTATTAAGAACTGGTAAGCGAGAGTGTAGATGGATCCAGCCACTAGCATTGGAAATCTTTCGGGGGAACAATAGCATTAAAAACACAGTCAAGTTTTTAAATATGATTTAAAAAAAATACAGGACTCAAAAAGGGGATGAGAAAAAAACGAAAATACGTTAGACGCACCTTATTTGTTGAGACCAAAACTGATTCTGACAATGCTTATATCTTCTTTCGTATAAATTGTGCCAACTTATAAATTTATCAATATCTATTTTATTATGTGTTTAAATACGTATTAATTATACGGGCATTACTTGATTTGTTTGGCTCCCATCTTCAATGTTGTATGTCAAATTATTTTATTTTACTGGTAGTTCTTTTCATGTTGATTGAGTGTTTATTTTATATAGTACTAAAACTCGATTGCATTTTATTAATGGTGCACCATTAGCTTACATTTTTATGTTGCATTATAACTGAAAACAAAATTGAATAATGCCTTAAAGATTAAAAAAATAACTTCGGAACAAAACTGATTTAAACAATACATAAAAGAAGACTTGAAGCGCGTAAAGGACTTGAAAGCGAGAGCCACAAGCATCCGAAGCATTTCGGAGGAACAAGAGCTTTCCAAACAGAGTCAAGTTTCTATGTAAGATTTTTGAAAACGTACACGTGCTCAAGAAGGGGATGGTCGAACAATGAAAATACTGTTGACACACAATACTTGGTGAGACCAGGGCTGGTTGTGAAAATACTTTTTCTTCTCTCATATAAATTGTGCCAGTTCATAAATTCATCAATATCTGTTTGATTATGCGTTTCAATCGATATTAATTTATTAATTTGGCTCCTGTCTTCAAAAAAACATTGTTGCATCTCAAATTATTTTATTTTACTGGTAGTTGTTTTCGTGCTCAGTGAGTATTTATTTTGTATAGTACTAAAATCCAATCCCATGTAATTAATGGTGCAGCATTAGCTTAAATTTTTATGTGGCATTATAACTGAAAACAAAATTGACTAATAGCTTTGATTGCCATAGCATGAAAGATACGGGTTGTCTCATATGAAAATCAACAGAAGCCGTAGAAACAACACTTAAATTCTATTTTATTTCAGGAAGAAAATTTGTTCCTTCCTTAAGATGGGGCGGAATTTAAAAACATTACTATTCGCCGTGAAAATTCCGTCTAATGTTACGCTGATAGTAGTAAAAAGGATAAAAAAATCAGTATATTTCAATTTGCCGAGCATCCAAGCATCCCATAATTTTAAGATCAATTACCGCACATTAACTAGATATATACAAGAAATTGGAGTGGCGAACATAAGTAGTAATGTTCACATGCCATAGATATATCTAATGTTTGTGAAAAAACAACATGTATCTTCAACACGATAAAAAAAGACCTAACATTTCTTTTGTCTTACGTCAACGGGAGCTATGAAAGTTGACATTTAAAGTAGGAGCAGCAAACAAACAAAACATGTCTCAAAACTCGACATCCAACATAATTTTATTTTTCAGTTGATGAATAATTGTGTTTTATTTCAATGTTTTTATTACCTTTTTTAAAATATTTGTACTACTGCATAACTTATTTCATCAAATAATGTGAAAATAGAATGCAAATTAGGTTATCATGTCTTAAATGTCATATTGAGTAAGAAGCTTGTGTCTAACTATAGGTTTTGGTATACTGTATGTTATTATTAGGGTCTATTTTCGCAAGCACTTCGCTACTAACACTTCTTTATCCTAATATTTTTAGTTTATCTAAAGGTAGACTATTCTAAGAATAAATAAGTTGTATATTAACAGTCGGAACTAATGGCTCTAAAGTATTTACAAAATTTTAGACTGAGAGATCGCTTCTGAACGAAAAAAAAACATACGGTATTTCAAAAAAGGTAGTTATGAGCGGCTACTGTTAAAGTTAAAACTTTTCAGCAAAAAACTCCATATATGGCTTCATGTGACAACCACTGTCATACATTGCGACTGGAGAAAGTTGTGACAATTTTCCTAAAATTGTAAAAATTTGAAAAAGCTCTTAATATGACAGCTTAGAGTACAGCAATCTTATAACAAGAGAATACCTATTTTTTGGAAAATAAAAGTTTTAATCTTTATCTCAATCAGACTGGGCTTCCCGTTTATACGATAGATATACGATCTATTTAGATTTCATTTCTATACCTTGCTCATCGTTTAAAAATCTCTTTTTTTTAACATATGTGTAAAATTCATTGTCATTTATTTTCGTATTCCCTATTTCTTATAAGAGAATATGAATAATACCGAGTGTTTATAATAAAGGTGACTCTACTCAGAGGCATTTCTTTTTCAGTCGAATGCAATGGCACACCATAGTTTGTACGGAACTAATAGCGACATGAAAGTATTCTAAGTAAAACAAATTTAGCTCTCAGTGTCACAAATAAGAGAAATTTTCGACTAGTGCAATGTAAATAAATAATTAAAAAGAACAGATAAATGAATAAGAAATACAATTTAAGCTTTATTTAGTACAATACCGACCGTTTTAATTTGACCTCCGTTTTCGTGGTATATACGTGTTGCATTTTCTTCACAGCATTTTCTGTAAATATCTCAAGAAATGTTTATCGCGGTTGGCTCGAAAGGATTGAATTTGCGTTTTGAAATCTTCGGCTATACAGGCTATACACGTTGATGTCATTCTTCCATCACTCTTCAGAACTTTGTGCTACTAAAAAGGTTTTGCGCAATCCTTCTCCCCATTAGGTTATCGATTCCCTTTTAAACGTATGATTTCTATTCCTATTACTACACAGTGCTACACATGTCTCTGAATAATGGCAGTTTAATTACAAACACATGGAACTATACGTATTTTAAGTGACATTTTAAATAGTAAATGCTTGGAATAATCAACAAAATTGCACAGAAAATCATTGTAAAAATATTATAATTGTGCTTTAAATATGAAAGTTAAAAAGTTTTTTTATAAAAAGCTTCGTAATGCTTCAAAATTCGTAATTCGTCAAATAATAAATCAGGGATATTTAATTTAAATGTATATAAAAATGCCAAGTTTAGAAGATTCTGAACCGCCCCGCCCCCTTCTCCAACTAATATCGAGCAAAAATGAGATGGAGAAAATGAAAATGAAACTCTCTTTCTAATATTAAAATGTTTGAATGAAAGGAATATTAAAGTATTGATTTTACACATCTATGCTTTTGAAGATTGCAAATCTAAAGATTGAATAGTAAATGAAAATTTACTTTAAAGCTTAATAATAATATGTACTTCGAATATATTAAAGAAATAAAAAAAAACGAATTGTGAATTGAGCTATTGCAAGTTGTGAATTCAATATTTTTTTTCGTAGCAAGCAGATTTTATTCGAAATTTAATATTTTTCCTTCATTAAAAATAAAGAGATTAAATAAGGCCAGCTGTTTATGATAAAATATTGCAAAATGGGCTGATTTATTTTTTACATAAATATATCCGAGTAAGGAACATTGTATTGCAAAAGTTCCAAAACTTGTTTTGAAACATTTTTGTAATTAAACTTAACAGTTTTCTATTGATAAAATATTAAAAAAAATAATGTAACTAAATGAAGTAATAATTAATAATTTTAAAAAATGTTTATGACTTGGATTAGTCTGTGTGCCATTTTGCCAAAAATGGCACTTGACACGTGTCTGGCACAGTTTTTGGGCCGACTAAAGTGTCTGTCATTTTCAAAATATTTTTTTTTTCTAAGCATAAATATTATTCTGCCTCAATCTCAGCGTGCCTCAAATACCTTTTTTGGGTAGTCAAAAAATGGCACTTGACACGTGTCTGGCACAGTTTTTGGACCACGATCCTTCAGCCAGACATTCGATTTTGTATTCAGCCATTACAAAAGAAGTGTTGCACAAATTTTCAGGGTGCCTCAAATACCTTCCCTAAAATGTTTAACAGCTCTTGGACGATCAGCCAAGTCTGTAAACAGATGACATATATAAGAAATAATGTAAAAACAGACTTAGTTCCCTGTGGAAGTGTATAAAGAAGATTATATTCTCATTGAAAATGGACTATCTTTTTTTTTTTTTTTTTTTTTTTTTTTTTTTTTTTTTTTATGAACGTGGTTTACTATGGTTGTGAATCCCTCATATAATAATCAGATACATCAAATTAAGATAAACAAGAATAAAAAATATAGCAAATAGAAAGAATATTTCTAAACATCAGGCTAAACCATTTAAATGCTTCAAGTAATTAACGTTTAGTCAGATATAGCCAACTTTATTAATTACATATTTTCTAAATAAACATTTCATTTCACAAACTCTCTTTCTGATGTTAATAAATAAAACATTTTCTATAAAAGAGTTCATCTAATTGCCTTAAATGCATGTTATTAAGGGTTGTCAGTAGGGAAAAGTTCAAAGAATATCGATTTTTGGATTTTTAATATTTTTAAGCTCACGGATTCATGCCGTTTAAATTGATACCACTATAACATCCTTGGAAGCTTGAAATATACTCCACTTGGGCAAAAATCATTGTGTGGTTTGAATCGTGCTCAAACTTATGCAAACAATTACAATCACAAAAATAACAGCCCGAGGCTGTGATGGAAACAATGCAATCTATATAAAAAAAAATTGTCATATCCTTCACTCCTGAAAAATGTGTGCATAGGAATACACAGAATGCTATTGAGAGTGTGGACAATAAACATGTTCCCGTATTCCCAAAAAGACAATTGTACAAATAGAAACTTATGGTTATAACATAATATTTGGTACTTATTATGCAGCTGCGTCTTTCAACAAGGCCTATGTAACAAAACATGAAATACTCTTAAAATTAGGCATAGATACAGGATCCAGGGGAATACCCATCAGTCACTATGAAACGACTCGACTGTACTGTAAAAATATCACTCTATGTATACAGCAAAATATGCTGGCAATATAAGCACCAGTATATTTAGCTGTAAATTTACAGTAATTTTGTTGTTATGGGTAAACAACAAATATATAACATTTCTTACAATTTATTTTACAGCAATTTTGTTTTTTAGATTTTACAGCAAAACTGTAAATTGTACATTTTTTGTGTTAATTATACAACAGGGTTTACAGCGTAACTATACACTTTTTTGTAGACATATTTTGTATTTTAACCCCTCCTGTTTCATTTACTAGTTTAAAAATTTTATTTCATATTTGGACATATTTTAAAGACTAGGTGCACTAAATATTATCGTTATGTCTCCTTATATAATTGTTTAACTAACATTATGATATAATCAATCATTTTATACATATGTATGACGCAAATATTGTTTATTTTCCCTGGCGTATATCACCGCCAATCATTGGCTTAGAGATTAAATATGTTTCATTAAATTATTACAAAGGAATATTTTGCCTGTTACCCAGTTCTTACATAGTTTACTCTAACACTCAGTATATATTCACAGGACTTTGTTTCAGTTTTCTATTATATATCTAATGCATTGTACAATATACGTCGAGAACATTCAAAATTTATCATTTTAATAAGCGAATGCGAATTACAGTAAACAAAATTCGATTACTAAGTAATGGCGGAATCAAAAGACTAATGCCGCGATCCTAATAAACGAACTCTTGGAAAAGTTTATGAATTAATTAAAGAATGTATCCAAATCGCACAAAATTAATGATTTCAAAATTACATATATGAGGATTAAAATTAAATGCACATTAAAAAAAGACATCTGTGAAATGGGCTAATTATTCGCTAGAACTCGGAGAGTTCTCTGACCGTTATTGAAAATTTAGGGAACTTCAATAATGTATTGAAAAAGAATATATATAAACAAGCAGATAAAATTAACTTCAATTTATTAGAAAATTTAAAAATCTATGTGATTTAGATTGTTAAGTTTATTTGAACACAAACGGATAAGATGAAATTTTGAAAATAATAGTAAGGACTCAAAAGTTATCGATAATACACGCGTCAAAAAACTAAATTCGTATTTTACAAATATGTAATATAAATTTTAAAACGTTGTTTAAAAATTATGTAACTAAATATAAAGATAAAACTCACCCATAGTCTTTAAAATGTTGTTGAATCTACGCATCCACATTAAAAAGAAATATATTACAACAATAAAATACATCAAGACGCTTACACATATGCATACAATGGCTGACGCGAAATATTCTGCTTTTTCTTTCGATTGGGATGAGGCATGGAGCTATGAAGATTAAAAGAAGACGACATATCAATCTAGCCCCGTTTAGAGTGTTGAAGCTGAAAGACAGGTTCTTTCCCTCCTCTCCAGCATCCGCCATATTTGACATGTCCGTAGTTGATTTGCGCAGCAAGAAGAAATGTTTCGCAGCGCAGCTCAGCGCGGTCAAATATCGCGGAAGCAGGGGGGTAAGAACAGCTTCAATTTCCGTCATTTATGTCTTCTCCTTTAGTCTTCATTCCTCCATGGGATGAGATCAAAAACCGATCTTCTGCTGTGTTTCCGCTTATTGAGATCTTAAAATTAACGCATTTGCTGTAATGCTTGCTTTTTAAATGCTAGCGAAATATTTACAATATTTTCAACAGCAATTTCTTTCGGTTTCTTTCCCTTTTTAAGTGTATAGTAGACAGATTTAATTGTAGCATTCGGCTCTTCTATTCCTTGCTTCAAACTTCGATTTCGAATCTTTCGAAATTTCGTCAGAAAATCGCGCTCAGAAGTTACAGCAAAATATGCTGTAAATTGTGTTCTTTCTTTTTCGCGAAACAATTACAGCGATTTACGCTGTAATATTCGCCGTTATTTTTTACATTGTGCCTCAGAATGTAAAAGAAAAACATGTACTAGCCCCTCAAAACAAAAGCTCTAAGGATACAAGAAAAGGTTAAACGAAAGAATGGCGAAAACCATCAAAATATTCCAGAAAATTTAGTGTACTGTGCTGGTGAGTGTTAAAAAGTATGATTGTTTCTAAAATCATACTTTCGTAAAATGTGATGTTTGGACTGGGTAAGGGTGGTAAAATGAAATACATGCATATTCCCTGAGAACAAAAGCTGCAAGCAAAAAGGTAAGCCTTAAATGAAACACAGAAGAAGATCTCTAAAACGTTTCAGAAAATTTAGTGCACGGTGCTGGTTGATGTTAAAAAGAATGTATTTTTTTAAATCGTACTTTTTTTAATACGTGATTTTTTTTTAAAAATCACATTAGATTTCATTAGATCCACGGGATACAATCCCATTAGATCAAGGGGAATGCACAGCAACTACTATGAAACGTCAGAACTGGCCAAGAGCAGTAAAAGAAAAACATGTATATTCCCTGAAAACAAAAGTTGAAAGTATAGAGGAAAGACTAAAACACAAGATTGAAGAAAATATTCACGATATTCCAGAAACTTTAGCGTATTGTGCTGTTGAATACATAAAAAGTGTGAATTTATCTAGCATCATGTTTTTCTGAAAATGTGATTTCGTGCTATTTAATGTACATTTTCTAAAAAATTACTGCCTTTTGACAAAAGAATTTTTTTTTTAATTTCCCTCTTAACTTAAGTAGTACATACCAAGATGAGATTTTTGCTTATTTTTTTATAATACTTAGGTTTATACATTTATTTGTAACTCGAAAAGTTGATTTTTTTCTTTCTTTAAAAATTACTTCCATTGTACAGCCGTGGAAAAAAAAAAAAGTAGACACAACCCTGCTAACTCTGCAATATATCATCGTAGAAGAAAGTTGCAGGTACCAAGCGATTGAAAATAAAGTCTACTTTTAAATGATGCATATAAAATTTGCTTAGGGGGCACCTACATATTAAAACGAACCCAAACTTTGTTTTTTTTTTTCAATCACAATACCAAGTTTGACACCATAAATAAATTCTACACCCTTCAATTTGCCTAAATACAAATTTTCATGAAATTCTTACGATTAGTTTCCGAGAAATTAATCATTTTAAAATGAGCCTGTTTTAGGGGCTGTATCCAAACTAACATTTCAACAATCGAGTTCGGAACTGGATTGTTGAAATGCTACAGAATGACTATATCATTTATATAAACGTATTATTTCTTGCCAATATAACGGATTTCTCTCGCTTAATATATTTCGACTATTGCCAGCCCAAATCTATCTATATTATAAAGTACAAACATATCTGTGCGTAACGCATACGTCATTCGGCGAATGCAACACTTTGAAATTTGAAATGAAATTTCGGTTTTGCAATTTTCGCTACTGCAAATTTTTAAATTTTTAAACATCCCACGTTTTAAATGTTTTCACCGTCGTATACAGAAAAAAAAATGCACTTTTAAATGCAATTTGTTTGAAAGCTGTATCTCAATTTATTTTTGAGATATTAATTTTTTTATAGCTTTTTAATGCCAATTTTATAATCGTGGCAACTGAAGTACTTCATTTCTATTAAAAGTGGTTCAGTTATCTTTATTGATTATGTTCTTACTGATGCCCTTTTCTCATTACAATTAAAAATATATTTTTTAAAAATTTTGGATAGAAAATGATGTTACGCTTTAAAAAAGACACAATTTCCCTGATAATGCTGTTATATTTCGCTATTTTTTCATTTCACTGATATTGAGTTTGAGACAATAGGCAAAATATTTCAGCGACTGAAAATGACGTCATATTTAAAAGAAACAATAATTTTATTTGATAAAACAAGATATTTCCCAATGAATACGTCTAAAAGTTTCTGGAATTTTTACGCGCAGGTACAGCGATTATACTAAGACCTCAAATCACGAGTGGGAATCTTAACATGGGAAGTTGTAATAGTTGGCAAACGTCACTTCAAGCTTGAAAATATATTTATTATTAACCTATTGCGTGTTAAAATGTTTTTAAATGATTGATATTGATGTGAAATGTTGAAAATGACTTGATTTGTTTAGATTTAAAGGGGGGGGGGGGAATTCTATGATTATGTCAAGGTGAAATCATTTTTGCTGATTTTTTTCATTCCGTAATACCAAGCATCAATTGATAAGTTAATCAAAATTACTTATCTTGATTATATGTTACTGATAACATATATGAATAAAGTTTAATTTTTCAATAATTTTAACAGTTGAAGTTTATGAAAAAAGTATTTTGTTAATCTTAGGTTAAAATATGTCTTTGGAGAGTTAAATTAACAAGTGTAAGATGGATTTTTTATTGTAATTATTGTTGTCTATGTATTATAAATTTGATGCAACAGTTCCTTTGTAAACATTTTCTTTCGTCGAAATTCGACGGGTTCCACCTCGTATATATAAAAGCCGTTCTCTGTATGTATGTCCTTTATACATATCTTCAATTTTAGACCGATTTGATACGAAACTTGCTGTGCATACGTTTTAGAACGTGGAAAAGACCGCTGTCTACTTTAAAAGACCATCAGACCAATATTTATTCCTTTTTTCTGCCAGCTTTCATAATTTAACATTATAGAAATATCTATTTTTAAATTTTCAAATTCAATAGTCTCTTTCATGTTGCTACACATCTAAAAAACCACTCAATAATTAAAAAAAATTTAAAACTCGATAAAAAAAAAACTCGAGTACTTTGTGTTATAAGCCAATAAAAATTCGGATTGTCTCACTATATTTTTGCTGTTTCTGAAACAGCCGTCATTCGAGGAAGAAAAGACACATTTTTCATATATTTATGTAAAAACTTTAACTAAGCATGTTTTAAAATGACGTAGTGCCTTAATTGAATGTTTTTGAAGTTAAAAAATCTATTTTACTGCAGTCATTTCAATTTCAAGAAATCAATTTAGGAAAAAAAAATAATTAAAAAAAATCGTTTGCTAGATATGACATCAATTTCGTCAATATGATTTCAAACTGGTTCTAAAAACCCGCTGCTACAATTTATTTCCCATTTCTTTGTCATGCTGTAGCTTCTACGATTATTGAATAGAAATTATAGCATAGTTACTATTTTTTAGAGTAAGCTTTTTTCTTTTTAAACAAAATTTCATGACTTAGATTACGATTGAATGCTTTTGGAAATTTATCTTATTTTTATTTTAACGGCTGTGGATTTGGATTTTCTGGATGGAAATATGAGTTTTCATTTAAAAATTAATCGACAATGAATCTTTGTATACATGTGTCAAAGATGCTTGATATACTGCCCGTTAATAGAACATAAATAAAAATCGTTTTTAATCTGAAACACGAATATATTTTTAACATTTAGTATATTTGTAGATTTCTCAACAAATACTAGGAAAAGTATTTTTTGGTATTTTAGTTTTAGCGATCACTTATTTATCTGAGTAGCATATTTCTCCCGCTGCGGCGATCACTTTCTCTGAACAAATCTTGAATTAAAGGAAATATATGGGTGAATTTGATCTTCCATTTTTAAGCAACATATAAGCTTTATCTCAAATGTCCTTCCGTATGACTGAAAACGATATGATCATCACTGCGCTATTATATTTTCTAATGTGTAAGAAACAATTTCGGCTGTTAAGGACCAAATTTTTTAATTCATCATTTATATGAGGATTTGGTCTGAGAATGATAGGCGGATATGCAATATAATAAAACAATTCCTCAAAAATTATCTGACTTTTTCCAAAGGCTAATCATTCAGAATTGGTTTCATCTGATTATAGAAGATTTCAGCTAATTCTATAACAAAGCATGTACAACAAATTGTTATATACTAAAACTATTCCAGAAATTTAGGTGCAAAGTAATAGTGCAAATTTAATCAAAATCTGTCCAGTAGAACTTTTTAAAAAGTCCTTTCGGCCAGTGCCGGGAGGAAGAGGTAGCTTTCATATTCCTTATTTTTAAAGAGCTAGCTTATACTATTCAAACACACGAAGCTCAAATTAGTGGAACCCGATTACAGAAGATTCTATACTAATTTTTGTCAATACTGAATGTGAATGAGAATTTCGCGAAATTAGTCAACTGTAACCAAACTGGATTTCTTTAAAGTGACTTATATTTGGTCGCCAAATTCGGCGATATCTTAAAGTGCCCGCCATTTTAAAACAACATGAAGGGTAAAGTTAACCAATGAACTTAGTTGAGGCCTTAGTAATTACTGTGCACATGCTCACTCACTTTGGAATCGGTTGATATATACGAGTGCTGTCGCAGGCAAAAAATCAGATTTTTCAAAATGTCACCCACATTAGAAGTTCAAAGTGCTATATTTCAACCATTTTTAAAGATAAAGATAAAACAAAAAATGCTCCGGAATCCTTGTATCAAGGTCAAACACTTAAGAAGGAAATCTTTTCCAGTTTCTAATTTTTTTGTACCTCATTTTAAATTTAAATAAAAAAAAATTAAATAATGGCCGACATTTTTAAACAAGATGGCGGATGAAACTGGCCAGCTAACTTGGTCGAGACATTGCTATATACTATGCACATGCCTTCTCACATCCAAATCGGTTAATAAATACGCGCCTTATCGCGTGACAAAAATCAAATCGTTTCAAAATGTCAGCCATGCTGGAAATTCAAAGTGCTATGACTCAGCCATTTTTTAAAATATAGGCAAAACAAAAAATGCTCCGGAATCTTTGTATCAAGGCCAAACACATAAAAACAAATTCTTTTTCAACTTCTAATTTTTCTGTACCCCATTTTAAATTAAATTTTTTTTTTAATTTTAAATAGCCACCATTTTGAACGGATGAAGCTGGCCAAAGAACTCGCTCGAAACATTGGCATTTATTATGTACAGACCAAGTTACATCCAAAAAATGCTCCGGAATCTTTGTATGAAGATCAAATACATAAGAGAAAAATCTTTTTCAATTTTCAATTTTTTTGTACCTCATTTTAAATTTAAATTTTTTTTTAATTTTTAAATAGCCGTCATTTTGAAACAAGATAGCGGATGAAGCTGGCCAACGAACTCCATTGAGGTATTGGTATTTACTATGTACACACTAAGTTACATCTAAATCGGTTCATAAATAGGGGAGTTACAGTGTGACAAATATCAGAACATTTGAACAGAGGGTAGTTTCATGGTCTGTGAAAATATACCAAAATTTTTCGGAATCGTTTTCCGAGAACGGCTGTAATAGGTAACTTTTTGTAATGAAAGCTACCTAAAAGGTAATATTTTATAATGGGGCTCACCTGACTATTGAACTTTCTTCCATAATTTTATAACAAAGCGACGTAAAACTATATGCAATATTTTAAAACCATCCGTGTAAAATTGTCTAACAAACAATGCAAGTTCCAATGAAATCTATTCAGAATTTTTAAAAAGACTAATCTTTCATAATCGGGCTCCATATGTTTATGAAATTATCCCCTATAATTCTATGACTAATCAGCATATAACAATGTCACGCACCTAAACCTTAACTGAAAAACTAATAGTGCAAGTTGAATTAAAATTATTTCAGAAGAACCCAAGTTATAAGCAGCCGGAATGAGATTCCCACAGAAAACAAACAAATACTGAATTATTTACAATGTTTTTGAGCGATTAAGTTAATATTTTGTAACTGGATTGCAGGCATATTTAAAAAACTTCAAGCTTGAAAATTACTTTAAAAAACATAAAAAATCTGTAAATTGAGATAATCTTTTCAAAGAAATTACTGAAAATGTTTTTTGTTTTCTGTTAGACTTTGAAATAATCAGATGTATGGTGTTTAAAGATCAAACTGCAGTAAAACCGTAATTTATGCTACGGTTAGGTTGTTGCCATCAACAATATGATGCTAGGAGTTACTCATAGATATGTCTTTTCTTCATAATATTGCATTAATAGCAAACAGATATATCTTTCTTAATTGGGTTGCAGGTATATTTAAAAATATCTCCGTGATTGAAAATTAATTTAAAACGGATAAACAATCTGTAAAGTGAGATAAGCTTTTCAGACAAATATTACTGAAAGTACTTTATGTATTCTGTTAGACACTGGAACAATCAAATGTGCGATGTTTAAAGGTCAAATTGCAGTAAAAGTTAAATTTATGGTTGGTTTAAGTTGTTGACACCGACAATTTGATGCTAGAGTTACTCATAACTATATATTTTCTTTATAACATTGCATTAAGAGAAACAGGTATATCTTTCGAAATTGGGCTGCATGCATATTTAAAAATATCCATGATTTAAAATTACTTTAAAATATACTCAAATGAGAAAATTGTGATACAATTTTCAAATAAATTTCATTTGAAAGAACTTTTTTTCTATGCGACAGTGTGAAAAACGAAATTGTATAATGTTCATAAGTTAAGAAAAATTTCTGTAAAATTACAATTTATGGATTATGTCGTTGCCATCATCACTATAATTTCACAAATGGCATTGTGTTTGTAGTTGTTTGTATATTCTGAAGATGACTCAATCGTCGAAAGAGTCAAAACATGTAAATTTTTGGTATTTTTAATGTTTTTTTAAATTGAAATGACGCCTTTTGAGCAAATAATTGTAATGTGTTTGGAATATATATTATTATGGTACAGTTAATAGTAGACGTAATTAAGACTGTTTTCCTTATATTTATATTTCTTATTGGTCTTTTTAACGATTCGTGGACGGAAATGCACCAAACTCAGTTATTGTCATTGCCGTATTATTTCATTTTAATGTATTTCACCCGGGAAGACCCTTATTATTGACACGAGTGAAGCCGGATAGATCTGCTAGTATTTCAATAAAATAAGTAAAATATATTTTCTCTAATTATGCTTTTCTGCACATCATAGACGGCCTCTTAAACTATCATTTTGATGTTTATTAATGATTATCCGAATTGAGAATAATTTTGAATATAATTGAGAATTCCATAAAGCAGGACGTAATAAATGTAAATCTATAAATAAAATTGTAGGTTGCAATTGATATTTTTTTTTCGAATATTAGTTTCATAGCTCATGCTAATAAGATTTTTTTAATCACAAATTCAATATATTTATGTTTGGTTTTTTTACTATTATAACCACACACAAAATTGTCACATTATAATTATAAATTCAGGAGCTAATAATAAAAATATGAATATGTATTTTAACATTAGTTGCTCTAAATTTTGAATATTTATAATTCAAAAACGTATCATTCAAATGACTAGAAATTTCTTTTCTAAGCATATTTTCAGCCAAACATTTAAAATATGTTATCAAAATTGTGGGCTGACATTGAAAAAAAAACAAAGTTTGGTCTGGTTTTCATTTGTTGATAGCCCCCTAAGCAAATTTAATATACATCATTTAAAAGACTTTATTTCCAATCCATTGGTATCAATAACTTTCTTCTATTATATATTGCAAAGTTAGTAGGTGGTGTTTACTTTTTTTCCAAGACTATACATCTCTTTTAAAACAATCCAAAGAAATTATGTAAAAAGTTCATTTCAGTACAATGCCCAATACATGTTCGTCATATGTAAAAAAATTCATTACTATTTCCAATATGTTTCAAGTAAAAGTACATCAAAATTTCAGGATTTAACATTGTCGATTGTTTTTTCCCTTCCGACGCCCCTTATATGAGAAATTATGAAAATATTTTCATTCATTGCTAAACTAATTTCAAGTTTTAAATAAATACATTTATTATCATAAAATTTTCACACTGACTTTAAATGCCCTTCAGTAATGTTATTGTTTTACCAAATCTATTTTAATGTTTTAAAGACGGTTTTAAAGTTTATAAATCATTATAAAAATTATATGTTTTACACAGCAGTTCTAAAACTGAAAATGGTATTTATGGCGGTTGGGAATATAATATGAATATATTCTGGGAAATATGAGTAACAGATTCCTTTAAATTTAAATTAAACAGACTATTTTAAACACAACTCCCGAGAATAAGGCTAAATTATCCGCTTTTGTAAACCTTTGTCACAAATTAAATTACTAAATATTCAACATATATTTAAATCCTTCATTGAATAACAGAGCAAGCAAACATGCCATTCCTTGAATTTGTCTAATAATTTTGACACAATTTAAAACACTCTATATTTTCACCTTAAATAAATATCTAAGAAAATACATTGGTACTTTATTCAATTTTATCACTGATACTGTTCACAGCTTTCAAGAACTTCCTCGCTTTTATTCAGTTTACTGTTTCGTTATGTTCTATTGTCATGCAAAATCGTTTAATGGCTGTAAAATAATTTTTATCTCAGTCCAGTTTATTTCTAAACTTTTAAAAAGTGCTAAATAGTTCTAAACCTGGCAATGCATTAAATTGATGCAAACTCTTGTAGTGCATTTATTTAGACGCCACCAATAATTAAAATAAGTAAAACATAATTAATTAAATAGCTTTCTAATTTAAAAGGAGAGCATGTTACGAAAGGACACATACCATGCTCTATCCACCAAGTCAAACTAAATTTTAGAATACTTCTGTGCAATATTTCAGTATTGTTACCATGTTGGATTTATAGCGACAAATTATGGCTAAATGTTTCCTCGGGAATACAGAATAACTTCATTAAAACGTGACCCTTTAATATCAGCTCTAATTTTATACCACTACTGCTGAAATATTCTTATACAAAATAAGCATACAATGCTAACAATATGTACACTGTAAAAAAGAGACAAACGCAAAACAAACAAGTTGGAAATTGCTCGTCAAACGTGGCAAATGAGGTGCGTTCGTACTATGACTAGTTTTATAATTATTTTTTGCACCCCATATTGTACTGAATGTATATTTTTTTGCGCTTCATAAGTGTATAGTCTGTAACATCATTAAAATGCACTTACAATAATTTTTTCCGTATTCCCCGTAATGTAACGGAAAAATTTTGACTGCCCCTGTAATTAAACTATACATTCGATTTTCATAAAATTTGAAATGGCTCGACAAAATTTTGAAGCAATTATATATTTAAAATTTCAGACTATTCGGAAGGCTGTAAAATCATTAAAATGCATTTGCAATAATTTTTTCCCATTGGCCATAATGTAACGGAACACTTTTGGGTGTCCCTGTAATTAAACTATACATCCGATTTTCATAAAATTGGAAGTGGCCCAACAAAATTTTGCAGCAATTATATATTAAAAATTTCAGACAATTCGGAAGGTTGTAAAATCATTAAAATGCATTTGCTATATTTTTTCCCATTGGCCGTAATGTAACGGAAATCTTTTGGGTGTCCCTGTAATTAAACTATACATCCGATTTTCATAAAATTGGAAATGGCTCAACAAAATTTTGCAGCAATTATATATTAAAAATTTCAGACCATTCGGAAGGTTGTAAAATCATTAAAATGCATTTGCTATAATTTTTTCCCATTGGCCGTAATGTAACGGAAAACTTTTGGGTGTCCCTGTAATTAAACTATACATCCGATTTTCATAAAATTGGAAATGGCTCGACAAAATTTTGCAGCAATTATATATTAAAAATTTCAGACCATTCGGAAGTCTGTAACATCATTAAAATTCACTTGCAATAATTTTTCCCATTGGTCGTAATGTAAAGAAAAACTTTTGACTGTCCCTGTAATTAAACTATACATCCGATTTTCATAAGATTGGAAATGGCTCGACAAAATTTTGCAGCAATTATATATTAAAAATTTCAGATCATTCGGTCGGGTAGTTTTTGCTCTGTTATATGCGGACGGACAGACAGACGGACGGACAGACGGACGGACAGACAGACGGACTGAACGACGACTATAGGTGCTACGTATTTATATAATTACGAACGCACCTAAAAAGTTATTGCTATCCAACGTACTATTTATTCACAAATTAAAACATGCAAAATAAACATGTGAATAAAATAAATCTCTACATTTCGCTTTAATGTTTAAAACCTTCATCAGAAGAAAAAATTTCTAAAATATAAATCAACAAAATCACTTCACATGCTACATTTTAAAGTCTAATTCCAAATGATAAAAAGTCTAACGGAAAGTTCTTAAATCCCAAAAAACAGCTCAGTGGCGCCATCTTTTATCCAAAGTAAAGAACGAAGAAAAAAAGGCTGTAAAAACAAGGAAATATTCATATATCTTTCAAAATAGAAAGCCAGATTTCAGGAATGTGAAAGGAAACATTATCATTACGAACTTCTTGGTTAACTAAATGAATTTCTAAAAATTCACGAATAATAGCATTAAACGGAACAATTTGCTTGGAAATAACTTTACCATGGTCAAAGTCAATAACTGAAATACGTCCTTTAAGGTAATTTCTTGAGAGTGCTGTAGAAAATTTACAAAACTTCAAATCATTTTTGTGTTCTTTCAATCTTTCAAAGAATGGACGTTTAGTCATACATATATAGGAGGAGATTGTCCCATTTGTACAGATGTACACTAGGCTGTTTTGGGGTTAAGAAGTTTCCATTAGACTGTTTATCATTTTGAATTAGACTTTAAACTGTAGCATGCAAAGTATTTTGTCGATTTATAGTTTAGAATTTTTTTCTCCTGAGGAAGGTTTTAAAGATTAAACCGAAACGTAGAGATTTATTTTATTCATATGTTTATTTTACATCTTTTAATTTGTGAATAAATAGCACGTTGGATAGCAACAACTTTTTTGTTTTGTATTCGATATTACAACGTAAAGTTCTTAATTATTAAAAGACAAATGTTTCTTAATCTCTGAAAATATAATATAACGAAGAACGAAAATATACAATAATCTCTTCCGAGTTACTCAAGATTTTTTATAGTTTTCTTTATCATACAAATCCTCTGAAACCAATATATTTTCAAGATTCGAAGAATCATTTATAAAACAAAATTTCTTTTGCTGCCACTGATTTTAGAAAACATTTCCGGTTAATATTTTTAGTTTGATTTTCAGAAACCGAAATATTGGATTTAGGATGCTGTTAATACTCAATTAAACAGATTAACTTCGTATTTGATTTTATACATCAAAGATTAACAAAATAACACTTATTTTAACAGGTAAATTAATTTTGCTAAATTATCATGTTTCCTGTAAAACATGTTTGTTGAACGTGAAAATTTTTACTTAAGAATTGATAATATACAAAAAAAACCTATATTTCGAGTTGAGAAAACTGATTAATTCAGTATAAAGACTACTCAAAACATTTCCAAAAATCAGCGGCAACAATAGAAGCTGTGTTTATATAAATACTTCCTTAAATCTCGAAAATATATTGTTTTCCTAGGTTTCTAAAAATAAATAAATATGACACAATAACTTTTGTCGAAAGTTGTTAATGTATAGCTTTGTTCGTTGTTATATTATGTTTTCCGAGTTGTGGATTGCATTTTTTTGTGAAATATAAATCATTTCGCATGTTTAAAATTTATTAGAATCCAAAAAGGGGGTGTTTACCTCCTTATATGTCTAATTATCTTCATTACCTGTCTTTCATAAAAAGATGCTAATCACCACGACATTTGTATATGTTGTCAAAGTACAAATTAATACTATGTAGCATAATAAATGGTATATATCAGAAGTTCGGAGATGAAATATTAAGTAAAAATCCCTTTATAAAAAATACAGTGTAATACGTTTAACACTGAAACGCTTAACAAAGAAACATCGGTTTATACGAAATGATATAGCCGTCCGGACAGTATACTATGCAATTTAATGCATTTTTTTACTTTTAACACGAAACAAAAATCGTTTAACGAAAAACAGTAAATTCGTGTTTTTTATAAATTAGCTTATGTTTTATTAGCGCAATGGCTGAGAAATCGGAGCGAAAACAAACTGCTATTTCGCTTTAAATGAAGATGAAGCTGTTTAATACAATTGATGAAAAAGAAGGACGAAAACAGAAATCTGCAAAGTGTTTGGCATTGTCAATTCTACTTTATACACAATAATAAAAAACAAGGATCCCATTACGTTAGGGTTTTAGCGCAGTATGTTTAACTCAGAGAGAAAACGTATGAGAACTGCTAAGCACGAAGATTTAGAGACAGCTTTGCATATTTGCTTCAAACAAGCAAGATTCCAGAATGCTGAAAAACACACTTAAAAAAAGATATATGACTTTTTCTCCAAAAAAACAGTATTTTTTTACTTGCTTTTTATCCTAATGGATGCAACTTACTAGTAGCTTAACAGAAAATCGAAATAAAATCTGACGACGTCGAAAATATTTATAAGTTTCGTTTTTCTTCTATGGATCTCTTAACACGAAATTCTTTTAACACACAAAAAAAAAAAAAAAAAAAAAAAAAAAAAAAAAAAAAAAATCGATCCTCTTAGGTTCGTGTTAAACGTATTTCACTGTATAAAGTAATGAGAGTGGGTTCCGTAGTATTTTTTATTTTTTTAAACAATTTATAACTTTTAAAAAAATACTTCAGTGGTTATATTTCACCAAAATTTTCAATAACAGTTTCAGAGTTTTATTTCTTCAAATTCCCATACATTAATGCTCGGTATATCTATTACCCCCAAACACAAATTTTTAATGTAACTGAAATTTAATATTTTGGTCTGTTAAATTGGTTCAACTTTATATGTTTCATGTTATAGGGTTATCTGTAGATGTTCTGAAACCACTTATGTTTACAAAGAACTATATAGAAAAACATTCTAATTAGGAGATTCAATCGAAGGGTATTGCATTCTAAATCATTCGAAAATATATCGTATAACTGCATTGTAAATTTGTAGTAAGGTAACTTTTTTTTTACTTTCAGATTTTCAAAAACATTAAAAACTATCTTTTAATGATCATCAATAGCAAAATACATCAAAATACATGTAATACCTAATATTTATTATAACTTCCTATAAACACAGTCGGATATTAGACAAAACAAACATAACACTTTACTTACACTATCTAATAAAATGAACAAATAATGAAACAGGATGTTATAGTTGTCCTCTTTAGCTTTGATAACATAGTATGCAGATCACCATATGTCAAATAATTGGAACAAATGCGGAAAGGGAAAGCTGATATTTATATATCATATTATATTATATCTTTCATCATATATATATTATTATGTAATCAATTCATGAATATGTCTTTTCCAGAAAGGTTAACTCCATATGATATATTTATGTGCCTTAAATAAATATAGGTTTATTGACATAGCATAGAAATACCATATTATTTTCTTTATAATAACTTTTGTAAGACATTTTCTTTACGCTTTAATTAAAATAATTTGCAGTTAAAATGAAAAATATTCATATATATATATATATATACTTGTGTGTGTGAATGTAAAATTTGCATATTTTTACTTTAATTAGAACAAGAAAATATGTTCTCAAAGAATACCTGTTAGCGAAAATAGACCTAAATGATAAAAGTATACTTTAAAAAATTTTCAGTTTTTCAAAAAATAGAATATTTTTTTTAAACTTACTTTTTTTATTTATATAAGTAATCTCGTTTTTTACATCCCAAATCTGTTCATCTATATAAGAAAACGTACACTTGGATTAAAGATATCTAATACAGCTCTAAGTCTATAAGAAGTATCCAGAATATTTTAGGAATCCAATATTTTAAAAAATTGAAATACATCTATTTTGCTCTTTTCCTCTGTATGACCGTAGAACTCGTAGTTAGTGGATGTATGTCACTGGTAACAAGACTTCTAATAATATGAACTTTTGGTCAAAACTATGTTGGTTATTTCAAATGATTAGAGAAGGATAGCTATATGTCATCTGTGTTGATAAGTTTGTAAAAAAATAATTAATAAAGTTCAATTAATTAAGCAGATTGAATTAACCCATTTTTGGACAAAGGTGTGTAATTTTCATGAAATTTTAATATATATATATATATATATTTATTAACACTGTGCGAATATTTTTCACTAATTTTATTTTTCTGCTATTTTTAAGGGTTCTGGAAACATCTATAAAATATCAGTAATTCAATTGGAGTAACTTTCTGTTGAGAAATTTTCAAAATAAAAAATTGAAGCAGTTATTGAAAAATTCGACTTTTTGAAAATGTATAATTATTCCACTTGAGATTAATCATGTGTTTTTATAATGGATTAAAGTTGTAAGTTCTGCAAATAAGATAATAATAAAACAAATGTCATAAATATTTAAAAATATATATTAATTTTTAATTTAATGGTGCGTTAGCGCACCATTGACCGAATGTATTTTATTTCTCAAATAAAATATTATTTTTCCTGTACTTATTTTTTTTGTCTTAATGAATGTAATTTAAGCATATGTCAATGATAATAATACCACATTTTATAAAATTTCTATGCTTGGCCTAAAATGGGTTAAACTTTTGTAATTAACGCTTGAAAATTGACTTAACTAAGGTAAATACAAAATGATGACAAAAAGCAAATACGAATACGACATCAAAGCATACAAAACAAAACTTACAATGGAAATATAATTTCATGATCTACTCTCGGAGATAGACATCAAAATGGTTTTAATTACAAAGCCATGGAAAATCTACGCAAACAGAACACACAAGTAGAGTATCCCTACACGGCTCCCCACAAGTATCGACTAGTTTCCGTTTATGTCTTTGTAAGTAAACGAAGACATGATTGTAACACATTTTCACACCTATTGCATTATGTATGGGTAGTATGTCATTATTGGAAATGGTCAAAGTACCATGACGTACGCTGCGTACATCATTGTTGGAAATGACTAGAATACCATGAGGTACACTGTATGCGTCATCGAACGCAAGAGGTTCTGGTGTTTCTAACAAAGATTTTCTTTTTTTTACGAGAAAGATATATTAATATTGAAATTCATACAAATCATTTTTAAAGTGACTTATTTTTTTTCATATTAAAGTAATTAAAGAATTAAAAATTTTGAAATTCTGGTGCAGTTTTTATTTTATTTTTTTTTTTTTATTATTATTATTATTAAATTTTAGTGACAACTTTAAGACTGTATTGCTTAACACCCAGAATTACAAACATCCGGTTTTAAAAACAATTATTGAATACAGTTTTCTTGCAAGTCAAGTAGCAACTGATAAACGTCTTAAATAAATCAATACTTGAAATTTATTCATTTAGAAAGACGCAATCGATAATTCCTGGGAGTTAAATAAAGCCTTCGCAATGCGTAAAATATTTCCAAATTTTATTTCTTCATTGAAAATCTAAGATAAACTTCAGTGTTCATATACTCTAGCAGTAAAGTTAAAATTTAATAATTAAAGATTTGTTATTTTCTATACAACATAAACGCTGATAAGTTGTTTTAATAAATCAATCATCTATGCTAGAAAAGAAATGCATTTTAGAACTTTTGTTGTTTTTGTTGCTTAAAATATATTAATGCAGTTAGCGCCGTTAAATCGAATTCCCAAGCACAGAAAAAAAGTTTGAATTATCGTATACTATAATAAAAATGCTTTTTATATTATTTTTAAAGAAAAAGTACTTCTTATAACATTAGAAAAAGAAACATATTCACTAATTTGATTTTTCTAAACATGAATAAATCATAAAAAAAATTGCATTCTAAAGTTAAAATTAAAACATTTTAATCCTAATAAACCAAAACATGCCTTACATCAATCATAAATAGAATTATAATAATCATATATAAGACATCAAAAATTCTGATATATAAACACAAAAATAATTTATTAAAAATATATATTTTGCTATTTTTTTCCATGTTTTATTTCTGTGTTTTCCTGACTATCATTCCATTTCAGAAAAACATTTCAGTTCTTTGTCAGCAAAAATTTCCCTGTGGATGGTTGAAAGGTTTTAAACTATTAATTTCGCTCTTTACACATTTTTCTCTAAAATCAGTCAAAATGTGACAATCTCATCTGACCCAGAGCCTTATTAAAATTAGTTACCTTTTCTGCTGTAACAGTTTTGATAATCTCTTCCTCTTAATTTCACACAAATTTCTACATCATTATCGACAGCTACACATTCACACATTGAAGTAGTTGGATGTGGCAATCCGAAAACGTTCTTCTACCCATGCATGTAAATACTTCCTGAAAAGTGCAGCATAGCAGTGCCACCGGTTAGGTGATTTACATCAAACTCTAATCAACAACAACTTAAGTCAACTTCTAATTGAATTTGAGGTTTGATGAGAATCCGTGCATTAGTTTTTGAGATAGAGCTATTGCGGAAATCTTGAAAAGTTCTGCATAGCAGTAGCATCTGTTGGTCAATTTATACCAAAAACTTATCAGGATCAATTTCTATCAGGGACTAACTGAATCTAAAGTTTGATGAAAATTCATGCACTAGCTCTTGAGATACAGCTATTGCAGAAATCGTGAAAAATGCAGCATAGTAGTGCCACCTATTAGGCGATTTACACCAAAAACTAAAAAGCACTAATTTATATGAAGGACTAATTGAATCTGAAGTTTAATAAAAATTCGTGCATTATTTCTTGAGATAGAGCTATTGCGATAATCATGAATAATGCAGCATAGCAAAGCCACCTATTGGACGATTTACACCAAAAACTTATCAGTACCAAACTATATCAAGGACTAACTGAATCTGAAGTTTTCTGAAAATCCTTACTTTATTTCTTCAGATATAGCTATTGTAGAAATCAAGAATAATGCAGCAAAGCAGCGCCACCTACAGGGCGATTTACACCAAAAAGTAATCAGCACCAATTTATATCAGGAAATAATTGAATGTACAATTATATTAAATTCCGTTCATTAGTTCTTGAGATAAAGCGTCCACAAAATTTATGTCATACATAGACAGACAGACTCACAGACAGACTTTTTGTAAAAACATGTTTTTCGGTATCGCTGACCACTCAAGCTCGAAAACCGGAATTCGAAAATGTTTACGAATACAATACTTTGTTCTTGTAAAGATAGAAGAAAGTAAAAAAAAAAATTACATTGGAAAAATTATAGTTGCTTTTTGTTATTATTATTAACCATTTGGAAAAATGGTTATTGTCCTCGTCAGGGTAGGAAATCAAAAGCATATCTGAAGCTTTTTATTGGTTTAATCCGCATTTTATTCGTTTTCTGATTGGTCTATACAGTAATCTGTATTTCCCTTTACTTTCAGCAGAGATGGATTACTTCTGTTGCCACTATGACAAAAAGTAATAAAAACTACAAAAAAAATAATAACACCAGAAACAAATTGAGATACAGCTTTCAAACAAATTGCATTTAAAAGTACATTTTTTTTCTCTATAAGACGGTGTAAAAAGTAATATTGTGGGATGTTTAGAAGTTTAAGAATGAAATTTCATTTAAAATTGCTTGGAAATCTGACGATGGAAAAGCCTTTTCCCGAACAGCCAATGAAATGCTTAGATAATACGTAAGTTTCAGGTGGACAACACGTATGTTTTAAGTAATCTGACGGGACGCAGGAGATTTTTGTCGCTTACAATTTTTACGCGTAATAACACTATTAATGTTTAATTCATGGCGTATGTAATGTATGATCAACTCCGTGCGATTTTTTATGTCTTAAATTTTAGTCTTAGAAAAAATCATTTTCCAAATGGTCGCTGTAATCTGTTAAATTGCTTTTTTTTTTTTTTTTTTAAGTTGAAAATTTTTGACCTCACCCCATCATATTGACTTTTTTTTTTTTTTTTTTTTTTTTTTTGGACAGTGCGTATCTTTCAAATCTGTAAATCCGACTTACTAAAAGCAATTTATTATTCTACTCTGTTTCAAACTATTTCATGTGGTATTGAAACTATATTAGAAGATTTACACAATCATTTAATAAATTTTAGAAGAATTTTGCCAGTAAAAATTAATTATTTAATTTTGAATTTATAAGGATTTTTTGCAATATTTATAACACCACTCAAATGTTTTATTAAAAATATTTTTTTTGATATTTTATTGAATTAGGAAATGTACATATATAATGATTTTACAACAGAAATATAGGGATAATTCAGAACTAAAACTCCGCCCCCCCCCCCCATCTTTAACCTTCAAGAAAGCTGAAAAATGGCAGATGAATAAAAAAATGATTCTTTTAAAAATATGTTTGTTTTGTGAAACCAAATGTGCTTTTGGAATAAGTTAAAGTAAAGCGTCTATAACTCATTTTAAACTGTATTACCACTAATAGTTGTATTAAACTATTTTTATAACAAGTTATTTTAATGGTACTTTAAGGTACCGTCGGGATATAATGGGTTAATGCCGAAAAGTAGTCTAAAATTATAATTTTCACTTTTATAAGGAAGGAAATAAAGAAAACCTGCTTAAGGGGCGGTGGACGTTTGAAAAAATTTCTTTTAATTTTGATAATAGAGATTTGAAATTTTGTGCAAATATACATTTCGCCATAAGTATATACAGTATCTTAAAAAAATTCCAATTTATTAAAATTTTAAGATCTTATAAAAAATTTTAATTTTTAACACAAAATTTCAAAATTCCCCTTGCGTCTTAATGTTTTAAATATTTCATCGATTTTTGATTTTAATGACGTAAAACTCTATTACAAAAAAAATCTTTGTATCGATTTTTTTAATCCCTTGAATACTTAATTTTTTAGAGATACTTTTCTGAATTCTATGTCAATTTTAATCAAAATTCAGCCTTATAATAAGTTAAAAATCAAATTTAATTATCTTAATGAAGTCAAATTTTAAAATGCATACACATTTTCTTCCTAAACAATATTAGTATTCTTCCTTATCAGTTTTATGAATTTTGATCAAAAATTAAGTAGCAAGGAGCATTTCAAAAAGAAAAAAAAAAGGTGAAATATTAGTATTGAGGAAAACAGATTTAAAGTATATTAAAAGGCCGAGATATTGTTTGTGAAAAAAATTAAAACACCTATAACTTTGCGTAAAATAATCGCATCTGCATGCGGTTTTCCACGAATGACGTAGTCCAAATTAGAGAAGAATAATGCACACAAAAAGAAATGCCGATTTTGGGGTCTATTTTTGCTCAAATAAAGGTGTACGGTCACTAATTCACTAAAATTGTCGCACCTTATTTTAAAATTGAAGATACTCATTTTTTTTTTTTTCGAATTAACAAATGTGATGAAAGTAAAGTTCAAATAAAAAAACTAGTTTTAACAATAGTTATGAGACAAGTTTTTCGAGACTTTAGGATTAGTTCGAATTCTCCGTATGTTTGAATTATTGCGAATCCACTGCACTTCTTCAAGTCGAAAAGCATAAATTATTCTGAATAAAAACTAAAATAATAGGCTATAGGAAATATCGAAATTTATAGCACAGCATTTTCGATAAAATAAAAATAAGTATTATACGTGTCTTACCAAAATATTTACCAAAATTTAGCATACACAATATTGCACGTAATACTGTATTTGGATACAATCCCTCATCTTTTTGCTTCATTTTGGGAACAACGGATTTTGAGCTTATTCTATAAACGATTATTATCAGACTTTTCAAACTATGATTTTGAGAGTTTTACAAAAGTTGCTCTATACATTTAGCTAACACATTATGTACATTGCATTTTGATTGCATTCGCGCATGCGCAGTGAAACATTTTTTAGTAAACCTGCTCATTTTCCATCCAATTTTTATTATTTTTTCATTCTGATTGCGGAGTATTATGTACAATGTTGTTCGTCATATTCTCTGAAATCACTTTATTTTTATATTAAGAATTATGCAAATTATAAGCAAAATTCTTGGCAAAATATGGGACTGTTTTTATAAAAACCTTAATTTCTCTACGAGTATACATGCTATCCCTCATAAAAATGAACACAGTATATTACACTGAGCCACTTATTAATAATCTCGAGTTTAAACGCTTTTGCTGCATTAGTTTTCACAGGGTTATCCAAAAGATATTCGTTATTTTTCAATTTTTTGACGGTCCCCTATGGGGTTTCAGGAAAAAATCTTTGCGGAAATATATGACCTGTACGATGCTGTTTACACACCTGCAATTTCAGGTTAATTCCCCATGTATTTTTGTATATATTTAACAAAACGTCAAATATCGCAAGTGACAGGTCACATTTGACGATATAGTGTATTTAATAAACAATTAAATTTAAAAAAAATAAAAAACCCGACTGCATAAAAGGCGAACTAATTAATTATTTCTCGTCAATGTGAAACTATTTTTTTTTCCATTCCTACTATTAGTTCACACTCTTGCTATATACACTATATGGTCAAAGGTGACCGGCCACTTGCAATTTTAGACGTTTTGTTAACTATCTAGAAAAATACATGAGGATTTAATCTGAAACTGCAGGAGTGTAAACAGTATAGTATAGGTCATATATTTTCGTGAATGTTTTTTCCTGAAACCTCATAGGGAATCGTCAACAAATTGAAAAAAACGAATATATTTTGGATAACCCTATAAAAACTAATGCAGCAAAAGCATTCAAACACGAGATTGTTAATACGTGGTTTATTGTAATATAATGTGTTCATTTCTAGGAAGATAGCATGTATATTCGTAGAGAAATTAAGATTTTTATAAAAACAGCCCCAAATTTCTCCAAGTTTTTTGCTTATAATTTGCAGAGTTCTTAATATAAAAAAACGTACTTTTCAGAAAATATGACAAACATTATTGTACACAATACTTTGTAATCAGCATTAAAAAATAATAAAAATTGGATGAAAAATAAGCAGGTTTACTAAAAAAGGTTTCAATGCGCATACGCGAATGCAATCATATGCAAATATAATGTGCATAATGCATTAGCTAAGTATATAGAGCAACTTTTGTGAAAGTCTCAAAATCATAGCTTGAAAATTCTCAAAATATTCGACGATAGAATGAAGTCGAAATCCGTTGTTCCCCAACAAAAAGCAAAAAGATGAGGGGTTGTATCCAAATATAATAGTACGTGCAATATTGTGTACGCTATCTTGGCACTAATCAACAGATATTTGATACACCCCTGACCTTTTTGCTTGTTTTTGGGAAACAACGGATTTCAAGCTTATTCTATCGACGATTATTTTCTGAATTTTCAAGCTGTGGTTTTGAGACTTTGACAAAAGTTGCCCTATATACTTATCTAATAGATTAAGCACATTATACTTTGATTGCATTCGCGCATGTGCAGTGAAACATTTTTTAATAAACCTACTCATTTTTCAACCAATTTTTATTACTTTTTAATTCTGCTTACAGAGTTTTATGTACAATGTTGTTTGTCATATTTTCTGAAAAGAACTTTTTTTTATATTAAGAACTCTGTAAATTATAAGCAAAAAACTTGGCGAAATTTCGGGCTGTTTTTATAAAAACCTTAATTTCTCAACGAGTATATATGCTATCCTCATAAACATGAACACAATATATTACAATAAGCCACTTATTAATAATGTCGTGTTTGAACGCTTTTGCTACATTAGTTTTTACAGGGTAATCCAAAAGATATTCGTTCTTTTTCAATTTTTTGACGGTCCCCTATGGGTTTCGGGATAAAATCTTCGCGGAAATATATGACCTATACTATATTGTTTATACACCTGCAATTTTAGGTTACTTCCTCATGTATTTTTCTAGATATTTAACAAAACGTCAAAAATCGCAAGTGACCGGTCACCTTTGGCCTTATAGTGTATTTAATAAACAATTAAATTTACAAAATCAAAAAACCCAACTGCGTAAAAAGCGAACTAATTAATTATTTCTCATCAATGTGAAACTATTTTTTTTTTTCAATTCCTACTATTAGCTCACACTCTCGCTATATACACTATATGGTCAAAGGTGACCGGTCACTTGCGATTTTAGACGTTTTGTTAAATATCTAGAAAAATACATGAGGAATTAATCTGAAACTGCAGGTGTGTAAACAGTATTGTATAGGTCATATATTTCCGTGAAGGTTTTTTTCCTGAAACCTCATAGGGGATCGTCAACAAATTGAAAAAGAACGAATATCTTTTGGATAACCCTATAAAACTATTGCAGCAAAAGCATTCAAACACGAGATTGTTAATACGTGGTTTATTGTAATATAATGTGTTCATTTTTATGAGGATAGTATGTATATTCGTAGAGAAATTAAGATTTTTATAAAAACAGCCCCAAATTTCGTCAAGTTTTTGGCTTATAATTTGCAGAGTTCTTAATATAAAAAAAGTTCTTTTCAGAAAATATGCCGAACAACATTGTACACAATACTTTGCAATCAGAATTAAAAAATAATAAAAATTGGCGGAAAAATGAGCAAGTTTACTAAAAAATGTTTCAATGTGCATGCTCGAATTCAATCAAAATATAATGTGCATAATGTGTTAGCTAAATGTATAGAGCATCTTTTGTAAAAGTCTCAAAAACATAGCTTGAAAAGTCCGATAATAGTCGTTTATAGAATAAGCTAAAAATCCGTTGTTCCCAAAATGAAGCAAAAAGATGTGGGGTTGTATCCAAATATAGTAGTACGTGAAATTGTGTACGCTATCTTGGCACTAATCAACAGATATTTGATTTAGATTTGGAAATACTTCAAACATTTAGTTGTCTCTATCACTGCAGAATAAACGTTAGTCAAAATAGTTTTCAACATGTTATTCTCTTATTTAACATGTAAACAACAAACGGCTTTTAACAAGCAATATTTTTTTCAGGGATTTTTTAAATGTTTAAATAATGATACAGCCTTTCAAGTTTTAGGCTGGTTTCTCTTCTGGTTTTTCAAAAGACAAACATGACAAATTTTTAATAATTTTTTTATGTATTTAAATTGCCATTCCAATAAACATATTTGTATTGTACACTCTCATCGCATAAAACATTCCCGTGCATGTGATATGGAACAAAGTTAATCACTTACAAGAAGAAAGTATTGGATTCGTGAAAATTTTCGACTTTCGGTTTTCGATGGATTTATACGTTTTAGAAGATCCTGAACCCGATTTGACGGTTTTTAGAAAATGTCTATCTGTCACTCTAGATTAATATAAACACAATTATTCTAATTGGTAAACAAATCATATGATTTGTTTACCAATTAGAATAATTGTGTTTATATTAATCTAGTGTAATTTCGTATCCAGCGATTTCTGGAGTTCCATTACCTGAGATTTATTCTGTTGAGCTGAACCAGGTTTCAGACCAGATGCTGTAATCATCAAGGTTAGCTGGGTGAAAAAGTTCGACCAGAATCGTCCGGGATAGCTCAGATGGCAGAGCCCTGGCGGCTTCAGTCAGGAGGTCCCGGGTTCGAATCCTGGTCCGGACATTTTTCGCCCAGTTGGAAATTTACATCTATTATCTGTCACTCTGTCTATCCTTCCGCGAGTCAGTATGTGGCAAAAATATTGTGGTCGCTCTATCTCAAGAAATAATGCACGAAACTTCATAAAACTTTAAGTTCAGTTAGACTTTGTTACAAACTGTTCTCATTATTTTTTGGTGTAAATCGTCCAACAGGTGGCGCTGCTGTGATGCATTTTTCATGATTTCCGCGATAGCTTTATCTGAAGAGCTAATCCACGGAATTTTACAGAACTTCAATTACTCCTTGATATCATTTGGTGCTGATTACTGTTTGGTGAAAATCGTCCAACAGGTGGCGCTGCTATGCTGCATTATTCATTATTATCGCAATAGCTTTATCTTAAGAACTAATGCATTAATTTTCATCAAACTTGAGATTCAGTTAGTCCCTAGTATAAATTGGTCCTAATTCGCTTTTGATGTAAATCGCTTAAGAGGTGGCGCTGTTATCAGGAATCTTTTACGGTTTCCGCAATAGCTCTATCTCAGAAACTAATACAGGGATTTTCATCAAACATGAGATTCAGTTAGAAGTTAACATAAATTGTTGATGATTAAGTTTTGGTGTGAACCACCTAACCGGTGGCGCTGATATGCTGCATGTTGCACGATTTACACGAGTTTAGCGATAGTCTTATCTCAAGAACTAACGCACGGAATTTCATATCTTTAGAATCCGCATATTGGGCATAGATTGCCATTTAATTTTGGCACTGTACTAGCGAATTTTGAAGTATTAACATGTATGAGATAGAAGAAACTTTTGTGATTGCCACATCAGATTAGCTCGACTTGGTAAAAAGAGGTTTGTTTACTGAATATATTAATTATGTGACATTTACATTTCAAGGATATGCAATGATTATTTCATTGTTTTGTCTACATTAAAGTAATGCTACTTTTTTAGAACATGTTCGGTGACATTTGTACAGTTTCCTTTTAAGCTTAAAAAATTAAAAATTTAAACAATGAAAGTCCAATAAAAATTTTAATTTAATACAAAAAAAAAAAAATACTGTAGCAAAATAATACATAATTAACATGTTTTTTCGTACTGCTCAGCTCACGTAGAATGTAATTTGTGTAATTCCGAATGCTAATTTTAATATAATTTCAAAATAAGTGATTTTCCTCTTATTAGGTAGCTTTCATTACAAAAAGCTACCTATTGCAGCCGTTCGGAGGAAAGCGATTTCAAAAAATTTTGGTATATTTTCATCGATCATGACCCCCAGACCCCCAAACCACCCTCCGTTCAAAAGTTGATATATATATATCCATATATATATATATATATATCTGACATTTGTCATACTGTAACTCTCAAATTTATGAACCGATTTGGATGTAATTCGGTATGTACATAGTACATACCAATGTCTCGACCGAGTTCGTTGGCCAGCTTCTTCCGCCATTTTGTTTCAAAATGGCGGCCATTTAAAATTTTAAAAAAAAATTAAAATTTCAAATGCGGTACCAAAAAATTGAAAATGAAAAAATATTTTTTTCTTATGTATTTGATGTTTATACAAAGATTCCGGAGCAGTTTTTGTTTCGTCTATATCTTAAAAGATGGCTGAGTTATAGCATTTTGAATTTCTAGCGTGGCTGACATTTTGAAACGTCCTGAATTTTGTCACGCGATACAAGGCGTATTTATGAACCGATTTGGATGTAACTTCGTTTGTGCATAGTACATACCAATGTCTCGACCGAGTTCGTTGGCCAGCTTCATCCGCCATCTTGTTTAAAATTGGCAGCCATTTAAATTTTTAAGAAAACTTTAAATTTGAAATGTGGTACCAAAAAATTGAAAATTGAAAAAATATTTTTTTCTTATGCATTTGACCTTTATACAAAGATTCGGGAGCAGTTTTTGTTTCGTCTATATCTTAAAAAATGGCTGAGTTATAGCACTTTGAATTTCTAGCATGGCTGACATTTTGAAACGTCCTGATATTTGTCACGTGATAACAGGCGTATTTATGAACCGATTTGGATGTACCTTGGTGTGCACATAGTATATACAAATATCTCGACCGAGATCATTGGCCAGCTTCATCCGCCATCTTGTTTCAAAATGGCGGCCATTTAAAAAAAATTTAAAAAATTTAAAATTTAAAATGAGATACCAAAAAATTGGAAAATGAAAAAGATTTTTCTTGTATGTGTTTGACCTTAATACAAAGATTCCGGAACAGTTTTTGTTTCGTCTATATCTAAAGAAATGGCTGAGTTATAGCATTTTGAATTTCTATTGTGGCTGACATTTTAAAACGACCTGATTTTTGTCACGCGATAACAAGCGTATTTATGAACCGATTTGGATGTTACTTGGTCTGTACATAGTACATACCAATGTCTCGACCGAGTTCGTTGGCCAACTTCATTCGCCATCTTGTTTCAAAAGGGTTGCCATTTAAAAAAAATTAAATTTAATATTTAAAATAAGGTATTAAAAAATTGGAAAATGAAAAGGATTTTTTTATGTGTTTTGCCTTGATACAAAGATTCCGGAGCAGATTTTGTTTCTGAAAATTTGTTCTTTTGTTTATATCTTAAAAAATGGTCGAATTATAGCACTTTGAATTTCTAGTATGGCTAACATTTTGAAACGATCTGGTATTTGTCACGCGATAACACACGTATTCGCCTATTTCCATGTAAGAAGGCATGTGGATAGTATACATCAACATCTCAGCCAAATATAAGTTACTTTAAATCAAAGCAGCTTGGATAAAGCTGACTAATTTCGCGAAATTCTCATTCATAATGATTTAGTATTGATAAAAATTAGTATTGAATCTCCTATATTCGGTTTCCACTAAATTGAGCTTCGTGTGTTTGAATAATATAAGTTGGTTTTTTTAAAATAAGGAATTTGAAAGCTACCTCTTCCTCCCGGCACTGGCCGGAAGGACTTTTTTGTGATATTACTTTTTATTATTTTTTTTTAATATTTAATAAAAAAGGGGTGATTTTTGAAAACTAGTTTTGTAATAGTGTTTTTTTTTCTAAAATAATTTTAATATATGTTTGGATTAATTTTAGATATTTCATTGCTTTTTTTAAAATTTAATTTAATTGTATTTTTGCATTATAATATGCATAAATGACATAATTGGAGAGAAATTTTAGAAAGGATTTCGTCAATTTTCATCATAAGGGATAAAACAAAAATCTGATTATTGAAATTCAATCATATTTAATGATAAAATTTTATATTTTTTCTCTTCTACTTATTAGTTTACTGTAAAAGTTTTAAACCTCAAATAATTAAAAAATATGACTGAAATTACTAGGAAAAAACCGAAAAAAAATGTTTTGCGCTATATTGAAATAGGATTCTTCTCGTAACTGAGTAACGTTAGATGCGTTGTTTTTACCTTATCTTTTTTTATAATTATATTCTTTGTTGTATTTTTACATTGTATGCATACTTTTAGCATCACTTAATGTTGTTGCTTTTAATCTAGAAAATATGAATTTCTTTTACTATTACATTTTATTATATTTTTCTTATGAAACAGACAAATATTTGTTGAATAAAGAATCCATAGTAATAAAGACTTTTTTTTTTTTCTTTGTTTGTTTTTTTTAAATTTAAGGTATAAGTTACACGTTTGTTAAAATAATTAATCTATATTATTGTTTTATATCTTATGTTCACTGAGATATTTACAAAGCTACACATCTATAATTTATTTATTTATAAAGTTACTATTCTCAGAAGAATGTTACTATTTTTTAGATCTCATATAAACTAATATTTGCAAATGCTTAAGTATAGAATTCAGCCTTTGTTTTATGTATCTTTGTATACATCTAAGTGAACATAATGTAATAAATATTTCTATGCACTGAAATATTTTAACAGGAATAGAATGTATATCCTATTAGGTAGCTTTCTTTACAAAAAGCTACCTATTGTAGCCGTTCGGAGGAAAGCGATTTCAAAAAATTTTGGTATATTTTCATCGATCATGACCCCCAGACCCCGAAACCACCCTCCGTTCAAAATTGATATATATATATATATATATATCAATATATATATATATATATATATATATATATATATCTGACCTATGTCACACTGTAACTCTCGTATTTATGAACCGATTTGGATGTAATTCGGTGTGTACATAGTACATACCAATGTCTCGACCGAGTTCGTTGGCCAGCTTCATCCGCCATTTTGTTTCAAAATGGCGGCCATTTAAAAGTTTTAAAAAAATTTAAAATTTAAAATGTGGTACCAAAAAATTGAAAATGGAAAATTATTTTTTTCTTATGTATTTGACCTTTATACAAAGACTCCGTAGCAGTTTTTGTTTCGTCTATATCTTAAAAAATGGCTGAGTTACAGCATTTTGAATTTCTAGCGAAGCTGACATTTTGAAACGTCCTGAAATTTGTCACGCGATAAAAGGCGTATTTATGAACCAATTTGGATGTAACTTCGTTTATACATAGTACAGGCCTATGTCTCGACCGAGTTCGTTGGCCAGCTTCATCCGCCATTTTGTTTAAAAATGGCGGCCATTTAAAATTTTAAGAAAAATTTAAATTTGAAATGTCGTACCAAAAAAATTGAAAATTGAAAAAAATATTTTTTCTTATGTGTTTGACCTTGATAAAAAGATTCGGGAGCAGTTTTTGTTTCGTCTATATCTTAAAAAATGGCTAAGTTATAGCATTTTGAATTTCTAGCGTGGCTGACATTTTGAAACGCCCTGATTTTTGTCACGCGATAACAGGCGTATTTATGAACCGATTTGAATGTAACTTGGTCTGTACATAGTACATACCAATGTTTCGACCGAGTTTATTGGCCAGCTTTATTCGCCGTCTTGTTTCAAAAGGGTTGCCATTTTTTAAAAAAAATTAATTTAAAATTTAAAATGAGTTATTAAAAATTGGAAAATGAAAAAGATTTTTTTTATGTGTTTGGCCTTGATACAAAGATTCTGGAGCAGTTTTTGTTTCTGAAAATTTGTTCTTTTGTTTATATCTTAAAAAGTGGTTGAATTATAGCACTTTGAATTTCTATCATGGCTAACACTTTGAAACGATCTTGTATTTGTCTCGCGATATCACACGTATTCGCCTATTTCGATGGAAGAAGGCATGTGTATAGTATACATCAATATCTCGACCAAGTTCGCTGGCCAACTTCATCAGCCATCTTGTTTCAAAATGGCGGCCATTAAATTAAAAATATATATATATTTAAAGTGAGGTGCAAAAAAATTAGAAATTGAAAAAGGTTTCTTTCTTAAGTATTTGACCTTGATATAAGGATTCTGGAGCATTTTTTGTTTGTCTTTATCTTAAAAAATGGCTCAGATATAGCAGTTTCAATTTCTAACGTGGGTGACATTTTGAAAAATCTGATATTTTGCCTGCGACAGCACTCGTATGTATCAACCGATTCCGATGTGAGTGAGCATGTGCACAGCAATTACTAAGGTCTCGACCAAGTTCACTGGTTAGCCTCATCCACCATGTTGTCTTAAAATGGCAGGCACTTTAAGAAATCGCCGAATTTGGCAGCGAAATATAAGTTACTTTAAATAAAAGCAGCTTGGATAAAGCTGACTAATTTTGCGAAATTCTCATTCATAATGATTTGGTATTGATAAAAATTAGTATTGAATCTCCTACATTCGGTTTCCACTTAATTGAGCTTCGTGTGTTTGAATAATATAAGTTGGCTTTTTTAAAATAAGGAATATGAAAGCTACCTCTTCCTCCCGGCACTGGCCGGAAGGACTTTTTTTAAAATATATACATTATTATGGATCTATATAATATGGATGTATATGGATGTATATGGATGTATATAATAAAATATACAAGAAAATATATTTGGCTACATAAAGTAAATCTCAATTTAAACAGTTATACAGTTTGAATACCAGAAAACTACACTGTAAAAAAAAAAAATCTGTAAAGTTACAAAAGTTTTTCTAGGAAACTGGGATTCCTAGAACTTTTATGTAACGCCAGCAAGAAAAATTCCTGTAACAGACGCTGTTACAGGAATTTTTGTTGTTGCTGTTACATAAAAAGTTTTAAATATATAAATTTCTTCATTAATTTTCTTTAAAACTATGAATTGTAATTTAGATTTTCTGTAGGCAGAAATCTATTTCAATAAGCTTCAAATATAAGAATATAGATCATTTAACTAGGTAGTTTTAGAGTTAGGCTGTCCAAAAAAAAAAACTGTCCACATTACAATATGTTTTGCAACGATTAAAAATTAATTTTACGTAAGGGGTTCTGAATTTTAAACATGAATACTTCCTAAACTGAACTGAATGACTTCACTATTGGTACCCGCAGCTAAACTTTACAGAAGAATTTGAACATGATGTCAAAATTAGGTTTCCTGTTATCAATTTTAAAGTTTTGTACAATTTGTATATAAAGTTAACCCATCCCCTAGCCAAAATTTAACTATATCATTCATTAGCAGATGTTATTAGTAATCGATTGGCACTAGTCAAATTTCCATACGATGATTTTCGGCAGCAGTATTACGAAGGTAGCTTTTCTTTTCACGACTGTACCATATGTTTTACTATATTATTTTCTCAAACATATTCTATACAATTTTTTGCCGTAATAAAATGTTTTAAATTAAAAATAACAGCGTGTAATATCAAACCCATTTAGAAAAGACATAAGGGCTGTTTTTTATGAAATCATTATTTACCTAATACCTTTACAGCTTCGCAAAATTTAGTTTTTTTTATTTTGTATAACGACTCTCATAGATTTTTCTAAAGTGCTCTTACAATAAACAAACCATTAAGATTTTATCAAGTTTTATTAGATACATTACTTTAATAAAACATTTCAATTAAGCTTAAAATATGATACAGATAAACGTAAGTATCTCTTTAATGTAATTCTTCTTACAATGTCTCAAATAAAACAAAGCACTTTTTACAAATTACATTTATTAGTATTTTTCAAAATGAAAAAGACGTATTTTTCATTTAAGTAAGGTAATAAAATATATTTTCATTTAAACGATGAAAAATGTCTTTTCAAAGTATGTCTTATGCGTAAAATTAAACAAGCAATTTGATATATCGTAAGAAATTTGTGTGCTGCATATTTAGTGCTAAATTTATTAAAGACTTATTTATTGTGATCGATAACGATTAATAGCACTGGATTTGTTATATAGGTTCCTAAAAAAACTGAAGTGCTAATTACAGAAAAAAGTGGCGTTACTAAAATATTTATTCCCGAATTATTTAATATTATTTATCTTCAATTATATAAGCCTAAATTTATTTTTAATTTATCTTCAGCATATTGATTTAAATTAAAACTTAATTGGCAAACAATTGTTGAAACTCATAAAATCCTCAGTTTTTTTCAATATCTGTCTCTAATAATTTTATCATATTCCTTTTCTTATAATCATATCTTTTGTATGAAAATTCTGCTGAACATAAATTATTATCAATCTTTTACAACACTAAAGCTGCTGCAGCGTTGGATAGTTAGGTTATTCTACAATGATTTGCCAATTTCTGCTTTAAATATTTCCTTTTTTTTCGCGAAAGGTTTATGATTTCACAATTTTTAACTGTTCTGTATGCCTTACCAAGAATGTAAGTACAAGAGTAACGCATAGAGCTACCTAATCTTTTAAACATTTAACCTTTGTCAAAAAAGGACGACAGGAAAGTGAGAAACAAATTATCAATTGATAATATTGCTTAAAAAATCAATTTTAATTAAAATTACTCAATATCACATCACATACATTTCTTATATTAAAAAAAAAGAACATTACATTGAATATATATTGAGAAAAACATAATTGAGACGAACTCATTGCAAACAAGATTTTTCTTTTCTATATTAGATTAAATAAACATATTTCCCACGAGAAATTTCATTTGAGTAAGGAGTTCAAATAAATGCAAGCAAAATACAATTTAAATCTACAGAGATGAAATATATGATTATAATTATATTTATATGAATTGTATTCACCTCACTCCAGAGGCGAAATACCCAGCGGAGTAAGATATTTTTACATAAATTCGAATAAAATCGAATCGATTGATCTGTCTGTAAAGTAGCTCTGCAGAATAAGATAACCCCTCCAAATGCTTAATGTTACGATGTCTCTGAAATATCACTTACTTTTAATGCTCACGCAAGTGGCACGGGTATGAGAAACAAACAAACAAAAAAAAAAACAGACTTCATTTTAAAGACAATCTCTTTATTAATAACAACTGAAGAAAATAACTTTCAGCTATTGGTTTGCGCGGAATATCTTGGTGAAAACTATCAATGCAAACAGGCACGTTCGGATGTGCTGAAAAATGCTTTCCTCCCACTTGACGTCAAGTTTACATTTTAGAAGAAGAACAATTCATAAGAAACACATATTACAGAATGTTTCTTCAGATAAGTTGATCTTTTTAAAATTTTCCCTTGCTAGCAAGAAGCCATAGTATAAATATAAAGCAAATGGCGTCAATTTTGACAGATAATGGTAGAGGGGGAGTTATAATTATATACCAAAAATAGGATTTCTAGCTTTGCACAGTCACGGGAATGAGAATTTAGTTTTTTGGGTGCATTTCTGATCCTGTAATTAAGTTGACTGTCAAACATTTGCATGAGAGGAGTAAAGCCTAAAGATTTCTTTCATTTTACAAAAATGTACTCAATAACTAGGGGTGGATTATTTATCAATATATCATCAAATATTGATATTTTTTTTAATTATCGCAATGACAATATCCGAGTTCTGACTCTAAGAATATATATCCCAATACCGATACCTAGGCTTTTACTCTAACCCATGCATCCCAATAATTTTTCTTTTAGCGACCGCGACTGAAAAAAGCGCCGAATATTCAGAACCATTAAAGCAATATCCCCTACTTTCAATCGTTTCTTTAACGCGTTCATTCCCCGCTTCTTTCAAAGCACAGTATCACCCTACAATGATTATCTGTCTTTCGTTAATACTAACTATTCCAATATATCCCAATACATTCTCTACGTTCTTCTTTTTCAACCGCAAATATCATTCTCCGTTCCTTAATGAATAATAAATGTTGATATCCCCCACGTTTTAATTCTGCTGCTGCTTTTCGTCTAGACATATCAAGACATATCTAGATATGTCATGGCATATGACGTTGATATGTTTCAATAACAAACATGAACAAATAAAATGCGTGTTGATTATTCTGGACTCCGTACAATCACTTATTATACCTTAGCAGCTGAAAAGCTCGGCTGTAGAACAACCAATCAGAATCTGTTAATGGTAAAGTTTTTCTCTCTGCTTTTTTTTTTTTCGTTATATTTGCGAAGCTTCTCTGTTCGTTCATTGGTTACTTTTAAGTTGACCTTCCTAGCTAGAAACGTCTATGCTACGCTCAATAATCATTCGTTTTATCTTTTATTTTTCTGTAATAATATCTGTAAAATAAAGGTTTCCAGGGTGAGTTTATAATATCCTGTCTTGAAGTTTTAGTTTAAAATGAATATTAAAAACAAAATTAATTAGTATAAAACTATTTTCATTTGTGATTTGAAGACTCATATTTCAAAAAAGGTTTCAATGTTCCATTCATGTAGTGAAAGATGAAAATACTTCGAAATTTAATTTATTTTTATTTATTAGCCCCCCTCCCCGATATGCTATTACTTTCGGGCAACAATTAAAGTGGCGTCCCTAAAAAGTGATACGTTACATTAACTAACGTAAACCGAAGCATATGTTTCATTGTACGATTAAGGGGCAGTTTACCTTTTCAACAACTTTGTTTATTTTATTTTAATATTGTTTAAATGGTGAACTCACCGCATTTCGATGTTCAAATAACAGTGAATTTTGAAAAGAAAAATTTAACTGCATATTTAATTAAAAATTTTAAAAAGTTAAAAAATATGTATTTTTTAAAATCGCTACTACTTTTTTAAATATTAATATTTTTGCCCAAGGTTTTATTCTAACCGGGATTTTCCATCACGTAATCTTTGAAATCAAAGGCTGATTTAATACAAGACTGATATTGATGTTATTTTTTTGCAGTGCATAAGATAAATAAATATGTAAGGTAATCATAAACAAAACCTTATAGAAAAAGTTTCCATAGGTATTATTTTATGAATCATTAAACATAAAGTAAAAAATAGGCCGGACGCTTAAAGGGTTGACTAGTGTATAGCCCGTCAAAAATGATGGAATGTTGATCTGCGTTAACAATTAGACAAAAGAAACAGCTGTGTTATTAAAAAATATAAAGGTATCTTATAAATCTAGAACTTTCTCACCTGAATCGTGAATTATACGCCTGTATTGTGACTGATCTCGTTAAGGTATTTACTTCGAAGAATATAAACACTGCTGTACGAAACAAAACATTTAATAGACAAAACTAACACTAAAAACGGTACATATACTATCTTTAAGCATCTTCAATTTTTAAATTCGTACATCTCGTCTGCAGTAAATTCATGGAACAAAAAATAACATAAAAATTAAATCGTAAACAAAAGTGGGTCACTTTAGTTCACACAGCTTGCTTGTTTTACTTCGCACCAAAGAGTTTGGAATTTGAGTCAGAAAATACAACATCCTCCGGCCCAGAAAGATAAGTTATTCTTTATAATAGTCAAGTTCCAATGGATGTGGGTGTTGGACTGCTCGCCGAATGAAATTGCCAGTTACCAGTCTTAAAGTGCATGCATGAAGATTTCCGTCTCTACCAGGATGAATATCTGTAATAATGCCCAATTTCCACAGAAGCCTTGGCTGATTGTGTTCTTTAATTTGAACAACGGCTCCTTTTTTTACTGGTATGCCTTTGGAGTGATCTGTATAATGGACAGATTTTAAATCCATTAGGTAAAATTGTTTCCACTTCAACCAAAATTTTTGTACTAAGTTTAATCTGCATCTATATCTGCGAGTTACTTCCCTTTTTGTAGAAGGAATGATTCTTATCTTTTCCGGTGGCAAAGCTATCAGTCTTTTCCCTACCAGGAAATGTGCTGGACACAAAGGAGTTGGCTCATTTACATCATTCGATACAAAGGTTAATGGGCGTGAATTCAAAACAGCTTCCACTTCCTGTAAAGAGGTTTCAAATTCTTTGTAGTCTAATGAAGATCTTCCAAGGATTTTCTTAAGGCATATCTTCGTTGAACGTACCAATCTTTCGTAGAATCCTCCCCACCACGCTGCTCTCTCTGCGATGAATTTTCATTCAATTCTTTTTTCACTAAAATAATTTTGTACCTCGGGATTCTTTATCAAATTCCATATCTGCTGTAAATTCCTGTCCGCTTTCTTGAAGGTTTTAGCATTATCGGTGTAAATAATCTTGCAAATACCACGACGTGAGATGAATCTTCGAAAGGCCATTAAAAATTCGGTCGTTGTTAAATTCATAACAATTTCTAGACGCACTGCTCTTACTACTGCGCATGTAAATAAAACAACGTAAATCTTTGTACTATTTTTGAGGTATAAGGGACCTAGGAAATCTGCTCTTGTCACTTCAAATGGTGATGCTTCTTTAATTCTATCTGGAGGAAGGGGTGCAATGTCTTGGCAGTAAGGTTTAGTGCTGAATTTTTTACAGATGATACATCGCCTTAGTATGCGTTCTACTTGTTGCCTACCCTTTATAATCCATAAACTTTCTCTTAATTGGGCGAGTGTTTCGGCGACTCCAACATGATCTACTTCTTCATGAGCTCTTCTAATTTGAAGATCTGTAAAATGACTTTTGCTAGGGAGTATAATTGGATGTGCTTCTGAATAACCTAAATTTGAATTCTGGAGTCTTCCTTTTAATCGCATGATTCCATCTTCATCTAAGAACGGATTTAAATTTAGAATTTTTGATTTTCTCGGGATTAATTTCTTCTTAAACAATGCTTCTCTTTCTTCTGAAAAGTATTTCTCTTGCGTCTGTTTTATCCGATATTTCTCGGCTTTCAGCATTTCTTCAGCGCTCAAAGGTCCTGAAAGTTTACTTACACATGTCTTTGTATTGTTCGCAAATCTGAATATCCAACAGATGATGCGAAGCGCTCTAGTCAATGTACTGTAATTTTCAATTTTAAAATTTGTATTTTCTTCTCGAGTTGCACAGCTAGTTTGGAGAATTTCTGTTCTCTTTGATGATCTTTTCTGTACTTCGGGATCTTTAATATCAATTTCTTTCGTTTCTTGAGGCCAAAATGTTTCATTTTCTTTCAGCCACTTGGGACCGTTAAACCATGCTTCATTTTTCAAAAATGATTCTGCTTTTTCACCTCTGGTTAACAGGTCGGCTGGATTTTCTGAGCCAGGACAATGCGACCACAAGTTTGGATTTGTTTTTTGCTGTATTTCTCGAATCCTATTCTGAACAAATGGCTTCCATTCTTCAACATTGCCTCTGATCCAATGCAGAACAATCATTGAATCTGTCCAGAAATGTAGACTGATTTTCATTTCTTTGAAAAGACGTTGATTAACATAGGCTGTTAGTCTAGTCCCTACTAGTGCGCTCATTAGTTCCAATCTTGGCATAGATAATTTCTTGACTGGAGCAACTCTGACTTTGGAAATGACAAAACTAGTAAATATTTGTTCGTTAACACGATATCTTAGATAAACAACAGATCCATAAGCTTTGGAACTTGCGTCGTTAAAACAGTGCAATTGTAGATCTTGAATCGCATCTTTTCAATAGTCACCAAAATAATATCTTGCAATCTTTGCAGCTTCAACAGAACTTAGTTGCTTGCACCACTTAATCCATTTATTGTGCATATCTTCATTCAATTTATCTTCCCAATTCAGACCTTCTTTCCAAATTTCTTGCATAAGAATTCTTGCAGTTACCGTAAAAGGGTTCAAAATTCCTATGGGATCATATATTTTTCCTATCATCTTTAAAACTTCTCTTTTGGTTACACCGTTATTCTTATCGTCAAATTTCAAAAGATTCTGTAATTCGACTGTCAAATAATCTTCTTGGGTATTCCATTTATAACCTAGAACCTTTGTATAAACAGAATTTTTATGCATAGTTTCTTCATTTAAGTCAAATTGCGATTGAAGACTTTCGGAATTCGTAGTCCACTTGCGTATGCTGAAATTAGCCTCTTTCAAAATGGTTTTAACCTCAGCATATACCTTCAAACCTTGTGATTCTTCATTTACACCAGCGAGTAAATCATCAACGTACAGACAATCATTAAGCAGATCAAACGTATCTGGAAATGTGGATTTGTATTTCTTGATATGATGTTTTATAGTTGCAGATAACAGAAATGAACTAGGCTTCGCTCCGAATAAAACTCTGGTCATTCGTAATGTTTTCAACTTCAAATTTGACCCTGGATTAGGAGAATTTTCAATCCATAAAAATTTAACAGCATCTCTATCTGCAGGATCTAAACTAATTTGCAAATATGCCTGTTCAATATCGCCGGTGATTGCAATTTTATGTAATCGAAATCGAAGTAAAACATCGAGTATGTCTGGATTTAAATTTGGACCCGCATGTAAACAGTGATTCAACGAAATAGATTCGGAAGAATGAGAAGACGCATCGAAAACTACTCTGAGTTTGGTAATTGCTTTGTCTTCACGTATAACTTCTTGGTGGGGCATATAGTAAGATACTGAGTTTGGCTCCGAATTAACAACTTCTGCCATTCCTTTCTCTAAATAGTTATCTATAACATTGGCATATTTTTCATAAAATTCTGAACATTTCTCAAATTTCTTATTTAAACTATATAGCCTTTTTCTCGCTAACTCATAATTATCCGTTAATTCAACAACTCTTTCATTCCAGGGCAACTGCACTTGATACTTATTATTCTTAAATTTAACAGTTTTATTATAATTTTCTAAAACTGCATTCTCTATATCAGATTGCTCCTTTTCTGGTTTTATACCCAGAGTTTCTAACTCCCAGAAAGCCTTTAAAGTATTATTTACATCGGTATTCCTATACAACTCAACATGCTCCGAAATAGTTTTCATAACACTAATGGCAGTTTGTAAAATATTAGCATCTTTAGATGCGGTAGAACCATTAACAGTCCATCCTAAAATTGTTTCAGAAAGTACAAGATCATCTGAAAGTCTACGAAGCTTCCCTGTTACCATTTTCCAATAATAATCACTTCCTATCAAAATAGATAATCGAAAATATTTTGAATCTCCATAGGTTCTATCAGCTAATTGCAATTTATTTTTACATACAAAATCTCTTATTCTCTTCTCGGGTACGGCAAGTAAAGCTTCACTAATTTCAGGTGTCTCTAACACTTCAATTGTAATACTTTTTTTCAGCATTTCGGGATTTTTCAAAAGAATTCTGTATCGCTTACGTTTCTGATTTATCGCGGCTTTAGAGCCAAAAGCGTGAATTGTAACATATTCTTCTCCCACTACTTGTAAACCTAATTTTTCCGCAACGTTACTCAGTATAAATGATCTCTGCGACCCTAAGTCATATAATAGACGTAATTTCGATTTATGTTCTTTTCCGATAGCTAATGCAGTAGCGGTTTGCAAATAAATATCTCGTGTTACGTTCCCATTTTGAATTGATGAAACTAGTGTATCTGTTATTTCCCCTTTATTCTCGCTATCTTCACAAATCACTGAATTATGCCTCCGAAAACAAAATTTACATCTATTTTTAGACTTACACTTTTTAACTAGGTGAAATCGCTTCAAACATAGGAAACATCTTGCTTGGCTCTTTATAGCATTTTTCTTCTCTTCTATAGTTTTAGAACAAGTTTCTATATCGTGGCTTTCTGAACAGAATAGGCATTTATTTTCAACATTCGTATTCAAATTAGCCGACGTAGGCATTTTGTGCTTAATGATTTACTATTAACAAAATCCCTATCAGAAAATTCTTTTTTTACAACTACCTTGTTCCCAAATCTCGTGTCGCCATCTGATTCTTTCTTACCAAACGAAAATGTGCGATTTCTTGTTTCGATTTCCGCTCTCAAATAATCTAATAGCTTCGAAACATTCCACGATTCTGCTTCATCTTTATTTTCTCTGTTATAATTCAACATTAAACTATTCGGTATTAACTTTGTTATTATAGGAAATAATAAACTTCCATAACTTTCTAACTCGATTCCTAATGATTTCAAACTGTGTATATGTATTTCGCAAGTATCATACAAATTACGCAATTCTTTCAAATTAGAAGAATTACGGACAGGCGGCAAATTTAATAACTTATTAATGTGAGACCTGATTAACATTCCTTTTTTTCCGTAGCGACTCTCTAAAATATTTACAGCCATATCATAATTTTCTTCAGAAACTAATAATCCTTGAATGGCAGTTTGCGCCTCTGATTTTAGGAGACTTTTCAAATATTTAAATTTATCTATTTTGCTTATTTCATCATTGTCATGAATAGCTGATTTAAACTGACTGTAAAATTCTTGCCAGTTCTCTAAATTACCATCGAATGTCTCAATATTCAACTTAGGCAGGTTAACGCGAATCCCATGTTTGGCCATAAAAGGCAAACTGGCGTTCGAATCACTAGGGGCGACCGCCAAATTTGAAGCGACATTACTTTCTTCTTTCTGCAAATCCTTCATTTTACGATTTAATTTAGTTTTAACGGAAATAAACTTTTCCCTATATTCTTGGTTGGATTCAAAATCCAACTATAAGCTTTTTAAATCTTTTATTTCTCCCTCAATATTCTTACATAATTCAAGACATTGATTTTCTTTATCATTAATTTGTGCAAACGATTCTTCTAACCAAAGCATATCAATTGTACTATCAGAATTTTCAAATACATCATTGATATTATTCATGAGCTTGCGTTAGATTTAATACGCAATACTAGCGCATTCGTTGCGCTAGATTTAATAACTTTTCGTTTCGACTTCAATGCATCTAAATTTTCCATTTTAATATTCTCAAAGGAAATAAATACTTATCAAATAATATTTCAACCAAATAAAAGCCCCACGTTGGGCGCCAAAATGTTACTAAAAAATATAAAAGGTATCTTATAAATCTAGAACTTTCTCACCTGAGTCGTGAATTCTACGCCTTTATTGTGGCTGATCTCGTTAAGGTATTTACTTCGAAGAATATAAACACTGCTGTACGAAACAAAACATTTAATAGACAAAACTAACACTAAAAACGGTACATATACTATCTTTAAACATCTTCAATTTTTAAATTCGTACATCTCGTCTGCAGTAAATTCATGGAACAAAAAATAACATAAAAATTAAATCGTAAACAAAAATGGGTCACTTTAGTTCACACAGCTTGTTTGTTTTACTTCGCACCAAAGAGTTTGGAATTTGAGTCAGAAAATACAACAAGCTGTATTTATTGCAACAATAATAATAATTAGCAATGTGAAACACAATTTTTGAAGATTTCACAAAATATTAAAATTAAATATTTAATGCGTTAAAAGTTTTTTTTAATATATTATTTTTATAAAAATGATTGAATCTGAATAATGAATGTCCCACCGCTCTTCTTTAGGTGTGGATCAAGGCACGGAGTTAACAGATAGAGATACTGTATTTTAACTCTGTGGGATCAAGTCAGCGGGTTTTACTCCTCTATGGAGCTTTACGTTTCATTTATAAGTATGGACTTGGCGTCATTTATCACCAATTAATATAAACAAAGGAACGTTTGTTAAAATTTGTAGGTTTTTTTTTTTTTTTTTTTTTTTTTTTTTTGTACAGAAAATACGCATGACACATTGATTTATTTAAAGATAAATTTTTGAAATCTTCAGCTATATAACTTTAAAATTTCATTTGCTATAGATTAAATCAAAAGTTATTATTATTTTTTTTTCGTAAAATTTTAATTTAATTTTATCAATTTTTAAGAACTTAGCTTATATCCACTTGAAATTGACTTGCATTGTAAGTAAATTTTATATCAAATGTAATTAAAATGTAAGGAATACACAATACCATGTTATGTACCACATATATTAATTATATCAAAGCAGATAAAATTTCGATTTTTAACATAATAACATTTGAACAAACAAAATTATAATTTAATAAGTGGAAAGATAATTTTCAGCGTACTAATGCAATCATAACATCTTATATTTCAGTTACATCTGGAAAAAAAAAAAAAAAAAAAAAAAAAAAAAAAAAAAAAAAAAAAAAACATTTATAATGCAAACGAAATTTTAAAAAAAATAAGCAGATAAATGTTAATCTAAATAAAACTAAATTAAAATTCTATCAAAGTCATCATCATAATAAAAATAGTATTCATTTTATTTATATTGAATGAAATTTTAAAATTGTATAAATGAAGCTTTAAAAAATTGATCTCAAATTAGATCATTACGCCTGCATTTTTTTTTCTTATAAGAAACTCTAATTTCAATCGATATCGGAAGTTTTCATTTATATTGAATTGCAAAAGATGGCGCCAAAGCGAAGTTAAACTGATCTTGCGCTCTTGTTGCCCATGTTTACATGGAAATAGCTGGTTATCCGTTATTTTTAATTTAGAATTTAAAACATTATAATTTGATAGATTTTGAACGTTTTAGAGAAAATAACGAAGAATAGGTGTGATATAAAGCAGATTATGTGTATATTTCCATACGTTGAACAATCGGCAAACTTACGGTCTCTTGAATATTTATGCCTAACTTGGCCGTGATAATTACTTTTCTGGATGATGGGTTCGCCCCGGACGCGTTACACTGTGTTTTATTATATAGAGATTTTCAAGTGTGTATTAAATAAGGCTGCGCATGGAATTTCAGATACATCTAATATTACACTTAATATAATTTTTTTACTGATATACGTGTATATGTATGTAGTGAAAAACGATGAAATCTAACATATCTTCATATACTTTTATTAAAAGAAGAGTAACAAAAAAAACTGTAAGCTTATTCCTTGCATACCTTTATCACATACAGAATAAAGAATATACACAAAAAAATTAAATCTCTAACTCAAATGCAAAAATGCCGTAGCATTTTTAAAACTGGAAAGTGACAAAAATATGAACATGGAGAAAAAGCCATTTGAAATTTTAATTTGAATGAGTAATTGCGTTGGGTGTATTAACAAAGATTTACAATATCTCGCGATATTATTGCTGCATAGGTAAAAATGAGGTGTCAAAATATTCAAAATTAAACAATTTTTCATTTAATGTTTAAAAATGGAAATCGACTTTTTTATCACTTTGAGGTAAACTGTCCTCTTAAACACTGATAATCTCTACTGCATTTTTTAAAATTCTAAGCATCGCACGTTTTCAATTTTTACACCTTCGTATAGGGGGGGAGGGGGGTACTTTTAACTGCAATTTGTTTGAAAACTGCATCTCAATTTATCTTTGAGATTTTTTTTCTTTTTTTTTTTTTTTTGTAATTTTTATTACCATTTCTGTAATGGTGCAAACTGAAGTACTGTATTTCTGTAGAAAGTAAAGGGGAAATACTTGGAAAATAGTACATTACTATATCTTTTTGTTGCCATTTTCTCAAACCAACTGAAAAACTGTAATTAAAATACGTGTTATTTAAAGAATGAAAATAAATTATTTCTGACAAAACATCGAGCTGTTATAAATTATATTTAATTTTAAGTATCCATATTAATGTTACAAACAAATGAAGGCATATGAATTATTAGATAGCCGATTTTTTCTGCCGAGTTTACAACATCGCTTTTTGCTGGATTTGTGTAGTATTCTACGATAGTGATGTCCTGTGCATACTTTTCTATAGATGCTGTTTATGACTGGTTGTAAATGTGGAATTCTTCAGCGGATGCAAATGACGACATTTTATATAAAATAAAAGCATGCATTAAGTCTTAAAACGAAAATAAGTATTGTAGAAGTGCATCCTTTTCACTCCAGTGACTTTGAAATTTTTCAAATGTGGAAATGCTTCACTTTCGAAAATAACTCAATTGGAATCACACATTGATAAAACGCATTGATAAAAGTTTTGCAAAAACTTAGAGTGTCTTTATAGAGCAGCAGGGACCTTTTGCATTAAAATAATATTTGTTTGAGTGTTAGACTAACCAATATAAAATGCATTTTTTATTTAACTAATTTTGCAGGTTTGCTATAAATTAATATAACAGTTCCTTCTTAAACATTTTATTTCGTCGAAATTTGACGGGTTCCGCCTCGTAATAATAATAATAATAATAATAATAATAATAATAATAATTTTCCCCTCGAGGGTTGGCGACATTAAGTTCTGAAAACGCAGAATTCCTGCATCCTTCTTCTTTACTCATTTTTATTAAGATGGCATTGATAACTTAGAAAAAGATTGAGAAACAACATTTCTGCTGTATCTACTATCCAATTAATGTAATCTAATGTAATGTGAGCCATCTAATTATATGTATATTAGCATGATATGTGACATTAAATCTGTTTCAGTTTTTGCCTTTGTTTTTCACTTATTTTAATAATGTTAAAATACGCAAGCTCCTTAAGAATATTATATTTTAATTTATTTTTCATAATATACTCAGTCATTCATAAGAAAATTAAATAGTTATAATATTATTAATGAATAAAGTATAAAATAGGAAGGATGGGGATGTACTATTTTTAAAGAAAAAGGCTATGCAATCAATGGTAAAAGTGCAAATAGATATCGAACATTGGTTCTTTTTTCTAAGATATTTTTATTTTGTATAAATACATGTGTATTTGAAGATACTGTGTGAGCAAATAGGCATTTATTCGTTGCTTTCTACATGTGTTTTTATACAAATTATTGCGACCTACATTTTATCTTTCGAAATTGGGCATTTTTTTCTGTTCTTATACACATTGGGGTAGTTATCGCAATATATCACAAATATCGATATTAGCTCATTGATATATTGCGATATTAAATTTCTGATATCGTCCAGCTCTAACATTAACACATCCCAGAGTTAGAATTGCTAAATTTATATGTTACAGAAAAATAATCCAATTATAATTACAGAAATGTCCTTTATTACAATTATTATTGGCTTAATTACAACTACCCTTAATTATAACTTATTATTTTCTTATAATTGCAATAAAACTATTTCTAAAATAAGTTGTAGATAAAATATTTCTATGCTATTTGGTTTTTATTTCTTTAAATAATCTTTTATATATGTACAATTTGACTAGCATTTTTTATCTTTAAAATACTGTAATTTATCTAAAATCTTCGAAACTCACGTCAGCTTAAAAACAAGTGGGTAAGTGTGATCACAGATCGCACAGAGGGTTTCGTTTAATATTCCTTTCAAAACACTTTTCCCTTTTGCAAAATCTGTTAGTTCCACATTTCGCAACCAGGGGCGCACTCTACTCTAAACAAACCTCTATCCGAACGAAACTCTATTTTACAAAGTATCCGCAGGTATATTAGTCGAGGGGATCGGACCCATAGCACGCGAGATAGGTTTGCGCCCCTGGCGGTAAAAATTGGTACTAAAATATGTACGGCTATGATGCATAATATGAAAGATTGGTTAAAGGAGTGTCGGCAAAAGATAGAAAAGTACACCTCGGGTGAAAAATGTGGAGATTAGAAAAATTGCTAAAAATACAGAAGTTAGAGCCCGGAGTGGTAAATAATATAAGACTTTTGCAAAATTTTATGATATGTCTTTTGATGTGATGTGTTTAGCTATAAGTATCCAAAATTTCAAGTCTTCAACTTAATTAGCGGCTCAGTTTGAAAAAATAAACTTAAATTACACAAGTTAGACCCCGGAGGAGTAAATATAACACTTTTTCAAAATTTTATGATTTGTCGTTTGGTGTGAAGTGTTCAGCTATAAGAATCCAATATTTCAAGTCTTCAACTTAATTAGGGGCTTAGTTAGAAAGAAAAGCTTAAAATACACAAGTTAGACCCTTGGCGGGGGGGGGGGGGGGGGGGTAAATATAAGATTTTTTCAAAATTTTGTGAGTTGTTGTTTGATGTTAGGTGTTCAGCTATAAGAATCCAAAATTTCAAGTCTCCATCATATATAGTTTCTGAGAACGGGCTCTGTGACAGACACACAGAGGAGTGAAACGAATAGGGTTTCGTCAGATGAACGAAACCCTAATAAGCTTTATACTATCGGCTTTATATTTAATATTGTTTTCTACCTCTTTGACATTTATGATTATTAAATGAAATCTGAAATTCCATGCTTCAGCTTCAAATCTATATTTCAATAGTCCAAGTCATGTTACTGTCATAAACAATTATCGGCTCACTGCTTCGTTTTTTGCATGCAAGGCAGTCATTTTTGATCAAAATTGCTTTTTCGAATAAAACTACATAAAAGTTGTCATGATCGCAAAGAGTTCTTGGTACGTTTATGTTAGGCAGGAGAAAGTAATTTTTAACTCGCCAGTAGAATTTTTATTAATGTCGAACATAGCCGAAAAATGTTTATAATTTCAGTTTGTCTGATCGTTCTCAAACTCTCGTAAATATGCTCAAATGGCTCCGTAATTTTATTATGTTATTGTCATTTACAATAGCATCATCTCTATTGAAGATGAAGATTGTACCATTTATAGTTCATTTACAGGGACAGCATAAAATATTCCGTTACATTCTAGTCAATCGAAAAAAGTCGTTTCAAGTTCATTTTAATCTGGTTGCACGATTTCAAAAACAAGGAAATTCATGTTACTTTCATTAGTAATTCAATTTACTTGGTCTATCCTTCGAATAATCGGAAGTTTCTGATAGAACAATCAAGAATTCTGTATTTTTATGTTAGCCGGGCGCAGTTCATAAATCGCTAAAAATTATTCTCTTCGCATTTTTCCGTATTTCATTAATTTCATTTGAAATCCAATCCTTTCACTCAATATTTAAAATACATAATTTTAATTTAAAATTCAAACATTTAAAATTCATAACTTTCACTTATTTCTTATAAAAATGAAAAAAAAAATAAAATAAAATAAATAAAGAAAAAATTAAATAATACTACAAACCATTTAATTTCAGTATCAAATCATTGTTTTAATTTACCGCGCAAACATAAATAATAAAGATTAATCATGCGTTAAGCATAGACTATAAAACACTTTCCAATACTTCCAGAATAATTGTACAATATTTCGCTGTTTAATAAGGTTAATAATGTACTTAAGTAATCGTTTTTGAAAACGCACAAGATATTCGAAAAACAGGATTCAGCAATTACTGTTCATAAACGGAAAAGAACTTGAATTCTTTTGTTGAAAAATACTTGAATTAATTTTATTAGTCCAGCACATTACCTATAAATATTTATACATACCATGTGCTAAGGTAAAATTTAATTAAGGCAAAAAACATGTTTAAAACTACTGAAGTCTCACTTTTAGAACTTATCATCTATAAGAGGTCTTCTATCCAGTTCTTTACGTGGCCTACTATATGATTTTATTTATATTAAACAAGCATCTCTTAGTATGCTAAACATAGTTCAGCTTGAAAATACATAACTCAATTGAAAACAAACTTTAAACAATTCCCGCTCATATTCAGTGATGTTTACAAATTCTTTTGTGTATCTAGTATATGATCTATGTCCTTTATAGATATCTTATAATATGCAAAATTTAGTTAAAATGAAAAACGCATACCATAACTGAAAATTCATTTCCATCAATTATCGCTAATAGGCAGTACTTCAGACACAGTACTGTAAACGAAGTCTTTAGTTTGCCCCTATAAATGAACGATAAATGATATGCACGTTATATTCAACAGCAAGTATATTGCTGTAGTAAACTTCAGTAATGTATATCAATTTCAATATATTTGAAATAATGTAACATAATTAAATTATACGGGAAACAGTTTAACCCCGTATATCATTATGTAATGACATTATTTAAGTAGCTCAGTAAATAAATAATAAACTTTGCACCCATATTCCACAGAATGCATGTGTTACTGCACTTCATAAGTATATGATACAATGCTCAGCATACATTTCGAGGAAGCCAAACTGTTTAATTATGCTAACTGAATTAGGATCAATTCAACATTATAATTTTTAGCAGCTTCAAACAAAGTTAAAAAATGTTTATGAATTCGGATTGTCTGGCTGTCTGCCTGTGTATCTGTCCACTCTCTAACTCGCATAAATAGACTCGGATTTTCATGCAATTACTATTATGTTTACCTAGTGATGTTTACTATGACATGTTCGGCATTGAATAGGAAGTGTTTAGCATTAATATATCATTTACAAGTGCACTCAAAAGAAATCCATTATATTATGGTCAATGGGGAAAAATCGTTTCAGTTTATTTTAATGACATTACGCTATTTCAAATACGTTGAAATTGATACAATCCCTAAATTTAAGAAGATTATTACTATATAGTATTATATAATAAGACATTAATCACATTTTTCGTTCATTTACAGGGACACACAATAGAAATGAGTTACAGTACTGTCTTTGAGCAATAATTGCTGGGCGTGCGTTTTCAATTTCGGTATGCGCCATAAATTTAACTACTTTTTACATGTTACTCGTTGTATATAAATTCTATGCCTTGTATACTGGTTTGTACAAATGAATTCATGTACCGTTATGTTTATTGGCGCAAATTGCTGAAGGTGAATTTTTAATTGTGGTCGTGGTATGTATTTCCGAACTGAACTAAATATTTGAATGCATGTAGTTTATAGATACAAATCTATATATCATATCCAGTCTTCTCGAAGAATTCGGATAATTTCCCAGCTGTGGATGAGAATTTCTAAAATTGGATTTTCAAATGTGTTATCGGTTTCCAAATGATTCAGTTAGACATTATACTTTAATTTATGAAACAGTGAAGTTTTGTTACATTTTTCTGAATGTATTGGAAAGTGTTTCATAATATGTGCTTGACGCATCGTTTTTCGTTCTTGTTTAACATGAATTTAAAGTAAATTATTACTTTTCATTCTATTTTAAATGTTCATTCCATATTTTTTTATTCATTTTTATTAAGACAACTAGGTAGATAGGATTTCCAACCTGCAACCCTGAGGCTAATGTCAGGCTAATGTCAACGAAGGTCCATTTGCACGCTTTTTGTTTCAACTTGAAAAAGAAACACCTTCCCTAGTAGGGGTTTCTTTTCCATGTTGAAACAAAAAGCGTGCAAATAGACGTTTGTCTGACATTAGCATTTAAAATATTTTGATCTTATAAAATATTACCTTTCTAATATCACCCAGCATGGCATTAAAAGGCATGAAATCCAATATCCTATTTTGAAAATATTTATTCTTATTTCTGACAGTGAAATACGATTTGGAATATTTCCATTGGAGCATTAAATTATTTTGCATGCATGCTGCTGGGGAATTTTATGGTATATAATATCTTGAGTGACAATGGATTCAAATGGCGAATTACGACAACCACTTGAAATGTCAAACATACGTAAGAATATATCGAATAATACGGAATGACACTATACATTTTCTTTGTAATATTTGTTTGGTTTCATATTTTAAATTTGCCAGATTTTCTTTAACAATAACAATACTCTATCATTTTTTTCTGCTATACTGTTTTAAAAATATGCGTTCCGAATTTTAGATCACTAAAAGTATGCTACATCAAAAATAAACTAGTCACATTTTATTCAATAACATTTCTGTTCTAAAACGTCAAACATACGTAAGAATATATCGTATAGTACGGGATGGCACTATACATTTTCTTTGTAATTTATGCTTAGTTTTATATTTTAAATTTGCCAGAGTTTCTATAAAAATAACAAGACTTTTTCCTTTTCTTCTGCTATACAGTTTAAAAAATATGCATTCCGCATTTTTGGTTTCTAAATGTATGCTATTTCAGAAACAAACAAGACATATTTTATTAAATAACCTTTCTGGCACAAAACGTGTTTAACAGCCACTGAAAATATGGATATATGTTTATAGACATTATCGTTTTTTGCCGGTATCCATACTTTAGAATTTAGAATTTTACACACATGGAAGACTTTTATTGAATTTAACCACTTACTTAGTAATCTCAATCAGTTACTTCTCGACACATAATCTTTCTAAAATAATTCCTAAGAATACTATACCTATTCCTAAATCTAAAAAATAAGATAAAATTGTTTTAAGAATAATAGTATTGATTTTGTATGTAACAATATTTATGTTAAGGGGCTTCTTCAGTCATGCGGAAAGACCCCCTCTTTAATTCTAATCCTATGGAAGAAAAATTTAAAGATATCTCTTTGCATTTTAGTATTTTTAAATGATTTTTTTTTCTGCATTGAATAGCTGACGTCAATCTGTACGAAGGCCGATTTTTACTTTTTCGATTATGCTTGCAGATTTCTTTCTTTTTTTTTTCTTTTCTTTTTTTTCTTTTTTTTTTATGAGGATGCTTTTACTTTCGAAACCTGTTTCGAAAATGCTAAAAATACCTGTAAACAAGATCGAAAAAGTAAAAAACGACTTTTGCTAATGAAAAAATTTTCTAACGATAACATAATATATATATATATATTTAAATAAAAAAAAAGATTCCTTTCAAAAAAACATCGAATTCTATAAAATGATTTCACCTTTGTCAGCTCATATTTATCTTAAGAATTTTATCCAATTAGATATAACATGCTTGTAAAGAATTTCACTAGTGATGCAGTGTATTTTTATCAATGTCTACTGATCTTAATAAATTAAAGCCTTTGATTTAGTTTTGTGTCCACGTATAACTTCGAGTCAAAATAGTTTTAAAAATATATGAATTAGTTTATCAGTTTCTCTCTTTTTTAATAAGGATTCTAATTTATTTGTATGAATAAAAATAAACTAAAGAATAGATATCTAATCTTTATCACGTTTATAAAATTAAAAATATTAAATTATAAAGAAAATTCAATTTGATATTACAATTTGATTGGTAAAATATAACTTTACATTATTATATTGAATTAAATGTATATAATAAAGCCATAGTTTCATTTATGTGAAAAAAAAAATATTTTCGTTCCTGCAACATCTAAAATATTTTATAACCTTTTATGAAACCCTTCTAAAAGAACACCCAAATATTTTTGTAAAATAAGAAAACATAGCCTTCAGAATGATGTACTGAAGCCGATTAGGATGAAAACATATTCCTGACATATTTCACAATATAATAGAAAAAGTCTACCTTAATACTATGTATGTATTCTTTAAATGGAAAATATACTCTTACATAAATAAGATAATATAAAATAAAATATACTGCTCGCTTCAATAGGATATGTTGCGAATTATGAAGCATCTCATATTTACTATGTCATCCACAGTAAAATATAGTTTCATATGTTACATGTAATTGGATAAAATTCTTAAGATAAATGTGAGCTGACAAAGGTGAAATCATTTTATAGAATTCGATGTTTTATTAAAAGGAATCTTCTTTCATTAAAAAAATATATATATTATTTTATCATTAGAAAAAAAAATTCCTTAGCAAAAGTCGTTTTTTACTTTTTTGATTTTGTTCACAGGTATTTTTAACATTTTCGAAACAGGTTTCGAAAGTAAAAGCATCCCCATAAAAAAAAAAAAAAATGCAAGAAAAATCGAAAAAGTAAAAATCGGCCTTCGTACAGATCGACCTCAGCTATTTAATTAAGTAAATTACAATCGCCGATGTTAAAAAATACCAAAGGATTGCGGAATCCGTGCTATTTTCCAGTGAAATAACTCGTAGATAGTTATCCGCCAGAAAAAAATACCTGTTATTCCACTGGACAGTTCACACCAGCAGAGCGTTCTCTGCAAGCTAAGAGTCCATCATGTTGAAATAGTACCTTTACGGCATTTCACCGATTTATAACTTCACGATAATAACCAATCCTAATCTACATCATTAAACGATGGTAAAAGAAATATTCCATATTATTAATCGGGGTGTGATTTCATGATGACATACATATATCACTTTAAGACCTGACCTACATAATTGTGTAGGGCCAGCCATACTCAACCTGCGACCCGCGGACCGCATGTGGCCCAGCGACCTTTTATGTGCGGCCCGAGGAACATAATCATTAATCCATACTTTAAAAATTACTTGAGATGTGCATAAAAGTATGTATGACCTTCACTGTTGTTTTCTATATTTTCATGGAAAGATAAAGTCTGCTGAATTATGTTAAAACATCTTAAATGCCGTTTTCTTAGTTAAAAGGTATTTTTACAATTAGTCCTTATTTCCACTGTAGTGTTGTACACATTTCTTAAACTTAAACACTAATCAAACTTTATTTCAAAAGAAAATAAAGTTTTTGCATCGTGGAAAACACTGTACTATAATTAGAGAAAATCTCCTGATTTTTTTCTCCGAAATTCTGCATTTTTATATTACAACGTTTTATACTTCTATAACTAATATTGCGAGTTAGAGTTGATCGTTTGTCGTGAATAAAATTGGCACACAAACTTTTTACGCTACTATTTCCAAACAACAAACTCCGCGATCTATTTCTACAACATTTGCAATAGAAATCCACCACGATTTTTGTTTGTTAGGAAATTACTGTGCAAAAATTTATTGGTAACATTTATTCCGCGTCAAACCTTCAACCGTACTGATAATATTAAATTTATTATGTAAATTTGTTATACTACTTTTGTTAGCTTACTATTTTAATTACGCCTTTTTAAGAGTGTTGCGGCCCGCCTAACATCAGAAACGCTTGTTTGTGGCCCGCGAGAAAAAAAGGTTGAGTATGGATAGGGTTGGCCGTCTGTCCGTTTGTACGCGCTCTAACTCTCGTAAATATACTCGGATTGCTATGAAATTTTTTGATATTATTAACATTTACCATAGCACGAACCCTATTTCAAATGAAGTTTGTAGCATTTTTAGATCATCTACAGGGACAGTCAAAAGTATTCCGTTACATTGTGGCCAATGGGAAAAAATCGTTTCAAATAATTTTTAATAATGTTACATGCATCCAAACATAGCAAATGCATTTATGAAGTGCACTAAAATATGTATTCTGTAGAATATGTGGTGCAAAGAACTGTTATAATTCATTTACAGGGCCAGACAAAATAATTCCGTTACATAATGATATGGGGTGGGGGATTTTTTGCGGCCTATTTTAATTAAACTATTTCATTTATAATGAAATTGATATACGACACTGGAGATTACTATAAGTTATTTCCAGTATAATATGAAGTGCAAGGCCTTTACAGGGACATACAAAAAATTTCAGATACTATTCTGTATCATAAGTACTGTACAGTAGCGGTGATTGTTGGAAATGCATTTTCAATTATGATATGCGCTTTTATGTTTCACTACATTTATGCATACTATATGGTGTGTATAAATGCTATAATTTATACACAGGGCTACACAAAAGAATTCAAAAGGATTACTGAGTATGAGCGCAAATTGCTTAAAGGGTTTTTTTAAATGAGTTATGCATCTTTACGCTGAACTGCATTTAGCTTACAAAGAAATGTTTCTAGGATATAGATAAAATGATATACAGGGTTACGCAAGCCGGCAGGGATTTTTTTTTAAATTCTGTAAAAAGTTTTAAATTATTTTTAATTTAGAAACTTGTGCAGTTTGTGATAATATAATTGAGAATTCTTAGAAAATTTTGAAAAATTTCTGTCTATAATCATTTAAAAAAAAATCTAAATAGCTTTTAAATATGTAATATTACAAAACCAGTAATCACTAATGCATTCTTACAGTATTCTGGTTCTTTTCATGTTTCGTTTTTTAAATAATGTATAGAACAGAAACAGCTCCTTCAATACAATTAATACACATGTGCATTGTCAGAAATACTCGTCTTTATACACTAAATTATTCCTCATTTTTTAACGAACGATTTCCGTACTCCAAGAAGACAGGTTTTTTTTTCCGTTAATTCATTCCGAAAGTCTGAAAAAGAGGAAAATTTTCTGTTTATTCCTTGCACGCATGCGTATTGGCTCTATAATTAAAGTTCAAATTTATTTCTAAATTGAAGAACCGAAAATGCAATAAATTAAAATTTTAAATTTATTTAACAATAGGCAAACAAAAATAACGCTTTCGAATTAATTAATGTAGCAATTTTCTCATTAATTTAAAATTATTCGTAGTTTATTACATTTAAAAAAAAAATAATAAAAAATTATATTATATTAAAAAAAAAGAGTTTGAAAGTTTTTATTTAATATTTTTTAGAAAGTATGTAAATTTTTCTTGACTTTATGTATACTGTGATTAATAAAAAAATATTCGCATTTAAAATATATTCTAAGAGAACATATTTAAAATATATATAGTAGTTCAATTAACATAAAAAATGGATTTTACTCAAGAAAGCAAACATCTCTTCTCAATTATTTTTAAATGTTTTATTAAATATATGTTAGATTTACATTTTTATCCTTTATTAGTCTATAAGTGTAAAAAGCCCAATCATTATCTCATAACGACAAATTCTCCAGGCAATAAAGTTTAAATTTGCAAGCTTTCTGAACAAAAAACCTATTAAGTCTTACCCAAGTCGCGCCAATTGATCAAAACCCCTATCTTCATTTTAAACTGAAAATCTAGCAAGTAAAAAAAAAAGGGACTAAATTATCTTCAATTGGCGAATGTGTTCTCTATCGGCACGGAAAAAAAAAGAAACGGACATTCTTCAATTCACGGAAATACTCTGGTAGCAGTGTTGCCAGGAACATTTCCGTGAATTGAAGGAAATATTTCTGAGAGTGTATGTGATGAGTGAGGGTCAAAAGAGCAGAATAAGTAAGCTAATAAAATATGATAATATTATTATATGTGTAAGTATGCGATGCTTTTAGGGAATGAATGCTCAAATAGAAAAAAAAATAATTTTACTAACTCCAACAATAATATATTTTTAATATTATACTGCCTAAATACGATTTTTTCAGACTGTTTTAACAAAATTTAAGTTTAAGGTTTGAAATGAGAAGCAACAAAATATTTTATTGTTGTACAGTGAAATATTGATAAACTTTATAATATACTTATAACTGCTTAAAAGTTAATTTATTAATTACTAATTATTAATTAATTATTAATTATTAATTATTAATTATTAATTATTAATTATTAATTATTAATTATTAATTATTAATTATTAATTATTAATTATTAATTATTAATTATTAATTATTAATTATTAATTATTAATTATTAATAATAATTAAAAGTTAATTGATTCAGGTGAAATTGATCCTATTCCCGATTGTGAAAAAGCAGGAGTCTACATCATCCCATTCAGCACAGAACAGCATAAGACTTTATTTTATATTGGTATGACATGTCGAAAATTTAAGGAAAGATTAAACGAGCACATTTCTGATATCAAGTTTAACAAACCAAATACAGCTTTATCCAGATTGCATCAAAAAGAAAATATTAAGATAAACTTCGTAAAACCTAAAATTATCATTTCAACGTCTAACCACTACTCGTCAATAATCCGTGAATCCATTGAAATTTTACTTAGAAGTGATAATGTTTGTAACGATGTCCTTTTCCTATAATATTCCCGCAATTTGGTACAATATCCTAAATATTTCAAGACCTCCTAATAATATGAACTGATCTTTTTACCCCTCTGCAGAGAAATGGACTGAACTCCGCTTGCACATGCGTACTATTTTTGTTTTTGTTTTTAAAATGTATTTCTATATAGTCAGTCATCTTTTTTCCCTTTAAAAATGTACGCGTGTGTGTTCGAAAGATCTCGGGTTGCATTAAATAATATTTTTATATGTATTTGTCCCCTAAGTAGTTATAAGTATATTATAAAGTTTATTAATAACAAGGTGAAAAATTCCTTCACGACACTAGTGTTTAAAACAGTGTTTTGGTTCTATTGAGTAAAATATTGACTAAAATATTATTTTAACGACAAAAAACTATAATAAAATTATCAGTTATGTCAATTAGACCTATATACAAACACATAAGATTTACAAAATACAAAAGAATTATTGATATAAAATAAGTGTACTAATTAATAATATAACATAATCACACAAAAAAGAAAATAAAAATAATATTGTAATTATTAGACATTTATTTTTTTGCCTTCATTTACCGTGCACATGTCGTACAAATGAATAAAGGATTATTTTAGGTCGAATTGAACTGTGTTGGTAGTAGGATTGTTACATTCTGTAATTTTCAGAGTTAAAAATTTAATAGATTTTAACTGAAAAATTAAGTTCTGGAATATAAAATTATCATTGGAAACTATATTGTCTTGTTGTAAGCAAAGCGATATACGCATCTCATATTCTATAGAAATTATAATTATAAGTGAATATTCGTAATAAATAAACATAGAATCCGCGAGTTTGGGCAATTCGGCTGAGGACTCGTCAGCAGTAACAGATAACTTAATTTTCGAAGAACACGAGGCATCACAAAATTCAGCTGCAATTATCACGCATATTTCTAAATTATTAAGCGACAGAGAAAAATGCTTTGAATTATAAATTGTCACTATTCATCTTCTTACCTCATCTGTCCGATTAGAAGTATGGGCATCAAAATCTTATCATTTCCATATCTCAACGTTACCTAAAAACGTTCTCTTTGGGTCCTTCAATACTAACGTTAAGATTTTATGGTTTAAAAGTCATATTTGAAATGTACTTAAAGTTTCAATAAGTGCTATATAATGTTTTATTATCTTCATTTACTGTGCGCACGCCGTACAAATGATGAAATCGTAAAATCGCTTGATTTCAAAATTGAAAAAATTGAGCTTGAAACACAAAACTCAAGGGTGGTCCATCTGTTGGTTCTTTTTACTGTGGAAGAAAACGCATTTTTTATGAGTGAAAATCAAAATTCCTTATTGAACATGGAAGGTGGGTCTACACCATTTAAATATAGAATACAATATCGCACATATGGCCAACGTGACTCCGCTTACATGCCATCATCCGAACATCAAAATTTTCAAAGACTTTTCCCAGAATGAGCGGATCTATTGCCAAAAGTTCAGGCCAGATGTTGCGTTGGAGGTCATGGATTTTGCGGGGGGAGGAGGGGGACATTGGCGTACACTTTACTTTTCAGAAACCCGCAAGCAAATAATCCATTGGGGTTAAATCGCACGATCATGGAGGCCAATTCACATCAGAATTTCTTGAAATTACGCGATCTGGAAATTTCTCGTTCAAGAACTTGATGGTTTGACAAGCAGGGTGTGCCATTCACCGTTGTTGTGTTGTCAACGAGTCCATAATTACAAATTGCATACATTTGACAGTTCATTCATGTATGACCTATGTCAGCTGACACAAATAACCTGTGAAATATTCACAGTTCAAAAAAGAACCAAGAAATAGGCCACCCAGTATATGAATCCCATTGTCCCATCACTCATTTATATAAGTCCTATTACACAAAAAAAGTTAAATAAACTAGTAGAAATAAACTAATTGGATTTGCCAATCCTAAAACTTACTTCTATCTCATACATCTTAATATTTCAAAAAGTTGTTACAAATTCTTCAATATTTTTAGTTCAATGCTATGCCAACTTTGATTTGCATCTTGAATTTCTGTTTCAGCCAATTAATCGGAGTAAAAACTAGTTAATTTCGATCATTTAATAAAATCAATATTTTCCGTTATTATATATTGCACGTCAGCTGTTTGAGAATAGCAAGATGCAAAGTTCGTTTTCCGATAGGGAAAAGGCATGATAAATGACAGTCTTTTTTGTGACTTTTGACATTTTTTTTTTATATATATAAATATGACGAGACCCCACTTTTTTTCGTTTCCATGTGTTTGTACATACTTCCAACTACTACGTGATATATTTTGTTTTATTGAAACGTGGCGCTGTTTTGAGAAAAGACTAATTGAAATGCTGCCTATTTTGAATTTTTTTAATATTTAACAGACTATTCCTGCTAACAGCAGCAATATTCCGGTAAAGTTTTATATTATTTAGCTTGTCCTAGTAGTACACTTTGATATTCTATAAGAAAAAGTTTGGGGTACTATTGCTTAAATAAGAAAATACGTGCGGAAAACGGACAAAAGCGTCATTTTCATTGCATTTTGAGGCAACATAACAATGTAAAATAACAATGCCCCATGGAAACGAATACAGTCTACTAAGCAGGTAGTGTTATACTATTATTTCATCACAAAAGAATTTTGGGATGTCGTTGCTTTCCCAAGCTTTAGCACTGCAAACATACTCGCATTTTACTTTTCATGAAAAATGACGGTCAGATAATTTAAATATGTGATTAAATCGTGATTTTAATCAATTGATTAAAAAAATCATTGATTAAAACTGACTTGATAATATAAGAAAACATTGAACTTTCTAAATGTTTAAATGACATAAAGAAGTATTAAAATCTAAGGTGAACATTATTTGAAAGGTTTTATATGTGTTCTGCCTTATAAATAAACTTTATTGGGCTTATAAATAATTGTTTAATAATTATTAATTTTAATCGTTGTTAAAAATGTTATGTTATATGAAGTTATAAATAATTTTAATAAATGTAAATATCGGTAGTATATAATATAGTTTTAGATAACTAGGGTTTTCTGCTCCCTACGAGCTATACTCGTCAATCTCCATCCAGACACCGCAGACTCTAAAAATACATTAATTTGATCTGCTTTGAAAATATTACGGAAGATTAAATCGCAATTAAACGACTAACGGCGATCTACAGTTATTATGTTTCCATTCATTTCCCTTTGGCTGAGGGATTTTAAGACAGAATGAATTGCTGTCGAGACAGCTAACTCCTACTTTCGTGATTGATTTAATAAGATCAACTCAACAATTTAAAATTAGCTTGTATAAAATGGCTAAGTAAACAATTTTATAAAGACGATATAAGAAATTTATTTTAAATTGGACATTTTAAATATGACGTAATTTTCCCCATTTTTTTTCTCATTTTAAAATTCAAATAAAAATAATTTTAAAGGCCTATAAATGCCAAAGTAAATCGGTGTGACAATAGCAACTGCGACTTTCTTGGTGTCTCGAGACTATCTAAAAAGGAATTAGATAAGAAGTCAAGGGGTAGAAAGACAGAATCTTCAAATGACGATGATATGGATGATGATTAAATTCCTTCCCGGATTCAGAAGACGAGTTTTTTTTTTTTTTTTACCTGACTGAAAAGAAGGGTTATGTGTTTCACGCGTATCTGTGTATGTGGATTCCTTTATACCCTCGAAACATCCCAACGGCTGGATGGATTTTAATGAATGAGGTCTCTATCAATTCGTCTTAACGGCCCGATGGTTATAGGTTAGGTTTTTTGTTTTTATAAATTCAAAATGGTGGTAGAGACGAAAAAAAAATTTTACGCACCCTATTGAGTGGCATATCATTGGATAGGTCTTTCACAATGAAGACGATGTTTCATTGACTATTTTACAGTCAGAAGCTCCATTAAAATATTATACAACCTGGAAGTAGTGTATGTAGAAACTCTAGCTTTACTGCAACTCTAACCATCATAGACATCTATAGACCTCATCGAAACAGTGTTTATAGATAGAATCTAACAATTAAACACAACTTAAAAGTCATCAGTACAAGTAAATAAAAAAAATAGGTAAGTAATATAAACAAGTAATATAAAAGAAAATATTTTAAGTCAATTCCTACTTAGGTCAATAAGAGAATTTTTTTTCTCCCATTCTTCTTTCTTCTTGAGTGGCGCTTAAAATTCCTCGATCAAGAAGAGGGCTCTCTCTGTCTTAAAATACCTTGATCAAGAAGAGGGCTCTCTCGATTATTGAAAATTAATTAATTTAATTTAATTAATGAATTAATATTTGATAAAGAACTGGATTAACATCAAGTGTCATCCACTACAAGTTTTAAAAAAATATTTTAGCTTGATTGGATGAATAATAAGTATTTTATTAACGATTGAAAATTTGAACAAGATGTATATAACGAGAGTGTGAGCTAATAGTAGGAATTAAAAAAAAATAGTTTCACATTGATGAGAAATAATTAAGTAGTTCGCTTTTTACGCAGTCGGGTTTTTTGATTTTTTAAATTTAATTGTTTATTTGCGAATGAGAATGATTGTTCAGAGTGTCTAGCAGAGTGCAATAAAACCTCGGGAAATTGTGATGGGATCAAGTTCATTCATTGAAACTGTTGGTTAAATACAAGCTGCTCAAAGTTATTAAACAAATGTGCAGTTTGTGGCAGACCTGAGATATTGCTAAAAAGAACAAAGGGACATATGAAAAACAGTAACAAAAAAGCTTGACTCTAAAGCACTTTATCACAGTGGCTTTACCGTAGTTAAACTTGTTACAATGTTTAAAAATAGGCATACTTATATCCATAACTCTTTTAAATGTTAAGTAGAACATAATATATTAAATAAATGTTATGCAAACAAATATATTAACATAGCATAAATAATTATATAACAACTAAATACTAGTTTGTTCTTTTATTATATTTCCAACATTTGTTACATTCATATTTTTGTAAATTCCTAATATTAAGTAAGGGAACAACTTTAGTATGTCTAAAATATTAAAGTTACTTTTATTCGTCCGATTATGTTTTATACTAATTCACAAAAATTATTGTTTACATTGAAACTCCATAAGGCATCTTATCCCTAGCCATGTTACCCATACCTGTGCGTAAGAGGCTGAATTGCAAGTGTTTACAAAAACAAAATTTTCGATAACATCTGTTAAATGAAATAAGTTTTAAAATCATACATAAGAGTCTAAACTTTAACAAGAAATCAATTAATCACCATATAATAAAAGGTAGTGTAACGCATCCGGGGCGAATCCATCAATCTTACCTGTCTCCGAGGAAGAGACTCAGGGGTGAAAGGTTCCATTCTCCCAATGGTTGACAAGAAACAAGAATCCCGCGATTACTACTCAAGGTTATAAGTCCTGATAATTGAGCAGTGGTAGACACTTCTTCCTAACAAATCAGAGGGCACATCGCATTTCACCACCAAAACAAATCGCCATGTGTCATTGAGATTATTTCAAGTATTAAGTTGCAATCATATGTAAGGAATTTTAATTTATTTCTCATATAAAGTGATTCACGGAAAACAATGATATGGTATTTTTAAAAATATCCTTTTTTTCCCCGCAAAAAATTGATAAAACTGACTTTCTTTTAAAAAAGTAATCAATTTAAATATTTTAGACTGATTATTTTGTAACTTACTTTTAAATTACACATTACTTGTATTTTCCTTTTCTATATACAGGTGTATGTAAATTTAAACTTAAAAAAAAAAAAAAAAAAAAAAAAAAAACATATCCCATATTTTAAAAGTAAAAAAATAATATTTATACGAAAAGTAAAATTAATAATTTTTGATTTATAGCTTTGCATCAGGAAGACAGAAGCCTGGGGGATTAGACGGTTGGGATTCAACCCGAGATACTTATTTATTAATCAATATACATATTTTTAAAAAATGGAGGGGGGAGGGAGGAAGGGGGGTAAACGATAAAATACAATTTCAAAGTGTTACTACAAAAATAATAATATTTCAATATTTGCAGCAGACTGTTTTAATTACGCACTTTTATTGCATATTTATTAAATTTTTGTTTTATTAAGAAATCTTAATTTTGTTATAGTATATTAGCCGGAAAACTTGGTTTACCCAGAAATATTGTAAATGCTAATTGTGTGTTTATTAGAACATAAACTAGCCGAACTTTGCTCATCTAAACGCTTCCATATTGTCAATTATTTTTTTATCAGTTTTTCACATTTTAAGTGAAAAACACAACCCACCGTCCTAGGACGGGCATTTACACTAGTAACAAATATAAACAACAGGCGATTTTTAAAACAATTAAGTCAAAAACTAGGGCATCTGCACCCAAAAAGCCCTACTACTTCCTTCTATTAAACATATAAGAAAGTAAAAACAAATAATTGAAAAAAAAAAAAAAACATTTTTATTCCTCTAAGTTTTTATTTTAAAATAATTTTTAATTTTAAATTCATTAACAACCACTGAAAAGGCCATAGAAATCCCATATAAAAAAATTCTATTCTTAAAAACATCGTTAATTCAAATCACGGAATATCTTGTTAATGAATCATTCACTCTAATATTTCCACCATTCTCCGTCATCAATCACTTGCGGAATAGGATTTTTTTTTATAGAGTCTAACTATATAACTTCACCTCTCAAACAATTAAGTTCAGGAAATTATTATCATTTTATTGGGGAAGAAAATCGTCTAGGAAGTTTAATCGACACGGAGGTTAATAAGTTGAGAATGACTTTACATTAGTTATTTTTATTTCGACATGTTATGGAAAAAAAAAATTACATTTTTTTTATTAATAAAAAACGACTGATAAAACTGCGATAAATTAAAACATTTGTTTAATTTGAATTCATTAAATTGAAAATAGTTATAATTCATGTTTTCTGAAAGAAGGTATTAATTAAAATTATTAATTTTTTATTCTGAAAGCTTTATATTTTCTATCGATGCGTATAAAGTCTGCTATAAAAACATATTTAATGTCCTAAATTCTAATAAAAAAAATTTTAAAATTATAACAAAAAAATATGTTTATTCATGATATTAAATTACACATATATAATGTTTGGAAAATTTTATACACACACATACTGGGAAAGGATGGGTAAAATGCCAACACTAAGGTTTGATTAATTTTTATTTCTTTTTAATCAGCAAAATTCTAGAAACAAATGCCAATAGTAACTAAAATATCTTCAATTTCAATTGCGATTTTATCTTTTTTATTGTTATTTTAAAGTGCGCACGTTACTTTAGAAGAAAAACTAAAAAATATCCACTTTGACACCTAGACTGGGTAAAGTGACCAGCATAGGTAAATGAACAAATCACAATGATTCAGGATATTCATTTAATCAACACAAGCTAAAGTTACATACATTATGAATAAGTTTTATGTTATGTAATAATTTAAGTATTAAATCGTTACAAGACAAAGCAAACAGTAATGAGTATCAATATGACAAATGGTGGAAAACAATGTACCCCCAGCTGACATGCAGACTATCAAGAGTAAGCCTTTCGGAATTAAAAAAAAAAAAAAAAAAAAAAAAAAACCTTTCGAGGCAAAGTAGCCATCTGGCCATTTACCCTGATCTCTTTGTGGTCACTTTACCTGGAATGACGCCATTACAAAAACTGTGGAATAGCATCTAATCTGCATGACTTAGCGTTTTAAAATACACACCATTTAAAAGATTAATTCACACTGATCAAACAGCATAAGAGCAAATAATTATAGCACTACATATCATTTAGCTATGATCTAGAAATTGCACCACTTGCATAAAATCAAAAATATGAATAAAAGATTAAGAAAGTTCAGAGCTAGAAAATGTAGCATCCACCTTCAAAGTTACAGAGTATATTGCAAGCATCTTTTTCGCATCTGATACTTTCGCCCACTTCCTCCGTAGCGGGGGCGCTAAACAGCGGAAAAAATTCAAATGGCTACTTTGCAGACACTGGCCACTTTACCGGTCCTTCCCCTTCCGGTTGTCCCCCAAAAAAGAGATCCACTTTTAAAATTAAATAATTCGAAAACGGTTAACGATAGATATACCCCGTTTGTTGAATCTTTATTACAAAAACAATATATTTTAAACCATATAATTTAAAATTAGTTAAACATTTCGACAATAGGTGGCGCTGTAAGCAGTAAAAATAAATGATAAAATTCCCAAGATTTGAATCCTTACTATTTCTTTCTGTGGGGATATATAAAAGACAAATTTTACCTACAAAACCCACAAAGTTTAGCGTCGCTGGAACATTACATCTATAAAGATATATGAGGACTTTCCTGATGATAGATATTCATGGGTATAGGCAAATTTCGTTACGAGAATGCGTCATGTTAATGCTGAAAATAGAGGATATTACAATAAGAAATTACTTGGCGCAGTACAATATAAATAAAAAAAGAAACGTGCCCAGCTGAACTGATGGCATTGAGCTCACAGACTATTCACACTAATTGTATATTATACTCTTAATTAAAAGAACAATGCCCCTCAAAAAGTAAGTGAAGGGGGATTAACCCCCGTTTCTCCCCTTCATACTTAACCAATGAACCTCCAAATCTAATCAGGAAAGCTCCTTAACATGATAAACCGGTATACAAAATTGGAGAATCGAATAATTCTGTATGAAACACTCATTTATCTAAATTAAGGAGGGGGGATTGACTAGCCACCCTTTCCCTCCTTTATCCTTAACCAATGAACCCCCAAAACTAATCAGGGAAGCTCCTTCACATAATAAACCGGTATACCAAATTTGGAGCAAATCGAATAATTCTGCATGAAGAACCCGTTTATCTAAATTAAGGGGGGTGGACTAGACCCCCTTTCCCCTTTTATCTTTAACCAATGAACCCCCGAAATTAATCAGGGAAGCTCCTTAACATAATAAACTGGTATACCAAATTCGGAGCAAATCGAATAATTCTGCATAAAAACCCATTTAGCTGAATTAAGAGGGTTGGACTAAATCCCATTTTTTCCTTTATCCTTAACCAATGGACGCCCAAAACTAATCAGGGAAGTTACTTAACATAATAAACCGGTATACCAAATTCGGAGCAAATCGAATAATTCTGCCTGAAAATCCCATTTATCTGAATTAAGGGGGGGTGGGTTGGACTAACCCCCTTTTCGCCCTTTATCCTTAACCAATGAACTCCCAAAACTACACAAGGAAGCTCCTTAACATAATAAATCGGTATACCAAATTTGGAGCAAATCGAATAATTCTGCATGAAAAACTCATTTATGTGAATTGAGGGGGGTGGACTAACCCCCCTTTTCCCACTTTATCCTTAACCAATGAACTCCCAAAACTAAACAAGGAAGCTCCTTAACATAATAAACCGGTATACCAAATTTGGAGCAAATCGAATAATTCTGCATGAAAAACTCATTTATGTGAATTGAGGGGGGTGGACTAACCCCCCTTTTCCCACTTTATCCTTAACCAATGAACTCCCAAAACTAAACAAGGAAGCTCCTTAACATAATAAACCGGTATACCAAATTTGGAGCAAATCGAATAATTCTGCATGAAAAACCCATTTATGTGAATTGAGGGGGGTGGACTAACCCTCCTTTTCCCACTTTATCCTTAACCAATGAAGCCCCAAAACTAATGAAGGCAGCTCCTTAACATAATAAACTGGTATACCAAATTTGGAGCAAATCGAATAATTCTGCATGAAAAACCCATTTATGTGAATTAAGGGGGGTGGACTAAACCCCCTTTCCCCCTTTATCAATAACCAATGAACCCCCAAAACTAATCAGGGAAGCGCTTTATCAGAATGAAACTAGAAAATTGGAGCAAATGGGATGTTTTTATCAAGAGTTATCGCGTTACGTACGTACATACAGAACCGGCGGGCACTTAAGCTCTCAGGCTTAGATAGCCTGTGAGCTAATAAAAAAACAACGTTCAAAGCAACAGAACTCTTTATTTCTAGTTGCAAATTAGCTGTAGTTGCAAACTAGCTGTAGCTTCAGTAGCTGTAGCGTACCACCATCAGTGCAAAATATGATTATTCAGAAACGAAAATTGCTGAAATATATGTAGGAGAATATATGTATTCGAAGTAAACAATTTTAATAATCTAATAGGATATGTTTCCCCTTCTCCTACATATATTTAAGCAATTTTCTTCTCTGAGTAGTTATATTTCGCACGGATGACGGTACGTTACAGCTACTGAAATTAGTTTTCAACAAGAAATAAAGCGTTTTGGGGCTTTAAACGTTGTTTTTTATTTATAAATAGCGGATTTATTTAAAATAACGTCTTTTATTTTTATTTTTTTTAGTTTACTGCGCCACCTATTTGTGAAATTTTAAGAAAATTGTGGCAATCGCGTTTTTAAAAATTTATAGTTTTTGTTATAACGATGCAAAAAAACGGGGCTATTGTGAACTTATTTCAAATTAGTTAATTAAAAAGATTCCCTCCTTTTTTGGGACACTCTCTCTCTCTCTCTATATATATATATATATATAAAGTATGCATGTTGAATTTTTAGTTGAATACAAAATTTAAGTTGTTCGAAATTTCTGAAAAAAATATATATATATATTTTTTTTTTCTAATTTACTAATACTAAATGAATTTACTTTTAAAAGTTTAAGTTTTAAATTATTTTTTCCATATCTCATCATCAAGTTAAGAACCTCTAAATGAATCACATTTTTCGCTTTAGATTAAAACACAACATAGATATTCGGCAGACATAAAGAGGGTCACGTACGACATTAGTATGATTAAATAGACTTAAACATACTACAACATTAAGATGAGTTATTTCTTAGAACGTGACATAATTTAGGGGATTTACATAATGCACTGTGCAAAAGCTCATTAAATAGAGGCATTTCCATTTCATGCAAACTTTTCAGAAACTCTGATAACCTCTTACCAATTTCTTTTTAATGTCAAATAGTCTTTTCTTAAAATAAAGCAAGGCATAGCAAAAAAAAAATCTATTTTGCTGAAATAACTATTCGCCAAATTATACACATGGAAGAATGTTGCCATTCAAAAATTTTAAGTTAAGAAAATTCATAAATTTATATTAAAAAATCACTAAATAATACGGTTACTTTAATGATGTCGTTCATTTATGACGTAGCGACATACCAAATATAAATTTGATTTATTCAGATGATTTTGAGCAAAATAAAATTAACAAAGAACATTTTGCATATTTAAATGCAGAATTATTAAATTAAACCATAAACAAATAGATGTTTTTAAGATATTGCATTTGAGATTAAAATATAAGTATTTTAAATCTAATAATGGAATTTATTAAGGGACAGAATAAGTATCAATGATAACGGAACTTAATGTATGTAAACATTTGACATAGGCTTGAAGGAAAAACAAAAAAAATATTTATTGATATTTTCTTAGTAAAAAAATGTATATATATATATATATATATATATATATATATGTGTGTGTGTGTGTGTGTGTGTGTGTGTGTGTGTGTGTATGTCGTAGGGTAATTATGAAATCAGGGTCTTTGCAAAGAGCCGGGCTAATTGTAGAATCATCTTCCTTTTTCCAATTAGAATAATATTTTCAGGCTTATTGCAAAGAGTCTAGAGAGGTTTAGGCTAATTGAAAAATGACCACTTATTTCTCAATCAGTCTAATTTTTTTCAGGCGTATTGCAATGAGTCTAAGCAGTTTTAGGTTAATTAGAAAATTACCAGCTGTTTGTCCAAATATCGTGTTGTACTGTACTGAACCGAACTTGAAAATTCCATTTGAAGTAAACCCGAACCCGACAAAGAAATGTCCCATCGAACCTAAACTCGATCCGACAACGACAAAATAATTTCCGTCTACAAGCAACCCGTCCCGAAACTAAAAATTCGTTTTGAAGCCAACTCGACCCGAACCCAACAAATAAATTTCATCGAACCACAAACCGATCCGAACAGGACAAAATAAATTATGTCTGCATGCATCCCGACCCGAATACCAGAACCCCCCAAAAAATATTCCGTTGAACTTCAATCCCATCCGAACGCAACAAAATTGTTTCCGTTTATATATGTAACCCAACCCAAATCTGGAAATTCCTTTGAACCTCAATCTGCTCCGAGCCTGAAAATTCCACTGAACCTCAACCCGATCCAAACCAGACAAAATTATTTCCGTCGACATGCAATTTTAAGTCAACCCGCAACCCAACACGGTCCGACAACAACAATCCATCCAACCTTAACCCGATCCGTATACGATAAAATAATTTCCGTCGACTACGATAAAATAATTTCCGTCGACACACATCCCGACACGAGCCAGAAATTCCCTTTTGAAGTCAAACCGAACCTGGCAAAAAATTCCATCGAACCCCGATACAACCCGATAAGAACAGGTCAAAATGAATTCCGTCGACATACAATCCTACCCAAGCTTGAAAATTGCATTTAAAGTCAAATAGAAACCCGACCCGAACCGGACAAAAAATTCCAACGAACCGCAATCCGATCCGAAACGGGACAAAATAATTTCCGCCGACACGCAACCCAAACCGAACCTAAAAATTTTATTTGAAAACCTAAAAATTCCATTTTAAATCAGCCCGAAACCCAACCCGAACCCAACAAAAAATTCCATTGAACTGCAACGCTATCCGAACACGACAGAATTGTTTCGGTCGACTTGCACCCTGATCCCAACCTGAAAATTTTATTTGACGTTAATCCGAAACCCGATCCGTTCATTTTATGTCCATTTTTCAATATAAAATTGGTATTAGTGATATAATTGTCGACTACTTTTTATAATTGCACTAAACGATGAATTAATTTTCTTTTATTTTGTGTACAGGTTCTAGTTGAAGTATCTCGGGTTCCATGTCGACGGAAATTATTTTGTTGGGTTTTGATCAGGTTGCGGATCAATGAATTGTTTTGTTGTGGGGAATTTGTCGGTTTGCGGATTTACTTCGAATAGAATTTTCAGGTTGAAGACGGAATGCATGTTGACGGAAAATATTTTGTCGTGTTCATATTGGGTTGCGATTTGATGGATATTTTTATGCGTATGGGTTGGATTTCGGATTGGTTTTAAATGGAATTTTTAGTTTCGGATTGGGTTTAGTGTCGACGGAAATTATTTTGTCGTGCTCGGATTGGGTTACGGTTCGATAGAGTTTTTCGTTGGGTTCGGGTGGAGTTCAGGGTTGACTTCAAATGGAATTTTTAGGTTCGGGTCGAGTTGCGTGTCGATGGAAATTAGTTTGTCGTGTTTGGATCGGCTTAAGGTTCGACAGATTTTTTCTGCGGCTTTGGATGGGGTTACCTGTTGACTTCGAATAGAAATTTTCGGATTCGAGCCTGGTTGAGTTTCGACGAAAATTATTTTGTCGTGTCCGGATCGGGTTAAGGTTCAATGGAATTTATTTTTTTGGATTCTCCTCGGGTTCCGTGTTGACTTCGAATGGAATTTTCAAGTTCGGTCTTGGTTGAGGTTGGTTGGTTGTATTTATGACGGCCAATTACCTGCACGAGGGATATAGGCCCAGGAGGGGAGTGCCCTTCGTGGGGGTCTTTCTAAGGGAACCTAACCCGTATTAACGCTTGAAAATCCAAGGTTCGAAGAAAACCACGAAAACTCCGAACGATTAGGCCGACGGGCGCGATTGGGTTCGAACCCAGCACGTCTCGTCTACCAGCTTCGAGAGCAGAACCTCTCAGCCACTGGCGGTCTTGGTTGAGTGTCGACGGAAAATATTTAGTCATTTTCGAAACGGGTTGCTGTTCGATGAATTTTCTTTTTCGGGTTCGGGTCGTATTCGGAACCGATGGTATTTTTTGTCGTGTTCCGCTATGTTTTCGAGTTGACTTCAAACAGAATTTTTAGGTTCGCGTTGGGTCGAGTGTCGACAGACATTATTTAGTAGGATAGGGTTACGGTTCGATGGATTTTTTTTTATTGTCGCTCTCAAGTCGGGTTGCGAGTTGACTTCTAATGAAATTCTCAGATTCGAGTCTGGTTGCGTTTCGGTGGAAATAAATTTTCGTGTTTGGATCGGGTTAGATTCGATCGAATTTTTTTGTCGGGTTCGGATCGGGTTGCGGGTTGACTTCAAATGAAATTATCAGGTTCGTGTATGGTTGCATTTTTTAGTGGAAATAATTTTTCATGTTAAGATCGGGTTCCAGTTCGATGGAATCTTTCTTCGTCAGGTTCGGGTTGACTTCATATGGAATTCTTAGGTTCCGGTCTAGTGGCGTTTTGACGCAAATTATTTTTCCGTATTAGTATCGATGTGCGGTTCGGTGGAACTTTTCTTTTCCCGGGTTCCGGTTAACTTCAAATGGAATTTTCAGGTTCGGGTCGGGTACAACAAGATATTTGAACAAACAGTTAGTCATTTTCTAATTAGTCTAAAATTGCATAGACTCATTGAAATAAGCCTAAAAAATATCAGGCTCATTGATAAATAAATGGCCATATTCCAATTAGCCTAATACTGTCTAGGCTCTTTGCAATGAGCTTGAAAATCAAGCTGATTAGAAAAAGGGAGATGATTCTTCAATTAGCTCGGCTCTTTGCAAAGACCCTGATTTCTCAATTACCCTACGACATATATTTGTGGTATCAGTTGAAACTAATCTATTATATTTTTTCTCTTCTAATATCATGAGGTAACCGTTTATTGACATTTTTTTTAAATAACAAAAGAGCAACTAACTTAGTAAAACATTAATAAAAATACTAATAAAACCGTCGAAATCCAAATCACTTGATGACGTAACAAACACGTGAACGTGTTTAATGTCAGTGGTGTGACATGTACGATCATCTATTATTGGCATTTAATCTTATAGTATGGCTATAGTGCTTGGTCGACGGGATAATCAAGTAGTCAATTTTAATTAATTTTTCAACTACTTTTCAGCAGTGAATTCACGTCTTTGATATTCAACTAGTCAAGTTTCACTGTTTGTACCCCAGAACAGTTAGGCAACGAAATAAATAAGAATTATGACATCGCAAGAAACAATGGTTATAAAGAAAGCACAATAAATAAATTAACTAGTAAATCCGCAGATCAGTAGCCTCAACGTCAGCTCTGCAAGTCATTCTTTTAAACAAACTTTGGTAATATTCAATTTCCTGCAAACCGCAATTTAAAATTTTCAAATTACTTAATTATTTATAAGAATTAAAAAACACGAAGTTTTCAGATATTAGAAGCGTTAAATTAAAAACTTTATGTAAGGATATTTTGAAATTTTCATGAGCTACTAATTCTGTTGTTTTTTTAGATAATAAAGTAGATTTCTTCAGGGAGGCTCCGCTCCCCTGAATCCCCCATGGTCTCATTAAATTTACATATATAACTTTTTATTGATTGTGCTAATAGTTATTGTAAATCTTAGATTTCTTTTTACACTTCCGAGCCTTATTTTTCAATACCGGTGGACAGAAAATGATTTACACTGAGGCAATTATATTAAAAGTTTAGATTTTATGAAAGAAAATGTAATTACCTTTTAAAAATAAAAAAAAATTTCATTCATATTTTCTGAAATGAGGCGGCATTAAGAAGTAAAAAATAATTTTTCAGACAATCTATTTAATGCTTGGTTTTTAAGAAAGAAAATATTTATTTCCCAATACAATGAAGTCATTTTCGACAGAGATAATTTTGCGGTGCATAATTTTGACATTTACTATCTATTTGCTTTTCAAAAGTTTTCTTTTTTTTTTCTCATTGAAATTTTCGATTAAAAATTAAACATTTCTGTTAGCCGTGTGCAGACGATAAATCGAGGTAACATTTTTGTAATAATAAGAATTAATATCATAACACAAGGCCCTTTTATTTCAACCTCAAAGCGTATTCGTTTTATTTTTGATATAAGAGGTCAAATTCACCTTCTTTTCGTATTGTTGTTTTATTTCCAATATGAAGACGTATTCATGTCTATTTTTTATTTCATTTTCCTCTTACACACGAAAATCTTTCAAATCAAAATTAACTGTTTAGGATAAATTATTATTTAGGAATCTGATTTTCTTGGCAACGGTAAAAAAAAATGATTTCTAAATTTTATTTCTAAATATTATATTCTAAATTTTTCAAAATGTCAATTTATTCCTTATGTAAATAATGAACTTTTTAATTTAAAAGAAAAATATTTGAACAAAATAAATCGAACACCGCCTTTTTTTATTTCTGGGGTAAATTCCATCTATATGTAAAGACGCAAAAGCATTAATTCATCCCTTTTGACGTTGATTTGACTCCAAACAATTACACATACTTTCACATTTACGATATTTTTAGGTGTAGTTCTGTTGCTAGGAAACAGTTAAAATAAAATTAAAACAATGAAGTGTGTGCATTTAAAAAAGAAAATTTATAAAAGAAAATATTTGATATTATTGGAACACATATATAAAATCCATCCATAAGTTATACACCGAATTTAAAAACTCTGACAAATGTATTCACAAAATTTCAAACTAATAATGAATAATGCATGGTTATAATAGTAAATTTCATTATCCATAATTTACCATTTAAATTCTTCATATAAGCCATTTCCTTCCATCAAATAAAAATGGAAAAATCGCCTGAATTGCTATAGAAAAGCATTATTGCGCAAAATAAATATTCTATATTTAGTGGGTATGGGTGCTTCACCAACATACCCACTTAATTTCAAGCTAATCGGATGCTTTTTGCGGCAGTTATCGCGGAACAGACAAACAGACTAACAAACAGACTAACGGAAACTAAAACTTTTCGTGTCTCCACAGTAAGCCTTCACTGACGTTTCGGCAACTAGTAAATCTGCAGATCAGGAGCCTCAACGTCAGCTTTGCAAGTCGTTATTTTTAAACACACTATTGAGTAATATTCAACTCCTTACAAACCGCAATTTAAAGTTTTCAAATTACGTAATTATTTATAAGAATAAAAAATACGAAGTTTTCAAGAATTAAAGGCGTTAATTTAGAAACGTTATGTAAGGATATTCTGAAATTTTCATGAGCTGCTAATTCTGGTATTTTTTTATATCGCCCCCCTGAACTCCCCGTGGTCTCATTAAATTTCCATATGCAACTTTTTATTCATTGTGCTAGTGGTTATCGTAAATCTTAGATTGATTTTTACACTTCCGAGCTTTATGTTTTAATACTGATGAAGAGAAGATAATTTACATTGACGCAATTATATTAAAAGTTTAGGTTTTATGAACAAAAAAGTAATTTCCTTTTAAAAATAAAATAATTTTCATTCATATTTTCTGAAATGAGGCTGCATTAGGAAGTAACACTCGTCAAAAAATATTTTTTCTGGCAATCTAGTTAATGTTTGACTTTTAAGAATGAAAATATTTATTTCCCGATACAATGACTTCATTTTCGACAGAGATAATTTTTAGGTGCATAATTTTGACATTTACTATCTATTTGCTCTTCAAATTTTTCTTCTTATTGAAATTTTCGATTAAAAATTAAAGATTTCTGTTATTCGTGTGCAGACGATAAACCGTGAGACATTGGAAATTTTTTTTTAATTAAAAATTAATATCATAACACAAGTCCCTTTTATTTCAACCTCAAAGCCTTTTCGCTTTGTTTTTGATATATGAGGTCAAATTCATCTTCTTTTCGTATTTTCGTTTTTTTCCAATATGAAGACATGACATATGAATTCATGTCTAATGTTTATTTCATTTTCCTCTTGCACATGTAAATCTTTCAAATCAAAATTAACTGTTTAGAGTAAATTATTATTCTGGAATATCTGATTTTCTTGGCAACGGTTTAAAAAAAAAAAAAAAAAAAAAAAAAAAAAAAAAAAAAAAAAAAAAAAAAGGATTGTTAAATTTTATAGAAAAATGTAAATTTATTCGTTATGAAAATAATGAAATTTTTAATTTATAAGAGATATATTTTAACAAAATAAATAGAACATAGCCTGATTTTTTTCTGGGATAAAATCCATCTATATTTTGTAAAGATAAAAAGGCATTAATCCATCCCTTTTTGACGTTCAATTGACTTCAAACAATTACACATACTTTCACATCTACGATATTTTTAGGTGTAGTTCCGTTGCTAGGCAACAGTTAAAAGAAAATTAAAACAATGAAATGTGCACATTCTAAAGAAGCAAATTTATAAAAGAAAATATTTTACATTATTGGAACGCATTTATAAAATCCTCCATAAATTATACACCGAATTTAAAAACTCTGACAAATGCATAGAGAAAATTTCAAACTAATATGAATAGTATATGATTCCAATTAGGAAATTTCATCATCCATTATTTACCATTTAAATCCTTCAATCATATGAGCCATTTCCTTTCAACAAATAAAACTGGAAAAATCGTCTGAATTGACATAAAAAAGCATTATTGTGAAAAATAAATATTTTCCGAACGAATGAATCAAATATAACAAAAAACTATACAGATTATTCCGGGTGCCCCACCTACATACTCACTTAATTTCAAGTTAATCAGATGCTTTTTGTGGCAGTTATCGCGGAACAGACAGACTAACAGACTAACGGAAACCAAAACTTTTCGTGTCTCCACAGTAAGCCTTCACTGACGTTTTGGGAATTAAAAGCTTCAGGAATAAAAAGAAAGGTAATTCCAAAGTACAAAATTCCAAGTTTTCCTCATTACAATATTTTCCTGGTTTTTTTCGAGGGATTGAAATATAAACTCAATAAATACAATATCTCCATTGTTTCAAAAACATCCGCAAAATTAAAAAACATAATATGCAAGAAAAAAGACCCAATAGAACCATGGGTATTTGAAATAATGGGTATATGAAATGCCTTTCACCAAAGAAGATGGAACCGCGCAATTTTATATAGGAATGACAAATAGAAAGCACAAAACTAGGATCAAAGAACATATAGCAGACATCAAATACAGCAAGAAAACTACAGCTCTGGCCAGACTATATAACAGGGAACTTTTTCAAATACATTTTAAAAACAGTAGAATAATTTATCCATTAATGTCTTATTTGCCATCCATCATCAGAAAATCAATAGAAATCTTTGCAATAATGAAAATATTTGCAATGATTCTGCCTCCATGGAACTCCCTAAAATTTGGAAAGAAATGTTACACAGGATAATGAAACAATAATATAAAATAATTCAGGTTCACAAATTTTCATTTTTAATATTGCAGTTAATTTCATTGTGCTTGTGTTCGCGTAATATATGTTTTTGTTCACTAGTTTTTCAATTTTATATTTTCTGATCTGATTTTGCTTTTTTTAACCTGATTTTTTGAATTACTAGTTTTTCAAAATTTTAAGGAAATATTTTTATCGTTTTATATTCTTGAGAATGTTGCCGTCTGATGCAATGAAACATGTCGAAATGTACATTAATAAAGGTATTTTGCCGTTTTAAAATTTACGTTTATCACTTATAGCAATTAATGAGTACTTTGAAGTAGTACCGTTTAATAAAACAATACATGCATAAACAGACAATTAAATACTTTGCTTTCCCATGAAAGCAAACATAATTACAACAGAACGAAGTCAAAAATCTTAGCGAATTAAAATGGAGCTATGAATATTTTTAACAGTTTATATTCTTGAGAATGTTGCCGTCTGATGCAATGAAACATGTCGAAATGTACATTAATAAAGGTATTTTGCCGTTTTAAAATTTACGTTTATCACTTATAGCAATTAATGAGTACTTTGAAGTAGTACCGTTTAATAAAACAATACATGCATAAACAGACAATTAAATACTTTGCTTTCCCATGAAAGCAAACATAATTACAACAGAACGAAGTCAAAAATCTTAGCGAATTAAAATGGAGCTATGAATATTTTTAACAGTTTATTATAAAATTTTCTCAAATCGCAATTTCCTCCCTATTTGCTACTGAAAAGAAGCGAAAACATTCAACAGTGTTTGAGATAACAACCCGTCATTTATTTTTAAAGTTAAAGAGAACCAATTAAAAACTTAACTGATAAAACTTGATCCGCCACGCAAATTTTCAAACTACCTGATAAAGAATCTAAAAGACACAATTAATTGCTTCGAGAAATATCGGCATTGAATTGAATTTAGATTTACTGAAAATTATTTTTCTACTTCATTGCAGTTATCCACATTGTTTACAACAAGAATACTTTCAAATTCCCAGAATAATCAGGGATTTAAAAGATTTTATCATGTAATTTAAAGCGCCGTGAATTAATTATTAATACGATTGAAACTAATTTCTGGATTAAAGTTTGGATATAAATTTCAAAACCAAACGTATTTTCCCGTCTTTTGAAGTAGAATTATTTGTTTTATTTTTATTCTTTATTTATGTATTAGATATAGAATTGTTTACTATAAATATTTTCAGCACTGTAATCACGCGTTAGCAAAATTAAAAAAATATATGAGAAAAAATTGAAAAAAAAAATTAAACAATTAATATTTTGTGAAATAATTTTATATAGCATAAGAAATTAGGAAAATGATCTTAAAACATATTCTATAGTTAATCGTATTAAATATCTACCGGAAAATCTCCATAGCCAAATTTACAAAGTTCCTAATGATATTATGTGGCCGAGAGATTCTGCTCTCGAAGCTGGTAGACGGGAGGTGCTTTGTTTGAACCCAATCGCGCCTGTCAGTTTTTGTGGTTTTCTTTGAACCTTGTATTTCCAAGCGTAAATATGTGTTAGGTTCCCTTAGAAAGACCCCACGGAGGGCACTTCCCCCCCACGAGCCTATATCCCTCGAGTAGATAATCGGCCATCAAAAATCAACCCAACCCTAATGATACTATTTATGAACTCCCAGATTATGATGCTCTCAGTCTTTCAAAACGTAAAAGGCCCCGATATACTACTGTATTAGAAGAGTAGTCGTGCTTTCCGAATACTTATTTGTTTTGTCTTTTCTTTCTTTCTTTTGTATAAATTTAAAAAAAATTATATTCATTTTACTACTTTAAAGTATGCTAAACTTAAATTTATTCTTATATTTATAATATATGGCAATGAAATTGGCCCCTTTTTCAAGGGGATGGGCAGCTTTTATTATCACCTAGCTTTTTTTGATTCCTCCGGCTATGACGGGTAATGAAAAGTGTAAACCATTTAATCTTCTTTAAATTCACTTCTAGTTTACTCTTTTTAGTATTTTTCTATCATATTTTACGATTATTATAGTTAAACTTATTCATTCTCTTCTTCTTTTCTTATCTCTTGGATTTACCAAGTAGTTCCGTCCCCTTCTCTCGGATTAACCCATAACTTTCAGTCTTTTCTTTTCCTCTACAAACGCACTTTTTCCTATTTTTTTTTCTTTATTCTAACATTTTACTATTTTAGCACAACTTTTGTGCTTTGGATAGACTTTATCTTCATGCTCCTCTATGATGTCATAAGCATGTACTCATCTACATGGTGTGGAGTAGCACTTCTACTGGGTATCCCATCAAAGACATCACCTGTTCACCTGTTCAACAAAATGCGATGGAAAATGATACAAGCTGATATTTTGTCATTATTCTGTAGTGCTTTAATATGTGTGTATATGATGAACTTGTGCATTTTACGTAATATATACCTCACTTTGGTATTGTTTCCGAATTGTACATTAAATCGTGTCAAATTTTAATAAGTTTGACACTGAAAAATTTATAATGTTACTTCATGGTACTACACTCCGTTCTTTGTGCTTAAACATACTTATAGCTTGGCACACTTATAGCTGAACACCTCACATCAAACGAAAACTCATAAAATTTTGAAAAAGTCGCAATTAACGGACGTAATTAATTTAACACGTTCACGCCGGCGCGGTGGGTCACACTCGACTCTCTCAGAGCTGCAAAGTCTCCGGCTTTTTGGATACCAGTAATTTAATACAGAATGTGTTGTTTTATTTAATTAGAACAATCGGGCGATTTAAAGGAACAACATTTTCTCTAAAATAATAGTGGTGTGCAAAAAGCCGGAGATTTGACAACTCTGAGACAGTCGAGTGTGACCCACCGCGCCGGCGTGAACGTGTTAAAAAAAACTATTGCAAGATCGGAAAGGCATTCAGAATTCAACAAAAGCATGGATTTATTTTATCAAATTACGAAAACAATCTCTTCCACTGATTCAGGTGTCATTTTAACGGCATATAAGGACTGGCGATTTCTTTAACCCCTTCGGGACGGGAGCCTTTTACAAATTTTTTAATCTTTTGTCACCGTTTTTTAAAAACAGAAATTTGTGTCTTCTTGAATCGAGAAAATGCGCTGATTAAATAAGGCAAATTTTACAGTAAAATTTTACTGGTGAGGAAAAACAAGGATTCTGAGCACTTCATGCGACACGTATACGTGTCGATCGTCTCCAAGGGGTTAAGGCACAATTATTTTTTTCTACGCATCCCAGAAATTCGAAATTAATACCACAAAACGGGGAAAAAAACATCAGGTTTCATAAATTCAAAAAATTATCTCGATCGTACTATAAAAACTCAGAAATTCGTTAAAAATCAAGAAAAAAATCTTTTATTTTCCTTCAATTGTGAAGTCTATAGATGTATGATCACATTGAATTTTCAGCGGTAACGAGAGAAAATAGAACAGGTGCATCTTGAGGTCATAACCGGACTCAGAATTTTTATACAGGACCAAACTTTTACGTCGTCTGCCGTAAAATTTCATTATATTTCAGAATATGTCTTTATTTTTTAATTTCTACAGTCGAAAGCGAAGATAATTAATTTGTTGGTTATTACTTCTAGAATTGCATTTTTTGCACGGCAGGCCACATGACAGTAGAAAAAATAAATTTTATACTAGGGTTTGATAATCGCAGTACAAATCTTTTTAACTACTGATCTTAAAAATTTGGTTCTTTCTGATCCGGATGTTATTTTGTACGCTGATTCATAAAATCTAAATTTTAAAAAATTCGGACCGCAACTTTCCGATTTATGAACAACCCTCATAGCATGCATGGTCACAGTGACGTCATTGTGACGTCACTGTAAGTCACTGTGGTCACGTCACATCTGTGACCAAAATGCCACCACTCAGTGATGTCACATTGTGACTGAGATGTGAACTTCTTAGAAAGCTTTAAAAAATTACGAAAATTCTTTAAAACATGTTATTTACTGTAAAATTATATTTTTCTGGCAATTAAGAAAAAATGTGACGTCACTGTTATGTCACTGCTATGTAACGTACGTCACGTCACATATGTGACAAAAAAAACCACTATATTGTAAGTCACAGTGTGACAAAAATATGAACTTCAAAAATCTTTGAAAATGAAGAGAAATATTTTAAGCAGTCACGAGTTATAGCGGCATAAGGAATGAAAATATATTAGTGGATAGCAAATGGTAAATTCTGTCACTAAAGGGGAGGGGGGGGGGGGGGGGGGCATAATAAATAAAGTGCACGATACAAGCATTAATAAACTAAATTTTCAGGCTATATTTTATCCATTTGATATCTAAGACAGTGAATGTATACTTTTTCATGATTTCAATTTTATCTAGCATTTGGATAATATATTTAGAATTAGGATTATTAAATTTATACACTTTACATATTTAGTTTGCTGGGAGGAAATTTCTTTCTTTCTTTCTTTTTTTACCGACCAGGATTATTCGAAACACTTCTGTGGTTTCAAACTAAAAATTTTCTATTACAGTTAAATCTGCACCTTTTAATGAGCACGTAGAAAGAGTCTTCAGAGTTTAGTCATCTATGCATTTCTTGCTTTAGAATATTTTTATAATTTGTATTCAAGTCATAAATTCTACTTCTTTCAGACTTTTTAAATAAAATTAGCATTTTCCGAAAATAAAAGAAATATACAAAATTTGTGCAAAACAAACTTTACTTTAAAAAAAAGAAGAAGAAAAAAGGGGGGGGGGTCGTTAATACCATTAAATTTATTTTTACACCTTTTAAAAATTTAAACAATGTTTTATCTAATAAACTCTAATTAAGAATATTATTATTATGATTATTTAGAAAAAAGAAACTTTACAATACATTTAACTTGAATTATTTGGTACGGATAAAAAGAAAAGGTTAAATATATAGGACATGTCTTCAAATACAAAATTTTAATTAACGATACTTTCAGAAAATTACTGCGCATTCAAGTTCAATATTTCTTGTATACAAAAACAAATAATCTGTAACAGAACACCTGCTTGAAAATCGTCTGCCCACAGAAAAATAAATATGAGAAGACGCGGGAAATTGTTCACTGTTTTTAGAACATCACCAAGTCTACAACACTTTAAGATAAGGAAATGACCATTTTAGGATACACGGATATTAATGGAACGTATATGTAAGTGTTATTTAATTTAAATATTTTGTTCCTGATTTGTATTTATGAGTTAAATAGTTTTATGTTATATTTGTAAGAGACTGATCTTTATGTCAGAAGCGATATTTTTCAATTCGATAACTGTAAAGAAAAATATCTTAATCTGCCATCGCTTGAAAAAAAAAAAAAAAAATCTGCGCAGAGACTGATTCAGGCTTAAGTTCATACTGGAATTAATATAAACATTAATTTACTCTTACTTGAGATTGAAAATGTATGGAACGACAATGATTTGGAATTATTTTATCGGCTTCTTACTATTTTTTGATTACTAACACTTATAGTTATTATTATTTTGGGGTTAAATATGATGTTCGATTATCATGAGATTACGAAACTGTTTCAGATTAGAAATTAACATTATACTGGGAAAATATATTTTTACATATTACAGTAGTGAAACATTTGAAAGAATTTTCTTTTAGTGCTAATAATATTTTAAATTATCTTTTTAAATCCTAAATCTTCAAACCAATGTTTTCAGATTTAACATTTGCCAAAATTATGAAATAATAGTAATTCCTTATACCATACGGAAATATTTTTGAGATATTGTTAAATCTAATAGTGCATTTAATTTATTTATTGTATTTTGCTGTTGTTTAATAGTACAATTATAAATACTAATTATTATTTTTAGTGTTTTTCAAATTGGTATATTTATTTTTTTAAATTGTATGTAAGAATTTTTGTGCTTGTGATTTTAATCAAACATTTAATTATAGACATTCTGAATCGGTTATTAAATTTTCTTCTATTGTAAATTCATTTTCTACGTTTATGATACACGTAATTATTGGCACTAAAAAGTAAAATATGATATTTAAGCATTGAAATAAAGTGTTTTTCATGCCTGATAGGAAGTTATAGATTAAACTGCTTTAGTATATATTTTTTAAAAGTTCATATAATACAGGATACATAAGGACATAAGTTGAAAAGTGCTTATGACTTAGGTTTGTCTCTGCGTCTAGCAGTCTGTCCGCACTCTAACTCCCGAAAATATACTCGGATTGCCCTGAAATTTTTGGATGTTATTGACGTTTACTATAGCACGGTACCTATTTGTAATAAAGTTTGTAGCATGCTTTGTTCATTTACAGGGCCAGCCAAAAGTTTTCCGTTACATTACGGCCTATGGAAAAAAAATCGTTTCAAATGATTTTTAATGATTTTACGCACGCTTTCAAACATAATAAAATTTATATGCATTTATGAAGGGCACTAAAATATGCATTCTGTTGACTATGCGATTCACAGAATAGCTATTGTTCATTTACAGGGCTAAAAAAGGAATTCAAATACATAATGATATAGGGGTGGAGGGAATTGTTTGCAGCATACTTTAATTATGTTAATCTATTTCATATATAATGAAATTGATGTATGTCGCTTAGGTTTACATACTATAAATTATTTCATTTATAATACGAATAATACGTATATAGCATTTACAGGGACACTCAAAATATTTCAGATACTATATTGTATCCAAAGTACTGTTCATTAGCGATGTTTGCTGGAAATGTATTTTTAATTATGATATGCGCTTTTATGATTCACTATATTTATGCATAGTATCGTGTATATAAATGCTATAATTCCTATACAAGGCTACACAAAAGTATTCGTAAGGATTACTGGGTATGGGCGCAAATTGCTTAAAGGTGGTTTTTAAATGAGTTATGTTTTTTTTTCGCTGAACTGCATTTAATTTACCAATAAATGTTTGTAGAATAAGGATAAAATGATACACAGGGTCACGCAAGGAAATGGATACAAGGCCGTCTATAAATGATAATTTCTGGAAATGTGATTTCAGCAGTTTTAAGAGTGTCTTAGTTTGAATTAAATTTTAACTAAATAGTAGCGTGTAATAAAGATTCTAGGTAAACTACAGGGTTGTACAAAAGTATTCAAGTATCTTTCCTTACATTAGTATAAATTGCTGAAAAAGAATTTCAACCTGTTAGGCGTTTTCTTGCTAAACTAAATTTTCCCATTATATAGTATATATACACTTAAAAAATGGGTACTCAAAATTGAGTAAGAAGTACCCAATTTTAAATGCGTCACATACTCAAAATAGCTCCGATCCAAATGTACTCAAAGTTGAGAAACACATGTATTCATTTTTTATTCCATGGTTGTGATGAAATATGAATCGTTATGCACTCCCCCCCCCCCCCCCCCCCCCAAAAAAAAAAAAAAAAAAAACCTAAAATTTAAAGTAAAAATGTTCTGACATTTATTTCCCGTTCAAAGTTCTTAACAAGAAATGTTTAATTGATTATTTATTAAGAAAAACAGCAAAATTCTTAGCAAGATACTCAAATCGAATATTTTTATGACAAGAGCATTATTGCCAAGTACTTTTAAATTATTTTTAAAATGCTGTGCATAATTTAATATTTACATTAATAAATATCATTTATGCCGCTATGCCGCTATAAATGAAATGAACCATTACAGGGTACAAAACTATTCGTTTGTTTGGGTTTTATAACATGTGATGTTTCAAAATAGAGAAAGCATAGGTTCATTTTTGATCCAAAAATATTCAATTCGATATGAGTACGTCGGATTACTCATTTTTGAGTACTTCATTTTTTTTTCAGTGTATCAACCTACAGATCAAATACAGGGCTGTTCAAAAGAATTGGAAAACATATTTGGCTATGGACGGTAACTGTTGAAATCAGTTTTTCAAATGTTTTATGCGTTTTCTGAAATGTTTACTTAGTTATCTTATTTACGTCATTTCCCTAAATTACGATGTCTTGTTAAAGCATTCAGAAAGTGTTGGAAAGTATTTTATAATCTATGCTTAACGCATGATTTTTCTTAATCGTTTTTTTTTCTATTTCCTAGATCAGTCTTTTCCTATAAAACATACCAAATCTATTTAGCTCATATTCACAAAATACAATATACACGGGAATAAAAAATTTAAATAAATATCGCTTATCATGCCGCTCTATAAATAATAGTTGTATTAATATCCGTTAGTCTCCATGTTCATATTTAATAAAGCAATGACAAATAACAACAAATTAAAAAAACTTACACATTCTAAATATCAAGCTTGAACTCAATATCAAGCATAGAACTTAATAAAAAAATATGGCAGTTGATAAGCATTGTTTTTTAAGTGGAAAAATTTAAAATGTTTTAGAAGAATAGGACTCCAAAATAGCGATATTTTGCTAAAAAGTACGGTAAAAAGATAAGGTTTTATATTTACAGCAAAAGTTTATTTTAAAATTCATCGCTGTATTAATACTTAGAAATTTTTCCAGAGAGAATCATTCGCCTTATATACAATATTTCAAATGAAAATCAAATATCAAATTAATTGCTTAAAAGGCGCAAAGGAGTGAAAAAGATTCCATGCCGGGACTCGAACCCGGGCCATCAGTATAGCACACTGACATTCTACCGACTAAACCACATGGAACGACGCCCAGCCTGTAAAATTTCTCACTATTACATGTTGGCAAGGCTACAAACGCAGCACAAGATGGAATATTTATCGTGAGCCACCGACATGGGGTAAACACGAAACTTAATTAAATCCAGCATCGATTGAAACCATATTAATAATTGGAAATTTTTCCAGGGAGAAACATTCGCCTTGCATACAACATTTCAAATTAAAATTGACTTTTAAGCAATTAATTTGAAATTTGATTTTCATTTGAAATATTGTATGCGAAGCGAATGGTTCTCGCTGGAAAAATTTCCAAGTATTAATATAATTTCAATCGATGCTGGATTTAATTAAGTTTCGTGTTTGCATCATGTTGGTGGCTCACGCTAAATATTGTTTCTTGTGCTGGGTTTGTAGCCTTGCCAACATGTAATAGTGAGAAATTTTTCAGCCTGGGTATCGTTCCATGTGATTTAGTCGGTAGAATGTCAGTGCACTGTACTGATGGCCCGGGTTCGAGTCCCAGCATGGAATCATTTTCACTATTTGCGTCTTTTAAGCAATTAATTTGAAATTTGATTTTCATTTGAAATCACAGTGTTTATGACAAGTTCGTCACAAATGACACATATTTCACAAATTGGTCACAGTGTGACTTCAAAGCATTGTCGCTTTCGTCACAGGTTCGTCACAAAGTTAATGCCAAAATAGTCACAAATGACACACTTTTCACAAATTTGTCACACCGTGACTTCACAGAGTGGTCACAATGTGACGTCACAAACGACCTCTAAAACGGCCATAACGACCTCGCATTCTAGTCACTATGACGTCACATCGACGTCACGTGACGTCACATCGACGGTCACAAAGTCACAGTGTGACTTCACAACGACGTCGCCGTGACGTCACCATGCCTTACGGGAAGTGGGTAAGTGTGATCGCAGATCACACAGAGGGCTTCGTTTAACGTCTCTTTCAAAACACTTTATCCTGAAATTAACAAATAAAAACTATTAATAGATAATTAATAATACCTTGCATAAATGGCAGCATTATAATAGTAAAAGCGATCTGTTCTTTAGTTTTCCTAATTTTAACAAATATCCATCAATTGTCTGCGCGATAAAGCATCTCTTTTACAAGTATAAAAATCGATTCTTTCATAAATAGGAAATTTGAGGTCCGATTTTTTTTTAATTTAGATTTTATGAATCAGCGTACGAAATAACATCCGGATGCAAAAGAAGCAAATTTATAAAATCAATAGTTAAAAATTTTTGTTCATCTATTATCAAACGCGAATATAAAAATTTATCTTTTTTTCTTTCCGTGTCACATAGCCTGCCGTTTAAAAAAGGCAATTCTGGAATTAACTACCAAAAAATTAATTATCTTCGCTTCCGATTGTTGAAACTAAAAATTAAAGACATTCTGAAATAGAATGAAATTTTACGTCGGATGGCATAAAAATCGTAGCTAAAAAATCGATATTTAATAAATAAGTCCGTTTCTGACCACAAGACGCACCTGTTTTATATTCTCTCGTTATCGCCGAAAATTCAATGTCATCAGATATCTGCCGCCTTCACAAATGAAGGAAAAAAAAAATTCTTGATTTTTAACGATTTTCCGTGTTTTTAGGGTACGATCGAGATACTTTTTTTAATTTCTGAAAGCTGATTATTTTCCCCGTCTTGTGGCGCCAATTTTGAATTTCTGGGATGCGTAGGGAAAAAGTAATCGCGTCTTAAAAAATCACATTTTCTTATCTTTCGTTAAAATGACACCTGTTTTTAATCGGTAGAGATCGTTTTTGTAATTTGATGAAAAATCCATGCTTTTGTTGCATTATGAAAGCCTTTTCGATCTTGTAATTGGGTTTTTTTAATTAATAACGTCCTTTAATTACGACTTTTTCAAAATTTTATGGTTTGTCGTTTGTTACGAGGTGTTTAGCAGCGAAATTTCAATATCCAACATATATAGTTTCGGAGAACGGACTCTGTGACAGACAGACAGAAGAGTCAGACGAATAGGGTTGTGTCAGATGAACGAAACCCTAAAAAATCAATTTTTAAACTTATAAAAGTGATACTTTTTCGCACAGACAATTGACGGGAATTTCTTAAAATTAGGAAAACTAAAGAACCGATAGCTTTTAACATAATGGTGCTGTGATTTATGCAAGGAATTATTAATTTTCTGTTAACAATTTTGATTTGTTAATTTAAGGATAAAGTGTTTTTAAAGAGATATTAAACGAAACTCTCTGTGCGATCTGCGATCACACTTACCCAATTGTTTAAAATACGATCCCTAAGGGAGGGAACAGGGGGCAAATTTACTTAATGGTTACGTTTGATTTCCTATAGAGAAATTAGCATCAGCTTCAACAATGAGCATTTGTTGAAAAGTATAAATGACAGGATTACCACGATAGCGCCAAAGTTTAGCCAACTTGGCGAAATATCGCCAAATTAGGCTGCAAAAATAAGCTGTCATATATGAAACCAACTTGTAATAACTGGCTAATTTGGCAAAATTCTCATTTAAAGCCACTAATCTTCAATAATCGAGCTCACCTCAATTTAATTTAAACTTCGTGCATTTAAGGAGGAGGGGGGGGGGGGGTGTTCAAGACATTTCTACTTTTTAGTGCATTTAAAAAAAACATAAATCTTTTCTAAACTTTTGTGAACTTTAATGAAAGTACGTTTTTCAAAAAAAAATTATATTTATATTTATTTTTCTATTTATTTCCGCTAAATATTGCAATCGACGTCCCAATTCGATGGGGAAATCTCGCGGTGATAAAAGAACTTTGAAAGCGTTAATTACAGATGGTATTTCAGATACTCACATAAGTATTATTGAATTTACTTAATATGAGAAAGTTTCTTTTAAATGTATCTAGAGCATTTCATTAATTTGATTTTGAAGAATAAAGATTTTAAAAATTTCTGTTTCATATATAAGCAAAATAACTTGGTACCAAATTTCTATAAAAGTTGCTTGTTTGTTTGTTTGTTTTACTTTTAGAGTAAAAGCTGTAAATCCGTTGTTATTACAGCTTATTACAATATGTTTACATATTTTATCGATAATTTTCATAGTCTGTATTCATAAATATTGCATAAGTGAATATTTCTTTTACCGGAATTTATAAAATGAGATTACGACATTTATAGCAGATTATTACTGAGTTTTTTATACTTTTAACCCTTTATCTCCCAAATTATGAAGTCCTGAAAATTTCATCTTCTAGCATTTTTCGTGAATTTTTGAAACGACATTAGCAGATTTACGCAATCATTTAATAAATTTTAGCAGGATTTCGCCAATTAAAATTAATTAATTAAATTTGAATTTATAGGGATTTCGTGCAATATTTATAACTCCACTCAAATCTTGCATTTAAAATATTTTTATAGTATTTTGCAGAGTTAGGAAATGTATAAATATAATGTTCTTACAATAGAAATATAGAACTATTTCCAAACTGAACACCCCCCCCCCCCCATGCCCAATTTTTCAACGTCAAGAAAGTTGAAAAGATTGCAAAGGAAAAAGTATTTATCCTTTTAAAAATATTTTAGTTTTGTGCAACCAATAATGCTTTTGAATCCATATAAAGTAAAGTATCTATAACTCATTCTAAACTGCATTACTACTAATCGATGTATTAAATGAACTTTATAACAAGCTATTTTAACGGTACTTTAAAGTATCGTCGAAGCATAAAGGGTTAATCAAATTCGGAATTACACGATATTGACAATTCTAAAGAAAACTTTTTGTAAAAAGTTATTTTCCTTATGATTTTTGTGAACATTTATTTGAAGATAAATTCATATTAGCATATTATTTTCTAAACTTACAGGTAATTGTAAAATGACATTTTAATTAACTTGAAATAACTGGGAAACTCAAACTTAATTAGGAATCACTTTGAAATTGATTGTAATTTAGTTAAAAGATTTTCCTATTATTTAAGATATTAACTAAAATATGTGCTTAGTTGTAAAGACTTTGATTTTTATGTATTTAAGAAATAAAATGTCAATAGAGCACTTTTTATTTAAACTCCGATTCCATAATATAATGCCTTTAATAACTGTATTTGGTCGAGGAACGAACAAATATACACTGTAAAAAAATATAAAAGTTCTTTAATAACGGAAAATATAATATAAACACGAGCGAAAATATACAATAACCACTTCTGACAAAGAAGGTCTCCATACGAGCATACTCCGAAAAATCTGAAAAAATTGTAGAATGTTCTACTCATGAGGATAGATATGTTTATAAAAAAAATTCAGCGGAAACTCGATAGGCGTCCGTAAAAACTAATGAAAATTTCAATATTTGGCGATTTGTCACCGGTTGGCGATGGAATAAAATTTCAAAAAATACTTTTTTATGTCAAATATTCTTTATGATAAAAATGTTTCATATTGAACTTGTTTAAATAAATTTAATGTTAATTTAGTTTTGTCAGTTTTAGTTTGATTTAACTATAGTTTTCTCATATATATATATATATATTTATAATGAAAGTTAACTATGAAATTTCATGAGTTAAAACAAAATTTTAATTAATTAAAATTGTTTCAATTTCAAAATTAGGTCCAATTGAGCACTGTCGATCCAATTTTGTTGCTATGAAAACTACGACTTCTTTTATATTGAAGATGAATAACTGCAGCATTTTTCATCTTGCATTTATTTTGGAATACTCTTAAATACATGAAAATAATTTTTATGTATGAAATTGTTTTTAAAGAAATAAAATTAAATAACAAGCAACATACGTAATACAAAAAAATGTATTTATTAAACTCTCTCATTGTTTAAGTTTAAACTCATTAAATACTATTTACACGCATTCTAAAAATCAATTAACAAGCAATTTTCAGGTGCATTAAAATCGTTCGCTTTTGGTGAGGATAAGTACTGCTCGCCAAATAGCGGGAAGCTTTCATCTTTTCGCGCCAAATACACGAAAGTATTTTATTTTTTTACAGACTTTCTACTGTAATTCCACCGCTAAATTTGACTGATCCTTTATTACATGCATAAGCAGTTTAATTAGTATTTTTTTTTCAAAATATTCTGAGTATTCCCGCTGAGGAAACCTTCCTTGTGAGATACCCAAGAATCCAAAAAGCATTCTTGATCTTTCGAAATCTCAGAAACCAATCGTTCGCTTTTGGTGAGGATAAGTACTGCTCGCCAAATAACGTGAAGCTTTCATCTTTTTTTCGCGCCAAGTACATGAAAGTATTTTATTTTTTTTACAGACTTTCTACTGCAGATCCACCGCTAAATTTGACTGATCCTTTATTACATGCATAAGCAGTTTAATTAGTATTATTTTTCAAAATATTCTGAGTATTCCCGCTGAGGAAACCTTCCTTGTGAGTTACCCAAGAATCCAAAAAGCATTCTTGATCTTTCGAAATCACAAAAACAATATATCTCAAAGATTTAAAGAAGCATTTATAAAAACAAAGTTTCTTTTGCTGCCATTGATTCTCGGAATCATTTTCGAGTAGTTTTTATTGTGTATTAATCAATTTTCGTAACCTGGAATACCTTGGTTTTCAGATGCTATCACTTTTCAAGTAAATATTTTCGCTTTCAACGAACATGTTTTACAGGCAAATATGATAAATTACGGCATTAACATTAACATTAGTACTATTTTGATATTCTCGCGCGTATGCATTCAGTTACGGAGCTCAAATTGAGAATTATTAGCATTCTAAATATTGAAATTCCGGTTTCGGAAAAATTATTAACCCTCTCGCTGCGTAATTGTTTTATCAAAATAGCTTCAAAAATTGCTTATTTAACCCCTTCACTACGAGAGTCTTTTAAGAAATTTTATTCTTTTGTCACCGGTTTTTCAAAACAAAAATTTTTTTCTAATTTAATCAGTAAAATGTTCCGATTAAATACGGCAAAATTTACAGTAAAAAAGTAACTGGTGGGAATAATCAAGGAGGGTTAATTAGACGGAAAATGTACATCACCGAGGAAATCTCGGGTTGCGCAAATTTTGCTACATTTACGTTGCCCGAGGAAATCTCGGGTTGCGCAGCGAGAGGGTTAACGCACAATAAAAATTACTTGGAAATGTTTCTGAAATTCACTGGTAGAAAAAGAAACTTTTTTTATAAATGTGTTTTTAAACAGAATTCAAAAATACCAAGTGTAATTAGCGTGATTTTGGATTCGCATATCTGAAGTTTGAAAAATCGATTTATATTTTTAAAAAATGCTATTATAATTAAGTTATAATTCACATTTCTTTCGAAAATTAATTTCAAAATGTATAATTTTTCGATATATTTTTTAAGGTTCAAAAAACCTTATTAAATAAAGATGAAAATATTCTATTTAGCAATCCGTTACTTTTTCATATTAAAATCGTCCATAAAAGTGTTTATCAGGTACTATTTTATGCTATTCTTAATGAACCAATGAATTCATTTTTTTCACTGATAAAAATCTTCGTAATCAAAAAGTAATTTAGCTAAATTGTAGCTTCCTAATTGTATGCTAATTATCTTCTGCTATCACTTTGATTTTTGCCCTTTTTTAGATTCCCATTAAGGTGAGCTCATTACTTAGGAATAATCACTTATTTTGCTTGATTAAAAAAATTATGTGTTTTAGCTTTTGATCATTAATAAATTAAAGTTGCAGATTTTTCTTTGTTAAGGTAGGGTGGGCATTTAAAATATGTATTCTACTTCTGCATACACAGCAAAGTTTAATCTAAAGCATATTCATAAAATAACTAATCACATATATATTAGATAAATATTTAAAAATCGATGTACCCCGCATTTATTAACATAATTGTATCAAAACATGCATTATAATCACTTATACACAGATTAAGTAAAATGAAGCTATAAAAAGTGATAAAATATCTTTATTAAGTTTGACGATCGTTTCGTCGCACAAACGGCGACAATTTCAAAATCATTCACGATAGAAAATATTTTTACATTTATTTATTTATTTACTTATTGAATAACAAACATACGACTTGTGTGCTTGGCATGAGAGCCCGCTTATAAGTCGGAGACAAGATAGCACAAGGAAATATTACAACACAAGAGTAATACACCCTGGGAGTTCCACACAAAGTGTATGTGCAATGGAACCAGCGGGAATCGAACCCACAAACTCTTACGCACAAGCGATTAGCTGACTGGTGCTTTGACCATTCAGCCACAGAGCCCCATATATATCGTTACATAATTTAAAAACAATAAACATAGTAAACACATAGTAAAAACATTACAAACATAAAATTAAATTAAAATTAAATTAGTTATTTGCGAGCGTGGATTAATTTTCATATAATTTAACAAAACAATAACATGGTAAACAATGTCACAAGACAACATGCATAACGAAAAACATTGCAAAACGTAAAATAAAAATAAAATTATCTTGGCTAGTTGCGAGCGTGGATTATCCCTCCTATCATCCATTATCTATCATCCCTCATAATGCTCAAGCACCTTTTTCATACAAAGTTTCTGAATTTAGACATTCTATTCATAGAGCTTTCACAGTTTGTACCCCCGAGCAATTAAATAGTGAAATAAATAAAATATATGATATTGCAAGAAACAATGGATACAAAGAAAGAACCATAGAAAAATAATTTAAGAGTTTAAAGAATAAAAAGAAAAGAAATTTCAATCCACAAAATTCCATGTTATCCACTTTACAATATTTTCCTGGTTTCTTCAAACGTTTGAAATATAAACTCAATAAATTCAATATCTCACAGTCGCAAAACCTTCTATGAAATTAAAAATTTAGTATGCAAGAAAATGGATCCAATAGATTCAAGCCAGTTATCAGGAGTATACGAAATTCCTTTCACCAAAGAAGATTGAGCAAAGCAGTTTTATATAGATATGACAAGTAGAAAACTTAAAACTAGAATCAAAGAACATATAGCAGACATCAAATACAACAGAAGAACCACAGCTTTGGCCAGATTATGCTGAAGAACCTTTACAGATCAATTTTTAAAATAGCAAGTTAATTTATACATCAAGATTTCATTTACCATCCATAATCCGAGAATTATTAAAGATATTTTTACGCAACAAGAATATTTGCAATGATTCAGTGTCCCTTGATTTACTTAAATTTTGGAAAGAGATGCTATGTAATTTTAGTAACAATAGTAAAAATTAATCGACGCTCGCAAATAGGCAAGATAATTTTATTTTTATTTTATGTTTTGCAATGTTTTTCATTAAGCATGTTGTCTCGTGACATTGTTTACCATGTTATGTTGTTTTGTTAAATTATATGAAAATTAATCCACGCTCGCAAATAGCTAATTTAATTTTAATTTAATTTTATGTTTGCAATGTTTTTCATCATGCATCATGTCTCGTGACATTGTTTACTATGTTTATTATTTTTAAATTGTGTAAAAATATTTTCTATCGGGAATGAAATGTTGCCATTTGCGCGACGAAACGATCGTCAATCTTAATAAAGATATTTTATCACTTTTTATAGCATTATTTTAGTTAATAATTGTAACAATTACTCATTATTTATCTTTATCGAAAACAAATGTTGTCATATATTTTAAAAATACCTTCTTCTCAAATTTGACGTGAAATAGTCAATTATTACACATATTTTAATATGAAGAGCTATGTGAAGTTTTAACTCCTTTTAAGCTCAGTTTAGAAATTGTAATATGAAATTTTATTTTAAAAATATGTATAAAATTTAAATTTTAAATTTATGCTACATAGACATATTTATTTTGTTTTAGAAAAGGAATCTTTTTTAGAAATTTCAAATTAAGAAATAAAGAATATCAATCAGTGATAATATGCTGGCTATTTAGTAATCTAATAGCTAAATTCCAGTAATTATATTAAAATCAAAATAGAGCATGACTGTCATTATGCTGTTTATATTTTTCCGGCAAAAAAATACTGGCAATTTCAAAGCAAAATTTCCACTTCTTCAAAAATTTTAGTGAGCTATTTTAAAATACTTATTCTTAGAAATATGTGTCATTATATGGCTAAATATAAATATAATACGGTTAAGGTTAACCATAAGGTTAAATATGAACATAATGCTAGCTAAGTTGACAATCCTGTTTCTTTATTACTTCATTTTTATGTGCGTTCATATTTATATAAATACGTAACACCTAAGTCGTCGTTTGGTCCGTTCGTTTGTTCGCATATAACAGCGCAAAAACTAACAAACCGAATGGTATCAAATTTAATATATATAGCAGTTTCAGAATTTTGTTTAGTCATTTCAAATTTTATGAAAATCGAGTCAAAACTTAAACATATATTGATAAACGTTTTGTTCATTCTATTAAATCCTATCATAATTAATTCGGTGATATCCCATGATAGGTAATGATTCTTAAGTGCCATGGTGATTACGTAATGTTTAAGATGAAGTCATGTTATTTCCGTATTACTGAGTGTGATATACATAATCGTATTAAATGTTGTATTGTTGTATTCTTGCATAAGAATGCAACAGCAATTGCACCACGATCTGAATGTTTATAAAATTAGTTATAATACGAACTCACCTCATTTGACATGTTTGACGTACAATTTCCGGCTTGTAAATAATTATAGCAGTTACTGGTACTCGTCTCTTATATATATATAACCTTATATATAGCTCACAAAGGTTGTATCTGAAACACTCATGAGAAATAATTGATTTTTTTTTTTTTTTTTTTTTTTTTTTTTTTTTTTTTTTTTTTTTTTGTAGAAAGTTTTTCTCGTACACTGTAAAAAAAAATTGTAACTCTACAGATGTAAAGTTAGAGAAAGCTGTATGATTACTAAAATTTAATCTGCACAATGTACAAAAAAGATCTAACCTATAAAACTAGTTTTTGTCAAGCTACAGATTTCTGTAACTTTACAAAAGGATCTACTAAAATTACAGAAATCTTACTCGAATTTTATCTGTAACCCGAGTTGCAGTTACATAAAAAGTTGTAGGCATCCCAGTTTCCTGAAAAATTCTTAGTAATTTAACAGATTTTTTTATTTACAGTGCAAATCTGTATCCGTTACATGAATTTTTGTTGTGGCCTTTCTATAAAATGTTCTAAGCATCCCAGTTTCCTAGAAAATTCTGAGTAACTTTATAGATTTTTTTTACAGTGTATTTCCTCCATTTGAAATAGGAAATTTTCTTTTAACTTTTTGCTATTTGAAACATGCATGTCAAACAAAAATTTACAGATCCCATTATTTCAGTGTAATAATGATTATAGAGCACCTTCCAATAATTTAATTTTTTTAGACTTCCAATATTTTAAAAGATATTCTTGGGGACTACTTACGTCTTAAACATGACCGGCATAACAAGTTTCATGTTTCTAGATTCAACAGATTCAAAGAAATCAGAACTTTAGAAAGTTTTTGCTCTTGCTGCCACCATAATTTTACCACCATTATTTTTATTGGTATTACATCTTATTGATATATCCAGAGATTACCCCTACAAACAAGCAATTGTACTGAACAACTGCTGTTTTCAAACAATTTTTTAAAAAACCTAAAATTAGCTGTTTTGGTCTAATTTCTTCCTACTATAGTTAAGTGGGGACAGACGCCGCGGTCGGACAGATGCCGCAGTGATTGTGTAGGCGACACTATCGTTCCCTAGACCAACTTTAGACGTTCCTAATGTTTCTCTGTGCTGAGTGATGTGTTGTATGCGTTTCCACCGCTTAATTGTCAGTATTTACGTATTTATGGCACTTTTTATTGCTGTAACCTGCATGGTAAGATGCTAAAATTATTCTAATGCAGTTTTATTACCTATTTTAAGAAAATTAAATTTCATCCCAAAATCGATTTCAACTATAGACTAGATCCTCGTGGAATACAGACATGTGCTTTCCTTTCTCTCACATCGCTCACATGATACAAAATGGCGGCGCGGCATCTTACCCGACACTGTCTGGTAGATGCCGCACCGAGGTTGAGGGACAGATGCCGAAAAATATTTTTTTGTTTTTCGGTTTAATAAATTCATGACTGCGATTTAAGTAGAACTTACATTTAAATGAATGTACATTAGCGCATTCTGCTACTTATCAAAATATTCTTAGCAACAATGATGGTTCACCATGTATGAATAAGGTAAACGTTGGCCGTTTACAATTATCACCATCTAAACTATTAAACAAAATATCTCCTAACTCAATAGTCAAAAGACCTATTCAGCCAAGTAAGAGAAAGTAAAAGGATGCAAATAATACAAGCACAGAGTTTATAAACAATAAAAAAGAAGAAGGAAATGAAAAACAAAAGAAACTAGAAAGCGTCAAAGAACGACAACTTGGCGGAAGTAAAATTTGTAAAAAGAGGAAGGAAAACATCAACTTGAAAACGCCTTACTTGAGGAAAAAACTGAAATATAAGTCATCTTCCGGCAATGGGTAAATTGTTCCTCTTATGGATTCTGATGGCAGAACTGGATTGGAATTTGATGTTTCTGCGTATGTTGAGCGGCTGGAGTCTTATCAAGTCTAAAGCGCACAGAATCCAGTGCATGAAATTCAATCGATAGCTGCATGAAAAAAGCTTACTTTACTTTTGCAAAGGGTAGTGTGGTGTGATTGGGGGCGAATGGAAATACAAAATCAAAGAATGAGAAGAAAGGCCAAAAATAAAGAAACTAGGGCCTAAATAGAATAGAACTAATACTTACATTAAGAGCAAACTGCAATGTTCGCCTGGATGTAAATCAGTGATTTATATCTTTTTTTGGAATTATGCTGTCTATTGTTTCCCGTATATATGCTATACATTCATGTAAATTCAAATGATTTTCTTTTCATTTTCGATTTTTGTCTTAAGTTTTGTTTATAGAGATTATGCTTTTGCATTTTACACCTTTCACACAATTTTTCACAATTTAGTGATATATATAATTTTTGTAAGTTTACTGTTATTTATTTTCATTTTAAGTAGTTTGAGAAAATAAAAATGTGATTTGTTTGAAAAAAAATAAACAGTCTAGCATTTTTCTCCATGCGACATGTGTCCCACACCCCATGCGGCATGTTATCCAGCACATAAAAAATGATGTTAAAAAGGACCCGTGGGAAAATAATTATGCCTACTTTATTAAGAGGGTTTTAACTTGTTTAACATAAAAATTAGATTCTAAAGGGCTTGATCAATGATTTCTGGTACTTAGTTTGTTGTTTTTTGCTTTATTGTACATTTTACAAGAAGAAAAGAAAAACTGCGGCATCTGTCCCCACTTTACTATAAATGTAAGAGAATATTTTAAAACTAAGATAAGTTTTTATGTTTTCATATACTACATATCTAAATTCATGTGTTTATAGCGCATATTTCTCACGCGGATTTGTTTGCTTTCGTGTTTGTTCTAGCCTTGAGATTATCTGTTTTAAAAAATGGCGCAGTTGCCTTAATTGGACCAATTTCCGTTGCTTAAATTAGACCAGATATACGATCATAAATTTGAAAAGTACGTAATAAATTTTGAGGGCTGTACACTTTGGATACTATTTTTGTTTGTTTGTTTTTTAATGCATGCTTCTGCACTTATGCCTGACGTGGAGATAGACACTGCAGATAGATATTTTATTGTTTACCTGATGTCACTTGCATCGTACAAGATAAGCATTTTAAATATTCAGCGAATTTTACCTTCGTATAGTAATTATAGCGCGAGGTAATTAAAGATTCTGTTCATTTTTTTTTCATCAGTGACAATAAATATGTGGTAGGCAAAGAATAACGGCTAACCCTCTGGCAGGTCTGCATTCTTTGTGATTGTGCCATACACATTTACATATTATGTCCATCGATAGAGGCGCCTGTCTACTTTGGTGCCATAATCCTGTCGCCTTAATTGTGGCCTTGCATACACAAAGACGTCGTAAAAACTGACCTTAAGGGGGATGAACAATCGAATAGAACCACTTTTCTTGCTAGTGAGATTTCAGAGTGAGATTCAATAATCCTGACACCTACTAAAACTAAGAATGTAAATGAAAAAAAAGGATGAAAACGACACTGACAAACAGTTTAGAAGAAAAAAAAATCAGTGATAGCAAAAATTGTCAAAGATATAGGAAAGGAAAAGGAAAGAGTAAATTGTGAAGAGATTAACCCGTAAGATGGCTGCAGCTACAAAACCCTCAAAAAAGTCAAAGAATCATTAGAAATGTTATCTCCCTTGCCAAAATCAGTTAAGCCAAAGTACAGAGGGAGCCAAAAAAAGCTAGGATAACATCTTCCCCATATAAAGTACACCTTGAACTGAAAAAAAAATGACAAAAAGTAATCTCTCACAGCACAAACACAATTGAAACACCAAGTTTTAAGAAAAAGCGTAATTCAATTGCAAAGAAGATTGTTGAATGGATGAACTACCGACATAAGGCAAAGAAAACTTCTGTTGGGAAAAAAGTAATGATTCAGAATTCAAACAGAAATATCGACACAGTGATGATTGTTTTTGCCTAATTTGCATGAAAAATAAACTAGAAGAAATAATTCAGTGTTCAGATTGCCAAATATGATTCCATGTTATGGCGCTAGAATAAAAAACGTACAAAGAAAATCATGTGTAAGCCCTGCATCACTTCTTGCATGATATTCAAGTAACTGGCAATTAGATCCATAATTTCTGTTCTGAATTACTTAAAACTTTGATTTATAATTCGAATGCGTTTTTATTTTAAACAATTACTCTTACTTTCAGACATCTGATTTAATTATGCACTGGGTTTCGAAATGATATGAACGCCCAGTTTTTCAAGCATAAAAAAGAAGAAAACGTTACAAAACAAACTGAAATCTAATCAATGTTAGAAATAGAACAAATCGTTTTAATTTATAATAAATTTAAATGAGACGTTGATTTATGCATAAAATAAACTGCATTTTTCCATTTTGAGGTGTTTCATAATGATATGATCATTGGCTGAAAATATAGATTAATAGCCAATTAATAGCACCAGATCTTTTAATTAATGTAAAAACGTGACCAGGCATGAAGTTGACTAAGCTTTTTAATACATTTTAGTCGATTTCATTCCAATGGAAGATGATAGCATCTTTCAATTCTGAAATTGTGGCATATTGTTTTCCATTTGCGTAAACGGGTCTAACCAGTAGTCTCCATACATTTTCCTTTGGATTTAAATCAGGAGAAACAGATGGCCATGGAATTGCAAGTACACCATTATTAAGAAATAATTACCAAGTGTTGTTTGCCGTGTCGATGGATGCATTGTCTTACTGGAACATCAAGAAAAGTCCACCAATTTCCTCAGAAAATGGCAGAAAGTTTTCTTTAAGTAAATTTTGGTAGGTTAATGCACTCATCCTTCCTGAGGGAAACGCAACGTTGATTTTGCCATGAAATCCAAACGCAGCCTAAACCATGAGTGAACTTCCACCCTGCTGCCATTTTGAACACGTTTCTAGTTTCTTGTGCAGATCGTGCCATTAATAAGAAAAACCGTCCAGACCATCCAAATTGAATTTTTTTCATCGGAAAATATTACTCTTTCATATTCTAACTTGCAGGACATGCAATTTTTTGACCAATACAAGCGATTCTGCTGATGTATTTCCTGTACCTCATCATCTTAGAGCTCTTGACTACTCTGGACAAGGAACTTTTTGAAACTGCTATCAGTGGATCTCTTGAAAGTTCACTGAAAGTTCTTTTCCCATTGCTCATTCTTTTTATAATGGCTATTTTTTCCCTTTTGGACAGCTTTGCCGGACGTCCCGGAGACTTCTTTGCTCCATAATCTTCTTCTAATCGAAGAAAATTTAATGTTACACCTGGAGATCTTTTCAATTACTTTGCGACAGTTCTGGCCGAAAGTCCTTGATCCTTAAAATCCACAATTTTCCCTTTCTCAAAACTACTTAAAGAACTTTTACGACGCATACTTCTAGAACTTACTTTGCGATCAGGTTTGGAAATTTCCTAGCCTTCGAAGTATCTTTATATGCTAAACTAATTTGCATATTTCGGTTTTTTCTTCTCGAAGTGACATTCAATATTCCTGTACAGTTTCCATGCTCATTTAATGATAATTTCGATCAATGTTCATATCATTTTACAATACCATTTTTTTTAGATAATTCGTATTTTCAATGAATTTAAAATTTGATATTTCTTTTACAGCTGTGTATTATGTAAAATTAGTGTATTTGTCTCGAGAATGGAGTTTTCTGATAATTATTACTGAATTTTTGCCAGGATATCACAAAATTACTAGGTGTTCATATCATTATAAAACCCAATGTGTTTCATTGCTGTTGTTTTGTTTGATTGTTTCATTTACCGCAAACTTTGCTTTTAATAAAATTTTTTACATTCCCTTCTCATTTAAAACAGCCTAATAATGTTTGCTCCAATTTGGAAGACTGGGGCTCCAACTTAGGCGACCAGTCGCTGAATTTGGACCACTTTTGACAATTTTTTCTAATTAAAATAAAACTTAAGATTTTCAAAAGGAAATTCTAAAGGTTCTAAAGATTTTTTGGTTAGCAGATGAATAGATTGGCCAAGTGTAGTGATATTTTGCAGATATACAAAAATGAAGTGGATTACACCTGAAAATAAGTGAAGTAGTCCAAATTCGGCTACTCTGCCCTGATGTAAAAACAGAAATGAGCAGATTAAGTCGAGAGTTATTATTATATAAAATCTCAAATCTTGATGCTAATAAATTCCGATGAAAAAATAAACAAAAATAAATGGCTATTTTTTTTCTTTAAATTTTATTATTTTTACATATGACAAAAGTAAAAGAAAAAAGTACAGAATAACAGAATTTTTTACTTAAATTTGCCTTACAGTAAATTGTATTATTTATTGTATGATAGCATTTATTTCTTTAACTTATAATGCAGAGTATCCCAAAAAGATTGAAATTCGCCAATCGTTTACCTGTTGGAGATATGTTGGCAATGTAAATTGCAAAAGTATTCAAAATAAGGTTGGATTCAAAATTATGTTAATGTGAAAGCGTATGTTATACTTACTTATGTTAATGCCTCCTGCAACATGTGTTAATGCGTCTCGCCATTAGTTTTCAAAATGTTACACTTTTAAAAATTTCATAGGGTCCTTTGGTCCAATAATTTGTTTTTAGAAAGCATTTATCCATACCCTGACGAGTAAAACAATAAAAATTTTATTCTACAATGACTAAAACTAACTGAGATATGATACTATGAATTTTATATTTTCCAGTTTTCCAGCACTAAAAAGGGACAGACGATTTTTTATTGCCGGGCAGCACCAAAATTTTATAAAAATCAAAGTATCATAACTCGGTCAGCTTTGTTCGCAAAATAATAGGATTTTTACAGTCTTATTTTCAGAGCATGGGGAATGTTTTTTCTAGATATAGCTTGTAGTACCCAAGGACTGTATAAAAATTTTAAAAGTCTAGCTTTTTTAAAAAATAATTTCAAGACTATTTTTTCAACACAATCTTAATTGCTAGATTATTGGAGCATTTTTAGTTTACATACCTGCGTAGAAGAATAGAATTTTTATTGTTATACACGACAGATCGAGAAGAAAATGCTTCTGAATATATCTTATCTGACCCGGGTAAGGTTTAAAAATTTTAAGAATGTACTTATTTGAAATACACGACGGAGCAGGAAGAAAATGTTTCTCAATATAACTTATGTCACCCGAGTTGGGTATAAAAATTTTAAAATTGTAACTATTTGAAATACACGACAGAGGAAGAAGAAAATGCTTCTGAATAAAACTTATGTTACCCGGTGACGTTATAAAAAACTAAAAATCATAACTATTTGAACAGTAATTCCAGGACTATTTCATCATCATATTCTTAAATCCTATCTTAATTTAAAACAACACTGCAATTTTCCTACGTAACTCCAACAACTAAAACATTGAAGGCGTTTAAATTTTTTGGCACATTCTGTATCAGTAAAAGAAAAAATATGTATTTTATAATAGTTGCTATTTTGTTATTTACAATTATTTCATAATGGTTTAATATTTATGCTATTAGATAATTTATCTGATAATATTCACCCAATTATCTGATAATTTCGATTTTTTGACTTACACTTAATCCCTTTTGAGTGATAATTGGGTGCCTACTTTATATTTTTTGGAGACTTTTAAACTATAGATTGTACAATTAGTATGTGTTAAGAATTTTAATGAAAGAAACAAAAAAATCTCCAAAAGATTACACATAAATTAACATTAAAAATTAATCAGTTTGAATAAAAAATAACCATATATCTTTTTGGGCAGTTCTCATTAGATGGGATCAGGTCATGCATCATAACTTTAAACCTTTTCAATAAATAAATATAATTATCATCATTTAAAAGATTTTTTGTCACTGAGTTTTTAAAATTAACCTAATTTATTGTAAAAAGGTATTATATATATCCAAAAGAAATTATTGTGGGGTAAAAAGTCGATTTTGGACAATTATAACCTTAAATGATCCAATAAAGGACTACACTCTAAAATTGGGAGGAGTGAAAAGTTCACTCTTTGAGAGAGTGACAGGCATTTTCACTGTTTTTGGAGTGAATTTTATAAACATACACTCCCTAAAGAGTGGAATTTTCCACTCTCTAGAAAGGAGTGAAATGTCTCACTCCAGAAAGTGTCACTTACATATGCATTGCTTATTAACCAGTCAGAACAGCAAGGCGAAGACGCCCTTAAAAGATAAGAAAAATGATCACTTTTTAGTCCGCAATATTAGGATTAACAGATTAGGGTATCATTAGAATTATTCTTTATGGAACACATAAGGTAAGTCTTATTTAATTTTAAACATTTATTCGTGTAGATATGGAATGTTAAGATTATCAGCTAAATAGTTTTATGTTGTATAGAAAAAGATTGATCGTGGAGTGTTTAAAAGTGATTGTCTATTATATTTCTTCATGTAGCGGTTTGAAATATAATTGTTTTAACAATTGAATACCACACAATGATTAGCAAAAAAATAAACAAAACTTCATTAGTTCGGCCAATTATTATAAAAAAATGAGTGTAAATATTCCATTCTTCCCATTTAATACTCTGATGCAAAATACTTTTGCCAACGATCGAAAAAAAAAATTTCATCTCTTTCGTTTGAAAGGCTGACTGACTCAGAAAATATCTGGATTTTTTCAATTCATAGCAGACACGATGTAAACATTAATTTGTCGTTATATGAGATTTTTTTTTTTTTGGTTTATTACTGATTTCTGATTATATACATTTAGAGTATTTATCATCATTATTATTGTTTCGGAGTTAAATATGATATTTGACATTTGTGATATTACGAAAAGGTTGGTATATTATTATTTTTTTAATTGTATGTGCAGAATTGAAACAAAATGGCGATATGTGCGATCGTTATTAATTTTCAGCAGTCCTTATATAAAAATATGATTTATATCAGGTAGTAAAATCACACTTAATTGCTTAAAAAATAATTCTTCAGAGTTTGAAGCATTGTTATTTATTTTAAATATTTTCTTTGTAGCAAATGTACTGAAAAAGATTATTTAACAAGAGTATTCGAATCACGGAATGATCGAAATGCCAATACTTTCCCCGGTGAATTTATAGTTATAAATGGTCTAATATCTTAAATCGTAGAAAGAAGTATTCTGATGTTATTTGTTGAAATAGATAGCCGCAGTGTAAAAATAAAATATATTTAGTACGTATAATACTGTATAATAAGTTGAAAGATGTTAAACGGTCGGACTACAGTCGTTTGGCATTCATTTATTTAATGCTATATGACAGCTGCAACAAATTAATCAATCAATCGAAAAGATGGTGAATGGATGGCTTGTAACAGTTGAAGATTTTTCGGAAAATTTTCGTATTAAATGTCAAATTAGTCCTAAATCGTTGTACTTTGATACACAAAGCATAAATTTCCATCCAACAGTTTGTTTTGATTTGATCTCCACACATGAGTAATTATTAAGCAAAGTGTGACTTTGGTTACATCTGACATAAAACGTGACACTTTTGTTGCAACTGTATTTCAGCAACCACTATGGATCAACATAGGTAAAGAATTTTAATTAAATCACATTTCCCACCTCATTCTACAACGGTAATGGGAGACTTTGCATTTGATAAATAATTTACAGATGTATGTATTAAAAATTAGTTCTGTAAATGATTTTAAAATAAAACAAATGTCAATGTTTTTCTCTTAATTTATTTTCTTAAAATATTCGACCGATGAAAGCTGACGGCAGATCAAATGAAATGAGAGGCTTGAAGAAAGATAAGAAAAAATTTTAATATTAAAATATTTACATTTGATTAAAAGTGGGGGTTTTTTTTAATCTGTTCACACAAAAAATTCTGTACAATACAATTATAGATTTAACGTATTGTATTCTTATTTCCTTTCAATATTAAATTTAAGATTTTATTAAATAATAATTAAGTTACGAAAAAGTCGAAGACACATAAGCTACAGGACAATAATGCCAAAACTGTGTACCTACATGTCAGCAATGTCCAAAATTATGTAATCTACGAAGCACTTACGTCCAAAATCTGTAACCTACAGATCTGCTAATTAAATATTTTAATTAGTCAATTTCCTGTACATTCATTGTGTTTTAATGTTTGTATGCTATATTATAGAACATATATACTATATAATAAAACAAATTGTGTTAAATGTGAAATTTTTTAAAATTAATTCTACTTAACATTTAGTGTTCCCACAAATTTGATAATCTCCCTTTTATGATTTAACAGAATTTTAAACTTGCAACTTTTTTCCTGTTTAAATTAAAAAAATATACTGAATGTTTAGGCCATCAAATTAACAATTCTAACTCCCTCCACTTTGATTGATATAAAACAATTTTCTTTATAACGTTAATAAGAAAAAATGAGTTAAATTTCTTAAAAGAAAACATTTAAATCACTGCATATAAATACCTCGTTTTCTACAACGATGATCCCTTTTCTTTATTCGTTTATTTCAACACCTTCTTATAAAGTGATTTATCGGGGGGAAATTATTAACCGTTTTCATTCTCTTAGTACTTTATAAATAGAAAAATTGGAGTCATAAATAATTCTCACATGTTTTTTGGCTATTTTCTATTAAACATTTTTAATTTATGCTTTCCTTATAAGCACATACTTGATATATAGCTAAATAAACCATTCTGGTAATGGCTCTAAAGAAAAATTATTAGGAGTATAAAATATGCACTTTAAAAAATTTAATCTGCAATTTTAATAATAGTGTTTCATTTAGTAGGATTTTTTACAATAATGGGATAATAAATTAAACGAGCATGACATTAAAAAATATATTTCTTCATAATTGAACTTTTGCCACAATAATTTATTTTCAGTGAAAATAATCGTATTATAATTACTACAGGCATATATCAATATTAATAAAACAGGGGGTTATGCTAGTCTGTCTGTCTGTTCGTTTACACTCTCACGCTGTGGTGGATAAGGTCAGCGATACGACACTTGTTACTGAGGTACTCTAAGTCAAAGGTATACCCGAAAATCCGCTGAAAAGATTTTTTTTTCAAAATTCTATTTAGATTTTCTTGAAGGTAAGTTTTAAGGGATTTTTTGAAAAGGTATTTTTTTTCACATTTTTTTCTAAATATCGCAGTATTTCTTTTTTAAAGCACAGACTATAACAAAAAAAAAATGTTTTTCAGATAAAGTTTATCTCAAAACGTAATTTATGTTTTTTTAAGGACTAATTAAAAAATAAACATGTAATTTTTATATTTAATCGAAATATTGATTAATAATATATCTACATGAACAGTGACCTGCTAGCCTTTACATTGCAGTGAGGTAGTATTTAGTGTTTCTCTCAAAAGGAACTTCATGTAACAAGCTGCAATCTTTCTCATCATACTATATAAAACTTTGCATATTTCTTTCATACTATATAAACTTTGCAACACTTCCACATTTTAATTTTGGTTTTATTTAGCAAAATAAAAATCTTATTTTATCTTATTCTATCTATTTTTTCTCATTATCAATCTGAGTAATATTGGTTTGATACGCCTTCGAAGTAATACCGCTCACCGCTAGCGCCTTCTTAGGATTTCGCACAACTACACTGGCCTGCAAAAGTTAAGGTACAGGGACTGGATGCTTTCGATTGCACACGTTTCGTCGAATATCTACCAAAATTATTGGCGAATTGTTCTTGAAATTCTGGGATGAAAAGAACATGTTTGATTTCATATTTCTTGGTGAACATTTAGTCGGGAGGACAATTAGGAGGCTAATAATAAATTTAATAATAAAATAATATTTGCGATCACCTATGTAACAGAAAAGGCTGGAAATCTTTTGCCATTGTGGTAAATGACTATTTGGCTCCTGTTCAACGTTTGTATGCATTTGTGTAAGCATAACACTCATATTCGTGAAAATGTTATTGTGTCTGTGAAAAATTCAAAAGTTTTTTGCTTATAGCATACAGTGTTTTCAAGCAAATTTAACACAACTTTCCGAAAACTTGCAAAAGAATAGTAGAAACAGTATACTGCAATTAAAATATGAATATATATTATATTTGATTCGTTTGGGGAGAGGGAAGAGCTGGAACTTTTTTTTGTTGTTTATTGCAGGATTCCGTTATAAACAGGCTTTACTTATGCAAATAAATTTGCTGTATGGTACTTTTAAAAAAAATATGTATAATAATATTTGTTTACAGTTTTATTATTTCTTTTCCAGTATTGCAATTTATGTTGTGTTTGTAATTGCTTTTTCATCTAAAGGTTTTAAATAAAAAATTAAATTATTGAAAATATAATTAAATTTTAATTGAATTCATCAATTAATTTGGAATAAAAAAAGTACGAGACACATAACAATTAAAAAACTTAATATGCGAATTTGCACAACTTTGGAACTGAACAAGAGTCGGACCCTGGTAATTTGCACCGTCTCCACCCCTACCCCCCCCCCCCTCTCTGTACGGATCTGAGATAAAAATTTCAGATTCATTTAAGAATATTATTACGGGCCCGGGCAACGCCGGGCGCGTCAGCTAGTGGTTTTATAGTTCTTTGCGTATTAGAAAGCTTAAAATCATTAAACTTACTTGGTAACTGTATTTCGTTTTAGTGAAAATGAAGAAATAGTATATGTAATTGGGATTCATATTTTTTGTGTAAACAAAAGGGGTTTTTTAAATAAATTAAATAAAGGCAGAAATAATCGGTATTGTTGATAGAAACATTTTCAGGATTTTTTACCTTTATAAAACCAAAAAGGTGCTATTTTTTATCATATTTTTTTATAATAAAAAAGTTGGAAAATGCACGTCCAACGCGGAAAATTAGGTGAGTTCGTACTATAACAAGCTTTATAAATATGTTTTGCACCGTATATTGCACTGAATGTATATTTTAGTGCAGTTCATAAGTGCATATCAATTTCATTCTGTTCGAAAGGTTCTAACATAATTAAAAGGCACTTGAAATATTTTTTTTTCATCGGCCGTAATGTAACGGAAAACTTTTGACTGTACCTGTAATTTCACTATACATCCGATATTCATAAAATTTGCAATGACTTGATAAAAGTTTGTAAAAATTATATATTTGAAACTTCAGACCATTCGGTTGGGTACTTTTGGCTCTATTATATGCGGACGGACGGACAGACAGACGGACCGAACGACGACTATAGGTGCTACGTATTTACATAATTACGAATGCACCTAAAAAGCAGTTTCTTAAGCATTTATTTATTAAAAAATACTAGATATTACATGTCCTTCAAGATAAAGGTTAAATGACATTTCTCTTATTTTTAAAAGTTTATTTCATTTATGGACATGACACCTACAGAACAATATCAAGTGACATTTTTGCAAAGTGAACGGATCATATCACAAACAATAAGCTTTAAGAGGCACGATACGGCACTAAATCTTAAAATAGGTGAGCAATGGGAATGTTGTTGAGACATTGTTGCAATCGTAACACACATTCAAACAAAGAGCATTATTTAATGGCAAAAAAACTACGTTTCTGAATGCTTTTAGGTTCATTTATATTTTGTTTGGAAAATTAACCCATTAAAGACTGACGTTGCGTTTTCTCAACATTATACTTGTGATTTTTCTTTTTATGTACCAGTAACAGAGAAAAGTAAAATTTCTCTTATTTAATTAACACATTTCAGTCAGTGTTGCCATATTGGGGATTTTGAACCCATTTTGGGGGATTTTGAACCTCCAGGTGAATTTTTTGGGAACAAGTAGTTCGTGGAAAAATTTTTGGGTAAAAACTTGGAAAATTTTTTTCCACTATTTCACGTAAAGTTTACGAATACAACATTATAGCTTACCTGTATCACAGGTGCATTACGACCTACCTTGGACTATCCCCAGCTGAATTTCTAGGTCAGTAAGTGCGGCAGATTTTCTTTTATTAGTATAGATTTATTCAACAGTAATAAAAACAATTATTTAACCTTTTTTTTAAGGCTGGTTAATTTATGCTTGAAGGAATGACATTAGAACATTTTGAAAGACATATAATTGAATGCTAGAATCACATTGCTACGTTTGCAACTGAACATTGCTCATTGAATGCAGCAGACACCTTGTTTCTCCTTATAAGAAACTTGAATGAAAACTCGGTGGTATTAAACGGCATAAACCTTCACATTACTAAATCTTCAGGTCTAATCCGAAACGTTCTTTTGCCCTGTTTTTTAAAAGATTTAATTAAAGATTTGGAAAGCAAATATTTGTTTTTTCATTATTGAAGAATGCACAATGATTGATACAATGAAGGTGCTTTGTATTACAATTAGGTACTTCAGTAAGTATGACAAAAAAATGAAAATAAAGTTTTATAGGATAAGTCAGATAGAAGTAGATGATGCTAATAGCATCTGAGATTCATTCAAATCTCAATTGACTCAACTGATGGTCTAAACCTTGAAAAAGTTATTGGTATAAGCGTAGACAGAGCTATCGTAATGATAGACCAGCAACATCGATTGGCAACAATTTAAAAAGAAGTGTACACTGTTAAAAATTTTGCAGCATTCTGGCAGGTCATTTGACCGTTTTTTTTTTTTTTTTTTTTTTTTTTTTTTTTTTTTTCTTTTTTTTTTGAAAAAACGGTTTTATAACCATAATTTAACTATCTTCTGACCGTAAAATGGCCAATAATATTATCAGAATAGTGTTAAATTATGGTTGTGTAACCGTTTTCGGAAAAAACGGTCAAATGACCTGCCAGAATGCTGCAAATTTTTAACAGTGTAAACGAACTTGTCGTTGTAAAATGTATCACTCAGTCTCTTCGTTTTGCTGCGAATATGCATGCAAAATTATCTCGAGTTTAAATGTTTATTTTTTTTAAATGGGGATTTTTTTTTCAAAAAATGCTTGATTTGGGGAAATTTTTTTAGTTTAAATTAGTTAAACATTTTTTATACTGAAAAATTGAAAATTGAAAATTTACTTTTTAAAGTAGAAACTGCGTTGGGGAATTTTTCGGAAAAAACACTGATTTGGGGAAAATTTCAGAAATTTGGGGGAAATTGACTTTCGACTACCTGGAAACACTGATTTCAGAGATTCATACAGTAGCAGTAAGTGTTTAACAAAGAATGGTGTAAACTGAATAAAATTTCTATGCTGGTTCTTAATGGGTTAACATTGGTTGAATGTGTTAAAAACAGTTCGATTTCACATACAATACATTGGAACAATAATATTACAGAAGCTTCTACACGTAGTGTAATTAATATAGTCGTACAAATTAAATAAAGCTAATTATAAGCAGTACATTCTAATAAATAAAGGCACAGAATTTCTCCTCAAACATCGATATTGAGAAACATCAATATTAAAAATTGTAATAAAAAATAAATCATTTCCGAAAGCTTTCTGCTCACACAAGCATTTTTAAGCAACAAGTTTTCCACATAAAACTTCCACTTTTCTATTATAGAGACGAGGAGATAAACCCGGGTTTCCCGGGTCATAGAATGTTGGTGAAAACCATCATATATATTATTTCTGATGTCAACATTCTTTTTTTGTGCACAGTCTGTAAAAAAAATGCGACCAGTTTTCCTGTAGGAATCGGAAAAGTAGTTGCCCTTATCATACCGGAAAAATTTCCGACCCAGCTCGGAATAAAATCCGTAAAATACCGTTTTATCGACTATTTCTCTTTTTTTTTACGGATTTTATTCCGAGCTGGGTCGGAAAATTTTCCGTTACGATAAGGACAACTATTTTTCCGATTCCTACAGGAAAACTGGTCGGATTTTTTTTACAGTATAAAGGCACAACAATGAATGACGTGTTCTTCTAAAGGTCCTACAAGCTTCTTTTGAAATATTCTACTTATATAACGTTAAACGCGTTTTTTGTAAAAAATAAATAAAGAAATGCAGTTAATGAAAAAAGTTATCAACAAATAATCTCAAAGATTGCGGTGAGCCTCTCACGGATCTACTTTTTTTATTTATCTATAACTCTAATAGATTTTTACTTTCTTCTATCTTCAATAGAAGAAAGTATTGTAATCGAAATTTTTTTCGACTTCCGGTTTTCGAAGGATTTGCATGTTTTAGGGGTCAGAGATTCCAAAAAACATGTTTATAGAAAATGTCTGTCTGTCTGTGTGTCCGTCTGTCCGTCTGTCCGTCTGTCTGTCGCCATTGTACCATCAAAAAGTGTATGAAGTTATGTATAGAATTAAACCAAAATTTTATTATAAGTTTTTGGCTATGGCAAGCAGGACCTCCCGGAATTTGGAAAAAATTCGCCGGTAGGGGGCGCTGATATAACAATTTTTGTGCGATTTTTGATATTGTACCATCCAAAAGTGTATGGAGTTATGCATAGAATTGAACCAAATTTTTAGTTTAAGTTTTTGGATATGACAAGCAGGTCCTCCCTGAATTTGGAAAAAATTCGCCGGTAGGGGGCGCTGTAAATGCGTTTTTTGTGCGATTTTGAATATTGTACCATCGAAAAGTGTATGAAGTTACGCATAGAATTGAACCAAATTTTTATTTTAAGTTTTTGGCTATGGCAAGCAGGTCCTCCCTGAATTTGGAAAACATTCGCCGGTAGGGGGCGCTGTAATAGCGATTTTTGTGCGATTTTGAATATTGTACCGTCCAAAAGTGTATGAAGTTATCCATATAATTGAACCAAATTTTTTGTGCATGTTTTTGGATATGACAAGCAGGTCCTCCCTGAATTTGGAAAAAATTCGCCGGTAGGGGGCGCTGTAAATGCGTTTTTTGTGCGATTTTGAATATTGTACCATCGAAAAGTGTATGAAGTTATGCATAGAATTGAACCAAATATTTATTTTAAGTTTTTGGCGATGGCAAGCAGGTCCTCCCTGAATTTGGAAAAAAAATCGCTGGTAGGGGGCGCTGTAATAGCGATTTTTGTGCGATTTTGAATATTGCACCATCGAAAAGTGTATGAAGTTATGCATAGAATTGAATCAAAAAAATTTTTTAAGTTCTTGGCTATGGCAAGGAGGTCCTCCCTTAATTTGTAAAAAATCGCTCGTAGAGGGCGCTGTAATAGCGATTTTTGTACAATTTTTGTGCCATTTTGAATATTGTACCGCCGAAAAGTGTATGAAGTTATGCATAGAATTGAACCAAATTTTATGTGTTCATTTTTGGTCATGTCACGAAGGTCCTCCCTGAATTTGGAAAAATTCTACCGGAAGGGGGCACTATAATTGCGATGTCTGTACCATCGAAAAGTGTATGAAGTTATCCATATAATTGAACCAAACTTTTTGTGCATGTTTCTGGCTATGGCAAACAAGTCCTCCCTGAACTTGAAAAAATTCCGAAAGAAGGGGGCGCTATAATTCCGATCTCTGTGCCATTTTCATTATTGTACCATCGAACAGCGTATAAAATTATGCATACAATTGAACCAAAATGTCTGTGCTTGTTTTTGGCTTTGGCCAACAGGTTCTGCTTGAATTTGGAAATATTGCGCGGTAAAGGGGCTCCGTGCTAGCGATTTTTGTATACTTTTCTTGATTTTTCGTAGTTCTATTGTGCATCGGTGGCTCATGCAGCGGCGGAACTCGCTTCCTGCTATGCCGGCTATTCTCAAACAGCTGATAACGACAGAATAAGGAAAAATTAATAAATTTAACAAATATCATGATATAGATTAACTCGTTTTTAGTCCGTTTAATTGACTTGAGCAGAAATTTAAGATGAAAATCAAAGTTGGTATAGTATTGAACTAATAATATTGAAGTATTAACATGTGTAACTAGGTTTTGAAATATTAAGATGTATAAGATAGAAGAAAGTTTTGGGATTGGCACATCCAACTAGTTTATATTTAATATATTATTTTTAGAATGTCCATTAACAATGAATTATGCTTATATGAAAAACAGAAATAATACTTTCAAACTAGAAAACAAGAATTATGCTTTTTTCAGAATTTAGTAACGCCCCCAAAGAAAAAACATATATATGTATATATATATAAATAGTGCAAAACATATTTCACTTTTAAGACTTAAAACACACGCTTTTATTATATCACCGCCCCCTGAATACTAAGCCTGAGCGCTGGACCAAAAATGGCGGCTATCGAAGTTCAGCGTGTGTACGGTCCCTTAAATATTCCTACCAATAATTTTTTGAAGTTTTTTCCGCTTCATTTTTCTGAGAATAAACAAGGTAGAGAAATCTTTTATAAAATACTGGTGTCTACATTTAAGGGACCGTACCTACGCTAAAAAAAATCCGCCTTCGGCAGCCGTCATTTTTGAGTGAGCGTTCAGGCCTAGTATTCAGGGGGCGGTGATTATATATAAAATGACGTCATCCGCATACGCTGAAGAATTCCTCATTTGCGATGCAGTCTTAAACAACCTCTACAGTAAAGTATGCATAGGACGTCACTATCACTGAATAATACACAAATCCAAAAAAAGCGATATCGTCATTCAAGAAACTCGACAAAAAAAATCGGCTATCTAATGATTCATATGCCTTCAATTGTTTGTAATATTAATATAGATAATTAAAATTAAATTTAGTTTAAAATAGCTCCCTAATTTATCAGAAATTATTCATTTATATTTTTCAAAATAGCACGTATTTTAAGTATATTTTTTTCAGTTTTTATGGGAAAATGACAGCAAAAGGTATAATTGCTATTTTTCCTTTACTTTCTACAGAAATGGAGTACTTGAGTTGCCAAAATTAAAAAAATGACTCTAAAAACTACAAAAAAATTAATATCTCAAAAATAAATGAAGATGAAGTTTTCAAACAAACTGCATTTAAAAGTACTTTTTTCCCAATACGACGGTATAAAAATTGAAAATGTACGATACTTAAAAATTAAAAAAATTGCAGTAGAGTATTTAACAGTACAATGATGCACCTGCTTTGTTTTACGGCTGGCTTATACAACATAAGGTTATTTTTTGGAGACGACACTTTATTTGCGGGGAGAAAGAAATAGCATACCTGGGGCTAATAAAGTTTTGAAATGTATTACAAGCAATATTTTCATATTAGTCTCTCAGGATTTAACAGCCGAAAATATCGCCAAAGATCGATATTTACACAGTCAGCTAATTTGATTCTATTTATTTCAGTGGTTTAAGTGCGAAATTTGATTATTTGTCTTAAATTTGTGTTTTATTTATATTTTATTGTTTTACTTATTGATTAATGGATGATAAATTTCGTTATAGATTATAAGCTGGAAACAAATGACGAGCTGTTTATATTAATTTGTGTAAAAATGGATTTTTGTTTCGTAATCGTGTGCACGCGATAGAGAAAGATTTGAAAAAAATTCATGTTTGAAAATTATTTTAAAAAGAATAAAACTTGTGAAAATCGCGATACAGTTTTCAAACAAATTGCACGTTTGTCTTTTTATAATATACTACATAAATATGGCTCATAAACTATTTCAATAAACATATTTTTCCTTCAAAAATTAAATCTGAAAAATGTCTTGCATAAAGATCTCCGCAAAGCACACTTAAAGATTACAACTATCATGAAAAGGAAGATGTTTTCTGATATTTCAGTGAAAGGAAAAATAATTTTTGAATGAAAACTGATTGAAAGGCGATAAATGCATTCCCGAAAAGATTTTTCTTGGGGTTTTTTTTATGTCGGAAATCAAAAATATATTTCAAATGCCAGTGAATTTTGGTGTATTTTGTTTCATTCATTGTAGATAAAAATATTTTTATTATGTTGTCAGAAATTTGAAAGGATATATTTATATATAACAATTTTCTCTCAACTATTTCCCTTCCTTTTTTTAAAAGAAGGGTATATTCAGTTATTTTTAGAAATGTGGAGTGTCATATTTCAAAATCTTCCCTATTACAATAAGACATTTAGTATCTTTTTAGTAGTTTTATACAATAAAAATATTATTTAATAATATTATGTAATATCCATGTTAAATAAAATCATTTTGATTGCTTTCGGCGAATTTAGTAAATAATTTTCAGGTTTTTTAGAACTAAAAATGTATTTTTAAATTTAGTAAATACTTTAATAGATAAATAGTAAAGGATTTCATTGATGAAATGTACCTAAACCTTTATTTATTTAAAAATTCTAAATATTACCTGCCGTACATGATAAATGTTAAAGGCCATTTCTCTTCTTTTATAATTTCATGAAATTTTGGAACCTGTCATATCTAGAACAACATGTAGTGGCTTTATTATAGCGTGAACATATCATGTTATAAAAAATATGCTTTAACCCTTTCGGAACCGGCGCCTCTTACACAATTTTTTTTCGGTTTGCACCGCTTTTTTAAAAAAAAGTTTCATTTAAGTAAGTAATCTCGAAAATGTTTTAAAGCTTTCATTCATTCTTATTTCTCTAGAACTTGAGAGGGCGGGGCTTCTGGGTCTCGTCCAATCAAATTTCTCCTGCATTTCCTGCATTTTGTGTTAGAAAGTGAATAATGATTTACCGAAATTGCAAGACATTGTGAAATAATTACAGCTGTATTTCTAGATTGCATTTGTGAGATGAAATCGGTTTATCCGAGTTGAAAGCGAAACTACCCATTTTTCCCTCTTTTCACGTGCTTAGAGAAAAGGATTTTCCATTATCTGTTACACAAAAAAGACACTTGCGCAACGATATGCAATCAAGGACTAATGAACTGAATAACTTTTCTGTTTTAGTCAGTCTCTATAGAATAAGCCCTAAGCTAAACACGCAGTATATCAGCGCTCTTAAATATCTTAAATTTATAATATGTAAAATAACCATATAACTTTAAATGTAGATTTAATTTTAACTTTCTTTATATTTTTCTCATTAAATTATTATAGTGAACAATAGACGTGATTTCTGTGTCTTCCAACACCAGTGGATTTATTTATTACTAGCAGGCTATGCTCGCTGCGCTGGTCCCTTTTCCCAAACGAACCTTGAATGAAACGAAATGGTGAACTTAACCTTCTATTTTAAAGCAGTAAAGACCATCACCTGTAATGTCCATCCGCATTGATGAAAACGATGCGAACGCCATTGCGATATTATACTATCTTATGCCCTGGACAAAATTTGGGTAATTAAGAAACAACTCTTTTAGTTGATCATTTAAAGTAGAGTTTGGCATGGAAATGAGACAGTTATGACAACAGGAATTAAATGTTCTCTAGACATCAAACTATTAAATTAGAGAGTATTAGAATGATTGCAGTGATTAATTATTGAGCGTTAAGAACATTGGGATCGTTTATTTTCATTTGTTCTTGAACTCCCGCCTTCTAAACTTCTGCGCTATGTGATTCCGGTAGCTTAAATTCAATCTCATTACACGTAACATTACATTTTTTTTATAAACGCCCTCTTCTGGCAGGTCTACTACTGTTTCCCATCTGTCTAATCCAGCAGAGTAAATAGAATAAAAAATTAAAAAAATCATTTGTAGACAATGGTGAATATTTATATATTTATTAGGAGATTTAAGCAAAAAAAAAAGTGGATTTTTAAATACAATTATTTGAATAGAATTAAAGGGTGCTACTTAATTATCCCGTCGACCAAAAAACTATCGCCAAACTATAAGATTAAATGCCATTAATGGATTATTTCAAATGTCACATTCACTTGGCATTAAACACCTTACACGTGTTTGTTACGTCATCAAATGATTTTTAATTCGACTTTTTACTTGTATTTGTATTTAGGTTTGAACGACATGTTATATATTCCCGCGGCTGCCAACTTGGATTTTTCCTTGGCTTGAAAACCCCTTTTCTGCCAAATAGTAAATGTCGCCAAGCAGTGATTTATGCGCATGTTAGGCTTAACGAAAATAAAATGTAAAACGTAGCCAAGAAAAAACCGCTAAGAAATCTCAAAAGATCTAAGATGGCGGCCGCGGGAATGTAAAGTATCTAAGCCTAAGGTTTTATTAATTTTGTTATTTAAAATAAAAATTATGTTAATTTGTTTAATTTGGCGTTGGCGAATAGTTTGGCGAAATTATCCCACGGGATGATCAAGTAGTAACTCAAAAGTATATTTACATAATATTACATTTACAGAAAAATATTGTTTAAACAAAAAAACCGGAAAATTATAAATTTAAAAAAATATATATATATAAAAAATATGTATGCAAAATTATTACTTAATTCACCAGTAGCATTCAAAGAAAAAAGCAACCCCAAAGTCTGAAGAAAACAACAATCTCATTAAAACATTTATCACCAAAAAAAGATCGTCAAAAAAACAGAACAGGATATGGAACTCTTCCCTAACTATTAGACACAGATGAGGTACCGGCTTTGGCAAAATTTTTTTCACGCCAATTTGCAGAAAACAACGTTTTCTAATACCAGTTACATATATATATTTAAATTATTTTCTATCATTTTAAAAGGGTATAATAATAAATGAAAAAAGATTAATTAATATCGATAGAACAAAACAATTTATATAATTGTAAAAAATAAAATAAAAGTAAATACGCAATATATTGATAAATAAACAACTATAGCCCAGTTACCATATAAGGCAAATTAATGCCATTTTGGATCCCATTAAGTACTATGGTGCGCATATCACATCTGTGTCAACAAAACTTCCAATAATATAGTAAATATGTCAGTTACCGATGACTTGATTATCGAAGATTATAAAATGCATAATAAGATAAAAATAAAAGAAAGAATGAAAGAATGATGCACAGATGTCATCCACGCACCGGGGTTTGGTGCAATTTTTTTTCTAACATCAATTTGGCGAAAACCTCGTTTTGGAATATCAGTTACATATATATAATAAATATCGTAAAAAAAATAATAATATGTAACTTACAATTACAGTAACTTTTACAACTACATCTGCTTATTTCTCCTGTAAGTCACATGATGTGGCAGTTAGATAAAAAGAAAAAGAAAAGAACTAAAAAGAAAAAAATGTCATTTAAAATTAGTCTAATCAAATTTTCAGATTCATTTTTTTTTTAACCTAACGCAAGCGATAATTCGCCAAATATTGTATCAATTGTAAAATTTCACAATAAATTATATTTTAAAAATTACAAATATTTATTTCATGTTTAAATTAAATATTTTCGTTTTATAAGATTATGTCTCATAAAACATTTCTCCTTGTTTTTTTAAATTAAATATCAGTATTATTTTTCATTTATTTGCGAGGTGTTTGCATTATTTTCTAACAGATATAGCCTTTTTAATTATTTAATCAACAAACTTTTCGCCAAAAAATAATCACTGGCAACCTTTTAGTTCAAAATAGCAGTAAAATACGAAATTTATTACCAAAAATCATAGTTATCCCTGTATATTTGACTCATAAACCACCCCGTGAATATTTCCTATCGAATGATACAATCTGCAAAAAAATCCACCGGGTAGTTTTTGAATGCACTCGAGCGGAAGTTTAGGAGCTTACTGCTTTATAATACTGACTCCAAAGGATTACTTCTTTCCGACTTTCGTGGATTTATCATACTTTTTGGATTTACGTGGATTCGATCAACGCACGGTGGACAATAAAGGTAGGAGCATGCCAATTTTTATCTTTATCTTTTGTGAAGATGCTGAAGAAAATTATTAGTTTCTAAAACAAACTCATGATGAGAAGATCAGTTATTTAACTGCCGTGGTTCACATAATTGAAATAGATTATGAGGTACTGAAGGCTGTGAACGCGGCAAGTAACCGCTCTCTTCTATTGAAAAAAGTAAAATACAAACAAACAATTACAACAATAATTAAAAATAAACGAATACTCTCAAAAGTTAAGAAACTAAAATAAAAGAAACTTTTTAAAGATAAAACAATGGCCTCCTCTTTAAAAGAAACTTTTAATATTGAAAAATTAAATCCGCAAATTATGCCTCATGGACCTTTAAGACCAAAATGCTCCTAATGAGGGAAGACTTATTTAATTATACACAGGATGACCCCCCAGCACCACTAACTACTGAGTGGACTAAGTGAGATAATCGTGCTAGGGCTACAATTATATTAACTTTAGAAGACTCACAACTTATTTATGTGAAAAACGAAACGACAGCCAAGACAACTTGGAATGTTTTAAAAACCATACACGAGCGCGCAAACCTTTCCAGCAAATTATATTTACTCAGCAAGTTGTACAGCATAAAACTCGGGGAAAACGGAGATATGATTAGTCATATCGTAAAAATATTAGAAACTGCCGGTAGACTAAAGGCGATAGGGTAAGAAATTAAGGACACGCAATTATCTGCTTTACTCTTATGCTCCCTCCCACCGAGTTAATATACTCTGATTATTGCACTTGAAGGGAGAAATGAGGAGGATTTTAACTCTGAATTCATAAAAGGTAAACTGACCGATGAGTATCAAAGGAGACAAGACAGCTCGAATAATACGTCGCGCATAAATGCGTACAAAGCAGAAAAAAATAATGCTAAACCACAATATCTCAAACAAGAACAAATAATGTTCTGTTCATATTGTAAAAGACGATATCACATAAAATTAAATTATTGGTTCCTTAAGAATAAAAATTCAAATTCTAAAAACCAAACAATGAACAACTAGTATGTTGTGGCCATCACAAAACTTTCTTCTATATAAATCACGTCAATTAAATCATTTAAATAGTACAAGAAATAACAACGATTTAGCACCAATTCATAAGTTGGATGAAAATTCGTGCATTAGTTCTTGAGATAGAGCTATAGCGGAAATTCTGAAAAATGTAGCATAGCAGCGCCACCTGTTGAGCGATTTACACCAAAAATAAGCAGCACTAAATGATATCAAGGTATACCTGAATCTGAAGTTTGTTGAAAATCCAAGCATTAGTTCTTGAGATAAAGCTATTGCGGAAATCGCAAAAATACAACATAGCAGCGCCACTTGTTGAGCGACTTACACCAAAAATTAAACAGCACTAATTTATACGTCAATTCATGTCACGGACTAACTAAATCTGCAGTTTGATGAAAATCCGTGCAATAGTTTTTGAGATACAGCTCTTGCGGAAATCGTGAAAAATGCAGCACAGCTGCGCCACCTGTTGGGCGATTTACACCAAAAATTAAACAGCACTAATTTATATCAGGGACTAATTGAATCTGAAGTTTGATGAAAATTCGTGCATTTTTTCTTGAGTTAGAGCTATTGCGATAATCATGAATAATGCAGCATAGAAGCGCCACCTGTTGCGCGATTTTCACAAAAAAGTAATCAGCACCAAACTATATCCTGGACTAACTGAATCTGAAGTTTTATGAAAATCCGTGCTGTAGTTCTTGAGATACAGCTATTGCAGAAATCATGAAAAATGCCGCATAGCAGATCCACCTGTTGGCGATTTTCACCAAACACTAATCAGGTGCAGTTTATATCAAGGTCTAACTAAATATAATGTTTTGTGAAATTTCGTGCATTAGTTCTTGAGATAGAGCGCCTACAAAATTTTCGTCACATATCGACTCACAGAGTGACAGAGTGACTCACAGACAGACGTTATCTAAAAACCATCAAATCGTGTTCTGGGCATTCTAAAAGCATTCTAAAACGTATAAATCCGTCGAAAACCGGAAGTCGAAATTTTTCACGAATCCAATACTTTCTTCTTGTAAAGATAGAAGAAAGTAAAAATAGACAAAATGCTGCATTATGTTCTGAAACGAGCAAAATCACTCCGGAAGTAGAAATAGAAACAAACACACAGACTCTGGAGAATAGTAGCAAAGAAAACAAAACCACTTTAGATACAACGGTGTCTCAAAACAATTGTTCCTTTTCCGTGAACATTGAAAATAAATCCTCCTGGATAATAGATTCCGGGAGTTCCTCACATCTTTGTAAAGATATAAACCTATTCAGTGACATTGATATAAATAATAAAAACACAGTCACGATTGCAAATGGAAAAATTCTCGATTCACAGGGGACAGGCTCAATAAAATTACAAAACACAATCAAACGACATTGCTTTAAATGAAGTTTTGTACGTGCCAGAAATACAGTGAAATTCAGTGTCTGTTAATAAAGCAGTGATGCATGGGTGTAAACACATTTTTGAAAACGAAACCTGTAAATTAACCCAAAACAGCATAACCTTTACAGAAGGGAAAATTAAAGGTAATTTATATGAAGTAGACCTTTACAAACATAAACAAGTAAACTATGCAAATTTAGCTCACCAGTGCAAGAATAAAAACTGTATTGAGCTCTCATGCATAGAAGATTTGGACACAGAGATATAAATGCTTTAAAGCAACTGCAAACTAAAAGTTTAGCAACAGGTTTTAATATAGAAAATTGTAAACATGAAGTAATATGCGAAAGTTGCATAAAATGTAAATTAACAAGTGCTCTCTATCCTAAACAAGCTACAAACAAAGCTAGTAAAATTCTCGATCTGGTTCATTCTGACGTGTGTGGCCCGATGACAGCAGAAAGTATGGGAGGAAAGAAATTCTTTCTCACGTTTACTGATGATTTCAGTAGGTGTACAATGGTATTTCTTTTATCAAAGAAAAGTGAAGTCATCACTAAACTAAAAGAGTACGTAGCCATAACGAAAAATAAATTTGGTCGCAATATAAAAGAATTAATAACTGACAACGGCTGGGAAGATACAAGGGATGAGATAGAAAATTACTTAAAAGAAGCAGGTATACACCATCAGCTAACCGTGCCAAATACTCCACCTCAAAATGGCGTTTCGGAGAGGGAGAATCGCACACTAGTTGAAATGGCGCGATGCCTGTTATCGGAAGCGAAACTACCTCAGAAGTTTTGAGGTGAAGCTCTAAATACAGCGGTATACTTAACTAATCGACTCCCCACGAAAGCTCTCAATTCTACACCATACCAATTATGGACAAATAAAATACCGGATTTAAGCAACATTAGAATGTTTGGCTGCAAAGCTTACGCTTATCTCGACAAATCCCAAAGAGGAAAACTTGATGATAAGATGAGAGGTTCATCTTCCGGTCCCAGGCCCTTTTCAGACCCATTTGTCGACGCAAGGAACCACCCGTGAAGCAAGCCCCGCGACGCGTCCCGAAGGTCGCCGCCAGACAAGCTCCAACAGAGCGGAACCCCACGCAAACTCCGGTCAGGTCGACGCACTGTCCAACGCACGTCACGCCGACTATTCCCAAGTTGGTGAACAATCGCTACGATAGTCCTCACCACCCAGCTAGAAAAACCAAGTGGTCCCTAAACTTGGTTACTCGAGCCGGTAGACCCCGCAAGCCATCGCAGGAACCAGACGCATATAAAGACGTTGGGCCCACGGACTGAACCGAGGCTTCCCGACCCGAATTTAATTTACGGACAGGCCCCCAAGATCAGATACCATTTTCCGGCAGAGACATTTTTGTGGGCCAGCAGATAGGAAAGTTATTGAAGGGCCCCTAACTTGAAAACCAGGGAGGACGGGGAAAGTCCCTGCAAAATATCTTACAATAAATGTAAAGTTCTCCACCTTAGAAGACCAAAATTTTTGAAAAGAGCTCCAACACTCAAAATTGACAACCATTCATTAAAAAGTGAGCCAACTTTAGAATACTTAGGTATCGTTCTGGATAGTACGTTGTCGTTTCTCCCCCATTTACGAAAGAAAAGGCAGGAAATTACACAACTTTCGCAAGACCTATTGAAGTTTGCCTCAGCTTACGGAGGGGTAAACAAATTAATTCTGAAGATTTGGTACAATAGTATCTTGGAGAAGAAAATCACGTATGCTGCAGCAACTTGGTTTCACCGGATAAGCAAAGCCCATGGGCTTCGTCTGATCGCATCAATACAATACCAATGCCTGTTATTAGTTTCACGTGCCTACAGAAAAACTTCGGCGGATGCCCTTTGTGTTTTAACAGGTATTCCGCCCTTGGCACTTCAACTTGAATATATAGCAACAACAGGAAGAGTCTTACGTCTTGGAATCCCGACAGGAAATCAAGAACCAATATTTTACCAACCAAAAATGAAGTCAGATCAAGTTGAACCATTTAAAGAATATTTCTTTCAAATAGATCCAGAAAATACTCCACATGTAGAAATAAACATTTATACGGATGGTTCCAAGATGGAAGATGAAACGGCATATGCCTTCTGTGTGTATCAGAGAGGAGAGTTAATCCACGAGGATCAAACTAAGTTAAGTAAAGAAAATACTGTTTTTCAGGCAGAACTCCTGGCCATAGAAGAGGCTGTGCTGTGGATTAGGAACTCCCCTCATAAAGAAGTATTAATACACTCGGACAGTCTCTCAAGTCTCTTAGCAATAGAAGATGTTTTTTCAAAAAATCTCATCGCAGTACAAATTATCAAACTACTCCAAGAAACAAGAAAAAAGATCTTCTTTAAATGGGTCCGTGGACATGTGGGTAATGTGGGGAATGAGCATGCAGATTCTTTGGCAAAAGAAGCAACCAAAGCCACATCACATGCCAAATACAAATTCTTTCCCAACCCTCCTTCTTACTTGAAGAAGCTTCTAAAATCATCTCTACACGAACAATGGCAGAATCGCTGGGACTATGGTACCACAGGACGGTACACATACGCTTTAGCCCCAAAAGTCTCGGAAAAGAGAATCCTGCTGCATAGAAATCTTTTTCTGTTTGCCACTAACCACGGCCCATTTTCATCATATCTTTACAAATTTGACAGGGTTCCTTCTCCATTATGTGTATGCGGTCAGCGAGCTACATCATTGCATTATATCTTTAACTGTACCCTTACATCATATTACCATATAAGAAAATCTCCAAAAATTTCTTTGTCTCAGTGGTTCTCAGTGGTTTTGTCAAATCCATCATTTTGTCAAAAGATAATTGAATGTATGAAAGTTTTAGAAAACAACCATTATTTGTTTTAAAATGTTTTGCCATTTATAGATGATGATGAGAACGTATCTTAAAAAATAGACAGATACCACCAATTCAAAATAAACTCTTAGCCAAAAACAACACGATTGAACTATAATTGAACTGTTGCAAGAACAATAGACTTTTGAACTTTTGTGTGTGTATATAATTATATAATATTCATCATAATTATTCACTATTTTACCTATTTTTTATATTCTACATTATTTTTAAAATTATGAATCTCTTTCTAATTTAGTATACATATACGTAGCTTTTATTGTATTTTTGCAGAACGCCCAGCTTTACAGAGTAATTGAGCTTTTGCCGCTCCAACAAGTTTAAAAATCCTATTATCTATTATCTCATGATCTTATTAATTACAAATATCTAAATTTCTCTCGTAAACGCCCAGTAAAAATTGGGCTTTCCATCGTGTATATATTGTACTTATATTGTATTTAATCTTAATATTCTCAATTGGCTTTCCTGTAGGTCCCTTCGGGCCTTTTATTTATTATTATTATTATTATTATTATTATTATTATTATTATTTGTGTGTGTGTGTGTGTGGTGACGGCGGTAGTAGATGGAAACCGCTGGGTGGGGCTTGTGAGTGCTTAAGCCATTTGGTAGGCCTCCCCACCTAGCTGACCCCCCTTGGCCGTAAAGCGACCCAGCTCCTGGCTTTTCGCCCAAACCACCCGGCTCAACCGACGGAACCCCTCGCGGATCACGCCGGGAACCAGTTGGCCCAGACTAGGTGCCGTTAGCGACCCCAGGCGGGCACGGAAAGCTCCACCTAGACGGAATAGACTCCGCCTCGCTAGGGGGTTGGACGGAACGGAGTCCCGCCAGCCCCCACCAACTCGTCCCCATCCTAGGACAGAGAAGCCAGTGGAGGCCGACAAAAGCCCGCCCGCCACTACCTTACCTCACGGCCGTCGAGGGTACCCAGGCCCGAAGGCCCCTGAACCCGTGCAGTGACCGACCGCTACCTTTGTTAGTGCGTTCGAAAGTTAGGAAGAGACACCTCTAGGTCCTCATCACCAGGCAAGGAAAACTCCGGTACCGCATAGACACGGAGGACCTGGATCGGACCAAGAGTTCACCCGAGGCACGATGAGCCGCCGCGTTACCGGCGAGCCTCCGGCCCGTTTCCCTGCGGGAATAGCGTTCGATGGTGGACCTGCCGGCCGACCCCCTCCCATGGGTCACGGCACGACATGGAGCAACCAGAGCCATACTGGCCTCCCCACGCGACCGCTCCTTGGTCAACGGGGGTACCGCCAAACCCTACCACCCTTATAGTCGGCTCACAACTGCTCCAGCTGAGGTCCTCGGAGGGATGAGCCACCCAAGTCATAAAGTAACCTGGGCGCTGTCCGTAACCCTCGCCCTTCGGTTGCTCCGGGAGTCCCTGCATGGCGTTCCCGCGAGCCCCGTCGTCACTAGCGAGCACCGAGGACTTTCCACTACAAAGCCCTCACTCACACTTCAGGCTCTTTCTTAGTCAAATGGTGGATGGGGTCCTATCGCCTTAGCTATCCTTTGCCCAGAGTCACCACCCGGCCACCGCCGGCTCTGGGATCAGACTATGGAGTGTCGCTACCCGGCTTGCCCAGAGAACCCGGGTGCGGAAGGTGGTTACGTAAACATCCTAAACCGCTCCCACCTATGCACGACCTCCGCTAACCGTGGCCACCGGACTCTTGGCCTGTCGACCGCAAGTCTCTCGAGGAGGTGGCGAATCGTCCCCATCCGGCCCCCTCGCATTCGTACACAACGAACTCTGCCGAGCTTCCGGTCACCTCCCCCACTCAAGGGGTCGGGTCGGAACCACCCGGAGTGGCGGCAAGCGATTGAAGGAATTTTTGTCGGTAACGACAATAGATCTAAAGTTTATAGGATCTATAATGGTAATAATAAAATTATACGAGCAAGAACTGTCAGATTTCTAGAAAACTTTAATTCAAACACAACACCAAATACTAATCTGAAAAATGATAGCGAAGTTCAGAAACAACCCGAAAAAGTAGGGGAAAATTCCTCAGAAATTATAATAAGTATGCAGGAAGAAAAACAAATAGACAATGAGGAAAATACAACAAATGGACCTAGAAGATCACAAAGATCGAATAGAGGTGTTCCACCAGACAGACTCGCATACATTACTAAAGAAAATAAAATTATAGAACCGAAGGATTTCGAAGATATTAAAAATCTAAATAATCCACCTGACAAATCTAATGGTACGAAGCAACTAGAGAAGAAATTGCTTCGTTAATGAAAAATAACACCTGGGATCTAGTTGATCCTCCACCAGACGTAAAAGTAATTGGAAATAAGTGGGTTTTTACGGTTAAATATAATTCAAATGGAGAAATTAATAAATACAAAGCGCGTCTGGTAGCGAAAGGCTACTCTCAAAAATTTGGTAGTGACTATTATGAAACCTTTGCACCAGTAGTAGCCTACACAACGCTAAGAGCATTTCTAGCGTGTGCAGCTCACAAAACTTAAATGTAAACTATTTAGACATTAAAACCGCGTTTCTCCATGGAAATTTAGAAGAAGTTGTTTATATGTCGCAAACAGAAGGACATATTAAACCGGGAGAAGAAAACAAAGTATGTAAGCTAAGAAAGGCTATATATGGCCTAAAGCAAGCAGCAAGAGCATAGAATATTAATATAATATCTGAATATATAGAGCATATAATATCTGAAAGTTTAAGCAAACTAGGTTTTGTGCAAAGCACCGCTGATCCATGCCTCTTCACACGAGAAACTAACGAAAATAAAACATCTATTATCATTTACGTTGATGATCTTTTAATTTCAGGAGATACTAAGGAAATAAATGAAATAATGAAACAACTTAGTAAAGAATATGAAGTGAAAAATTTAGGTATGGTAAATTACTACTTAGGCATAAACATAAAAAGAATTAAAGAAGGAACTTATGTACTCGATCAGAAAAATAAAATAAAAGAACTGATTGAAAAATTTAATTTAAAGGACTCTAAACCTTGTGATACTCCGATGGAGGCAGGTTATTTTAACTTAGATGACGATGAAAATTTACTACCTAATAATCATAAATATAGACAAGCCATTGGACCATTGCTATACATAGCTACGATAACTCGTCCAGATATTTCAGCGGCTATTAACGGCCTTAGATATTTCAGCGGCCTTAGTCGCAGAAATGAGAAACCAAGAGAAAAAGACTGGAGGGCAGTTAAGAGGGTTATGAGATATTTAAAAACAACACAGGAATTAAAATTAATTATAAGCAACGAATGTGATCCGATTCTGACAAAGTTTCCAGATTCGGATTGGGCAGGAAATAAAAGTGATAGAAAGTCAACCACAAGAAATTTAAGTAAATTAGGAAATACAGCGATTTCCTGGTAAAAAAAAGCAAAACTCAGTTGCATTATCATCTGCTGAGTCTGAGTATATTTCCGCAGCCACTTCAGCACAAGAAACCACATGGTTGATTAAACTATTAAACGATCTAGATTTAAAACAAAATCTACCAATTATTCTGTATGAGGATAATGTGTCATGCATCAAGATGACTCAAAATTATAAAAATCATTCAAAAACAAAGCACGTGAATATCAAATTTAATTCAATTAAAGATTTACGAGAGAAGGGTATCATAGAATTGGAATATTTTCCAGGTAAGGAAATGACTGCAGATATCTTTACGAAGCCCCTTCCCAAAGTTGACTTTATCAAACATAGAAACAATTTAAACTTCAAGACTATTGCAACTTCAGAAATCAAGCAGGGGTGTTAGAAAGTGAATAAGGATTTACCGAAATTGCAAGACATTATGAAATAATTACAGCTGTGTTTCTGGATTGTATTTGTGAGATGAAATCGGTTTATCCGAGTTGAAAGCGAAACTACCCATTTTTCCCTCTTTTCACGTGCAGAGAGAAAAGGATTTTCCAACATCTGTTATACAAAAAAGATACTTGCGCAACGATATGCAATCAAGGACTAATGAACTGAATAACTTTTCTGATTTAGTCAGCCTCTATTGAATAAGCCCTAAGCTAAACACGCAGTATATCTGCGCTCTTAAATATCTTAAATTTATAATATGTAAAATAACCATACAACTTTATATGTAGATTTAATTTTAACTTTCTTTATATCTTTCTCATTAAATTAGTATAGTGAACAAAAGACGTGATTTCTGTGTCTTCCAACACCAGTGGATTTATTTATTATCATTATTGACTCCAAAGGATTACTTCTTTCCGACTTTCGTGGATTTATCATACTTTTTTGAATTTAGGCGGATTCGATCAACGCTGGACAATAAAGGCAGGAGCATGCCAATTTTTATCTTTATCTTTTGTGAAGATGCTGAAGAAAATTATTAGTTTCTAAAACAAACTCACGATGAGAAGCTCAGTTTTTTAACTTCCGTGGTTCACATAATTGAAATAGCACTTTTACTTTTAGGTAGATTTCATTACAAAAAGCTACCTATTGCAGACGTTCGGAGGAAAGCGATTTCAAAATATTTTGGTATATTTCCATCGATCATGACCCCCAGACCCCGAAACCACCCTCCGTTCAAAATTGATATATATATATATATATATATCTGACGTATGTCACACTGTAACTCCCGTAATTATGAACCGATTTCGATGTAATTCGGTGTGTACATAGTACATACCAATGTCTCGACCGAGTTTGTTGGCCTGCTTCATCCGCCGTTTTGTTTCAAAATGGCGGCTATTTAAAATTTTTAAAAATAATTAAAATTTGAGATGTGGTACCAAAAAATTAAAAATGGAAAAATATTTTTTTCTTATGTATTTGTCCTTTATACAAAGATTCCGGAGCAGTTTTTGTTTCGTCTATATCTTAAAAGATGGCTGAGTTATAGCAATTTGAATTTCTACGTGGCTGACATTTTGAAACGTCCTGAATTTTGTCACGCGATAAAAGGCGTATTTATGAACCGATTTCGATGTAATTCGGTGTGTACATATTACATACCAATGTCTCGACCGAGTTTGTTGGCCAGCTTCATCCACAATTTTGTTTCAGAATGGCGGCCATTTAAAAGTTTTTTAAAAATTTAAAATTTGAAATGTGGTACCAAAAAATTGAAAATGGAGAAATATTTTTTTCTTATGTATTTGACCTTTATACAAAGATTTTTTTTGTTTCGTCTATATCTTAAAAAATGGCTGAGTTGCAGCATTTTGAATTTCTAGCGAGGCTGACATTTTGAAACGTCCTGAATTTTGTCACGCGATAAAAGGCGTATTTATGAACCGATTTAGATGTAACTTCGTTTATACATAGTACATACCAATGTCTAGACCGAGTTCGTTGGCCAGCTTCATACGCCATCTTGTTTAAAAATGGCGGCCATTTAAATTTTTAAGAAAAATTTAAATTTGAAATGCGGTACCAAAAAATTGAAAATTGAAAAAATATTTTCTTCTTATGTGTTTGACCTTGATAAAAAGATTCGGGAGCAGTTTTTGTTTCGTCTATATCTTAAGAAATGGCTGAGATATAGCATTTTGAATTACTATTGTGGCTGACATTTTAAAACGACCTGATTTTTGTCACGCGATAACAGGCGTATTTATGAACTGATTTGGATGTAACTTGGCCTGTACATAGTACATACCAATGTCTCGACCGAGTTCGTTGGCCAGCTTCATTCGCCATCTTGTTTCAAAAGGTTTGCCATTTAAAAAAAAATTAAATTTAAAATTTAAAATGAGGTATTAAAAAATTGGAAAATGAAAAAGATTTTTTTATGTGTTTGGCCTTGATACAAAGATTCCGGAGCAGTTTTTGCTTCTGAAAATTTGTTCTTTTTTTTATATCTTAAAAAGTGGTTGAATTATAGCACTTTGAATTTCTAGCATGGCTAACATTTTGAAACGATCTTGTATTTGTCACGCGATAGCACACGTATTCGCCTATTTCGATGTAAAAAGGCATGTGGATAGTATACATCAATTTCTCGACCAAGTTCGCTGGCCAGATTCATCAGCTATCTTGTTTCAAAATGGCGGCCATTAAATTAAAAAATATATATATTTAAAGTGAGGTGCAAAAAAATTAGAAATTGAAAAAGGATTCTTTCTTAAGTATTTGACCTTGATATAAGGATTCGGGAGCATTTTTTGTTTGTCTTTACCTTAAAAAATGGCTCAGATATAGCAGTTTCAATTTCTATTGTGGGTGACATTTTGAAAAATCTGATTTTTTGCATGCGACAACACTCGTATATATCAACCGATTCCGATGTGAGTGAGCATGTGCACAGCAATTACTAAGGTCTCGACCAAGTTCACTGGTTAGCCTCATCCACCATGTTGTCTTAAAATGGCAGGCACTTTAAGAAATCGCCGAATTTGGCAGCCAAATATAAGTTACTTTAAAGAAAAGCAGCTTGGATAAAGCTGACTAATTTCGCGAAATTCTCATTCATTATATTGATAAAAATTAGTATTGAATCTCCTATATTCGGTTTCCACTAAATTGAGCTTCGTGTGTTTGAATGATATAAGTTGGCTTTTTTTAAAATAAGGAATATGAAAGCTACCTCTTCCTCCCGGCACTGGCCGAAGGACTTTTCGTCTTAAGCGCAGATATTTCTCTGCAGTTAGACTATTTCTCTCGTATGTACTCAAGCATCTCAGACACTTACTGCTTCGACTACGTATAAAGTATTTTATTACTAGGAGACCCCTCAAATACTGTTGAACTGATTCGCCAACTGTTTTTTTATTAACGAAAGCAAATATTATTTTTCTTTTTTACTGGTACCAAAAACAAATTCTGTAATCCCTTTTTGAAGGTGCATATATGCACCAATGGTGCCGAATGGGTTAAGTGGCGCGATACGGTGCTTAATCTTCAAGTGTATGGCCAAAGGTGATGTTCTTCATAAATTGGGGCAATTGAAGACACATTGGACCAATTTCCTGACAGAAGCTTCCATACGTAGTGTAATTAATAAAACCATACAAATAAAATAAAGCTATTTAAAATCAGTACATTATATATATTTATATTATAAAGGACAAAGTTGTCTGTGCGTTAAACTGACGTCATTTTTCCGGTGACAACAGCTGACGATTAAATGTATCTTTGGTTGCAATTTTTTTAAATTCTAAATACATTATCAATTTTTAAATAATTTCCAAGCATGACTGTTTTTAAATTCTATCTCTCTCGCGTGCAGACGATTTTGATATATAAATCCCTTTCCACTTAAATAAATATAAACAGCTCATTATTTGATTTCAGCTTATATTCCAAAACGAAATTAAAACATTCATCAATCGAAAATAAAACAATAAATATAAATGAAACACAAATTTAAGACATGTGAACTAATTCAGTGCTTAAACCAGTGAAATGAAGATATAAGACTGATTGTACATAGCTATTTTCGAAGATTTCTTCGGCTAAACTTCTGACGCGAGGAAAATATGAAAATATTCTCTTTACGTTTCAAAACTTTATTTGAACGTATTCTTGCTATTTTTCATATAAATCTGATTTTTAGTATTATTAATGGGCATTCTAAAAAAAATATTAAATGTAAAAAAATCTATTCGAGTTATCAATTTAAAAAAAGCAGTAGACCCGTGCGAGACTTTCTCACCGCAGTCTATGTTTTTCGTTAATTTTTGATTAACTGTAATTCTTTTTTAAAACAACGTTTTTTAACGATATGTAAATATACAACATCAAAACCACTTGCAGAACCTTTCGAAAAGTACCTCATTCATCAGTGTGTCTTTAGTATGATTAATTTTATTGAACAAATACATCTGACTTGTGCGCTTGACATCAGGTGCACGCTTATAAGTCATCGTCAATATACAAGGAAGAGAACGCCACAAGAAAATTTACAACACCAGAGAACTAAAACAGGGATCTCCGCAAAGAGTGTGCAACGGAGCCAGCGGAAGTTGAACCCGTAGCCCACTAAGGCTCTCAAGCGATTAGCGGTTTGGTGCCTTAACCACTCACCCAAGGTGGGCCCGTCTTCAGTATGTGCAGGGAAAGAGGACGTAAACATCAGAAATAGTACATATGATGGTTTTCACCTATTTTCTGTGACCCGGGAAGTCTGTGTTTATCCCCTTGTAATTTAAGTATTGCGCTGCCGCGCAATACTTCTTTATTTCCAGTATCACTTCTCAATGTTAATTTAACATAGAAAAGCCTGCGGGCTTCATAACTTTTTTTATTTCTTCCCACCGTTTTGTCCTGATACCACAAAATTTGTACTCTTTGTTCATTCTAATAATATTATAAATTTAAAGGTCGAAAATCTTTGCCTGACGTCAGTCTCAAAACGGATGATAAAATGCCTTTGAATATGGGTGGATTATAATAACACAGAGAGTAACATAAGCTATGTTTCATTTACTTAATTCAAATTATATTTCTTAATAATTCCAAATTTCACTATTTTCATCGAGAATCAATAGACATATAAAATTTGACATTTTTTCTGCATTGTTGCCAAAAACTCAAAATCTGTAACAATAATTTGTCTACAGCAATTCATTTTCATTTGAAAGATTCATACCTGAAAAATGAAATTGAAATACTTTTTCTAAGAATTCAAATGAAGATGAATACGGCGTCATACGAGAAATAAAAATGATATTTTCAAATATTTGTCAGTAATGTAATGAGTTGTAATATGAATAAATACAGAAAGCAGGTGAATGACGTCATATTAAAAAAATGAAATGTATTTTACCTATACTGATTTTTAAGCATGAATACCATTTACATACAGAAGATAATTTTCTATTAAACGTGATGCCATGATTTACAGTAAAATAAAATGAACAAGAATTATATATATAATAGCGCTAAATGTACAGTACTTCCGGAGTACATCCGGATCCCGATAATCTTTCGTTAAAATCAGCCACTTTATTTTAATTTTCAGAAATTTAATTTTTTCAGTAAAGCTGCATAAGATTAACCTTTTTAGAAAGATTGTGAAAAACCAAAACAACTTGAGTGATGAGCTGCATCAAAATATTCATATTTTTCTATATAACTTGCGTTGAAAATCCTATCACCTAACAATCAGATATGGTAAACAATATGCGATTCATTCCTTTGAGATTCTTTAATATATAGAACATGGATGCAATAATTTTGCTCAATAACAACATAAAACTAAAAACACTTTACTGCTCTTTGCAATTATATAATGATTTCAAAAACAATGTTTAATTATGAATCTTTCCGATTTATTTCTTTGAGATTCATTAAAATGTAGACCATGGAGCTCATTGGTAATACAGCGATCTGAACGAACTCCATGAATTAAAACTTTCTTTAAAAATGTCAATTTAAGGCAAGCGAAGGTTTGTATTAAATGCAATATTGTATATTCGGGCTGATTTAATTTTTTGCTCACAGTCGTGAATGACTGTTGAGAATGACTCCATTCTTATTCCTAAAAAATATATTATTTCAAGTAGAATGACGAGATTTTTTTACTGTTTAGGTTTGATTTTTCAATATTATACCGTGTGTTCTTTTTTACTGTTAGCTACATTTTTTTTTTTAGGTTAGGAAGTCTTGCAGTTTCATTATTATTATTATTTATAAAGAAACTAAGGTTTATTAGATTTTACTAACTTTAAAATACATTTTTTGTTTAATTACTATCTTAATTACAGATATAGTAAGCTTTAATTAAGTATACTTATTTTACCCCTTACCATGTGGTAAAATGGTTAATTGGCAACATGTATTACAATAGCATTATTAGTTCTAATTTGCATGTTTTTATGAAATATTTCTTCAAATTTTGTGAGTGAAGTTCATATGCATATTCTATGTCATTATTTTATTAATTCAACTAATAATTTTCTTACGAATTATATTTGAATAAAAAAATGGACTGATTTTATAGTTTACAAACACCGGACCAAGATAAGATTTATTACTTCATAATTCTTTTTATAATGCAATGCTGTATCATTCTTTTAAAAATGCAAACACGTCATTCTGATGTGTTATATTCTAGATATAATATAAAAAGAGATTTCATTAGGGGCGAACAGTGACTGGAATAGACTATTATTATGTAGTAGGTAGTACTTATTCACCACAATTTACTTTGCATTTATAGCTCCCCTGTGAAGAAATAAGGTAACTAAATGTACGTGAAATTGATTTTTATATGTTCAATTATATGATAGCTAGAAAAGTAGGTGGCACAAATTCAACACGATTTTCTTTTGTGCTTATAGCGTTTCTTGGCGGGAAATAGAGAAACTAAATTTAAATAAAGTTGACTTTTAATGTTTTTTTTCAAAATAAGCTTCTACTGTGGTTAAGTTTATGTTTTGATAAAAACTTTCACATCATCGATTCTCTAATGCTGATAGCGCTCTGATTTAGAAATTGCATAACTAACACTTTTAAAGGGTTTTTTTTTTTTTTTTTTTTTTTTTTTTTTTTTTTTTTTTTTTTTTTTTTTTTTTTTAATTTGTAGGGAACTCTATTTCAAGCTAAAATTAAGTAATTCAAATAGAGCAAAACATTTTTTTTTTTGTGTTTATAGTACCTCTGGGTAGAAATAAAGTAATCAAACTTTAGTTAAAACGATTTCTTTTTGTTTTATTATAAGACATCTATACTATTGTAAAAAATAACCTGTTAAAAATAACCAGGAAAGATGCAACACAATTTCCTTTTTTAATCATAGTGCCCAAGTGGTTAACTAAATTTAAGTGAATTTGATTCTTTTTATTGTTGTTGTTGTGTTTTATTATGGTTTTTTTATGCTCTGATTGGAAGTTTTTGTACAAACGACTACAACTGCATTGCTGCACTGCTGAGGCATTGTGGATTAATTATTGGTAAATTACATCACAAATTGTGATACGATAGTCTATAAATTAAACCCCAATTATAGCATCATCTGTTATTTTTTAAATGAATTCGCCTGAATGCAGTAGTTATTAAAAAACTAGACATATTAAACAAAATCATAATTTTCAGAATACTTTTCAAACAAATAATTTATTTCCTACATTTTTTAGGCCCCTAGAAGTAATAGATATTAAAAGTTTTCTTCAACTGCTTCTACAGTTAATGTTAATGTTGTATAACAAATATGTTTAAACCAATTGAACTTTAAAAAATATTTTTAAAAAATCAAACAATATATTTAAACAACCCTGAAAACTTTCTATTCTGTTCGAAAGAAATAGAAATAAATCTTATGACCTTTACTTTTTTTAAGCATCACAAGCTGCAAAAATTTGTATTGCAGATTTTACGTTATTTTTATGATAGGTGTATACAAATGTACATGGAAAATACAAACCTTTAAAAAAGTATAAGATTTATTTCAATTTCATTTGAAAGGAATCTAAGTTTTTAGAGTAGTTTTAATATCATATTGTTTGAATTATATTTTTATTATTTAAAGTTTAATTCGTTTAAACATATTTGTTACAAAAATTTAACATTAACTGTAGAAGCAGATGAAGGAAAATTTCAATATCTATCCCTTTTCTGGCCTAAACAATGTAGGAAATATTTTGTTGTTGTTGTTGTTCTGCAAATTATGTTTTTGTTTAGTTAATAAAGGCACAGATTTTCGCCTGAAACATATTGAGAAATATGAAGCTGGAAGTCATAATAAAAAGACAAATCATTTCCGAAAGCGCTCTACTTACACAAGCATTGTTAAACAAGATGTTTTTAGGTTAAACCTCTACTTTTCTATTATCGAGATAAATGTGACCCATAAACTATTTCAGTAAACAAATATTTTTCTTCAAAAATTAAATCTGAAAAACGTCTTGCATAAAGATTTTCACAAGGCACACTTAAAGATTCCAACTAGCATTAAAAGGAAGAAGTTTTCTGATATTTCAGTGAAAGGAAAAATATTTTTGAATGAAAACTGATTGAAAGGCGGTAAATGCATCCCAAAAAAGATTTTTCTTGGGCTTTTTTTATGTCGGAAATCAAAAATATATTTCAAATGCCAGTGAAGATTTGTGTATATTGTATCATTCATTGTAGATAAAAATATTTTATTATGTTGTCAGAAATTTGAAAGGACATATTTATATATAACAAATTTCTCTCAACTACTTCCCTTTTTTAAAAAGAAGAGTATATTCAGATATTTTTTAGAAAAGTAGAGTGCATATTTCAAAACCTTCCCTATTATAATACACTGGGTTTCATAATGATATCAACATCTAGTAGTTTTGTGATATCCGGGCAAAAATTCATAAACAATTATCAGAAAACTCCATTCTCCAGACAAATACTGCAATTTTACACAATACATAGCTGTAAAAGAAATATCAAACTTTCAATTCATTGAATATAGGAATTATCTAAAAAAAATAGTGTTGCAAAATTATATGAACATTGATTGAAATTATCACTAAACGAGCATGGAAACTGTACAGGAATATTGAATGCCACTCCGAGAAGAAGAAACCGAAATATGCAAATTAGTTTAGCATATAAAGATACTTCGCAGACTTGGAAATTTCCAAACCTGATCACAAAGTGAGTTCTAGAAGTATGCGTCGTAAAAGTTCTTTAAGTAGTTTTGAGAAAGGGAAAATTGTGGATTTTAAGGATCAAGGACTTTCGGCCCGAGCTATCGCAAAAAAACAGAAAAGATCTCCAGGTGTAATATTAAAATTCCTTCTATTAAAAGAGGATTATGGAGCAAAGAATTCTCGGGGACGTCCGCCAAAACTGTCCAAAAGGGAAAAAAGAGCCATTATAAAAAGAATGAGCAATGGGAAAACAGCTTTAGGCAAACTTTCAAGGGATGCACTGATAGCAGTGTCAAAAAGTACCTTGTCTAGGGTAGTCAAGAGCTCTAAGATGATGAGGTACAAGAAAAGAAAGCCCCAACCACGTATGACTAAAATGCATTAGTAGAATCGCCTGGATTGGGCAAAGGATCACAGGTCCTGGAAGTTTGAATATGAAAGAGTAATATTTTCCGATGAACAAAAATTCAATTTGCATAGTCCGGACGGTTTTTCTTATTATTGGAGCGATCTGCGGAAGAAAACGGAAACGATTTCAAAACGGCAGAAGGGTGGAGGTTCACTCATGGTTTGGGCTACGTTTGGATTTCATGGTAAAATCAACGTTGCGTTTCCCTCAGACAGAATGAGTGCATTAACCTACCAAGATCTACTTGAAGAAAACTTGCCGCTATTTGCTGAGTAAATTGGCGGATATTTCTGGATCTTCCAACAAGACAATGCATCCATCCGCACGGCAAACAGCACTTGGTAATGGTTTCTTAATACATATTTGTACATGTACTTAATAATATTTGTACATATAATTCCATGGCCATCTGTTTCTCCTGATTTAAATCCAATGGAAAATGTATGAAACCTACTGGATAGAGTTGTTTACGCAAATGGAAAACAATATGCCACAATTTCAGAATTAAAAGCTGCTGTCATCTTCCACTGGGATGAATTCGATCAAAATATATTAAAAAGCTTGGTCCACTCCATGGCTGATCGCGTTTTTACATTAATTAAAAGATCTGGTTCATACACTGTTTATTAATCTATACTTTTGGTCAATGTTCATATCATTATGAAACACATCAAAAGGGAAAAATGCAGTTTATTTTATGTATAAATTGCTGTTTCAATTATATTTTGTTATAAAATAAAACGATTTGTTCAATTTCTATCATTGATTAGACTTCAGCTTGTTTTGTAACATTTTCTTCTTTTTTATGCTTCAAAAATTGGGTGTTCATATCATTATGAAACCCAGTGTATGACATTTAGTATATTTTTAATAGTTTTATACAATAAAAGTTTTATTTAAACATTTTGTAATATTCATAATAAATAAAATCGTTTGATTGCTTAAGGCGAATTTAATTAAGATAAATGTACCTATAGTGGGCCACTAAGTTTTAAAGTTTGAAAACAAGCCCAAAATACATTTCATGAAATCGACTGAATGAAAGCTGATTGACTAACATCCTTAAATGTTAACTTTCTAAAAAGTGCTGGGAATATTTTTTTCTTTTTCTGCTTGTACATTTGTTTATTTTCTAGTGTGTCTTAGAGATTTTCTTAAGAGATAAGTTTTTATTTAAAACATCGTTTCTTTGATATTATTTTTATTTAAAATTAAACTACTCTTGATATAGTATATTACATAATTCCTATGGTTCCATTTCTTATTAATAATTTGTTGGATAAGTCGAAAACTTAAAAATTCGGGCATCAGAAATTCCGAAGAATATATTTTGAAACATTGAATGTTTATTCTGATACATGAAGATTAGGATAAAGCTAAAATATACATATGGGGCATTCTCACAACCTTTTGACTTTTTAGGAATAAAAATCTGATGAAATTATACTTACTAAAATAACATTTTAAACTTTTAGACGAATGCCTTAATGATTCGAAATAAAGAAAAAATAGTCAGCAGAAAAAAAAAAATATATTCAACTGAGGTTTAAATTAAACTTGCGAGTTTAATTTTACTTGCCATTTTGCCTCTATAATTTTTTATTTTCTTCTAAATTTTTACTTATAATGAATTTGCATAGTACCCAAAGGATATTCAAATAAGAAATAATAACAATGTAGTATTTTTAGTACAAAATTTTGGTATAACATAGCCTTAAAGGAGTGTGAAAGAAGACAGTAAGGGAAAATTTGTTGGATGTGCCAATCCCAAAACTTTCTTCTATCTTATTCATCTTAATATTTCAAAAACTAGTTACACATGTTAATACTTCAATATTATTAGTTCATTACTACACTGTTTTGATTTTCACTTTAAATTCCTGCTTCAGTCAATTAAATGAACTAAAAACGAGTTAATCTATATCATGATATTTGTTAAAATTAATAGTTTTTCCTTATTCTGTTGTTATCAGATGTTTGCGAATAGCCGGCTCAGCAGGAATTGAGTTCCAGCCTTTGCACGAGCCGCCGATGGACAACAGAACTACGAAAAATCAAGAAAAGTATACAAAAATCGCTATCACAGAGAACCTTTACCGCGCGATATTTCCAAATTCAAGGAGCACCTGTTGGCCAAAGCCAAAAATATGCACAAAAAATTTGGTTCAATTGTATGTTTAATTTTATACACTTTTCTATTGTACAATAAAGAAAATGGTACAGACATCGTAATTATAGCGCCCCCTTCCAGCGGAATTTTTCCAAATTCAGGGAGGACCTTCATGCCATGACCAAAAAGAAACACAAAATATTTGGCTCAATTCTATGCATAACTTCATACAATTTTCGATGGTACAATATTCAAAATGGCACAAAAATCGCTATTACAGCGCCCCCTACCGGCGAATTTTTTCCAAATTCAGGTAGGACCTACCTGCTATGTCCAAAAACTTAAAATAAAAATTTGGTTCAATACTATGCGTAACTTCATACACTTTTTGATGGTACAATGGCGACAGACAGACGGACACACGGACACACGGACAGACAGACATTTTCTATAAACATGTTTTTTGGGATCTCTGACCTCTAAAACATGTAAATCCGTCGAAAACCGGAGGTCGAAAAAAATTTCGATTACAATACTTTCTTCTATTGAAGATAGAAGAAAGTGAAAAAGGGGACGGTATGGGGAAAAAAGGTTGGTAAGGATGGGTAGATAGGGAAAATTACCACATATTTTTAGGCAAATCATATTAAGACTAACCGATAGCCATAATGTTCATTGATTTTTAGAAACAGTTATTTATATTGGATTAATTTTTTAAAAAAAATTAATTTATCTCGAAAAGTGCAGGAATAAACCTTGGGGACGGTAAGACCAATCAATAAAGCCACGATGCTTGAAATTATATTTAAATGCTGATTTAAATTCTGCAGTAAATTTCCTGTCAAACATTTTTAGCCATTCTTTCTCTAGCATACTTCTGCAGGAGAAAAAAGTTGAAAAAAATTCTGTTGCTGCATCTGAAGTGATTTTCTGTATAATTTTAATAAGAGGGACGGTAAGGAATCTAAAACCCAGGAACAGAGTTAAGATAATAATAACCCCCTAAAAATGTGTGCAGGTTAATTTTTTGCTACATCTACCCTATATATATAAATTCCTAATGAATCGAATTTATGAGACGAATTTTTGAAAAGATTTTATGAAACGACTGAATAAACGATTGATTTAGTTTCGTAGCGATTTCTCCTAAAATATGAACTACTATGCGATGAAATTAACACCAAAAATCCGTATTGACCCGCAGATCTCAAAATTGGCATTAGAATTTTTAAATTCGAATTAGTTTTCGAAATATTAATTTTTTTTCTAATTTTAAATACTTTTCTCTAATGATGGCAACACAAATTTTAATCATAACAGATATTTTTTTCATACTTTAGAAAAGGTTATTATTTTAAAATAATTTGGCAATCAGTTTGGCCTTCCTTAAATGTATGCTAAGAAATGTATCATGTTACTTTTATTCATAATTCAATTTAATTGAACAACCTTTCACCAAACATTTCTTGAGATAATTTTTATTTTAAATAACGGAAGAGCGAATAAATTAGTATAAAATTAATAAAAATACAAAAGAAACTTCGAAATAAAAATCTCCTTTGATGGCGTAAACACGTGTAACGTCCTTAAATACAAGTGAATGTGACATTTATGAACAACCATTATTGGCCCTTAATCTTATAGTTTGGCAATAGATTTTTGATCGCTGGGATACCAAGTAGTACTGTTTTAATTTACCACTCGAAAAATTAAAAAATGCTAACTGGCGAGTTAAAAAAAAAGCTATTGGCGAGATTTGCACCAGGCTAACATAAAAGTACCAAGAATTATTTGCGATCATGGCAACTTTTATGTAGTTTTATTCGAAAAAATAATTTTGTTTCTTCAGTCAAAATGGAAACCTTTCATATGAAAAAAGAAGGGATCAGCCGTGATTGTTTATGGCAGTTACATGACTTGGACTATTTTAATATAAGTGAAATGATGGCGATAGAATAATATTTGGCGACTTATCACCTGTGGCTGGCTAACAATAAAGTACCAAAATGGCCGCCTGGAATATAAAAAGCGAAGGGATCAGCCCGTACTGTTTATGCCAGTTACGTGACTTGGACTATTATAAGAAAGGTGAAATGATGGCGAAAAATAATATTTGGCAACTTATCACCTGTGCCAGGCTAACATTAGTAAAGTACCAAAATGGCCGCTTGGAATATAAAAAGCGAAGGGATCAGCTCGTATTGTTTATGCCAGTTACGTGACTTGGACTATTATAAGAAAGGTGAAATGATGACGATAAAATAATGTTTGGGGACTTATCACCTGTGGCTGGCTAACATTAAAGTACCAAAATGGCCTATTGGAATATAAAAAGCGAAGGGATCCGCCCGGAACTGTTGATGATAGTCACATGACTTGGGTTATTATTATACAGATTGTTTTCAATCCTAAAAACAGCACAAAGAATAATATTTTCTTACGATTAAAAATTTATTTACACGTGACTATTAAAAGCTGAAAAAAACTTTAAAATTACTATTAAATAAGTACGTGTTAAAAGCAGGAAATTTTTGAAAATTATGTCTTGAAAATTGTATTTACACGTGAATATTAAAAGAGAAAGGAAACTTTAACATAATAAATACATTAATATGCGTTTAACCCTTTCAGGGGCAAGGTACTTTTATTCGTAAGATTTTGGAATAAGTGAATGGCACCAGAATTTGCAAACAAATTTATTTCGAAATACGAAAATGCTTTTGTTCACTTACTTAATAAAAGGAAAATTTTCATTCCACTATTCTGGTGCCAATGTCGCATTTAAGAATTAAAATTGACAGGTCCAAAAATGAACCACCGACCTTGAAGGGGTTAAAGCAGTAAATTGTAGTAATTATAGTGAATTGTATTATGCCAATCGTTTTATAACGCTGTTAAAAAATACCGGGAGGCAAAAATTCTGTTTACTTAATTCATTTTATTTTAGCTTATTTTCAAATGTTTAATCTTCTTTAATTAAACACGAAAACAACCATTAGATGTCTTAACAGCAACTGATTCGGCCTTAAATTTACGCTATCAAAGGGAATTGAATGATAACCCGCTTAAAGGGACATCGCTAAAGGTTTTTTTCATTATAATTTAATCTTCTCTAATCTTTTTAAAACCGATCAGATTAGCGTGCGTTTAAATTCTGCGGTGTCTGAACGGGGGGGGGGGGATTGTCGAGCGTAGCTCGTAGGGAGCAGAGCCCCCTAGTTTAATAAAAAGAAATACACCATTTCAGGACCCTGAAAACAAATGTAGTTAAAAATGCAAAACTTAATTATTGTCTCTTCCATGGGCTTAGCATATCCCTTTTTACAGATATTGTCTAGTTTATCGGTCATTTATCAAACATTATGCGCCGTATAAGGAGGTCACAAATACAATGAAAACAGTGCAGCGGGCAGAGCCCCTAGGGTTTATATAAAACAATAGTCCCAGTTTTGGAAAAATTAGGAAATTGCAAAATTCGGGAAATTGCATCGAATTGCTTTTATTAAAACTATTTTATACAGATAGCTCTAAACTTAAAAATCAGCATCAGGAACACGAAACGGTAGAGGAATTTCGTGGTATATTTTGACCTGCAACATTGTCCAAAACTTATTATTAAACTTATTATTTGTTGTTAATATTGCTATGCTGTCATACAATGGGATATTTTCCAGTATAAGAAATAAAAACCTCCAAAGAATACTCCCAGAAACTCCAAGAAACTCCCAAGAGTGATTGGCCTTTTATTTTTCAGCAGAAGGTCGTGTCTTACGATATGTGTGTACGTCATATTACCTTCGTCCATATGATGGGTATCTTTAAAAGTCCTGGAATTTTCCAGAAGAAATATATCGTGTGTTCTAGCTGGTATATAATAATGATATTTAGATAAAATTGAGACTGTTTAATTTAGAGAAAAATAAATATGATTTTGAAAAAGGACTTTTGAAAAGCATCAAATAGATACCCATATTTAAATACCGGTATAAAGAATTACCTGAGGTAAAAATATTATTTAAAAAAACAAAGATAGTTCTTAAAATGAAAATTTTTGAAGACATATTTTCCAAAAATGTATAGATTACTTTAAAAGAAAATTTAAGTAAAAGAAAATCAAAACTGTGTCGTATTGGATATTTCTGTCCAACATAAAGGTATATCAATTGAGTATAAATTTATCGTCAATATTTAAAGAAATGTGAAGGGAAACATTTAAGAAAAAAAACGTTTTAACCAAATGAAACGATTTCAAAAACTTTGTTGAATATTATTATCATTCATGTTCCAAGTCTGTAAACTATAGATATATATTTTTTACTTCTATGTTGTATTTCACTTCAAATATCTTGCAAATTATTTCAGGCTACACTATTTCTCCGCTTAATACAAAAGGTTAAATCTAACAAAACAGAGGAAAGTAGTAAGTGTCTGGTTCTTTCGAGAAATTGACATGGCACACGATGACACATGGAAAGCTGGTACAAAGGAAAACAGTTTACAGATTTTTAGTATTATAATTATATTAGTTCTATAATGAATATAATGCATTATGTATTACTTTAATAGGTTTTTAAGTCTTTGAAACGTGGTCGCCAATAGGTATGGGGCAATTTTCTCACCTTACCACCCCATGGCAACTACAAATTACGATTTATCAGCTTTTGGACACTTTACAGCGTTCTACAATGCAATATTTGATAATACTTGCTCCGAAATCTTGGTACAACCATGCCACATACCAGGCTGTTTAATGCGTCGGTGAAATGCATATAAAATACAATCTTGCTCCGAAATCTTGGAAGAACCATGCCACATACCAGACTGTTTAATGCGTCGGTGAAATACATATAAAATAAGTAGTTATTCACTGTGTACTAGGTATAGTACTCGGTAAGAGGAATTTTAATGTTATTTTAAAGTGACATTTTTCCAGTTTTTATATATGTGATTTTGTAAATTCAGTATGCAAAATTCTCCCAATAAGTTGATTTAAATATGATTGTTAAATTTATTTCAGTGGATTATATCATGGTTATCTCTTCATTAGCGTTTTATAAAAATCTCTCTCACTATGTACGACTCTCCCCTATTACTAATAGTTTAGAATTTAAAAATTTACTTTCTCTCTAACCTGCTTTCTCTTTTAATATAATAATCACTAAGTAATTTTTATAAAAAGAATGGCATAAAACTTAAATAGCAGTAAGATTCAACGTAAAGCTTATCACACGCACACATACAAATACAGAAATACATTTAACTTTAATAATCTTATTTTCGTTTAATCTTTTGTAAATATACTGAGATCATTCTAAATATCACATTTCATTTTAAATCAAAAGTCATTTACTTTATATGAAACGTTTATATTGAATAACATCAGGATGCATTTATTTTTTATTAAACTTGAGTAACATAAACAATTATGAAATTAACTAGATTTCCTAAAATAACACAACCTTGTTTATCCAATATAAGAGAAAGTTGTTCTAATCCATACATAAGCTGTTTTAAAAGGGAATTAATAAACGCCACGTCCATCATAGTATGTTATGATTGACGTTAAATGAATGCATTTCAATTTCAGTTGATGATAAACTATATTTAATTCAGAATGTGAATAAAATGAAATATATTGTATTAAAAAAAATGCAAATAAGTGTTTAGTCTTGATTTTATGCAATACTTGTTTCTAACATAATAAGTAATCGAAGTGATTTCTGCAAGAGTAGTAAAATATCCGATGATATCACATTGACGTTGACATAGACATTAAGTCCACCAAAGTGGGGAATGCTTTGAGGCCTGTAGCTACAATGGCTGTCGCCTCGAATGATCGTTTCTTTTATACACAGAAATAATTACACAAACAAGATATAACAATTTCGCATATATATACAAGGACAAGATAGCACAAGGAAATTTACAACACCAGAGAATTATAGCCGGAAGCTCTAAAAAGAGTGTGCAATGGATCTAGCGGGAGTCGTGCTCGCAAACCACCTAAGCTGTCAAGCGATTAGCGTCGTCGTGCCTTAATCACTCGGCCACGATAGCCCCCACATATCCGATGACAAAAAATAACTCGGACAAAAGTTTGAACTTTTAATTTTTTTAGTTAAGTACCGAAATGAAAATCAAAATGCTAACAGCCAATAGCCTGTGGCTTATAGAAAAACTAAAAGAGTTTGAAGTAGCCGTCATTCGCTTTTATGTAGAATAGAAATTATGTGATAAAATTTTCAGCAACGGACCGTAACTCATCTTCTGATATTTTCCCCATTCCTCCAGGAGTAGAGACTTCAGACACAGAGACTTCAAAAGTCTTTGACGCTTAGAAAAACTTTTCAGCATAAAGATGATCATGCAGAATAACCCATTGGTTTATTTTAGATTTTAGAAGGTACACGGTCACTATATGCATTTAAAAGTGTATCAATCATGGAATCCACCATTCCTTTACTTTTCTTATTGGGTTGGCTAAAAGACAGGCCCTTTTTCTTTGACAAAGTGTAGTCTTTGTCCTGATCTTTGGGACAGGGAAGCAAAACGCTCTCCAAGAAGTTTTATGATTATATTTTATGTTATATTTGATGATTATATATGTTGATATGTTATATTTGCTTATTAATTTTGATTCCCTCATCAAACAAACAAGCCTTGTTCTACCAGTTGAACAAATCCTGACCTAAACCAACCTAGGGGAACTTTTGCCGTCTTTCGATAATGACTGATGGACTTCAGTCAAATTCCATTAAAGTTTCGATTGTGAAAATCGTGAAACATTTTTGCCATTGATCATGGTTGCTTTATGGGTGCCATCCATTATTGCAAGTCTTGTTTTGTTGTCGGTCGCCCGCCGTAAGATTCTGATGCTGTTTCATTTTCTTTGACTATTCACGTAATAGTGATTTCACAATTTTTTTAATCGTTTCCCGGTTGATGTCCATAATTTTTTGCGACCATTTTTTTCGATAGGTATAAATGCGCCAAATCCTTTGTATGGTTACCTTGCGTTTTTCATTTAAGTTTGCTGTTCGATTTTACTTCGCTTAAACACTAGTCTCTTTTATGGTGAAGCTATTGGAACTGTTTCATGACATCATGATAAAGTCTATCTTCAAAATTTTAGCTCCCGGACAAACTCTCACAGACTTATATCTTCAGAATATAATGTGAGAATTGCATTTTTGAGGAAGTCTTATCAAAAAGCTTAACAACCTGTTTAAGTGAAGTCGGAAGCGTATTTCTCATGTAGAATTAATAAAATTGTAGTGATAAAGTTTAGCAGTGTTTGTTAATTTCAATTCCAGCTTTGTTCGAGTAAATTTTTTGTCATCCAGTTTTCGATACTTTTTCACTGTAAATACACTGCTCAAAACAATTAAAGGATATTGAAGTTTTAGGTGGATTTTGTATCTGGTAAACTGTTTAGCTGATTGATACATGGTCGACAGACATAGTAGGTTATATGAGAATAAATTACACATGTTTGGCAGAAAAAAATGCATTTTATTGCGCATTTGTGTACTAAAGGAAAAAAACACAGTTAGTGCATATGAGAAAAAAAGAATAAGAAAAGGTGTTTTCTTGAAAGAAAATCATTTTCAGTAGGGGTATGGTTTCCACGGGCAGCCAGCAACGTTGAACACCTTTGAGGCATGGACTCAATGAGGCTATTAAGGACGAGTTGGGGTATTATGCCCCACTCTTCCAGAAGAACTCTTTCCAGTTCTTGGAGAGTTTTTGGGGGTTGTTGGCGGCCAGAAACTCGTCTTCCTAGAGCGTCCCAAACGTGCTCGATTGGATTCATGTCTGGAGAACACGCTGGCCATTCCATTCGAACGATTCCTTCCTCGAAAAGGAAATCCTCCACCAGGTTTGCACGATGTGGCCTGCAGTTATCGTCCATTAAAATGAAGTTATCTCCGATTGCTGCAACGTAAGGGACTACAATAGGTCTGAGGATCTCATCCCTATATCGGCGACCAGTCAGAGCTCCATCTCGAATGATGTAGAGGTCAGTGCGCCCGTCAATGGAGATGCCACCATACACCAACACTCCTCCACCGCCAAATCTGACACTTTCGTGCACGAACGCAGGATTATTCCTACTGCCACGGTCCCTCCAAATGAAAATACGCCTATTATCCGGATGCACAGAAAAACGGGACTCGTCAAAAAACAGAATATTGCTCCATTCATTTCTCCTCCAGTTGACATGCTCGGTTTCCCACTCCCTGCGGTCGCGACGATGCCTTGATGTTAATCTAATACATACCATCGGTCGGCGAGCATACAGACCTACAGCATGGAGCCGGTTTCGGGCAGTCTGAGTTGAAATCGTGGTGCCTGTAGCCGAGCGAAGGTGTTGTTGGAGAAGAGTAGCGTTCATGGTTCGGTGTCTCCGAGCTGTTAACGCTAAATACCGATCTTCATTGGGCGTTGTTGCCCGTCTACGACCTTTCCCTGGTCTTCGGCCTGCACATCCACTCTCCAAAAAACGGTTCCAGATCCTGGAAATGACACTTTGTGACACTCTAATGGCTTGCGCTACTTCGGCTTGAGTTTGGCCCCCTTCTAACCTACCAACAATTCTCAAAGCTTCTGAATCTGTCAAATGACTTCGCTGAGACATCGTACTCATCGAAGCAAAGCAATCACTGAATGCCGATCATCCTTGTCTTCATTCTCTTTTATCCAGTTGAAAGTCAAATTTCATTCGCTGCCGCTGAAGCGACGTTTTTGACGTCGAACTCAAAATTTGCATACTCCACAGTTTGAAAACCAGAAAAATTTGCATTTGTGATTCTCTTCTTCTATTTTCGGCAAAAAAATTTTCGTTTATATCTTTATTTTATATAAAACTTCAAATATCCTTTAATTGTTTTGAGCAGTGTATACCCTACATATATAAAATATTAAAGAAACGATTTTATAAAAGAATTTTACGAAACTTTTTATTGGAAAACTTACAGGATGTCCCAAAAAATGACAGGAGTATTTGAAAAATTAAATAAATAAACGGGAAACAATGGAAATGCAGCATTTTCAGCATTCTACTTGGGTTACAAGTAAATTTAAAATCACGTATGTATCATTTTCTGCATTCTACTAGGGTTACCAAAAAATTTAAAGTCACGCAAAATCTTAAATTTAGTTATTTAGTTTGCCAAAAGATGGCGCTAGTATGTGGGATATTTTTTTTTAACTACATGAACATGTTGCGAAGAACTCTACTAAAATTAAAGTAACGATGTTTTCAATATGTGAACCATTTGCAGAAACAACGTGGTGCACTTTGAGAACAAAATTCGCAGAAACCCGCAGCAACGTTACAGTTGAAATGGTCTTACTTTCAGCAGAGATGGTGGGCAGTCGTTTGCTAATTTTGGCAATAGGCCTCGTCTGTCAGGTGTACATCAGACCTCACACACATACTCAAAAAAGTGCCACATGGAGTTAAATCTGGCGAATAATTATAGAGACTGATCCATGCTGTTCCACCATATGTTTGCAGTAATCCAAAAAAATGACACGATTATCGGAATGTTAGCTGAGGAAAATAAAAACATCAGACGTTGGATGTGGACGGGCACCGTCATGCATGAATCAAGAGGATTCCTAGGATCCTAGGGTACTCCAAGACATTTTATACCGCCACAAATTCCAGCAGAATGTCCAGATAGAGAGCTGCAGTAATCATTTGAGATCGGGGAAATGGCCCAATGAGTTTTTTATAGGAAATGGGTGTGCAAACCATAACTTTGGGAGAATTCAGAGATGTTAGTACGGCAATATGAGAATTTTCCTTCCCGCAAATGCGAATTGCAGCAAATTTTAATTTTACTATTGGGATAGATTACAATGTGTTGAACTGATGAATTAAGAACACCAATGGATGAATTAAAAACAAGTTTGCAACGTGCGCATTTACTGAATGTCTGGGGTTTTTCGCATTATGGACACAGAGACAGAGAACCCCAATTATTCAATGTTTTTTATGAATAAAGAAATATTTAATTTTTAAATTCAAAATGTATTGTCTGTTTATATTTGTTTTTCTTTAAATTAAAATATAGGGCTATTTCTCGTAGCACAATCTGTGGTTGAAAATGAAGCCCCATTGACATTAAATTTCGTTTACTGGATTTAAATCCCGATGTAGGGGAGACCGGGACAAGATGATGATTGTCTTAATTTTTCCGTTTTCCACTGGATGGGAACATCAACTGGACACTATGGCTCTCCTATCGGCCGTTCGTCAAAGAATAGTATAGAGACGCTGAAATCGCCATTTTTGTGTTAGTTGTGAAGCTTTGATTGTTTACTACTGCCACGTTATAACTTTTATGCATGTGTAAATAAGCTCTGATACAGATACAGGTAAGATATATCGTTTCTCTTTAATATTTATGAGTAACTTAGTTTAAATACTACCTATTACCATGAATAAATGCCAATTAATCGCCTTCTTTCATGGCAGTGAAAACGAATATTTTTAAACAAAGCAGTCCGGGGCAAGATGACGAGCTCGTCATCATCTGACCTGGTAGTAGAAAACCAACGTTTAAACTCTCCAGAAGAACCAGAACTTAAGTCAAATGCTGATTCCGATGCACCAAAGAAGCCTGTTAGTATTTTTTATTTCAAACCACTACCTAAAGCAACACAATGTGAGAAAAAAAGCAAAACACTGAGCTCAAACATTCTTACAAGCACACCCATCAAAGAAATGATAGAATAAAGGGAAAAGCAGAAGGAAGAATAGGAACGTTTAAAAACACAGAGAAAAGAAGCTCGTGAAGCTAAAAAGAGAGTAAAAAAACTCAGACTAAGTTCCTGTAGACCTAAGTCTATTAAATCCAGGCCAAACAGTCCAGTTGCATCAACTTCAAATGATGGTGTTTTCAGATGTCCTGCTTGTGACGAGGAATATTGTGACCCACCAGCAGAAGAATGGATCGAGTGCTGTAAATACCAAGAGTGGTGGCATGAGGAATGTTCCAATTATGAAAATGGCATTTTTATTTGTGACTATTGTTAGCTACACAACTAAACATTTCAACATTGCGTTACAATGCATTATGATTAGTTTGATACTTTGTAAGATGTAAAAATACAGTTATCATTTGTTAAACCATGTAACATATTCAAAAGATAAAATATGTTCAACCTTTTTCAGTGTTGTCATTTTGCCCCAAGGCCAAAGTCATCTTGCCCCAGTACTGGGGTAAGATTACGATTTGTTAATGCTATGAAAAAATAACATTATCCTTTATTTTTTTTTTATTTGAAAAATTAAATGGTAATATATTAAATACTACAAAAGAATACTCTAACAGTGCATGTAAAATTAATTTTACTATACTTAAAAAATAAATTAATAAACAACACAAATTGTTAACATATTCATCTTGCCCCGGTCTCCCCTACTTCTACAATGACTAGGGAATTTTATTATTTTCTTGCAAATAATGTTGTTGCTATATAGTGCAACATTTCTAAAAATAAAAACAAATTAAAACGAAGGATACTTCTACTAAAATGTAAATGTTTAACCTCAAAAAGAATTTTTTAACCTGCCGATATTTTTATAGGAAGTTAGAAAGCAATAATAAACACAAATTTATCCATAGATTTCTCAGTGCATTATTCTACATATGTAACGTATTTTCTTCATAAAAAAGGAAAGAAAAACTTTGTATGAAGATTTAAGGTATCCATGCAAAACACAATATTTGGAAAACATTATTAATTTGAATAATTATATAAGTTGAAATTTAACGAAGATACAAACGATATTTTTATAAAAATTATTTTATTTACCTGTCTCATTCTGGTAAGAAATTTGAAGTGCATTAGATCATATTTACTACTATACGATCACATAAAACATGACGAAGAATAAAGTAGTATTTTATATTTGTAAACCTTTTTTTCATATAACATACTAGTTAGAGGGACTCAGCACCCTATAAAAATCGAAATTCCGTTAAAATTGCGATTTTTCAGATTTTTATCTTATCAAATACCACTTACATTCGACTATATCTTGACAAAATTGCACACAGATACTGCATCTAGAACCACAGTTACAGCTAATTTAACAAACATCGAATATCGTAATCATCCTTTAAGAGAAATCTTTAAACTCATTTATCTCAGTTCATCTTTTTTTTACCGTTTCCATATTTTCATTATGCTAAGGCTTTTCTAGATAGAAATAGAAAAGCCTGAATTTTTTTCTAATTGAAAATATAACATATATGAGAAATTTAAGGATTGGACTTTTAATATTTTGATAACTTTTGCTTAAAAAAAATCATATGTACAAAAACTAGCCATTTTCTCTGATTTTTTCCGGTTGTATTTAGTTGTATTTTTTTTTTTTTTTTTAATCTAAAACTATTGCTATTTAAAAAAAAAAAAAAAAAAAATCCGATCCTTAAATTTTTCAAAATAGCATTAATAGCCTACAATAAAAAAAATCAGGTAAACTAATAGCGTTTTAATTTAGGTGGTTAAAATTTAACTTTTTTAATACTTACCAGCATAGTTGAAAAGCGTTTATGAATTCGGTTTGTCTATCTGTCCGTCTTCTAACTCGCGAAATATATAGCTGTTGCTATTAAATTGATACATGTTATTGGGTATCACTATGGACTGTTTATTAAAGATGAAGTGTATAAGAATATTGGTTCATTTACAGGATCACTCAAAAGAATTCCGTTACGTTACGGTGTATGGGGAAAACTCGTTTGCCATATACTTTATTGATATTACAGTATTATAAACATATTGAAATTGATATACATCAGAAAGGTGTACTACAAAGTTCTTACTACATAATGTGGTGTGCACAGAAGTTATCATTCATTTACAAGGACACACAAAGCAATTTGGCTATAGAAGAAAATGAGGAATAATTGAACTATTGAACAATACTAACAATAATTTGTACAAGAGAGTTTTCGGTTGTGGTATGCGTTTTTAAATTTATTATTTTTTAAAATATTACTTGGTGAGTTTAAATTGTATATATCATATACAGGGTCATACAAAAGTTCCCAACAACATTCGTTTATAGGTGGAAATCGCTGAGTGGAAATTTTGAACTGGGCTATGTGTTTAACTGAACTAAATTTTAGCATACTTATGTAGTATGCATACATATTTGTAGATCATATGCAGGACTAAACAAAAAAAAATCATATGTTTTAACGACTATTCATGGTAATAGCAAAAAGCGTGTTTTAAAATACGTTGTACATTTTCCAAATTCTACATTTACACACCATCGTTTACCTTAGTAAACTTTGAAGTTTAGTTATACTATTCTGAAGAATGTGTTGTAAAATGTTTCATAATCTATGCTGGATGCATTATTTTTCGTTCTTGTTAACCATTTGGAAAAATGGTTGTTGTCCTCGTCAGGGTAGGAAATCAAAAGCATATCTGAAGCTTCTGATTGGTTTAATCTGCATTTTATTCGTTTTCTGATTGGTCTATACAGTAATCTGTATTTCCCTTTCATTTCAACAGAGATGGATACTTTCTGTTGCCACTATAACAAAAAAGTAATAAAAATTACAAAAAAAAATTAATAACTCAAAAACAAATTGAGATACAGCTTTCAAACAAATTGCATTTAAAAGTAAATTTTTTCTCTAAAAGACGGTGTAAAAAGAAATATTGTGGGATGTTTAGAAGTTTAAGAACGAAATTTCATTTAAAATGGGTCGTCAGATTTCTTGGAAATCTGACGATGGAAAAGCCTTTTCCCGAACAGCCAATGAAATGCTTGGATAATACGTAAGTTTCAGGTGGATAATACGCACGAGTCGCAGGCGATTTTTCTCGCTTGAAACTTTTACGTGTAATAACACTATTAATGTTAATTCATGGCGTACGTAATGTATGATCAACTCCGTGCGATTTTTTATGTCTTAAATTTTAGTCTTTGAAAAAATCATTTTCCAAACGGTCGTTGTAATTTGTTAAATTGCTTTTTTTTTTCTTTTTTTTTTTTTGTTTTAAAAATATTATTATTATTATTATTATTATTATTATTATTATTATTATTATTATTAATTTCATTTTTTAAAGTTTTTTTTTTTTAATTAAATTATTTGTATTCAACATTTACACAATAACATGAAAAAATATTTTTTTGCAGTTGATAATATTATTTTTTGTTTTGTTTTGGGTGCAGAATCCCCTTAAGAAACTAGTAAAGCATAAAGAAAAAACACTTTCCTAACAAGCTGCAGGATGCATTGTATTAACATAGTTAATAAAAATCTAATGCATACGATGCAGTTTAATTAACGATAACATAAACTGTTTAGTTCGATTGACAGAAAAAATATAATACGGCACATGTTCTTTTAAATTAGTGGGATACTTAAAGAACAACCATTACTTGATCACTTGAAATAAATCATTTGATTAGTTGAAATGAAAATAACTAGCTCACATATAAATGCTTGATTGGTAAAACGAAAAACAGACATCTTAATTTGGAAGTACAAGAAATTTATCGGAGAAGTAATAACAATTTCTTTAATCTTATCGGAAACTTTTAATCGAACGATTAAAAACTGCGATAGATAGAAAAAAAAGATAATTCACTCTACTTTTTTTGCATCTTAAATCTGCTTGGTTTCTATCTTTATTAAATCGATTACATAAAAATCGAAATTACAAAAGCTCATTCCGTGAAATGCATTTGCGAAATTAATGTAAAAATACTTAAATGTGGTTTATAGATTTAACATTTGTCTATATTGTATCGAAAAATTAAATATTGCTTTGTTATTTTTAATTATGATTTAATGTATTGAAAGTGCTTAGTGTAAGTCCTTTTTATAAACCTCATTATTTTTTTCATTAAAAATAGAATCTATGGCCAAACACTTCATACGTTGTGTAAGTTCAATAGAGTGAATACAAAATGAATATCTAGATTCAGTATGCTGCAGTCTGTTGTTGTTGTTCTTATGTGGGTTGCACAAATGAAAAGGAGACTTTTGCTGAGGCGGCACAAAATATAATCGACATGGGTAAATATATTTGTCGATAAATGGTGTGGTGTATTTTCGTAATTTGTAAATGCTAGAGATTAGCTTGGGCTAGTGAGTGCTATAGCCATTAGGTAGGCCTCCCCACCTGGCTGACCCTGTCCCTATCTTTTGTTTCTTCAGTTATGGAAAGCTACTTTTTTACGATCGAGTGGATAAAGGATTCCTTCGGATCAGCCCAAAGAGCTCTTATCCATTTTCGTCCCGGTCTGCAGCGCGTTGCTGGAGCTTTAAACAGGAAATCAAAAATAAGAGGAGAGGGAAGCTCTCGGAAGGGATAATGCTGCTCCAGGACAACACTGGACCATATATAACCAAAATCACTTTCGACTTGCTGAAGAAATTTCGATGTAAAGTCCTCAAACATCCTCAGTACAGCGCGATATCTCTCCATATGACAACATATCGCTGGTTTCTTATAAAGTCACTGAAAGGTCGATGATTCACCAGTGGTCAATGTTTCAAACAAGGAAATGCATAACACTGCGAAAAAGTTTATCCGCAAGCAAATAAGAAGTTTCTACACTTTAGACACCCACTCCCTTCTTGATCAATATTATTGGCAATTATTTGTGAGCGCCATGTTACAAATTAATTGTAATTCAAATAATCTTTATATATAGCCATAGTCGAATATTAATTTAGTAATACTTTAAATATTTACGCCTTTGTACGTATACCTGATAAAAAGTGTGACTTTGTTTCAGTTCTGTTGCGACATACAAGCTAGCTCAAGTACTGTATATGATAATGTTATAATTCTTGGCTAATCTTCATTGTATTATGGCGAAGCGTAATCTTTGTCTTAAAATTCATAACAGCAGCGAAAAAAATCATATTGATCCACCTGGGCACGTTAGTCGGCACATGACATGCTTCAATTCAGCTTATATCTCCATAACCGATTCGCCAGTAAATGAGATCCGCAAGTTCATGTGAATAGTTTTATGTTCCTTAATATTGCAATGCACCGCCGTTTACAGGTTGTTGACTGACTGCATAACTTCATACACTGTAATTTATTTTCATGTTTTTTGTACAATAAAAAAATGACAATGCAAGATCGCCTTTACATTTTAAAACATGTAATATTCAAACTATTTGTGTACTTTACTTCTCGAATCTTAATTTCCATAATACTTTTGCTTTGTTAATTTTTTATAATGCATACATATTTACAATAAAAGATGAGTCTTGATCATTTTTGTATGATGTAACACAAACATTAGCGATGTACAGTCCGCCAATAAAAAAAAGAATAAAAGAAATCCCCAAACATGTAAAACAAAAAATTGTTCTTGGAAAAAAAACAAAAACAAAACAAAACGGAAATAGTCATTTGACTGCAAATAGTACCTTCTTTCAATTTATGTTATAAAAATAAACTTATGGGTCAACTTCAAAATGAAATGGAACCAATAGGAATACGAACATTTAATTTTGACATCAATTGTGGATTTTCCAATAAATTTTACTTTAGGCTGTCATGCATAGGCGTCCACTTCACATGGGTGAAATAGGCAATCAGGACTAATTAAACCAATATTCTGAAATGTGTTTTTTATTCTAATTAATCCTTCTGATTTATTAAAACAAAAAATGATATTTTAAAATTAGTGGTGTACGTTTTCTAGTCGGCGCCAATTATACCAAACAGGAAATTTTTCATTTAAATAGTTTAGGAATTATGAAGGTTTAAGTTTCCAAATGCTTAAGTTAAATTCATTTATAGTAGATTAACTGCCATCGAAAAGAAAATGACGATAAAACACAATTAAATAATAAAACTTTGTCTAAATCACCATAATATAAAACCCACAGGACGCATTTCGAGCTAGAAATTTTAACAGAGAGTCATCAGTCTAAGTAAACACGTGTCAGTAAGGGGACAAGGTCAGAAATGCACATAATATTATGAGTTCATTTGTGACCTTGTCTTACAGACACGTGTTCACTTCGGCTGATGACAGGCCGTTACAATTTCCATCCCGAAACACGTCCTGAATGTTTTATATTTTTCTGGTGATTTGGACAAAGTTTTATTATTTAAATTCATTTATATTCGTTGCAATACAGATTGAAATGTTTTTTAAAGTGAAAAACTACTTGGCGGAGCGAAATACAATTTTTGATTTGCATATTTGAAGCATCTAGAAATCAAATTCTGGAAATATTTAATAAGCTTCAATTTTTTCTTCAAATATTAAATTAAAATTTATATATACTCTAAAAATAAATTACTCTACATACATATATGCTCTAAAAAAAATACAAGTAGCAACACAGGAATTTTTTAAATGGGATTCATTTTTACAAACTTCAAATATGCGAATCCGAAGTTGCATATCATTCCGTTATATAGTTTTTGAGTTATGTTTAAAAGACAACTTGCATTGCAATCACTTTGCGACGATAAAAATTTAATACTAGAGTTCCAAACTACAAACCTTTATAATTACTAAACTGCTTTACCAAAAGACTTTCTATTTGGTAACGTACGGTAAAATTTACAGAAAAGCAAAATACGATGTTAAAATTATGTGTTCGTATTGAAAATTTTAGTTTTTTGTACAGTTTCAAAGCTTATTTTTATAGCATGAATTGAAAATGACGTAATTTCTACTCAAAGGGTTTTTCCATTTTTTTTTTTTCTCAGGCAAATTGGTGGTTAATATATATGTTTTTTTTTTCTTTAGAGAACTGCACATTATGATACAAGTTGTCTATTACCCTATTTTTTATGAATAATACAATGATTTTCTAGTGGAATAGTACCGCGTAATTAATTTTTGTGACCAATGCAAAATTATGATATTTCTTTAAAATTCAGGAAATTTGATAACTATATTTTGTAAAGTAAACACACATTTATGTAAGTTTACAATTCTATAGTTTTCCTTTCAACTTTTAAACAAGCCACATAAATATGACATAAAATATGAAGACATGACATAAGCAATAAAACAAATTGATGAGAAAAGAATCCCACACATCCCATATTATTAGATGAAAAAATCATAATTAATTCTTTTGGAAAATATGTGAATATTCCTTCAAACTGTCTTCTTTCAGATCAGTATCAATTTCACTTTACGCCCAGTACATATATCCATATCTTATATAAGAGTAATACATAGGAAATCCTTTTTGTGTTCTCGTGTAATGATTTAGAGGTGTTTCAAGATGGGTATTCTCCGACATTATAATTTCAATATTAAAAATACAAAGGGATATACCCGGACTTCACAGGAGGCAAAATATTAAAAAAACATATATTTAATTAATAACTATATTAGATATTTTACATTTAATATATTTTTTAGAATACGCACTAACAATAGCAAACATCATATTTATATGAAAAATAGTAATTAGTTTAAATAAACTTTTAAAATTTATTCCAAGCAATAGTTTTGTATTGGCCTCACGCTAGAAATTAACAGCAGAAGAAATCGCCAAAGATCAATATTTAAAATCAGCCTTTTTTTTATTCTGGTCATTATAGTAGTTAAAGTATTTAGTATTTAATTGTTCGATCATGTCTAAAATTTGTGTTTTATTTATACTTTATTGTTTTATTTGTTGATTGATGAATGTTTTAAATTCGTTATGTCATATAAGATTGAAACAAGTGCTGAGCTATTAATTTAAGTACAAATGGATTTATCTTACATAATCGTCTGCACGGGATAGATATAGATTTTAAAAACAATAAAAATTTAGTAAATAGGTGTACATTTTACAAACAAACTGCGATGCAGTTTTCAAACAAATTGCGATATAGTTTTCAAACAAAATTTCACTTGAAAGTACATTTTTTCCCTATTCGTGGTGTAAAAATTTAAAATGTGCCATGTTTAGAGGTTTAAAAAAACTAAAGTAAAAGTTAAATTTAATCGTTTGACATTGCCACCGTCAAGATGACCTCAGCGTTACGCACGGACATGTTTGTCCTTTTCAATATACATAGATAGATACTAAATGTTAAAATATATACTTTAAGAAAGTTAACTATAAAAGAATGCGTCAAAATGAATATTTTCAACAGAAAATTTCATTATATGATTAAAAGTTTTTCAACATTTACATGTTGCACTTATAATTCAAGTGTTAGAAGAATTATTAAAAGTATTGAAAGAAAAATTAAATTCATCCTTAAATATTATAGGTTCCTTATCTTCACCTTTTACATTCAATTAATTTGACAGTGAATTACAATAGCGTTATCGATTTAATCTTGTACTTCCAAATGAAATCTTTTGTTTTACTACTTTCTTCTGATACTGATAAATGCTGTCCTGGAAGTTTAGTTTCATATGAACTCTCTATTTTTATCTACAAAATTCTGAATTCAGTCAGTATTTCAGTTTTAATTTAGTTCTTTAGAGTACACAGAATTTTATCTTGCCGAAAAATCAAAACTTTGTAAAGAATAAAATTTTGTGCTTTAAATTTTTTCTATCATGTTTTATTTTTCTCTGCATGGAAAGTTAAAGCAAATGAGCGTACATGTTAACACTCCAATTCCCACAAGAAATTGCTAAGTAAAAAATTATTTTTTAGTCTTATTTATACTATTGTGGGTCAGATAATGTAAAAATATGAAAAAAATGCGATTTCATTATATTTTATAGGATTTCTGTATGGTATCATATATGCTACCATCGGCAGATTAGGATGAAATATGAACGATTTTACCATATTTCAAAAGTATTTTATTTTGTGAAAATAATTACATTTTCACATGTTGTATGAACTGAAACAACTTCTTTCTTTGTTTATATATATCTCTCTGTATATATACAGTAAACTTCCAATTATCCGTCACTCACGCTACCAACGGTCTGGCGGATAATTGCAATAGACGGATAATCGAAAGGCAGCACAAGACCGTTACTAAAATTACATTTCAACATGTTAATTTATATAAAAAAGAACAATTAAAATAATTTTTTATTCGTTGTGTGCTTTTGTTTATAAAAAGCATAACTGATAATAAGAAATCTGTTTATCGGGCAAAGGTAGAATTTTACTGAATGCCTGAATTTTATGTAATACCTATTTTCATCCATTCCGTTATACATTTTTGTTTGCGTTTTGTTTGGGATTTTGCTGCAGCAAGATTACCCATTCCAGTTAATAAAAGTACTTTTGTTGCACCCACTTCCTCTTGCATCACAAACCAATTAATGGATTTAGAGAGCATAGAATGACTCCTAGTTTATAATTTCTCGCTTTATCACATTCACACGCTTCAGGTTTCACTGGATTCAAAACATTTTGAATAATATTTCCATTCGTTAAGGGGACGGTGGAGTTTAAAATCCTTAAAAATAATTTTTTTTTATTTTTGTAAATTTCAACTTAAATATTATTCAAGGGTACATTATATACATTATGGCATGCATTTATTCCAAAAAAATTTTAAAAAAATTTTATTTTTGAGAAAATATGGAATTTTACGCGTCGTGTTAGAAATCTTCGAAATGCCCCATGCGTCTTCCATATAAATGAAAATCCCCAATATTTTTTATAAAAGTTTGGTTTATATATAGAAATAAAATAGAGCATTGAACTTTACATATTTGAATTTAAAGGTTAAAAAAAAAGTTGAAAAAAATTGAAATTTATTCGAAAAATTTTCAAAATTTCAAATTTTTTCACTTTTTTTTTATTTTTTGTAAATTTCATCTTAAATATTATTCAAGGGTACATTATATGCATTATGACATGCATTTATCACAAAAAAAGATAAAAAAAAATTTATTTTTGAGAAAAAAATGGAATTTTATGCGTCGTCTTAGAAATCTTCGAAGTGCCCCCGGCGCGTTCCATATCAATGAAAATCCCCAATATTTTTTACAAAAGTTTGATTTATATATAGAAATAAAATAGTACATCGAATTTTATATATTTGAATTTAAAGGTTAAAAAAATTTTTTTTGAAAAATTTTGAAATTTTTTCGAAAAAATTTTGAAATTTTGAATTTTTTTTTTTTTACCTTTAAATTCAAATACATAAAATTCGATGCTTGATTTTATTTCTATATATAAACCAAACTTTTATAAAAAATATTGGGGAGTTTCATTGATATTGAAGACGCATGGAATTCGAAGATTTCTAAGACGACGCGTAAAATTCCATTTTTTTCTCAAAAATAATTCTTTTTTAAATTTTTTTGTGATAAATACATGCCATAATGTATATAATGTACCCTTGAATAATATTTAAGATAAAATTTACAAAAATAAAAAAAATATATTTTTAAGGATTTTAAGCTCCACCGTCCCCTTAATGCTTCATAACCAATATCATTCTAGTCACAATCAAGCGAGTCTGTAATTTCATTCGCAGAGACATTTTTCTAGCTGTTGTTCCTGACGTGAGACAAGCATTTTACTCAAAACAGCGCCGTTCACTCGGGTTTTTTCGCATTTGAATTTTCATTGTTCTTTTCTGATTAAAAAAATAAATAAATAAATAAATAAAAAAAAATAAGAAAGAAGGGTGGCGGTTGATAGAGTGGCAGATAAGTGGACGTTTACAGTATATCCAATTTTTTCATATAAATTTATTTTTTCCACCATTTATTCAATCTTACGCAATAATAATAATTTAAAAACCTCATTTTACTTATTAGTTTTGTGTATAATTGTATATATAGAACACTAATGTAACGCATTTGAATTTTCGTTGTTCTTTTCTGATTAAAAACAAAAAAAATAGGAAAGAAGGTTGGCGGTTGATAGAGTGGCAGATAAGCAGACGTTTACAGTATATCTAATTTTTTCATGTGATTTTACTTTCTCTACCATTTATTCAATCTTACACAAAAACAATAATAATTTAAAAACCTCACTTTACTTATTGATTTTGTGTATAATTATACTAGCAAACCCCGCGGCTTTGCTCGCGTAATAGTTGAAATATGCCAAGTGATATTTGCATGACTATTTTTTATTAGAAGAACACTTTTTGAAATAATTCATAAATTACGAATTAAGCCACAGTTTAAATAAACTTCATTATAACAGTGCAATAGACAGAAATGAGATTTTAATTAATAAGAAGAACTAAAACTAATTCCAATTAAATGATAATTTAGAAAGAATTTTGAGACTTTTATGCTCATTTCATACAATTATTTCAGTATTAATTTGAAGTTTTGAATTTTTTAGAAACCATCTTAACACATTTACATCTTGAAATTAACCATCATGTCAAATTCCAACCTTCTTGTCTAACAGTCTAACACCTCTCTGGTGTTAGTGGCACCAACATAAAATGCCGAAACAGAGTTGAAACAGAATATCTCGAAAAATGTTGAAACAGAGACTGTTACCATTAATTTGCCAACATTAACATTGAAACCGGTTGTTATTTCCTAATATTCTATAGAAAACAGAATTTAGATGTTTTTAAAGGCTTTCTTGTTGTTCCTGCCAACCAGGTGGCAGTGACACCGACATAAAATATAGCCCGTATAGGATCAGGGACTATCACTCTTGACTCGCAACCAATAACTTCTGTAATATGTTTATTATTTCCTGAGATTCCATAGAAATCGTAATTTAGGACTCTTTTAGAATGCTTTTCGCTCCTTCCCTTCGCTTCACAACTTTTTAATTTCGAATTTATTTTCGAATGTTCTTAGAGCACATTTATATTTTATAAGTAACTAACGTGCTATATTTAAAGTTTCTAGCCTCTTCAGTACCGCAGAAATCGCAATTTAGAACGGTTTTGCTCCTGCAACCCTCAACATAAAATATAGCTTATGTTTCAGCAGGTTCATCACCATCAATTTGCAATCATTCTGATTGAAATCGGTTTCATATGTTCTTAGAGATCATTTGTATCTCATAAATAACTGCCCTGCCTAATTTCGGGATTCTAAGCTCTTCAGTAACACAAAAATCGCAATTTAGAACGTTTTTTGGTTCTGAAACCTCTAGGTGGTAGTGACACTGACATCAAATAGAGCCTATGTTGCAGCAAGAGCTGTCATCATCAATTTCCAACCATTACTTTTGAAATATGTTGGGTACTTTCTGAAATTGCGTAGAAATCGCCATTTAGAACGTTTTTTAGAACCCTTTTCGCGCATTCTCACCCCTTTTAAATTTCAATTTTTTTAAGAAATGTTCTTAGAGATTATTTATATCTTATAAGTAACTACCATTCCAAATTCCATGTATCTGGGACCTTCAGTAACACAAAAATTGCAATTTCGAACGCTGTTTTGCTCCTGCACCCCCTTTAGGGGTAGTGGCACCGACATAAAATGTAGGCTATATTGGAGCAAGGGTTGTCACCATCATTTTGACACCATTATTTTTTAAATCGGTTTGGTACTTCTTGAGATTGCGTAAAAAATCGCCATTTAGAAAGTTTTTTAGAACTCTTTTCGCGCAATTTCTCCCCTTTTAAATTTCGAATTTTTTAAGAAATGTTTTTAGAGATCATTTATATCTTATAAGTAACTACCATTCCAAATTTCATGTATCTGGGACATTCAGTAACACAAAAATTGCAATTTAGAACGTTTTTTGCTCCTGCACCCCTTTAGGGGTATTGACACCGACATAAAATGTAGGCTACATTGGAGCAAGGGTTGTCACCATCATTTTGACACCATTATTTTTGAAATCGGTTTGGTACTTCTTGAGATTGCGTAAAAATCGCCAATTAGACCGTTTTTTAGAACGCTTTTTGCGCATTTTCACCCCTTTTAAATTTCGAATTTTTTAAGAAATGTTCTTAGAGCTAATTTATATCTAATAAGTAACTACCATGCCAAATTGCATGTATCTGGACACTTCAGTAACACAAAAATCGCAATTTCGAACGTTTTTGCTCCTGCACCCCCTTTAGGGTTAATGGCACCGACATGAAATGTAGGCTATGTTGGAGCAAGGGTTGTCACCAGCATTTTGACACCATTATTTTTTAAATCGGTTTGGTACTTCCTGAAATTGCGTAGAAATCGCCATTTAGAACGTTTTTTAGAACGCTTTTTGTGCATTTTCACCCCTTTTTAATTTCGATTTTTTTAAGAGATGTCCTTAGAGATCATTAGTATCTTATAAGTAACTACCATTCCAAATTTCATGTTTCTAGGCCTTTCAGTAACACAAAAATCGCATTTTTAGAACGTTTTTTGCTTCTGCACCCCCTTTTGGCCAGTGGCACGGACATAAGATATAACCTATGTTCTAAGTTGGACTAACACCATCATTTTGATACCATTACTTTTGGAATCGGTTGGGTAGTTCCAGAGCTTACCTACGACAAATAAACAATTTTTTCCTCTTTATAATATAAGTATAGATAGATATAGATATAGATATATAGAACACTAACTGTTATTTTTTGCCGATGGCAACGAGTGGTTTGTTTATCTAACACGTGTAAAAATAAAATTTTGTAACTCTGTCTATCTTTCTAAAAAGATACACAATTCAGAAGTTAGAACGACGAAATTTGACATACAAGCGTATTAAAATATTTCGGCGACAAATAAAGCAATCCGTATTCTAAATAATGTATAGTTCATTTTTAATTAATAGAAAAACAAGTTAACAGCTTTATTGTTGCCAAAAATTCAAAAAATACAATAAAATTTACCGCACAATAAACGCAGCAATTGAAAATATAGTAAATTATAGCTCAGTTGATCTGTGCGGGATCAGCTAGTGCAATATATACCACGTAGTACAAACATACTAAATACACTCATGTCCAAAATTAAAGTCACAAGCATAAAATCTGTGAAAACTGATTAACTATTCACTGTATTGCTACAAAATCTGGCACAGGGGTACATTACAATGGGAAAAAGAATACAGCAACATAACAATATGGAAAAGATTTTAATTGTGAATTAATAAACAGGGTGTATCAAAAAGTGTTAAATCATTAATCAGAGATAAAGCATTTATCTCGCGAAAAGTCTGTCTAATATGGGGTGTGGTAACCGTGCACTGCTATAAAAGCCTCATAACGAACTCTCAAACTGTTTATGAGAGTGTCAATAAATGATTGTGGCAACAAAGCCAATTCTTCCAAAAGCGCTGCTTTTAACTTCTGGCGGGTCCTGAGAGGAGTGTTACGCTGTGCAATAACTCTTCCTAGATCATCCCAAACATGTTAAATCTGATTGAGGTCCGGAGACATCGAGGGCCAATTCATACGGCGAATATGCTCTTCTTCAAGAAAATCCTCAACAATGTGAGCTGTGTGTGGCTTCGCATTATCGTCCATAAGCATGATGTCCGAGCTTACAGCACCCACGGAACAACATCACATTGGCTTCAAGGACATCATCCCTAAGTCCCGGAGTCTGGTCGTGAGTGTCCCTTTCATTGCATCCAACAGGAAAGTCCGGATGTTGTGGAGCCGAAGACATCAGTCTTGGACACAACAAGAATGGTGACATATTCTTTTCGTGATGAGTCGAGATTTACCACGCACAGTGATTCTCGTCGATTCTTCATCTGGAGAGAACGTGGAGCTCGCTATCATCCCTCCTACGTAAAAGAAATCGACAGATTTGTTAGCAAAGGAATCCTTGTCTGGGGCGGCATAATATTGGACAGTCGTGCACCCGCACGTCTTTGATGCGGGTACTGTCAACGCACATCGCTATAGGGATGAGGTCTTGAAGCCTATGTGAGGTTGTTCCGGGGTGCTGTAGACCCGGTCTTCATGTTTATGGACGGTAATACGAAGCCACATAGAGCCTCACATTGTTGATGAAATTCTTGAAGAAGAGGATATTCACCGTATGAATTGGCCCTCTAGGTCTCTGGACATCAATCCTATTGAACATGTGTGTGATGGTCTAGGAAGAGCTATTGCACAGCGTAACTCTCCTCCCAAAAAACCCGCCAGTTATTAAAAGCCGAGCTTTTGGAAGAATGGGCTTTGTTGTCACAAACATTTGTTGACATCCTCATAAACAGTATGCGAGCTCGTTGTGAGGCTTGTGTAGCACTGTACGGTGGTCGCACCCCCTACTAGACAGACTTTTCCTGAGAAAAATGCTTTATGTCTGATTCATGATTTAACACTTTTTGATATATCCTGTTTCTTAATTCACAATTAAAACTTTTCCATTTTGTTATGTTGCTATATTCTTCCTCCAATTGCAATATACCTCTGTGGCGAATCTCTTGGCAACACAGTCCATCAGTTTTCACAGATTTTATGTTTGTGACCTTAATTTGAACATGAGTGTATAATGTACTTGAGTGATACGGCTCAATAAAAAACGTTTGCTTATATTTATACTTAGAGATATAAAGTTCAAAATATTAATTCCGTATTTATTTCATAATTTTGTCTATTTATATGTATTAAAAAGAATTTTTATATTTTGTTCACAAATGTAAAAAAAAATAATAATAATTTCATTTCATTGTATATGGAAATTATAAAATTCAGCTATTTTATTTCGGACTTATTTAATAACATGAGCTTGTGAACTAAAAGCAAAACAAGTATTTTAAGTACAAAGCTAACAATGAAAACTACAAATTTCCTTTCAATCATATGAATTTTATTTGAATTTTATATCATATGCATTTTCTTTTATTGCAATAAAATATTTGAAAATTTGAGCAAAAACTTAACACTGTCATTGCAATTTTGCCTTGTTTGTTAGACATGATGTTTCAAACTACTTTTTTTCTCATTTAGTGCTCCATCTGCATCCAAAATTCATAACTAATATTACATAAAGGTCCAATTATTGTTGTAATAAATTAAAATATGCATTATTTATGAAATTTCGTGCTAAAAATTAAAGCTGAACATATGGTAGCAGATATGCTACTATGGGCATTAGAGGGTTAATGCCTACCTTTAAAATACAATTTCCGGTCAAAAATCAGATTTCCTATATTTGGTTTAATATTAAAACTTGACATTTTAGCTTTATAAATCAGTTTGAATTTTGTTTCTCTCTGGCTTAGAACTTGAGTTACAGGAATTTTAATATTAATCAATCGCAAGTTTTTTAAACTAAAATTAGCCCTCCGCTACCAAAGTGACCGTAAATACTTGCGCATAAAAAAAAGAAATTTTTTAAAATCCATCAAGAAAAAAAAGAATAACTAATGTAAATAGCATAGAGGGTGAACTTTATAAATCAGGAGATTTTTTTAATTAGATTTTTCATTTAATAGGTAACATTTGGTTTTAATCACATTTTCTGCTTTTTATCAAAATGAGATTTTTAACATTGCCTCTATTATGATTACAGTTAGTTATTTTTTTATATTTTAGTTGATACAACTTATGAATTGTCATATATTTTCTTGATTTTTCTGTGTGCAAAAACGTTAACTTTTATATTTTTATTAATAACATGGTTACAGTTATGAAAATTGTTCAGTACCTCAAGAAAGTTTCATTAATCATAATAAATTTTACAGAATAAAAATATCTTCATTAGAATTTGAGTTTTAATCTTTTGCAAAAATGCCATTTTACAGCAATTTTTTTGTGTGTTTTGAGCTTTAAAATCAAACTATTTAAAAAATATATATATTTTTACATGTTATTCACAATTCTTAGCTATATTCTATAATATAATGCACATCAGGAGGCAATTTTCAAATATTAAAAAAAATGCCTTCTGAAGGTAAACAGGCACCTTAACCTATGTTGTAACTAAACAAACCCATTGATTCGATATTCAGAAATCTGACTCAGTGGTGATGAGTTTTGAACGAAATCCGACTCATTTATGAAATTTTTAGACTGACAGGAAGGAAATTTACTTTTTCCTTTGAATTGAGCGTAAAGTATCGCAAATTGAGATTCATTCTTTTTTTTTCCTTGAAAAATCTTCTCAGTCTTAACTATGAAAATATTCTTCTACATATTTCATTTATTTACGGGAAATTCTAATTATTTTTAATCCCTGCCCCAACCCTTCCCCAATATGAGTGTCTCATTGCTGAATTCTGGAAATGTTTTAGAATTTTTTTAATTAAAGTTACTGATAAGAATTGATGCTTACTTACAAAAATAATCTCTAGTGTTTGTAGATGTACTTTGAATTTCTTTCAATTTAAAAATTAAATAATATAAATTTTTTAAAGTTTTTATTGAAAATGCATTTTTTATACTTTAATGAGCTTATTTACGTACACTCGCCTCCAATGGTTAAGGGACAGTGACCAGACGTTTTCGATTGTACACTGTCGAACATCTACAGAAAATCTTGACGAAATATCCTTGAACTTCGAGCATGTAAAGAACAAGTTTGACCATATGTTTCAGTTCAAATTTAGTCGCGGCATAATTAAGGGGCCAACAATAAATTTAATAATAAAATAAAGTTTGTGATCACTCATGTAACATAAAATGCTCCAAAAAGGTCTTTCATAGCAAATGACTATGTGGGCCCTGTTTAACGTTTGTGTACATTTGTGTAAGCACAGCAAGCATATTCGTTAAGATGTTAATGTTTCTGTGTATCGTTTCATGTGGTTTAGTCGGTAGAACGTCAGTGCGCTATACTGATGCCCCGGGTTCGAGTCCCGGCATGGAATCATTTTCACTATGTTGGCCCTTTGCGCTTCTTAAGCAATTACTTTGGAATTTGATTTTCATTTGAAATACACTTTTTATACTATGAAAAAATTTAGCAGTGAAAACGTTTTTACGTCCTTACATGATTTATAAATAATAATAAAAACAGCTAAGGATTGAATATTTTCCTTAAAAAGAAAATCATTGAAAAGTATTTTTTTAAGCTAATTCTTGTAATAACTTGAGACATTTATGACAACTATAATCTAACCATTTAAAATTCTTCTATAATTCTTGTATTAAAATTTATTTTTATTATTGAAAACATTAAGTATTTCATAAATATTCAAAAAAAAATTGTAAATATATTAATTATAATATCTTGCATATTTCATGCGTAAATTTCTATTTATTTTAAATACATATTATTTAGATTTCAACTTTAAAAAATATAGAAAATTAGACATATCTTAATTTCATATTCACCTTTCCTGTACTATAATTATAACATTTTACTTTAAGGTCTCTATACTTAAATATTTCTTTGCGATTTCGAATCTTAGTATAGGTTGTCAGAAGCAATAATGGCAAATAACTATTTCCTTACAATAAGTCTCACAGAAAAATGGTAAAAAGAATTATGTCCATTGTAGGCGGAATATAATATATTGCAAGGGATAAAAATAAATTATTACTCAAAAATATAGATGAAATTATGATAAAATAAATTTTTACAGTTAAAGCTATAAAATTTCTAAGCATATATATTATACTGATAATTTTCGAAAAGTATTCCAGTTTCTTAAAATATATTGCATTACATACAATATGCAAATTATTCAAACAAATGCTTCTAATTTTCACAAGTCTTACATCAATATATGCAATAACAAAGGACGGAGCTTTAATTAGCAGTCAAAGAACATCAGAAGATTCCAAAGCTTTGACTATTTTCCAGTGTAAAATCGGTGTGATTTGATATATAACATAGCATTAACGTTAATGCTCCAATAGATTTGATGAGATAACTTCTCGCATTTGATTTCTAATAAGATATAACATTCATCTCACAATACAAAAATTTTTTGAAACGTTAAAGTAATATGGAATTTCATTTAATTGACAAAGGTTACAGAATTTTTCCTTTTATATAATACTGCTTTTTGAGTTTTTATCAAACAAAATTGTGCAGATTCAGGGTGTCCTAAAAAGGACTGTCTGATTTTAAAATTCAATAACTTCGAAACAGTGACAGATATTTAAAATATTCTTGCAGGAGGATGGGTTATGTATGATGTCAGGAATTTTTTTAGTGTGATTCTCGATTTTAGTTTGACTTACAAACAATAGATGACGCTGAAAGCAATAGCTACCTAGTTCAGGCCGAAACTGACGTCACTCGGTGCTTGAAGCGAAGAAAGGAGATTAAGTCTATTGAGTAAGTCCCATCTGCCAATACAATCTTGATCGCATAGCTCGATTTTGAATTCATTCGATATGATTTCAATGAAATGTGTTGTTACCATGGAAATAACAAATTCGCCAATGCAATCTTGTTCTTAGTGCGCGATTCTGAACTCATTTGATATTATTTCAATGAAATGTGTTTTTTCCACGGAAATAACAAATTCTTTTATATAAGAACAGCGTTTGGATTTTGGCATGAATTTAACAAGCAGTATTTGAGTTTGAAGAACATTTTACATTTATGAAGCTTTATTTTCCCGGATTAACTTACTTTTCATTGTTTGATTTAAAGAATATTTTGTGCATAGTATTTGTTAAATAATAATCGTTTAATGGGTGCTTGTAATATTTCTAAAAAGGTTCACTACTGTCTTTTGCATACTAGAAATGGATTCATTAGAATAAACGCGATCGTCCAGTTGCATCAATGAATTATGCGCTGTGAATGTACATGAATAACCCGAACCTAGTGGGTGATCAAGCTGAGAAGGAAAAAGAATAAAAGTACAATACCTCCACTCTTGCAATAAAAGACTTAACTCTTGTACTTGTTTCAAGCAAGGAAGGTTTTTATTCTTTCAGTAAAAGTATGCAGGTGAAAGGTGGGGGTCCACTGCTCGGCATCCGATGATCACCATGCATCTGTGAGACTTGAAATTACCCTTAATTTACACAAAGGATCTTCTCAGTAATTCATATGAACGAACGCTAAAACTAGTTGGATAAATATACCAAGAAGAGGTCCCTAGGAGAGGAAACATAGCCTCGTTATAAAAATATTCTCTAGCAAAGAAATATCTACGGTATTTACTTCCAACATTGCCGGCACATTCGAGGCACGAGGCCCGCGAAATGCGCGGCGACCTAAACCGTAACACACTATACCAGTAACTGCACTATGACTGACTGCTTGGAGAGAGAGAGAACGCTTTTAAACTCACGCGCGGCAGCTAAAGGGTTGCCGTAAAAAGGCGAGAGCGCGCCCAAAAAAAGCCAGGAGCGAGAATACCTCGCGAAAACGGCGCAAAGAGGATCGTTAAATGCGATCTATGAAACATCGCGTGATGAATCGGAAACAGTGCTGAACTTGAAAATGGGAAATGAAACCAGTAAATATAAAACAAAAAAGGTTAGATTAAATAAATAAGAGATGTTTAAAAGTAAGATTAATTAAACTGCCTGGGAAGTAAACAAAATATATTGCTACAGAATAGTATTTTAAATCTAGGTGCAGAGATTTAGTATATTTTGTTGTTGTTGTTATAAATTTCATAATTTTTGTTAAATTATAAAAAAAAATTAGATTTTTAAGGAAGTTCGTCAATAGATTTTTACGCGTGTTGAAACAAAATCGTAGAAATGGTTTATACTTTAGAACAAGCAATACTTATAGTGTTGGTATATACCACCGCTTACATGAAAGTATAATAGCGACTAGAAGAATCTTCCAAATTAAATTTAACCTAAAGAATGTCTCACATCCGAATCCAACTAAACAATTGTATGATAAAATTATAAGATCTACTGTGTTGCTGACGATTCGGTTCATAACGTTGGACGACAGAAATCGGCCATGACAGAATCCAACGTGGAAGTAATCGAAAATGTGATTACTCAAGATGCGGAAAAATCCGTCCTCAAAATTGCAGGTTCATGTTCAGTGAGTAAACCCGCAACACACAAAATATAGAGAAAGTGTTTAGAAATGTATCCATATAAAATACAAACTCAGCAGCCGCTTCCTATTATTATGAAAGAAGAAAGACTTATTTTTGCAAACGAAATGTTACATTTCATAGATGACGGGACTATTAACGCAAATCGAATTTCGTTTCGAGACGAGGCGTATTTCTATCTTGATAGCTTCGTCAAAAAAACAGAACTGGAGGATATGAGGCACTGTGTTGTGTACGTGCCACGATCTGTGTATTAAAAAAAGTTACTGTGCCTTTTTTAGCCATGTCATAATTGGGTCCTTTTATCTAGTGGAGACTGTAAATTGAAGTTGATACATCGAAATCTTGCATTTTTGTGTAACCATATTGAATACCTTATGTGATTTACAAACTGACTGGTTCATGCAAGACGCTGCGAGACCTCATCCTACTTCTGATGTTTTCTCTTTCCTGGATGAATATTTTGGTAATTGTGTCATGGAATTGCATTATTGAAATGCAACCGGTACAGGTATGGATTAGACTCCGTGTTCCCCGGATCTCAATCCGTGCGATTTCTAGTCATGAATATAGAGCTATTTCAGATGCAACTTTGCAGAACGTATGTTCTAATTTTGTACTTCGTTTTGACTGTGTCGAAAGGTGGGCATTTTGTGAATACTGTAATGTGAATATAAGCATCTAAATTCTGATCTTTGCCTTTTTCATTCTGTGATTCAGGTATTCACATTCAATTACATGAGAGCGTTAAAGGTTTATTTATGTTTAGAGGATTTCATAAATTTATATTTATTCCTGTTAATTTTCCTTAGCTGTTTGATTAATTAATTTAACTATATAATTTTAATGATTAGTTATTTTTTAGAAATTTTTTTAAATGTTTGATATTTTTTTAACATTTTTACTTTATTATTTCGTTGTTTCTTTCTTTATTTACTTTATTAATTTCTCTATTAAAAATACTGACACCTTAATTTATACAATCAATAATGCCATTTCTGATTTATTATTCACAAAACTTTCATTACACAGTTTAATTTACATTCTGTGTGCATATATTTATTTTGCAGTAATAATAAATTATTTTTGGAACAGCTTTGTATTTCCGATAAATAAATTATAACAGAAGCATTTCACAACGTGTTATTTAAATTTTGAATTTTAATTTCGTTTCGACTTTATGTAAGTTCTTAAAATTAAGGCGTAAATGAATTCTTACATTTTAGGATCTAAGAAAAAATAATCAAAATAATCTCAGCAAGAAATATCTCATGAAAATGCAAACGAAAATCGTCATAACTCAAAATAATTTGTTCTATTTTTAGTTCGTATTACATTTAAAAATTCACAAAACGTTAGGAAATTAATAAGGTGAAACAATATATCCAATTAAACATTTTAGACAACACATAAAACTTTTGAAAACCGGATTTCAGTAATTACGACTCATAACCGAAAAGCACCTCACTTCTTTTGTGAACCCCTGTATATAACTTGCAAAAATGTAAATATTCTACATAGTATACAAAAATTTAGTTTAAAAAGAAAATACATGATATTTTGAAAATTCACCTTCATCAATTTCTACTAATAGACGGAAACATTTTTTTTCTGTGTGTGTATGTGCAACCCTGTTCATTACCAACAGATTTTTTACACGACAAATATTAAATTTAATCTAATTTACGCAAAACACACGCGTAAAACTACTCAAATAACAATTCCGAAATTATCATCCATCGGCAGTCACGTATTCAGTTCTTACCGAAATCGCACTTCCAGCTTTCATCGCTTACTAGGGGATCATACCCGGGCTCCCCGGGTTTAAGAATATAGTTGAAAACATTTTTTTTAATTGAAAACTAATAATTTTTTTATATGCAATAAATTTTTTAGATTGGCCACTTACATTACAAAAGCATTTTTCATATGGAAAATACGAATTATACAACCAAATAAATTTTTTTAATTTATCAAAACCGATATTTTCTTATTAGCCGCATGAAGAATTATTCGACCAAGATTTTGCTACTTACGGCATCCTTTCATATTCTGATAATTTCAGAGCTTATACATGTCTGTTAAATTTGTGTTTTATTTATATTATTTTATTTATTTATTCATAGGGAAGTTTTTTTTTTAATGGATATTAGCCGTAAGAAAATGATGAACTCTTTATTCTGTTTTAAGGGCAAACGGATTAATCTTTCGTAATCGAGCTCCGCGCGATATAGATAAATTAAAAAATATTTCATGCTTTAAAATTGTTTTTAAAACCATAGATAATCAGTAAACTGAGATGAACTTTGCAAACAAATTCCATTTGAAAAATAAAATCCTATTTGGTGATCTAAAAATTTAAATTGTACGATTACAAATATGATAGATTTGTGTTTTTTCAATATTATTCTTTTATTTGTTTATAAAAGAAATATTAATTTCGTTAATTTGTCTTTCACAAATATGTTAGATTGGTGTTTTTTTTTAATATTATTCTTTTATTTGTTTATAAAGGAAATATTAATTTCGTTATGCGAGAAAAGCCAGAAACAAATTCTGAAAAATGTTTGTCGCTTTATGTGCAAAATGTTTATTATTACTATGTATTGAAACCGGCACGTGCTAAGATAAACTTGAAAAAAAAATCTTGCTTAAAAATTATTTTAGAAAATATAATACATCAGTCAATTAAGATACAGTTTTTAAACAAATTGCATTTGAAAGTAATTTTTTTCCCTATGCGACGAAAATTGAAAATGTACGATGGTCAGGAGATTAAAAAATTGCAGTAGCGAAAGTTTCAAGACCGAAATATGATCGTGAAGTGTTGCCATTCGCAAAATGACGTCAGCGTTACACACAGATACGTTTGTTCTTTATAATATCGATACTTAATCAGTAAAATATAATAAAGATCAGTTTTTAGGCTGTGGTTATCAATTGAGGCTCTTATGCTTGGTATTACGGAATAAAAAAACAACAAATTTCACCTTCTCAAAATTTGCATACGCACTTCTCATATCCATATTCATCATTTTTTTTTATTTGTATTTTGTTTGATCATTTAAAAATCATTTTCACTCAAAACTTGAAGTTACGATTGTCGGCAACATCTTTTATGTGAACAGACGCGCTCTTTACTTGAGATTCTAATCTAAATTCCGAAGAGTAAAAATTTCCGTAATTTATGTTTTTTAGACGCATTTGTGTTAAAATGTTTAGTTTTATCTAAGAAAATGATCGTTTTCTTTTAAATATGACTTCATTTTCACTTAAATAAGCATTTCGCCTAGTGTCTGAAGCTTAGTATCAGTACACATGCAGAAGGAAAAACAATATAGAAAATTTATGAGGAAAAATGCGTCTTTTGAAAAGCAGTATGTCATTTTCCGTTATTATGCCACTAATACAATATTCTGTTCCTAATGGGATTTTGCGCCACTAAACCCTATACAACAATTTTTACCAACAATTTTGAATTTTTATCAAAAAATACCTCATTATTTCTCTCTTGTCTGCAATAATGAAAGCTATCTAATTTTCACCCTTTTGAAGAAATTTCATAAATGCTTTTAAAATTAAAATATAAAAGTGGGGATATTAAAAAGAAAACAAAAAAGAAAAAAGAAATGAAAACAGATAGCGCAATCACATCTACAAATGAAGAGCTTTCAATTTAAAATAAATATTAGTAAAATTGGTTCAGCAGAAAGATCAGGGCAGATGACTAAAAAACACACTTGTGTTTTAAATATATAGATTATATAAAATTAGGAAAAATTAAATTAAGCTAATTATGTTATTTTGATAAAATTATAGTAGAATGTCCTAAAGAATAGCATTAAAATTTTATTATTCGAGAGAATTTTGCACAAAAACTTCAGGAACATGATATTATTTTAAACCACGAATTATTTGTTTGTTTGCCTAACTCGGCGAAGCAAATCCATCCAGGCAAGAATCATCAATTTCTGTAACATAAATCGCTATTATTTGCATGTCACCCCTCTTTTATAAAGACGCTCTAAATTTTTGTAAAACATTGCGTTTTATCAGTGTGTGATTTCGATTACATTATTTTCAAAAGTGAAGCACTTTCACCTGGTGAAGGATTTCAAAGTAGCTGGGAAGTGAAAATGATGCACTTCTAGAAAACATAATTCAGGTTTAAGAATTAAAATACACGCTTTTTTATAAAATGACGTCATTTGCATCCACTAAAGCAATTCACTTTTACAATCCAGTCTTAAACTTCCTCTATAGAAAAGTATGCATATGACGTCATTATCACGAAATAACAGACAATATTCTTAACATAGCTCATATTTTAATTTCAACTTTTTTTTTTCAGGTTTTATGAGAAAATAACAACAAAAAGATATAGTATCTCCTATTTTCGATTATTTTCCGTTTACTTTCAATTTCCATAGAAATGGGGTACATTTGTTGCCACGATAAGAAAAATGGTATTAAAAACTACAACAAAATTAATATCTCAAAAATAAATTGAGATACAGCTTTCAAACAAACTGCATTTAAAAGAGCATTTTTTTCCTTAGACGACGGTGTAAAAATTTAAAATGTGCGATGTTTAGAAGTTTAAAAATTTGCAGTAGAAAATTGCAAAACCAAAATTTCATTTCAAATTTCAAATGTTGCCACTCGCAAAATGACGTATGCGTTACGCACAGATATGTTTGTCCTTTATAATATAGATAGACAGTACTCAGGATAGTGTGCAGTAAGCGAAATTTATGTGTGTCCCTGTAGATGAACAATAAATGTTGTGCACATCATATTAATACCAAGTATCGCGCAGTGAGCCTCAGTAATTTATATCAGAAATAGTGAATATATAAATAAAATACTCGGCAAACAGTTTTTCGCCGTAGACCATTATGTAACCGAACATTTTTGCGTGGCCCTGTAAACGAATAATAAATCATTCACATTCCATATTCTATAAAAGCATATTTCAGTGTACCTCATAAATGTAAATCAATTTCATTATGTTTTTAACAATGAAACATGGTTAATATACACCGCAAACTATATTTTTTTCAATATACCATCGTATAATGAAATTATTTTGAGAGACCCTATAAACGAAAGTTCTACACATTCGGTAGTAAACATCTTGCAGTGCACTTCAGTGCTGTATATGAATTTCAATAAATTTATAATACAGTGTAAAAAAAAAATCCAACCAGTTTTCCTCTAGGAATCGAAAAAATAGTTGGCCATATCGTACCGGAAAATTTTTCGGCCCAGCTCGGAATACAATCCGTGAAAAAAAGGAAATATTCAATAAAACGGTATTTTACGGACTTTATTCCGATTTTACGGATTTTATTCTTAGCTGTGTCGGAAATTTTTCCAATACGATAAGGGCATCTATTTTTCCGATTCCTACAGGAAAACTGGTCGTATTTTTTTTACAGTGTAGCGTATTATCATTAAAATACACTGGAAAGATTTATCCTCATCGACCATAATTTAACGGCATTCTTTTGATAATTAAACACTTTCCAACACTTCCAGAATACTTTTACAAAACTTCACCGTTAAAGATGATGTCCGATGATGATGATATAAATTATGAAAGATGATGATGATGAAAATTAAGCTAACAGTTCTTTATTGGGGAAGTCTTTTATAGAAGTGACTCGCAATCCTTCGTCACAACTAACATAACGCTAAAAAGTTTGGTCGAACACTAGTAAATGATAACGCTGATAACCAAATTGGAAAAATTTTGATCCAAAATCTAAATTTGTAAAAATCGAAGAAGCAACTTAGAACAGCAGCGAAAAGTACAGCAAAATTTTCTTCTAATATGGATGTGGAACTGAAATGCAAAGTGATAATTTATAACATAAACCATTAATAGTTTATTAAATTATAAGAATAAATCATTTGGGAGATGCACAATATATTTGAAAACCCAATTTCAGGAATTCTATAGTCGGAAAAATATATGAATTCTTTTGTGAACCTCTGTATATATGCAATGGATTTGAAATATACTACATAGTATGCTAAAATTTAGTTCAGCTAGGGAACGCATAACACAGTTGAAAAATTCTCTGCGGTATTTTCTTTCAATAAAAGTATTGGCGAATGAGATCTATTCCATAGCCTTAATTTCCTTCTCTTAAATTCTGAGTGACGTCAGTTTCGGAATCGACTGATCGCCTATTTCTGTCAGCGCCATCTACTGTTTGTAATGCGAACGAAAATCGAGAATCACAGTAACAAACTTCTGTTATCCTACATAACCTTCCTGCAAGAATTGTTTTAATATCAGTCACCGTTTGCAAGTTAGTGAATTTTAAATCAGTCAGTCCTTATTGGCACACCCGGTATATATATATAATATATTTATTATAAACAACAACAACAAATATTATTTTCAATCCGCTGCTGGATGCAGTTCTCCGCCACATTTTTCTATTCCTTCCTGTGTAATTCTTCGAACATCCTACACCTCCAGCAACTATTTTTTTTATTTCGTCGCTCCATTTTATCTGCTCTGATCTCTTTGGACGTTTTACATCTCTGAGATATCACTGCAGGGTGTTTCTACTCTATCTGTCTTTTATTTTCTTACAAAGTGCCCGGCTCAATTTCATTTTAACCTTTTAATTCTCTCGATGATGTTCAAGAATTTCCACTCACTTATTCTCCAAGTTATTGTTTTTCTTTCTCTTCTAGTTAAGCCTAGCATATATCTTTTTGTACTTAGCTGTGTTGTTTGTAAACGCTGCCCTACCTGTTAGTATGTAATAGTTTTAAAAATGTTTCTTATAACGTATTAAATGATATGATTAGAGCGCAGATCGCCACGAGATTAATATATATTAGTATGAACTCATATAACCTGTTTCCAGATGAAGATAGTGTGTGTAGCCTTTGACCCTTTTCGTATCAAATTATGAATTAAATCAAAAATCTCCCCAAAAGATTTTATATTAGTAGTACGTTATAAAATCAGATTATAAAATTCATACGATAAAAATGTAAAGTTTAAAAACAATTCGTTATTTGAGAAGATAAATTGAAAAGGTACTTTTAAATACAGTCGAATTAATATACTAGATTAATTTTAACTCAGTTATTCTAATTGGTAAATAAATCATATCAGATGTAAATTTCCAATTGGGCGAAAAATGTCCGGACCAGTGTTCGAACCAGAAATCTCTTGGCTGAAGCCGCCAATGCTCTACCATCTGAGCTACCCCGGACGAATCTGTTAGAACTTTTTCACCCAGCTAATCCTATTGATTATAGCATCCGGTTTGAAATCTGGTTCAGCTCAACAGAATAAATCGCAGGTAATGGAACTCTAGAAATGGCTGGATAAATAATTACACTAAAAGAATTTTAACTCAGTTATTTTAATTAGTAAATAAATCATATCAGATGTAAATTTCCAACTGGGCGAAAAATGTCCGGACCAGGATACGAACCAAGGATCTCTTAGCTGAAGCCGCCAATGATCTACCATCTGAGCTATCCCGGACGAATCTCGTAGAACTCTTTTACACAGCTAACCTTATTGATTATAAAATCCTGTCTTATATCTAAGATTAATATAGCTGAAAAATATCACATTTTTGAAAAAAAAAAACTGAGTAACATTTCATTGCACTTTTTATAGCATTTATGATAAGATACATGTATCAATTCTTCATAAAAATCACAAAAACAAATTTTCTTTCATACAAGTTATAAACAAAAACATAGACTTTCAAAGTAAACCTTTTTGATTCAGGTTTTTGTGATACATTGCGATGTGCTGGGTTAAAAAGTACCGAGCTTTTACTTATATTACGTAAGCTTTAAAAGTGGGGATGAATATCCAAGAAAATAGCACATAAGATGCAATCTTACATATATCTTATCTGATATAATCTTACATTTTATTAATTAGTTACATTTTTCATATTTGCAGTGAAGTTGAATATCATTATAAAGTATTTTCTTCCTCTCGAAGATAGTTCCCTCCAGATCGTTTTTGTCTTATGTGCAGTATAAAACTGCTTCCTATGCATTAATCAGCATTAGCCTGAATTGTGTTTATTGGCTTCTGGTGTCATTATGACAAAATTTATGATATGGAAATCTTGATATTCTTGTAACTAAATTTATGATTTAGCATCAGGACGAACATTCTCGGTTTATGTCGAAATGGCGTGTGAAGAAAATTTTGGAATATGTTCCCCGAAACTAGCATTATAAAATACACAAGAAGCACGCTTCATTTTAATAAACAAAAAAGGGGGTGGAGGAGAAAATCCAGGATTGTGTTTTCTTATTTCCTAAGATAAAGGCAAATATTACTTTATAGTTATGAAAGTACTTAAAAATTCCACTTTTAAGAACATTTAAAAAATAAGGTAAAAGGACTTTAATTCTTAATTCAATAAATAATATAAGAAATACTTTAAACTTTAATTTAAAAACTTTTTATGTTAAAACTTTAAAAATAAGAAAAATTATACAATGAACTTACCTTTAAACGTTGAGTAATTTCCCAGCAAAAACCTAATACCGCACATTAGACAGCAAGATCGAAACTAGACTGAGAAATATAAGCCGTAAAATATCATTTTAAAACATCTTATGTTTCACAAAACTACTAATGTTGCTTCCGGATTATAGAGTGAAGTATTAAACGTTGATGTTGCAGCTTAACGTTGGAAGTGAATAATCAAGACACACGGCAGTGTGTCAGCCAAGTTCGCCTGACATAGCCGTGTGTTATATTACACGAACCATTTCGAGCTGTTTTCGTCAAATTTACGACGCTCTACTACTGAAAATCCATGCGACCTACGTACTTGTTATACAAAATACGTCGTAAGGCCACCCTAATTACCTAGAATCCAAAATTTTATAAATAACACATAATTAGTTTCCGAGATAATGACATTTGAAAATGTCTGATAACCGAAATTTTATCACTGACTGACTGACTCACTCATTAAAAAGATCTCATATATCTACTGCAGCTACAGACTTCAAATTTGGTGCGAACTTCGTTTACACTATAAAAATAAAGAATAAAATAAAAAAAGTGTGAAAATCGATAAATTACCCACCTGGGAATGTCCATTTTTACTTTAACATTACGTCTATTAAGCGAAATTTTAATTTACCGTAGGAAGTGTTCTGTCGCCAACGGGGCGATATGTCGCCAAAAGTGACGCCACCTTGGCGATATCTCTAATATTTTTCCAAATTCCCATAGACTTTCATTTTAAACCAATAGGGTTTACTTGCTTACAGAAAATCAACAATTTGAGATATTTTAATAATATTCTAATATTATCTTAAGGGATTATATTGTTGTTTCAGAAACAATAAAAATTTCGTTTCAAAACATGCATTCAATACAGCAGTATTAAAATATAGATTTCTGCCGAAAATTGACAGCCAAATACTTTGTTGTAGGAAATTTAAATTAAAATTGAATGTTGCTTGGTGAATCTAGACACACGGCAGTGTGTCAGCCAAGTTCCTCTGACATACTCGTGTATTATATTACACAAAGCATTTCGAGCTGTTTTCGCCAAACTTCGACACTCTACTCCAAAAATCTATTTGACCTACGTATTTATAATACAAAATTCGTAGTAAGGCCACCCTAATTACCTAGAATCCAAAATTTTATAAATAACACATAATTAGTTTCCGAGATAATTACATTTGAAAATGTCTGATAATCTATAATTTTATCATTGACTGATTGACATAAAAAAAAAATCTCAGATATTTACTGCACCTACAAACTGCAAATTTGGTGCGAAGTTCTTTTACACTATAAAGCTAAGGAATTAAAAAAAAATCTGAAAATAGATTAATTACTTATCTGGTGGTGTCCATTTTTACATTAAGATTACATCTATTAGGCGTAATTTTAATTTGCCAAATGAAGCGCCAAATGCTGAATCCAAGCAAAACATGCATCAACTGATTGTTTCCTTAACAGATTGTTCACAAAATCATGTTTTCAGAAAGCGCATCTAAAGTTTTTATTTCGTAAAATTTATCAGAAATATTCAACCTTCTCAAAAAATCTCTCGACTTATACGTTGTACCTTCCTTAATTTCAATATTGAAAGACATTTACCTTTCTTTAGGTTACCTAAACTTACATATTCGTTTTTAAAGAAAAACTTCTTGTTTGAGAACTGAAATAAAAAAAAGTCATAGCTGCACTTCCAATGATCGTACAGAGAAAACAAAAACAGTTTTGGATAGCTAAATGTACAGTCTTACATATGAAACAATAAAAATAATATGTTACATTTGCCGGGAATTGGTTATGTAAACGTACTGGGATATTTTAAGCGCGCAGGGGACGTTGAAAGTAACCAAATTTGCTCGAATTAAGGAAAAATAACTCTAAAAATCATTTTATCTTGAAATATTTCTTTAATGAATAAGGCCTGACTGACTCATTTGAAACAAGTCTGATCTGAAGCCGATTAAAATTGAGTAACTACTTTCTTCCATTAATATTCACCTATTATGAAATACCGAAAACACTTAATGTCAAGTTTTTTTCTCCGACCCTTATCAAATTTTCAATGAACAGTTGCGGTCTTATTTTTCAAAAAACAGCGTGTTCATTTCGAAAACAGGAAATTTTATAAAAAATTAGAGCTGTCAAATGCGATAGTACGGTACAAACTTGAGAAAAACCCTGTTTGCAAACGACATATTCAGTTAATTCTAGTAAAACATTTCGGCTATAAGAAAATTTTTTATTTCCTTTTTTTTCTTAGTGTTTTAATTATATTAAATCACTTGAGAAGAATAAAGTTCATTTTTATTTTCAAAATCACCAGAGAAAAAGAATATTTAGTTAATTAAATTTGAAAATCCAGTGAGGGGCACAATGTCCTTCCTTTGCACTGCCTCTTTGCCGGCGCCCATGGATGAATCATACATATAGTGTGGCATAAGCACACAACTTTTTCACTTTCAGTACAAAAAGTCAGGCCCAGCTATAGGGTATTTAATTGGAAAATTTAATAAGAAAATTTAATATAGGAATTTAATTGGAATTGTTGTTTCAGAAACAATAAAAATTTCAAATCAATACATTTCGTTTTAAAACATGCATTCAATGTAGCGGTATTAAAATATAGATTTCTGCCGCAAATTAACAGCCAAATAGTTTGTTGTAGGAAATTTAAATTAAATTTGAATGTTTCTTGGTGAATAAAATAGTCACATGTAAATACATTAAAAAGCATTAAGTAAAGAGTCTAAATATATTTTAACTTTACAAAAAGTAATGATATCTAACAAAAACATAACTGTGAAAAAAGGGAGCCAAGTTCTGTAAAGACAATGGCAAGAAAAGAAGTGATATCTAAGTGGGTGCCAAGTTCAAATAAAATTCACTCAAACTTACCTACTGAAGTATTATAGCATTTTTTTAATTGTTTAGAAATAAAAATTATTGATAGCATAGTAATAATAAATCTAGAACTTGGCAAGTTTTTGATAAATGCCAATCAATTTCATGTCTTAATAAAATGGTGATGTTAATATTAATAACAATGTCATTACAAAAAAAATTAAGGTACTTCTTAGTTATCCCGTCGACCAAATTACTGTCGCCAAATTGTAAGATTAAATGCCAATAATGGTTTGCCATAAATTAATTAATTGTAAGATTAAATACCAATAATGGTCAATAAAACCATTATTCCGACGTTTTATTTGTATTTTTATTAATGTTTTACTAATTTATTTGTTCTTTCGTTATTTAAAATAAAAATTATGTCAATATGAATAATTTGGCGAAATTGGTCGACGGGATAACTAAGAAGTACCAAAATTATCATAGTTATTATTATAAACAAATGACTCATGCTAAAGATTTGATAAACCAATAAATGCACAGATACACTCGCGCTCGTCTTTGGTTATCACTCTAGCACCAACCCTCCAGAAACCTCAATGCAAACAGACAAAATTTAAGTGACGCCTTGATGTGGCTTTAAAAGGTTTGTTTTAAAATTCAATTTAATTTATTTTTGACTTGGTTAAAATATATTTTTACATCTACACAATACTTTTAATTTTCCAATTCACTGTTAAATATATCACTTTCATTGAATCTATACTATGCATTGAAATGTATTTATTTCAATAAATTGATTTATCTTTTGTGTCACGCTATTCAAAATTGTAAGTAAGATTTATGTAAATGGTTTATTTGCGTCAAACTATTCGTTTTCATACATTTCACGTAGTTTGGATACAATGACGCAAAGAAACAATTTACATAAATCTTACTCCCAATTTTGAATAGCGTGACACAAAAGATAAATCAATTTATTGAAATAAATACATTTCAATGCATAGTATAGATTCAATGAAAGTGATATATTTAACAGTGAATTGAAAAATTAAAACTATTGTGTAGATGTAAAAATATATTTTAACCAAGTCAAAAATAATTTAAATTGAACTTTAAAACAAACATTTTAAAGCCACATCAAGGCGTCACTTAAATTTTATATCACACCTTTTAAAACTCATATTTTGAATTTATGAGAGATGTAAATGATAAAGCAACAGCGAATAAAATTTTATGCAGCTTTTCATGTTTAACATAACTTTTGCACATGCGATTATAAATAAAACAAAAATAAAATGATGAAATAAATACAAATATATTTTTTAAGAAATAGCATAACGTCACTCAAAATTTGATATCAGTATTTTTAAGATCCATATTTAAAATTCTTGGAGCATAAGATAAAGTGCTGCGTCACAAACTTTTAACCCGTTAAGGAATTTGTGTTGATTATATTTAAACTTAATATATTGCGTGTGTAATCTGTTTTTAAGAGTACTATCAGCTGTCATTACTTGCAGAAAAAATAGGTACCGGGTGGACAAGCCTTCTGGTGCACCAGCTGATTGAGTTGTCTTGGGACAAAATTTAAGATAGAGACAAGTTCGTTTAAAATCAATAATAAATTGGTCAACGCACTGAAACAGGGAAAATAAGCCAATGATGATCAATTTTAAAGTGTAAATATTAAAGATAACGAGAGGGAGGGGCGTTAAGTCCAATAAATTCTCTAAATTCCAAATCTATTTCGAGCAAGATGTCTACTTTAATCGTATTTCTGAGCCTAATCATAACTGCTGCTAGCAGTCTCACAGACCACTGTTTTATTTTTCCATTTTTACAGTTTAACTTATAATTTCAACTTTAACAATAGATACTTGAAAAATTTTGTTTTGTTTGGAGCCCTAGTACTACTGCTAAATAGATTAATTTTAATTATAATACTCCTGTTCATAATGTTTAGTACAGAAATGGTATCCTATGAGTTAATAGAGCCTTATATTCATCTTTTAACCAAGCGGTCTCAGAGGCTGCTCACAGTAGCTATGCGACAATTTCTTTCACAGCAGTTAAGAGAAATTTCTAGATAAAATATCACTATTAGGTCTGAAAACACTATATACAATAGCACTGGAAATACGTCAATGTCACATAATGTCACTTAATTTACAGAACCTCGTGGTCTCCAATGCATTTTATTTTGAAGTAATGAATTTAACATCTGACGAAAAAGCACGATTTGGCATAGCGGAACTTATTTCTACTCTCGGAAAAATACAAGCGGCCAAATACCCTATTAACAAGTAGACATGAATAAAGTTCCGAAAACTGTCTTCTAGTTCCACAAAGAATACAAATCAAACTTCTATCAACGTATTTTTATTACCCAGTTGGTCACAGAAACCTAATAAGCATATCACAGCGTAAAATAACTGCGACAATCATATTCAGGGAGTATCAATCCTACGTTTCTTAAGGCTCCTGTCCCTGCCGGCGAAGACACTGGCTAGCTAATGCTATGGGGAGGGATTTATCTAATATCTCGTTTACATTTAGACATTTTTAAATACTTTTTCTTGCATTAGATAGCCGAAGTCCGTCTCTACATCGCACTTTTTTTACTTTTTCGATTTTGATCGCAGATATTTTTTATAAAGTTACTTTCACTTTCCAAACCGGTTCCGAAAAGGAAGATGTCATTCTAAAAAAATATCTGCAACCAAAATTGAAAAAAGTAAAAAAACGTGCGATGTAGAGAAGTATCTTGGCTATCCAATGCAAAAAAAAAAAACTTAAAAATATCGAAATGCAAACGAGATATTAGAAAAATCCTCTACATAGGATTAGCATTAGCTCCTGAGTGCCTTCACCGGCAGAGACAGGAGCCTTAAGTAAGAGAAATGACACAATAGATGACTCACCATGCTTATCCATTTCTACTGATGTTCTCTAGTTAATCGCCATTCATCGAACATTGTGTGCATTATAAGTAGGTTTCAAATATAAAGAGAAAATTGAAAAGTAATAAAATCCTGATGCGCGTTTTTTTTTTTTAATAAATTACATTCTCTAAATTCAAAACTTTAAAACATTTTTTAAGCCAATTTTGCTTTTTCTGTGTGAATGACGCTTAACTAATAATAAAAAATAAATTTGTACCGACTACGCCTAATAATTATTCAGTTGTGTCTTCAGTTATTTTTTTAAAATGTAAATGTGAATGCCATGTCAAAATTTAAAAAAATCAAAACCTTGTGAAATAGAAAATAAAAAACGTTTCCTCTAATATAAGTAATTTATTAAGTATAAATGAAAACATCCATGCAATTTTTAAGATTTTTTGCCTAATTTTATAAAAAAGATTGTTTTCATTCTATTTTGTACCTTTTTGTGAGAATGGCCTACATTTATTAGAAATCGATTAACACGTTCACGCCAAAGACTCAACAATCTATTTAATCCAAGGCTTACCTTCAGAGTGTAACTAGCCACTACGCTTCAACTTATACGTAAATCCTTTCCACATAACGTCAACTTATGAAAGCAGTTAGAACTTTTTACATATTTATTGTTAATCACACGGAAAATGTATGACGCTACTTAAGCACTGTGCGTAACAGAAATTTGTATATATAGATTTGTCATTCGTTTCTGTTCTAGAAAGATTTCAATGAAACATGACAATAAGTTATGAACCAAGATGCGCTATATCAAGTAAACTATCATTAAATCTACACAATAGTGTTGGATTAAACATTGCCTTGTTTTACCTCATTAGTCAGTTAATATAATTTTTATTCAAATACAATATTCCCGTTTGACTCTTTAGTTCGTCAAGTGGACTTAAATTGAAATATTCTCCTTTAATGCTTTTTTTCTTTTTTCTTAATTCAACAAAATATGAAATAATTCAATCTCAAAAAATTATTCATTATTACTTTTACAAATATCAGAGGTCTGACATCAAGGATTTCATTTCCATACTTTAAAGAAACTTATTATCTCATAAAATGTAATAAAAGGAATTTTTTTAAATCACATTTAACTGTGTTTGTTTTTGAGAGCTTTAAAAGTAATCAATTATATCTGCATTGAATATATTCTTCCCTGTTGTTTAATAAAAGTAAAAAGCATATATTTATCCTATTAAAACTTTCATTTAATATGACTCAAATTGCTCTTTTTAAAAGCTCTTATAAACTAGCTGTATTCCATTTCATGAGGGCTTTGTAATAAAGACCGTCTGTCGTTTACACAAGAAATAAACTGAAATACATTTACGCAACGTATCCTTATCTCGTTTTTGTAATGAAAAATTTTATTAAAATAATCTAAAAAATCTTTTTATGAAGACTTTTAAATATTTCTTTCACTCTTAAGTTAAGTCAACTATTGATATTAAATTGACAATTCCATTTTTAGAAACTAATAAAGCTTCAAAATTGATATTTCATTACAAAAAAAGGTTTTAGTAGCTTTTTTGCTAAATGTACTTAGAGTAACGACATTTTTTTTTTTACTATTTATTTTCTAAGAAATAAACGAACAATCTTAATAGAGTATGTTCTTAGATAACAGTGCAGCTCGTAATGAAAATTTTCAAAGGATTCTTTACAGTCAAATATCAATATTTTATATTAAGTTTTGTTTTGGATTTTATGCTATAAAATTTCACAAGCTTATTATTTCCAATTTTTTAGATGTGAAAATGCGGCAAAGAGTTGATAGTAAATAATATTTTTAAAAGTTATTTCTAATAACTTAAAAAGCTTTTATCTTTAAGAAACAATCTGGACAAGTTAGAAACAATTAGTCCGTAAAATATAACGCAAAATTGTCAATCAAGATAAGCTTGTCATATAAATTATTATATTGGTTTCGTATTATATGTATATTAATTGTGAAACTTTTGGCAATATTATTAAAAATCTGTATGTATAATTTAATTTCTGTAAATGGATATTAAATAACTTATTTTGCTCTCTTTATTAATTTCCCAATGTATATTGTATACTTAGGGGAGACCGGGGTTATGCCGCCACCCCGCCTAGTTTAAAAACTAACTGTAGTTTGAGATAGTGAATGCGCCTGCACTATAGCGGCCAACAATAGAATCAGTACCTAAAGTTAAAGTGATTTTGTTGTACGTCGTTCGTTTGTTCTAGTGAAAAATTCAGTTTTCATCTAGTTGCTTCTTATTTTGGAGCTTCAAATGAGTAGAGGTAAACACCTTTTATTGTAACATTAGGTACTTAAGATAATTTTACCCGTAATCTACATGCATTCGCCGACATTTAGATGCAATTTATTGAACAAGTTCGGTTCTTCTTTTGGCTTTGCTGGGGGATTTCTGCAATATTGTCCTCTCGGGGTAATGCCGCCACCATGGCAAAGGGTGACTTTTGCAATTTGAGTTAAATTGTAAGCTTAGCACGTTAATAAATCTAGCTTATGGAACATTGTATTTATCCATTATTCTACTAAATTACATTGCTTTCTAAATATTTTCGATAGGTTATGTGTTTCCTACTATCCATTTTATGTATTTACTAGGTCATTAAAGAGCGGCTTCATTACCCCGATACAGTGGCGGGTACCCCAGTATCCTGGCAAATCTCGCAATTGTACAGAGGTTGAAAGATTTTTTTTTTTATGTGTGCTTACTTTACAGTTATGATTATAGTTTAATTTATACAGATACTAAAAATTATGATTCAGATTTAGAATTTTTTCTATTAAAAAATAAACATTTTTTGAGGGTAATAAATTTAAATTCCCTTAAGGTGTTGCCATTCCCCTCGGTCTCCCCTATATTTTGAAATAAACTTTTACGTTTACACTGTTTTTGTCACGTTTGTAATTATTTTCACGAAATAAATTTTTACAGAATAATGGTAACTTTCCATGAACTATATTTGAAAGGCATTCCACTCTTTACACTGATTTTTATTTTTACATTTCATTGGGTATCGTACAAATATTCAAGCACGTAATAAAAATCCCAGTTTTCATTACAAAGAAATATCTAATGTACCCACCGTATTCTTATTAGCCAAAAACAAAATGGTATAGGAAGATGTCTTTGTCGTACCGAAAGAATAATTCTTACACATTATCGTAACCAACTCCCACTCCGCACATACATCATTTTATGAACCACAAGCATCGTTCAAAACAGAGCAAAGTTGATAAATGGTCCAAAGGAATGAAACAAACTGCCTTTCGACAGTTTCGGAGTCCACCCAAACTCAAACATGCCTTATCATCAAAGAGCAAGCGAGTTCTAAACTGCCGAATCCAGAATTAACTCATGAAGGGAAACAACTTAAATCGGCTGATATCAACTCGGTGTCCCAAGTACACAGCACACAGTAAGGAAAGGAAGAACACTTATTCTAACAACAAAGGACATAGACTACTAATCCAAACGACTTCGAAACGCAAAAAACTCCGTATCCGCATAGACAAACTGTTTTTGCTGTCAACCAGTGCTGCCAACTTAGTTCTTTGGCTGCTAAATCTAGCCTATTTTTGTTCTCGTTTAAACTCGCAAAAAGTTTTTAAATCCCTAGTCCCAATTAAACCACTTTAACATTGCATGTTAAGAAAGATCTGCGTTAAACTTCTGCTCTAAACTGCGTTAAACATGCTCTAAACTACTTTAAACTACTTCACAGTTTTAATTGCGGTTAAAACACGTATTTTAAAGGTAACAACCCTACTAAAGAAGCAGGATAATGTAGTGTGGTGTTAGTCATTTATAGTATAAGTAAAGGATACTTCGAACGAAACTTCCTTTTCATTAGAATCTGAACTTGTAACGAGTAATTATACACGCCATTGCTCAATAACCAAGAAAGCGTACGCAATGCTCTTCGGACAATCACATTTTTATATAGGTCATCTGAGTATGTATGTGTTCACCATGAGAGCTCATGTTTTCCAATTCAGTTTTTCCAACATTACAAACAATGTGTGTGTTTGTGTGTGTGTTTTATAAACTACATGACAATCACATTCTCCATATGATCACTAAAATTCCGTTTATTTGGGGTTTCTGAAATACAATGTAAACTGCCTCTCTTGCATTACCGGTAAATGCTGAAAATTGTTCATGACAATTCGCTGCGCATTTTTCTTAATCTTACTTATTTTCTTACCAATATAAGTAAAAGGATTACAGTACTATGTAAAATAACAATGTTTCTTTATTTAAAATTCTGAATTTCCAGTTACAAAGTACTAGCAATAATTTCAGCTTATATTTCAGCTGTGTCAAAATGTAAAATAATATTTTATTTAGACAACGTATTTTTTTTCTTCATTGTTTCATACTAATGTTTTTTTTAATAATTTAGAATTCGTTCTTCATAAATATGAGTAAGACCTTAAAATGTATGACATGTATGGGATGAGCACCTACTACTACCTACACGTCGTTCCAACGCCTTAATTTTCAAAAAGCAAACCAGCTCTTACTGTGGTTGTGATATTGAAAACTTAAAAAAAATGCTCATCGAATTGACGTAAGGATGGTAATCTAGTGTTAATGCTAATAGTTTTATAATTTCTCAGAAATGTTGCAAGACTCACCAAATGGAAACTCTTTTTTTAACACTTTACAACAAAGTTGAAAAGTGTTTATGCATTCGGTTTGTCTGTCGGTCTGTCCGTCTTGCCGTCTGTCCGTATGACCGTCTGACCGTATGACCGTCTGTCCGTATGGCCGTCTGCCCGTGTGTCCACGCTCTAACTCCCGTAAATATACTCGGATTCTTATGCAATTGATAATCAATATTTTAGGTCACATAACCATGTTTGGTATTGCATATGAAGTATGTGGGATTAATATTTAATTTACAGGGCTACCCAAAAGAATTCCATTACATTATGGTATATGGGGGAAAATCGTTTGCAGAGTATTTTAATGACATTACGCTGTTTCAAATGCATTGATACTTATATAAATCACTGTCGCTACAAGATGATTACGACAGAATAGGGTATCATCATTTGTCGTTCATTTTCAGGGACACACAAAAGAAAACGATTACAATACTATCTTTGAGTAATACTTGCTGAAGTGCGTTTTCAATTTCGGTTTGCGCTTTTAAATGTAACTGTTTTAATCCTATACAGTGCTGCTCAAAGAATTCGGATAATTTTCCGATTGTACATGGGAACAGCTGAAATTGGTTTTTCAAATGTGTTATGAGTTTCCATATGGTAGAATTAGACATAATATTTTAACTTATTAAACTATGAAGTTTTGTTACATTATTCTGAATGTGTTGGGAAGTGTTTCATAATCTATGCTTGACGCATGATTATTCTTTCTTATTTTCTATGTAAAGGATGTAAAACTATATATGCGATACCCAATTAATCGATTTCACCAGGATGTTTGAAATTGTATTTCCATTCAGAGAGATGATTTATACTTTTTACTCTATACAAACGTATATGTATAAAATTGAGTTTCAGAAAATACCTGATACTAACTTCATTTGACTATTTATAGGATTTACTAGGGGGCTCTGCCCCCTGCAAGCTACGCTCGCCAACCCCCGTTCAGACACTGCAGAATCTAAAAGCACGCTAATCTGATCGGTTTTAAAAAGATTAGAGAAGATCGAATCATACTGAAAAAACCTGTAGCGATCTCCCTGTAAACGGGTTTCGGTACTTACGTACCTTACGTACGGCACTTTCCATTCAATTCCCTTTGATTGCAAAAATTTAAGGCAGAATCAGTTGCTAAGACATCCAATGGTTGTTTTCGTGTTTGTTTCACAATCTGTTCCCTGTTATATCTAAAATCTGTCGCCAAACTATAAGATTAAATGCCAATAATGGTTGATCGTAAATGTCACAGTCACTTGACTTTGAGGAAGTTACACATGTTTACGCCATCAAGTGATTTTTATTTCGACGTTTTATTTGTATATTTGGTACTTTTATGTTATACGGACACCATGCCAAAATGTATGCTAATGCGCCAATTATTTCAACCCTGATCGTTGGTCAATGAAATGTTTACTGCAATGCTAAAAGGTATTTTTAATTTTGTACCAGTAGTTTAATATGAGTTTTATTTCCTTACTTTATTGTATAACAATTATTTGTTCACTTATTTTAAGTATGTATTTGTGATTTAATAAAATAGTCCGTAAAAGTCTGTAATTTTCAAATGTTATATTTTTAAAATGCTCACTTTACTATCGACAATGTTTCTTCGGCAGAGATGTCATATACAGATGCCATACTGGCGCGATTTTTTTCCGACTTCAATTTGGCGAAAACCTCGTTACCATATCATCTCAAACCGGATTACCATATCAAGCAAAATAACGACACTTTGGTGCCAGTTAAGTACCCGGTACGTATATGACATATGCGTCAGAAAAAAATCGCGCCAATATGGGGCGTATATGACATCTGTGCCGTTTCTTCTTTTATTTTTCAAATGTTTCAATTTAAGTGATTTTCATTTTGCGCCAACTATTTGGCTTGCCGACAATGGTGTCCGTATAACGGAAAAGTACCGTATTTTTATTAATATTATACTAATTTATTTGTTCTTTCGTTATTTAAAATAAAAAATTATGTCAGTTTGTATAGTTTGGCGAGTGGTTTGGTAAAACATTGCTTTGAACTTGAAATTAAATGTCATGATTTGTTGTATTGTCAGATACGCACTGTGGTTTGGCGTGCAATTTTCTTACGACAATTTGGCGAAAGCCTCGTTACCATATCATCTAAAACCGGATTACCATATCAAGCAAAATAACGACACTTTGGTGCCAGTTAAGTACCCGGTGCGTATATGACATTGGCGTCAATATAAATCGCGCCAATATGGGGCGTATATGACATATGTGCAGTTTCTTCTTTTATTTTTCAAATGTTTCAATTTAAGTGATTTTCATTTTGCGCCAACTATTTGGCTTGCCGACAATGGTATCCGTATAACGGAAAAGTAAAGTATTTTTATTAATATTATACTAATTTATTTGTTCTTTCGTTATTTAAAATAAAAAATTATGTCAATTTGTATAATTTGGCGAGTGGTTTGGGAAAACATTGCTTTGAAGTTAAAATTAAATGTCATGATTTGTTGTATTGTCAGATACGCACCGGGATTGGCGTGCAATTTTTTTTACGACAATTTGGCGAAAGCCTTATTTTCGAATAACAGTTATATATGTATTTTTAAATTATTTTCTGTTATTTTTAAAATGAAATAACAATAAATAAAAATAAGTTTAATTAATAACTATAGAACAAAACAATTTATAACATTTTTTGTAAATAAAAAGAAAATAAATTCAAATAAATATTTATTAATAAATAAGCAACAATAGCTGGGTTACCATGTCAGGTAAAATAACGCCATTTTGGCGCCAATTAAGTACAGAGTTGCGTATATCACATCTGTGCCTAATATTTATCTTTTCAATTCGTTTAAAAAAAAAGAAAGAAGTAAAAGCCATTTATTTTTTAAAAGTTTCAGTTTTAAATTAAACTTTTGTATTAAATAAAATGATAATGAAATACAAATTGAATTTTGAATAAAAGTAACATGATACATCTCTTAGCATACATTTAAGTGAGGCCAAACTGGTGACAAGTTGGTTTAAAATAGTAACCTTTTCTGAATTATGAAAAAAAAATATCTGTTATGATTAAAATTTGAGTTGCCATCATTAGAAAAAATGTATTTAAAATTAGAAAAAAATTAATATTTCGAAAACTAATTAGAATTTAAAAATTCTAATACCAGTTTTGAAATCTGCGTATCAATATTGATTTTTGGTGTTAATTTCATCGCAAAGTATTCCATATTTTAGGAGAAATCGCCGTGAAACACAATCAGTTGTTTAATCAGTCGATTCATACTTGCGTTTCATACTTCCGTTACATACTTCCGTTTCATAAAATGCGTTTCATTAAGATTTTATATACACTAGTTGCGTAGCAACCCGTTGTGTTGCTTTTGAATTGCATGAGACAATCGATCTTTTTGCGAAAAATGAAATCTTAACTTTATTGTAAATTTAGAAAGAAATTGCAATATTAATTTTATTAAATACAATATTTCAAATAATAAGTTATATTTACAATTTAAGTCAAAACTTTCCCAATAAAAATGCACATATTCCATAACTTTATTTGCCTAGAGCTTTTCGCTCTTCCAAGATTTTACTTCGAATTTCGGAGTTCGTAGATATGATGTCATTTGGGTCAACTTATACAAAAATGAGTTTGTTTGGACGAATTTATTCAGAAGCATTTTATATTTATGAATTAAAATAAATATTTAAAGAATTATTTTTTTCTCTCGCTAAAACTTTTCTCTTTTTTTTTCTCGCTATTTCACATTTTTAATGTCCGCTTCTGAAATGTTTTATTAGCCATCTTAAGGCAATGGTTGAAAATCTACTTTACGACTTTAAATTAAATGAAAATAACGTACGATGTTTTTTTTTTTCTTTTGACGTCAACAGAATTTATCTCAATGTTCCAGTCGAGAGTCGAATATGTGTTTCTAAAATAAACGGATTCCTGAAGCTTGAATATGTGTGAGTTCGTATTTCGTGAAATTTTCTTGAAAACTACAGTAATTTTTTCACTATTTATTCAAATATACGTTAATTTCATTTTAAAAATGATTTAAAACAATGATACTTAATAATCCTTCTCATTTTCCTATTTCTCTCTTTTATCCACAAAAATGGAGCAATTTTAGTTTCCATCATTACAGAAATGTCATCAAAATAACGTAAAAATTTATATCTCGAAAACTAAACAAATTTTTAAATTCTACGACCACGTTTAACATCCTCGGACCCATGCGGATAACTGGCGTTAATTTGATCACCCAACATTTCATATTCTAGGAGGAACAGCTGTGAAATACAAATGGACAGTCACTTTTTAATATAATAGATTCATAAAGTTTTAATTTTGCTATAAAAAATTAATCAGGGACAAATGCTGAATTATTTATATTAATTTAAGTGCAAATGGCTTATTCCGTAATGGAGCCTGTACGCAGTGGATATAGATTAAAAAACATTATTCTTGAAAATTATTTAAAAAGACATAATAAATAAATCAATTAAGATAAAGTTTTCAAGAAAATTGGATTTGAAAGTAGATTTTTTTCCCTATGTAACGGGTGTAAAAATTGAAGATGCGCGATGTTTAGAAATTCAAAAAATTGCAGTAGCAAAGATTACAAATCCGACATTTAATCGTCAAGCGTTGCCATTCTCAAAATGACGCCAGCCGTACGCACGGACATATTTTTCCTTTAGATAGATTTTCAAACGTGAAGTTCCGCTTGTCAGCTAAAACTTTGCATGTGAAAATGTATTCTTTTGGCTTGAGGGTCTAATTTCAGTACCGCGAAGTACAAATTCCAGAAACTGATGTCTTTTAGATGTATTCGTGTAAAAAATATGTAGTTTTATCAAAGAAAAGGATTGTTTTCTTTTAAATATGGCACTTACAGAAGCATTACGCCAAGTGTCTCAAATTCGGCATCAGCCGAATGAAAATATATTGTAACATTAGCTTTATGAGCGAAAATGTTTTTTAAATAGTGACGTCATTTTCTGTTCAGACTTAAAATAAAGTTATTTTTAATTGTAATGAGTAAATGGTATCAATAAGGATAAATAAACCCCAATATTTCTTTTTTTCTGCAACAGTGGAAATAATACGATTGCTACCATTTTGATGAAATTTCAAAAAATCTTTTCAAATTAAATTAAAAATGTAAAAGTGAAAATATTTAGAAAAATAGCCAGTGCGAGGACATCTACAAATGAACAGCTTTCATTTAAAAAGAGAATTATTAGCAAAATTGGTACAGTATAAAGTTTGAGGAAGATGTCTAAAAAATCTATCTTGTGTTTTCAATATATAGATTATTTTTTCTCTTTTACTTTAACAGTTGCCTAGCAACTCTATTTCATACAAATTACATTTAAAAGGACATATTTTTCCCAATTCGGCTCGAAAAATTTAAATTGTTCGACTACATATATGTTGAATTCGTGATTTTTAATATATTATTCTTTTATTTATTTATTGATGAAGCTTTAATTTCTTTGTAGAAAATTAGCCGGAGAGAAATTCTGAACTTTTTTTATATGCAAATTGTTTATTAATATTTCGAAATGGAGCCGGCACGGCAAAATCATTTAATTGATAAATAACAACGAAATAAAGCCAAAACTCACTGGGTTTTATAACAGACGATATCCTTGACATAGCACTATTTTAATTTAAATTTTTTGCGGTTTTTATGAGAAAATGGCATCAAAAGATACAGCAGTCTACTATTTTCATTTTTTCCCTCTTTAGTTTCAACAGAAATGTAGTACTTCAGCTGCCACGATTACAAAAAAAAGTAATAAAAACTACAAAAAAAATTAATATCTTAAAATTAAAATGAGATACAGCTTTCAAACAAATTGCATTTAAAAGAGAATTTTTTTCGTTATACAGCGGTGTAAAAATTTAAAATGCGCGATGTTTAGAAGTGTTGGGGCGCTGCTATTAACATCAATGTTTAAACTATATTCGTATTTTCAGATATTATAAATCTTACGATTAAATATATTTAAAATGATTCACAAATCCCACTTATTTATTCGTCGAACATCTTTTATTTTTTACAAAACAAAAACTGAAACTTTTGAGCTGTTGCCAACTCAACAAAACTAAATAAATTTAAGCCACAACAGTACTCTCCTCCCAGTAACGAAGTTACGTTACAATACATACAAAAAATGTTAATTACAAAAATAACAATGCACTAATTTGAATTTTAAATTGCAGAAATTTGAACATTACTTAAAAAAAATATGTATGTGCTAGTCTCGAAATCTCACAGGAAGTTTAATCGTTCGTCCCGAACGTGACTGTTTTTCAGGAAGTTTTTGGTCTTGAATATGAGAGTCATGTGGTGCTTTTGCAGGTTGTATTTTCTGTGTTGGTTGCTTTGTAGCAAAGTCTGGTGTTTGCAAGAAGTATGCAGGCTTTAACCTATCAATAGAGACAGTTACAGTTTTGTCTTTGATTCTGAGCGTGAAATATTTTTCGTTTCTATCAACGACTGGAAATGGACCTTCGTATGGGGGTTCCAGTTGCTTTTTAACTCTGTCTTTGCGAACAAACACATGTGACGTGGTTTTTAAATCTTTAGGAAAAAATATTTTTTGTACATACTTTTTTGACACAGTTCTTGGTCCGACTTCTTCCATCACTTTTTGAAGTTGTTTTGCAAAATTATCAGGTGGTGTAGGAATTGTACTTTCATGGAAAAATTCTCCTGGTAAACGTATGTTTTGTCTATAGACCATCTGTGCTATAGTATGTGCAGAATCTTCTTGCATGGCAGTGCGTAGACCAAGAAGAACAGTTGGCAGTGTTTCACTCCAGGCTACATTATTGTGTGCCATTAGTGCGGTCTTTAGAGTTCTGTGTAATCGTTTGACTTTTCCATTGGCTTGGGAGTGGTAGGCAGTCGTGTGCTGCAATTTTATCCCACACATTTTTGTCAGGATGTTTAAAAGCTCTGATCCAAACTGTGAACCACGATCTGTGACGAGTCGATATGGAGTTCCAAATCTAGAAATCCAATTACCGTAAAATGCTTTAGCAACTGTGTCGGCTGAAATGTTGTTCAGCGGAAACACTTCCATCCAGTTAGTATACCGATCTATGCAGGTCAGGCAGTAGATATTACGGTTTGATGGTGGTAAAGGTCCTATCAGGTCAATATGAACATCACTGAACCTTTCCGATGGAGGTTGAAATTCACCGAAGCTTGATTTGGTATGTCGATTGATTTTGCTCTTTTGGCAGGCCATACATGACCGGGTCCATAGCAGTACATCTTTTCGGATGTTTGACCAGATAAATTTTGATGTCAGGAGTTTTACAGATGATTTAACCCCCGGATGAGACATTCCATGCATTTGATGAAATATTTTCATGCGATAGGATTTAGGAATATATGGTCTTATATTACTTGTTGAAGTTTCACACCACAAAGATTTTCCAGAAGGTAGCGGATACTGCTTGAATTTCAGGGAAGTTTTGGATGTCTTCAAGTTTCGGAATTCTTCATCTTGACCTTGCTCATCAGCTATTTTATCATAATCGATCAAAGAAATTTCTTCAACTCTAGATAGTGTATCAGCAATGATATTTTCTTGACCTTTAATATGTTGGATATCAGTTGAAAATTGTGAAAGGTAGTGTAAGTGACGAATTTGGCGAGGAGATGCTTTCTCAGGTTTTTGTAGGAATGCAAAGGTTATGGGTTTGTGGTCTGTATATATCGTGAATTTTCTTCCTTCTAATAAATGCTTGAAATATTTGATAGAGAGATAAATACCAAGTAATTCTCTATCGTAAGTACTGTAGTTCTTTTGTGCATCATTTAGTTTCTTAGAATAAAATGCGATAGGTTTCCATCCTTTATCTTCATATTGTTGAAGTACTGCTCCAATTGCTGAATCTGAAGCGTCTGTACATAGTGACAGAGGTAGTTCAGAATTCGGAAATGATAAGAGTGCAGTATTGGCTAAATCATCTTTGCATTGTTGGAACTGTTTTTTCGCTTCATCTGTCCAAGGAATTTTTCTTCTATCTTTCTTTCTTGCTCCCTTGAGGTAATCATGTAAAAGAGATTGGTTTTTAGATGCATCTTTTAGATATCGACGATAAAAATTAATCATGTCTAGAAATGTTCTAAGTTCATGAATAGTTGTTGGAAGTTGATAGTTAAGAATGGCTTGAACCTTGTCAGGTAAAGGACGTGAGCCTTGAGGAGTAATTAAATATCCCAAAAATTCTATTTCTTGTGCTCCCATGATTGATTTGGAAACGTTTATTCGAAGACCGTAATCATTTAATGTTTCAAACACTAACTTGAGGAGATTTTTGTGTTCTTCTTCGCTAGTAGATGCAATAAGAATATCATCTAAATAGGTGAAAACAAAATCTAGACCTGAAAAAGCTTCATGTACAAATCTTTGGAACGTTGCTGGTGCGTTTTTCAAGCCGTAACTCATCACATTAAATTCCTACAAGCCGAATGGCGTGATAATTGCAGTTTTACACCTATCTTCTTCGGCAATGGGAACTTGATAGTAGGCTTTAAATAAATCAAGTTTAGAATAGATAGTTGTATCTCTCAAAATGTGATGAAAATCTTCGATTCGCGGAATAGGGTATCTATCAGGAATAGTTTTTGCATTTAATTGTCTGTAATCTCCACATGGGCGAAAAGTGCCATCTTTTTCGGAACCATATGAAGAGGGCTTGACCATTGAGAACTAGAAGGCCTCATTATATTATTATTGAGCATAAATTGGAATTCTTGTTTCGCTATTGCAAGTCGTTGATGATTTAACTGTCTTGCTTTAGAATGGACAGGTTGACCTTTTGTAATAATATGGTGTTTAACATTATGTTTTACACTTGATAAAAATAAATTTGGTTTGGTTATTTCAGGATATTGCCTTAACAGAGTATAAAATTTAGTGGAATTACTTACTGTGCCGATATTACTATCTTCACTGATGGAAGCAACTTCGCCATTAATACTTAGTTGAGTTACTCCATCAATTAGTTTCTTCTTATGTAAATCAATTAACAAGTTAAATATGTTTAGAAAATCAGCGCCCAAAATACCTTTGTTTATCTTAGCAACAATAAAAGGAAATTGGAATTCTCGCCTAAGTCCTAAATCAAGTGTTAGCATCTTTATACCATACGTTTCAATTTCTGTGCCATTTGCAGCATATAGTTTGTAATCAACGGATAGTTTATCTTGAGAAGAAGCTGGTAAAATACTAACATTTGCACCGCTGTCCACCAAGAAACGCACTTTCGATGTTTTATCTCTAACAAATAAGCGAAATTTGCGACAATCTGAAAATCTATCTGCAGTGGAATCTGTCGCTACATCTACTGCAGATCTTAGTTTTCCTGTTTAGAATCGGTCTTTTTATTCCAGGCACAAGGCTGGTTGCATTTATCAGGAAAACAACGATTGCCAAAACGGAAATGAAAATAACACAGTTTGCCATTAGGATTGTAGCGCTTACAAGATCTGCTTCGCGAGCCAGAACGGTATTCCTTATTTCGAGAATTAGCTCTGGAGTTTCGTGAAACGCACAGTTGCGAAATTTGCTGTTCCAGAGAAGCAATTCGATTTACAAGTTCATTATTAACGTAAGATCCCGCATTATCATTAATATCATATTTATTATTTGTAGAAAAAATTTCAGGTTTTGAATTCATATCACTGATTTTATCTGCCATTACAGCTAATTTTTCTAAGTTTTCTTCGCTGACCAGCAATATATTTTTTATGCCGTCTGGCAATTTTTCAAGCCAAAGTGTTTTAATTAGGTTTTCAGAAACGTCAGAAGTAGCTATAGTTCTTAGCTTTTGAAGGAGCTGACTAGGTTTCATATTTCCTAGTTCAATTCCGGTTATCAATCGCTTAATTCACACGTTTTCGCTTTCTCTAAATAAATGTAGCAACCTAGCTTTGGAATCGGAATATTTGGTTAAACTGTCGCTATTTATTATATCCCATACATTCTCTACGTATTTAGATTCAAGTTGAGCAACTAAATAATTAAATTTTGTCTCTTCCTTAGTAATATCATTAATTTTAAATTGTGCTTCAACTTGAAAAACCCATATTTCTGGTCTATCAGTCCAAAATGGAGGAATTTTTATGCTCACCTTGTTTAGTTCCGGCGTTTCTTTCACAGAAGGTTCATTACTGTTCGTCGATTCACTTTTAGACATTTTTGAGCTTCACGGGTCACCAGTTTGTTGGGGCGCTGCTTTTAACATCATGTTTAAACTATATTCGTATTTTCAGATATTATAAACCTTACGATTAAATATATTTAAAATGATTCACAAATCCCACTTATTTATTCGTCGAACATCTTTTAATTTTTACAAAACAAAAACTGAAACTTTTGAGCTGTTGCCAACTCAACAAAACTAAATAAATTTAAGCCACAACAGAAGTATAAAAATTTGCAGTAGAGAAAATTACAAAACCAAAATTTTATTTCAAATTTCAAAGTGTTGCCATTCGCAAAATGACGTATGCGTTACGCACAGATATGTTTGTCCTTTATAATATAGGTAGATAGGGTAGATAGTTAAAAATAATATTTCCATCCGGAATAGCTTCGGAAATGGTTGCATAACTGGAACTATACTTATCAAGGGTAAATACAGAATGTTTCTAGCTACGACCTGCAGATTGTCGCAGTCCGATATCTTAATTAATTTTGTGTGAAAATAGATTATTTTTTTAATCAATCTATCAACCGATCTTTCAATATTCACAAACTTGTCAATAACTGATCAATTTTCACAAATCTTATGGCGTATGAAAGGTGTAATTAAAATTATCAAATGATAATGCTTGCATGTTATTTCGATTTTTAGCTTATAACTTATACATTTTAATTTAAAAACTGTGTTTATATAAGTATAAAGAGTTAATATCCATAACTAACGGTATTAAAGATAGCTTTCAATTGCAAAAATATAGATTTTTATTTATTTCAAAAAAAATTAGGGTGTATTTAATTTTTAAGTTTGTTCTCACTCTTTACTGGAAAACCATTATGGCTTAGTGTGCTTATGCTTATTCATCATTCTTATGAGAGTCTTTGATGAGGTTCTTTAAATTCGAACAGAGGGTTTTAAGACGACTACGCTGAAAAGTACCTTTGCAAAATTAAATATCTCGAGAACTATCTCACCAATTTAAATACCTCTTTTACAATTTTTTTCATTTAAAGAGAGGAAGACAATAATAAAATTGAAAAACAAATATTTAAAATTGCATGTTAAAAATATGAAAATTTAATACTCGATAACACATTAACAGATTTCGATTTATCTTTACATTTTTTATTTAAAAAAATAGACAAGAATGGAATGGGTTACTTAAAGCTTACTTACACTAGAGAAGGAGGTTTGTTCGGTTACTTATCTTTTCCTCATTGGTCAGAAATTAAAATTTTTATAACGCAAGATTTAATTCACCGATTTCGAGATGTAGCAAATGTTTCATTTAAAAGGTATAAAAGAATGATTTTGGTTAAGGATACTGTTTTTTTATTATTTATGCTTTCCTCAACAGCTTTTGGTCAGAAATTGAAGTTTGAATAACTCGATAATTAACTGATCGATTTCCAGGGTTACTTTTTACAGATATTTTTCATTTAACGTTTTGAAAGGGGATCTTTCAGGAATATTAGATAATAAAGCATGATAGATGCTTTCACAGCCCCTGTGTTAAAGTTAAAGATAGAAAAAACTGGAATGTGCTGTTTTTCGTTTATTGTGGTTTTACTCAGCAACTATTGGTCAAAAATAAAAAATTAATATATTTATATGACAGATGTTTAAATCACTAATACGGCTATCGTGTAAGAAATTCCACTTTCGTTTGAAGAAACCGACTGGAGCTTGCATAGACTGCTCAGCCTACGATGCCGAAGACACCATGGTCCTCAATCCTATGTTCATCTAGAAAAAGTTTATTTTGAAAACATTAAATAATACAAATTCGAGGTGCGTTTGGGAAAACCGTCCAGAGCTGGCTTACACTCCCAAATGCAGTAGCGCCGTAAACAGAAGTTCGTTTGTACAGACGTTTGTTTGATTCGAAGTTCGTTTGGAAAAACTGTGTAGTTAATTACAATGTACCTAGTCATTATTACATTAATTATTTAATATTTAAATTATATTCATAAGAAAGATATTTCAGGCCCGCCCACTAAATAATTAGCCATAACTTGGAAATAATGATTTATTAAGAGTAATAAATAGGAACAGTTGCAGTGGAGCAAGACGTTTGAATTAATGGTGCTAAAAATTATATGCCAGGGCACTAAAACCTGGGTAAAATTCAAACACTAGCTTACGTTAAAATATATAATTCTACAGCTCATATTCAAAATACAGTAAAACCTGTAAAGTTGACCACCCTTGTGAGTTGACCACCTGTCTATGTTGACCTCTTTTGTCATGAACCAAATTTATCCTATTCAAAACTATAAGACAAACCCTTTGAAACCTGACCGCCTGTCTGTCTTGTATCTTGACCACTGAAATTATTCAAATTTGACTAGAACTATTATAAAATGCCCATCAAAACCTTTTATAACTTGAGCACCCAAAATCATGAATAAAAAAAGTAACTCTCCACGAATTTTTTTCTTTTTTTTTTAACTAGAATTTCTAAAAGGGTGAAATAGTTATTATCCTGGGGAATGCTTTTAGTAGTGATAGGTGTAGATAAATTATTCAGGGCTTATCTATTCTTACACTGTTGATCTTGTGGATTTGGCTTTCCAACCCTCCCCCTCCATTCTTTGATTATAGAGTTCTTTCTTCTATTTACCAATCTCTTATCATTCCTTCCCTTCTTTCAATAACCCCAAGTGCTAGTTGGTGAGCAGAAATATTTCCACCTTCCACCAGTTTCAATGGTTTGTGGCAATTGTAACAACAAGTGATGAGTTACACTAGAACTGTGTTGTAATACAGAAGGATTTGATTATTATTTTCATCTAGTAAACTTGGCGTAGAGGTAGACATTTATATTTTGTAATTGCTTTTTAACAAGGAAGATTTTGTTAACATAAAATGGCTCTAAAATGAAAATTAACTGAACTTTCAAATTTCTTCTTGGACAAATAGGTAATGTAAATGACAAACTTAATTTTAGAATGTGTATGTGTCTTAACATGTGAAAAAACAAGTGTTTTTATGATTTTTATAAATTATGGGTAATAACTAGTATAATTTGAAGAATCACTAATTGGCTGTATATTGATTGACTGTTTTTTTTAAATAAATAGTTGTTAATAATACTAATTGATTTAAAAATTGATACAAAACTATTAATTCATTCTTGTAATTAATCTTTTTCTTTTATAAGGTGTTAGAAATATGCGTGGTAATACAATATTATTTTAAAGCCCTGTCAATAAATAAAATTTGTAGGAAAAAATGACATGGCATGAATATTACGTAAAAAAAAAGTAAATTTATCATCACCCTTTGTAAGCTGGCCACTTGTCTAAGTTGACCACTGAAGTGTGGCACCGTAAGTGGTCAACTTACACAGGTTTTACTGTATTAGAATAATTGTGAAAAGTAATAAGAAAAAATTCTTTTTCATTTATTTATTTTTGATACTAGAAAATGCAATTAAATTTCTTCTAAATTAAATCTGGAATGTTTAGATAAGATTTTAACATTTACAAAATATAAAATACAGTATAATACATTAGGTGTACTGCTTTCTGAAACACATCAAAATATTAGAATAAAATTTAGATTGGTTCAAAATACTAGAATATTTTATTTCACGCAACAATATTACCTTATGAATATGGAGTAAATGGTAGTTAATATTTTGCATCATCCCCTTTAGCTTCCACAACAGCGTACAATCGATCTTGCATACTATATACAAGGTGTTTACAAACATTTCTAATTAATATTAGCCGAAACAGACTTTATACGTGCCACTAACTCAGTTTTACTTGAAGGAGGATATTCTTGGAGTTTTTTCTTCGTTATACATCATAAGTTTTTGATGGGATTAAGGTGTGGTGAGTTTGGTGGCCAAGGAAGTACCTTAATATTGCGTTGGCGGAACCAATTCTTATTTGACACCGAGGTACGCGGTGACGCTAAATCTTGTTGAAAGATGAAATCATCTTCAAATAAATTTTTTGATGATATAATCATATGTAATATTCCAAATTTTCTCGATATATCTGAATGTTAACATTTCCGTAGACGATGCATAACTTTCCAGGTTCTTCTGCCCTCATGCAGCCCCAAACCATGACACTATCAGCAAATTTTACGGGACGTTTAAAGCATTCTTTATCAAATGCTTCTTGCTTCATTTTCAAAACTCGAATACCTTGATTACTATATGAAACACAAAACATACTTTCATCACTAAATAATCTATTTTTCCTATCTTCTTCGCTCCATGAACGTTTTGATTTACATCAATTCAATCTTATATGCTTTTGTTTTGCAGTCATGAGAGGTTTTGTTTTCGGTACACGAGATTCAAACTTAAATTTATTGAGACGTATTAATATCGTCGATGTAAAAACTTCAACTCGTTATTCTTTCCATTTTCAGTGCAAGAATCGCACACTTTTAAAACGTTTTTTCTTAACTATACGCTTCAGTTTCTTTTCATCTCTAGCAGATGTTTTCGGTTTTCGGCCGCCATTTCGGCGATTATTTTGAAATTTTCCACTTTTTTAGTATTGTGTTAGTATTTTAGTAATGCTTGATTGCGCACAATGTAATTAATTCGCTATATAACATTGTTTTTTACAGCGCCGATACAAATCAACCATACGAAGTTTAATAGATTCAGTAATATCACTCACACGACCCATTTTAAAACGAAAAAAAAAAAAAAAAAATACTGATTTTAAATAAAATTTTCTGAATTTAATCAATGATGCCACCAGTTATGAATTAGTGAGAATTAAAGGAGAATTAATGTCAAATATTCTAATATTTTGAACCGCTTGAATAAATATTCTAATATTTTGACTTTTCAAAATAATTTTTTTGAGTTAATCTTTTCATAAATGATATTAATTTTAAAATAATAAATAAGTTTAATCAACAATAAGTTCTTAATTAAAATATCGTTTTCATATTTGCCTTAAAAGACATTAAATTACCAAACGATATTTTCAATTTGTAAAAAAAAGTAATTATTCTAATATTTTTAATATGATCTGTAACAGTTCTCAGGAAACGAAGAAAAATTTCACCTCAAATCACTAGAAACTCTCGAAGCATTACATAAAATTTCGGTCGCACAATACATTAATACATTAAAAGTGATCCCCGTGGATTCCAACTTTCTCGATGTGAAAATACTAAATGATAACATCTTACCACGTCGTCGAAGCTTTCAGTCGAAGATTCATTTCACAACCCAAACGGTCAGCAAGACTACAAACACCTAATTTTAACATTAAATTTAGCTTTTTCGTTCAATTTTGCCTCACGATACCAAACGGGAAGTCACTGGATCAAGTAGTTTAAGAATTATGAAGCTTGAAGCTTGGAACACTTAACGTTAAATTGATCTGTAATAGTTGCAGACCGTAGTGCAATGTGGGTAGTTTCTGAAGCATAAATCAACAAGTGTTTAGACGAATACGTTATAATGTTGGACTTGCATATTTGAATCTTCTGGAGATCGATTTTTGGTAAAATGCATATAAATTATGATGATAAGTTTACAATTCTTATAAGTTACAAAAATACATATATATTTTAATAATTCTTCAACATAATTTTTTAATTGACCTCTCTAATTTTTTATTTTGATTGTACTTGTCGTATTTCCTACATAGTTAGTAGTACAAAATAACAATATGTTCATCTAAAATTAATAAATATAGAAAAACTATGTGTCAACCAATCAGGTGTAAAATAGCGTAAGGCTTGAAATGGAATTTAACCAAATTCACGTGTTTTGAATAACGTATTTGGTTGTTTGTAACATGATTCTGAAATTTCTCCAAATTATCATATGTGCTTTAACATAGTCACGCATGGAGATGAAAAATTAGGTTTTTTTTTTAATATTGCAAATTACAAAAAATAAAAATAAAATAAAAAAATAGCATTATGTATCAAATATTTTTAATAAACTTAAAAAATTAGTTTAAAGATAAGTTTTCAATTTTGCAGTTATTTCGTTAATAATAAACATTTATGTGCTTAATTACTTGTTTTAAAATTTAAATTCAATTTTTTAAACAAAGTATTGAAAACATTTAAATAAATAAACAAAACCTGTCGTCGCTTTAATAAATTATAATTCATAATGAAATATTTACATGTTTTAAAAATAAAAATTTAACAAATAAAAAAAAGAAAGCAAATACTAAATGGAAAATAATATAATATTTTTCCCCTTTATGCTGTAAAATAAAACATGTCATTTTTTTTTCAAGAAAAAGAAAATAAAACAAAACGATTCAGCTGGAATTTTTAAAACGAATGTGTTTGACAAGTTAATTTTTGTTGAAAAAAAATTGTTCCGTACTTTAAGCCTTAAACTGCTTTAATTTCATGCGGAAATAATTTTTAACTTCTTCTTAAATGCATATTTATCTCCATTAGTTTCAAGTTACTAACCATAAAAATGTCGTGTACCCATTTCAGCTTTTAAAGTAATTCTACCGAAGTGTTAAGAGGAAATAATACTTCGGGCTCGTAAAAATTTGTAAAACTACACTTAGGGAAAGTTTAAGTATTCTATTGTTAATGTTTTTTGTAATTTCTTTATTGTCTGTGCGAAAATTAAATTTTACCTAAAAATATCTTTGCTATACATACATACATATATATTAGCTCATTTTTAATCAATACTGTTTTTGTCTTCTGTTATTAAATTTACAGGTATAATAAGCTATTTTCCTGTTCATAATGAGCTGTAGGAACACTATTTGTGTGTATTGAATCGAATTACATGGATGTGAAACAGAAACAAAAACATTATTAGTATTCAATGTAATAATTTATTTCCTGGAAACCATAACATTACCCAACAAGAACGTAAATTCATGCGTCAAGCATAGATTATGAAACACTTTCCAACACATTCAGAATGTTAGTTATAATAAAACTTAACTGTTTAATAAAGTGAAAAATGATGTCAAAATAAACAATTTGTAAAACGCATATTACATTTAAAAAGACAACTTCCCAATAACCATCGATATTCGGAAAAATAGCTGAATTTTCCGTGCAGCCCTGTATATGATTAACAGATTTACCATATAATAGATAGTATGCTAAAATTTAGTTCAGTTAGGCAGAGCATAGCACAGTTAAAATTTCCCCTTTTTCAATTTCCATCAAGGAACGGAAATGAACTAGAGATTATTTGTGCTTCCCCGTATATCATCTATAGGACTTATACACACCAAATAATAGAGAAAGGTATACTTGCCACAACTGAAAACGTACTTCAGTAAATTCATTTCATAGAGAGTACTGTAACTGAATTATTTTGTGTGTTCCTGTATGTGCTATGCACACCATATTCTACAGTAAAAAAGCATGCAGTATACCTTAGAGATATATATCAATTTCAATACGTTTGAAATAGTGTAACATGAATAAAATAAACCGCTAACAATTTTTCCCCAAAGACAGTTATGTGACGGAATTCTTTTGAGTGTCCGTGTAAATGGACGACGAATTATTTGCATACAATCTTCTAAAAATAGCGCATATTGTAGTGCACTTTAGATATATAGATAAATTTCAATGCATCTGAAATTGTGAAAAGTCATTAAAAATCACCGCAAACGATTTTTCACCATTGACCGTAATGTAACTGAATTTTTTGAGTGCCTCTGTAAATGAACTGTTAACGCTAGATATTTCATTTGCAATACCGGACATGCTTTTCAACTTGTTGGAAAGTGTTAAAAATTCGTTCCAGCAATCATCGCTAATATACAGTACTTCGGATAGAGTATAGTATCCTAAATCTCTTGTATGTCCCTGCAAATGCCGTGCACTTCATATTATACAGGAAATAACTTGTAGTAAACTTCAGCAACGTAAATCAATATCATTATACAGTGCGGCGCTAAAGTTTAAGCACAACGCAAATATTTTAATAAAAATAAAATAATTCAACGGAGTACTTTGAAATATTCACTGTTGGTGAATACTATGATCATAAATATATACCTCAAGTTCGGAAAAAATCTCAACGTTACGAAAATCAGAAATTATAAAAAGACATTTTTTGTGATGTCGAAAACGTTTATGCACAAATGAGATTTTATAATGAAAATCTCTTTAAAAATGATACGTGGAGGATCGACTACACTTTTTTCCTAGCGTATAAAGTGTAACAATCGCTGTACGAATTATAAAAATGCCGAAATCTCTGCAGTTCTTGTTTGAAGAAGTTGTGGTAGTTTGGAAGCTGAACGCTAAAGGTAAATCCGTTTTGCAAATTTCCCTTATTTTAAAATCGTCTAAACGTGGTATTTATAGTGTTTTGTAACGTGGAAAAGAATTAAAAAATACGCATCGCTCAGGAAGTCCGAGAAAACCCACATTTCGTGAGGATAGAAGAATTAAAGGAATGGCTGTAACTGACAATTTGTCTTTTAATCATATAAAAAATCGACTGGAATCAGAATAGAAAAAACCACGTGATAATATATCCAGACGAATAACTGAATCAGGATTCTTAAAAAAAATTAGCTTGTAGGCCTTGTGTGTTACAAACAAGCACGACTTCAATGGGCGAAACATCACATCTAATCATGACGAATGGATTAGTGTTATTTTTGTGATGAAAAAATGGAATTTAAATGGTCCACCAGATGGCATCTCATTCTATTCGCATGGTTTGAGGAAAGAAACGAAGAGCGCATTCAGCAGGCAACAAGGTGATGGCTCGCTCATGGTATGGGGCGCATTTGGCTACAATGGACAAACGTCTCTTTGCTTCCTAAATTACCGACAAAATTCACAAAAGTATCGGGAAACTCTGAGTGAGAATTTGTAGCCGTTTAGTGAAATCCTAAGGGATCCCAACTGGGCCTTTTAGCAAGACAACACATCGATACACACTCCCCGTTGCAAAAAGAAATGGCTTAGATCTCAGAATATGAGTGTGATGAACTAGCCAGCACTCAGCCCAGATCTCAATCCGATAGAGAATAGCTAGGGAATCCTCTCACGTGACGTCTAGAAGTATGGGAAGCAGTAGTGCAAGAGTTGAAACCAGCGATCGAGGAAGACTGGTACAGGCGCTCTCCCGAAACCTTCCATACTCTCGTCTTACCAATGGAAAATCGCGTATCCGATCCAATCAGGTACAATGAAAACAACATATACTACTAATAAAGGACTTTTGTGCTTTGTGAAATGTAAGCATTTCGTTTTTGTGCATAAACATTTTCGACATCACAATTTAAATTTTTTTATAATTATTATTTTCTTTTCAATGAATTGTTTCCGAATTTGAAACATCAATTTGTAATCCAATTGTTTTGATGCAATGAAAATTTCAAAGCATTCCAGTGTATATTTTTACCCGACTTCCAAGAAGGGTTATGTGTTTCACGCGTATCTGGATATGTGGATTTCTTTATACCCTTTTAACATCCCAACCGCTAGATGGATTTTAATGAATAAGATCTCTATCGATTCGTTTTAACCGTCCAATGGTTACAGACTAGGGGGTTTTTTATAAGTTCAAAATGGCGGCCGTAAAATAAAAAATGGCTGTAGAGACGAAAAAAAAATGTTATGCACCTTTTTGAGTGGAATATCATTGGATAGGTCTTTCAAAATGAAGACGATGTTTCATTGACTATTTTACAGTCAGAAGCTCCGTTTAAATATTACACAACCTGGAAGTTGTGTAGGTAGGATCTCTAGCTTGACTGCAACTCTAACCTTCATAGACATCTACAGGCCTCATCAAAACAGTGTTTATAGATAGGAACTAACAATAAAACGCAATTTAAAAGTCATCAACACTAATAAATAAAAAAATAGGTAAGTAATATAAAAAATAGTTTCACATTGATGAGAAGTAATTAATTAGTTCGCTATTTATGCAGTCAGGTTTTTTTTTTTATTTTTTAAATTTAATCTATGTCGTTTTCATCAAAGATTCACCAAGTTAGATAATATTTTGCACACCATTGGATTGAAACCAAATAAAACCAAAATAAAAATTTATTGTGTGAGTTTGGGCAGCGTCTTTGATGAGACATTGATGACATTGATGAGAAAAAAATTAATTAGTTCACTTTTTACGCAGTCGGGATTTTTTATTTTTATTTTATTTAATTTTTACTTGTTTATTAAAACATTTAGCTTGTGCATAAACTTTTGCGACACACTGTATATGAGATATTTTAACATAATTTGAATACTCAGAAAACAATTTTTCCCTCTATACCGTTGTGAAACGGCATTATTTTGTGCGGCCCTTTAAATGAATAATAAATATTCGTTGCATCGCATATTCTACAGAATTCATATTTTAGTGCTCTTCATAAACGCATATCAATTTCATCATGTTTGAAAGGATGTAAGATCATTAAAATATACTTGAAACAATTTTTCCCATTGGCAGTAATGTAACGGAATACTTTTGACTGTCCCTGTAATTGAACTACACATCCAATTTTATATGGTACAAATTTCAAAAGTATACATGGCACAAACTTCATTTTCAATGGGGATCGCGCTATAGTAAACGTCAATAACCAAAAGAAAAATAATTCAGGGCAATTCGGGAATATTTACGACAGTTAGAGAGCGGACAGACGGACAGACAAACAGAAGTCATAAACACTTTTCAACTATGTTTGAAAGTGTTAAAAATAGTTGAATTTAAGAGCGCGTACCACAACTGAAAACGCACTTCCAGCAATAGTTAAATTTCTTCTTTAGCCAAATTCTTTTGTGTGTACCTGCAAATGAACGATGTATTCTATGCATACCATATTCTACAGTAACAGCCGTAGTACACCTCAGGGATATATATCTAAATTTCAGTACGTTTAATATAGTGTGATATCATTAAAATACACCGCAAACGATTTTCTCCCATAGACTGTAATGTAACGCAATTCTTTTGAGTGACTCTGTGAGTGAAGCGTAAATGCTATACACTTTAATTGCAATACCAAACTTGCCATAGTGATACCCAATAACATCTAAGACTTTCATGGCAATTGGACTGTATTTATGCGAGTTAGAGCACGGACGGTCAGACAAATCGAATTCATAAACACTTTTCAACTTTCTTGGAAAGTGCTAAAAAGACTAGTGAAGAGCCATTAGTTACACTGTTAATCATATGTTTATGGCCCCTTCTTAATAAATTGAAAGGGCTTCTTATATTACAATCTTTTAACTTGTTTCTCTCTTTTATTATTTTATAAATGACTTATTTTAGTCGTCTAAAACTGAAAAAAAAAATGTTTTTGTATCTTAATTGTTTTTGATAAGAGCTGTATGCAGCTTTTAGAAAAGCTGTATACTGCTAAAACAAACCATTTACAAATATAAAAATAGTATAATATCTCACAACCTGTATGTTAAGTTATGGCAGTGGCTAGGTACTCTCTTATGAGGGTAGTGTAGTCTTTGGTGGGAACGTCTGCTCCAACATAACACTTGTGCGTGAAAGTGCCATCTGTCGGTTGTTTCTCTTACCTTCGCAAGTATGATTATATCTCCCTTAATCTGATCGTCGCGGTTAGTTTCTGAGGTATTTACTAATTAGCTTGTTGTGGTTAACTGGCAAGCATAAATACGGTGATTACAGTTGGATCGCGTATATTTGCCAGGCTCGCCCAAGTGATTGTACAAGGCAGCTTATCAGAGCTTCATTTCAAGCCTGGAGCATTTTGCAGTGACACTTAACGTGGATTGACAGAGAAAGTCAGCTTCAGCAAATTAGAAGCGTTTTTTTTTTTTTTTTTTTTTTTTTTTTTGGTAAATAATTAGTTTCAGTACTTCGAATAAAGTAAATTTTATGAGAGCACGGAATTCCAGCTATTTAGTGACAGACAGACAATGTCATGATGTATTTTCTAAGTGTATATTCATCTTTTCTATGCTATTAGAGAATTTCGACGTTGCAGAGGTTCTTAAGCACGATTAGAGCAGCCATTCTCTTTACGTAAGTTGAATTTGGTAAATTCCATTAAGTTCATTTTCGAGTTACTTGAGCATCGTTAGTTTAAGTTCCTCAGCTCTATACTGCAGCGACCTTTCCGATATTGCTTTTTAAAATTTGCATTTCATCTTAAATACGATGTCATGACTACCTTTTAAAGTGACGTGCCCAACGGTTAGGTCACAAAATGGCTTCCGACCTAATTTCAAATCTTGCGTATTGGGCATTCAAACGTCATTTTATTATGGAGACGATAGAAAGGGCGCTCAAAATTGTCACGACACTCGGCCTTTAAAAGTTGTTCGGCGAGTTTATTTCAGTGGTAAACAAGCGTGATTGACTGTATCTTACACCTGGAAGAGTACATTTTATACAATAATATCTCCAATTAAAACAAGTAGGAGAGATAAAGGCACGTATGCACAGTTCACATAAATATAGTTTTTTCTCATAACTAGGTTAATTTCTATAAACAAAAACTACTCAATATAGTAAACAGAACTCTCTTTTAAACATAATATTTTTTTTAAATCACCTTTATAGTTCTTCTTACTTTTTTAATAGTTTTATAAATTCAAAATATTGTTCACATGTGCAGCACCAGCGGTGTAGTTGCGAACAGACGTGGGGCACATGTGAACACAAGGGAAATATCCTATGACATGTTTTTTATTTTGTTATTCATTTGATATCTTAATCATTACTTACATTATCTATTAAATTCACCTTGAAGAAAATTATATACGGGGTGTATCTGAAAAGTGGGCAAATCTTTACGGGGTGATAGAACGCAGTTACATGAGACAATTTCGTCATAGAATGTATGGTCAGAACGCAAGCGATGAGAAAAAAAAAAGGTAGTTTTCCACTGTACCAAAGTGATGGGTTGGTCGAGGTGATCCAATAGCTTAGCCACCAAGATCGCCAGATCTCTCGTGTTTAGACTTTTTCCTGTGGGCCCGCATGAAAAGTCTAATCTACGAGTGCCCTGTTGAAACGGATATGGATCTAGTCGGCAGAATTGCCGTTATTGCCGGCAATATTCGGGGAATGCCTGGTGTCTTCGGAAATGTGCGTCAGTGCCTATCCCGCAGGTGTGAAGCGTGCATTACAGTTGGCGGAAAATCTTTTGAGCAATTTCTTTTAGCATGTACATTAATTACATTCCTGTTAATAAAATGTTTTCTGAAGTATTTCCACTCATTCTTGTGTTAATTCTTTAACTGCGACAGTGGAAAACCACTTTTTAACTTCTCACCGCTTGCGTTTCGACCATACATTCTATGACAAAATTTGTTCATATAGCTGCATTCAATCATCCCGTAAAGTTTTGCCCTCCTTTTTCGGATACACCCTGTATATATATATATATATATATATATATATATATATATATATATATATATTCTGGTTGTATGCTTAAGCAAAAGATTCTAAAATGGAAAAAAAGTAGATTAGGGGGGGGAGGGGAGGGGAGGCTTAGATGATTGATTAAATATTGTTTCAATAAAATAAGAAATAAAGGAGTAAATTTGAAAAAAAAATTAAAGCTTTTAAATTTTGCTTAGGGGGTTTTTGTTTGAGGATATTTTAGAGAGGGGTATTTAGATAACATTTATCGAAAATCTGCCGAAATACGAAAGGTTCTTACTCCTGTATTTGTTTTATTTACTTCAAAATTAAGAATAAACAATGGATTTTAAATGATTTTTTTAAATCTGGATTATAAGCACGCCCCCCAAATTTAACTTCTTTGCTTTTCATAGAGGAGGGGGGTGGCGCTTACAATCAGGATTTTATAGTAGTTACCAGTTTAAAATTTTTAATTTATTAAAATATTACTGATAATCTATTTCCATTCAAAGCGTCATATACATAGCTGTTTTAGAGATGGAAGTAAGCCATCATTGCGAGTTTGAAATAAATGAAATAGAAAAATTTGCAGTTGTTTAACGTAATACTTTTTGTATTAACAATGCATAAAAAAATATTGTTGTAAATTGTTTAGTAAAACAATACATAATACTTATTACATTTTAGAAAACATTAAATTTATTTAAATTATAATTAAACATAAACGAGCTTGTTGCTCTTTTTGTACTCACTGACAGATGTGTTTGTGGAAGTTCCAATACAAAAACAACTTTGTGTCGCGGAAATGTCTTCTATTTCAGAAAAATTATAGATATTGGAGCATTATTTCTCATGAAGTTAACTGAAAGGAACAGAATCACAGAATGATTATTGGAGCACTTATGAACTGTTCATATATGCCCCAAATAGTCTATTCAAAAGTTGCCCACATGGCTGCTGCAGTTAAATTGATAAATCATTAACATTTCTCAATTTTAGAAGAAAAAACTATATCAAAATTATTTAATTGTATTCATAGTATATGTTAAAACACTAAAATTCAAACAAATTAATAAATAAATAAAGTTATCCTCTTGTAAAGTTGAAACTCAGGTTTTACCTTTGAGATCTATAAACACTGTTTTGGCTACAAAGAATACACAAAATGTCAAAGAGCTTCAAAAAATTTCAGTTTTCAGTTACTGCCACCTTTGGCAATTTTTTTCAAATAAAAAAACATATAATAACTATTGAAAAATTGTGATGTTCACATGTGTCCCTTCTCCCCTATACGTACTCTTTCATTTTCACTCTTGTGAAGCATGTGAAAATGTTTCATTTAATGTAAATAATTTATATTTCATTTACTGAAATATTCACGTATTTCAAATAGTATTTCACATTTTTCACATTTCATTTAAAATAAAGCCAAAAGCGTGAAATATCAAAAAGCATTTGATATTTAAAAGATATGTGTAGATAAGTTAAAATAGATATATTTCAGAAACAAATTCTTCAGCGTAAATCTCAGCTGTCTACATCAATTGGTAAAGTGATTTATTCAAAAAGATTCAGAGTTAGAGATTAAGAAAATGTCCCGTTAGAAGTTATGAGATTTCGGTACTTAAATGCATTCTTTTTTACTGTTTTATGGTATTTTTTAGTTGAGTTTAACGAAAAAACTGACAAATATGAGCTTTTTAGTGAACTGTTTTGATCAGTTATAAAAATTTTCAATTAATTCAAGTGTTCAAATTATTTACAGATACTTCGGAAAATCAAACATGCCTGGTAAACTGAATAAAGTGAATGAAACACGTTTCACAATGTTTAAAATTAGCTCAGCTTAATACGTTATGACCAAGTGAAGCATTTTATAAAACAAATCTTTTCAAAATCTCTAAAACACTAATTTAAACTTTGTGGGGTTTCTGAACTAAATGGGTATTTCAAGCACGCGATAAAATGTTATACAGAACGTTATTTTAGTAGGACTTGGAACTAATAGAAGCGTCTATATTTACACCTAAGAAAACTTAACTCATTTTTGATTAGTTTATCAGTTATGGGATTTCTGAAATAAACGATTCATAAGTAAATGAGTACACATTAACCATTGACTGTGTGATATTTTTAACAAAAGAAATAGTGATTCTTTGTGACTTTTGCCCAAAGAATGTTTCTTATTCTCAAAATATTTTATTCAGAAGTTCTTCTAATTATTGGTATCTTTTTAAAGCTCACTTTATAATCTTTCTAAATATTTAATCTAAATTAAGTATCTTTATTCTCTCTAATTTTATTCCTATTCTCAGATTTTGGATCTAGCATTTTCTTTCATTATTTTAAACTTATGGGCTACCCGTTCACGTATAAGTGAAATATACGAAGGACATTCGGTTGATCCTGAAAAAAAAAAAAAGATTGGTCACGTAGACACATATAGTACAGATCTATGAGTACAGGCAAGAAAACATCATCGCATCCACTTTTCTTAGCCAATAAAAAAAAGCACCCCTCCCCTCCCTCTGTTCAGACCCCAGCAGAGAGAGAGAGAGAGAGAAACTCTCTTAATCGTAAGTCGTCGAAGATTCTGGAGTAACTATAGAGTGGAAAAGTCAAAGCATAAGTCCCTAAAATGCTACGAAAAAAAAAATATACAAAGGCTTTTACGCAGACTTTCCCGAGTACGTCAAGAAGACAATGCTAAAATTCCTGACAGAAACAAAAGAAGTGCTGATAATTCGGATGAACCCATTTCAATTTATCTACGTACCTCTTATGTTGGCTGGTGTCCATATATTAAATTTTTTAGGGTATTTTATTCTATAACTATTTTAAATTATATGTCTTAACAATTCTATTTTTCTAAATATTTCTCTTTCCTATCATTCTTTTGGCAATCTTTCATTTTTTTAACTCAATTTTATTTTACTGCTCTCATGGTTTATGCATATAGCGTTATTTTAGGAATCTGTGTTTAAAATATTTTAATCTTAATAGGAAAATTTTTTCAGTGCAAGTTTGCTTATTTCTACAATCTCCCTTTAAAATTCTATATTTATTAAATGAATTTTATTTGCTAATAAATAATTTAATTTAAATTATGTTTTGAGCCTTCTTTAATTTCATTGTGGTTTTCTTTTCAAAATATTTTATTCATTTTTCTTTCAGTATTATGATTTGCATTTTTTTTTTTGAATCTATGGTAATTAATTATTAGTGAAACAACATATGTGAATACCATTAGGTTTTTTTTTTTTTTTTATAATTTGGTTAAATCTGCATATAGCTATTTATTACTTGTTCAGAGTGCTAAGTATGATTATCTTTTTATTGTAGTGTCACGCATTTAATCTTTTTCTTACTTCCATCACGCATTAGGCCTTAGGGCTTACCTTTCCGAATGTTTGGGAGGCAGAGTATTGCGGTTTTCCTCCCAACAGCTAATAATTTCATCAAATTCATTCAGCCAAATAGCCATTCGTTGGTCCAAAAGTTAAGACATTTTCTGCTTTGAGTACAACGAGTGCAGAATAGCCAATAAATATAAATCAAAAACGCGCTTTATTTGGAGAAAATATAAAAATCAGAAAGTTTTAATTTTCAAAATTCAATAAGCTGTATACAAAGAATAATATCCGAAAACCGTTTATAGCTTAGAACTGGGTTCTTTCAAAATCGCGGCGGGCGTTTATTTATATTCTCTTTGATTTAAAAAAAAAATAGAAAGGACATCTTGAAATTTCTGGATACTTCGGTTTCTATGCATCGTAGGTATTCATTTTATGAAAATTTAGTAGAAAATACGGAGACTAAAGTCATCCATTTGACAAGTCTATTTTCTTCTTCTTTTTTAATTTCAGACCTCTCTTACCAAAATATAACTACGTTTATACCACTTTAGTCCCACATTCTGACACGTAAGTATACTCGTATCAGATCTCGGAACTTTACCAACAGCTTAGGAATCTTCCTAGCAGCATAATTATCTATAAACATAATATTTATTATGAGAAAGAGAAAAAATGTGTAGAGTTCATTTAACAGGTGAATAATCTGCAAAAAAAAATCTCATACTTGAAAGTATATATACAAGAAAGAAGATGTCCATATGATAGAGGAGACCGGGGCTCGTTGGCTACAGGGGTAAGTAGGCGCAGTCCTCATAAATCGCCTGTTTGTGGATAGATTGCGCAACCAGTCATAGAGTACCTTTCTTCTTGCTTTTTACAATCTTCATTGTAGTTTTGCACCGCTATCTACGTGCAGTGGACTTTTTTTTACGATTTTTCTGTTTTTTGCACTCATAAGTAATTTTTTTTGTTGCTTCATTCGTTTTCTAATTTCTAATACTTATCTTAATAACTGCGATTTAACTTGAGCAGTTTTTCTTAGTGTAAGATTAACTGCACCTACCCATATGTGATTTACTTGGATTATTTATGTTTAGATGGTTACATCACCCTTTTGTGAAGAAATTTATTATGGGGCTAATTGGAGCATTGAACACGGGGCAAGTTGACTCGGTGTTTGGTGTGTGCTGTTAGCTTGAAATACAGAAAACAAAGAGAAAAGTGGTTGTAATGCAAGATTTTGGGCACATGAAGCTTTCCCAAACGGAGACACTCGATTTTTTATTTGTGACAACTGTAACTCAGATGATGATATTGAGTAGGATAGAAGTTACTAAATGTTAATGTTTTATTCATTATTTTTATGTCTGTATAATATAGAATTTACATTCTACGGCGATTATGCCTTTGTTCAAACATACTGGTAATAATGAAATTGATTTCTCTTAACTGCGTCTCTCAATTAAATTTTGATAAAGCGTGTGCCAACTTACCCCATAGGTGTAGGCAACTTGCCCCATGACAGGGTAGGTTGGCGCACAATTTTCCTTTTACTTTAGGCTTCCGCTAAACATAAAGTACAAAAGCTACAAAAGCTGCAAACTCAAAACTCTGGGTATTTATAGCCAAATTCATGTTGTTTAATAGTGCGCTTAAAGTTTGTTAAAAAACTTAAACAAAAAAATAATAAAAATTAATAACTAAAAACTGCGCCTACAAGCCCTGGTCTCCCCTATCATTTTCATTATTCATATAGTATAAATATACACATCCTGTGGTATAGAAAATTTTTTTGTGTCCTATGTTTTATGTCATCGGTTTTTCAGCAAAAAATAAATAAATGTAGTAGCTTTGTTTATAAGTAATTCAATAAAATTTAAATCTTAATTAAAAACAAACGCAGAAATGCAGACTATTTAACTAAGAAAAAAGTTCCGGAGCCCTAATATTCTATTGTACAGGTACAAACGACTGTACCATTCCCCCTTCCCCCCCCCCCCCCTTGTCACTTCAGTCTCTATATATATATTTCGTACATTATTTGCAAAATTTATTATTTTTTTTCTTTAGAAAAATAAAAACTTTAACTATAAGCATATACTTAGCTGTCAACTATTCCACTTTTTAGTTATCACTCCTTCTGAATAGTAACCTTTGCCTAATTGTAATGTTAATTAATTGCAGAATTCTGCGATTAAATGTGGTAAGAATTATGATTTGGAAATAGTGTTAGCACAAAATGAAATAGTTTGCAGCTATGCATTTTTAAGAAAAAATGAATGAAACTTACAGAAATTAATATTTATATGCTGAAGAATGGAACAATGTTTTTCAATTTACTATAAAAGGTGCATATCTTAAACTATAATTGATTCTTTCAGCATAACAATCTTTTGTGGTGAGTCACGTGATAAAGTTATTCAAATTTTAAACAAAACGAGCTTTCATCTCATATTGTACATCAGATTGGATGCCAGATAAAGTTATTCGAATTTTCAACAAAACGAGCTTCCGTTGATTATATCTATCTGCATAATAGATGAAAGCTCGTTTTGTTGAAAATTTGAATAACTTTATCTGGCATCTGATCTGACGTACAACCTTTAAATTACAATATTGTTTTCTGGACAATTCTCGAATAAGCGCTAAGAAAACAATAACAACATTTAAATCCCACTGATGACGGCCTTGTAATGGCTGAAAACGTTCTGGGTCTTTTTAATGTATTTTAAGATATTTTTAATGTATTTTAAATATCTTCATATTATATGTATGCAAGTGAAAGTAATTTTTGTACAATTATTTGTGTTTTTTATATGTATTTTAATAATATTATCGATCATCCATTTGTGTTTGTTTATATTACTGATGAGGTGCTTTAAACAAGTTCGAAACTTTTAACGTTATTTTTAATGATTTTTATGTGCTTTTAAAGTATTGAATTAAACTGTCTGTATCTTTGTATTTGTTTTTAATTAATTATGAACAGACGTAAAACCTTTTTTATTTAAAAAATTTAAACCATGTTCATTAATATTTTTACCTTTCAATTATTTTACCCAAGGTGCATGCACTCCTTGGAATTTCCAAGGAATATTGAAACTAATATTTCATATTATAAATCTTTGAATAATATTTTATCTTCAAATTAAATCTCTTGCTGCGATTAATCGCAGACTTTGTAATATTTTTCGTAGTTTGAATAAGCCAAAAAATTATATTCGAAAATCATGGTAGGGCTGCATTCACACATTTTACATCTTATGTTTTATCTCAAATGCATTTGTTTATTTTCCAAATGAAAACTACTTGTATGTAATGGCTTTTTTTTGTGGAAAAAGTTTGTTTTCACAAATACATCATTATTTGTAGGAAACATTCGGTTAAATATTAATACAGTCGGACCCCTATATAACGAACCTCTGTTTTGCGAATTTCTCCATTTTGCGAACTCTTCCTTGGAACCAAGAACATTTTGCGAATTTCTTGGTAAAATAACCTCCAAATAGCGAAGTGCATTCTCTACTTAACGAACTTTTTCTTGTGATCTAAATTTTTTTTCTCCCTATTTCTCAAAATATTTCTGGACATTTCAAACTTATTCTTTCTTTTAACATATTTTATTATGTTCAATGGCCTTGAACTGGTTTTACCAGGCGTCTTCTTTGTCAGCAGTGAGAATTCGTTAAGTACGGAGGACGAAGACAATAGTCCCTTTGAGTAACTTTAAAAAATGTGGATACAGCTGAGAAAAAAAAAGAAGAAATTAACTATGATGTGCTGATTGATGATTGTATTTCATCTGATTCTGATATTGAGACCTCGGAAACTCTAAACCCAATTGGATATTTTCGACAGTGTGAAAAATAAAAACAATACAGCAATAAATTGCGATGAAGACGAATATGATGAAGATGGAAATGATCATGATGCAGGAATTAACAAAACTTCGTATGATGAAATGCTAAAATCATTTGAAACAATCCGCGGCGGATTACAGTTTAAAGAAAATATGCATGAAGAGGTTCTACGTGAACTGCAAAGATGCGAAACGTATTATATCAGTGTCGGGAGGAAGAGGTAGCTTTCATATTCCTTTTTTCTTTTAAAGCCAGCTTATATTATTCAAACACACAAAGCTCAATTTAGTGGAAATCGATTATAGGAGATTCAATACTAATTTTTATTAATACTAAATCATTATGAATGAGAATTTCGCGAAATTAGTCAGCTGTATCCAAGCTGCTTTTATTTAAAGTAATTTATATTTGGTTGCCAAATTCGGCGATTTCTTGAAGTGCCTGCCATTTTAAGACAACGTGGCTGATGAGGCTAACCAGTAAACTTGGTCGAGACCTTAGTAATTCCTGTGCACATGCTCACTCACGTCGGAATCGGTTGATATATACAAGTGCTGTCGCAGGCAAAAAATCAGATTTTTCAGAATGTCACCCTCATTAGAAATTCAAACTGCTATATCTGAGCCATTTTTTAAGATAAAGACAAAACAAAAAATGCTCCGCAGTCCTTATATCAGGTCAAATACTTAAAAAAGAAACCTTTTTCAATTTCTAATTTTTTTGCACCTTACTTTAAATATATTTTTTTTTAATTTACTGGCCGCCATTTTGAAACAAGATGGCTGAGAAAGCTGGCCAGCGAACTTGGGCAAGGCATTGCTATATACTATCCACATGCCTTCTTAGATCGAAATAGGTTAATAAATACACGTGTTATCGCGTGACAAATATCAGATCATTTCAAAATATCAGCCATGGTAAAAATTCAAAGTGCTATACTTCAACCATTTTTTAAGATATAGACGAAACAAAAACTGCTCCGGAATCTTTGTATCAAGGTCAAACACATAAAAAAAATCTTTTTCATTTTCCAATTTTTTGATACCTCATTTTAAATTAAAATTTTTTTTTTTTTAAATGGCAGCCCTTTTGAAACAAGATGGCGAATGAAGCTGGGCAACGAACTCGGTCTAGACATTGGTATGTACTATGTACACACCAAGTTACATTCAAATCGGTTCATAAATACGCCTGTTATTGCGTGACAAAAATCCGGTCGTTTCAAAATGTCAGCCACAATAGAAATTCAAAATGCTATAACTCAGCCATTTTTACTTTCTTCTATCTTTACAAGAAGAAAGTATTGGATTCGTGAAAATTTTCGACATCCGGTTTTCGACGGATTTATACGTTTTAGAATGTCCTGAAGACGATTTGATGGTTTTTAGAAAATGTCTGTCTGTCACTCTGTCACTCTATCACTCTGTGAGTCTGTATGTGACAAAAATTTTGTGGGCGCTCTATCTCAAGAACTAATGCACGGAATTTCACAAAACTTTATATTTAGTTAGACCTTGATATAAACTGGACCTGATTAGTTTTTGGTGAAAATCGCCCAACAGGTGGCGCTAGTATGAGGCATTTTTCACGATTTCTGCAATAGATATATGTCAAGAACTACTGCACGGATTTTCATAAAACTCCAGATTTAGTTAGTCCAGAACATAGAATGGTGATGATTACTTTTTTGTAAAAATCGCCCAACAGGTGGCGCTGCTATGCTGCATTATTCATGATTATCGCAATAGCTCTAACTCGAGAAAAAATGCACGAATTTTCATCAAACAACAGATTCAGTTAGTCCCTGATATAAATTAGAGCTGTTTAATTTTTGGTGTAAATCGCCCAACAGGTGGCGCTACTGTGCTGCATTTTTCACAATTCCCGCAAGAGCTGTATCTAAAGAACTATTGAACGGATTTTCATAAAACTTCAGATTTAGTTAGTCCTTGACATGAATTGACATATAAATTAGTGCTGTTTAATTTTTGGTGTAAATCGCTCAACAGGTGGCGCTGCTATGCTGTATTTTTTGAGATTTCCGCAATAGCTTAACTCAAGAACTAATTCTTGGATTTTCAACAAACTTCAGATTCAGGTATACCTTGATATCATTTAGTGCTGCTTATTTTTGGAGTAAATCGCTCAACAGGTAGCGCTGCTATGCTACATTTTTCAGAATTTCCGCTATAGTTCTATCTCAAGAACTAATGCACGAATTTTCATCCAACTTCAAATTCAGATATACTTTGATATGAATTGTTGCTAAATCGTTGTTATTTCTTGTACTATTTAAATGATTTAATTGACGTGATTTATATAGAAGAAAGTTTTGAGATGGCCACAACATACTAGTTTTAGATATAGATGAAACAAAAACTGTTTCGGAATCTTTGTATTAAGGTCAAACACATACAAAAAAAATTTTTTCATTTTCCAATTTTTTCGTACATCATTTTAAATTTTAAATTTTCAAAACCTTTTTAAATGGCCACCATTTTGAAACAAGATGGCGGATGAAGCTGGCGAACGAACTCGGTCGAGACATTGGTATGCACTATGTATGCACCAAGGTACATCCAAATCGGTTCATAAATACGCCTGTTATCGTGTGACAAATATCAGGTCATTTCAAAATGTCAGCCACGCTAGAAATTCAAAGTGCTATAACTCAGACATTTTTTAAGATATAAACGAAACAAAAACTGCTCCGAAATCTTTGTATCAAGGTCAAACACATAAGAAAAAAATATTTTTTAATTTTCAATTTTTTGTTACCACATTTCAAATTTTAAATTTAAAAAAAATGGCCGTCATTTTGAAACAAGATGGCGGATGAAGCTGGCCAACAAAATCGGTTGAGACATTGTTATGTACTATGTATACACCAAGGTACATCCAAATCGGTTCATAAATACGCATGTTATAGCGCGACAAAAATCAGGTCGTTTCAAAATGTCAGCCATGCTAGAAATTCAAATTCCTATAACTCAGCCATTTTTTAAGATATAAACTAAACAAAAACTGCTCTTAAATCTTTGTATCAAGGTCAAATACATAAGAAAAAATTATTTTTTAATTTTCAATTTTTTGGTACCACATTTCAAATGTTAAATTTAAAAAAAATTAAATGGCCGCCATTTTGAAACAAGATGGTGGATTAAGCTGGCCAACGAACTCGGTCGAGACATTGGTATATACTATGTATACACGAAGTTTCATCCAAATCGGTTTATAAATACGAGAGTTACAGTGTGACAAAGATCAGATATATATATCTACCCTATATATATAAAATCCTAATGAAACGCATTTTATGAAACGGAAGTATGTAATGGAAGTATGAAACGCAAGAATGAATCGACTGATTAAACAACTGATTATGTTTCACGGCGATTTCTCCTAAAATATGGAATACTTTGCGATGAAATTAACACGAAAAATCAATATTGATCCACAGATTTCAAAACTGGTATTAGAATTTTTAAATTCGAAATAGTTTTCAAAATATTAATTTAATATTAATTTTTTTCTAATTTTATATACATTTTTCTAATGATGGCAACTCAAATTTTAATCATAACTGATATACTGATATTTCTTTTCGTATTTCAGAAATGATTATTATTTTTAATTAACTTGTGACCAGTTTGGCCTCACTTGAATCTATGCTAAGAACAATGTTTTTTTTTTTTTTTTTTTTCATTATCAGTTTATTTAATATAAAGCTTTCATTTCAAACTGAAAAATTTAAAATCAATGGCTTTAACTTCTTTCTATGTTTAAAACGAAACGAAAAGAAAAATATGTCATATACGCACCGGATTACCTAAATAGCGCCAAAGGACGTTGTTTTGCCTGACATGGTAACCCGGCTGCTGTTGCTTATTTATTAATAAAGGTTTATTTACCTTTATTTTCTTTTTATTTAAAACAAAAAAAGTTATACATTGCTTTGTTCTATAGTTATTAATTAATTATTTTTATTTATTATTAGTTCATTTTAAAAACAATAGAAAATAATTTAAATATACATGTACATATGTAACTGGTATTCGAAAACGAGGTTTTCGCCAAATTTTCGTAAAAAAAAATCCCACGCCAAACCCGATTAAATATTGCAAGAAATCCTGACATTTAATTTCAAATTCAAAGCAATGTTTTAAATGTACTCTTAGTTATCCAGTCGACCAATTTCGCCAAATTATATAAATCGCCAAAGCACTCACCAAATTATACAAATTGACGTAATTTTTATTTTAAATTCCGAAAGAACAAATAAAGGCACAGATGTCATATATGCCCCATATTGGCGCGGTTTTTTCTGACGTCAATGTCGTATACGCAAAGGTACTTAACCCGTAACCGGAATTGTGGGTTCATTTTGACCAGACAACGACAAAAAAAAAAAAAAAAGTTTAATTTCGAAACGCGCGCATCAACGCTTAAAGAACTAAATTTTTAAAAAAATGTATAATTTCAAGATATATATGAATGAAAGTTGATTTATATAGTACATGAAACTTTTTTCAATGCGCTTATAACCCATCTAAGTGGTAATTTCATATATATTAGAAAATAACTTGGATTTTAATTAAAGGGTCCTTTTGGACATAAGATTCCACTAATGTGGAACAGTTTAGCGATTCCGGTTAAAGGTTAACTGACGCCAAAGTATAGTTATTTTGCTTGATATGGTAGTCCGGATGTTGTTGTTTATGGTGGTGATGTTTTCGCTAAACTGGCGTCGAAAAAAAAAACAGCGCCAATATGGGGCGTATATGACATCTGTGCCGAAATAAATTAGTACAGCATTGGGCACAGATGTCATATATTGGCGCGATTTTTTTCTGACGCCAATGTCATATATGCAACGGGTACTTAACTGGCGCCAAAGTGCCGTTATTTTGCTTGATATGGTAACCCGGACTTTGTTGTTTATGCTGTTGATGTTTTTGCCAAATTGCCGTCGGAAAAAAGTCGCACCAATAATGACATCTGGGCCTAGCATTGATAAAAATAAAAATAAAACGTCGAAATAAAAATCCCTTGGTGGCATAAACACGTGTAACTTCCTTACAGTCAAGTGAATGTGACATTTACGATCAACCATTATCGGCATTTAATCTTATATTCTGGCGATAGATTTTTGGTCGATGGGATAACCAAGTAGTACCGTTTTAATTTACCACTCGAAAAATAAAAAAACGCTAACTGGCGAGTTAAAAAAAAGCTATTGGCGAGATTTTCACCCGGCTAACATAAATGTATCAAGAATTCTTTGTGATCATGGTATCTTTTATGTAGTTTTATTCGAAAAAATAACTTTGATTCTTTAATCAAAATGGAAACCTTTCTTAGGAAAAGCGGAGTGTTGTAATTGTTTATGGCAGTTACATGACTTGGACTATTGTAATATAAGTGAAATCAAGGCGATAGAATAATATTTGGCGACTTATCGCCTGTGTCTGGCTAACATTAAAGTACCAAAATGACCGCCTGGAATATAAAAAGCAAAGGAATCCGCCGAGAATTGTTGATAATAGTCACGTGACTTAGGGTATTATTATAGAGATTATTTTCAATTCTAAAAACAGAGCAAAGAATAAAATTTCCTAACGATTAAAAATATTTTTACATGTGACTATTAAAAACAGAAAAAAACCCCTTTGAAATTACTATTAAATGAGTACGTGTTATAAGCAGGAAAATATTGAAAATTATGTCTTGAAAATTGTATTTACACGTGAATATTAAAAGAGAAAGGAAACTTTAAAATAATAAATACATTAATATGCGTTTAACTCTTTCAGGAGCAAGGTACTTCTATTCGTAAAATGTTGAAATCAGTAAATGGCACCAGAATTTACAAACAAATTTCGAAATACGAAAATGCTTTTGTTCATTTAATAATAAAAGGAAAATTTTCATTCCAATATTCTGGTGCATTTAAGAATTAAAATTAAGTGGTCCAAAAATGAACTACCGCCCTTGAAGGGGTTAAAGCGGTAAATTATAGTAATTGTAGTAAATTGTATTATGTCAATCGTTTTATAACGCTGTTAAAAAATACCGGGAAGCAAAGACTCTGTTTACTTAATTCATTTTATTTTAGCTTCCTTTCAAATGTTTAACTGGTCTTCTTTAATCAAACACGAAAACAACCGTTGGATGTCTTAATGCAAATGATTCGGCCTTAAATTTTTGCAATCAAAGGGAATTGAATGGAAACCCGTTTACAGGGAGATCGGTATAGGTTTTTTCAATTACAATTCAGTCTTCTCTAATCTTTTTAAAACCAATCAAATTAGCGTGCTTTTAGATTCTGCGGTGTCTGAATGGGGGGATGGCGAGCGTAGCTTGCAGGGGGCTGAGCCCCCTCGTATATATATATATATATATATATATATATATATCAACATTTGAACGGAGGGTGGTTTCGGGGTCATGATCGATGAAAATATACCAAAATTTTTTAAATCGCTTTCCTCCGAACGGCTGCAATAGGTAGCTTTTTGTAATGAAAGCTACCTAAATGAAAAATTCAGGTAAAATTAACAGAGTTTTTCAGAAATTAAATTTAAGGACGCATGTGGTAATGTATCGTTAAAATTATTTGTTATAATAATATTGTATACGATAATGTCATTAAAATTCGTTAATTTTAATCTGAAACTATTTATATTACACTTAAAATGCAATGTATTCCCGGACGATGTTTTGTTATCCTCGCAGATTTCAAAGATTTAGACACATAGAAATGACGAATTGATGATAGGTATTGGTGGTTAAAATAAATAAAACAAATAGATATAATTTATTAAAAAAAGTGTGATTAATTATTTTTATTAAAAATATTTAGTGTTTATGAATTTAAAATCTGTTTTCTGTAAATTAAAATATTTTAAACGGTGAATCTCTATTTAACGAATTTTCCATATAACGAACTTTTTCCCGTAATTTAGCGACTTCGTTAAATAGAGGTTCGACTGTACTATCATAACTTTTTACAGATGCTATAATTATTATATGCGAAAATTACAAAAAATATATATTTTTACATTCTTATAATTTGCGTAGAGATTCTTATATATATGTATCTAATTTTCCTAACAGAAATTGTCTACCAGATTATGTAACTTTATGGTATCTAATTAACTAACAGAACACATTTGCTGCAGTAGTTTTCTTCCTAATTCACTTTGCTCTTATTTAAACAACCGAAGTCCATAAAGATATAACTCTTCTTCTTACGGCTCGAAATAAAAATTGGTTTTAACAAAAAGGGCTATCATACAAATGGAAATATTTCGCTAATTGAAATAGAATAAATATAACATATTCGATATAGCATAAAGAGAGGAAATTCTCAGCGACAAAATAAAATATAAATTTATAATAAATCACTTAAACTATTTAGAATTTTATTTATCTATCGTAAAATACACTAAAATTAAAGTAAATACTATTAAGGAAAAAATAATAATTAAATTATTTTAAATTTTTAAAACAGAAGTCACTGAAAGTTAAACGATTTTGAGATGAATGTATGTAAATTTATAACGTGAATGAATATTTCCCGCTAAAAGTTTTGTTTCTAAAAGCTATACATATAATTATATAACGATTTCTTTTGGTATTGTTTGGTTACCAGATACTGTCAGTTTAATTTAAAAACGAATTTCTCATTTAGTCGACTTAAGTTTAAACGAAATAAAAATATGAAAATATAGATTATATTTAAGTTTAAAATTGGCAGAGTTTAGGTATGTTTTTGTATTACTTTCATTCTACATGTGTGTATCTCAAATCAGATTCAATAAGATTCATTGACTGGTTCTGCCATTCAATTCCATAATCAAACAATCGTTGTCATCTTTATTTTCGTAGGATAAATAACTGTCGGGTGTCACTTTGATGACCTTTGATTTATGAAAACCACCTTCAAACAAAGCTTAAATCCGGTTCTTCTAGAGCCAACGAAAGTGGTATGGCGTGGTATTTCCATATTACAACTGCCATGTGGTCAAGATAGGCTGCTTTCCATCATTTTTCGTACTGGCATGTGGTGAAAATAAACTGAAAAGCAGCCATCATTCGTTGTGTCGGCTACATCGCATTTTTTAGAGCAGTGTTTCATCGAAAATTATGTAAGTACCTGCTAAATTTTCTTTAAGGAAATTTTCAACTTCTTAAAGACGTCTTTTTTATTCTTATTGTATGACTCGCATTGTATCGCTTAGTTAATGTTAGAATGATTTTAGAAAAACTCTTTTCCTTTGTCTCAATTTTGAAAGGACACTTATAAAAATGATTAATAATAACTCACATTAACTGATTTTATTTTGAGATCTGAGCTAATTCATTCTATAAATCAAAACTGGAACTTCAAGAAGGTTAAGAATTGAATATAATAACATAATGAGGAAAATATATTTTTTTAATGAATTTTTTTAAGAAATTGGAAAAGACTCAATTTCATGATCGAAAACAGTATCATTGATTAAACTTTTAAAAGTAAAGTTTTCGGTATTTTAAACAACCAAGTACCGCTTGTATATACAAAATAATGATGATGATAAGAAATATTTTAAAGATATGCTATCTATGCAGTATTGATAAGAAGTCGTTGTACACTATACACTTTTTACCTCGTATTGACATTAAGAATTTTAAGCCTTTTTACGTAGCAACAGTCGTCTAATTCAACCAAGCGATCTAAAGTGAGCATTTGAAAATGCTCCAGCCCATCGTTTGAACGTTCACACTTGCAGAACTGGAAAAAAGCCTTCTACTGTCCTATTCACTTGGTTCATAGTACTTCAATGGCATTTCTTCAGGAATGTCTTCTTGGAAGACTGCTAATAACCTCTTAGTCCCACCTTCTGCTAAATATAATGAGTGGCTCTTGGTCTGGTTGGTTGGTTGGTTGGTTGTATTGAGTTTTATGGCGCAAAATCCATTTAGGGACATGCTGCGCCAAACAAAAAGCGAGTCAAGAAGAACTGATGAGATGAGATACAATGGAAATAAAAAAGCCATCTGGATGGGGTACCCATCCAGATGTAATCGTCAAACAAGGGCAAAAAACAATGTAAAATAGAAACCCAGTGAAGCAAAGTAAATGGATGTTAAGCAAAGATGAGGCAAAGATAGCTGGATGAGGTTTCCATCCAGATGTCAAAAAGAGAGTCAGGCTTATGAAGCATATAAAAACTAAATCTCAAAATAAAACCCAGCGTGTTTTAAAAAAGTAAATAGTGCCCCATGAGGTGCCTCCCCAATGAGGTTTGTCAAGAGTGGTGAGGATGTGTTAAAATACCTTCTATATAAGTGACGGAGACCCGGACAGTCAGTTAAAACATGATGAATGGTGAGATGGTCAAAATGACAATGTGGACACATGGGTGCATCCTCCCGAAGTAAAAGATGTTTGTGAGTGATTCTAGAATGTCCAATTCTCAGACGAGTCAGAAGAACATCTGTTTTCCTTGGATAACACGGAGGCCAAGTCATGATGGTAGGTTTGATGTGGTGCAGTTTATTATTGCATTCTAAATTCCAACTTTCTTGCCAGTTATTATGAATAAAGTGTTTGATAAGTAGTTTAACGTCTGAGAATGGAACTTTATGGCACAACGGATTAAGAGCACGCTTTGCAGCCTCATCCGCTTTCTCATTGCCAGGAATACCCATGTGTCCAGGTACCCAGCAAAATAAAATATTATAGCCACGTCTTGTCAAATTATTATAAAAATCAAGGATTGATGAGACATAAGGATGCTTTTTAAAAGATTTGATTGCGTCAATAGAGCTATTTGAGTCGGTATATATGATGAAGGAAGTGTTATGATGATGAGAAATGTGCAACAGGGCTCTCTCTATCGCGATAAGTTCAGCTGTAAACACAGAAGTAGACGAATGCAGCCGGTAGCTGAGAGAAGTATTTTCACAAAAAACACCGCAACCAACAATATCTCCAGTTTTGGAACCGTCTGTATAGATGTCAGTGTAACTATTGAAATTTGATCTATGTGGAGCAGATAATTGTTGGAAAATAATTGGAGCCAAGTTATTTTTATCATATCCTTTAAAAGGGTGGAGCAATGTAACATTAGGAGGTTTCCAAGGAGGGTGTACATGATTTGGACATGGACTCACCTCGATACTACACAGAGGGCTATTATCAATAATGTTCCTAATTCTGACACCAAAAGATGGGATGCAAGATGGTCGATGCTGATAAAGCATATCGTTGTCTGTATTTAGAATGTATGAATGAAGAGGGTGGCCAGGATGTGAAAGGATACGGTAATAAAGTTCTAAAGAAAGCTTTTCACGAATGTGTTGTAATGCTGGTTCATTGCAGTCAACATAAAGGCTTAAAACTGGAGAGGTACGAAATGCACCAGAGCAAACACGGAGTGCGCTATGATGCTCAGTGTCAAGTTTTTTAAGAACAGAGTTACGTGCGGAACCATAGACCTGGCAGGCATAGTCAATTTTGGAACGGATCACGGCTCGATAGATTTTAAGGAGAGAAGTACGGTCTGCTCCCCAGGAAGTATTTGAAAGCACCTTTAGTAGGTTAAGCGATTTTTCACATTTTGTCCGTAATTGTAAAATATGTGGTAAAAAGGTTAGCTTACTATCAAATTGGAGGCCGAGAAAACGGACTCTGTCCACAACAGGAATCTGAGTTGGTCCAATAAAAATTTCAGGATCTGGATGCAGATCCCTACGTCTACAGAAGTGAACACAAGAAGTTTTGTCATGAGAAATTATAAATCCATTCTTATTAGTCCAATTAAGAATATGGGTGATTGCAATTTGCAACTGTCTTTCAATAAAACGAATATCCTGTCCCATACACATAATTCGGAAGTCATCAACATATAAATCACCTTTCACAGAAGGGGGCAGTTGACTAAGAATGTCATTTATTTTTATAGCAAAGAGGGTGACACTCAGGACACTGCCCTGGGGTACACCCTCTTCTTGTACATAAAAACTAGAGAGTACCCCACCGATTCGGACTTGAAAAAGTCGAATGGCGAGGAAGTTCTTAATAAAAATAGGGAGATTCCCGCGAAAGCCTAGGTTAAAAAGATCACGAAGGATCCCGTATCGCCATTTTCTGTCGTAGGCTTTTGCCATGTCAAAAAATACTGACACCAAATGGTTGCGTTTTAGAAAGGCTGTCCGTATGTGATTTTCAAGATTGATCAGGTTATCGATAGTTGACCTACCTCGTCGAAACCCACTTTGAAACGCAGCAAGGCAATTGTTATTTTCTAAAATATGCACAAGACGAAAATTGATCATTTTTTCAAGTAATTTGCAAAGACTACTAGAGAGTGCGATTGGCCTGTAATTATTGGGATTGCTAGCATCTTTCCCTGGTTTAGGAAAAGGAATGATAATAGAGTTACACCAGGCTTGAGGAAAGACCTGTTCTATCCAAATTCTGTTATAAAATGCAAGTAAATTATTGAGAGAGGTTGTGCAGAGATGTTTAAGCATGGAATAGGTGATGCCATCGTGACCTGGAGCTGATAGATGGCTATTTTGCAAACATTTTATGAGCTCTGAGAGAGTAAAAGGGAGATTGTAGTCATAAAAGTTACGGGAATTAAAATTGAGGTGGGTAGTTTCTGTTTGTCTTTTGTATGATAAAAAAGGTTCCGGGTATGAGTCAGAGGCAGAGTTAGATGCAAATGTATTTGCTATGGTTTCAGCAATATTCTTAGGAGAAGCTATTGTTTGTCCGTTATGATTTAAGATTGTGATGTGGTTTTCAGAATAAAGACCCATACAATTTTTTACTTTTTTCCAGAGGACTTTACTAGAAGTATTTGGGTTAATATTAGATACATATTGAATCCAGGATTCACGTTGGCTTTTACGGCGCACTCTTCTAGCTTCAGCCTTTGCTTTTTTGTAGGCAAGATAGTTAGTATTATTGGGATAACGTCGAAATATGCCCCAAGCTTTCTGTTGATATTTTTTTGCAGCTTGACAGTTACTGTTCCACCATGGCTTCCTGTGTCTCATTGTTGATGATGAGTTTGGTATGCTAACATCTGCAGCATTGATAATACACTGGGTGATATTATCAACTGCATCGTCTATGTCACCTTCTACCATATGATTTGTGATTTTAGCATGATTTGTGAAAGTTGGCCAATTGGCTCTGTCATAGTTATAGCGTTTAAAATAATTATTAGAATCTCTGATAGGAGTGTTCTGTGAAATGAAAGTGGGAAAATGGTCACTGCCGTGCAGGTCATTTGAAATCCAGAAATTCCAATACGGATAGACAGATGGAGAGCAGATAGTGAGATCTATGGCATGAAAGGTGCGCGTCGGTTCATGAAAATATGTATGATCACCATTATTGAGTAGGCATAAGCCATTGTCAGAGATTAATTTTTCTATGATATCACCACGTTGATTAGTGTCTGAATTCCCCCACAACTGGCTATGAGCATTAAAATCCCCAACGATGATGAAAGGAGTGGGGAGTTGAAGAAGGAGATCATCAAGGAGTGCTGACTGAATAATTTGGTGGGGTGGTAAATAAATGGTACAGACTGTAATGAGACGTTTTATATGTACACGGACTGCAACGGCTTGTAAGTTTGTGTCTAGGTTGATATGAGTATGGGGTAAATTGCGAGAGATGAAAAGAGCCACTCCACCAGTGGCCCTATCACAACCAGTAAAATCTTTTCTGTATGTAGCATAGGTGAACAGTTTTGCTTTGTCATTGGGTTTAAGATGGGTTTCTTGTAAAGCTAAACATAGTGGTTGATGGTCATGAAGAATACTTCGGATTTCGTCATATTTATTATGGTAGCCTCGACAGTTCCATGAAATAATATTAGTCATGAGTGAGTTTTTTTTTAATAAATTTATCTGCACCCTATTATCCGGAGATAGTAGACATACTATCTCCATCGTTAAATTCTTCACCCGGTTCTGGATGAAGAGCAACGGCATCATCCTCCTCCATTTTTTCTTTCATTTTTAGATGGATTTCCTTTTTGGATGTTTTATTTCTTATCTTTTTGGCTGGATTTTCAGATGACACAGTGGCTTTAATTGTTGGTAGATTAAATTTTTCTGAATCAGATCTATGGTTTGTTTTTTGAAGTCCTCTTTTGGTGGTATTTTGAGAGCCTCTCTTAGGAATATGAGATTGGGAAGATTTTGTAGAGGAATTTTGTGATGGTTTAGGAGGAACAGAGTTTGGTGACCTAGGAGGAAGAGAGTTTGGTGACTTAGGAGGAATAGATTTCGGTGGCTTAAGAAAGTCAGACTGCGTTGAACTATTTGTTTTACCAGAATAAGTAGACAGGTTGATTTCTTTTTGTTTTGGTTGGCAATTATTATCAGTGGGGAATTCGGTTTGGGTGGCAATGCTTTGATAAGTTTTATGGGCCGTTTTGGATAAAGCAGCAGCATATGAAACACCAACTCTAGGTGTCCTGGACTCAACTATTTTTCTGGCTTCTGTGTACGAAATGTTATCTTTAGTGCGTATGGTCTGTATCTCCTTTTCTCTTTTCCACTGTTCACACGATTTGGCGTAGGATGGATGATCTTTTTTACAGTTGACACAACAAGGTGGAGCGTTGCATTGCGCACTTTCGTGGCCAACTTCACTGCACCGACCACATGTTTCCTTACTACGGCAATTTGTTTTTGAATGCCCAAAACGTTGACAATTAAAGCAACGCAGTGGGTTTGGAATGTACGGTCTGACAGAACATGACAGATATCCAGCTTTTACATATTTGGGTAAGTTTGGTGAGTTAAAGGTGAGTATGATGTGCTTGGTAGGGATTTGTATTTGATTGGCTGGTATTTGTTCGTCTTTACGGTAAATTTTGATTCGTCTAGTTTCAATTACATTTTGTTCTTTTAGATTATCAACTATTTCAGTTTCTGTAACATACAGCAGGTCAGATTCAGATATCACCCCACGAGATGTGTTGAGGGTTCTATGTGGACTTACGGAGATCGGGATATTTGCAAAATTTGTACATTTTTTTAAACTAATGGCTTGTTTGCCATTGTTTACTTCAATAAGAAGTTCACCAGACTGATTTTTTTAATGGTTTTTGGTTCACCTATCAATCCTTGGATAGATTTGTTAATTAAGAAGGGAGAGGTCTTGTCGAAGCTGCCTTCTACCCTTTTAACAAGAAAGAATCTTTCAGCACATGTATCATCAGTTCTATCAGCCCAAGATTTGGTTTGGTTCTGATTTATATCTACTTGAAGGCCTGAGGCCGATGCAGTCAGTTTCTCCTTAGATATGTTTTGAGGCGTAGCAGTCTCAAGTTGAGCATTGGATGAAATATGGGGTTGTGGGGCCTCCACATCGCTTGTCTTATTGTCTGATATTGTAGCCATATTTGAGAGATAATGTTTAAAACGCCAGGCGTCGGGCCTGGTCACCGACCCTTCTTCTTACCGTTACTTTAGGCGCAGGTCTCAAAAGGGTGAAAACTATCAACAAACTTCCACGTTTTTCGAACGTTGGATTAAACTCGATAGCATCTCCTAACTCTAGTTCTTTCACAGTGGAACTCGGTTGTCGTAGGTAAGCCTTTACAGCTCTGTCCAACCTACATCGCCCTTACGTCGAAAGGACACCAGTCGCCCAGTGCATTCCTAACCACCGCCACACAAGTATGGCGCCCACCGATCACGGAACCGGAATTCGGAGATGCCCTGCACTCTGGGACTCGAGATCAGCCTAAAAAGGTGGAAACGAGGCGATGAGATTAAAAAACCTCAACACCCAGAGTGTCTCACGTGAAAATAAAAAAATCCACTATTGTAAAAAAAAAAGTAATGTGAGAGAGAACTTAGAAAAAAGGTGTATTTTTTGTCTTTTTTAAAACTTTTAAAACTTTTTTTTTCCTTTTTTTTTTAAACAAAAGAACAAGAACAATGTTAGTAGAACAAATAACAATTTGAACAAAATGGTCAGTAAAAACATGAACAAGAACAAAGAGGGATAAGAAACTAAAAAACGAAGATTAAAAAGTGTGAAACAAAGAAAAAAGGATAGACAACTAAAAAGAGATGAAAACAGGAAAGGAGAAAGATCGCTCGGGAACCCGGGGTCGCGAAACCCGTAAATACCTAAAGAAGGTATTCCCCTGGGGGGGGGGGGCTCTTGGTCTGGTACGAGAGACTGCTAAGGATTTCAAAGCTGTGTTAAAACTATTTCATTTGTCACTGGAATTTTGTACAAACTAGACACCGAATTTTATTTCTAAAGCAAAAAATTATTGGTTTAGGCTCGTGCTTGGTGCTTCCTTATAGCATTATTTTCTCTATACCTCACATCAGCTGTTAGGATCTCGTGTTACTATTTTTTATATCTTAAAATATCTATCTGTAAAACATAGTGATTTAACTCATAACATTTAATTACCTTTTTTTGTCCAGTGTTAAAATATCTCACCAAATATGTTTTGACTTAAACGGCTATCAGTATCGTTACACTAGTTCTATTCAGTAAATAAACCAGCTCAACAAACTCTATTTTGCGACAATAGTGGCGAACAAATTGACGACATTGGTTTACTGAAACTTATCTATATGATGGAACTATTTACGCTTTGATGTCATCTTCCATAACAAAGCGTCATCTATTCTACTCAAACAATTCAAGATATTTCAATTTTTATTTTTATTTTTTATGTCATTATTTTCCTCCATTTTTTATATCATAATTTTATCATAAATTCGCACTATACATCAAGCGGTGCAGCAAGAATTGCTCCACTTTTACTGCAGAACTTTTCATTTTAAATCATCCAGTTATTCCACTGTTCAAGTGTGTGACCCTAAAATTATTTATAGTACATTAAAAAAAAAAATAGTTGCAATACCGGCATCAAACCACCTAGTATAACAACCATGTTTTCAGCTAATTGATCCTGATATTTGTGAAATTTATGTTTTGCGATGTTTATAAATGATTGTAAAAAGTGTAACGCAGCAAAAAAACTATATTAATTTAATAATTATGATATGCAACGAATTTTCTGTTTATAATTTAATACTTTTCATTTCCACTCACTGCTTTCCCTTACCGTAACTAGCAACTTTACGTTTTTTTACCTAAGACAATTATCGAACTGAAAAAGAAATTTCATTTAATACTAAATTTGTGCGATTAAACAAGATAGATTTTTCTGTTCAATAAAATGGTTAGGAAACAAGTAAACATTGAATTTAAAAATCAAAAACCCGACTGCGTAAAACTAATTAATTATTTCTCATCAGTGTGAAACTATTTTTTATATTATTTACTTTTTTTTTTTTTTTGCTTACTTGTATTGATGACTTTTAAGTTACGATTAATTGTTTGTTCCTATCTATAAAAATTGTTTTGATGAGAACTATAGATATCTATGATGGTTAGAGTTGCAGTAAAGCTAGAGATCCTACCTATACAACTTCCAGGTTGTATAATATTTAAGCGGAGCTTCTGACTGTAAAATTGTCAAGGAAAGATCGTCTTCATTTTAAAAGATCTATCCAATGATATGCTACTCAATAGGGTGCGTAATTTTTTTTTCGTCTCTACCGCTATTTTGTATTTTATGACCTCCATTTTGCATTTATAAAAACAAAACCTAGTCTATAATCATAGGATGGTTAAGACAAATCGATAGAGACCTCATTCATTAAAATCCATCCAGCCGTTGAGATGTTTCGAGGGTATAAAGAAATCCGCATACCCAGATACGCTTGAAACACATAACCCTTCTTGGCAGTCGGGTAAAAAGTGTAAAAATGGGCACCTATTCTATAAATAGATAATGCATAATTAGAATAGCTCATGTTTTCCTAAACAGTTGAAAGATCTAAAAGGCGTAATTTTTAGACACATGTGCTTCCTGTCCTTCATGAGTATAGAAAAAACTGTAAGTAATTAGATAGATTATTGTTGTCCTTTTATAGACATCAAATCTGTACCATGTAATAACTTTGATCTATTTTATTTCATTCATGTCATTTATTTTATTCCAAGATCTTTCTACTCGAAGAGATCTCTTTTCTGTATATTCCGTTTTTTTTTCTTTATATCATATATGTTTTTAGTTTAAATTTATTTTATGATATATATATACATCCATATATAAGGTACGTTGTTTTCTGAAGGAAAATGAATAGTAAAATGCAATTTATTTTTTATATTTTAGAGAGCACTAAAAAATAGCATGTGCTTCATTTAGTAAATTGGCCAACTATTACGGAATACGCATAAAGAAAAATCTTTCGTTTTGCCTAGATGAATCTTAATTTTCCGCTTGATCGAAAACAGCTAGTGACGCATACTATTGAATGATATGATCAATTTTGTAATTTTTCTTAAAGAATTTAGAATTTTCCTAAAGGAAAGTAAAGGTAACATAATGAAAGCTTTTATTTTAATTACTGAGTGAGCTTTGAATGTTTTTAGAAAAGAAAATTTTCAATTTTATAAACAAATTACTTAATTATCAATTTAACTCTCAAATTATATGCTTGTAATACAATTTAAAATAAATTCCAATATTCACATATTTCCGTTTGAAAAAAGTATGCATTAAAGTTTTAAAAAAAAATAAAAATGTATTATATTTATAATTTTATTTTTAAATACATTATTTTACATCTAAAAAAAAGAAATTTTTCTTCATTCAAACTTTTGGAAATTTTTAGTTTACTTTTTTAGTACTTATATTACGGTAAGAGCTTGCACTTGAAAACTAAATGTGCACATGACTCTTATCATTTTAAACCGACCTCAGAAAAAGCAATAGATTCCAATTCTAGGCGTATGCAGGGTTAAAACGCATCAAGGGATTCCGAGGATTTTAGGTGTTTTATCATTAGAAATTTCGTAAAGTACTGGTCGCTATATCTGAAGATAGAAGTTTTTCCATTAAATAATGGAAATATTACTTTATAAAAATTCTGACAAAAGGTCTTTGACAGTCCTTGAAGCGAACAAACCCTGGAGTGTATTTTTTATAATGTATATTCACCGATTACTCTGAAACTACGCAGACGATTTTTTTTAATACCCTATTGGTTCCATTAAGATTTCATCAAAATTTATTCAGTACTTTTTTAGAAAATCAACAAAAAGAACAAAAATAAATAAATAATCATGTTTAAAATATTCGATTTTCATCAAGTGACGTAGCGATATCTTTTTTTCTAAGATTGCTGATTAACATACGGTTGATAATAATTCCTGATATTTCTTATATATATAAAATCAAGAAATTAGCGTACAAGAGAGCGGTTGATAAAACTGTCAATTTAATTGAAGTCAGGTTTGTTTGTTTGTTTTTTTCTGGGGTGGGGTGTTAAAATATTTTATTATTGTAATTTTCCATTATATAACAGAGTTTTGTTTCATAATTATTAATTTTAAATGTAAATAAATACTATTTTTTAGAGAATGTGACTCCTAAACGTTAAATGATGTATTCTAAATTTTTCTGTAGAAGAATTATATTTCCTTTTCCATTATTAAATGTATTTACTATCATGATCTTATTCAAAAATAAAAAGATTGCATATATAGATGAACTACTATGTCCTCTAAATAAAGGAATATCGATGATCGATTCCATATTACTCAGACAAAGGAGAAAATTAATTAATTTTCCATTCTAGGTGATCGACTTTCAATATCGCTTTGAATAAATACAAAAGATTGATATACATTTTGTAAGAAAGAAAATACTTTTTTCTGTAATTCTATATTTGGTAATAAATGGGAAAACTCAACAACTATTAAAGTATTACTCACGTATATTTTGATATAAATATTGATTTTATGCTTTGTTTTGCTCATATATGAATGATCACGACCTGATGCGAATATTGTCGTTTCCGAGAGTTAATGATTCGGTTGAAATTGGTTTGTATTTTCTTTTATATTATGGAACATAATTTACATTAACCTTTCAGTTTTCTATATGGTTGTGTCAGGATGCTTTTAGTATATTTACAATGGATTATCTGTAAATTACTAAACTATGTACACATTGCACAGTAATTTTTTTTCGCAAAATTACCGCAATTTCCGGATCAAAGTAAAATACAGTGTATTTAAAACAATTTAAATTTATGCCACCTCATTTTTATAACATTTGTCATTCAAATGACGTATAGATTTTAAATCCTATTACATGCACTCGATTGAAACGTTACTCCTTTCTCCCATTTGAATAACTACCATACTAAATAGAATACATTTGCCATTTTAATGTTATTACTTTTTTCATAATACTTTATACGTTTTATAAGTGTGAATCATTTTAATGTATGTGTGAACAGTTAGGGATAGTAATGTGCTCTCACTCTCTCACACACGCACACAAATACTCAAACATACAGAATGTGGGCGTAAAGTAAAGAGACTGGGTCTGGTAAAAAGAATTTATTGTTCTCATCTGTTCATATTGTTAAAATTCTTCACAATAGTCTCCTTGAACGTTCATACACCGTTGCCAACGTGCAAAGGCTGCCTGGAAGTCAGCTGCCATAACCGCTTTCAGAGACTCTGTGACAGTCCTTTGGATGGCGAGAATATCTTCCAAACTGGAGCTTTTCTGGCTTCTCTTGAACTTTGGGAACAGGAAAAAGGTCAGCCTGACCCAAATCGGGGCTTTAATGTGATTGCGGCAAGGTTGCAACCCCTACCAACCCCCAGTTAAGCGGTCACAATGAAGGTAGTGTGGGCTAGAGCGTTGTAGTGGTGGAGCTTCGATCGATCGGAAATCTCCGTTTGACGGCTCTGTGCAGGTGCGCAAGTACTTCTTTGAAGAAAAGGACGCGACGGTCGGAGTCCAAGAGATTTTTTACTTTAGCCACATTTTCTTCCGAACCACAAATTGAAGGGCGTCCAGATCGCTACATGACTTCAACAGTCTCCCGGCTGTTCTTGAACTGACCGCACCCCCCGAAAACCTTAGCCATTCACAGAGCGTCGTCTTTGTAAGCCACTTAACGAAGGGAAGTGTCTCAGAAACGGTTTGGCCCAGGTGAAAGCAAAATTTAATCGCGTAGTGCTGCTACAGCGAACGCCCATTTTTGACGTTTTCTGCCGTGACAAAAACTCAAAAACAGAATTTCCACCACGTGTGATCCTCACTGCATCAGTGCTCCGGCGCGACTGTCGGCCTGTGCGTTCCTTAGCCTATATCCCTCGCAACAAATCCCGTTGCCAGAGAGCGCACTGCTGGTGACTGGAGCGCCGCGCAGATGCCAGTATCATTACTTAAAGGACAAATCCTATATATAAATAGTAGATAGATATGTACAAATAGATAGATAGATGATAAATTGATATAAATGTAATCGTTACTCACGAAGTCACCTGTGTTTTGCTTTATCTCCTCCCGATTCAACATCACTTGTTTTTACTTCAAAATTTCAGTACTGCCTTTGCTTTCTGATTCACTCTTGTGTGCATTTTTATACTTATCTAGATAGATACAGATAAGTATAGTTATATATACAAATATACTTTGAAAAATATATGTTTCACGAAATGTAAGACAAAAAGGTGTGAAAGGTAGTATGCAAATAAATTTCTTTAGATAAATAACATTTTTATAAGATATGAATTGATTGTTGACTAACAATATCTTTGCAACATTTTTATTTTATGACAACTATATTTTTAATGTTTTCAAAAATTTATCTTATATAAAACTCTGCTTCTAAAATTTATCTTACATAAAACTCTGCTTCTAAAATTTTAGTATTTTAAATTACACTTGTTTAAACTGTATGCTTTTTTTAGAAGAAAGATACATCTGAAGATAATCAAGTGTAAAACCTTTAATTTAAATGAAATGCTGAAATCATTTAATTGTACTTATATTATTCTAAATTCTTACTGTAAATCTTTAATTTATAGTTTGTCATAAATCTTACTACGCTAAATAGATTTTGCAATTTAAAACCCAATAAATTGTACAACTAGATTAATGAATTGCACAACTAGATTAATGAATTGCACAACTAGATTAATGAATTGCACAACTGGATTAATGAATTGCACAACTGGATTAATGAATTGCACAACTGGATTAATGAATTGCACAACTGGATTTTCAATATGAAAACCAAATCGTCAAAATATATAGACAATTTCATCTTTCTGTGTGCAATGTCGCTTATATATTTTGGAAAGAAAGAATCACGGAAAATGTTTGCTAAGTAGCAACAGCATAAAATGAAAATTGTATTGTATCCGAAATATTTTGCAACTAATCTTTCAGATTTGGTCATGTTTTATTGTTTGTTTATCAACTGCGAAATATTCTTAAATTAGTATTAATCAAATTAGGCTAAATAGGTTAGAAAAAATAAATGTATCAAAGCAACAATAGGGATATATCAGCAATAGGGACATATCTTTTAAGTATAATTAAATTTTCTGCCGAATTTTAAGGAATTATTCTTTAATATTGTTTTGCTAATGTGAAACACTTGTCCAAAAACAGACTGTTTATTCATGTCGAACTGCTACAAGAAAATATTTCTTTTTAATTTTTAAAAGCTCGATTTTTATTTTTGTTTTTTATAACTTAAAAATAAATATCCTTGAAACAACACTCATGAAATATATTTCACATGTATTATTTATTAAAATAATTAAATAAATGCTTGCTCTTATATTCATAAGATGAATTTTATTATACGGTACATTCATTTTATATTTACAAAATGAATAGATCTTTGAACCTATGTACCATAATCGAAATAAATAATTTATGTTTGTGTTCATGATGATTTTTATGTTGTTAAAGTTAGAAAAGAATGTGTTAAAGGCTTATATTTAAAAATATTTTTCAGAAAAACTTATTTTTCACTCAAATTATTTATCATAAATAATACTTCCTGCATCTAAAAATTTTCATTTTCTACTATAAAAAATTTAAATTTGTGTCTTTTCTTCAGTAATTTATTTTTATAATGATTCTATAGCGTAAAGGTTTCAATAATATTTTATTTCAATTTTAAATTTTTAAGAAAGATTGAACATATGTCCCTTGCCAGTTAAAAAGAGAAACATGCCCAATAATTTATAAAATTGGAAAAACTTAAAACGGCAATCCAATTTTTCTTTTTATGAAAAAAGTACAAAACTTTATGCAGCAAAACGACTAAAATTATTACATATAAGGTTAGCTGGGGCAACTGGGCCATGATTTTACAATGTGACTCTGAAGCTTCTGACAATTCAGCTTCAAAAAGCTAATGTTCATTTGAATTAAAGTCTGAACTTCTCTAAATGTGTTCAGTTAGTTTCCCTCTATCAGACATAAATGCTCAAAATTACATTTTAATATTTAAAAATATAAAAATATGCATATTTCATCTTTATTTCCTCATGGGTCCAGTTGCCCCATAAAAATGGAGTAAGTGGACCAGGAGGGTTTATGTTCCGCATGCGCTTATTTTTTTTCATATAGGATATCAGGTCCTGTTTGAAAAAGTGTAAACAACTTAAAAAATTTAAACCAGGCAGATCATGTAAATTATATATCAGCTAAAGAGCGTTGTAAGGGAAACCTTTGCTGTTAATGTGTCTAAAAAAAAAGCACTAAAAGTGAAAATATTAGATTTATTTATAACAAAAACATAAAAACTAAATAAGTACTTATGTACTTTAGTATAGGTAATAAGTATAAAAGTATTTTTAAAAAGTGGGTATTTTAAGAAAAAAAAATAGCAAGGTAAATCTATGAACAAACGGCTACGTAAGTACTTAAGTACTTTATGCGTATCCAGGGGTCGCATTATATAAGGAAAATTTTATTGTTCCTACCGAACCCTTAATGAATTACCTTCATGATCATTTTATTTAATATATTTTCTAGAAAGATGCAATGAAGATATTATTTTCAAAAAAGTGGTAGGAACAATAAAAGTTTCCCTATAGAATGCATCCCTATAGAATGCGTCCCTATAGAATTAAGGTGCATTGTTCACAAAAGTTAAAACTTAAAAAACTTCAACCGTTTTTTTATAAAATAATCTATGGCTCAGTTACCTCGTGGGTCCAGTTACCCCAACTAACCTTACATTGATTAAACAAAATCCAAAATCAAATTCCTTCTCTATAATATCATTCTTTATTTTTTATGATGAGGAGCTATATAATACTATTATTGTATTTTTTATAAAAGGGGAAAAAAATTGTTAACATACCTTATATATAACCTTTTTACCTCGGATTTGCTTAGCGACAGAGCATTTATAAATGGGTTCGATTGAAAATTGGAACAAAATAATTTGATTATAAATGTTTCGAGATGTTTTTTCCGAAAACATATTGCTTTCTCAAAACGTATCTAATATCTTCTTTCGTTCCATTCCCTAAATATATATTTATCTCAGTAGAAAAACAAAGAAATAACTTGATCACAATAAAGTGTTGCCATCAATCTACGAAATAACGAAAGTCGTAATGTAGCAGAACAATTGACAGTTGTTTTCTTTAACAATACAAAGGTAACATTGTGTTTCAGAAAAAGAAGCAAAGGTTAAACAGTAAAATTAATATCCGTATAATATATAGGGTAATAAATATTTGATATCTCTGTTTTTTTTTCTTTTTTTTTTTTTTTTTTTTTTTTTTTTTGTAGTTTAATATAAAACTTTTCTCCTCGAAAAAGAAGTCATAATTCTGAAAAAATATATACCGCCAGCGTATAAGATTCATTTTTTTACCTTTAAAGAAATCCTTAAAACTGGTTTACGTCTATATTAATATTTGGAAATTTTTCCTGAGAGAAACATTCGCCTTGCATACAATATTTCAAATGAAAATCAAATTTTCAAATTATTTTTGCTTAAAAGGCGCAAAGGCCAACCTAGTGAAAAATATTCCATGCCGGGAATCGAACCCGGGCCATCAGTATAGCGCACTGACGTTCTACCGACTAAACCACATGGAACGATACACAGCCTGGAACTTTTCACTATTACAGGTTGGCAAGGCGACAAACGCAGCACAAGCCTTGTGCCTTTTAAGCAAAAATAATTTGAAAATTTGATTTTCATTTGAAATACTGGTTTACGTCATGTATAATAATGCTAGAACATTGATCAATTTTGCATACCGCAAATTATGAATCAAGAAATTGCCTCAACTCAATAATTAATAATATATCAATAGATCCAGAGATTAATAATATATCAATAGATTATACCTTTCCAAAAAGATAGTAGATATTTTATTCATGTTGGTATGACGATGAGAAAATTTCGTGATAGAATTAAAGAACATGAAGAAGATCTCAGATTAAATAGGCCCTATACTGCATTATCAAGATTATCTCAAACTATAAAAGTAGATTTTACTAAATCAAAAATTATCTTTCGTACAAATAATTACCAGAAAGCCATCATAAGAGAATCCATTGAAATAATTGCTAATGAAGATACAGTTTGTAACAATCATACGATACCCATGACGTATGAAAATATTTCCTGCATAATAGATGAAAGCTAGTTTTGTTGAAAATTTCAATAACTTTATCTGGCATCTCATCTTACGTACAACATTTAAATTACAATGTTTTCTTCTGTACAATTCTCGAATAAGCGCAAAGAAAATAGTAACATCATTTAAATTCTACTGATGGCGGCCTTGTAATGGTTGAAAACGTTCTAGGTTTTTCTGATGTATTTTAAGATGTTTTAATTTGTATTTTTAACATATTTATATTATATTCGTGCACCTGAAAGCACCTTATGCACCTTATATGTATTTTAATTATTTAATTCAAGGTGAATATAGCACTAGAATTTTTACTTTCCTTTATCAATAATTACCTTTCTTAATGCCTGAAAATATATTAGAAAATTTATGTAATAGTATTGTGAAATTTAATTTTTGGATTAAAACGGATTTAGAAAATATTTAACAGAATAATAAGATTAATTAACATAAAAAATACAGTTAGCGTAATCACTCAACTCTTATAAAAACAATATAAATAAATGTATTGTGATTCTATGTGTAATTGGAAAGATTTATATAGGTGCTGTGATGTCTTCACTCCAATAACAACCACTACAGCTAATATAAATGTTGAATTAATACGCAATTCAATATCTCAACGGAACAATTTTAATAATACAACACTATTTACATATGTACACGGAAAATAACTATACAGATTTCTTCACTGGAGTTTACAAGCCACATTCCAAACTTATTTTTTTAAATCACCATCACCACGTTCTTAAAAGAATAACAAAAACATTCGACTCACACAGAGCTCCTTAGCGAACGACCTCTCTCGTCGCTATCCCCGCCGTTTCTGACTCCATTTCTTTTCCTTTCCTCTCTCTCCACTGGCACGTGAGACCTCCTACCAGAAATTTGATGAACTCGTTTTCTCCGTCGACATTCGGTGAAAAAAAGTACTTCAACTTCTCCGTACGCTATTCGAAGAAAGAAAGAACTTTTACTTCGCCGGACGCTATTACAGTGCATATATTTCATGTTACATTTTAAATGAGAGAATAGCTATACCTATGTAAATGGTTGAGAAAATAGCCCCTTTAAGAAAATATTTAGCTTTGATTGCTTCACAGTGATTTCTAAATCTGATTGAGAAATGTATTTAGTATGAAAAGAAAAATCTACTTTTATTAATAGACGTATTGAAGTTTTAAATATATTTTTTTAATGTATAAAAAAGTACCGTCGGAGTATAAAGAGATAAACTGATTTAGATATGAAACTCATATTTAACTTTAGGAATTGAATACATTCACAAATTTATTCAACTAATTACATATAGGGGGAGGGGAGGATAACGTGGCCACTATAAGGTTTGATCGAATTTTATACCTTTTTGTTCAGTAAAGTTCTAGAAACAAATACCAATAGTAACTATAATAACTGTAGTTTCAATTGCTTTTTTTTAAGATTTAAACGTTACTTTAAAATAAAAATTGCAAAATGGCCACTTTGCCCGACTAGACTGGGCAAAGTGGCCAGTATGGGCAAAGTTGCCAGCATAGGTAAATGAGCAAATCACATTGATTCAGGATGTATATTTAATCAACACAGGCTAAAGGTAACACACGTTAAGAATAATATTTTAGTTATATATTAAGTATAAAATTCGTTACAAAATAAAGTACGCAGTAATGAGTATCAATATGAAGAATGGAGGAATTCAAGTTCCCCAGCAGACACGCAGACTGCAAATGCCGAGAATAAGCCTTGCTCTGCGCAAGTTATTGCCCCTATCTGTCTTCATTCTTCCAAAGAAAATACTTTTGAGCAGTATTTTGTTATGAATAATGAAAAAAACCGTTTCCAGGTAAAGAAGCCATCTGGCCACTTTGCCCGATTTCTTTGTGGTAACTTTGCCCAGAATAGCTCTATTACAAAACTGTGACCTAGCATGTAATCGATATCTAGCGTTTTCAAACATACATCATTTAAAAGTTTATTTCATACACTGTAAAGAAAAAAAATGTAAATCTACAAAACTAGTCCTTGTAAAACCTACAGATATATGTTACTAAATTGTAAGCTTATTAAATGTTTAACTGTACACTGTAAAGAAAAAAGATCTAAATCTACAAAACTAGTTTTTGTAGAGCTACAGGAATCTGTATGCTTAATAAAATTTTATCGGCAACCCGGAATACTTACATTTTTTTAACGTGATTCATTAACGTGATTCATTAACGTGATTTCATTAACGTGAAGCTGTTACAGGATTTTTTTAGTTGTTACAGTTACAGAAAAAGTTCTAGGCATCCCAGTTTCTTAGAAAATTCTTAGTAACCTCAAAGATTTTTTTTTTTTACAGTGTACTGTCCAAACAGCATAAAAGCATATAATTACCGTCAACCGGGGTTACTTTGGGCCACTTTTTCCTGGTTCCACTAACACTTCCACTATTAAAGAATATTATATATGATTTTTCAACGTCGAAATTGAATTGTAATCAATTAACAGGAAACAATGAAGCAAACTGTGTGGTTTTAAAGGGTCCGTCTTTTATTTTTTTATTTTTTAACTATTTTTAAAATTTTGGAACAAAGTAGCCCCTGCTCGGGGCTTCTTTAGTCCATTCACTTATTTTCATATAAAATGAATACAAATCATATGTTGGAATATTGAAACCAATTAGCAATTGATTGCAATAGGATCTGGTAATGAATTAACACTAAAAAGTTGATAAACATTTTTTTTTTTTTTACATTTATACACAATAAACCAAATGTTAGTTTTAAAGACACGAGAAACAGTTTTCTTCATGTTATCCTCAGCAACTGGAAGAAAAATAATTACTCTAACGTTTTGCTAAAGTAACATTTGAAAAAAAAGTTACTTAACACATTTTTAAAGAGATTTGGTTGTATAAAAGGCATTTCTGAGTAACTGGAGCTACTTCCGTACCAAAAAAGGCCTGGCACAAAGTAGCCCCGAAAAACTAGTTTTCGTATTAGCTTTATGAAAACGTAAACATTTTCTGTCAAAATGAAAAGTTAAAGGAAAAACTATGATCACACATGGGTTACAGGTTACTAAAGGTAATATTTTGACACTTACCTTATTTGTATCTCTTATCCAGATTGTCTCACTATAGAATGTTTGGGGAGTTAAAATCTACACACGAAAACAGTTGTTTACAAACACATCCAGTGTTGCCACTAAAAAAATTTAATTACCCCCAAATTATTCATATACTCTATAGTAGAGTCTAAAATATTTTTCAAGGGCAAAAACTCCGAATTATCTTGTATTTTTTGTTCAATACAAATAATAAACCCTTTTTTTATGGGATGGACCAAAGTAATCACTCAAGGATCAAAGTTGACGGTATAACACTACATATTATTTAACTATAGTCAAGGAATGCCTACTTGCCTGAAATCCAAATGCGAAATAATAAAAAATGTAGTCTACCGCTTCAAAATTGCAGGCAATATTACCACCATCAGTAACCATTGTATCGCCCAGTTCCAACGTGGCGGGGCACTATACAGCAGAAAAAACTCAAATGGCCATTTTGCCCTCACTAGCCACAATACCCTTCCTTCCCCTATGTGTTACTGAAGTTATGACATAAAACAATTTTTCAATGTAAGTTTAGGAGATATTATGATTATTACATTAAGAAAAAATATTTCATTTTAATCATTTAAAAATTAACTCATAAATGATATTAAACAAATATTTATTCTTATTAACCTTTTACCTACAGAATTATGAATTCATGAAAATTTTATCTTCTAAAGCATTATTCGTGAATTGTTTAAACTACATTAGCAGATTTACATAATCATTTAATAAATGTTAGAAGGATTTTAGAAGGATTAAATGATTTAGAAGGATGAAATAAATTTGAGTGTATAGGGATTTTGTGCAATATTTATAACCCCATTCAAATCTTTTATTTTAAATATTTTTCTTAGTATTTAGTAGAATTAGGAAATGTGCAAATATAATGTTCTTACAATAGAAATGTATCAATATTTCCGAATTGAAAAATCCCCTCCCCCCTACTCCAAGAAATACTGAAAAGATGCAAAGGCAAAAGAAATCATCTTTTAAAAATATTTTTGTTTTGTGTAACCAATAATGCTTTTGGAACACGATAAAGTAATCTATCTCAGTATCTATAAAGTATCTATAACTCATAAAGTATAATCTATAACTCATTCTAAAATGTATTACAACTAATCGATACATTGAATGAATTTTATAACAAATAATTTTAATGGTACTTATAAAAACCGTTAGTAGATAAAGGGTTAATAAGGTGCGGTGTTTATCTCTGTGTCTCTCTCTCTCTTTTTCCCTCTCTTTTTCCGTGTATGTGTGCGATTGCTGGTGGTAATATTTGTTTTATGCTGAATTTATGTTGCATTTTTACGTTTTTCAAAGAGCACAAGCGATTTTCAAGCAGTCATAACAGCACCCCGAGTTCTATATTTAAACACAATATAGTAAATTTTATCTTCTTTTCAACACAGTTTATTAAAAATACATACAGCAACATTTTAATTCTTAATTTTTTAATTTTAAATTTTAAAAAGATAAAACTAATTTGGCAAAAATGATAACCCATGATAATAAACCATTGTTTATTAGTGAGAAATTGCAGACTCAGACATCGGCCGGAGTAGCTTAGTGGTTAGAGCAGCAGTCTTGTATACTGTGGTCCCGGGTTCGATTCCTGGCTCTGGCTAATTTTTCACTCCAGTTGGGTTTATTGTATTTATTGTATATATGTCTATATAATATTTATATATAACTTTAACTGTTGAATGCAGGCGTTATTTATGTGTGTAAGCGTGTTGTAATATGCATTGTAGTATGTGTGTTTCATTAAAATTTTACCTTTTTTGACACAGCTATACAATAGTTAAGCCTCGCAGCGTACATTGTAAAAAATTGTAAAGTTACTAAATTTTTTCTGGGAAACTGGTATTCCTAGAACATTTTAAGTAACTGCAACAACAAAAATTCATGTAACAGATACACGTTTGCACTATAAATCAAAAAATGTGTAAGATTACTAAGAATTTTTTAGAAAACTGGGATGCCTAGAACTTTTTATGTAACTGAAACCCGGGTTACACATAAAATTTTAGTAAGATTACTGTAATTTTAGTACATTCCTTTGTAAAGCTACAGATTTCTGTAGCTTTACAAAAACTACTTTTGTAGATTTACATATCTTTCTGTACAGTGTACAAATAAAATTTTAATAAGCATAAAGATTTCTATTAATTTACATCTGTAGGATTACATTTTTTTTTTTTTTTTTTTTTTTTTTTTTTTTAACAGTGTAGCGGTCGGCGCGTCTCGCTACCACGCGCGGTCCACATTTCGATTAGTTTGGTCTTTTGTACAATAGTTTCGCAATTGTGTAAATGAATTTGTGCATTTTAGAGAATTATTTTCGAAATATAATATTTGCAATGTGAACATAAATTTAACCGGAATTCCAACGAACTTCTTTGTTGGTGTGAGAGGGTTGATTAACAATATAATAAGTACTGCTAAAGAATTTTTTTAAATACCTTTGCAAAATGCAAATATAGATAACAGTCAAGTTGTTTGTGATGTAACGCAAAATTGAACTTAAGTAATCAATAAATGAATTTTGTACTAAAACCTTAATCTAGCCTTTACTTTAATGAACTAGTTTAAAATACTTTTCGTAAAATATTTCTTTAAAAAAATGCCTACTTTTTTTTCAATAATGAAATGACTTACAGTATGATACACTATTTATATTAAAATGATGTAGACCTTTGAGAACATTTAATAATATTTCCATTCATACTAATGATATCTAATATATTTTCTCTTCAAAAGACTTCTTCTAAAAGCTTTTTTGAAAGATATTATGTTTCATAGAATAAAGAAAACACTGATATGGGATTTATCATTTGGGGATCCCAGATGCGTTAAGGGATATAAACATACGGAATGCGTAAAAGAAAAAGAAAAACATTTCTCTCCTTGACGCATACCTTTTTTTTCTTTTTTTTTAAGTAAGACTGGAGATACTGATATAAGCAGAGAACATTAAAATTTTATGTGACCTATAACTCATATTAGTATATAAATCTCATTCATTTTCTTCTTTAACTTTAACCTTCTTTAACCTTTTTTTTTTAATTCATAGATTGTTTTTTAGTAAAAATGGGTAATAAAATGGAAATTTTATAAAAAGTATATTGTCACTTATGCGTAACACACGAATTCATAATCGCATCATATCAATAAATAATAATCCAACATTCCAAGTCCTATAAATGTCAATTCAACATTTATTTCAAGCAAAAAAAAAAGTATTATATGCGACTTGCTGGTTTTTTTTTTTCTTTTTTGACATATTTACATTAAAAATAAGAAGACAACCTCCAGTCCTTGCTTCTTTGGAAGATTTATAAAAATCTTTGATAGCTTATAGTATCCTATCACAAAATACCAGAGATATGGGACTGTTTTCTATTATTATGTAAATTGTTCTAGATTCCAATTAAGGCACCGGGTACACATTCATTTAAAACTCCATACATTTCACACATTCACCGTATAAATTTCACTAAAATTGCATATTTAAAAAACATAGCTTGTTATTTTACTAGCTTTAGGACTAAAAAACATTTTTGTGTTTCTTTTATTGTTCTAACTCAAGTCTACGATGTGTTTTTACGCTTATCCCTTTTTTTTAACATTTCTGCCGATCAACTGTCAAGCCGCCATTTTTTAATATGTCAACTAAAGAAAGATATTTTTGACTTTCATGTATTTATAATAAATTTGTTTAAATGAATTGTCATAAACACTTCTCATTTCTTGAACGAAATTTCAAAAAGTAATAAATTTTAGGGCATCAAAGCAGAGTTAACGTTTAACAAATTATTAAAACCAGTACAACAAGTTTTGTGTGTTTAATACATAGTTTAATATTACATATAAAAACATTCCTGGTTGAAAACAACCTTTATTATTTATTCTTCAAACGTTATTATTCAGTTTTCACAAATTCTGTTGGAACTTTATATGCTTTCTAATCCTTAATAATGCGAATTTTGCAAATAAATCTACATCTAAAATTGTTTTCTTATAGAATAAAACATGTAGACATTTCTTTCATTCGTGAATCCAGATGCGTTTACACAGATCTCTGAGCGAAAAACATTCTTTTTCTTCGGAGATGATTAAATGAAAGAAATCTAGTTCTTGTTCCTCTTATATTAGATTTACTCCTGTGTGTTCTATAAGGTTTGTTCCAAATTTAATAAAGTCTAAAGAAATAAATGATAAAATAACAAAGGCACAAAAATATTGAAAAACATACAGGTCCCGGTTATTATTTTATGAAATACATTCTTATGTACTTATATAGTACTTTAGATTAAAAATATATATTCTTTTGATAAAATAAATATATAAAAAATATTTTTTTTTTAATTTAGTGCTTATTGTACGATTTATCAATATCACATTTTCTGAAAACTTTTTTTGTGCGTGTGTGATTCTTTTCTATAAACTCTCCGCAATTCTTTTAGTCTTAATGTTACATTTTTTCGAGTTAACATTGAGGATACTGCATATGTTTGAAGAAATAAATAAAACAAAATATAAATGATTGTCTAATTTCCCTGAGTTATAAACAAAAATACATTTATTATACATCTTATATGTTCATAAAATAGGACCCACATTCATGGACAAAAAATTAACTATCTTATTAGCTGTAGATACATATATATATATATATACAGTGTGACTTCAAAAATCCGGCATCAAAACCATATTTCCCCTTTCTTTTTCTTTTACACTTTCAAGTTATGGGAGAAGAAAAATAGCAATTCTTTATGAATTAAAAACTTAAAGATTGAAAGTAAAAATGAAAAAAAAAAAAAGAATATTTGACTTTTTTCTTCATTTGTCAGAGGCGATTATTTTCTGAACAAATTTTCTGGAGGCTGCACAGTTGCTTAGCAAAGGAAAAACTTTGGAGACAACTTTGGCGAATGCATTTCACAATATATGGCCGGAACGAATTTTCGGCAACGACGATATTAATGATGAGGAAAAATTTTCAGGCTTTCACATTTCCCCCTGAAAAGACCGCAATTTATGAACTGATTGAATGCGCAAAATCAGAAAATGCATTAAGTGTCGAAAAAAGAGATATAGATGATTGGCTAGGCATTGACGAAAATGCATCAACAACGAACAATTTAAGGGACAGCGATGTCGCTGACGGTGTGCTAAATAGAACACCTGTAATGCTAGTACACTGTAAAAAAGAATCTGTACTTCTACAGATGTAAAGTTACACGCTTACTAAACTTTCATCTGTAGCTGTACAAAAAAAGCTGCAAATCTACAAAACTAGTTTTTGTAAAGCTACAGAAATCTGTAACTTTACAATTGAATCTGCTAAAATTACAGTAATCTTATTAAATTTTATCTGTAACCCTAGTTTCAGTTACATGAAAAGTTCTAGGCATCCCAGTTTCCTAAAAAATTCTTAGTAACCTTACAGATTTATTTATTTTTTTTTTTTGGCGCAGAAGTGTGCTTGTTACATGAATTTTTGTTGTTGCTGTTACATAAAAAGTTCTAGGAATCCCAGTTTCCTAGAAAAAAATTAGTAACTTAACACATTTTTTTTTTACAATATAGCAGCTCAGAAGAGGAGGATGAACAGCCGACAGAAGAAAAGGTGTCACTAGAAAAATGCATAACTTTGACTGTGAACTAATATCTGCTGTAAACAAACAAGACTGTATTTCCGAAATAGACATTCTTCATTTGTATAAAGTAAAATAAAAAACTTGTTAAAGAACGGCCAAAAAAATGAAGTTGACATCGATATTTCCGAAATTACAAAAGAAGAAATAAATTCACTATTTATTAGATTTTTTTTTCTGTAACATTGAAAGCATTAATTAAGGTAAATTTTTTTTATTTAATTTTTCTCGATTTCTTACATAATTATCACTAAATAATGAATAAAATTATGGCTAAATTCTCCATTAAGAATATAATATTACTTTTGATATTCCTTCAAAAATCCGGCATAGTCTCGGTCCCAATGATGCTGGATTTTTGAAGTTATACTGTATATAAATATTGGAGGTCATGTAGTTTTGGCTAATCTGAAAAAGAAATTTATGCATAACTGAAAGCTGTTTGTAAAATATTTTTATCACAAGCTTAATGTATCAAACACGTTTTTTTTTAATATTGCTTTTTTTCCATGCATTAAGGTATATGGAAATATTTCATTTAAGATCAATATTTATTTTTTCTGCAATTTATTTAAAACCACATGTTTTATTGTATATTTTACAAGTCATTTTATTGATAGTTTACAATGCTCTACTTCCAGTGGAACTGTGTAAACAAAGTTGACTTTAAAAACTACTAATTCCAATCCTGTAAATCAACAGCAAACTTTTTATAAAAAGTATTCACATGCTTTCAGCTAGTTTCTGTTCAGCAAACTTTTTGTTCTAATCCCGTTGTTATCCATAATACTCAATGATTTCATCAAATTCATATTTTCTTAGTGTATATTGGAAGTATTTTTGAACATATCATTATAACATCATGGTTGAAAATATATTCCATTATTTTCATAACTATTATAGCTTTTATCAAGTTTCCTTTATTACTCATGGAAATTCTAGAGGGAATATATAAGGAGTTTTTTAATATAAGAAAATTTTATTTTAGAGAAGAATGTAGTGCTAGTGTTTTGTTTGTTAAATAATGTTTAACTGATAATGAATAAAAAATAGATAATATTAATTTTACTTGAAATTAATAACATTTGGATTTCATTGAGATTATATATATATACTGCTAGAATATATTATAGTAATGCAACCTCCTTAGGATGGGATTGTATCAATCATTAATTTATTTATCCCATGTGTTTCTTCTTGTTAACTTATGGGAATGTCATTTATACTTAACACAGGAACAAACAAATTGATTAATATAGCAATTCATAATAAATGCTACTTCAATGAAAAGAAATTAACGATACGTAGACTCTGTTGAAGAAACCTTATCATAAAGGGAACATATTAAATTCGAGATACCTTTCAACCACATACTTAACAGGGAGGCGTTACAGATTTAGTTATTTATATATGTAGCTCGAAATAATGTTTCTGCTAGCACTTGCTTTAAGTATTCGGCAGAAATTTCAATTTATTTCCTCTGTAAAAAATGAGTTTGTGCATGTAGCATATAATACAGAAATACTTTGTATACTAATTATATATATATATACAGAGAGAGGGGGGGACGTGGAGTAAGATGACAAATTCAGTATTTCTCACAATTAATCACAGGCGCTAGTACTTCACGGCCACCAAACGAGTCCCTTTGAAGGCAGTACATGCGCATCCCAGGGATAAACATGCGTATTCTCACTTTGAGGGAATTTATGTGCACTAGTTTATTTTCAGTATGGTTCCCTAAAACTTTGAAGCATCAAAACTTAAGGAATCAAAATTCTGCGTAAGTTTTTCAATTTTTTCACTAAAATTCTTTGAAAGTGGAAATCAAGAACCAGAAATCGTAGGAGATTAATTTATTTTGCAATAGTATTCATTACTTATTAAAAAAAGGTAGTTTTTGTCATCTTCCCCGACGGGTAAAGTAAAATGACGAAGATTACATTTTTTTAATAATCTCGTTGTTTGTCCAATTAAAGTTAAAAGATATGGACAAAGTTCTCATGCAAATATCAGTTCATAAATCCTCTTACAGTGGGTAGGAAAAATTGTAGAATTTTTTTTTAAAAATAATTTGGAAATTACTGTTACATTTAAATTTCAACTCACTAGTCATATTGCATTGAAATTATAAGCTATTCATATTACAGAAAATCTTTAGCGAAATTTATATGAAAGAATGTAAACTAGTAAAACTTATTCAGGTATTGATCCTAATTGCAATTTTGTGTAATTTTTTAGAAATAACTTTGTATTTCTTTGAAAATGAATGCCCCAAACTTTCATGAATGGTTTCAATCGCACCAATTGCTTTTTTAGTCTGTTTGAACAAACTTAAATCGTAAAGGTGTTTCGACTAAGATCCTGATACCATTTTAGAGCAAATATGAAATCATTCCAAGAAGGTTTAATTCCTCCATATTATCCACAGTAGGGATAATATGAAGGAATTCCAATGTGTAAAATTTATCCAAATGTTAGCATTGTTTGTTTGGTCTAATGCTGCTCAGTTTGCGTTTTAATCAATTAAGAATTAATTAAAAGAATAGAGACTTTTAAAAAGTTTTCCGTTATGCTTTTGTCTGACATGTCCGAAAGCGCTTTAAGTTATTATGTAAATTTTGAATTTGATTCTAATATTCCAAATCTTTTTTAGAATATTGTACTGATATCGTTTAAAAGCAAAATAAAATTGTTCAGGTTTCCTCCATGGCAGTAGTTTTTTCTTTCGTCTAACATACCAACTGAAATTGTAATCGTGTCAGATTTAATCATAGACCTATCACTTAACTTTTACGTGCGTCTTTAGTTATATGTATCCAGTGAGATTATTATATCAATAGATTTTCCAATAATTTTCATCAGTTTCATTGTTTCAATCATAAGCAATATTATATTTTATGCTTAAACAAATTTGAAATTACGCCAACAATTATCAAATCGAGATGCGTTAAGAATTGTAGCTTTGCAATATCACATTCATTTAAGATAAGTGAACATACTAAAGTCTAATCAAATTAATTATGCTAAAATTATCATTTTAACTTGAGACAATTTACTAAAACACACAATAAGCCATATTAAAAACATTTAGAAGTCTGTCGGTATTTCGGACAAACATTGGTCCCTCTTGAGTAGAATAAAAAGTCTCCAAAATATCTACAGGCTTTTAAATATTTTTAAATGAGAATTTTACTGTGTATTTTATTAAATTGCCTGAATTTAAAGCCTTCAGTTTAACGGGCACTTTTCTTTTTATTATTTCATAATTTAATTTTAAATAGCAGAGCTCTTTATAAAAATGCACTTTTTATAAAATTCTTAATTTTGTATGTGAATAGTTTTTAATATGTTGATTTATATGTAACTTATAATGAAATCGTAAACTATATACTCGTATTTTAAGCTTGTTCAGCACCATTAATGTATTAGTGTTATTTTTCGCTCTTAAAAATTTTTAAAGATTTTTTTTCCTGAAACAGAATAAGAACATTTGTAAGGTACTATCATAAAAATGTGCAACATTTTTTTTTTGCAGGAAAATGAGTAATAAAAGGTATATATTTTTTAATCTCATTTGACTAAAACCTTTTGTATACATATTTTATTACCTATTACAAATGAGAATGAGAATTATTAAAAACGAAGTTTAAATAGAAATTTCTTATTTCAACATGATCGTAGTATTTGTGTTTCAAATTCTCCAAAAATAAAGATATGCATAGCTTTAAATAAATTAATCCATATTGTCTTGAAATCAGAAATTAATCAAAGTTTTAAAATATTTCTAATACGTGCGTAAATATCCAGTTTATTTCATCAGTGTAAATGATAAAACAAAACAAAACTTCATTAAAATCATGCATTTTTCTCTTTGTGTTTCTTTGCCTTCTTTGAAGATTATTATTAAAAATTTCATTTTGAAAATATTCGAAAGTAATTTTTTTTTATTTTTATACAAAGACGCTTTCTTTTCTTTAGGCGGAAAATTAATTAATGGAAAGCGTTAAAGAGCAAAAAGGAAATGGTTCAATTACTTTTATACACACTCTACAATAAATATGAATAATAAATAAAAGATCTGTTAACATTTTATTTTTAGGTATCATGATAAAATGCAACACAACTTTTCAAAGAAAAGAACCATCTCAGAGAAATTGTAAATTACCAGAAAATTATAGGATATCATTTAAAAAGAAATTTTTCTAATTTCAGGTGTTAAAATGAACTAAATATTTTAAATATTTTTGCTTATTTCTAGAAACTATAGTCAATTATTTAAACGTTATCTTAAAGCATTTACATCTATTTTAAAACCCAAGGATTAGTTGAAAATATAATCTACAATTTTAGAAGTTATTTCTAATTTTATTATATTATTTTAGTACAAAACTGAAACTTTTGTACTTTTAAATGAAAAAAATTTCGAATACAGTGAAAGCAATTTTGTAATTTCAAGTTTAATGAAAATCGCATCAAAACTTAAAGAGATATCAATAAAAGTTTTCTTCACTTTATTTAATCCAATCATACGTTATTAATTCAATGATATCCTATGAAATAAATTATTCTATTAAATCCTATCATATGTAATTAATTAAATGATATCTTATGATAGGTAATGATTCTAGATTGCCATCTAGATTGGTATTATTTTCATTGAAATATGCTTAAATTACATTCATTAAGACAAAAAAAAGTTTCATGCATGAAAAATAATGTTTTATTTGAGAAATAAAATACATTCGGTCAATTGTGCGCTAACGCACCAATAAATTAAAAATTAATAATATTTTTAATTTTTTTATGACATTTGTTTCATTATTATTTTATTTACAGAACTTGCAACTTTAATCTATTATAAAAACATATGATTAAACTCAAGTGGAATAATTATACATTTTCAAAAAGTCGAATTTGTCAATAACCGTTTCAATTTTAAAAGAGTAGCGTATTTTGAAAATATCTCAACAGAAAGTGTTTACTCCAATTGAATTACCAATATTTTATAGATGTCTCCAGAACCCTTAAAAATAGCAGAAAATTAGTGAAAAATATTCGTCACAGTGTTAATAAAAAAATATTTATTGAAATGGTGCGTTTACGCACCTTTGACCGAAAATGCGTTAACCAACGCTTTTTGGTTATCCTATAAAAAAAGTTGCAGTAACTATTACAAGAACAAATTTCCGGCGTTGATTAAAAAAAGTTTTCAGAATTCGCGTTGATAAGAAAGTTTTTTTTTCCCTTAAAAAATGTCCGTGAATAAATGTACAAATACAAAATTTTAAAACTTTAAAATTTTAATATGATGCAAAAAGCTGGAAGAAAAAAAGACACAAAAACTAGAAAATAGGAATTCTGCTTTTTTTAGAATTTAGTGCCGCCCCCGATGAAGAAAAAATTATATCTCTCTATTCTAAAAAAAAGTAACTACCGCTGTCACCGCCGCCGGTTTTGAATTTTTTGTGACAGGAGGTCTTTCTTTGTTAATATTAAGAAAAATATTGCGTGCAAAAATATGCAAATCGGTGGTATTATAGAGAAATGTTTGATAAACACGCTGATGCAGACAGTTTTCAAATCGAAGAATTATTTTAAGAGATATTTAATGCTAAAGTTGGACAAAATCGTTCCACTAAAAAAGTTTTATAGCAGCAAAAACTATACATTGGAATGGAATCATTTTTAGATCATTTTATGCGATAGAATTTGCCGGTGTGCAGATTGCATTAATTTTTTTAATTTGACTCATTTTTGGGGGTTTTATTTCTATTTTAAATTAAAATTTTCAGCATTTTGAGAGATATTTTTTACATTATTTTAGAAAACTAGGGGGCTCTGCCCCCTACAAGCTACGCTCGTCAACCACCGTTCAGATACCGCAGAGACTCTAACAGCACGCTAATTTGATCGCCTTTAAAAAGATTTCGGAAGATTGAATTATAATTTGAATCTGACAATTATAATCTGACGTAATTTTCACCAAACTTTTCTTTCTATTTTTAATATTCACGTCAAAATACTTTTGTTAGAAATGAAATATTATGATCATCTTAAAATGTCAAGTAAATGTCTCGCGCAATTTTTAAATTAAAACTGTTTTGCAATATTATTTTTTGTGCATTTTACGTAATAAGTGTAATATGACGTAAATTCTCCTATTTAGGACTTCTAACGCATGTTACTGAATTTATTATTTTACAATATTCTTTCTCATTTAAAATTCACGCGTAACTATAGTTTTTATGACGTAATTTTCAATGAGTTCTTGTTTTTTATATTTTTTGTTTATAATAGTCACGTGTAAAATAAATTTTTAATTTGAAGCAAACATTACTGTTTGCGCTGTTTATACAGCTGGCAACAGTTTAAATTAATACAATTTTCTAAAATTAGTAAAAAATATCTCTCGAAATGCTGAAAATTTGAATTTAAAATAGAAATAAAACCTCGAAAAATTATTCAAATTAAAAAAGTCCTTCCGGCCAGTGCCGGGAGGAAGAGGTAGCTTTCATAATCCTTATTTTAAAAAAGCCAACTTATATCATTCAAACACACGAAGCTCAATTTAGTGGAAACCGAATATAGGAGATTCAATACTAATTTTTATCAATATAATGAATGAGAATTTCGCGAAATTAGTCAGCTTTATCCAAGCTGCTTTTCTTTAAAGTAACTTATATTTGGCTGCCAAATTCGGCAATTTCTTAAAGTGCCTTTCATTTTAAGACAACATGGTGGATGAGGCTAAGCAGCGAAATTGGTCGAGACCTTAGTAATTGCTGTGCACATGCTCACTCACATCGGAATCGGTTAAAATATAGGAGTGATGTCGCATGCAAAAAATCAGATTTTTCAATTATGTCACCCACAATAGAAATTGAAACTGCTATATCTGAGCCATTTTTTAAGGTAAACACAAACAAAAAATGCTCCTGAATCCTTATATCAAGATCAAATACTTAAGAAAGAAACCTTTTTCAATTTCTAATTTTTTTGCACCTCACTTTAAAAAATATATTTTTTTTTTAATTTAATGGCCGCCATTTTGAAACAAGATGGCTGATGAATCTGGACAGCGAACTTGGTCGAGGTGTTGATGTATACTATCCACATGCCTTCTTACATCGAAATAGGAGAACACGTGTGTTATCGCGTGACAAATACAAGATCGTTTCAAAATATTAGCCATGCTAGAAATTCAAAGTGCTATAAATCAACCATTTTTTAAGATATAAACAAAAGAACAAATTTTCAGAAACAAAAACTGCTCCGGAATCTTTGTATCAAGGCCAAACACATAAAAGAAATCTTTTTCATTTTCCAATTTTTTAATACCTCATTTTGAATTTTAAATTTAATTTTTTTAATGGCAACCCTTTTGAAACAAGAGGGTGAATGAAGCTGGCCAACAAACTCGGTCGAGCCATTGGTATGTACTATGTACAGACCAAGTTACATCCAAATCGGTTCATAAATACGCCTGTTATCGCGTGACAAAAATCAGGTCGTTTTAAAATGTCAGCCACAAGAGAAATTCAAAATGCTATTACTCAGCCATGTTTTTTAGATATAGACGAAAGAAAAACTGTTCCGGAATCTTTGTATTAAGGTCAAACACATACAAAAAAATTCTTTTTCATTTTCCAATTTTTTGGTATCTCATTTAATTTTTTTTATTTTTTAATTTTTTTAAATGGCCGCCATTTTGAAACAAGATGGCGGATGAAGCTGGCCAACGAACTCGGTCGAGATATTTGTATGTACTATGTACACACCAAGGTACATCCAAATCGGTTCATAAATACGCCTGTTATTACGTGAGAAAAATCAGGACGTTTCAAAATGTCAGCCACGCTAGAAATTCAAAATGCTATAACTCAGCCATTTCTTAAGATATAGACGAAACAAAAACTGCTCCCGAATCTTTTTATCAAGGTCAAACACATAAGAAGAAAATATTTTTTCAATTTTCAATTTTTTGGTACCACATTTCAAATTTAAATTTTTCTTAAAAATTTAAATGGCCGCCATTTTTAAACAAGATGGCGGTTGAAGCTGGCCAACGAACCCGGTCGAGACATTGGTATGTACTATGTATAAACGAAGTTACATCCAATTCGGTTCATAAATACGGCTTTTATCGCGTGACAAAATTCAGGACGTTTCAAAATGTCAGCCACGCTAGAAATTCAAAATGCTATAACTCAGCCATTTTTTAAGATATAGACGAAACAAAAACTGCTCCGAAATCTTTGTATAAAGGTCAAATACAAAAGAAAAAAATATTTTTCCATTTTCAATTTTTTGGTACCACATTTCAAATTTTAAATTTAAAAAAAAAATTTAAATGGCCGCCATTTTGAAACAAAATGGCGGATGAAGCTGGCCAACGAACTCGGTCGAGAGATTGGTATGTACTATGTACACACCGAATTACATCCAAATCGTTTCATAAATACGCCTTTTATCACGTGACAAAATTCAGGACGTTTCAAAATGTCAGCCACGCTAGAAATTCAAAATGCTATAACTCAGCCATTTTTTAAGATATAGACGAAACAAAAACTGCTCTGGAATCTTTGTATAAAGGTCAAATACATAAGAAAAAAATATTTTTCCATTTTTAGTTTTTTGGTACCACATTTCAAGTTTTAAATTGTTTTAAAAATTTTAAATGGCCGCCATTTTGAAACAAAACGGCGGATGAAGCTGGCCAACGAACTCGGTCGAGACATTGGTATGTACTATGTACACACCGAATTACATCGAAATCGGTTCATAATTACGGGAGTTACAGTGTGACATATGTCAGATATATATATATATATATATATATATATCAATTTTGAACGGAGGGTGGTTTCGGTGTCTGGGGGTCATGATCGATGAAAATATACCAAAATTTTTTGAAATCGCTTTCCTCCGAACGGCTGCAATAGGTAGCTTTTTGTAAAGAAAGCTACCTAAAACTAACTGCAATCAGGCTCGGACTGGCCCACCGGCCCATCGGCCCGAGGGCCGGTGCGCCCTCGTCAAGGGAAAAATTCGCGCCCTAAGCCGCACCAATATTTTTACCTCATTGTACATTTTGACTAATGTACTAAATTTCGAGAATTTGTTTAGGGTTAGAATTCGTTACAATCAGTTCATAGACATACCGCACTATTTTTTATTATCACAAAGAAATTAAAGATAGGATCGAAAATCAAAGTCGGCCCGCGATTGAGAGTGAAAACATGCATCCAGGGAAAGCTTTAATAGCCATGGCGCCCTGGGCTAGATTTTTTTTCATCAGTTGTTTGAATGATATATTGTAGAATTTAATTTTAAAGAAATATTTTGCATATTTTCATTCCTTCTGCTTTTAGTACCCTGTTTCTCCATCCCCTTTAAAGCCGACCCTGAATTCACTATATTTGAAACCGTGCTTTTTGAAAACAGCTTGAGAAAAGAAAGATAGATGTATCAGAAAGCAAAAAGACTTTTTGTGGGGTTTTTATTGCTGATCAAAAAGTATGATCTTTCTTTTCGAGGAATAAAAATTTGATGACACTTCTAGATTACAATCCTGCAGGCTGTGGAATCTTGCGGCCAGCGTTTTTCCATTCACAGAATTTACACCACAACTTTCGGTTCATAATAACTTCTCTTTATTTAATTACATACTTTTCATGGTAAAATAACTATTAGAAAAACTTGTATGTATTTAAAAAGATTGTTTAATTTAATCACGACAAAATCTATTATTTAATAAAGACAATATTTAAAAATATGATGGATTTTTTGAATAAAAAAACTATATGTTATATGATATCAGTCACCTATTACAGGCAAATCTATGTTCAACTTGCTGGAATTTTTAGATATTACATTATTCGTTTTATAAAAAAAGATATACTAAGCCATTTTCATACTTGGTAATGTGCGAATGTATTAAACCTTGTTAAACCAGATACAACACAAGCCAGTAAAATTGACTTGTGTTCGTTAAAATTTTTGCGCCCTCTGAAAATCCAAGGTCTGCGCCCTTTCGCCTGGCCCAGTCCGACCCTGACTGCAATCTGCACACCGGGAAATTCTGACGCATAAAATGATCTAAAAATGATTAAATTCCTATGTAAAGTTTTTGCTCCAATAAAACTTTTTTAATGGAACGATTTTGTCCAACTTTGGCATTAAATATCTCTTAAAATAATTCTTCGATTTGAAAACTGTCTGCATCAGCGTGTTTATCAAACATTTTTCTATAATACTACAGATTTTCATATTTTTTGTATGCAACAGTTTTTTTAATATTAACGAAGAAAGACCTCCGGTCACAAAAAATTCAAAACCGGCGGCGGTGACAGCGGTAGTTACTTTATTTTAGAATAGAGAAATGGTATTAATTTATACTTTTGCCAGATATATAAACAGCGCAAACAATAATGTTTGCTTGAAATTAAAAATTTATTTACACGTGACTATTATAAACAGAAAAAATCATTTGGAATTAGAATTAAATAATTATGTACAAAAAGCAGGAACTTATTAAAAATTACGTCATAAAAAGTATACACGTGAATTTTAAAAGAGAAAGGATATTGTAAAATAATAAATTCATTAACATGCGTTAGAAGTCTTAAATAGGAGAAATTACGTCATATTTACGTCACATTACAGTTATTACATAAAATGAACACAAAATATTGCAAAACGGTTTAAATTTAGAAATTGCGCTAGATATTTTTTTTATATTTTTAGAGGATCTTTTCAACTACTTTTGTTAGGAAAGCGCAAATAATATTTCATTTCTAACAAATGTACTTTCACGTGAATATTTAAAAGAGAAAGAATAGCTTGGTCGAAATTACGTCAGATTAAAAACGATTAATTTAAAATGTCTCATTTAAAAGATTCGCTTTGTTAAAAAATACCAGGAGACAAAGACTTTTTACTTAATTCCTTTTATATTAGCTTATTTTGAAATGTTGTTACACGTGTCTACGTCATCAAGTTATTTTTATTTCGACGTTTTATTTGTATTTCTATTAATGTTGTACTAATTTATTTCTTCTTTCGTTATTTAAAATAAAAATTATGTCAATTTGTATAATTTGGCGAGTGGTTTGTCGATTTATATAATTTGGCGAAATTGGTCGACGGGATAATCAAGTAGTACGCGGATTTCGCGTTAAAATTCTCCAATCAAAGAGAAATGAATAGAAATCCGTTTGTAGTTAGATCGCCACTGTTTTTTAAATTATATAATTCAATCTTTCGAAATCTTTTTAAAGCCGATCAAATTAGCGTGCATTTAGAGCCTGCGGAATCTGGAAGGGAGTTGGCGAGCGTAGCTCGTAGGGGGCCGAGCCCCCTAGTATATGTACATAAATGTAGATAGTACAAAACATCTTTTAGTTTTAAGACTTAAAACACACGCTTTTATTTTATATAAAATGACGTCATTCGCATCCGCTGAAGAATTCCGCATTTATGATTCAGTCTTAAACAACTACTACAGAAAAGTATGCATATGACTTACTATTGCTGCATAATACACAAATCCAGAAAAAAAGCAATGTCGTCATTCAAGAAACTCGACACAAAAAAATCGGCTATCAAATGATTCATATTACTTTCATTTGTTTGTAACATTAATATACAGTGGCGGTCAAAAGTTTCCGACTAGTTAGTTTCTTTGATTTGTTTGATAGAAGGTTTTAGTGAAGAAGAAGCACAATTGCTCCAAAAGTTAGGAATAAGTAAAGTACCTCTGACAACGTGATCAGTTTGATTGGATGCTTAAGATACTTGATGCAAAGGGGAGGAATTCGAAATTCACGCGTGCAAAAGTTTCCGGCCATTCGTCATCCATTAGTTTTTGCTATCGCTAAAGTGTTTTTTTTTTTTGCCATGTTTGTTAATTAGTCAACGTGAATAATGCATTTGAAATTCAAAAATGAAAATTTTAATAATTTATTTAACAATTATTGTTCCTAAACGAGCGATTTGTTTGTCGCTAAAGGGTCAATCCTCTCATGAGATTGCGGCTAAGTTGTCGATCGGAAAATTTACTGTAAACGATATTTTTAAAAAATATAAAGACGGTCATGGCCTTCGGAACTTACCACGGTCTAGGGGACTCCGGAAAACGACTATTCTTGTAGACAGAATTATCAGAAGAAAAGCAGTTGATGACCCGCGTATAAATGCCGCTGCCATTCCACACGATTTATGGTGTTAAAATATTGCTGAAATAAGTCTGTCTACCGTATCAAGACGCCATGTAACGTAGAACTTTATGGAACAGTCGGTGTTAAAAAAAAAACCTTTCATAAATAAAAAAATTCAGAGGGCCCGATTGGCGTTTGCCAAGAATACAAAGACTGGTCAAGTGAAAACTGGAAAAAAGTACTATTTTCCGATGAATGGGCGTTCAATCTTTTTGGTAGTGATAAAAAACATTATAACCGACGACCTAAAAACAAAAGATAAGATGCGAGATATATTATTCCTATAATGAAGCACGGCGGAGGACACGTTATGCTGTGGGGAGCATTTTCTGGAAAATGCGCCTGTCCGCTATTTGAAATCTGCGGCAAGATGAATAGTGAAATGCATAAGGATATCTTGCAGGATCATTTGTTGCCTTATTGGATGAAAAAATGTGGTCGCAACTATTTGTTTCATGATGATAACGGCCAAAAGCATACATACAAACTCTTCAAGCAGTGGCTTTGGCACAAACAAAATCCTCTTTTGAAATGGACAGCCAAATCATCCGATTTGAATACAATAGAAAATCTTTGAAACTAACTTGAAAACATGTGTGGAATTATAAATATTCAAATTCAGCAGCATTTTCACAAAAATTGTAAGAACCGTGGACAAAACGTAACATTGATGATCTACAACCGTTCATTGAATCGATGCCACGTTGCTGCGCTGCAGTACTTATTGCTAAATGTATGAATACAAAATACTGATTGTAAATGTTGTTGATCACTGTTATTTTCTGTTATAACACCACTTTTTTCCAAACTTTTGAGAACCTGCGTTTTCTTTAGCAATTAATTTTGTCAATTAAATTTATTAATATTTAATTTTTATTCCATAAATAAGTTCTTAACTGTTATGTCAATAAAGTGTATTTGTATCACTTTGAGATTCCTCTTCATATGGATATACTTACAAATTAACCAAAAATTTTATGCTGGCCGGAAACTTTTGACCGCCACTGTAGATACTTAAAATTAAATATAGTTTATAATATCTCCATGTTTTATTATAAATCATTAATTTATATTTTTTCAAAATAACACGCATTTTAATTTCATTTTTTTTTCAATTGCTATGGTAAAATGGCAACGCAGATATAATGGCTATTTTCCAACTATTTTTCTTTAGTTTCTACAGATATAGAGTACTTCAGTTACCAACATTAAGCTAATAGCCCTAAAAACTACCAAAAAAAAATTAATATCTCAAAAATGAATTAAGATACAGTATTCAAACAAATTGCATTTTTTAATGCAATTTGTTTGAAATGAAAAATAAATGAAACAATGTTTGAAATGAAAAAAACAACTTATGTACTTTTTTGCTCTATACGACGGTATGAAAATGGAAAATGTGCGATGCTTAAAAGTTTAAAAAGTTGCAGTAGATATTATCCCGTACAGTGATACATGTTTTTTTTTTTTTTTTTTTTTTTGTTTTTTTTTTTTTTTTTGACGGATGGCTTATATAACGGAACGTTATTTTTGGTGACGATATTTAAATTGCTGGGGGAAAGAAATAGCATATCGGGGGATAAAAAAAAAAGTTTGGGTATTCTCGAGAATTTCTTATCATACTATGAAACATTTTATGATCTATTTTTACTATGAATATTTTTTATATTATATTATAATTTTGTCAAAATAATTAACTATTTTCTTTGAAAATTTATAATTTTGTAATTTGTTTTTAATTTAGACTTTTCTTTTATATTCAAAATAATATTTATTCTATTTTCTTTGTATTTTCTATTGTTTTGCATAAATATCATTATTATATTCATTTTTCTGGGGAAGCTAATATACTAATTAGCTATTGAAGAGTGCTAATGAAACATTCTTTACGAACTAGTTGAATTATCAGTAATTGTTGGGGATATTAAAAAATTCTTTCAAGCAATATAACGAAGAATAAAAATAACTTAATTGTACGATTGCTGAAATTTGCTTGAATGCCTTGCTTATAAAGTACTTTTAATTTTAAAAAGAAATGGAATTTTTAAAAATAACATTTAATAGCATTATTTCAAATTTCTCTCAAAAAACCTTATATCTATTTCCCCATGCCATGTTTAATTTGATAATTGATTTCTTTTTTTATATGCAATTTTATAAAAAGTCTTTTTTCATCTTATAAAAAACTAAAAATGCAATATTTGTTTTCTTCTGAAACCTTCTATTCCCTTTTTCTTATTTTATTTTTATTTTATTTCTTTTCTTATAGTTTTTTAAACTAATCAAGTTTATCGAAAGTTCATTTTTATAAAGATAAATCAGTTAAGTAAACCCTACAGTTTGAAATATATCTTTTTTCTAATATTTCTTTTATCAGATTAGTATATTCTTTTGAAAATTACAACTCAGAAAAATTGAACTCAACTGGAAGAATAAACTTTGTTTCAAATAAAAAAGGAAGAGTATACACAATTTTATTTATCTCTTATATTATTTACTAACATTGAGTACCTATGTGAGACTGGATGATTCATCATATACCATGAAGATTTATTTATGTATGAACATTTTCGTACTGCTCCTAACTCAAACATATTAAAGTAAAAATATAAAAACCATATAAAAACTATAAAATTTATATTTAAAATATCAAATAGCTTTCCCTAACTTTTAAATATTTTAAATAAATGCCTTCAAAATCAGAGGCTTTTTATTTTTTTATTTTTTATTTTTTTTTTTTGCGTGTATAGGTGATTTTCAACAAGGCGATATGTTATGTTTGAAATCATTCTTGAAAATTGTTTAAAACGACAATAAATTGACATAAAGTTTTCAAACAAATTTTATTTGAAAGTACATTTTCGTTCTATTTAACGGTGTAAAAATTTAAATTGTGCTATGTTTACATGTTTAAAAATAGGCTTTAAAACCATAATTTATTCTTTAGGTCGTTGACAGTGTCAGTATGACGTCAGCGTTATTCACAAACAAGTTCCAAGAACTTGAAAGAGTTGTAAATTAGTTACCAACCTTTCAAAGTAACTTATTATCGTGATACTCTTCAAAATGACGATATTTTTCTTTATTTTATCTTATTTTTAGATTATTATTCTTTAACTTTTTAAAAAAGTCATACAAGACTTTTTGAAGAGTTTCACCGACAACTGAAAAATTTAAAACATGTAAAAAGAATTCAGCATTCTTCAGTTGATGCAATCACACTTCGTTATTCCTTTAAATGAGCCAGCCAACAAGCCTTGCAAAAGAATGAATAGACCAAAATAAAAACAACACAAATCGTGTAACTCACGAAATTAAAGTGTATTGTAGAGTAGTGAATAAGAAGAAAAACCTATAAAAAAGTGTAACAGATATGTCAAATTAATGCTTATGGAAAACTGTTAAAAAACATAACTCTCTTAAGAAGTTTTTACACCGTAAGGGAATGAAGATTTATAGAGACGACACATGATGACCGCTTCTGCAACAACTGTTGCCAAGAAGAATTCAACAAAGATGATATTATTGACTGGCATTATAATATTTCAACTCTATCTTACACTGTAAAAAAAAACGGACTAAAATACGGAAATACTACTGGCAATCTAGACCTTAGTACTATTTCCGTATTTTAACAGAACGTTTTACCGGTAAATTACAGAAAATTTTCCGTTAAATTTTTAAAAAATACAGAAATTTTTCTTTAATTTGCCCGGAAACGTTCTGTTAAAATACGGAAATAGTACTGACGTCTAGATTGCCAGTAGTATTTCCGTATTTTAGTCCGTTTTTTTTTTTTTTTTTTTTTTTTACAGTGTACAAGGAAGGTCTCCTTACCGGGCATACTCAGAATATTTTTAAAAAAATACTAATTAAACTACTTATGTATGTAATAAAGGATCAGTCAAATTTAGCGGCGGCATTACAGTAAAATGTCTGTAAAAAAAAATAAAATACTATCTACATTTGGCGCGAAAAGAGGAAATCATCACGCGATTTGGTGAGCAGCACTTTTCCTCCCCCAAAGCAAACGATTTTACTGTATCTGAAAATTACTTGTTAATTGATTTTTTGAATGCGTGTAAATAGTATTTGAATTAAAACTAAAAAAAAATGAGAGAGTTTAATACATTTTTTTTAATATTGCATATTTATGTTGCTTGTTGCTGCAGTTATTTAATTTTATCACTTTAAAATATTTTCACATATAAAAAATATTTTCATATATTTAAGCATATTCAGAGATAAAGACCATTTCAATATCGAAGAAGTAGTTGTTTCCATAGCAACAAAATTTACTCGACACTGCTCAATTGGACTTAATTTTGAGCTTGACACAATTTTAATGATTTTAAATTTTGTTTTAAATCACAAAATTTTATAGTTAAATTTTCTTATAAATACATATAAATGTATATATAAAAAACTATAGCTAAAACAAACTAAAACTGGCAAAACTAAAATTATTTAAACAAGTTCAACATGGATCATTTTTCCCTTAAAGAGTATTTGACATAAAAATGTATTTTTTTTATTTTATTCCATCGCCAACCGGTGATAAATCGCAAAAAAACGAAATTTTCATTATTTTTTATGGACGCTCTGTCGAGGTTCCGCGGAAATTTTTTTATATTATTTATATATATATACATTTGAGAAATACATTCTATAATTTTTCAGATTTTTCGGAGTTTGCCAGTAGGGAGACCTTCCTTATTAGAAACTCTCTTTTACCAGGGAGCTGTATTTATTGAATCTGCCCCTTAACGTAAATTTGCATGTCCTATATTATAGTATTATTATTGCAATTATCAATATTCATTCGTAGTAAAATATCGGATCCTTATTAATTAATGTGAATGAATTAGGCTTACCTAAGGTCTTCTTATTAGGAGATCAATGGTCAATTTGTCATTATAGTTAATGTTCCTACTATTTAATTAGTAATCTCAGGAACAAATGGAGACACAAAAACATATATTTGAACGCTATCACAAAACAAAATACATGACGTTTTCGCGCATCATCAGTTAATTATCATAATAATCATACATCCGATAAATATCATACTTATATTCATGTCCATAGACATTCCATTAAATTCGTTTGCCAACAACAACAACAACAACAACATCAAAAACATCGTCTGGGCGAGGCGCAAATAAAAACGATTACGATTAAGACCTTTGGAAGCAGCGATAAACACAACAGTACTTAAAGAAAATCATCAATATTGCAAATGCTGTAATATTCGTTCATTTCTCCTTATAATTTGTCACAAACACATCAACCAACCAACGAAATCATTCATGTATTATATAAATTAGTTTTATTTGTATAGAAAACTATTACACATACATAAAAAATACCTGAATTAAATTGCAATAATTGAAGAAATTAAAAAATTTATATGACTATTTGTAAAATAATAGTGAATAATTTGACTAATTAGGTATACTCTTTAGATTAAACTCTAACATAAATGAATTTAGTTATATTTTAATACAAAGCTTAAATATACTGGCAACCTTTGTGTTTAAAATTAGTTCGATCTAAACAGGTGTTTCACAAGTAATTTCTAAATGGGAAAATGCTAAAAAGAATCCACTAAAAGAAAGATCTTAAAAAAGCAGACACTTTTTACGGAGAAAGTGATGTAACTGTTTTTATTACAACAATAAACGTGAATGAAGAAAATTGACCTTTTTAAAAGTCATTTGAAAAAAAAAATATGAGCAAAGATAAATTTTCATGACTTTAATAGGCACATTTTTAAGGGGTTTTAACAAATATAGCTTCTAAAGCGGTACTGAAATCATAATTGCCTTTTTCCTGAAACTATATTTTATCTAGCGCATGAAATTCCAGGCGATCTTATTCAGAAACTATGTAATAGAACTTTTTTTTCCATTTTTCGGTAATGGCAGAAAATAACATTCAGAAAATGCTGCCTAAGTTGACGTTTTGAACAGAATTTTCGAATGCGTCAGCACGGAAGAAGGAGAAAATTAGTGTCACAAGATAACGATCACCTGTAACACAACATGCAATTAATTTCTCGAAAAAAAAACTGTTCTATTAAAAATCAGTGCTTGCAAGTATCATGCTTTTACGTAAAATTAAGTCAGAAAACGTGTCAGAATGTTTTTTTTTTTTTTTTTTCGAGAACCACGTTAAATGAAATAATCGAACTGAATGAGCGAAGCTCTTAGGCATCAACTTCAATTGTAAGTTTGTTACTCATCCCCCCTAAACTGTTCGGCCAATGACCATACAATTCAGCAGAGGGATTCAGTAAGAGAAATAAACTCTGACCACAATCGTATTTTTGACTTAACGTTAAAAGTCAATAGCTGATCACTGGTTGTCACATTACGTTATCTCTCTCTCTCTCTTAGTATAATGTTTGCGTGTGTTTTCCTGACGCAAATATACAGTTTTTTACCGATTCGTAAAAAACGTGATATACATACACTGTCAAAAAAATTCTGTATTTTACAGCAAAAGGTTCAGGTACACCGGCTGTCAACACAGTTGCTGTAAAATTTAGAAGGTGTTGTCTTTAAGAGTACTGTAAAATATGTGAATTCTGGGGAAAGTTGCTATTTACTGCGTAGTGCATGTGACAGAAACAATTCTATTTTTTCTTCACTTGTTGCTTGAATTCGCTTTCGCAGCATCGATGCTTGAAAAATTACAACATAAAATGCAGGAAAAATCACTGTATTTTACAAGAAAAGGTGCTGACACCCGGATGCCAACACATTGCTGTACAATTTACAAGCTGCTGTTTTTTAAGAATTCTGTAAAATTTCTCAAATCTGGTAAAAGACGCATTGCTATTGTCTGCGTGGCGCACGTGAAAGAAATAATTCGATTTTTCCTCCATTTTTGCTTGAATTCGCTTTTACAGCATCTGTTCTTGAATTCAATTTCACAGAATCGGTGCTGGAAAAATCATAACATAAAGTGCAGGAAAATTCACATTTTTTTACTGTGTATGCTTTAGAACAAGATATCAATGACTACTTTAAAAATTCCTCCGATCACTCTTTACCTCTTTTTTTCAACCACCTTCCAAAATTTATCTTTGTACAAATCTTTTTTTTTTCTAACGTACTTTTTTCTTTAAAAAAAGTAAATGGGTACGAACAATATTTTTATAGGCCAATAAAAATTCAGTCTAGCTATATTTTCAAATTCGAAATTCATGTTATTCTGATCAATTTATGCTCTTTTTTCGTATATAAAAGTTTAAAAGTTTACTAGAAGAGGATTAAAATGACTTGATACAGACATTTCATTATAGACATTTTAGTTTCAAGTAAGATATTCAGTGAGAAAAATAAGGCTCGTTTCTTCGTTTTTCAAACAAAACCGAAACCTCGTGACTGACGTAACGACTAATAGCGTCTAGAAAATGACGTCGTTTTCATGTAATCATAGTAGATTTGAATTTATGAATGAAAATGTATGTTTTCTTTTTAAAATAGTGCTTTATCATCAGTGGATGATATAAGGTAACAGCTGTATTTTCAATCCATACAAAATAGAAGTTTATTAAAAACTGCGCTATTTGTTGCATGTTTTGCTTTTTTCTCTTCTTGCTCTCGTATTGTCCATGAAAACTGTGAATTTTCTGTTACATTTTCTGTTCAGCAAAGTAAACGTGCATTGTCATTTATAAATCTTTGGAATTTTACAATGACTTCGTGAAACTAACGTCAATAATTCTGATTCTCCTAGGCCTTTTTCCACTAACGTATTCGAATTACAAACGACCATGTCAGCTATACTCAATCTTTTTTTTCACACGGGCCGCAAACATATGTTTTTTTACTTGGGGTTGGGTATACACGGTATACTTATATTACAATGTAAAAAAAAAATGTTCTAAAATAGTGAGATAACAAATTTTATGTAACAAAGCAATATATCAAAATTATTATAAACGCTCGTTTACTATATATTAAATATACAGCTTAATAATATCGAGAATCCAAATTCTAAAACATTAATAGGTTTTATTTTATAAATCAGACTTCTGTTCAACGCAAAATTTTTATCTTTTTAAATTGTAAAAATGTATAAAGAAAATGTAATTAATTTTAAATAATATTTGAATAGTGTTCAAAACTTAAAAATGTATACACCATTGCAGAAAAAATAGGACTACATGCAAAAAGAAATTTTGACTAAGGAAATGACATTTAGTATATTTTAACATAATTTTATATTAAGAGGCTACTTCAGTCAGGCGAAAAGACCCGTTTGCTAATGCTTATTCTATGGAAGAAATTTATAAAGATATCTCGGCTGCATTTCAATATTTTTAAATGATTTCTTTTGCATTGGATAGCTGAGATCAATCTGTATGTAGGCCGTTTTTTACTTTTTCGATTTTCATTGCAGATTTGTTTTATGAAAATGTTTTCACTTTCGAAATCGGTTCCGAAAATGAAAATGCCCCCATAAAAATATCTCTAAACAAAATCGAAAAAGTAAAAAACAACCTTTGTACAGATCGATCTCAACTGTCTAATGCAAAAAAAAAACCATTTAAAAATATTGAAATGCAACCGAGATATCTTTATAAATTTCTTCCATAGGATTAGCATTAGCGAACGGGTCTTTTAACTTGACTGAAGTAGCCTCTTAATTATGTATAACAAAGCAGATTTTGTCTGAAATATAAAAAGCAATTTTTAATTTCTGAAATAACCTTAGTAATTGTGTATCTCGGGCCACACGTAAAAGGTCGGCATGACACAGGTTGAGTATGACTAGACCATGCGTTAGTGCGTGATGACACGTGGTCAGCATACCAACCACTGAACTGGGTACGCCTGATTAAATTAAAGATTTCAAATCATAAAATATATGTTTTATTCTTATACCCAGGCAAATAGAATTTAAGAAAATTTATGTAGCTGTGGCTGGTGAAAAAAAAGACTATTTATGATAAGATAAAAAATATTTCAGATATTTTATTTTGAGACATGATAAAGGATTTGATTTTTACGTCAGAGAATATCAGTCATCAATCACCATTTTTAACGCTTTTGAAAATATGCTATTTTCTTTTATATTAGGTTCACATTTTTTTGAAAACATATTTGAAGGAAAAACAATTATTGTGTTTAGATCAAGAAAATATTTTTATACGCAAAAGCATATAAAACTGAATATATTTATTTAAAAGTAATTACGTAATGATGAAAATACGACAGATGAACAATTAAATTATCGATTTTGCATTTTTCCTTAAAAATATGAGAAACACTTAAAAGAAGAATCTACTTCATAAAGCCAAAAAGGAGGCTTTATTTAATACTGTTCTTCGTTCAATAAAACTAAACCGAAATTTCTCCGATTAAACAAGTATATGTTTATCTATCTTGACAATTTTTTGTTGCGTAAAAAATGTGAGCATTGGCGCCGTATCTTTATTTTGAAAATCTGAAACCCAAAAATTATACGAGTTATGAACTTGAGAAAGCATGACTATACCACACACTATTTTCCTGGGGAGTGAATAAAGCTGATTCGTCAGACTCGAAAGTGAAACGCCTATTATGGCACATTCGGATTCACGTGCCGAGTCTAACCGGGCAAGGACGAAAACGTTAAACACTTATAACTCGATTATAATGTCTCATCCCATTCAAACTTGGTTAGTAAACTTAACCATTGTAAAAGGGGGAGAAGGCTGTGTCGGTTTTCTATTTATTTATTGTTTTTTTTAATCCGGCTAGAAAATTTTCATTTCAACTACTCAAGCGCATCTTTTTTTTTTCCTTGTTGCCACAAAAAGAAATTTTTAGAAAATTATAACAATGTCGAGACAATATTCAAACAAGTGGATTTTGACTTTTTTATTTTACTGTTTGCATGTTAAATTAAGGTAAATACATTTAAACTCTGTATTTATAAGTCAATAAAAATTCTTATTTATACACTCTAAAAAAAAAGCGTAAATTTCACACTTTTACATACGTATATGTGTAAATTCGTAAAAATACACCTTTGCCATAAAATTTGTACTCTTGTCTAAAACATTTACTGGTATTTACGTGCGTTTATAGGCTTAATGGAAATGTGTAATGTGTTATCCTTTCAAAAACCCAAGCAAGTGTGTAAATGGTAGAAAATTGTACGGATTTACCCGAATTCGTGTGTTAATGTAAATTTATAAATTTTACACATTACTTAAATATCTGTCTATTTTGCTTATTACACCGAAATGTGTTCGAGAATATTACACAGATATATGCGTAAGAGCAGATTATTACAGAGAAATATGTGTACGAATATTAAACAGCTATATGTGTAAGAACAGAATATTGAACAGTTATATGTGTGACAATATTACGCAAAAATATATGTAAGAGCAGGATATTACACATAAATATGTGTACTTGTATGAACGCAATAAATATCGATACTTGAAAACTTGATTTGTGTAATAGTAGCTGAGTGGTCAAGGTAATGAATGGAAAGCTGCAGTTTCTGAGTTCGTGTCCCGTTTCAGTAAGTATTGCTTGTTCACTGTCGATGGAATTAAACAGAGAATTTCTCCTCTTGAAGTAGATGTTTTTTTTTAAACTTGTGACTGAAATTGATAGAAAAAAAATCCGACAAAATACGGAGATAGTACTGCTTTTAATGTACCGTATAAAGTTTAAACTTAAAGTAAAACATTTTGCTCACTTGATCAAAATTCGAAGAAAGAGCTACAAACTCACATTCTTATATTTTTTAAATAATCAAAAGAATTAATTTACATTCGTAATATAAAAATAAAAAGACGAGTATCTGAAATTTATTGTAAATTAACATTTAATTTATTATAGCATTGTTAGCATTAATTCGTTGGACGGTTCTTTCACTTAACGTGATGCAGATGAGGCATGACAAAACGAATTTGTAGAAAATTTTTAAGGAAAAAATTCCTTCTTTGAAATTTTCTTAGTTTTATTTCACACTAGGAACCTAATTTAAGAAATTTGTTGAAGTTACTATTCGGAAATAGTGGAAACCACTACTCATACATGAACTTTAAGACTATGACAGGTGATAATTAAGATATGAATGTAATTTGAAATTAGTTTTGAAGAGGTAGGAGTACTAGAAGCTGAGTTATTAAGACAGGACTCAGTTAAGCAAAAATCGAAGAAAGGGGGAGGGGTGGGAGATTCAAGTGCTCTTCGACAGAAGGCTAATTAAGATTACTGGAATCCTTGGTAAAAAATTTGGACTGGCAACTGGGCCAGAACCTAATTTAAGAAATTTCCTGAAATTACTATTTTGAAATAGTTGTAATCACTATTCATAAATTAACTTTAAGACTGTGCGAGAAGACAGTTGAAATATTAATGTAATTTGGAATTAGTTTTTAAAGATATGATTAATAGGATTTGACTTATTAAGTAGGGCTCCGATAAGCAAAAATCGATTGAAAACCACATTAAATGTGCTAAATCTTTGCTGAAATTTGGACTATACAACCAGAAATGAGAATGCGCCTCCTATCGGTGGAAGTTGGCACTAAATACTGTTAGATATATGTAAGCTAAGTTGAATGAATCATTTTTCTTTAAAATCGGACCCATAGAACAGGAGAAAAAATGCTCTATTAATGTTCCAAAAAGGTGGTAACTGAAGGGAGTAACTAATTTTATAAAAATAAATGTTTTGCAAAGATGCACAGAATTCTCTTCTTTGGATGTATCTAAATGATGCTGCTCATTTATCTTTTGTTATAGAAGAACATATATTTAAGGTACAAGTTCAATTTTGATCGATAACACAATCCGATAAGAAAATGAAAAAAAAAAAAAAACTTTTCAATTCTTTATAAAAGTACTTTCCTTAATAATATTTCTACTCCAGTGAAAAACTTTTTTTTTTATAGTTAAATGGAAAGATACCTAGATGATGAATAGAGCTTTTATCTTTCAGATAACTGGTAAAAATAAGATTAAATGCGCGAAAGGTATTCTTTAAGTGGTTGTTTTAGAAGTAATTTTTTTTAATTTATCATTCTATTTAGAAAGAAAGTGTAAAAGGGTTTGCAATAATCTTCCGTAAAGTTTATTTCAGATGAAAAATTTCAAATTTTTCAAATGTTTTGTTTAAACATACTTTACTTCAAAATTAAAATTATGCATGCAGCATTGCCAGTGTGGATTATTTTTCTTTGCAAGGAGTATGTATAGATCGTGTATGCTATTTACTGTTTTGTAAAATAGTAATTTAACGCTCTTATTTTCAAAATCCAATATTATTAAAATTAACGGCATCTTTTAATAAATTTCAGATATCTTAATTTCCAGTCCATGATAAACTATATATCTAGCAAACAATTTTCTTGGTTTATTTGTATATAAAAAAATCATTATTCCATTACTTTCTTCTAAAATTACTTTCTAAATAATAGAACAGGAAAACAATCCATTAAAGAAAGTTTAATCTTTTGGAATAGTTATTAAAATATAATTTTTATTCTACAAACAAATAAATAGCAATTATTTAACGTCGGAAATTGTACAACAAACATGGCAAATGAGGTGCGTTCATACTGTAACTAGTTTTATAAATATTCAGGTCTTGATGCAATAACTGTCGCACTCTTATGGAAAAATGCATGAATACAAAATTTATTATGATTATATATATTAAATTCAATAATACCGAAATGATATGACTCCATCTTAAATATGACGTAATCACCATGGAAACCTAGAATCATTACCTATCATGGAATATCATTTAATTAATTACGTATGATATGACTTAATAGAATAATCACCATGACAACCTAGAATCATTCCATATCATGGGATATCATTAAATTAATTACGTATGATAGGTTTTAACAGAATGAAGAAAAACATTAATATCTTTTTAAGTTTTGATTAAATTTTCATAAAATGTGAAAGGACTCGACAAAATTTTGCAGCGATTATATATATTAAATTTCAAACCATTCGGTTGGGTAGTTTTTGCACTGTTATATGCGGACAGACAGACAGACGAACTGACAGACGGATGACCAAACGACGACTGTAGGTGCTACATATCAATATAATTAGGAACGCACATAAAAATGAAAACAATTAGTTACGTGTGGCAATTGCAAAATCCAACTCATTCAAAATTTATTGAATTTTTAATTTAGAAGTTTAAGCAATCTATAGGCGTAGTAAAAAATATTTCTCTGAATTTTCAACATAATAGAAGCTATAATTTATAACATACAATGACCCTTTTTATTTCCCTTTTATGGAAATTCCTCTACGATTTATACACATTTATGATGAATAGAATAGGTATTTAAAAAGCAAAATTGTTAGATATATGAATGCTTGAATATAAAAAGTTAAAATAGTATGTTTACGTATGCATATAATGCGTATCAACATAGGTATTGGGGGGGGGGGATGAAGCTCCATAAAAATGCAATGATTAACCACTTCACCGGCGATGGGTATAGGGAAACAGTGCTTTTACCCCCGACTTATCTCGGGGCAGCAGTTGAAGTGGTTAAATTATAAAATATTAAGCATTGTGCATATTCCATATTAGATAATATTCATTTGCTTCAGTAAAGTTCTTGAAACATATTAAATTTTTAAGAGACATACGATTAATTTATGTAGGAAGAGTTCTTTTGAAATTTTAAAAAAATGTGCTTTTCTATGACAGTTTGGATAAGAATTTCTTCCCTCAAGCTATTTGCTATTAGGAAATTTAGAAAATCGTTCTCCATTCAATTTTTCTTGAACAATATTTTAGCTCTAGAAACATTTATTTAATTAGGAGCTTTAAAAAAATAACTCCTCTGTTTTAACAGTTTAACAGATAAAATTTTCTCTTTTGAAATAAAATTTTAAGAATATAAGTAATGGGAGTAAATAAAATACAAGTAAAAATAAAACACATTCGTGTGAATACAACTTAACATAAAAAGAACATACATATTTTTAACAAGTGTATTCAGAAAAAAAGTAGTAGTACATCGCTGAAACTATGACACATTTTTCCGAATGTCCGATGTTTTTGTTCTTATTTACAAAATGTTTAAAGATATTGAATATATTCTCCACCACAGGTAAAAAGAACATTAAAATTGCACTGAAATTTATCCTAAACTCGGATATAAAACACTCACTGACACTGACGCTACAGCAGTAGTGATCCAAGAAAATGTTACACACATTTTCTCGGTTGAGTTTGGGATCAATTTTAGCACAACTGTGATGTTGTCCTACCCGCTGAAAAAGGATATATTGAGCATGTTTGGTGATATTTATAAATAATTATAAAGCTTTTAGACATTCATAAAAAAGTGTAAAGGTTCCACAATTGTACTATTACTACTATTTTAAATCTATTTTTTTTATTCGTATATTCTTAATGCGTCACGCTGTACAAACTTAAAAATGTTTCATATATTAATTTCAAAAGTCTTCGGATACGTATATTAAAATCAATTCTACGCAAAACAATACTTTGAATAAAAATTCAAAAGTTCCGCATTCACTATAAAAATTAAATTAACACGTTAAGTGCCACGTCAGTCACCGGTGACTGATACTGAACTTCCCGTTTAGGCCGCGTCAGTCATCAGTGACTCACACTTATAGATTGTGCAACGGGAATCTTATTTCGTGGCCCAAACGAAAACACAGACAAAATAGACTTGGTATTCAACATGTTAAAAGAGTAATTATTTAAGGGTGTATTCCGATCCAAACTGTCTATTTTCTGATTCGTTTTAAAATTCATTTTTGCTCTCAAACGCATCAAACTGGGAAATTCTCTCATTTAGAAACTATATAATGTGCCGTGCTTCTTAATTTTTTGATAAATGCAGAAAATACTGTAAAAAACGCTGTCAAAGTTGGCGTTTTGAACTGAATTTTCCGAAGCGGGCGATCTGGGAATGAAAAAAATGGTCATACTGAGAAAATAATTGTTTAAAAATCAAATTCTAATTAATTGAGCTGAAAATGAAATCACACGGCATGTTAAACATGTCTTCAAAAATCACCCCAGCAAGTTTCATGTTTTTACTTTTAAAAATGAGTCTGAAAATGTATCAGAAAATTTCGAGTTGTTGAGGGTGGAAAAATATTTTTTCGAATACAACCTTAAACACAAATGTTTATAGTGCAACAAACATCTGAAAGTGGAATTTCACATTTTTATAAATTACATACCTAAACATATAATTTTAATTTAAACAAGAAAGCAAAATCCTGCGTTAAGCATAGATAATGAAACGTTTTACTACACTTTCTGATTGCTTTAACAAAACTTCGTTATTTAGGGAAATAAGGTATATAAGATAACTAAGTAAACATTTTTGAAAACGCAAAAAACATTTGAGAAAATGATTTCAGCAGTTACCGCCCATACAAAAATACGTATTCCAATTCTTTTGAACACACCTGTATTTTATTTGTAGGTCGATATACAGGGTGATTCATAAATACCGAAACAATAGTCTATCTCCTTAATTAATGCCCCGAGGCACATACTTCCAGTTGCAAAGTTTCATTAAAAAAAGGGGGGGGATTTGATGAGATAAATTACAACTCCATAGGAGGTCTATTTGTGAAAATACGAAAATTAAATTTTTATACGGTCCCCGTAGGGTAAAATTTCCAATTAGGAATTTTTTCCTTATCCATTCCTGAATTAAACACAAAAAGTTCCATCTTCATATCTGCAAAACTCATGGAGTTAGGCCTGTTTAAATAATTCGTCAGGTTTTAAGGGATTAGACACAAATTGAAATGCGTGTTTTTCGAGAAACAATGTTACTTTAAAAATTCCAGGATAAATGTAAAAAATATATTTATTGAGTTAGAATTAGATTTTTTCTGTTGTTTGTGATGATTAACCATATAATTTGCAAATAAAATCACATCCTAAAATTTCTCAGAAAGTTTAAAATTTTTAAAATTATTATTACTATTTTAATTGGGGTAATTTAAAATCACTATAACTCGAAATATTATCGACGAATTTCAAACTTTTTTTCATTTAATCAAAGAGGAAAATATAATTTAAATTTTGTTTCAGGAATTTTTTAAATATCGTCCCGGCGGTTTAACAGTAAAAATATTAAAAACACAAATTAAAAAAAAAAATGATGTAACTTATTTTTTAAAAAAACATATTTTCAAAAATAAATATATTTTCAAAAATAAATATATTTTCAAACTTGTCGAAACAAAATTAATGGGAAATAATGAAAAAGGTCATGTTCCGAGTTTGCAACCTTTTTTTAAACAATTCTTGACTCAAAAATGTAAATTAGTAATTTAAATTAAATTAATTTTAATTTTAATTACGCATTTAAATTAATAAATTTAAATACATTATTTTTAACAATTTAAATTAATAATTAAAAACGCATTTAAAGTTTTAAACAAAGATTGGCCCCTAATAAAATATTTAAATGATTTTTAAAAAATTGCAGGTAAGTATGTAACTCTGTTCTGTAGCTTAAACTTCCGATTCAGTTTAAATTTTGCCCTTTCCACCTTCTTTCTGTACTATTTAAAACAAGGTTTTTTCTAACATACCAATTAAGAGTGTTTTCATAATTTTAACCCTCACAACTTTTTTTTTTCATCTTTTATATCGTCCCGGCGAGCAGTTAAAAAAAGTCTGTATTCTGGGACCGGACCAGTCTCGACCGGGCCAAATGTATTTTTCATACCTAACCGGTACTGGCTTCCTTTCTTCCTAGGTCTGCACGGGACGAAATTTTAGTACCGGTCTCGACTCAACCCGTATTAAAATCATTCTATCCGACTCACCTAATCCGTGCAAAAATCAGAAAAGTATGGCTCAACCCAAAAAATTTTAAAAAATGCATATATTTGTAAATCGCCTTTACAATTAAACTTTAAAAATCGTTTTTAAAGGATAATATATTTAAACGGGGAAAAGAAAAAAAAGCAGTAAAACAGAGAAACAAGTGAAAAAGAACCTGCCTATTACGGAATCCTGTATAAGACGGAATTCTTTTTGATCCATCAAAATGAATATAATAATACTTGAGAAAAGAATAGAATTACGTTTACAATATTTACCGTTTGCAGAATATTCAGTAGTATGATCAAATAGGCCGAATACGGAATATTCGGTGCTCCTTAATTTTAGAGGTAGAGGAATGAAACGCTCACGGGTAAAAGTGATCATCAAAATATATTATAATGCTTATTATAAATAAATTCCCCTTTTTAAAAAAATGTTTACAAAAAGTCATAAATATATATTTGTCGGAGCACAGCTCCGGCTTCCCTGCAAAAATTACACTTATTGTTAACACGATAGCGTCCATTTGACGCATCGACACAAAAAATGAGCTGGACGTTGGTAGGGCCAAAATCTCGGCGCGTATTGAAAATCATAAATATTCGTCAACCCTAACAGCCTGAAATGTCGGCTCAAAATTTTCACATAGAGATAACATTGCGAGTTTAATTCTGTATATTTGAAAGATAAGGCTTTCTTTTTTTAGTCATATACCTTGAGCTTTTTTTTTTGCACCAATTTTAATAATTCTTTTTTTTAATGAAAGCTGTTTCTTCGCAGATTTGCTCGCACTAGCTATTTTTTTTTAAATATTCCCAATTTTTATATTTAAATTTAAAATTAAAAAAAAATCTGTGAATTTGTTTCAAAATTGGTAGCAATTGGACTACTTTCATTGTTGTAAAGAAAGGAAAATAATAAGGTTTGCTTATCTTTATTGATGCCATTTTCTCATAAAATTCAAAATAAACTTTCTGAAAAAATTGAACAGAAAATGACGTCATGCTTTAATAAAATACTCATGTTTTCCGCAAAAATCTGTTATAATTCAATTATTTTTCATTCATTGAGTTTGAGACGCTTGGTGAAATGCTTCAATGAGGCAAAATGACATCATATTTAAATGAAAAGGATCATTTTCTCTAATAAAAGTAAATATTTTACTACGAACGCCTCTAAAAGATATAAATTTCTGGAATTTTACTCGCCGATACAGAGATTAGAATCACAAGTCAAGAGTGCGAATGTTCACATGCAAAGTCGTAGTTGACAAACTTGATTTCAAGTTCAGAAATATATGTATTAATCACATATTGCGCATTATAATATATTTGAAATGGTGAATATAAATATAAGAGATGCGTATGCAAATTATGAGACAGTGAAAATAACATAAAGTTTAGATTTTACGCGAAAAATAATTCCATGATTAACTTAGGTAAAATCAATTTTTTAAATTTGCAATCGGCAATTTTAAACGGCACAGATGTCATATACCCCATATTGGCGCGATTTTTTTCTCACGCCAATGTCATATATGTAACGGATACTTAACTGGCGCCAAAGTGTCGTTATTTTGCTTGATATGGTAACCCGGATGTGCTGTTGAAGTTTTCCCCTAATTGGCGTGGGAAAAAAATCGCGCCAATATGCGTATATGACAAAAAATTATTTAAATTATCAAAAAATTAATATGTTAAAATGAGTATATGACATCTGTGCCTTTTAAACATAACAGCCTCAATGGGTAATTTCATCAAAATTACATATCTTGATTAGGTATAATAAATAATGCAGTTTAATTTTTTAATATTTTGAACAGTCGAAGTGTATGGAATTAGTATTTTGGTAACTTTAAGTTAATAATAATATTTGGTTTAAGAGACTAATTAGTAACCTATGTATGAGCTCGTTTTTAAACAATTTCTTTCGTCGAAATTCGACGAGATTCATCCCGTTATTAATTAAAACGTTAGCTCCATTGCTCTAAATTATGCATTTTTACCTCATACGGATCATTATGGAGTCGAATGTTGAAGTCGATGTTCATACATTGGTGACCTGTGATATAAATTGACCCCCCCCCTTTCAGAAGTTTTACGTTCTACGTATGTAAAAGCCACTATTTTTTTCGAACTTTTCATTCTTTGTAAGCTTCATAATCGATGCAATTCATTTTGAATTTTAAATTAAGAGAAACGAAAAGAAAATCGAATACGGAAAATACGATTTTGGGCATTAGTCGAATGGCTACGAGTGATACTCAAAGAAATCGAGAAAAATATGATGCCATGTATGCATTACTTATATGTATGTATGTTTGTATTCAGACGAATGTATGTTTCTATTGGGAAATTTTCGTAATAGGGTTTATAGACAAATTCATAATTTACTGAGCATTGTTTGATGCGCAAATTTAACAATTTGGTAGCTGTCCCAATTAATGACGATTACTCAATTTTTTTTAAATTCATCGTAAGTGAATACATTTCAACTGAAATGCAAGTGAACATTTTGAAGTAAATGAAATAAGCATTTTTTTGTCAAGATGTACACTAGAAAACAGAAATATGTAGATTACAAAATAAAAAATTCCAGTACGGGTTGGAAAAGTTAGCTTCCCTATTTCTTGGTTTTAAGATTTTAGCTAATTTTACTGGAGAACACGAAGTTAAAATGCGAAAAACCCGGTTAGAGAAGAATCATCAGTACTGAATTTCAATGGAAATTTCGCCAAATTAGTCAGATACAGCCAGAATGGCTTAATTTGGGACGACATATTTTTGGTCGCCAAATTTGGCTTTATTTCGTCCAAATGTCACGAAGCTTAACGATAAATGCAACGTTAATGTATATGACTATGATCGCTTATGCTTGTGATCGGAAAAATGGATACAACAATGAAAGATAATTAGTGAGAAATCATGTTCACTAAAACTCATAAATTAATCCCTGATTTTTATTAATCTGCTGCCTAGATTTAGTATACATTTTAAGAAATATACATATTTTATATGTGCAACGTTATACACAGAAGTTTCGAAAATGACGGTTAAAAGAAAGTAATTCAAATGTATAGAGTTATTCAGCTTAATTCTATGTGGAAAATTCGCATAAAAATAACCCGGATGCTTCCTAATATTTTCCTAATAACGATATAACAACAACTCAGAGGAATAAAGGTATCAAGTTTGATAGAGGAGTATAGCAGATTATCTATGAGTATGTGTTACATACGTGTTATAAACGTTTACCTGTTTCCATATCAAATAAGTGTGGACTGTGCCAGACGAGCAAGTCTTTGAAGGAGCATTGAAGTTTTCTGCCGCTAACTCGATGGATCAAGTTCTCAAAGATCGGAGCTAAATTAAAAATATCGAAATCTCTCAAATACATCCGGGGTAATTCTATATCTTTACCGTAGATTCTCTTATCCAATGGTTTCTCTTTACTTTTAACATTTCTGAATTATTATAAAGAACAACAAATTATGCTGCCTTCAGTTATGCACTGAACAGCTTTTGTCTTTGCAAACAAAGGTTACAAATTTCCCTAAATCAACTTTTATTATTGGAAAAGGAAGATCTGTAAAATGTACAAAAATCAAAGAAATTAGTAAAACAATCATAGAGCAGTTAGGATCAGAAGCTATCATTCTTTTGGCACTAACAGGTACTGCTGCATTTAATGTCAAAGACAAGGTAACTCACTCAGTGCTTAAAGAAATCGTGTTTTAAATAGTTCGCTAATTTAAAAAGTCAGCACTATATCTACAGCTCAGAATGGATACAGTGTTATTTCTAATTATTGACGAATTTTCAATGATAGGATGTCATCTTATTGCTGACCTTGAACAAAGATATCGCGAAGGTAAAATACATAGCATTTAGCCTTTTAGAGGCTTATTTGTTTAAATCCTTGGACGTATTAGGTAGTTAACATCGCGTAAAAGACATCCCTCTATATAAGAGACATTCTTTAAAAGTCATTTGGATTCTTCGCGGAAAAAATAAATGCTTAGAGCTTTTTAAAAATGTTTCACATTAACAAACTCATTGAGACAAAACGACGATCAGCAGACACAGTTCCGAAAGACTCTGAACTCACTTTGCATGAGTCAAGTTTTTGACTACCTCTCACCCCTTATGCAACGACGCAAAGATATACTGCTTTTGGCTAACTTGAATGATTTGAAGGTGCCATATGTTTTCAAAACCAAGCAAGCTAATTAATATAACCAAGAAATACTTCTTAAATCAAAGCAAGGACCAATAAACAAGAATTTTAGCAGATCATAATGATTAAATAGCAAGATGGAGTGAAGATGATCACGCGTCTGGACTTCAGTCTAGACTTTCCTCAGCAGCTGGATGCAGGGTTATGCATTATGCTACATATCAATATCTGAACGGAGTAAGAATTGGTAAACGTAAGTACGATGAAAGATATTGCCTATGGCCCACGTTTTCAACCTCGAGGTTTGCCACAGGCCATAATAGTTGATTTTGTTGAGTATCATGAGCCATTTCTAACTGTAATTTTTTTTATCAAACCTATTTGTAAATAATGGAAATAAGAAAAAGCCTCATTCACACGAAGTTAGTCACCTTTAACTGTTGCATACCTTGCCACCATACATAGATCCTCGAGTTTAACATTGTCAAAAACTGCTGTGGATATCCATCTAAAGGTGTTGTCACATAAAACAACTTATGTCATTTTTACTATAGTTTGTCATTTAGAGAAGGTTCTAATGAAAGCAATTTTCGCTAAGGACAGACTTTACCCAAATTAGAAGTATGGAGCACTTGCTGACAGATTAGAAATTGTGCATTACCCGTGGCAACTCACGACTAAGTTAAACACTTTAAAATGAGGTATCGACGATTGTTATTTCAAACTTACTTTTATACTATTAAACAGCAATCTAGAAAATAAAACATTTTTTTTAAATAATATCTTTTAAGTTTACACGCCTCCATGCTCCGACATTTCGGACTGACGGATACTAGTTTTAGAAGTATGCAGCTGAAAGACGTTTTTGTATCCAAAACATCAGTTTAAAATTCAATAAAACTTGAGTGTAAAATATGCGTTTGATTGAACAATTTCATCCCTTCTTAGATAGTTCACGAACCAGATCGAGTTTTAATCAGGACAAGATATTAAAACTAAAGAAACAGATCTCTCAGATCTCCTACGATGAAAATTGTCTATAAGGCATTTTTTTCTTGTCTGTGTGATTCCGTCTTACAAGGAGAGGGCCAACCTTGTTAATCATAGATTTTGATCATTTTAATATATGTTGTAGAGTAGAGACCCCTTAGTGTCAGGTTCAACGGGTTTTATCCAACGCTCCTTAGTTCTTGAGAAACCGGGGGTCTAGTAATAGTACACATCTTAAATACTTACATTGCAATCACAATGACAGGTTGGTCGTAGCTCAGTTGGTACAGCGTTCGCTGGCTGATCTGCGGGCCCGGATTCGGTACCCGAAAGCCCTACATTTGTTTTGCTCATATTTTGTTTTATGAATATACTTGTAATTATAATTTAATAATTTCAATTACAAATTTTAATATCATACATAAATTATAATGTTAACAAACTTAAATTTATCATTTTTTATATTTAAACTATTATTTCTCATCCTTTAAAGAGGTTTGAAAAGAAATTAGATCTATTATTGAATGACAAATATTCCAAAATCGTGACAAAATCTGTTGTGGTGCCATCTAGTTATGATAAAAGAATATTCAAATAAAATAAAAATAAACGCAGAAAAAAGATAAAGGTGAAAGCAAAATAATTGAAAGCGCAAGCATACGTATTACAAATTTAAAAATCTTTAATATGCAAAAAATCGGTTGTAATTTAATTCTGATGCTATTTTAACGTAATTATGCTTGTTACTTTAAAAACAGAATAATAGTATTATCGCATTGACTTCCTTTGTTAAAGCAATGTGCAATTGATGTTTCTTTAAAATCACGAATTGACAAAATTGCTCAATATCATTGCATCGATAAAGAATATATTAAATACATTTTAAAAGTGATTTTTAAAAAGATTAGCAGTTTTATGATGTTTTATACAACTATTTAGTTAAAAGTAAAAAATTAAATAGGTTAAAATTATAATTGATATACAATATTATAAATTTTTATTTACAATAAGATTATTAATTATACTTACAAGTATATTTATAACACAAAAAATGAGAAAAACAAATGTAGCGCATTCAGGTATCGAACTCGGGCCCACGGCTCAGCCGGCAAACGCCATACCAACTGAGCTACGACCAACCTATCATTGCGGTTGCAATGTAAGTATTTAAGTTGTGTACTATTATTAGACCCCCGGTTTCTCAAGAACTAAGGAGCGTTGGATAAAATCCGTTGAACCTGACACTAAGGGGTCTCTACACTACAACATATATTAAAATAATCCAAATCTGTGATTAACAAGGTTGGCCCTCTCCTTGTTAGAAGAAGGTTTTACTGTATATCATTTTTGAAAGTCTCCAATACATGGATTGTGGATTAACGATATTAAATGGTAAGTGGATTATTTTACATACAAATAGAGATTCATTAAAAAAAATATATCACAGCCTCCGACGCTTCTTTAAAAATGAAGATTATAAACATATAAAAAGAAAATCTATAAGCTATTATAAAGCTATAAAGCTATTTTAGGTCAGAACTCTTTTGAACCACAGAACAATTTTTAACCATATCAACGTAAAAAACTATGTTTTCTAGAAATTCAATCAGTCCGGACCAGACTCGGGCTAAGATTTACATTTTTCCCCGTCGAGATGAACTTTTTTTTCTATGGGTCGTCTCGAGACCGTGTCTGGATATTTCGACCCATGCAGACCTCTAATAAAGGCCTCCAGCATAATTTGAAAGAAGGTTTAACTTAAAATCCATACGCTGCCATTTTATGTCCACCGGAGAGGCACTGTCTCAAACCGACTTTTAATAACGTACAATTTGTGGATGATCTCTATCCTGCATTCAAAACGAGTCAATAACTCGTAGCTCAGAGGCATGGGAAAATGGAGCAAGTTGCGTATTTTGAATTTTAATAACTCTGCGAGTTTTGCAGATACCGATATGAATTTTCTTTTTGTTTAATTCAGGAAGGGTTAAGAGAAAATTTCCTAATTGGAAATTTTACCTGACGGGGGCCGTATAAAAAATTAGTTTTTGTATTTTCTCAAATAGAACCCCACGGAGTTACAAATTATGTCATTAAATTTGGCACCTTTTTTTATGAAACTTTGCAAATGGAAGTATGTGCCTAGGGGCTATATTTATGGAGATAGCCTATTGTTTCGATATTTATGAATCACCCTGTATATCAGTGGCGTGGCGTGAAAATTTTCGGTGGTCATCGCAATTATTTAAGTTTGTGGTGAAAAATTATTAACTCTAAAATTCAATGGTTGAATGTTCAAAAAAGAAACTTTAAATCTTACCTTCACTTATACATGAACTCCAAATGTTCTGCTAAAACTGGATCGTAGAGTTTTAAAAGCTTATTAAGAGTTTTAAAATATTGCTTGGTCATCGCCGCATCCAGCGATGACCGGACGCCACGCCACTGCTGTATATACTATATAATGAAGAAAATTAGTTTAGCAAGAAAATGCAAAACAAGTTGAAATTTCGCCTCGATTAATACATAAAAGCAGCTGATCCGAATGTGCAAATGTCAATCGCGGAATCGGAACGTAACGAAAGATGTTGATCTTCACTAATAGGGAAAATGCTGACATGTATTTTATCTACATAACTGCAAATAGAAATTGCTCAGAGGCTCAACGATTCTACGGTGAGCGGTTTCCCACATTACTTTTCTCACTTAATCATTCTGTGTGTGTTTTTGCCTAGTATAACAAAACCACCTTCGGTGCCCTATAGTACCTTTGCATTTTAATTCCGACCATGCATTCTTTCATTAAAGTTGTTTGTTTGGATGCGTACTATCACCCTTAAAGTGTTGCCCACCTTTTATGAAACATCCTGTATATATATAATTTTTTTAAGTATGAAAAAAATTATAAATCGTGTGAACCAGGCGATTCGCAGCTATTTCGAGCACTCAAAATATATACTTTTTAAGTTAAAATATAAGAGTTAAATTTTTTAATGAGAATATGTAATATTATTAACTGATGCAAAACTTCTTAAATTATGAACAACTCACCATCAAAAACGTTAATACAAAAAACTGCAATAAATGGCTCAAAGCTTGTCAGAAATTAAAAGTAGCAACATATGTATCAAACTAAAATAAAGTCAAACAGGTTGCACAAGGAACAGCCATTGTAGCATTTTCTAGTTCTAATACTTTCTGATTACTCTGATGAAAATAAAATGAAAAGTCCTACCAGTATTCTTCTGCCCAAAGGACCCAATGCACGTGGCTCACGTCGGTTTGATCCAAAAGAAAATAAGCACTAAATTAACTTCAGCTACGTCTTGAATAAAGAAGATGTATTGTAATCCTGGTTAGATGCAGTTATACAGCACTAACTAGTAAAACACTAATTTAAATTATAAAAATTATTTACAGAATTTAAGTAAATATTTTCTTTTGTTGTTAGATTAAATGTTTTAGGTTGGAATGTTTTTTATTAGTTCGTTAGTCTTGTCAGTATTCTTAGATATCCGGTCACAAACACCTTTCATTGGTGAATTCAGTTCTAATCTATGTCGTTTCCGCTCAATCAGTTCTGGTCACGGAGAGAAAAGGGGGCACTAGTTGTGCTCAGGGCGTGGAGCATGGTGGGATTTTCAGGGCGTAGAAGAAGCGTGGAATTTCGCAACATCCTCTCACCTTGTGTACTTCAGAAGGAACTCAAAACTTCTAGTTGAAGTCGCTGAGGGCTTTCACAATTTGTCCAGTTCTGGTAACCAAAGTGGGGATGGAAGCATGGTCATTAGATGTGATCATTTCCTCACTGACTATAGTCTTGGTTATTTCTAGAACATCTTTACTATGTTCACTTCTGGTGGTGTTAGATTTAAGTTTTTGTCGAATTATGTTGTCTGATGATAAATAATTATTAGTATCGAGTTTCAGAGAACATTCGTTGTAGTTGTAATGTGTTAAAAAAAATTCCATTTTCAGTCTCTATGTTTGCTAATCGTACAAATTTATCTATTCCTGGGTAGATTTCAATTATTTTTGCTAAAGGGCAGTGAATACGTCGTTTATTTTTTGTCTTCTAGAACAATAATGTGGCCTATTTGTAATTGTTTAGAACACTCTTTGTTGAAAGCTTGCTGACGCAATTGTCCTAGGTATACGGTTCTATATATATTCCTTATATCATCTCTAATTCTTTCTCTATATATTGCTCGGCGGCAAGATCTTTTGAAGTCTAGAGCTTCAATGCCAGGTTTTCCTGAGGTAGGCAACTTCTGTAGAAAGATCAATAGGTGGGGGGGAGGGGTAAAGGTACTAGCTCTGTATTGTCTTCTGAAACATAAGTGATCGGGCTTGAGATTATCACCTGTTCACAGCCATATAGTATTTTGCTTAGTTCTGTATAATTCAAAGAGGCTTGTCCCAAAACTTTTTTACTTTCTTCTATCTTCAATAGAAGAAAGTATTGTAATCGAAATTTTTTTCGACTCCCAGTTTTTGACGGATTTACACGTTTTAGAGGTCAAAGATCTCAAAAACATGTTTGTAGAATATGTCCGTGTGTCCGTATCTCCGTGTGTTCGTATGACTGCGTGTCAGGATGTCCGTGTATCCGTATGTCGCCATTGTACCATCGAAAGATTTATGAAGTTATGCATAGAATTGAACCAATTTTTTTTTTAGTTTTTGGCTATAGCAAGCAGGTCCTCCCTAAATTTGGAAAACATCCGCCGGAAGAGGGCGCTGTAATAGCGATTTTTGTACCATTTTGAATATTGTACCATCGAAAAGGGTATGAAGTTATGCATAAAATTGAACCAATTTTTTGTGTTGTATAGTTTTTTGGCCATGGCAAGAAGGTCCTCCTTAATTTGGAAGAATTCCGACGGAAGGGGGTGTTGTAATAACGATTTTTGTGACATTTTTGTTATTGCTCCATCAAAAAATGTATGCATTTATGCATAGAATTGAACCAAACTTGTTTTTAGAGTTTTTAGCTATAGAAAGCATGTTCTCCCTTAATTTAGAAAAATTCCGACGGAAGGAGACGCTGTAACATCGATTTTTGTACTCTTTTCAATACTGTACCATCGAAAACTGTATAAAGTTACGCATAAAATTAAACCAAATTTTTGTGTATGTTTTTAGCCATGGCAACAAGGTTCTCCCTTAATTTGGAAAAATTCCGACGGAAGGGGCCACTGTAATAGTGATTTTTATGCCATTTCCATTATTGTACCATCGAAAAGAGTATGAAGTTATGTATAGAATTGAACCAAATTTTTGTGTATATTCTTGGCTATGCCAAGCATGTCCTCCTTGAATTTGGAAATATTCTGCTGAAAGGGAGCACTATAATATTGATTTTTGTATAATTTTCTGGATTTTTCGTAGTTCATTTGTGCATTGGCGGCTCGTAAAGCGACGGGAACTTCGCATCCTAATAAGCCGTCTATTCGCGAACAGCTGATGTACAAGAGAGTAACTGAAAAATATTGATTTTAATAAAAATCATGATCAAGATTACCTCGTTTTTACTCCGATTAATTGACTAAAGCAGAAATGTAAGATGAAAGACAAAGTTGGTATAGTATTGAAGTAATAATATTAAAATATTGACATTTGTAACTACATTTTGAAATATTAAGATGTATTAGATAGAAGAAAGTTTTGGAGTTGGCACATTCAACTAGTTTAGTATTTCTTTCACCATCCTCACAAGGCGTTCCCACCACCCTCCGTACCATGGCTTTGAAGATGATTGAACTTACATAGTATTTCCTGAGTGGAAGCTGTTCTGCTGATGGAGTTCCAATCTGTACTTGAGAGTGCTTTGTGGATGCCGACGAAATTCTTTCCATTGTAGGAATATATTGCATAAAATCTACCTCGTCGGGCAATAAATCTTCTTAGAGACTGTATGAAGCATTCAGTAGATAAAGAGATAACTATTTCCAGTTAAATGTCTCATTAAACAGACCACGTGTACAAAGCTATCCAAACTTTTGTGCCATCGGAAAGATGAAGTGGACCGGCCAGATCGACTCCCACTACCTCAAATATGGTTGCTTCTGTAACTCTGTCTTCAGATGGGGTTCCAGGTTCGATTTCCACTCTAAGTGTTTGAAATCTTTTGAACTTAACACATTTGCGAAGGACATTCTTGATACATTTTCTTGATTTTAATATCCAGAAATTTTCTCTAAGCTGAGCCATTAGAATGCTAACACCAGTATGGTGGTTTTCAAAATGTTTTCCATACATAAATCTTACATCTTACGACGATAGAGTGAGTTAGGATCACCTGATAACGAATATCGTTTTTGTCGTTTTTATGAATGATGTTTGTCTTCGTTCCTTATGTGCCCAATTTTATTTTCTAGTGGCCTTAAAGCTATTATTTTTGTATATTTTCCTCACGAAGAGGATATATTTTTTGTATCAGTCTGCGTAATGTATTTTCTGCGTTCTCAGATTCATCGACTGATATGACAGGAAATGAACTTATTTCTTTCTTTTTTGAGTTATGGCAAAATCGATACATCCATGCAATTATTCTTACGTTCTTTTTATAAGCAAAAAAATATCGATAATATCGATTCTAATCATCTTCTTCTTTATATAGGATTGTTTTCTTTATTTGTTTGCTTATGTATTCTTCATCAGGCTGTTCTTCAGATTAGGTCACTGGGTTTCTGGTAAATAGATCCAATCTGGACCCTCCCACCATTTCGAATTCATCAACTGATCGCAGGAGCATCCTCTTGATGGGAGATCAGCAGGGTTTAAATTTCCGCGGTATGTGTCTCCAAAGTCGATTTTTGTCAAGTTTTTTATTTACAAAACTCTGTTGTGGACAAAGGAATCCCGAGATTATTCTCCTAGGATCCACCATAAAGCTGTCAAGAAATACTCCAGAATGTTTTGTTTTCCGGTTTTAACTTCAAGTCATCATGATAGTTTTGGCGAGTCTAACCCCAAAAATGCATGAGAACTGCTCAAAATGCGGAATCGGGAATTCTTGATTGGGAGCTATTCAGCTTCCTGCATTCGCTAACTGAACTCTAGCTCGTTCTGGAGTTTGTGTACTGATATAGACGCAGGTGCCATGTGCGCGTTTACTTGAATCTCTATATACAGTCGAGGAAAAAAAAAGTAAACACCTCTTACTAACTCTTCAAAAAATGATTGTAGAAGAAAGTTACTGGTACCAAACAATTGGTAATAAAGCCTACTTTTAAATGATGTATATCAAATTTGCTTAGGGAGCCATCTACATATTAAAACGAACCATAATTTTGTTTGTTTCAATAGCACTACACAATCCTGACAGCATAAATGTACCCTACACCCTTCAATTAGCCTAAAAATAAATTTTTATGCAATTCGTACAATAAGTTTCCTAGAAATAAATTGTTTTAAAACGAGCGTATTTTAGAGGCTGTATCCGAAATTAAAGTTCGGTACTTGATTGTTGACCGAGAGAGCCTCCCTTCTTGATCAAGGCATCTTACGCGCCATTCAAGCAGTCATTGAAGACTCCTAGATTAGAGGATAGCATAAGAAATTTCAAAATATCACTTCTATCAGAGACGGCCCCTTAAACCAACATTTTGCCGTGTTTTAAGCATAATTAGAAAACTACTTCGATGAAAAATGTGAAATTTTCGATTTCCATAAAGCAGGACTTAATAATCTGAATCCATCAAAAAAATTGTAGGTTGTAATTCATAATTTTTTTAATATTAATTTCATAATTCATAATTCATATCATAAAATTATAAAAATTACAAATTCATCGTATTTATGTTTGGGTATTTTAGTATTACTGCTACACAAAAAAATTAGTACATTAGGAGTATAATTTCAGGAGATATTAAGGAAAATATGAAAATGTAATTTAACATTAGAAGCGCACAATTTTGAATGTTTATAATTCAAAAACCTATCTCAAATGAAAATCAAATTTCAAAGTAATTGCTTAAGAGGCGCAAAGGGCCAACACAGTGAAAAAACGTTCCATGCCGGTACTCGAACCCGGGCCATCAGTATAGCGCACTGACGTTCTGCCGACTAAACCACGTGGAACGATTCCCAGCCTGGAAGATTTCTCACTATTACATGTTGGCAAGGCTACAAACGCAGCACAAGATAGAATATTTATCGTGAGTCATCCGACCTACGGCGAACACGAAACTTAATTAAATACGGCATCGATAGAAACTATATTAATACATGGATCCAGAGAGAAACATTCGTCTTGCATACAATATTTCAAATGAAAATCAAATTTTAAAGTAATTGCTTAAAAGGCGCAAAGGCCAACACAATAATTTCCATGTATTAATATAGTTTCTATCGATGCTGGATTTAATTAAGTTTCGTGTTCGCCCCAGGTCGGATGGCTCCACAATAAATATTCCATCTTGTGCTGCGTTTGTAGCCTTGCCAACATATAATAGTGAGAAATCTTCCAGGCTGGGTATCGTTCCATGTGGTTTAGTCGGTAGAACGTCAGTACGCTACTGATGGCCCGGGTTCGAGTCCCGGCATGGAATCTTTTTCACTGTGTTGGCCCTTTGCGCCTCTTAAGCAATTACTTTCAAATTTGATTTTCATTTGAAATATTGTATGCAAGGCGAATGTTTCTCTCTGGAATAATTTCCATATATCAAAAACCTATCATTCAAATGATTTGAAATTTGTTGTCTAGGCATAGTTTGAACCGAAGATTTGAAATATCTCGTTAAAATTCGGTATTGCCATTGAAAAAAAATGAAGTTTGGGTTCATTTTAATATGTAGATGGCCCCCTAAGCAAATTTATATACATCATTTAAAAGTAGACTTTATGTCCAATCGTTCGGTACCAGTAACTTTCTTCTACGATAATTTGTTGAGGAGTTAGTAGGGGTGTTTATTTTCTTTCCCCACGACTGTACATTAGAGCTTTTTGACTCGATATATAATTGATCTTCTTAGACTAACCATTTTATTTCTGTATCTGATTGTTTAAATTCTATATGTGATACGTTTAATAGTTCGAGAGATTTTCTAAGAATAGGATGTCAGTGCCTGTGCCATTCGAAAGAGTTTTAAATTTTATTTATAAATTTATTAATACTGTCTCTAATGACAGCTCTTTCTCTTTTCGCGATGACTTACTTTTCTGCATCGTTGAATAAAAATATCTAAGTGGTTTTTTCTTTTCTTCCTTTTAATAACAATACTTTTTATATTCATGTTTGTAGCCCAACCGCATCACAATACTTGGTTTCCACATTTTGCATTTCCTAGTTCTAATCCTTTTGTATTACTTCAATGAAAATAAAATGTCCTACCTGTAGTCTTACACCCCGATGCAGTTGGATCACGTCGGTTTAATAAAAAAAAAATAATAATAACCACTAAATTAACTTCAGTAAGTCTCGAATAAAGAAAATGTATTATAATCCTGGTTAAATATAGTTACACAGCCCTAACTAGTAAAACACATTATACAATTAAATCATGGAAATTATTTACAGAATTAAAGTTAATATTATTCTATTGTTATTAGGTTAGAGTGGGGAGCAGAAATCTTTTTGTGTGTTGTCGTTTGCGCAATGTGAATCTGTAATCGCCATTCAACGTGCCACTGGGCGAGAAAGGTTCGTCTTTTCCTTAACATGGAGCTACCTCGAATTTGGATAGGTTGCAGTGGACCAGATGACTTGATGTTACGCAGACTGGAACCTAGGTTACCTGATATGGCCATGCAATTTCTTCCTTTCCGGTTTTGTAAAAGATAAAGTTTATGTGCCACCATTACCCAAAAATTTATATCAACTTAAACAACGGATTTCTACTTCTGTACTATCAATTACCAGTGACATTTTGCAATGTGTTTGGCAGTAATTTATATACTGTCTCGAGACATTATACGTGTAACTAAAAGAAGTTATGTCGAACACTTATAAAAAAGAACTTCGGTATTTTTCCTTTGTATTAATGTATTACTTACAATTCTGTGTTGTTTATTTATGAAAATATATATCAGTTTGAAAAACCCTATATATCACTAATTCAGCTTTTTTCATGATTATTTGTATATTCTTTTTCTCCTGGCTTAGACATTCCATACAAAGATATAGTTACTGCATCTGTTGTTCATTATTAAACACTTACCCAAAATGGAAATTATTTAAAGTTATTCATTTTTTTGTAGTTCGAAATTTTCTTCTTTTGTGGAAAAGTCTAGATATTTGGTAATTCACATTAAACACACTATCATGGATTTACACAAATCATTGCACAGATGGGACTCCTACAAAAACGGTTATTTACTTTTGTAGTTCAGGTTATTTTTAACGATTTCTTTATATTAAATCTTCATATTAAATAAAATTTCAATAAATAACTAGTGCTTTAAACATTTAGTTGAAGTATACTTGTGTAAATATCCCTTTACAATTCAAATAGTCCATCAGATTACGTCCTTTCAGTAATATCAGGGAACGCATTATAACAAACTAAACTAAAACTACATTTAGAGTTCTCTAAACGGGATATGAATTTCAGATTCATGCAGCGAAAAATCATTAAGCATAAACGCGTTACTTGTATCATTAAACATAATTTGAATTTCATATTAGTGAGATTTATGTTCAAGTTTTAAAAAAATTTATTCAACGGATGTGTTAAGCAAAATTTTAATTTTTACTTTCTTCTGTCTTTACAAGAAGAAAGTATTGGTTTCATGAAAATTTTCGAATTCCAGTTTTCGACGGATTTACATGTTTTATGGGTCAGAGATTCCAAAAAACATGTTTTTACAAAATGTCTGTCTGTGCGTCTGTGAGTCTGTCTATCTGTATGTCACACAAATTTTGCGGGCGCTCTACCTCAATAACTAATGCACGCAATTTAATAAAAATTTATATTCAGGTAGTCCCTGATATAGATTGGAGCTGATTAGTTTTTGGTGTAAATCGCCCTGCAGGTGGTGCTGCAATGTAGCATTTTGCAGGATTTTCGCAAAAGCTCTTTCTCAAGAACTAATCCACGAATTTTTATAAAACTTCAGATTCCGTTAGTCCTTGACATGAATGGATGCTGTTTTAGTGTAAATCGCCCAAAAGGTGGCGCTGCTATGCTGCATTTTGCAGGATTTACACTATATTCGCAGTAGCTCTATCTCAAGAACTAATGCACACATTTTCATCGAACTTCGAATTTAGTTAGTCCTTCATATGAAATGATGCTGACTACGTGTTGGTGTAAATCGCCCAATAGGTGGCGCTGCTGTGCTGCATTTTGAACTATTTCCTCAATAGCTCTATCTCAAGAACAAATGCATGAATTTTCATCAAACTTCAGATTTAAGTAATGTTGATTAATACTGCTGCTTATTATGTGTTGTTGCAAATCGCTCAACAGATGGCGCTTCTATGCTGCATTTGTCATGATTTGCACAATACCTCTATCTCAAGAACTAATGCACGAATTTTCCTCAAACTTCATATTCAGTTAGACGTTGACATAAGTTGGTGATAATTAGGTTCTGGTGTAAATAACCCAATAGGTGGCGCTGCTATGCTACATTTTGTTGGATTTATACGATTTCAGTGACAGTCATACCTCGAGAACTAATGCACGGAATTTCATATTTTTAGAATACTAATGATGAACACAGATTGGCACTGAGATAGTGAATTTTGAAGTATTGACATGTATGAGATAGAAGAAAGTTTTGTGATAGCAACAACATACTAGTTTTAAATTGTTTTAGGTGTTTTTAACTGTCAATATTGATGTTGTACTTTCATTCCGTAGTGATGAATATATCTACTAAGCGCTTTTAACATATGCATTTTTCTTAGCCAAAGTCAAGAAATTTATTTTGCGAAGTAGAACATGATGTTAACATATAAGTTGGTACCGCTATATTTTTTTAATATAGATAAAAAGGAAAAATTATTTCTTTCAATTTCACATAAATATAATGCAACTCCATCATTGATAAGAGCATTGAACAATTATAAGTATATCGAATATGTGTAGGCTAAATGCAGGAAAAAATTCAAAGTTCAATTTGTTTTCTATTGTTAAAAATTAAATTATTCACTAATTACTTTAAGATGAATATCAAATTAGCCCCCATACCAGTTGAATAAAGTAATAGTACATAGGATTATAAAGCAAAAATTTCTCTTGTTTAGAGTTCAATGTCAGCATATAAATAATTTATGTCTACTAGTTCAATTAAAATGTAACTAAGAAAATGCTTGGAGTCACGTCTATTACAACAATGTTCAGAATGCAAATTTCTTCTTTAATCTATAGAACTAAAAAAATTCATAATATACAGTATTTCATTTGCTGCATTATTTTCAGCAAAATTAAACTAGAGATTCGAAAATTTAAAAAAGCCTTTTAAAATAATTGTAATAAAACTATATTTGTACCATTTTATATTGTCATCCAATAAATTATCAGCTTTTAAATTTGTTGGTAAGCGCTTCTAAAAAACAGCTCTCTTAAACTACTAAAATCTCGATTTGTTGTAAGCACTTAATCATCTAATACTTTATCTTTACTCATATTATTCTTTAAAATCCCTTTTTATCATCAAAGTTCATCAATTTGCGAAACCTGTATGTGGCGTCTTTTAAATCTTCTGATACGATGTCTCGATCATCTGTGAATAATAAATCATGGGTGTGCTTATAATCATTCAGTTTCAAGCCAATTTTATGTCATTTTTTCGTCCATTCTTTGAATCAGATATTAATATATTTTTTAAATAAAGTTTGTGAGAGATATTAACCCCGAAAAAGGCCTTTGCTAGTAATAAAAATTTCAGAAAATTTAATTTAACCTCTAATTCAACAGCTCTTTCTGTAATGAACTTCTTTAATTAAATTATATATCGTTTCATTTATATTTTTCAAAGCAAACTTCTCGCTGCGCTGTCACGAGCTTTTCAAGATCTACAAATATAAGTTCTGTTGCTCTTTTTGTCTTTCTGTTTATCGAGAATCTGTCTTAAGACAGAAAATGTGATCGATGGAAGATCTACCTGCTGAAAAGCAACATTTTTCTTCAATTTCTTCATATTCGTCATCTAGTCTATTTCTTAACTGTCTTCTGAATATTTTTATTTAACGTACTTGCAATACGTATTCCTCTGTAATTGCTGCAGGATCTTTTGTTCTCTTTCTTAAAAAATATGGCATTAAATACATTTTCTTTATTTCTTATGATATTTGATCTCCTGACAAGATCCTATTCTACAATTATCTTAATATTCTTTCAATACTTTTATTCTCCATAATTTAGCAATTTAAACTTTATTCCACCAGGTCTGGGTGATCTGCAAATTTTTTCTTCACTTTCTTTTCCAACAACTGTACTTAAGATTTGAAATTCAGTGTTTTGACGTTCAAACTCATCTTAATCTTTAAATGCACCCATGTTCTCCTTGAGATATTCCTCAAAATATGCCCTCCTATAACTAATCATAATCCTATTAAGTTTCTTTTTATAATAAATATTAGTTCTCATTCCCTTTAACATCGTAAGTTTTCTGAGGCTTAACACCTAGTTAGATATTTATGATAGTACACTTTCTATGCCATTCTTCATTCTTTCATCGTCTTATTTCTTTGAATATATATTTTGTCTTACTTTTGTATATAACCTATTATATTTGTTCGAATTATCTGTTATTATGTGCCAAAATGTTGGCAACGCACTTGTTCTGCGAATGTAGGTAACCATAGAAACGTAATTCGTTTCGTCTTTCTAGTTTATGTTCTTGTCTTGCCTTGTGTGCACGCATCGTTTCGCTTGTCAACAATAAAATAAATACAGTCCTTAAGATTATGTGAGTTTATTAATTAGTTTAATACGCATCGCTTACAAAATGGTCCGTCGAGCCGGAGAAAGATGCGGTACTTTTCGCAATTTAAAAAAAAATTCTGTGACTGTATAATGAACTATTATCTCCAGTTCTTTCATCAAAGTTTTATGGAATGACGATTTCGCAAGCATGTATGCTTCGATTAATGGGATGAAGAAATCGTCTACTCTGCAATAAGGTAGGAAATATTTATTATGTACTTTACTGTATTATAAGATTTTGAAATGGAATCTATTGAAAAGGTCAAAAAGAAACGTTTCACATTAAGAACGTCTGTAACAAAATTGATTAGTAAATTCGAAACATTAATAAATGACAAAAATATAGAAATTGATAATTACTCAGAAATATTAGAACAATTGAATGATAAAGAACAATCGCTAAAAAACTTAAATAATGAAATGGAATCTGCCATTACTATAGAGAAAGATTATGAAATAGATATTAACACTAGTGAGGAATATCATGATAACATTATGAAGACTAAATTTAAAATAAAAAAACAAATTAAATGTTTAGAAGAGAGTAAAGTTCCCAGTGCATTTCAATTAAAACCTACTCTAATAAACAACGCAATAAACATTAAATTACCTGAAATTCCACTTCCGAAATTCTCCGGGAAGTCCGAAGAGTGGAATACGTTTAAGCTACAATTTAACAACTTAATAACCTCAAATGAACAACTTTCGGATGCTCAAAAACTGCATTATTTATCAGCTGCATTAATAAATGATGCAAGGGTTATGATTACAACAGAAGATACGTTTTCATCTTTGTTCCAAGCGTTAAAGGACAGATACGAAAATGATAGAGTAGTAACAGAAATACACATTAATTCACTTTTAGACGCAGATAAGCTCACGCAGCCTTCCGCTAAAGACCTACGAAATTTAGTTGACAATGTAAGAAAACGCATTCGCGCATTAAGCGTTTTAAACTATAATAGAAACAATCTTTCCGATGTTTTAATATTAAACATCATTCTTCAAAAGTTAGACAAGGATACTCGAAAAAATTATGAAATGAGTATAAGTGCAAACGAAGTACCAAAATTAGATGAATTAATTTTATTTTTGGAGAAACGTTCTCAAATTTTGGAAAACATCCATAAATGCACTTCCATAAAACCCTTCATTAAGGATCAGAAGCGTTCATGCAATTCTAAGTCATTAACCTTGTTAGCAGAAGGTCCACACAATTGTTTAATGTGTAAGGGTGACCACATTTTAATGAAATGTTCGCAATTTTTGAATTTGCCCGCTAAAAAAAGGTTCAATATTGTTAAAACGAGAAGACTTTGCTATAATTGTTTATCATCTGTTCACAACATTAGCCAATGTAAAAGTTTAAGTACGTGCAAAAGATGTAGCAAGCGTCACCACAGCTTGATTCACCTGGAACGCGGTGAAGAAGGTATTGATACTAATCAGGCGATACCAACTCAAAGCAGAAGTAATCTTAGTAGTAACTTGTCGCCAACCGCAACCACATTTTCTCCTCATAGTTACACAAATAGTCAGATGTCTGTCACCACCTTGGGTGAAAATGCACATTCATTTGATAACACGCATTCAACCATAAACAATACTGTAATGAATATGACATCTTCTTTTAGTAAACAAGTACTGCTTTCAACCTCGATAATATATGTACAAAATGCTAGAAGAGAATTTGTTCCTCTTAGGGCATTGCTAGATTCAGGATCTCAAAATAACTTTATAACGAAGGAATGTACCGAGTTATTGTTCTTGAAGGGAAAGAAAATAAACGCATCAGTTTCAGGGCTAAATGGTTCAGTCATGAATATAAAAGAAAGTGTTATATCAACCATCGCAAATGAAAATAGAAGTTTTAGTGAAACATTGCAATTTTTTGTTGTTCCTAAAATTACGCGCATAACGCCAGCTACATATCTAAACATCATGCCCATTACGCAATTACAGACATTTCAGTTAGCTGATCCACAATTTGATAAACCAGGTCCAATACATGTTTTATTGTCCAACAAGGTATTTTTTAACTTAATGGGAGCCAATAAAATAAATATGCAAAATTTGGTTTTTCAAGAAACAGTTTTTGGCTATGTTGCCAGTGGTTCTAAGTCTATGCCACAAGAAAACAATTTCAGTAATTATTGTGGTCTTGTTCGATCTGTGGACGATTTATCCAATATTATGCAGAAATTTTGGGAAATTGAAGCGGTTAATGATACAAATCCAATAAAAAGTAAAGAAGAGCAATATTGTGAGGAACATTTCCTGCGTACACATACCAGAAGGGAAGATGGCAGATATGTTGTAGAAATGCCAATTAAAACTGGTGGGCTTGAATGCTTAGGAAAATCAAAAGAAAATGCAAATAAGCGATTAAATCATTTGCTTAAGCGATTTACGCACAATCCAACCATGAGATTCTTGTATGAAGATTTCATTAAAGAATATAGTAATTTGGGACACTTAGAAGAAATCTCTTTGGAAACTAATCCCAGATTTTCATATTATTTGCCGCATCATGGGGTATACAGACCCGATAAGCCCAGCACGAAATTAAGAGTTGTCTTCGACGGTAGTGCAGCTACCACTAGTGGTGTTTCTTTAAATGATGTTTTATTAAATGGAGGTTCAGTTCAAGATGAGCTTTTCGATATCATTTGTCGATTTCGAACACACAAGTACGCATTTACAGCTGACATCATAAAGATGTATCACCAGATACTAATTGCGGAAAAGCAGAGAGATTTATTGCGCATTTTGTGGAAATGTGAAGAAGAACCGGTCAAAACATTTAAGTTAAAGACAATTACTTATGGAACATCGAACGCTCCATATCTTGCCACGCGGACTCTAAATCAGCTCGCGATTGATGAAAAAGATGATTTCCCGCTAGCATCACGTGCAGTACACCAAAATTTCTATGTCGACGATGTGCTAACAGGAGCTAGCAGTTTAGCAGAAGCCCAACAACTGCAAGCACAATTAATCGCATTGCTTGAACGTGGCGGCATGACATTGCACAAATGGTGTGCTAACTACCCCGAACTGTTAAAAATCACAACTAGTAACAAGGAATATTCATTCATTGATAGTGATGAGGACCAGAGCACTAAAACTCTAGGACTCTTATGGAATCCAGTTCATGACTCCTTTTTGTTTAATTCATCAGTTCAGGAGCCAGTTGTGTACACGAAAAGAACTGTTCTATCAGATATAGCTCGAATTTACGATCCATCAGGATTACTCGGTCCTGGAATAGCTAAGGCTAAAATTTTCATACAGAGACTTTGGTTATTAAAGTTAGGTTGGAACGATCCACTTCCAGATGATGTTAAGGATGAATGGCAACGCTTTATCAGAACGCTTCAACATATAAACAATTTAAAAATCAATCGTTTTGTTTTAAACGAAGGCCATTCGGAAATTGAACTGCACGGATTCTCCGATGCATCCGAGCTCGCATATGGAGCAGCCATTTATCTACGCTGTCCCACAAAAATTAATACATCTTTAAATTTACTGTGCAGCAAGTCTAGGGTTGCACCATTGAAACCTTTGACAATTCCCAGACTTGAGTTGTCTGCAGCTGCCTTATTGTCTCAACTCGTATGTAAGGTAGTGAATCGATTAAAGTTGCATATCAATAAGGTAATTTTGTGGTGTGACTCAACCATCGTCTTAGCATGGTTACAGACTCCTCCTCATGAACTCAAAGGCTTTGTGGCCAACAAAGTTTACAAAATTCAAGAGTTGACCCAGACTTATCTATGGAAACATATACGTTCAGAGGACAATCCAGCAGACCTTGTTTCTCGAGGACTAACTTTTGACAAGTTAATTGATTGTGAACTTTGGTGGCAAGGCCCTTCTTTCCTAAGAGAAGGTGACATCACATCCAATAAGGACATTGACTTGGAACATGAAAAAAACACTATTGAGTTTTCATCAGAGTTAAAACTGAGAAACAATACTACATTAACTTGTTTGAATAATGTTGAATTTGTTAATGAAATTTTAAGTATTAGCAATAATTATACTAAAATATTACGTGTTTTGAGTTATATTTTCAGGTTTTTAGATAATACGAAAAGATCAACTGAAAAAAGAGAGGGACACGTAAGTATAGATGAATTATCAAGAGCAGAAGCTTTTTTGATACGGGAATTTCAAAAAAGCGAATTTAAGGCAGAATATACTGCATTGTTAGAAGGTAAGCAAATTTCTAAGAATAGTAAATTGCGATTGTTAAACCCCTTTTTGGATGCAGATAAGATGCTAAGAATAGGAGGTCGTTTGAATCATTCCGACCTAAAATTTGCTCAAAAACATCAATACATTCTGCCAGCTAAGGGTAAATTGTGTAGCCTGATTGCAATTTACTACCATAAAAAATATCTTCATATAGGTGCACAAGCATTGTTATGCTACTTGAGGCAAAAATTCTGGCCATTACAGGGAAGACATTTAGTTAGGAAAATAACGCATGAGTGTATAAACAATCCTATAGTAAAAAGAGTAGTAAAAACAATCCTATAACTGTGCAACAAATCATGGGTTCGCTACCCACAGAAAGAGTACGTCCTAGCGCACATTTTAACTATGTGGGAACAGATTTTGGTGGCTCCTTCTTTATAAAATATAAGGGACAAAGAAAGGGAATTCTTAATAAGGTGTATTTGGAAATCTTTGTTTGCTTTGTAACTAAAGCAGTGCATCTCGAATTAGTGTCAGAATTGACCACAGATGCATTCATTGCAACGTTAAAAAGATTCATTGCTAGGCGCGGCAAGTGCGCAGTAATCTTTTCAGATAATGCAAAAAATTTTGTTGGAGCAAACGCAGAGTTACAAAGACTCCATAATTTGCTAAGACGTCCGGAAGAGAGGTTGGCAAATTATTTGTCAGAGGAGAATATCACTTGGAAATTTATTCCTCCTCGTGCACCTAATTTTGGTGGGTTGTGGGAGGCAGGAATAAAATCGGTAAAATATCATCTAAAGCGAACAGTAGGTAATGCAAGGCTAACTTTCGAAGAGATATTAACTGTAGTTGCTCAAATAGAGTCTATATTAAACTCACGTCCAATCACTCCATTGTCTTCAGACGTGAATGACTTAGAGGCCTTAACGCCAGGCCAATTCTTAATCGGGAGACCTATGACAGCCATAGTTGAACCAGAATTAATTAATATAAGCGAAAATAGACTGTCTAGATGGCATAGAATTACAAAATGCGTTCAATTGATATGGAATCTTTGGAATAGAGAGTATTTGAATACGCTTCAAAAGCGTTCGAAATGGCAATTTTCAAAAAATAACGTAATCATAGGTACCCTAGTGTTGATAAAGGAAGACGATCTTCCTACAAATAAATACTTACTAGGACGTATTACAAATGTTTTCCCAGGTACAGATGGTAAGATTAGGGTAGTAGAAATCAAAACCTCAAAGGGAATACTTAAAAGAAGTATATCCAAAATTGCTTTATTGCCAAAACAAATTTCAGAGAATTAGTTACGAGCTATTTAAAAAAAAAAAAAAAAAAAAAAAAAAAAAAAAAAAAAAAAAAAGGGGGAGGGAGCTTGGTTGTGAATTTTCTCTTAATTTTTATTGCTGTATTATTTTCATAATTGTATTATTCATTGTTAAAAGAAAATTGTTGTGTTGTATCATATTTACTCAGTCATTTGTAATGTTAATATTTTATTTTCTATTGTATAATTGATTGAAGTTGACCCTTCAATGTCGGGGGGTATGTTCTAATTATCTGTTATTATGTGCCAAAATGTTGGCAACGCACTTGTTCTGCGAATGTAGGTAACCATAGAAACGTAATTCGTTTCGTCTTTCTAGTTTATGTTCTTGTCTTGCCTTGTGTGCACGCATCGCTTCGCTTGTCAACAATAAAATAAATACAGTCCTTAAGATTATGTGAGTTTATTAATTAGTTTAATACGCATCGCTTACAATATTTTTTATTTAATGAGTTTAAATCTGTTTCTTTTTTTCCTTCTCTTCCTTTATCTTCATTTAACCAGTTCATACTGTTTCATACATCATTTCTATTCCTTGTAGTCAATATCTGGAGATTAAAAGCGTTAATATTTTGTTTAATAGGGTTATGTAGTACCTTCTAATTCTATAGCCAGTCTATCTTTCCCACTTTTATCATTTAAACCTCTAATGCTTTCACCTTGTGGTAATTCAATTTTAAAAGCTGTTCACTAGATATGTCTACCATACTCTTCAACCAAAGCCATCCAATTTTTATTTTTACTAAATAATGGTTTAATCTACAATCTGTACCTTGATATATTCTAAAATCCTTATTTGTAGCTGGAGTACTTCGGTGTAATTAATAAATTACTGTTGTTAAATATCTCAAATTTTTATAAATAGTTACAACTTCATTTCTGAAAATACTTATCTTTAAAAGAGTATTAAATAATTTCTGATTTGTGATCATTATTCTAATACTCAATATTATAATATTCCTTTTAACAGTTATAATGGCCTCTAGGTCCAGTTTCTTTGTTTTTACTTTCTTCTATCTTTACAAGAAGAAAGTATTGGTTTCGTGAAAATTTTCGAATTCCAGTTTTCGACGGATTTACACGTTTTAGGGGTCAGAGATTCCGAAAAACATGTTTTTACAAAATGTCTGTCTGTGAGTCTGTCTGTCTGTCTGTCTATCTGTCTGTCCGTCTGTCTGTCCGTCCGTCTGTCTGTCTGTATGTGACACAAATTTTGTGGGCGCTCTATCTCAAGAACTAATGCACGGAATTTAATAAAAAATGATATTCAGTTAGACCCTGATATAAATTGGTCCTGATTAGTTTTTGGTGTAAATCGCTCAACAGGTGACGCTGCTATGCAGCATTTTGCAGGATTTCCGCAAAAGCTCTATCTCAAGAACTAGTGCACGGATTTTTACAAAACTTCAGATTCCATTAGTCCTTGACATGAATAGATGCTGTTTAGGTTTTGGTGTAAATCGCCCAACAGGTGGCGCTGCTATGCTGCATTTTGCAGGATTTACACTATTTTCGCAGTAGCTCTATCTCAAGAACTAATGCACACATTTTCATCAAACTTCGGATTTAGTTAGTCCTACATATGAAATGATGCTGACTATGTGTTAGTGTTAATCACCCAATAGGTGGCGCTGCTGTGCTGCATTTTGAACTATTTCCTCAATAGCTCTATCTTAAGAACTAATGCACGAATTTTCATCAAACTTCAGATTTAAGTATAACTTGATTAATACTGCTGCTGATTATGTGTTGTTGCAAATCGCTCAACAGGTGGCGCTTCTATGCTGCATTTGTCATAATTTGCGCAATACCTCTATCTCAAGAACTAATGCACGAATTTTCCTCAAACTTCATATTCAGTTAGACGTTGACATAAGTTGGTGATAATTAGGTTCTGGTGTAAATAACCCAATAGGTGGCGTTGCTATGCTGCATTTTGCTGGATTTACAAGAACTAATGCACGGAATTTCATATTTTTAGAATTATCATGATGAACACAGATTGCCATTTAATTTGGCACTGAGATAGTGAATTTTGAAATATTGACATTTTAATAAAAAAAATATATTCAGTTACCCCCTGATATAAATTGGTGCTGATTAGTTTTTGGTGTACATCACTCAACAGGTGGCGCTGCTATGCAGCCTTTTTCACGATTTCCGCAATAGCTCAATCTCCACAAATAATGCACGGATTTTCATCAAACTTCAGATTCAGTTAGTCCTTGACATGAATTGAAGTTTTGTACATTTTGGTGTAAATCGCTCAACTGGTGGCGCTGCTATACTGCATTTTTAACGATTGCGGCAATAGCTCTATCTCAACAACTAATGCTTGGATTTTCATGAAACTTCAGATTCAAGTATACTTTGATATGAATTGGTGCAGCTTGTGTTTTGGTGCAATTCGCTCAACAGGTGGCACTGCTATGCTGCACTTTTCAGAATTACCATTATAGCTGTATCTCATGCAATAATTTTCACCAAACTTCAGAATCAGTTAATCCTTGACATGAATTGACATATTGTACATTTTGGTGTAAATCGCTCAACAGGTGGCGCTGCTATGCTATATTTTTCAGAATTTCCACTATAGGTGTATCTCAAGAACTAATGCACGAATTTACATGAAATTTTAGAATCAGTTAGTCCTTGACATGAATTGACATTTTATACAGTTTGGTGTAAATCGCTCAATAGGTGGCGCTGCAATGCTTTTTTGTGATTTCCGCAATAGCTCTATCTCAAGAACTAATGCTTAGATTTTCAACGAACTTCAGATCCATGTATACTTGGATATCAATTATTCCTGTTTATGTATTGGTGTAAATCACTCAACTGGTGGCGCTGCTAAGCTACATTTTTCAGAATTTCCGCTATAGCTCTATCTCAAGAACTAAGGCACGAATTTTTATCAAACTTCAAATTCAGATACACTTTGATATGAATTGGTGCTAAATTAATGTAATTTCCTGTACTATTTAAATGATTTAATTGACGTGATTTATATAGAAGAAAGTTTTGTGATGGCCACAACATACTAGTTTCATTTAATATACAGAATTCTTTATATAAAGTAGACTTACTTTAAAAAAATCTTATGGGGTTTGATTTATAATTATTAATGTTGTTGCTTAAATGAGATTAATATCCGAATAACAAATCAGTTTTATTCAAATTTTTAATACATTATTAAAAATTGAGTTTTTTTTCATTTAACATAAAATTATTCATATCTTTACTATATAAAAGACATGTTATTTTATTATAACGAAAGAAAGGAAAATGAAAAGTCTTTAAATTCACATCAGAGACAAACATTTAGGGTTTAGTAAAATTTGTCTTGCATTTTATTTTTCTTCTTCATTTATTCTTGCATCAGAAATATTTTTTTTTCTAATATCAAAACTTTTTGAGTACTTTTAACAAGCAGACAAAAAAAAAAACATAAAATTACGGTATTTTTCTCCTCCGCTAAAATATTTTCGGATAATCACATATGCTTTTATTAATTAAACTCCTTCAGTATTCGAGCACAAAGGTTATCGTGGGTTGGCCATTAAATATTGGGGATTAACTTTCCTTTTTCTGTAATATTTATCGAACAAAACCATTTTCTATCTTTTAATTAACATAAGGCACGTAAAGCCGTCCTCGCTATTATTTCATGCAAATTTCTATTTTTTTCTGTTCGTAGAAGTTATTGGATATTGATTTTTAAAAAATGAACATAAAAAATTTATTTTCTGAAATGGATTGTTTTTCGCACATGGGTCTTATTTTACATCACGGTATAAAATATTAGGAACGCCAAAAGAAACTAGTATGTTGTGGCCATCACAAAACGTTCTTCTATATAAATCACGTTGATTAAATCATTTAAATAGTACAAGAAATAACATCGATTTAGTACCAATTCATATCAAAGTATATCTGAATATGAATTTTGATGAAAATTCGTGCATTAGTTATTGAGATAGAGCTATAGCAGAAATTCTGAAAAAATGTAGCATAGCAGCGCCACCTGTTGAGCACTTTACACCAAAAAATAAACATCACTAATTGATATCAAGGTATACTTGGATCTGAAGTTTGTTGAAAATCCAAGCATTAGTTCTTGAGATAAAGCTATTGCGGAAATCGCAAAAAATGCAGCGTAGCAGCGCCACCTGTTGACGATTTACACAAAAATGCAGCAAACGTCAGTTCATGTCAAGGACTAACTAAATCTGAAGTTTGATGAAAATTCGTGCATAAGTTCTTGAGATACAACTCTTGCAGAAATCGTCAAAAATGCAGCACAGCAGCGCCACCAGTCGGGCGATTTACACTAAAAATTAAACAGCACTAATTTATATCAGGGACTAAATGTACCTGAAGTCTGATGAAAATTCGTGCATTTTTTCTTGAGTTAGCGCTATTACGATAATCATGAATAATGCAGCATAGCAGCGCCATCTGTTGGGCGATTTTCACAAAAAGGTAATCAGCAACAACCTATATCCTGGAATAACTCAATCTGAAGTTTTATGAAAATACGTGCAGTACTTCTTGATATATAGCTATTGCAGAAATCGCGAAAAATGCCGCATAGCAACGCCACCTGTTGGGAGATTTTCACCAAAAACTAATCAGGTCCAGTTAATATCAAGGTCTAACTGAATATAAAGTTTTGTGAAATTCCGTGCATTAGTTCTTCAGATAGAGCGCCCACAAAATTTTTGTCACATACAGACTCACAGAGTGACAGTGGCAGAGTGACGGACAGGGTGACAGACAAAGTGACAGACAAACATTTTCTAAAAAGCATCAAATCGTGTTCAGGACATTCTAAAACGTATAAATCCGTCGAAAACCGGAAGTCGAAAATTTTCACGAATCCAATACTTTCTTCTTGTAATGATAGAAGAAAGTAAAAAAAAAAAAAGAAATCAGTTCGCATTTGTTTTAGAAATGCGCAAATCGCTATATTAACATTAAATACATGATATTCCAATTAATATTTAAGCAAACGTTTACAAAAATATGTGCATTTTTTACAGTTATTTTAAAATACGTATTTTGCTAATTTTACGCTGGAACAAAATGATAAGAATGCTCTAAATATTTCAAAACCACTGCTCGTGTTTGGTGGATATTTTCCCGTAATCATTTAACAAAGCATTTAAAAGAGATTCAGACCTCATTTTTGTTGTTATCTGACATTTTGGACGATGGACAGAGAGAAAAGCTTTCTGACTTTGAAACAGGCTACATTCTAGCTGTTAGCAGTATCGGAATGTCACGTCAAAGAACTTCTGATAAAATTAAAGGTTCAAAGGCGGTCATTTTTAATTTCTTACAGAACCCAATTACTTGTGATACTGTAAAATCTAGAAGAAGGTGAGAATTCATTTGAAACTATCCAAAGGATTGATTGTCCACAGGGTCGCAAGCAAAAGAATGACAGCAAAGGAAATTGAAAGTCAGATAAAGACGCCAGACTCAGTATAGAGTATAAGAAGAGCAAAAAGGTAGGAAATCCTTAAATATGTAAAACTAAGTCGGTGACCGCGTTTAATGTATATCATAAAAAAGCCCGCATTCAGTGTACACAGAAACATCTGAAGCAACAAAGGAATTCGTCTAACATTATTTTCAGTGATGAAAATAAGTTTAATTTTGATGGTCTGGATGGTAATCATCAAATTGGCATGACCTCCGAAAACAATGCGTTATTTTCCATTCCTCAACTAAAGGGAGACTCCCTAATGGAATAAGTTGATTTTTCCAGAAGGATTAACGAATAGAAATACCTATATTCACATGCTAAAATTCCATTTAATGATTCATGGTAATAAAATTGCCAACCTTAACTATATTTTTGAACAAAATAATGCTTTAATTCACTCTGAAAAAGACATAAAAAAAATGGTTTGAAGATAATAATACACTTGATTGGTCAACCAATAGTCCGCACATAAATCTCACGGAGAATGTTAGAGGTATTATAGTGAGCAATAACTGCTGAAAAATAGTCAATTGGTAAAATGCAGAATCTTCCAATTTTTGGGCCACGGCATTTTTTTTTTTTTTTTTTTTTTTTTTTTTTTTTTTTTTTTTTGACAAGTTCAAGTACGATTGATATGCAATATTTCTATGATTTAGAAATAACTCTTCGGCTCTTATCGTTTTCATATCTAGTGAAAATGAAATTTATCTGGGAGCACGACAGTGCGTCCGCCAAGTTCGCACAAGCCGTAAGCTACCTTTTCCTGAACCATTTCGGCATACTTTTCACCCCCTCATAACGTTGTTTTAGGGAGAGATATAGAATTTTTTCTTTTATACACATGTTCATATGGTCAAACTGAACTAAGGTTCCACGATTTCATGTTTCTATATTGAGTAGTTTTCGAAATATTAAATTAAGAAAAAGCGCTTTTTTGTCACGGACTCACTTCGCATCATCAAATAACTAAGGTACTTCTAAAAGTCGTAGAATCATGAAATTTCACAAGTAAGTCGGGTTTGTAGCACAATTAACCAGAAAAATCTGAAAACACAGAATTTCCGCCTCTAAACCCTTCAAACAGGGGGTGTTCATTTGGCCGTAAACAGTTCCTTAAGACATTCAATTGTGCCAATGTTGGTCGCCAAAACTCTATTACAGAGTTTTGAAGGGGGTCACGTGATTTCAAGTAGAATAACATTTTATATATATGCTTTTCCAAAGATGTTTGTTAATTAGGAAAAATGAATATACCTAAAAATTTTAATCAGTATAGGTTATGTTATATTTACGATATTAAAACAATAAAACATTTAACAAAATATAACCGCAATTCGGTACGTTTCCGATGTAGTAGCCTTGGCGAAATACAGAAAATAGCCTTGACGAGAAAAGTAATTTAATAATAACGTATTTTCTGGCAACCTATTTACTATGTCATATACACAAGCAATTTTTTCCATATGTATACAATTTATTTAATGTAAGGAATCCGTTTATTTTTATATACCAACATAAATAATTTGTATATAAAAGTAATATTTTGTACATGCATAAATAAAATGTTTATATGTATATAAACACATATATAAATAACATAAAAGTTCATCAGGTTTGTTTTCATAGTTGTTTATATCATTTGGCAACATATCTCAGTTTCTGAAGTCCGAATTGCGCCAAGATTTAAAAAAAAATGCCAATGTCCCTATAGTGGAAAAATATCCTAATTCCATATGAAAGTTTAAAAATCTCCTTTTAATTAAATGAAATGTGTAACTAATAAACTGTCTTTAACGATGTGCGACAGATACGGCGTCCGAAGTTCGCTGCTTATGTTATTATATTGTATTATTAGCCTACTTACTGTTAATTTATTGTTAATTTTAAATTTGTAAAAGAAAGATTATAGTTATAGCTATTTTGGTCGCCAAAACCCGATTACAGAAAATTAGCCTGAGTTATAAAGGTGTTACATGAGTTCAAGCTGAATGAATTTTTATATGCTTTTACAAAAATCTTAAGGCAAATCTTTCAGTTTATCTGTCCATCTTTCTATCTTTTACTTACTTAAAATAAATTTAATTAAAGACCGGGAGGCGTCTGCACAGATCATCACCTCATCGAGTTGACGGCTGAAATTTTAGGATTAGTTAAATATCGATTAGCGTATTGAAATGTAACTGGTCTGCAAAGTCATATCTTTGTGGAAACCACCTACAGGCCCGATTTTATGGGTTAATTGGTGGATTTTCGATTGTGTTTTGATGCACCCATTCCTCCATGTTTCCAAACTTTTGGATGCAGGAAAATACAATAGTAAACCTATCAGTTAACCACTAAATTTAGGTCTTCAGGTGGTTTCCATCAAGATATGACTTAACAGACCAGTTGCATTTAAATTTGCTAATCTAGTTTTAACTAATTCTAAAATTTCAGCTGTAAACTCGATGAGGTGATGGCGTGTACAGGCGCTTCCTGGTCTATTATAAATGTCGGAATTCTAATCTCAATACCACTCTGGTCAATCTGGTAATTATTCCTAGTATTTATGGAACACTATTCTTTTATGTGCGTTTTAGTGATGTTAATGACCTTATGCATATGCATCATACATATTATACATTTGCATATAATACGTAATACATTTGCATCATGCATATTATAGGTATGTGTATACTACATAATACACATGCATCATTATGACGTCAGAATATACAAAACATTTTTTGTCGCCAAATTTGAGAATTGACATGATATATTACCAAATTTGGCAAAACTTTGCTAAATGTCGCCAAGCTTGGCGAATATTTGACGCTAGTGGCTATTTTTCCATGAGTTAATTATTAATTCGAGCCTTTTTTTTTATTTTACCGCATATCATCTGAATAGTTAAATGATATAACTTACTAATATTTCCAAAGTGCTAATAGTTTCGTCACTGTCCAAAACCACTGCTATTGTTATTATATTGTACTGTTATTATACTTACTGTGACTATGTTGTTAATCTTTACACAGTTAAAACTTCTGTATTATATAAAGAGAATTTACGGAAACTATTAAAGATTGAAACTGCCAGTTCTCCTTATGGTTATTATAATTCTATAATATCTGACCTGTTGATCGATATGTACGTTAGAATGAATCTTCTATAATCCGGTTCCTCGCATTTTAGTTTTCAGGTTTCGAATAAAATTAGCTAAAATCTTAAAACCATCTCACATTGACTAATTCTTCAACACGATCAGATGAGAAGAATGATAGATTTTCAAATAGATCATGGCAGTGAGCCGGTTGACCTTCTATTCTTCCGTAATCGAGTTTATTGAAAAGGTTAACGTGAAACAAAAAGATATTAGGCTCAATGTGGTTTAATGCAAATGCAGATATTGTCAAAGGATTTCATAAGAACCATTTTACTTGTACCCAGTCGTATCAGTTAAAATACAACAATTGTCAGTGAGCCCAATTAGAAAAGATTACTTAATAAGATTTAAAATTTCCGTATTAGAGAACGAATCGTAACTGCTAAGGAAACATGCATAAGGGAGTTAAGAGATATTTGTCACGAACGATGAAATACATAACAACACAAAATATATGATGTGCTTCCATGACCGTAAAGTGTTCTTGATTTCTCTATCAAAAGCTTCCGACTTGGTGAAAGAATGGGCAAGTAAATTAAATTATGAATAACAGTAACATGATGCAACGTTTAGCATGGAATTAATACAGTAAATACTGCTTGCTAGAGGCGGCTAGTACTTTAATATAAAAAGAAATAAAGTATAAATTTGTAAAGCTCAGTAAAATAAATTTAGGTATTTTTATGTTAGCCGGGCGCAAGTGGTAAATCGCCAAATACTGCTCCCAACTCCATTGTTCATACTGGATTCATTTCATTTAAAGATATCAACTTTTCAGTCATCTCAATTAAAAAAGATGCATTTCCCTCATTTTATTTAATAGAATATTTAACATAGAAATAAATAAATAAATAAATAAGAAATAATAACATAAACCAAAATGTTTTATTTGAAAATCAAAGCATTGTTTCTAATTTACACATCTGAAAAATGAAAACTGCTATTGGCGAAAAAACAAAAGGCTAATGAGGAGATTTGCTCCCGGCTAACATAAAAGTACCAAAATTTAAGTTTTTTCATATTAATATTGTTTAGAATAACAAACTTGAAAAAAAACATACAACAAGTAGTGATATCCCAACAAAAAGTTTTCAGTAAAAAAAAAAAAAGCGCCAAGTTCTCTTAAATGTTTCGGCCAGAAAAAGTAGTGATTTCTGAAGTTCGCACAAGTTAAAAGCCAAACATCCCAAATCTTTCATTCAAAATGGCTTCCTGCGACTTGGCCGTTAATGCCTTCTACAGCATTTCAAAATTAATGACTGGAAATTACGCATTTATGAATTGTTTATTAAGCATTGTTTCTAATTTACACATCTGAAAAATGAAAACTGCTATTGGCGAAAAAACAAAAGGCTAATGAGGAGATTTGCCCCCGGCTAACATAAAAGTACCGAAATTTAAGTTTTTTTCATATTAATATTGTTTAGAATAACAAACTTGAAAAAAAACATACAAAAAGTAGTGATATCCCAACAAAAAGTTTTCGGTAAAAAAAAAAAGCGCCAAGTTCTCTTTAATGTTTCGGCCAGAAAAAGTAGTGATATCTGAAGTTTGCACAAGTTAAAAGCCAAACATCCCAAATCTTTCATTCAAAATGGCTTCCTGCGACTTGGCCGTTAATGCCTTCTACAGCATTTCAAAATTAATGATTGGAAATTACTCATTTATGAATTATTTAAATATTAAAAGTAATATTAGAATGCAAAGAGGCAAATTCACATAAAGAAATTATAAGTAAAAGATTTCTGATAACAACCATTCAGTTTCAACAAACATTAGTTTTGATCACAGATCATTTTGTCCACTTGTGGTTTAATTGCCATTTTGTACGGTCTAAAGCTAAAGTCATTAACGTAAAACCCAAGAAATAAAACAAAATTTACTTACTTCAAATCTCACAATATGTTACATTATATTTTATTGTATAATATTGAAATCTTGTGTATTGACGAAAGAGATTTTTTTCGTTTGCACATTTATTATAGTTTGTTTGCATACATTAAGACGTATTCGATTTTTATACTGTTAAAAGCTGATACTAACTATGTTTTAGCAATTAGGGATATTATCTCCTGAATACAAGAATTTTGTTGTTTTTAACTTCTAAGCATTTAAATTGACTGAAGTTGTTTAAATGCTTTTTTCAAATGTGTATTTTATTTCTGTACTCTGTGCCACAAAATGCTTAAAATAATCAAAAAATGTAGTTGGCATGTAGCTCATTTGTACATATTTTAAAATTTGAAAAACTCTCTCGAAGGCATTAACGGTCAAGTCGCAGGAAGCCATTTTCAATGAAAGATTTGGGATGTTTGGCTTTTAACTTGTGCGAACTTCGAATATCACTACTTTTTCTGGCCGAAACTTTAAAGAGAACTTGGCGCTTTTTTTTTTACCGAAAACTTTTTGTTGGGATTATATTTAATAATAGCTGTTTTATAATATTTTTTATGATTCTATTGCCTATTTAGTTTGATAAAATCAATTTATATGGTTTATTTGGGAATTCATGTATGTATATTTAATATTTAGTCGATTCATTACAGTTCCAGTTCTTTTGCATACCTATGATTATATTTAAAATATTTTGTCACAGATATTGAATAATAGAAATTTGTAAAATGAAAATATGAGTACTTTTCGATATTGGCTTATTTTTACCTTCATATAGAATTATATACTTTGTGGGGAACCTCAGATGAAGGCGGTAGCGTGACGTGACCTCCTCAGAGGCGTGATGACAAAGATTTTAGTAAAATGAAAATTGAAGGTTTTATTTTCGTAAAACAACAAAATCTCTTGTCTAAATAAAATGCCAACACTGACACAACAAAATACGTAAGAACGTAAATCTGATACAATTAGAATTTAGTGGAGTAGTAGAATCTAATAAAAGTACTTGACCGAATAATGATCAGAGTCCAGATTAGTATATTTAAAGAGCCTCTGTAAAACTTTATAGCTCCTTCAAAGTAATTAATGTTCTTTAGAAATGCTGAAGAGCAGTCACCCGTTCGATCAGCTTCTCCGCTGACGAACCCAGCTGAAATCCAGCTGCTCGGCTTTGCCGTTGAGAGGACAATGGCGTCTCTCCCTCGGAGCGACCTCTCCGAGTATCAGTTTCGTAAAAGGCCTAGAGAGAAGTTTTCTGTTTCTCCCAGGTTAAAGAACCTCTTTCGAGTTTTTGACTTTGCTCACTAACTTTCCTGATCCTCCTGATCTCCTCAGAGATCTCGTATCCTTAATTTCTCTCTGAAAACAATGTGAGTCTCCAACATCCTCTGGCATTGGTTGCCTGTCACAATCCTTTTGACAGCTGCCATTCTAATGGCTAGGGCAGGCCCTACCCACATTTTGCACACGAAACTCACCTTGTCAAAGTATGCAATGTCGAGAAACACTTACTCGCATATTTTGGTATAACAAAGTGGAACCCAGGTGGCCACTCTTTTATCCACGCTGTTCCAAAGTGTCACCTTCATATGATCGATCGTGCTGGAGTTATTTACTTTTATGTTGCCGGCAAACTCTGGGACTTAGACCAATTTTCTAGTGTCTCTTACGAATACATGGGATCTCCATAGGCCGTGATTCTGTATCATTTATGAGGGTTTTTATATGTGGAAAACTGTGAAAAGGCTAGGTTTCCACTACTTGTTAACTTTTTCTTGCTTCATTCAAAAGTGTTTATGACTTCGGTTTGTCAAACACTCTCTTCGTCTGTACGTGCTCTAACCCTCATAAATATACTTATATTACCGTAAGATTAGTATATGTTATTGATATTTACCATAGGACATTCTCTTTTAAAAATGGAGTGTGTGGCATTTACGGTTCGTTTGCAGGGGCCCACAAAAGTATTCCCGTACATTATGACCTGTAAGAAAAATCGTTTGCAATGCATTTTAATGAAGTGACACTATTTCAAATATAATGAAATTAAAATACATGATTATGGTGAAATACAAGATACTTTCTGTAGAATAAGCAGTTCACAGCATTTACTATTCATTTACAGGAACACACAAGAGGATTCTTTTAGGAAACGCCTTTGATGAAAAATCGCTTGCATTATATTTTAAAGATATTACACTCTTCCAAAAATAATTAAATTTATGTGCATTGCTGAAGTGCATCACAAGATGCTTATAATAGAAAATGGAGTTCGTAGCACTATTTGTTTATTTACAGAAACGCATTCAAAATTCAGTTACAGTGATCTGATCTTCGGTTCTGTGAGCGATAATCGCCAAACGTGAGTTTCCAAATGTGGTATAGGTTTTAAGCTTAACAAATATTTTAGCATATTATGAGCCCACTTCAATCACGGCAAAAAAGGAAAACGCTAATGTCAAGTCTATGGGGGCGTTATTTTCAAATTTCTCACTTTGATTTTAATATTTTTGAATGATTTTGTTTGCATAGGATAGCTGAGGACGATCTACAACCGGGCTAGTTTTTACTTTTTCGATTTTGGTTATAGTTTCTTTATATTAGGGTAGTTTCAATTTCAGAACCGGTTCAAACCGATTCCGAAAGTAAAAGAAATTTTAAAAAAATCTGAAACCAAAATCAAAAAAGTAAAAACTAGCCCGGATGTAGATCGTCCTCAGCTATCCTGTGCAAAACAAATCATTCAAAAATATCAAAATTTAAGCCAGATATTTAAAAATAACTTCCTCATAGGATTAACATTATCATCCGGGTCTTTTTGAGTGACTAGTGTAGGCTCTTAAGTGTTGTGGATAAATTCTATACTTCACTTACAGATACAGCGCGGCACAAAATAATTCGTAAGCTTTACTATCCATGTGCGTAAATTGCTTAGAAGTGTTTTATAATTGCCTTATGCATTTTCCAGTTTAAATCTATTTAGTACACTAAGATATGATTGTAGAATATAAATAAATTCATATATAGGATTACACAAAATTTGTGGTGAACAGTAGTAAAACAATAGCTTTATGGCGGTTTTAGAAGGATCACGTGCCTCTAAAAACTGTCAGTAGTTGAAGTGAATAAAATTTCTTCATAGTTACCCTAATTGACCTACCCACCATAGATGGATTCGAGCTGGGTTTTTTTCTTAAGACCGATCCCGACTTTGTGAAATCCGAGCCCGCTTGTGCACGGACTAATTTAGCTCATTAGAGCCTGAACCTGATCCAAAAGTAGACAGCAGAAAGTTGTTAATAACATTTTAAGATTGTTTCAAAATTCATTTTCTCATCAAAAAAACTCTTTCTAAAGAGAAGTGAGTATTAATTATAAATGCTCCCTGAAAGATACGAGTTCAGTTTTTTATAAATTCTCGAAAAGGAAAGCGAGAAAAAAAACGAGGAAACGCAGGGAATATTCCACAGCTTCTTTATTTTTGCTGGTAACACTAACGTTTCCAGCAGGTTATAGACATTTTCCTGTATAAAAATGTACCTGTATTATATTTATGCAAATTCAGAAGTATTATCATTATTATTTTCATGTTTTATAAACTATGTATTGAAATGTATTAGATGGTTATGTATATATATATATGTAATGGATTTAAGTTGTTTACGATTTAAGAAGGGAGCAGGTGGAGGCTATCTGTATGATGGGATCTTTGAGTCGTCGCCAAGTAGACGGCCATTTTACAATACTTTGACAATATAATAGTCAAGAGTATATTTATGGGAATATTTATGACTGGTCGTAAAATGGAACACACATACTTTTAACAGACACGGGCTCATTCCCTAGCGCGCCCCTTCGAGGGTGGAGCTCCGTGGACATCGCACGGCCCCAAAGTATCGAATCAGATGCTTTTCGGGGGAGTTGTTGAAGGGGGCCAGTATACTCGTTCGCTGATTGAACGAGGGGCGTTTAAGCCCGGCCCCTATTCTCCAGTAGAGTCTACTTACGTAAGAGATGTAGTAAGAGAAGAAGTCATATGTGCAGAGTATTCAAAAAGTTTGAGTAACATGCAACTGACTTATGATATTACCCAAGTGCTCACAGCGGTCATGGAGTTTTCTCTAAGTGTTTGCCATAGGAGTTAATCTCTCGAAAGTTAATTACTCCCAGCCTGTTCGAGGTGCTAACCTTGCAGATTCACAATACCCTAATTTGGGTCCTTAAACCAACCGGGGCGTAATAGTTCTAGGTTGGCTGGTTCACTAGATATAGTAGTGGGACCGCTCCACGAAGCTCGATTGAAGAGCTGTTTTTTTTTTGTGATGGCCTCCACAAGTATTTATACATGCTAAATGTGTGTATTGAAAGACTTTCTTGAGGATTACATATTCCATGCCTGAATCCGATGAGCTTGGTCTCCTACTATTCGGGTGATTTATGAAGGTATTGTTATTTTATTATATTTTGTTCCCTGTCTAAGTATGTGTATTTATCCATTGATTAGGGATGGTTATTCTCATATTGGTAACCAGGTATTTAAATAATTTTATGATAAGAAACTTAAAATTAATTTTAGAATAAAATGACTGTTCTTGATTTATTACTTAGAGCAAGGGTGTCTTGCGATACATATTCCCGAATTGTAAATTTTGTATAAGTAAATTTTTGTTAATTGTTAAAATTTGAATATGTTATTTTTCAACCATGAGTAAGTAAGTAAGTTATTATAGTATTAGATTTTATTCCAGGTCGAATTTGAATTCCTTAAGATTTATTAATGCTTAATTTTTGTATTGTTAACTTAGTTCTGAATGGTCTGAAAGCTACTTCTTGTACGAAAAAAAAATCACAACGCAATTTGGGGTAGTGTTGAGATCGATGTCTCCCGTCCCCTTTCGGGATAATTATATAGGTATTATCTCAGAAGCTAGCCAGGACCAAATTTCACGATCACAATATATTTTATTATTAATTTGTGGTTAACACTGTGAATACTACAGGTTGAGTAATTAGGAGTTGCCAACCTAATTTACTCTGGGGTTTTGGGTAGATAGGGATGTTGAGTCTGCCCCCTCTCTTCCGACTTTTCTGTCCCATGTTTATTTTATGTGCCTCTGTATTTCAAATTATTATTATTCCCCCATACCCCATGTTTTCCCCATTAATTTCTATATGTTGAGTGGTAACTGGGCGGTACCGTTATAGGAGCCTAGCTCTACCCAACAATTTTAGTAACACTGGGCGTATAAAAGTTTCAGAATTTGATAAAATATTTCTGTTTGCATCTGGTCAATAACGATTTAATTTGCCTTTGGAACTGATTTTTTTAAATGATTATAAAATACTTTTAAGCAACTTAGATTACATTTTTGTTTCTCTCAAATAGTATAGGGCGGTAGTTTCGTTGCACTGTTCTGGAAGTGTTAGAATGCGGTACCTAATTTAAGCGTGAAACAAGATTTTTTATTCTTGTTTCATTTAAGAGAGCTTTTTACTCTTCATTTGACCAAAAATGACAAAACTATTAATTTTCAGATTTTTTGTTCTAAAGATGTATATAGATTCCTGGTATATGCTGATGAAGTTACATGACGATCCGATGATTGTAAATATCGAAAAAGGCTTTTTACTGTTTCCATTTCTCTTTAAATGATTATAAAAAGAATTCAGTGTAAATTCCTTTTTCTCAATTTGTGTTTCTTAAATATATCAGGAAGATCAAAATAATAAAACTGCAACATATACTTTTCAACTGATTCGTTACTCTGTTTCTTTCTGTTTTTTAGCGATCCATAAGTGCCTTCATAAAATTATGCATCGGATTTTTAGTAATTAAATAGTTTATTTTTAGGGTTCTGTTCTTGTTAAAAACAAGCTAATTAAATTAGAATTAATCACGTAAATACTATGGGATTCGCGACTAGTTTGCATTGAGTGGATATCTCTATACGCCTACCGTGTTTTTAAAGGTTAATTAAAAACCTATCTAGAAAAACGCGGCATGGACCAAGGCGGCGTTGCAATTTTGCGACCTCCTTTCGAAGCGCGCTTAGTATAATTCCAAGCTTAATCTTTGAACAAGGATTTTGCTTTAGGTACACTGTAAAAAGAAAAAAAAAATATTGCTACGTTGAATTTAGTTTTGTGAAATGCCAAATGAAGTTTAGATATGCACTACTTTTATGGTCAGTACCGAATTAAATTCACCATAAACAGATTAGTATAAGATGAAAAAAAGAGTTATAGTAAAGCGAGGAGAGTTCGCGCGGTAGGAAAGATCGCGCACAAAGAGATTCGACGGGAAGGAGTAGAGTGCGCGCGCAGCGACTCCAGGTAGTTGTACAGCAGCATTAGTACAGTGTCTACATGAATTTGCATATTGATTGTTCCAAGCGTCTTGGATAAAACAGGGCTATTTTGTTTTGTTTTTCCAAAGTAAGTGCTTGAATTTTCATAACTGTTCGTCAGAATTTTTATAGAATGTCAGTAATACAAAATATTTTGAACTTAAAGGATTTTTTATAAACTACTAACCTGGACTAAGTATGTGAACACCAACAATTCATTTTGGAAGTGGCCATATTTAAATAAAAGGCCGCGCAATCTCTCCTACCAAAATAGGAGAGTTTGCGCATCTGCTACTTAGGAGAGATTTCCCCATAAGTTTAAGTGCTAGGAGAGACTACGCAGCTTATTGATAAATTTGTATGAATTGCAAATTACATGTAAAACATATGAATGACTCAATTTTGAAATAATTTCGGAAAAACACATAATTATCAAAACTAAATTTGGCAACAAATTAATTTGCAAAAAAATACTTTTGCAGATAAAAATTTGATTAATAAATTAATAATACAGTTGTTATTAAATTAATTTTATGTAATTATTTTTGTTAATAAATTAATAATATATTTGTTAATAATTTAATTAAATATTTATATATATTTTTTAATTTATGAACAATTAATTTGTTAATAAATTAATTTTGTTAACTAAAATAAATTTTCTAATACAATGTTTTGGAAAAGCTTTCACCCATTTCAAGTAGTGTAATGTCATCCAAATCAAAAGGAAACAGAGTGCAACTAACGTTACTGATCCACAAAATATACATGAAAATTTTAAGAAGGATGCTGTTACAAAAAAATACAGCTGAAGATAAGGTACTTCCACAAAAAGTGGGATACGAAAACTGAAGGAAAAAAACCCGAAGTTCAATGAGGATGAGTACACTGAATGTCTGGAATTGTACCAGGAGACAACTTCGACAACTGACTGGATTCAATGTATTGCTTGTTGCAGGTGATTGCACGAAAGATGCACGATTTACAACAATAAGTGCATCGATTGTGGATGACGGCAACTTCGGTTAGCAAACAAAATTCCATGAAACTCTGGAAATGGAAATGAAGTAATTTTCAAGTTAAACATGTTATCAACTAGATTAATGTTATTTTGCAATCTTAGTAGGGCTTGCTTTTTCTGATATTTTAATCTTCTTAAATTAAATTTTTTAACTGTCGTTAAAATTCTTTCTTTTACTTATTATTTAAACATTTGGTTGAAATATTCACTCCTAATACAATAATATTTACTCACAAAAACCTTTCAACAATGTTGATTAAGTGTACTTATTATTGTTATCAGTTTAATTGTAGTTATTATTAATAACAATCTTTTCAACCTATGTGATCAATCTCTCCTACCCATATGCGCATTCTCTCCTACCCTGTAAGGAGAGATTGCGCAAAATAGTTTTCTTGGTTTTATTACTGCTGTTCTATTAAATTACAGTATAACAACAAAATAACAATGGAAATGCATAAAAAACAAATGAAGTCAAAATTATTCATGCATAGTTTAGCAAAATATTAATATTTAGATTTTTTATTATTATTCTTTTGAAATGTGCGCAGACTCTTCTCGCTTTACTATATGCAGAATAACAACATTTGATATTATATAGATTTCATATCTCTTTGATTATCTCTCATATACTTTTCTAGTACAGCTATACCCATCCTTACGTTGTATAGTTTTTTACAAAGTTTTATTATTTTTTTAGCATGGATTTGTTTGAATAATACAGTTAATAATTCATATATTTATTGTACGGAACCCTTTGAGCGCGAGTAATACTCGCACTTGACCGTTTATTAACAAATATATTTTAAGTAAATTGTCACTTTAACAGTATTTTTACATATGTCATGACATTTTATTTAATTTTTTTAACTAATTAACTTTTTAAAAATCTGATCCCTGTCGTTTAGGCCAAACATGTTGGAAAAGAACGCAAAAATATATTTCAAATAAAATAATCTAGTTCATAATACTAAAATCCATCTTAATAATGCAATGTAAAATTACACAACTACCTAAAGGATGACTAAAACAGTTTAAAAGATGTTAAAAAATTATGTACTTTCGGCTATGTACTTAGCCTTCATCAGGATTAAAGATTTAAACTGGTGTTACAAACACTAGTTGTCCATATCTCACTTTTTAATGTCTTTCACACTGTTTTATTCATCTTTTAGTTACCGAATAATTTGTGTAATTATATTTGTTTTAATTAGTTTAAAACTGTAGAAGATGTAGAGGTTTTAATTTTCTTAACATTGTTGGTGCAATCACTTCTTACGGTGATCATTTTTTGTTTAGCTATTCGTTATACTTTTATATAATTGAATGGTAATATGTGTCTTTCCTCCCTTGGTCTTGCACTAAAGCTATAAATCTGTGGTTATCCATTTATACATTTTCTTAAACTTTTCAAACTTTGACACAAGAATTGAATTTTCTCTTGATTAAATTACTTTCTTTCATAAAACCACTCAATAATATGTCGAAAAGGTATTACAAAATACTCAAATTTTAAAAAAAGTTCAAAACGTACCAAGTTTTATTAAAATAATTTAAAATTCCATCAGTATTTTTACAGATTAAAAACAGAAGAAATCGTGACGCATTAAATGAACATAATTTGCGCACGTGTGCGTTTTATGAGGACATGTTTAAAATATTTGAAACTGTGTTAATAATGTTAAATTATGAAATTATGAAAAGGTTTTCATTGTTCTGTGGATATAAAGTTTATTCCGATAAATAATCCAGGCTCCATATGTGCGTATACATTTAAGTATTTTTGGTTGTATTTTCTATAAATGCATGCAGATTCTTTAAAAAGGCAATTTTTATAATTATTTTTCTTTAAAAGTATATATACAAATGTACGTTTTAGCACTGATATGAAATATGTCGAACAAAAAAGGGGGAAAGAGAAATTTATATTTAGAGAAAATTTTTGTACTATTTTTAAATGTCTACTGTATAACCCAACTAAAAGTGTTTAATTCAAATAGGAATTCAGAAACGTAATTAAGAATTTTCCACTAATGGTAAAACATATATGCAAATCTGCCACATATGAAGCAAATACTCTTTATTTTAACAATTTTACCAAATAAGCGCAAGGCAGTCGTTTTTTTATAGATTCGAGCGTTTTCTATATCCCATAAACTGTCAGATGAAGATGTGAATTATATACTCCGGTAGCTCGTAATTGTTTTAAAAAAATGACCTTTGCAAAATCCGGAGAGAATTATGATACACCCTATATACGTACAGGAAAAAACGTACTTAGAATTTCAGAAATTTAAATTTTTATTAAATAAAAATACATAAAAATTTATATGTACTTCGGCCGTCTTGGTACATGTTTCACATAGCTACTCTGTATTTCAGTTTACCAACTCTGTATTTCACCCTGTTAGAGAAGCAAAATATTCTAGAAAAGAGCATCCATTTCATGACATTAGTCAATGTCTGGCTAGAATTTAATTAACTTCGGTGCCTATGTGTATGGTAAATTTAGAAATTTTAACGCCGGTTCACGCAGGTATCGAAGAAATCTCGTTGCTATACTTTGCATTCGATTTAATCCAAACTGTAAATGGGAGTCATATGCAATTTAACCCACTGAATCGTCGAAGTTTCTAAAATGTCATAGCTGTGACAACTGGATTCCACTCAATCAATTGTTTAACTGAAAGCATTACATTTGATACATTGTATAAGGAAATCGTTCATGCGATCAGAAATGACAATAGATTAAGCACTATCTGGATACGCATACACTAAAGTATTGCACTGTAAATTAAAATGTCTGAAATTCAAACACTTAAGTGTCTGAAACGGAGTGTTCAGTTTTCAGACATTTTAAAATGTCTGAATTTTTTCAGACACTTTTCGTGTCTGAATTTCAGACACTTCAAACGTCTTAATAGCATCCATTTTTTTTGTAAGCATCATACGTAGCCATGTTTGACCACATTGAATCCTGGAAAAATATTTGGCCTGGGTCCTGCCCCCCCCCCCCCCCCTACAACCTGATTTTTCTGGTGCTCCCAATTTTGGTACGCAATTTTTGTTAAGCTGATAATTTAAATCTTTTACGACATTTTACTGATTATAATCAATATTTTGAACTTCAGGAGTAGAACAAGATTAAAACAAAAAATATTTATCTAAATATTAGATTTTTAAAATTTGTTTTATTTTTAATCTTATTTTACTTTAAAAGTTCAAAATATTGATTATAATCAATACAATTTCGAAACAGATTTAAAATATAAGCTTTACAAATATTGCACATCAAATTTGTGGGCACTAAAATCGTAGGGGGCCGGGGCACGGCCCAGTATGCCCATTCTTTAATCAAGAAGTTCTTTTGCAAAAAATGCAACACCTGCATTATTGTTATCTCAATTGAGATGTCCGGTATTCGGGAGTATCCGTTGTGGAGGTTAATGGACATTCCCGAATAGCTATTCTGAAACATCTATTTAGCGAATACTTTTTTAATCCGCATGGCATACATATTTGTATATTTTTACCTCACAAAAGCAGACATCTCCGATTATCGGACAAATTCAGCGGCAAGGGCTATTGAGGGCTTTTAAAGTACATGGATAAATATATATATTTCTTATAATCTTGTCCTACTCTACTTCATATAATTTAAAAATAGATTTTTTAAAAATTTATATTGCCACGTAGGCAATTTTACATATATATCAGATGATAATCACAACAGCTATTTAACTATGAATAAATAAATAAATATTCTACTTTACCCTTTGCACTCGAGGGCTCCGGAGCGGAGCCATTTAAAATTTGTCTTCAAACTCGAGGGCTCCGCTACGGAGACAATGCAAATAATTTTGTGATACCTGTCTAGAAAAGCCAAGATTACATGGTATCACAAAATTATTTGCATTGTCTCCGTAGCGGAGACCTCGAGTTTGAAGACAAATTTAAATGGCTCCGCTCCGGAGTCCTCGAGTGCAAAGGTTTAATATTGAGAAAAAAATTACTTCGGTATTTTTTTTTATTTATATTTTGTGTTTTTTAATCTTGTCCTACTCTAAGTTCAAAACTTTCATTATAATCAGTGCAAGATTTAAGGTATCAACTTTACGAAAATTTCATACAAAATCCCCCCCCCCCCCCTTCCCGAAAAAAAAATAAAAATCCTTATCATTTAAAAATTAGATTTTTTAAAAATTTATATTGCCACATGGGCTTATTGTTATCATTACTACTAAACAAGACATCTTTAAAGCAAAATAAAGCCAAAAAAAAAAAAAAAAAGTTAGCACATGATATCACTATGATACAAACTTGCGATGCTTATCAGTAAAGTCTAATTGGAAAATGACCTTCGAATCCACGCATGCAGCGAAATCTAAATAAACAAATGATTTCCTTTTGCCTCACTGGCTTACTTCAATGTTTCCAAGTTAAAAGTTTTCACACATTAAAAGATTTAATAGCTTTAGAAATATATCTAAGAAATACTTGAGATAAACATTCATTTTCAATTATATATAAATTTCATGAAAATCAATTGATTTTTTTTTTCCAAAAGCGAAAGTTTATAAATATATTTTTTAATTTCAGCTGAATATTGTTCAATGGAAAAAAAAAAGGCAATCCCGAAAATCCCGGAATTTTCCAGTAAAAATTCCGGGATTTTCGGGGTTAAAATTAAAGCGGGATCACGGGATCTCAATCCGGGATTGTAATCCCTAGCTAGGAAGTAAGAAAACTTTAGGAGATCTTTCAAAGATTTTTTTTTCTATTTCCTTGTGGTCGAGTATGAGATAAGCATTAGCCATTGAAATTAAAACTAAGAACTGCCATATTGAAAACAAAACAAAACAAGAGAATGAACTTAACTTTTAAATATGTCTGTTTTTTAGTGATGTTATTACTTTAAATTTGAGAAAAAAGATGAGAATAAATAATACATAATTTGTAATAAAAGACAACATCATAAATTTAAAAATATATACTTCTAGAATTAGTGTTTTTTTTTTTTTTTTTTTTTTTTTTTTGGAAAAAGATTCAAAACTAATTAAATGTCATGTAAGATTTTGTTTAGTACAATAAATAAAATCATAAAAGACACTAATTTTAGTACTATAAAGAAATTATAACACTTACTTTAATCGCTGTTTGCAAGAGGTAAGAAATATTCCTGGATTTGAAATTTTAAAAACTACCACAACCACAGTGAGGGAGAAAGACTTTCATCAGTTTAAAAGGTAATCCCATAATACATCCGACTAGCCATATTTAAAGAATGAGATGTTTCATCCTCAAAACAGGGCCCGCCAGACAAAAGTTTCTTTTTTTTTGCCAGCTTCGACAAGACGAAGATGAATAACACAATATTATTGATATAAATTGATACGAGTTAACACTAAGCCCATTGCACACGCTTTGTAGAATTTCCGGGTGTAATCTTCAACCGTCGTCTACTTCTGTTCTGTGCCTATCCCGCCCTTGTATCGACGACAGCTTCTAAGAGACATTTGATCTCGAGCACACACGTCAGATGTATGTATTCAATAAATAAATAATCCAAGTTAATACGAATTAAAATCACAGTACTTCACATTTCGCAAAAAACGAATTAAAATACACACGTACATAAAAACAAACTTTGTTTGAATTACAACGTATACCACTACGAACGAAGACATCTAAAACGCATGCGCAACTGGGAGTGCTAGTGCCCCCTGGTGGTTATTGCGTCGGAAGAATCAAAACGTCTTAAATTAAGACACGTTTAAAGCAATGAAGTGTCTTAAAATAAGACGTTTGCGGATATTTTAGACATTATTCTCAGTTCGTTTACACCATGGTCATAGTAAGACGCTTATGTATCTTAAATTAAGACATCTATAATGTCTGAATTTTCAGATTAAGTCACTTAAGTGTCTAAAATTCTTTTTCAGTCACATATGTGTCTAAATTTAAGACGCTTCTATTCGCAGTGTGGGAATGTGGTTGCTAAACAGCGCACTTTATAAATGACAAAAAGAAAATAAGCCGTCCCATCAAAAATCCCACTGCTTGAAAATGTTTGTAAATGATTCATTTACATGTGAAAGATAAAATATTCGTCAAGCATAGATTATGAAACACTTTCCAATACTTTTAGCATATTTTATTAATACTTCGCTGTTTAATAAGGTAAATAAGATACCTATGTAATTGTTTTAGAAAACGAATAACATATTTAAAAAATAGGATTAACAGTTACTGTCCATAGCCGAAAAATTATTTCAATTCTTTTGAGGGAAAATGCTTGAATTCTTTTGTACTTCTTTTGTAGCCCTGTATACTAGCTACAAATTTTGTTGACAGACATTAACACATTATCACATTGACAGATTATTAATGTAAAATTTATTTCACGCAACAAACACTCTTAAAACTACTGAAATCACACTTTTAGAAATTATCATCCATAAGCAGTCATTTATCCAGTTCTTTGTGCGGCCCTATATATGATATTTTATTTATATTGTACAAACATCCTTTACTATGCTAATTATAGTTTAGCTAGAAAATACATTACTCAATTAAAAACCATCTTTAAGAATTCACTCTCATACTCAGTAATGCTTACGAATTATTTTGTGTTGCCCTGCATATGATCTATGCTATTTTTGCCTATCAGGTAATATGCAAAATTTAGTTAGACTTAAAAACGCATAACAGAACTAAGAACTGCATTTCCAGCAATTACTGCTTAGACAGTGCTTCCGATACAATACTATAACTAAAATCTTTTGTATACCTTTGTTAATGAAAGATAAATGATGTGTAAATCATATTCTACATCAAGTATTTTGCTGTAGTAAACAAAAGCAATGTATATCAATTTCAGTATATTTGAATTAGTGTAACATTATTAAAATACGCTACAAACAGTTTAACTCCGCAAACAATTATGTAATGTAATTCATTTGTGTGTTCCTGTAAATTATTAACACTAGAACGGTGGTTGGGATCATTTTGACACCTGAGCCCTTTCGTCCGTTGATTACTTTAGTTTGGTTGGAAGAAACCGTTTGAATTTTTTTGACTTTTCCTAACTATATAACATATATTTCTTTAAAAAAATTCAGCTTTCTAGAGTTGTTAGTTTTTGAAATATTGGTTTGTATTCCTAGAACGGCGGGCAAGGGTCATTTTGACCCTTTTAGTAAAATACTCTTTGTATTCGAAGGATTGTGAACCCATGAGAAAAAATCAGTGATAAGCAATTTTCGATTGCATTCATACTGTCTCCCAGAGAGATAAAAACCGGTGTGGTGTCACAACATTATTATCTGTAATTTGTGTGTTATAATTCCTTTGTTTGATTTTGCCATGCTATTGAACACAATATTTAAAAAAAAAAGAAAGTGTAAGGTTTTTCAGAATTATATTTCTTTTCAGAAATAGTATTTTCCCATTTGTTACTTTTGTTAGTTCAGATTAATCACTGCAGGTGTTAATCATTGAGGAGGGGTTTTATAAGTAGAGTACGAATATCGTTCATACGGCAGACAGTTGAACATTTCCGAACATATAATTTGTTGAAAATTGCAAAACATGCTACCGACCATTACAAAATATTACAGTTCATGAACAACTGTTCCCATCTAAAGCTAGATCTAAATTTACGCAATATATGCCAAATAAACCGAGAAATTTGGGATAAAATTTCGGTTATCTGTTGACGTTGATACTAAATATATACCTCTTGAATGGATTTCCATTTCTAGGAAAAGATGAGACCGCAAATCCTCAATTTAGTTTAACCGATTTTTTTTTCATGAAATTAACAGATCCCCATCTGAACAAAGGTAGGAATATTATGACAGACAACTGTTTTACTAACATCAAACTAGCAGAAATGCTAAAAGCTAAAAATACAACTTTGGTTGACACAATGAAAAAGGAGAGAAGAGAAATTCCTTTATCTCTGAAAAATATGCGTAGTACTCTTTATTCATCCAAAATAGTGGAACATGACAATATGACACTTACCATCTATCAAGCCAAAATAAACAAAAGTGTCTTACTACTGCGCTCATTGCATTCTACTGTCAAATCTGAAGACAGTCTCAAGAAGTTGCCCGATTCACTATAATATTTCAACGCAACGAAATATGGTGTGGATATTCGTAATCTGATGTGCCGAAAATACTCCGTTAAATCGGCTTCTAGACGATGGCCTGTACATATCTTTTACAATATTTTGGATCATGCAGCTTTGAATGCGATAATTTATCAAAGTGTAACAGACAAGCCCATCCGTAGAAGAGATTTTCTATTAAAATTAGGAGAGTAGTTAAGAATGGATCGTATGGCTTGAAAAGTCCCAAAGATCCTTCCTGAGTCTTAAGAAAAAACACACGAAAATGAAGTAGATATAAAGAGAAAAACTTGTCAAGTACAGAGATGCAATGGAAACAAATTTCAAGAATTTTGGGGATCGTGATCCAAAGTTGTGTCCGGATAATGCACTGGAAAAATTGTTAAAAATTTTTTTTCTATGAACTGCATTAATTCCTAATCCGTGTGTTTAATTTGGAGTATTTTAAGCATTAAATAAAATTCAAACGAAATGTTTTACATTCTAACCATTCAGCTACACTTAGAATGAAATAACGGAAACAACAGAATACGTTTCTCATTTATGGATTTAGAGAGTGAATCTTTCGGCGAGTAAGTAGATGAAAAAAAAATTATAAGTTGTATTTTATTTTAGTTAACATTAGTTTTAATTTGTGAAAACATTTATTTTAAATAAAGTTTTATGTAAAATTAATGAGTTTTTTGAGTAGTAGTAGTATGATCCAATTGATCGCCCTGTAGGCGTTACATATACAGTACTTTAAAAACTCAATAAATTATCAAGTAATATTAAATATAAATTATACAATATACTGAAATTACATATTTTTGCCAATGAATGCCATTAAAAATTGTTTTAGCGATGTTATTTCAGTAGTTTGATCGTGGGGTCAAATGACCCCTTCCCGCCGTTCCAGTAGCTAAGATTTTTCCGCCATTCTAGTGTTAATAAATATTAAATAAAGACACAATCTTGCTTAACGGTACACAAACATTAACTATAATAAGCTAAAAGTTAACTTCTACGTTTCGAGCTGTTTCTACAGCCGTCTTCAGGAAAATATGATGGTAAAAAGGCTCAAAGTTCAAAGCTTCCAGTGCAAGAGATATTTAGTCGAAACTTGACCAATGATTCGAATACAATAATGTAGTGTTGCCATCTAGTGAAAATAAATAATTATTAATGAACTGAGATCAAATGAATCAAAAGGTCGATTTAAGAAACCACGAGTGCCGCCATCTACACACGAGGGACAAAACCACGTTCAGCTGAGTTTTCATTCAAGTTTTGGCCACATAATACACTTTTTCAACATTATTAGATAAAGGGACAGGGATTTCATAAAAACTACATCGGCATGAAAAAACGTAAGTTATCAGTAAGGATTATGGAGCATCGCAGAGACATTAAACATCGTAAACAGAATACAGCCCTTTCTATGTTCTTGTGGTGATCTTTCAAATGCTATCGCCCAACGGGCGATAAACGCACCAGTCTGTAACGGCAACCACCTAGTGTACAGGTGGAATTGAAATAGGTTTGTAGTTCGAATATGCGGAATGAAAAAGGAGTAGCTGAATTGTTTGATGAAAGAAATAAAAACTTAATATTTCATTTAAGATGCGAGTCAGATGTATATATTTATTGAAATAGTTACTGAATAATCACCTTAATGGTGGCCCGGAATTTGCACGCATATTTATTTTGTGATTTTCTATAGAGAGTTTACAATTTTCGCGCCTTTAAATAAAGAAACTAAGGTGATTTTGTTCTGCCAATAGTGATTTTGTTCTATGAATGAAAAATAAATCGTGAAGTAATCAGCTAAATGCTGAAATGCAGCATCTGTACCTATATCTGCATATATTGAAGGCATAAACATACAATGTCGGAAGTTAACGTCGTACAAATTCCTATATATAACAGATCTGACTTTCCTTTATGGTTTATGATGTGCGAAAGCACATTTGCTCTTGCAACCCCAAAACCAATTACGGAATCGCTTATTAAATATAATTATTTAGTATCCCATCTCCCGCCCGACATTGCGTCATTAGTTCGCGATGTTCTTATAAAACCTGATGCTACTGGTCCTTACACTAAATTGAAAACTGAATTAATTAATCGTTTAGGTGAATCTTCTCAACAGGAAATTCTTAGCTAATGAACTCTGCCATATTAACTTTGCTGAAGCAAAAATTATAGTTCCGTGCAATAACCCCTTTGAAAGTAAAATTAGAGAATCAGTTGAAATCATTGCACGTGAAGATAAACCTTGTAACGATAATATCCCCTATAATATCCCAAAAATCTGAACTAATCTCATCATAATTCTACATCTAATTAGAATATTTCAGCTTAAACTTGTATTATGTTGCCAAAACTTGAATGAAAACTCAGTTGAACGTGAGTTTTGTCTCTCATGTGTAGATGTCGGCACTCATGGTTTCTTAAATCGACCTTTTGATTCATTTGATCTCAGTTCATTAATAATTATTTATTTTCACTAGATGGCAAAACTACATTTTTGTATTGGAATCATTGGTCAAGTTTCGACTAAATATATCTTGCACATGAAGTTTTCGTCTCTGAACTTTGAGCCTTTTTACCATCATATTTTCCTGAAGACGGCTGTAGAAACAGCTCGAAACGTAGAAGTTAACTTTTAGCTTATTAAATTACGTGTTTTGTGTACCATTAAGCAAGATTGTGTCTTTATTTATTATATTTTATGGTGCAATTATCCAGTATATGTTATTATAGTAATAAATACTTTGCACCCTGTATTCCACAGAATGCATTTGTTAGTGAAATTCATAAATGTATATCAACTTCAGTATGTTTGAATTATGCAGCAGCCTCAAAATGCACTTGAAACTATTTTTTCTCTTGACTTACGCAACGGAATACTTTGCTTGTCCCTGTAAATGAACTATAAATGCAAGAGTCCTCATTTTTAATAGTGACCATGCCATAGTAAATCTCAATAACATATTAAAATTTTAAAGTAAACTTAATGTATTTATGAGAGTTAATGCACGATACGGACGGAGAGACACTTTTTAACTATGTTGAAAAATGTTAAAATGATAAGTTTGAGAAAATGTATTATTGTTTATTTATTATGCCCTTACGTACATAGGGTGCATCGCATACAAATTTTATTTATGAACATCTTAATTTTTTATTTTTATCCACTTAACTGACCAAATTTCATCAGCCAGAAAACCAGTAACTTATTTCTTGCGCAATAAATTTCTTTCTGTTTGCTCAAGGTGATTTAAATTTCTTTTTTGCTGCCAACAAGATGGATATTAATGAGATGAAATGTTAAGATAAAGCAGGGTTATCGTACGGAAAAAAACAGATAATATGAAATAGTTTTGTAGAGTGTATTGATAAGAACATTATAGATAACATTTTATCCAACAACAGAGCTGCAAAATGTCATATTTGATTGAAACTCATTTGTCATGATTAATCGAGACAGTACAAAAACTGAAAACATATGAACTTGCTGAAAATTATACTATTGACGATGTAAATTTCAAAACTCACCTTACCCAGGAAAGAAAATTTTGGTAGACCAAGTTTTGTTCACAAATCCCTATTACATAAGATTAGTAAGTAAACCAAGATTTTACAATGCCAAAAATACACGATAAAACTAATTTTGTTCCAGATTGTTATGAGTTTTCGATGTAAGTTTACTAACAAAATAGATGGATAGGGAAAACACGATTTTTCTTTTTTGGAAAAGGGGAGTTTTGAAACTCACGTCCTCAATTTAACAAAATTAAGGATCCATTATTTTTACAATCAGAGAAACAAATGCAATATAGTCAAACACTGTGGAATTAAAGTTTTTTATTATTCAATAAATATGTACACATCAGTGTAGATAAATACTTTAATTAATCTCGTTGAAGTTGAAGTGTTGACACTGATAAAAGGAAGTATAGAAAAATCTTATAAATATTCATTGTTGCACTGTTGTATGTTGAAAGACTTTTTCTATCAAAAATCATTAATAACTTTCCCAAATGTATTATGTTGTGTTTCATACCTATATCATGATATATTTATATATCAATAAAAGAAATTCCCTATATAATGGATATATAAAGAAAGATCGGATTTTTTGAAATGGTCAGACAATATGGAATACTACAATATCTGACGCATAAGGTGTTGCAGCCAATGTAAATGTGTCAAACGACTTCCTAGTACTCCCATGAAGCACTGTTCTCAGTTATGTAAGATTAGCTGTCGTTGGAGCGACGCGGTGAAATAAAATCTTATTCTTAATGTTTGCAGGTAAATTTTATAAAATTTGCATTAATTATAAAATTTCATTGTCGATGCTGTTTCTTAAGTTTAGCATAAAGTTGAACAGTTATATTTATTTCGGTGTTAGTCAGTTGTCCTCTATGCTAACTTGTTGACAAGTGGAGAGGTTATTTTTCCAGTATTGTTTGTTGATTAATATGGAATATCAATTAGGCAATTGTTTCAAGACAAGTCTAGTGAAGACCATTCCACTCCGACTTGAGATGGATCTTTTACCAGGTTGTACACCAGATGAGGAAGATTCAGTGTGCCTGTTTTGCAATGGAAAATAATTAGAGGATAGAAAAGGGGGGAAGAATGGGAGCTGCCTTCTGCGGGCTCATTTGGACTGCAGTGGGGCCAAAAAAATAGACTACATATGTGTTTCTGTAAAAGTTAAAACAATTTTTCAAAGAATCTGATAATTTATAAAAATGTACTAATGTTTACTTATCATATAATTTTGCTATTATTTTAACACAATCAAACTAATTAGTAAAGTTATCATACAAATTGAGTATTTCCAACTGAGCAAAAAAATGCTCAGTCCGGTAATCGAACCCAGCTGTATTATTACCAACAGCTTAAACGGTAGAGCATTGGCCCTGTAAGCCAAACTTCTGGGTTCGATTCCCGACCTGTGCATTTTTTCGCTCAGTTGGAAATGTTCAATTCGTATATAGTTTTGGTTATTTTTGTAAATCGTGGCTATTCTTGCAATTTTAATATTCCTTACAACTCTATTCCTAATTACCCAGTTGGTTGCCATTACCTGACAAGTGTAACTTTTTTTTAAAGCTAAAAACGGATATGTATTTTTTCTTCCACTTTAAACGCATTTAAAATGTGTCAAATTTTGTCCTTTACTAAATTCTAACGCATTTAAATTTTTTTGTATTGACATACAAATAAGAAAGTAAATGGTACTCCATTGTACCCAAACTTCCTCTATATTAGCATTTACCACTATTATGAAATATCATTGCATAGGTCGTACACATATTTTCAAGCTTTGCGACAATCTATAAAAATAAAAGGTAAATGAGAATGTATAAAGAGATGTTCGTTGCACCAAGATGCGTACACTACATGTAATTTCCAAAGAATATAGCACCACTTTTTACTATTCCAAATCGCTGTCTTACTTAATCGGAAACAATTTATTATAATATTGTGTCATTATGTAACGACAAGAAATCTAATCCTAAATGGTAGCACACAAAAATAAGGACACACGCAAACTAGTACATCTACTAGTACATTTTAAATAACTTTTATGCTGTTTTGCATGCATAATTCACCATTTTTATAATGCATGAAATCCGGATTCTAATGACGAACTTCATTGATTTTTAAGCCAATGATTTTTCATGGAACTTTTTTTATTTCGAGTCTTTTTCTAAAAATATCGTAAGCGGTAATTTTTGAGAAAATAATATTTTATTACAAAAAATGTTATTATAAACGAAATGTAATGCAAATTTTAAAGCAGTTCTTTTATGAGGCTTTTTGTGAAGAAATCTAAATTAAAATGTTAATTAAAAGCAAAATGTTGACAACTTGAAACGTTAAAGAGTGAGAAAGCAGACAGATTTAAAAAAAAAAAACTGTTTCAATAAAAATGCCTTTAAATTTTCTGATGAGCCCTTTTCTAATCGTAGCACTAGTCCGTTAAACCGATTGTCACGACTTAAAAATTGTGTGTAACAAAGAAATGATTTTGATGGTATATTCTAAACACTTTAAAGGCAACAAAAAAGGCAATTTTTCAAAAAACATTTTTGAGGGAAAACCTCCACTTCAGCGTTATAAATTTTTAGTGACGTAATTTTATAATAGCATGCTGTCGTGTTCCTCAACAAATTGTTTACCGATCACGCATATACTCAAGTTTGCATGGCTGTCACTTTTTTGTCACCGCTATTTTTGAATAATTATATTCGCCTTATTTAATCACAGGAATTTTGCGATTAAATACGCCAAACATTATTACTGAAAGATCGTGGGAACAAAAATATGTAATAAACAAGAAAAAAAATCATGCGTACGGCATGGATTACGAAATACTTTCCAATACTCCCTGAAGTCTTTAACAAAACTTCGTTATTTAGCGAAATGAAGTAAATAAGATAACTAAGTAAACGTTTAAAAAATTTATTTCACCAGTTACCGTCCATAGCCAAATATGTATCCCAATTCTTTTGAACATCTCTGTATCTGATTTGTATGTTGATATATATACTAGATAATGGGAAAATTTAGTTTAGCAAGGAAACGCATAACAGGGTCAAAATTTTCTTTCAGCAGTTTTTACTAATAGATGGAAACATACTTGAATACTTTTTTACAGCCCTGTAGTTTGCCTAGTTCCTTTATTACACGCCATTATTTAGCTAAAATTTAATTCAAACTAAAACACTCTTAAAACTACTGAAATCCTATTTCCAGAAATTATCATCAATAGACGGCATATATCCAATTTTTTGCGTGACCTCTGTATATCATTTTATCTATATTCTACTTACATTTCATAGTAAACTAAATTCAGTTCAGCGTAAAAATGCATAACTCCTTTAAAACTCACCTTTAAGCAATTTGAATAACCCTTACGAATTGTTTTGTATAGGTCTGTATATAAATTATAACATTTATACACATCATATAGTATGCATAAATATAATGAAACATAAAAGCACATATCATAATTGAAAATGATTTTCCAGCAATCACCGCTTCTGTACAGTACTTCTGATACAGTATAGTATCTGAAATATTTTGTGTGTCCCTTTAAATGCTCTGCACTTCGTATTATACATGAAGTAACTTATAGGAAACCTCAGCGATGTATATCAATTTCAATATATATGAAATAGTTTAATTAAAATACGCCGCAAAAATTCCACCCCCCCCCCCCCCCCTCATATCATTATGTAACAGAATTCTTTTGTATGGCCCTGTAAATGAATAATAACTATTTTTTGAACTGCATATTCTACAGAATGCATATTTCAGTGCCTTTCATTAATACTTATACATTTTGTTATGTTTGGATGCGTATAACATCATTAAAAATCATTTGAAACGATTTTTTCCCATTGGCAGTAATGTAACGGAATGTTTTTAACTGTCCCTGTAGATGAACTAAACGTGCTGCAAACTCCATTTAAAATAGGGTTCGTGCTATGTTAAATGTCAATAACATCCAAAAATTTCAAAGCAATCCGAGTATAGACAATCCGCGTACAGACGGATAGACAAACTGAAGTCATAAACACTTTTCAACTTTGTTGGAAAATGTTAAAAAGTGATTTCATGTTCAATTACTGGTCAACAAAGACTTAATAGCTGCTGGACAGATAATTTACCTGTTATTTTAACCTTTACATTAATTACACCTGTTTATTTTCTATTTTAATTTACATCCAGAATTGTTAATTGGTCCAAATCATCCAAGCAACCTCATAGTAAATTGGTATATAATTTTATATACCTTAGACAAATTCAAATAACATAAGTGATCGTAATTACATAATTCTAGTAGAAGAGCAACGCGAAGCATTAATAAAATTAAATTATAAGCCGCGTCAAAATGTAATTATTAAATTTAAATAATTACGAATAAAATTAAGAGTTTGCGTTGTGAATTATTTAGACGAACTCTTCCACTTATGAATTAAACTAAAATTTAAGCTTTAAAAATAAATTGACACACCTTAAACATTATCAATTAAATAATTACAGAAACTTTTTAAAACTTGATTAAATATTTTATTTACATTGAACACAACTATATACAGAATTACATAATATTAATTCAAAAAAAAGAAAGCAACACTTTGGTTTGCTTCTCATTATTTTATGTATATTTAATCTTTAAAAAAAAGACAATATTTTCATTTACTCTTATTATTATTTATTTTTCTTTTTGCTAAAAGAATAATTCTCTTTCATTTTTAAATTACCTTAATTATATTTAATTATTGGTTTTGTTGGATCCCAGATTGCTCTCTACCATAAAATATCAGAAAAGGATATTTATAATTTCTCATATGATTTCAAGTGGTAAAAGAAAAAGTTTAAGGTAGTACCTTATTTCATCTACGGGATGATGGCCTTTATTCATCAAATTCAGAGTTGTCGCGTTGCTAAGGATCCTATCCATATGTCATCAGGAATTCGCTTCTTATCAGAGCGGTGATATCGGGATGGCAGGATGCATAGCTACGGATCTCAGTAGAACAATCCACTTTATTTTAACATCAGGAAGACATCCTCAATTAGGCTTGCTTAGGCTCACTCCGATATGTCCATCTCGCCTGGGCATTACTAGGGCTTTCTGGATTCATTGCACGGGCTTTCAGGAGAGCTCCTGCGTCCTCGACATCTTTTTTCAGACTCCCTTTTTCAAACCTTATTCTTCTGGCACACCAACTCCTGCAGTGGGTGGAACTATTTGTCTAGTCCACTCTTATTGGATGTGAGAAGATTTTGCATTATCCTTCGATAGGCCTATTAGCTAACAGTCTGCAAATGGCCCCTTACATATACTTTAATATTATTATCTGCCTTAAAGTTTGGGTGGTCTGAAAAGCCATAAATTTATCCCAACACTTTTATTAAGGCCATAAATTTATTCCAACATTTTTATTATTTTACGATTTCTAATTATACACCACTTTCCATTGGCTTGTCATAAAACGACACCATGGCGTCTGGCTATTGTTGTTATCTGAGATCCGAACTACATTCAACATTATACATTCATTTTACAATACAACAATTTTTTAAAAATATATATTTAATATTTAAAATCAACTTAATAATTTTTGTATGAACTTACACTCCTATTTTACTTAAATATATAAACATTATAATTTTACACTCATAATTGTATTTTATAAAAAATATTTATACAAACAGAAATAACAAATTACGCAATTTTACTTTGATTTAACCAACATGGTGCGGGAACATATCATTGTTATATGTTGCCCAGCAATAGCAGATTAAAAAGTCGAATTATTCCAGAAATTTTATAAATATGTAAATTCAAATTAATTATTAGTTACAGCCTCCTGTCATTCGGATTATTAAGTCAGGTCGGATTATTTCGTCCTCTACGGACTTTTCTGTTATTTTCCAAAAATCGTAATTAGTTTTGGACTGCCAAAACCAATAGCTATTTTTAGAAATGTATAACATTGGTGCCAATGACCGACTCTGACTGTTGCTTTTGTTACTTTAACATCTCTTTGAAACATCAGATAATTCTAATTTTTAGGTCCTCGAATAAGAAAAAAAGAAGGTATTTTTGAATGAAATTTTCTTGAAAACCGTAAGTAAATTTAGGGATTCTTTAAGGCTTATGAAATAATTTTCTTACATGAACGTTATTTCTTTTTTTTTCTATCTCAGTAATGAACATTTTATATCTACAATAATGCAACAATGAATGGAAAGAAGTTTGTAAAAGGTGTATTGCTACAATTAGCAATTAATTACACAGAGAAAATTAAAAAGAATTTTCTTTTGGGTTTTTTAAATTTTTACATTGTATTAAGCTTCCCTAAATGGGTTAAAGCGCTGCCATTATGGCTCCAATGTACTTTAGAATGGATGTAAACACGACTAAAGATTTTAAACAACAGTTTGGCATCAAATCATATTTGTTCAAGTACTCCATCTGACTCTGCACCCGATAAAGGAAAATTAAACATAAGGACAGATAAAGAATAAAATTAGCACTTTAGCGCTAAACTGATAAATTGTTAACAAAATATTTTCAATTTTTTAGAGGATTTTTTTTTTTTTTTTTTACTTCAATTGATCTTTTTGGATCGTTGTTAGATCTATTTAAATGTCTTTTCAGTTTTGCGAATTTGAAGACATAATGACAAAATTTCTACTAAATATATTTTATTTATAATTTTCTAAGATTTTCGGAAAAAAGAGGGAAAAGTTCAGTGATAGTAGATGAGATGAAATAATTATTTATTTTCTGATGAAATACGCATTTTTTTTAATCATTCGAAACTTAGCAATAGACGATAAAATATGCGTTTAATATTTTTCTTTATTCTTTCATTAAATATGGGCAAAAGGGCAAAGTTATGTTGAACCAGAAACAGCAGGTGGTATAGGATTTTTTTTCCCATTAAAACCCTTAAAAATATATGAAAAAGCTATTTAATTGTCTTGTTCATGTATATTCTGGATCTAGATATGTTTTGATAAAAATATTTCGCAGAAGGAAGCTGTTGGAAGTTGTATAATATAATATTCACTTACTTATGTTATTTATTTATTTTTAATTTTTATTTATTTATTTATTTATTTATATATTTTATTTTACATTTTTTTGCCTATTGTACAATTTTGGGGATCTGTCTATATTCATTATAAAATAAATGAATACTTTCAATAACTCCTAACTAATAAATCAAATATCAATGTGCTTTTCTAGATAGAATTAAAATAAAACCAATTTTGAAAGTCCTTTCATGGAAAAATATATACAATATTCTTACAATATATCGTATATCTGCAGCATATCGAAAACTAATCTTTCTTAACAAAGAACTACAGTACATAAAACTGTTCTTTTGTTTAGAAATCTTACAAAAGCTAAAAATATTGAATTTGAATAGGCAAGATTGAAATATTTTCGGGCGGCATTGAAGGTCCTACAAAAAATATGTAATTCCACTCTTTTGTAAATATTGTCTTTTGAGAATGTTTCATACATATTTTTAGTTTCGTGCATTTTTTAGTTTATTATTTTCAATAGTTCGTTATCAACTTTTTTATAATGTCGATGGTTTCTTTTTAAAAATTGCCATATATATATTCTTTATCATTTTGATACTATTAAAAAAAATTCATAATCACATGGTAAGGAGATTTTTTTTAAATGCTTTTACTTAATATGCAAGTGTTAAGACATCAAATCGAATATTATTTAACATGTGAATCGTTGAAAATCGATATTCTATCAAGTATTAAATAAACGTTCAAGTGCGAGTATTACTCGCGCTCAGGTAGTTCCGTACAATAAATAGATGAATTATTAACTGTATCATTTAAAAAAATTACTAAAAAAAATAGTCGGATGTACCAATCTCAAAACTTTCTTCTATCTCATACATGTTAATGCTTCAAAATTTTGAATCACACTGCCAAAATTAAATGGCAATCTATGCCGATCATGAGGGTTCTAAATATATGAAATCCAGTGCATTTAGTTTTTGAGCTATGGTTATCGCTGAAATCCTGTAAATCCTGTAAAATGCAGCCTAGCACCGCCACCTATAGGGTGATTTACACCAAAACCAGATAAGCAACAACTTATGTGAATGTATAACTGAATCTGGTGTTTCATGAAATTCCATGCATCAGTTCTTGAGATATAACTATTGCAAAAATCGTGAAAATTCCAGCATAGAAGCGCCACCTATTGGGCGATTAACACCAAAATCGAATCAGCAAAAATTTGTGTCAACGTCTAACTAAATCTGAAGTTAGATGAAAATTCGTGCATTAGTTCTTGAGATAGAGCTATTGCGCGAATCGAAAAAAAGGCAGCACAGCAGCACCACCTGTTGCGTGATTTATACCAACTCATTTCAAGCACTAACTGAATTTGAAGTTTGATGAAAAGCTGTGAATTAGTTCTTGAGCTAGAATTGTTGCAGAAATCGCGAAAAATGCAGCATATCAGCGTCACCTATTGGGCGATTTACACCAAAAACTAATCACCACCAACTTATGTTAGACACTAACTGAATATGAAGTTTTATTAAATTCCGTGCGTTAGTTCTTCATATAGAGCGCCCACAAAATTTTAGTCGACAGACAGAAGGAATTACAGAGTCACAGACGGACATTTTGTAGAGACATCTTTTTAGGGATCTCTGACCCCTAAAACGTGTAAATCCGTCGAAAAACGGAAGCCGAACATTTTTAGGAATTCAATATTTTCTTCTTGTATACATAGAAGAAAGTCAAAAAATTAGATTTTATAAAAAATATATATATACAACGTAGGGTTTAGTATAGCTCTATATATGCTAGAAAAGTATGAATGGGTATACCGTAAAAGTTCAAAGAGATATGAAGCCTAATAATATCAAATATTTCTATTCTGTATAACTCTTATTTAAATTGTATCCTAATTTGTTTATGATGAACTTAATTTGGCACTGACAATAAAAGTAATGCATATTTAAACTTCATTTGGCATTTCATAAAACTAAATTCCGCATCATAATAAGCCCCACCAGTGGATGAGAGGTTCTGCTCTCGAAGCTGGTAGACGGTAGGTGCTGGGTTCGAACCCAATCGCGCCCGTCGGCCTAATCGTTCGGAGTTTTCGTGGTTTTCTTCGAGCCTTGGATTTCCAAGCGTTAATACGGGTTAGGTTCCCTTAGAAAGACCCCCCACGAAGGGCACTCCCCCCTGGGCCTATATCCCTCGTGCAGATAATTGGCCTTCATAAATACAACCAACAACTAACCGCATCATAATAAACTTTTCTTTTTACAGTGTAGCTAAAACAAACCCTTGTCCACTGTAAACTTGCCATTGTGCTAAGCTTGCTTCGAAAGGAAGTTGCAAATTTCCAACGCCGAATGTTCCGTGCTGCGTTTTCCAAATAGGTTTTTAATTAACTTTTAAAGACACGAAAGGCGTATTGGGAGATCCACCCAATACAAACTAGTCGCAAATCCCATAGTATTTATGTGGTTAATTCTAATTAATTTAGTCTGTTTTTAACAATTTGGCGTTTCTTGCTTTTATACACCTACTGGATATTGTATTATACAAATGTATAATTAAAAGTTGTTATCTAGACTTTAAAAGCCGATTGTACATAGAGTATGCCGCCCCTGCCATTATGTATTTCCAAACAGTCCGTCTCTTTAAGTGTTAATATCTCGGATAATTACCGACGATTTTTTCAAAAATACCTGTACTCAATGCTTTTAGGCTTCTGATACGATAGGTACCTCCAGTGCTCCTCAATACCTTTGCTAAATGCCCGCAAATAGAAAGTTGTGTGTAACGGAAAAATGCGATTTTCTCAAAAACTATGTGACCCAGGGCAATCACTATAATTTTCCTGCAAGGTTTACGTTAACGTCTACAACCTCTAATTTTTTCATAATGTAGTTTCAGTAGATTCGAAAACAGATGGGGGGCATATTTTTTCAAATTAAAAGAAACGTATTTTTGAGTTCCGTATTACGAAAGCTATCGCACGATACCCCACACGATATATTAAAAAAAATATTTCTTTTTCAAGTAACTTAATTAGCCCCTCTACATTTTTCCTAAAAATATTTATAAATGTTTTATAATCTGTAAATATGTGAGTCAATAGTATTTATTATTTTTCCCAATTTGGACTTTCCGCGTTCCATAGTTTACGAGTAAACTGACTGTGACAGACAGACAGACAGACACAGGAGTGATCTTATAATGGTTCCGTTTTTACTTTTTAAGTACGGAACTCTAAAAAGAGCAATAGAGGAATACACTTTTTTCTATATATAAGTATTTGCTTATAGTACCTTTGTTATACTTGTATAATCCATTTACGCAAAATCTATCAATTTTTGTAATTTTTGTTGTTTCAGAGTTTCTTTGTATTGGTCCAAATTAGCATGCAAAGTTTGCTGTTTAAATACATAAGAAATTACGTATGTTTTTTTAATATATTGTAAAGTAATGAATCGTTTGTTTATATGAATAATAAAAGCTATACATGCATAGGATCGCGACAAGTTTTAAATCACCAGAACACACTTACACAGTTCATTGTTCTTCTACACTCACAGCAATATATTTTTAAACCTAAAACTTCAGTATCCCATTGGCTAAAATCTATTTTATTCTGTGGTAAAGACTTTTGTAATTTTTTTTCTATTTATTTGCAATAAAATTATTAACAGATATAATTGTCTTATAATGTAAATGGGTATTTTCCCATTAAAAACTCTGTTTTCAATCAAGGAATGTTAAAATTCTAGTGCTAAATTCATCTTGAGTTAATTAAAATTCGTATAAAGCACAAATAAAACGTACTAAAATTGCTTTTAGCTGCATGCATACAAAATTATTTAAAATACATTAAAATACCTTGAAAATACATTAAACATCAAATTAAAACCCCAAAACGTTTTCGGCCAAATTCATACTGCCATCGTCAGTGCTTATTTAAATGTTGTTATTTCTATTTGTGCTTATTCAAGGAGACCATTGTAATTTAAGGCTGATATGGAAGACAATTTGAAAGGAAAAGGTATTCAAATTTTTAACAAAACAAAGTTTCATCTACTATATAGTAATTCTTTTAGATTCCATGGATGTCAAATGACAGTGCATCGTTACATACTATATTTTCATTGGAAATTATTTCAAGGGATTCTCTTATAATTGCTTCCTGGTAATTAATTGTACAGAAGATAATTTTGACTCAGTTCTCATCATTGATCTCAGTTTTCTTCAATGATAAAAATTGAATAAACACTGAATCAGAATAAATTTCAATAAATTCAGCAGTTCGAACGCTTCTCCGCCAAATTATTGTAAGCTGCATTTTTATAATCATATGCCACGCAAAATGACTGTTGCAGGAGACTATTTTTAAAGGTTACGATTACTTTCAACTGTCATTGCTCAAAGACTGTTCTGTTAACTGATTTCCTTTGTGTGTCCCTGTAAATGAACGATAAATGCTATGAACGCCTTATTATATAGTAATTTTCTTGTAGTGAAATTCAGTGATTTATATTAATTTCAATACATTTGAAATAGCTTAATGTCATAAAAATACACTGCAAACGATTTTTCCCCCATTGACCATAGTGTAACGGAATTCTTTTGAATGTCCCTTTAAATGATCTAGCTATGCTACTTCATATTGAATACCAAACATGCCATTGTAATCATCATTGACATATATCAATTGCTTGAAAATCCGACTCTATTTACGGGAGTTAGAGCGTGGACAGACGGACAAAAAAACCAAATTCATAAACACTTTTCAACTTTGTTGGAAACTGTTAATAAACAAGTAATATAAAAAAAATTAAGTCAATTCCTACTTAGGTCAGCAAAGAAAAATTTAATATAATCCTTTAAGCCAACATTAGTCTCTGTTGCATAAAATATCTCAATTTATTGATTTTCTGTAAACAAGTAAACACTATTGGTTTACAATGGAAGTCTATGGGAATTTGGCGAAATATTAGAGATATCGCCAAGTTGGCGTCACTTTGGTGAATGATTTTGGTCTCCAAATTTGGAGATATATCGTCAAGTTGGCGGTAAACTTGGCGGTATTTGGCGACAGAACAGGTCCCCCCCTATGGTAACCCCCACCTTATAGATATGGGGATGCATTAAATGCTGTTCAATAACCAATGACCGCCATTTTTTCTCCCATATAAAACTAAAATTAATTAACTAAATTTTATTAACGAATTAATACTTGAAGAAACTGGATTAACATCAAGTGTCATCCACTACAAGTTTAAAAAAATGTACTTGAACTTGATAGGATGAATAATAAGTATTTTATTAACGATTGAAAAATTGAACAAGATATATAAATATAGGGAGAGTGTGAAGCAATAGTAGGAATTGAAAAAGATTAATTTTCTCCCCATCCGGGTTTTGAGTTGAAATGCGTCTAATTGGAGTTGAGGTTTACGAAAATTATTTTGTTGAGTTCGGACCTGTTTTCGAACAGACGAAAATTTCTTGTCGGGTTAGACTCAGGTTTTCGTTTAACTTCAAATATATTCTGGGTTTGGAGGGCTCTAATCTGAAGTCCTTCGAATCAAACAACAGAATTATTGTTCAGCTTTTCTCCACAAGAAACATATATTTTTTAATTAATTATTCGTTGAAAGACAAATATTTTTTGTTGTTTCATTGAAACAGATGTCCATCATATTATTTTATATCTCGGTCATCTATCATAAGGCTATCGATCCAGACTGTCAAGTGAAGAGTCTAAGAAGAAAATAAGATTTTTGGAAGGAGAAAGAGGATTGATTCGACGGTAGAATGAAAATAGAAAGTAAATTAAATTTTGAATGTAAAATGCGATAAAATAATCGATTTTATTATTTTTTTAAAGTATATTTTAGATAATGGCTCGAAACGTCATTATCTGTTTTAAAATTTATTAAACGATTACCTGTGAAAAAGAAAAACAAATAGTTGTTGAAGCTTTACACAATGCAATTACACAACTGCTCAAAACAATTCATAGAATAGTTGTTTTAAATCCAAGATTCGAGTAGCACTATTTAAAATATAAAACGTATTAAATTGTGATATACTTTTCGATATTTATAAATATTCGAATAAAAACTAATAAAGAGTCTTGTTTGTTCCTTTTTTAATACTATTATTAGCTTGATATCGAAAACGTGAGATCATAAGTTTTAAATAGAATAAACATTTAAAAAGACTTCACTGCTTTATTCTGCTATTTTTTTAAGTAATTAATGTATATCATGAGTGTAAACATTATTATGAAATTAAAATATAAGAAAATAAATTTAAGAAATCATAAGTATATTACCAATCTTATACATGGACTCATGTCTAAAAATTCTGCGGCGCACCAATTCCCAAACAAACATGAATGTAATGCAGCATTGAGCGTGGTCGGTGCTTGGGAGGGTAGGCTGTTGTGATGTCCATGGGTTCCAAATAATGTTAATTAATTTCGTTATTTCTAGGGATGCAACGGATATCCGGCAAATATCCGATATCCGGCATATCCGGCTGATTTTTCAATATCCGAAATATCATCGGATATCCGAATCACAATCACCGGATATCCGACTTTCTCTGCCGGATATCCGGCAGAGCGAATATAAAAGGATAAGAGAAATCATTTGACCCAAACAATGCGGAACAACTTTTGTTTATAATGCAAAATATGAAAGCAAGTTCACTATTCATGAGTAAAAGGTAATTCTCCAAAAGTTTAAAGAATTGCAGCTTTCCCAACATGGATATTTGAACTCTTTATAATAAATTTAAGAATTTACATCTTTTAGAAAATTGTACCTTTAATTTCAGAATGTAAAATAAAATTTGAAGATTTTTATTAGAGTATAAACTAAACTCTGTGGCTATACAATCCAAGAAGGATCTGGGCCGACAGTGCCCATCTCTCTTTTCTTGACCCTTGGCCCCGAGGGGCTATGCAGCATGCGTCCTGGCCAGGTGGTCAACCTAACGCGAGACCCTCGGTGTTTAGTTCCCAAGCAAGCTTGGTACTCATTTTATCGACCCCAAAGGGATGAAAGGCTGAGTGAACCTTGCCCAGTCGGGAGTCGAACTCTCGACCTGCGGTGTGGCAGACAGGTGTGCTGACCACTACACCACTGGTCTTCTTTATTAAAGTATGACTTTATTAATTTTCTTTCTTTCTTTCAAGTTTAACAATTAAAGAGGCCTAATTTTACTTTCTTCTATCTTCAATAGAAGAAAGTATTGTAATTTAAATTTTTTCGATTTCTGGTTTTCGACGGATTTAGACGTTTTAGGGGTCAGATATCCCAAAACATGTTTATACAAAATGTCTATCTGTATGTGTGTTGCCATTATACCACCAAAAAGTGTATGAAGTTATGCATAAAATTGAACCAAATTTTTTGTGTGTGTTTTTGGCTGTGGCCCAGCAGGTCCTTCTTCAACATGGAAGTATTCTGCCAGAAAGGGGTGCTGTAATTGTGATTTTTGTACCATTTTCATTATTGTACCATCGAAAATGCATAAAATTATCCATATAATTGAACAAAAAATTTTCTGTATGTTTTTGGCTATGTCCAGCAGGTTCTCCTTTAAATTGGAAATATTCAGCCTGAAGGGGGCGCTGTAATAGCGATTTTTGTGCCACTTTCATTCTTGTACCATCGAAAAGTGTATGAAATTATGCATGGAATTGAACTAATTTTTGGAGGTATGTTTGTGGCTATGGCCAACAGGTCCTCCTTCAATTTGAAAATATTCCTCTGGCTATAATAGTGATTTTTGTGTTATTTTCATTATTTTATCATTGAAAAGTGTATGAAGAATTAAACCAATTTTTTGTGTACATTTTTGGCTATGGCCAGCAGTTTCTCCTTAAACTTGGAAATATTCCGCCAGAAAGTACCACTGTAACAGTGATTTATGTAAATTTTTCTTGATTTTTCGCAGTTTTTTTTTTTTTTTTTTTTTTTTTTGTACTGTATTTTGACGGATCGTGAAGCGACGAGAACTTCGCATCCTGTTAAGCTGGCTATTCGCAAACAGCTGATGTACAACAGAATAACGAAAAAATTATTGATTTTAATAGATATCATGATCAAGATTAACTTATTCTGATTAATTGACTGGAGCAGAAATTTTAGATCAAAATCAAAGTTGGTATAATATTGAACTACTTTTTGAAATATTAAGGTGTACGAGATTGAAGAAAGTTTTGGGATTGGCATATCCAACTAGTTATTTTTGTAACTTCGTTATAAATATTTAAAATTAAAAGTAATTTTCTTTTTACTTATAAATATCAAAGTAATTTAACTTAAAATAAAATTAAACGTGACTTAAAGCAAAACGGTATTAAATAATTAAAACAGAAAAAAGACATCAACTAAACCTATGTTTGGAGAAAATAATTCTTTAATCATGGGTATATTAGTAGATATTTTATGTTTAAATTATAAAAAGAAAGTATGTATTTCTTTGTGAAAATACTGTACAATTATAGGCATATTAATTGGTTAAAATTTGATGTACAAATTACCAGCATTTCATTGTACAAATAAATTAATTATTAGCAATTATCAATATAGTCAATCCCTTATCCAAATCCTATAGCAATTATCAGCATTTCATTGTACAAATAAACAGAATATTTTAATGTTTAAATTACATTTGTTATGCAACATTATTAATATATATCACAGGGCTTGAATTTCGAGATGGGATGGCAGGATTCGTGCCCTAAAGAATATTGCGGGTGGAGGCTCCTGTTTCCAAAAAATCATTTTCCGAAAATGATTCTTTGTAAAACGACGATCAAGTCTCCGGACCGACCGACAATTTCATGATATTTTCTGCCATCAATCGGCAGATTTCACAGTTTCTTCTTACAACAAATTGACAAAATTCATGTCTGCATCTGACCGAAAAATTTTTCGATTTTTCTCCACGACTGACTGACGAATTTCACGATTTTTTCTGGAGACCTATTGGTGAATTTCATAATTTTCATGACCATCTGAGGAATTTCACGATATCTGCTCATGACGGACTGGCAAATTTCACGATATTTTTCCGTGATCGATTGATAAATTTTGTGATATTTTCCCTCTACCAATTTCCACAAACTTCAGTTTTTTTTACTGGAGACCGGTCGACAAATGTTTTTATTTATTTTCACCATGATTGACGAAATTAGCGATATTTTCTTCTACGACCAATTTACGTATTTTGTGATGTTTTTCCTGTGTGCTCAAATTAGGAAATAACTAAAAGGGCAGTAATGGCCACCGGTAGTACTGGGCGATGCATCGATACATCACGAGATATCGATTTAAATCATAAATTGTCAAACCGATTTCCTGATCTTTGAATTAGCGATGCATCACACCGGGATCGCAAATGAATGGGAGAGTACAGGGAAGACTGGTTTTGCCGCCAATGTGAATAACCATGTGCATAGCTAGACATCTAGGATGTACCAGACCGATGGTAGAGTAAGGGGAGACTGGTTTCTCCTTCAATCGTCGAAGCAGATAAACAACTCAAACCAAAATCCCTACATGCTTCACAGTTTCAAGTCTGTTTTTCTAGATGTATGAAGGCACCACGATGTTCATTTGAGAAAATACGGTGATGCAAAATATACATTTTCCCTAGGCCACATCACTCTGACTCTAAACGTGTGCAATAATATACAGAGCCATTTGATTGTTCATCTTGTATTGACAGGAAAAGAGGATTGGTTCATTAGTTTATTTTGATAGGATAACCCCCCTCCCCCTGTTTAAAAAAATAAAATAAAATAAAATATAACAATAAATAAATGTATAAATTAAAAGAGATAGTAAATGTAATAATTTTGCTGGCATCTGAGTTGTGAATAAACCCCAAAACACTTGTAACAAATGTCTAACACCACGATGCATTGTGATATCGTCATTTTACTCTGGCGATACATCACAATGTATAAATTGAGACATCGTCCAGTCCTAGCCACCAGAGACTGAGCTCTACCAAATTGGTCACTATACAAAATGAGATTACACTTGTGGTGCACATGAAGAAAAATAAATTGGTGAACTTAAAAAAAACATATTTAGAAACAAAAAAATAGTTGATTCTCGCAATTCACAGAATGATGTATTTTTTTTTTCTGCCATGATTGACGAAATCTCTGATATTTTTTAGATATTTTGCGATTTTTATTTCCTTTGCCCAAAAAAGAAAATTACTAAATGGACAGTAATGGCCACCAGAGACTGAGCCCTACCAAATTGGCCTGGATTCACTATTAAACAAAATAAGATTAGATCTTGTGGTGCACACGAAGAAGAAAAAAAATTCAAGGAAACTATTTAGAAACAACAAACTAGTTGTTACTTGCAGTTAACAGAAATTAGGACATGACTTTTTGAAATCAACCTTTTCTTGTGTAATAGAAGAAATCAATTGACTATTCCCTTTTCAAACTTTGGATATTGATTTAAAATTCCAATGCATAGAACATAGTTTAATTAACAAAACTACCAGAGATTACAGTCTTGACAATAATTCCATTAAGGATATAATAAAACAAGTTTGTTCAGAAGTGACATACAATCACTGTAGGATATTGACAATACAATCACCGATATGCATTATTCATGCAAATAAGCTGAAAATTAATGCACATCAGATTTTGCAAAGTTTTCTAAAATTGCTTAAGACAGCATAACCATGCGTTTCCGATAATTTCTAAAGTTATAAATGTTGCTCTGTGCCGTTTGTCAAAACAGTAATTTGTGAGAGAGGCTAAAGGATGCAAAATGGAATAAAATCTAAATTAAGAAATTCATTTAGCAACCCAATTGTTAATTGCCCATAACCTTAGGTGAAAGTTGAAAAATAGACATAGTATATATAAAGCTTGATTCTGTCCCTTTGTTTTAATAAAAATAAAAAAATTGGATAATTACCTTGAGTTGTTAATTTAAATTATTTCAATGGTATTTTGTCATGTCTGTATAAATGTAATTCTTTAAGTGGCACATAAAAAATAACGGGATTTAAAGATTTTTTTTTCCCTTTCCAACAGTTCAACTACCCTGCATTTATAAATGTTGGGTAGGAAACTCTCCTCCTGGGAAAACTTGAATTTCAAGCAATGATATTCAAAGAGATATAGTTTTTGTAAATTACATTTCAATACATTTAAAATGTATTAATAATGTGCGAAACATGTTTGTAATTTATTGTTCTGAGATGGCATTATATTAAGAAATAATTCACTATATAACTAAAAACATATCTAGTGCCGGATATCCGATCGGATATCCGAATCCGGCAGGCAAAGGAGCTTCGGATATCCGGTATCCGATATCCGGCAAAATCAATATCCGGTGCATCCCTAGTTATTTCAAGTAAGCTTCATGTAATTTAAACGCAGAAATTTGCCATTAAAAAGAAATTTTAATTACTAAAAAATGTTTTAATTAATGATTTAATATAAAATGTTAACGGAAGCTTCTTTAAAGTAATTTTTTCTCTTTTTATTTATTGTTTATTAACGATATCAACATGTTCTCAGTGAGGGAAAGTAGGTTACGTAAAGTTAGGTAACAGGAAACTGCTTAATTAAATAAAATCACCAATTGGGTGTATCAGACGAAAAATGAATTTTTTAAGCTAAAGAATGCACAACCTCAAAATCTTCTTCAATTTTCTATTTATGTTAATAAAATTATTTCGAATTGTTAATAATTAGCGAATTTCTTTTCGGTAATAAATCTTTACTAATATTCATAAATAACAGTTTCCGTATTTCATTAAAATATCATCTAAATCTTACATTCACACAAATACTTAACTGCAGTTAAATTCTGAGGGAAGTGGTATTTTCTATGGCTACATTATATTTTTCATTATTTAAATATTTAGAAAAAAATGAAAATTAAATATTTGAAGTGTTCAGAAAGCAAGTTCAAATATTACTTTCTCAAATCGTAAGAAATAATTTTCCGTGGTGAAGTAGATTATTGATTAAATAATCTGAAGTACAATCAAATAATAGGAAATTAAAGTTATTTGAATAATTTTCTCGTATTTACAAATGCACAAGCAGTGTCAAAAGAGCTTAACATTTTCAAACATGTTTTACTTTTTATATGTTGGAAATAAGTAGACAATGTTACTTGCAAAAGTGTTCAAAGTAATGTAGAATTTAATAGTATGTTGATGAGCCCTGCTATTTATTTTCAAAAAGTTACACTTCTAAAATTTTTATATGTTCCCTAGATCTTCTAAGTTAAATTTAGAACAATTTTAATCATGATCTGCACTCTAAGAAAATCCGCAAATTAAAGTTTTTATCCGTTGCTCTTTTTTCGTTAAAATACGCAAAATACCACGTAGATTTGCCCATCTTCTCTCAAAATACTGATATTTCAACAATCTAACGTACAACTTAAGTGAAATCCTCCAATTTAATCTACATTTCCGTCAAATTGCAGGGATGTTTCGGCCATTGCGCTAAAAGCCGTTTTCCGTTTTAGGAAAGGAATCTTCTATGTTCTTTTTTCCTCAAATCACGAAAACCTGGGGAATTTAAGTTCAAAATATCCTGAAATGCTCCAATCGAAAGCGGAAATTTCATGAAATAACAGAAATTTTTTTTCAAATCACAGGTGTGTTCGAGCAACTGTGCTGCTAGTACTTTTTACGTTTTTTCACGAAAATATTTTTGAGAGTATAACAAGTGAAACAGCAAAAATTCCATTCTTCTACGGCTAAAACTCACTGAGTTATGATACTTTGTATTTTATGAAATTTTAAAACTTTCCGGCACTAAATAACCTTCTGTACATTTTTTGTGCTGCTACGCTCTGGAATTTCATAAAATTTAAAGTATCGTAACTCAGTGGATTTTGAAAGTAGAAGAAGGAGCGTTTTACTATTCTGTTTGTCCGATCATTGATATGTTTATTTTGATATTTTTGTCTAAACATAAATTATGGGATCCAGAATTCATATAAAAATTTAGAAAATGCAACTTTTCGAAAATTAATGGCAGAACTATTTCATCAACATAATCTTAATTCTCAACTTATTTTGAACACTTTTGCAACTTACATTTTGTAATACGTATCTTCCGGATAAAACATTAAATCGCGTTTCAGTCTTTTTGGGACACCCTGAATATGTGCATATATATATATATATATATATGGGCGATTCTCCAGTAAGTAGGTAATTTGTTCCCCTTGAAGTTATATGCTACATTTTATCATATAATTTTCGTTAGCATGAATTGTATTCTGTAATGCCTTTCTGCAATTTCGAAAAGCATTTCCAAGAAAATAACTGTAAATTTTACTTCTAGAATATTTCAAATAGAGTCGAGCTCCGATTTAACGAATTTCCCGATTTAGCGAATTTATAATCCCGATTTAACGAATAATTTTAGATGTCAAAAGAATTAAAAATTGAAAAATTTATCTAATATTATTGAAAATTTTCAATGTCCCTGACTGTTAATTTTCTAAATATGTATCTAGTGACACAAAAATAGCTACATTCGAAAATGTACATTACGGCCAGGTCTTTAATAGCAGTAGTAGTGGATCGGATGAAGAAGATGAAATAGAAATGAAGCATGCAACGTTCATAGAAGCAGTTTGCATTTTGAATACTTTGAAACGGTATCTGATAGCTCATGATGTTCGTGACACTGCTTTCTCTGCTTTAGAAAAAAAAATTATAAAAAAGTATGGAATAAGAAATCGAAACACAGCAAACAAACATTTATAAAAGTTATCTTATAATTTATCTATAAAATATGAACAAATTATATTTTTTTTTCTTAAATTCAATACTTGTGATTTATAGTAGTGCATAAAAAATAATCAATTTTTATACAGTGTATTTGCATTTTCTTAAAACAACAAATGTTTAACATAATCATTAAGGTAAGTGAGCATTGTTCTTATTTATTGCCATATTTTAACTTGTTTTGTTGTATAAAAATATTATTTTTATTATCCCGAGTTAACGAACACAGTTGCCAGTCCCTAACGATTCGTCAAATCGGGGTTTGACTGTAGTCAAATTGTCACTTTTGTCTATTGTCCTCCACGTCATGCGCTGATCTTTTGTAACAAATTTAAGTATAATGACAAACTATTTTTAGAAATTTTACTACACAAAATAAAAATTTACATTCCAAGGTATGAAATCAAGAATTTTTATTGTAAATTGTAATAGATTTATATTTATTCTGGCCAGAGAAATGTTGTACTCTAGCTTTTATGTCACTACTGTGCCCTTGTATTAAACTGCCCATGTAACCATCAAGAGGTCATATAAATTCTGGAGGACAGTAACATTTACTAGCAGCCGCCATCTTGATTGCTAAGAAAGTCACGTGGTTTAATTATCCGGACTTCAAAAGCACTTACAAGCTGCAAAATAGATAGAAAGATAAGAATGTGTTTATTAACTGCAACTACTGTCCCGTACTTAAATTTTCTTTATTATTATCTTTATTTATTTATGATTTTGTCATGATGCAACATACTTTTGCTTAGTTCAAAGTATCACATTGCAGTTTTACTAAGATTAACTTTCTGTGATCACAGAAACAAGTTTCTTAATTTCGTCACAACTATCCCTGTTACTTCAGTCCCCTTTCAATGAAATTGCATCCCTGTTAAAATTTTATTCAACCTTAGTTAAAAACATATACCACATGAGCACATTTGTTTATTTAAAACTATACAACATATTTATTGAACTTAGTTCTATGTGGCTTTTATTTAAATAACTTTATAAAGAAATTTCTGGTTCGAATCGAATACAATAATTATACGAACGGGTCGATTAAAGGTCGATAGGTTAAAGAAAAATACTGTTTAAAGTTTATGCCGGAATATTGTACATTACTCACTACTTTATATCTTAACTATTTCTAAAAAAAATTGTTTAAAATTTAACTTTTATTTTTGACTAAATCACAGTGTGAAATGACCCACTTATTAAAGATTCGCCGATCTATAATATTGAATAAAAATTTATCTGACAAGTTCAAGTATCAATATTAGACAAATTTCTTAATGAAAATGGCATGTAATAATATTATGCATTAATTCTTATATTAAAACTTATATTCTACATTGTGCTAATAATAGTCTATGAACAAAATAATAATGATACAAATCACAATTCTAAAATATTGAATGAACTTGAAATTAGATGTTACAATAAAAGCATTTTGAATTAACAAAGGAAGGAGATATGCTGCACGCATGCAAATAACAATAATAGTATTGTAAAATATATATAAATAAATAAATACATAATACAATGTGCAAAAGCAGCTATATTTATCATGTATTTTCAACCAGATCAAATCAATTAAAATTTAAGAGTCAAAATGGGCTTATAAAACACAGTATCAAATTCAAATTGCAATGAAAATATTCATAGACTAATAAAATGAATTTCATACATATATAGATGAGAGAGAAATAGAGCGAATTAAATAAAAGGAAAAGTAAAAAACATTATCCTATTTATAGCTCTTTGTGCTTTGATTCACCGAGTTAAAAAATAAATTTATAAATTACCGGAAGACATACTTCAAATGGAAGAAAAATTACAGGAAACTAATTCAAAATTTTGGAAATACTTTTAAAAACTGTTTTCTACATTGATCTTCTAAACATTAACATTAAGATTTTTTTTTTACCCTGTTGAAATGCAAATGCTGTTTATTCTCCATATTACGTCAAAGAAATAAGAGCATAAATTATGTATTATGGAGACATTTTTAATAAATATGAATGATAAAATTGATTTTTAGCGCGAAAATATAAAGCTATTTTTAAATTTTGTTCATTCATCAATTCATGAGAATATTTTTTTTTTTCGATTAATGACAGTTGCGAAATAAAAACTGTCAAACTTAAGTATCAAAAGATGTTTTGAAATATAAATCTTAAAAGAGTATTTTTAAAATAATTTAATAAACAGTGAAGCAAATATTTTGTAACATTTTTAAAAAGAAAATAAATTTAAACATGAATTTGACTTCTACAAAAAATTTCGTGATTAATAGTCAAAATGCCTTTGGACTCATGTTAAATGTCCGAGTTAATTAATCCCTGTCATTTTCATCTGTTTATTTTATTAAAGCATTAAGCGATAAGTGACATTATAAAAGCTACTTGATTTCATAGATTCGGAAAAAAATTTAATAAACATATGAAATATTTTGTTTGGAAATTTATGGAGATCTGTAATGTTATTTGAAAACTTTTCTTTTAATTTAAAACTCTTTTTAGATATTCAAAGAAACATTTAGTTTACTATCTGGATTTTTCGCAGTTCTAATAAACCATAAAAATGAAGAAATAAAGATGTTTTAACAGTAAAATATGAAATAATAAAAAATGAACTTAAAATAATTTCTTACTTAGAAGTGCAATTATTTTAAAATACGTAATAATAGAAATAATCCATTAAAAGAGAGAGTATTTCAGTATGATCACCTCAAATATTTCTATATAAGCAGAATATAGGGAAGAACTGAATTCCCCATTGTTATTTAAAAAAAAAAATGAATTATGAAAGCCAAGGACTAAATATGTAATATCTCATTCATTTATTCACAAACAATAATTAAAAGGTATTTTTAACTCGTTTTTAAAAATAAATAAATATACATATATATATATATACAGTAAAAATACTGCCAGTTTTCAGGTAGGAATCGGAAAAATAGTTGCCCTTATCGTACCGCAATAATTTCCGACCCAGCTCGAAATAAAATCCGTAAAAATAAGGAAATAGTCAGTAAAACAGTATTTTACGGATTTTAGTCCGATTTTACGGATTTATTCCGAGCTGGGTTGGAAATTATTCCGGTACGATAAGGGCAACTATTTTTCCGATTCCTACCGGAAAACTGGCATTATTTTTTTTCAGTGTATGTTATCTATCGTCGACCTTTAATTTCTCAATCGTTGGTCATAGACACATAGTTCCAATTATAAAAACGTTTCAAATGAGCTAAATATTCATGTTGTGGCATTATATAAAGTAAAAAATCAATTTTATAAAAATTACGAAATCTAACTTTTTATACGGTCCTCCAGTCCCTATAGTTATATTTAGTAAAAGTTTACACATATCTTAACAAACATAACACAAAAAGTTTGACATCTGCACTACAAAAATTGACACAGCTATTAAACTTCAAAGTTTGAGATTTTTGCACATGATTTTGTGTTTCATTGAGGGATCAGTTAAAAGACGAATTAAATTAATTCGAGATAAAAATCAGGGTGCAATTCCACTGCCATTTATCTAGTCCTTAGTGAGTATGTTTTATTTTCCGATTGTCGATTCTACCTAATTTGACATTTGAATGTCGTTCAACCCATAAAAGTTAACTCAAATGTTTTGATGAAATAACCCCTTTTGGTGATTCCCCGATTTGGCGATACCGGCTAATTGGTTTTACTTCGAAACCGTGGATTCCCATGCGTAAATACAGGTTAGGTTCCCTTAGAAAGACCACCACGGAGGGCACTCCCCCTTGGGCCTATATCTATCGTGTTGATAATCGGCCGTCAAAAATCAACCCAACCCAACGCGATCCCGGTTAAAGGTGGTTTCGCCGTAAAAAGGACATTGCAACCTGACTTTGATTTCGAACTACTTTAATTCATCTTTTAACTGATCCCCCAATGAAAAATAAAATCATGTGCGAAATTCTCAAACTTTGAAATTTAATAACTGTGTCAATTTTTGTAGTACAGATGTCAAACTTTTTGTGTTATATCTCTTATGATATGAGTAAACTTTTACTAAACATTACTTTAGGGACTGGGAAACTGTATAAAAAGTTAGATTTCGTAATTTTTATAAAATTGATATTTTACTTTAAATAATGCCACAACATGAATATTTAGCTCATTTAAAACGTTTTTGCAACTCTGGAACTATGTGTCTAGTGTCTACGGCCAACGGTGGAGAAATTAAAGGTCGGCCATAGATAACATATTGCACCCTGTATATATATCATATATACAGTGTGATTCATTAAGAATGAAACAATAGCCTATTTCCTTAAATATTGCCTCTAGAAACATTCTTCCAATTGCAAAGTTTCATTAAAAAAAAAAAAAAAAAAAAAAAAAAAAAACAAGTACAATATTTAAAGTCATGAGTTGCAACTCCATTGGAGGGTAGAAAATTCAAAAACTAAATTTTTATACGGCCATCGCAGGCTAAAATTTCTAATTAGGTAAATTTTCCTTATGCATTCTATAATTAAACACAAAAAATTCCATCTTGATATCTGCAAAACTCGGAGAGATATTAAAATCCAAAATTCGCGACTTACACCACTTACACATACCTCTGAGTGGCGTGATTTTCATGCATTTAGAAAGCCAGATAGGGATCATCCACAAATTATACGTTATTAAAAGTCCATTTAAGATAGTGCCTCTCCATTTGGGCATAAAAATAGCAGTGTAGACTTTACGTTAAACGTGTGCTTTTGTAATATGCTGGAGGTCTGCATTCGAGGTCTGCACGGGCCAGGCCTGACCAATAGAAAAAAGATCGACCCGGTCCGTACAAAACAATAAGTGGCCCGACTCGGTATAAAAGCTAAAATTTTGGCCCGAGACCGGACCGACACGAAAACAAATTTAAATCTATCTCCGAGAACGACCCGGCCTGAATGAATTTCTACAAAACATCGACTTTTACGTCGATATGGTTAAAAATTGTTTCGTACGATGAGTTCTAACTACATATTTTAGCCTTTTTACATCATATAAAGATAATAAAAATTATGAATCTTTATTAATCTTTCTTCATCTTTAAAAATGAAGATTATAAATCTTCATTTTTAAAGAAACGCCCTAGGCTGTGATATTTATTTTTTTTAATGCATCTCTATTTGTATGCAGACATTTCAGTTATCGTTAATACCATTAATCCATATTCCGTGTATTGGACACTTTAACCCTCCGAGCGTCTTGGAAAAGGGTAAAATTGTAATGTTGTTTTCTTTGCATTTTGTTTTAAGTGCTAAGAAAATATGATTCCTTCAACATTATAAAAAAAAACTCAATTACAAAAATGAATGTAATCCTTGAGAGTATTGATCATTCTTCAATGTGTTTAAAATTCATTAAATCTATAGAATTATATTATCTTAAATATTGCTTGTATTGCTGTGAAGCCTGGAGCTTAGTGAACGGAATATTACGCCCCAAACACTTAGAGGGTTAAAAAATGCTATACAACAAAATCTTCTATGGAGAATCATATAGGAAAACAAAATGTGCTATAGACAAATTCCCTTCTTAGCAAGTGTAAATGTATTCTATTTTTTTCTCGCAAATAATTATAGTCATTTTGCAGGATCAACACATTTTTCCGTTTAAAACAGGATTCCATGATAGGCAGGTTCTTTTTCACAGGTTTTACTGTATTTTAATTTTATTGCCTAGAAATCTACTATTTTTTAAAAAGAACAAATTTTTAAGTTTAATTGTAGAATATTGGTGATTTAAAAATATGTGCATTTTTTGCAAAAATTTCTGGGCCAGGCGAAATTTTACTGTTTTTTTTTTTGTTTGTTTGTTTTTTTCACAGACGAGGCCGCCGAGACAGTGATTTTCATACGGCCTGGGTCGAGGGGTCGAGACCGGGACTGAAAACTTCAGCCAGTGCAGAACTAGGAAGAATGAAGCCAGTCCTGGTTCATTATGAAAAAAATACTTTAGGCTCGGCCCGATAGTTTAGAAAAAAGCAAGGCACCAGCCCGGCCCGGAAAGTGTGATGTCTAGTCACAGCTCGGCCCGAGTCTTCAGAAAACGAGACATGCCCGGCCCTGTCCGAAAATAATGACCAGACCCTACCACCAGAGCGTCGTGAATGAAAAATGCCCCGGGGCAGCCGATGTCCGGCCCGGAGGTTGGGCCAAGAAAAATAAGGCAAACTTTCAAATGGGCTGAGCCGGCAGAAAAACCGAAGTTTTTAAACGGGAAGGGCAGGGCCGATAAAAAATCTGAAGTTGTGATTGCTAAAATTGTGAAAAATCTCGAAATCGTTATGTTAGAAAAATTCTTGTTTAAATCAATTGAGACATTTAAACAGTACAGAAAGAATGCGGAAATGGCAAAAGTTAATCTGAATCAGAAGTTTAAACTACAGAAAAGAGTTACTCACCTGCAAGCTTTAAAAATGCATTTAAATATTCTATTATGAGACAATATTTGTTTAAAAATTTAAATGCGTTTTTCTGCATGGTGGTTTTTCAACATTTCTTGTCTTTAAATTGTTATAAGTCAAGAATTGTTAAAGATAAATGGTTCAAACTTGGAACGTCTCTTTTTCGATTATTTTACATTAATTTTGTTTCGGCAAATTAAAAAAAAAAAATATTTCTGAAAATATGATTTTTCATCATATTTTCACCAAGTTACATCATTTTTTTAATCTTTTTTTCTGAATTAATATTTTAAAAAACGCTGAAACAAAATTGAAACTTCTATTTTTCTCTTTAATTAAATGACCAAATTTTGAAATTCGACAAATAATATTTCGAGTTATAATAATTTTAAATTACCTCAATTTAAAAAAATTCAATTTTTTTTTAACTTTATGAGAAATTTTAGGATGTGATTTTGTTTACAAATTATATGGTTAACCATCACATAAAAATAAAAATTCTAAATTTATAAATAAATAAATAAATGAAATGAAATGCTTCCCGAACCCCTTAAATTAACATTATTTTTTTAATTAGACGCATTTCAATTTTCCCGTAAAACCGGACGAATTATTTAAACGGGCATATATGTGTGAGTTTTCCACATGTCAAGATGGAATTTTTTGTGGTTAATTCAGGAATGGATATGGAAAAATTTCCTAATTGGATATTTTACCTTACGGGAGCCGCATAAAAATTTAATTTTTGTATTTTCTCGAATGGACTCCCCCCCCCCCCCCCATGGATTGTAACTTATGTCATCAAATTTCGCACCTTTTTTATGAAACTTTGGAATTGGAAGTATGTGTCTAGAGGTAATATTTAAGGAAATAGACTATTGTTTCGATCTTTATGAATCACACTGTGTGTGGGATAACTACTCACATTATAAAACATTCCTATTGATGTATTAAATATTCACAGAACAGTTTAGTTATTTATTCTTATATTTTCCAGTTAATAAAATTTTTAATGATAGAAGGGATTTACCTAAATGTCCACACCGTAAAAAAAAAAAAAAAAAAAAAAAAAAAAATGCTTTTTAATCTAGGAAAATATTACTTAATCGCAAACGAAAATATTAAAAAAAAAAAAAAAAAAAAAAAAAAAAAACCTTTCCGGGTAATTTACTGTAACGAAAATATTAAATATGAAAATTTTATATAGAATTCGTTATACATCGCGGAAAATAGGATCTGTCTATCAAAATTGAAATTAACTCCGTGAAAGCTTAGTAGATTAGGTACAATCGTAGGAAATAAAAAAAAAGCAAACACCACTACTAACTCCTAAACAAATTATCATAGAAGAAAGTTACTGTGGCAGATTTCTCTGCAACATATCGGTTTCTGCTCCCTAGTTACTCAAAATCTACTTTGAACAAGTAATGTTATTATATTAATTCTTTTTCCTAAAATAATTCATAGTTCTACATTCATATATTTATTTTTTTTTTCTTTCTCCTTTCACAATGAACTTAACTCAACACGTATAAGGATTTATAATTTCATTTTTACTTATTCAAAATCTCATTCTCGCACATTTATTTTTCTTTCTTAACGGCTTTTTGTTAAAAGCAATCAAGGACACATAAACCGCCGTGGATCTGATCTTTTTAACGTTTCATTTTCTTTATCGTATTTTATCTGCGTTATAAATAAGCTACTCTTAATTCCTATTAGAATTTGACGGGTAAAAAGAAATAAAGAAGAAAGTATTTTATAGGAATTGTGGTTTCAAATTATATTTCATTTATCATCTTGCCTTCTACATTTTACATACATTCGCTAAAGATTTCACAATCACATTTAAGCGCAATTTGTTGTTAATGTAAACAAAGCCAGACTTCATGTCGCTCTTATTCTTGAAACATGTAAGGTTGCTTCACATCCTGTGGGTGTGCTGAAAGGGGGACTGCCACGTTATTTGTCTGCTAAACCTGCCGCTAATTCTTTGTCTCTGTAATCCCGGCGTCAAAAACTTTGTAGGTTGTCGATAATGTATTACGCCAAGTCATATGATTCAGTACGCATTAAGTACAGATGGCTCCCGACCCCTCTGCTGTAAGGTCCGTGAAAGGGCCGCTGTTGTTTTTCCCTGTTTTGACGTTACGGAGTACTTTGTCATGGATAATTATATATCTACATAGCTTAATATCTGATGATTTTTCTACGAATTGTCTGTTTTCATTTTGAAATGAATAAACATTGACTGTACTTTCTTTCACCAATGTTGGAGTTTTTTTTTTTTAAATCTCACAATACCTACGATTCCATGAACCACCGCTGCATGGAGAATCAAACTCCTCCATAAGTAATCTCCTACATGGTTATTGGTACCGAACGATTGGTAATAAAGTCTACTTTTAAATGATGTATATAAAATTTCCTTTCGGGGCCCTCTACATATTAAAACGGACCCAAACTTCATTTTTTATTTCAATAGCAATACCCAATTTTAACAAGGTATTTCAAATCTTCTGTTCAAACTATGCCTAGACACCAAATTTCAAGTCATTTGAATGATAAGTTTTTGAATTATAAACATTCAAAATTTAGTGCTTCTAATGTTAAATTACATTTTCATATTTTTATTAATATCTCCTGAAATTATACTCCTAATGTACTAATTTTTTGTCTAGCGATAAAACTAAAATACCCAAACATAAATACGTTGAATTTGCAATTTTTATAATTTTATGATATGAATTATGAAATTAATATTCGAAAAAATTATGAATTGCAACCTACATTTTTTTATAAGGATTTAGATGTATTAAGTCCTGCTTTGTGGGAATCCAAAATTTTATATTTTTCTTCCAAGTAGTTTTGAAATTATGCTTAAAAAGCAGCAAAATGGTGGTTTAAGGGGGCGTCTATGATAGAAGTGACTAGATATTTTCAAATTTCTTATGCTATCCTGTAATCTAGCAGTCTTCAATGACTGCTTGATTGGCGCTTAAGATGCCTTGATCAAGAAGGTGGGGAGGGGCTCTCTCGGTCAACAATCGAGTACCGAACTTGAATTTGGATACATGCTATAAAATACGCTCGTTTAAAAATAATTAATTTCTCGGAAATTTATCGTACGAATTGCATACAAATTTGTTTTTAGGCTAATTGAAGGATGTAGAATTCATTTATGCTGTCAGAATTGTGTACTGCTATTGAAAAAAACAAAGTTATGGTTGTTTTAATGTAGATGGCCCCTAAGCAAATTTTATATACATCATTTAAAAGTAGATTTTATTACCAATCGTGTGGTACCAGTAACTTTCATCTACGATAATTTTTTTACAGAATTAGCAACGTGTGTTTACTTTTTTCCACGACTGTACTCCACGACTGTTGGGGGTCTTGTTAGCGTTTAAAAAATGTTTTAAGTGAAAAATGAAATCCAAAGAGAAGATAGAAAGGTGGGTGGTGCCTTAATCCTCTTATATGTAAACAAAGTCTACATCTTTGCATGCAGAGGGCCAGAGAAGGAAAGCTCAAAATCACTTCTAAGCATCGCACATTTTCAATTTCTATACCGACGTATTGGGGGAAAAAGCACTTTTAAATGAAATTTGTTTGAAAAGTGCATCTCTATTTATTTTTGATACAGTTTTATCACCATTTGTTTGGCAACTCAAGTACTCTATTTCTGTAGAAAGTAAAAGGAAAATAGTTTTAAAATAGCAATTATATATTTTTGCTGCCATCTTCTCATAAAAACTGAAAAAACAAATGTACAGTCCTCAGCAAAAGTTTAGACACTGGTGATATTTGACCTTTAAATAAAAAAATACGAACACTTGGGCTATACAAATGACTGTACTAATTTTTAAATATATTTTAAACATTTTAGGACGGAAATAACGGTTTTAATGTTTGATTTTATTTAACTGAAAAAAGTGAAATTTGCTTATTGCAAAGGTTTAGATACTTTCGTGGTTTTTTGGCAACTGTTCACAGAAAAGCACGAATTTCAAACTTTTGATGCCACATGCATGAAGTATTTAAGTGCACCTCGCAATAGCATTGCTTAGTGAAGATGCCGCGAGCTAGAAATTTTCAGTCAGATGAAGTAATTGTAGCATGGAAGCTGAAGTCGAGAGGGAAGACTGTTGCAGAAATTTCAGCTGCTTTGAATAGTCCAAAGAAGTCTGTCTAACAAGTACTGTCTAAGGGTGACTCTTTCAAAGCAAAACTTAGATCTGGAAGGCCTCGCGTGGCCAGAAAACGAGATGGTAGAAGGACCCATAAACTGTCATCAACACAAATGATGATTGCTAGTCGCATTAAAAGTGAGTCAGAGCTTTCTGTGTCAACGATACTATTCGTAGAGGAATAAAAGAAAGATGTAAATTAGCTTTCATGAAAATGATAGAAACAACCAGCCTTGAAATCTCACAACAAATTAACAAGAATGCAATGGGCTCGCAATGATATGTCATATATAGTGGTGTACTGTGACATTCAGCGACGAAAAAAAAGCGGAATTTGGATGACCCAGATAGGGTGGGATACTATTGGCATAACTTGCGTAAAAAAACTCGGGCTTTCTTTCGTCGTCAACAAGGAGGTGACTCTTTAATGATTTGGGCCCTAATTTGTTTTAATGCTCAAGTATCATCGGAGATCCTCAATGGTTGCCATGCAGCGTAAGACTACATACATACATTGGAAAACAATTTACAGCAATTTGGTGAATTTTAGCTGTTCCAAAATATGTATTTGTGCAAGATAATGCGTCCATTCATGTTTGATGCAAGACAAAAGTTGAATTAACTCTCAAAATATTACTATTCTCGACTGGCCCGCGTGTAGACCTGATCTGAACGCAATCGAAAACGTCTGTGGCATCATATCTCATAAGATTTATGCAATTTTTTGACAATATTCCTCTGTTAATGAACGTCGAACTGCTGTTGAACGTGTTTGGTACGAAAAACAACTCCCAAGAGATGCAGGATTTAGTTTCCTCACACAGTTAGTTTCCTAGTCACATATTTGTACTAATTGCACACAATGTAGGTGTCGTTCGACTTTAATTTACGGTTATTTTTCTGTAAATAGACCGATTGTCTATACTTTTGCCACGATGTTAATTTTTTTTTTGTCATTATTTATTATGTAAAAGGTATAATTTAAAATTTATTGTTTGTCAATAAAGGATAAGTCCCAGTAATATGTGACCGTTGAGTTACAACAATTCGTTACATACTTCGCAGTACAGAAGCATAATAGATCATTGTCTAAACTTTTGTGAGCACTGTAATTAAAATACGTGCTATTTTGAAAAAAAAAACATAAATGAATGATTTCTGAAAAAACAGGGAGCTATTATAAACTAAATTTAATTTCAAGTATCCAAATTAATATTACAAACAAATGAAGGCATATGAATTATGAGATAGCCGATTTTTTTTATTATTATTATTTTTTGTTTTGTTTTGTTTTTTGTACAGTTTCTTGAATGACGACATCTCTTTTTTTGGATTTGTGTATTATTTAGCGATAGTCACGTCCTATGCATAGATTACTGTGGATGTTGTTTAAGACTGGATCATAAATGAGGAATTCTTTAGCGAATGCAGATAAGGTCATTTTATATAAAATAGAAGCGCATGTTTGGGGTCTTAAAACTGAACTATTTATGTTTATATAGATATATTTTTTTTTTCATCGGGGTGACACTAAATTCTGAAAAGGCAGAACTTCTGTTTTCTAGTATTATATTTTTGTAGATGAAGGAACATTTGTCTTTTTTTTTACAATGCAGAAGGAAAATAAAAATCACGAAATACGAGTATTAACGAATGAATCAAATATTATGAATCAGTTATTTAAAAAAAGTGTTGAAAATTGGCTGTAGTGACCAATATCAATTATAAGATATACAAAGTATGTAACACATGTATTAGCTTAAATGCTTAATATACAGATTGGCCCCAAAAAATTAAACGTTCTTTAAATTTTGACCTATTGAAGATAGTTAGGCAATGTAAATTGCAAAAGTGCTTAAAATAAAGTAGGAATTATGATTACGTTGATTAAATAATCCTTCCATTATTTTTCAAAAAGTTGCACTTTTTGAGTTTTTATACGATCTTTAAATTCTATATCTAGAAAAGTTTTCTAGATGCCTTGACAAGTAACACAGTTAAACTTCCATTCTCCTACTACCAAAACCTACACAGTTATGATATTTAATTTTTTTTTTAATTTCGGAGCTTCCTGAAACCAAAAATAAAAAAGCAGTTTTTTAGTGTCAAAAAGATCCAAAATTTCATGAAATTCAAGGTATCATAAATTGGTGAGTTTTGGTCTTACAAAGAGAGGACTAAGCTTGGTAATCACATATTTTGATTATTTTTATATATGTTGTAGGGTAGAAGCCCTTTAGTCTCTAGAAATAGGGTGTCTAATATTATAAAACAATTTAAATACTTAGTTTGTAAATAAATAACTGCGTTGGTCGTAGCTCAGTTGTTTGGCGTCTGATCGCTTATCCGCGGGCTCGGGTTCCATAATAGAATAGAATGCGCTACATTTGTTTTTCACATTTTTTTTGTTTTATAAATACACGTGTAATTGTAATTTAATAATTTCATTGTCAATTAAAAATTATAATATTGTGTATTAATTATAAAGTTAACCTATATATTTTTTTTATTTGCAACTAAATCGTTGTATAAAACATCATTAAACGGTTAATTTGTTTTTAACACTGTTAAAATGTATTCCATATATTTCTTATCAATGCAATGATATTGAACAATTTTGTAAATTTGTGATTTTAAAGAAACATCATTTATAAATTTTCTTAACAAGAGAAGCCAATGCGATGACAATACTACTCTTCTTTTAAAGTAAGAAGCGGAATTATATTAAAAATAGCATAAAAATTAACTTACAACATATTTTTTGCATATTAAAGGTTTTTTAATTTGCAATGCGTATGCTTGCGCTTTGAATTATTTTGTTTTCTCATTTATCTTTTTTCTGCATTTATTTTTAGTTTATTTGAAAATGTTTTATTTTATTATAACTAGAGGGGGCCACAACAGATTTTGTAACGCTTTTGGACTTTTTAGTAGTCAATAATATATCCAAAATTATTTCTACTATCTTTAAATGATGAGGAATGTTTAATCTATCTATTATATATATATAATCCAAACGGAAATTTCGTTCCGAACGCCGAGATTTCGAGTTCTACCGCATGGATTTTGACGGAACTTATACCGTTAGATAGGTATCGTTTCAGGGAAGGTTTTAAACTATAACACATCATTCTACCTAGATTAGTTATAGAATTATTACGGAAAATTCTTTTATATTGAACTTTGTAACTTCATATTTCCTTAAATATCTGGGCTCCTATTGGTCGTAGAGCTTAGATCTCGCGCCAAAAGTAGCTCCGAAGCACCCAAGCAAACTTTTCCCCGCGATTATTTTGCCGTCTTCCGATTTCCTCTAACTCTATTAGGGGCCCGCGTAGGGCCCCTTTAACATATTTTTCGTAGTAATTTCAGCAATTATCTTACATTATTCGTTAAGACCGCCACCCTCCCGATTCATGTATCTACGGAAAGGTTGCACGAAGGAGTTTCGTTTGGATACGCTTTCGTTAAGAATAGAGTGCGCTCGCTGGTGGTGGAATGTGGAACTAACATAACGCGATATTGTTAAAATTGGGAAATCTGACAATGCGATCTGTTTTAAACTTTGAGATAGTTCATAACACATAATCTATTATCTATTCTATTATATATATATATATATATAATCTATTATCTATTCTATTATCTATTATATATATAAAATCCAAACGGAAATTTCGTTCCGAACGCCTAGATTTCGAGTTCTACTGCATGGATTTTTACGGAACTTATACCGTTAGATAGGTATTGTTTCAGGGAAGGTTTTAAGCTATAACACATTATTCTACCTATATTAGTTTTAGAATTATGACGGAAAATTCTGTTATTTTGGGCGATAAGGTTACCATTTTATTTCTTGGCGAAATTCATCGTTGATAAAAAAAAAATTGAAATGGCTATTAAACCTCGAAAAATAAAAGAAAAACTGTTACTAATTTTATTTAAATGAAAAAAAAGGAAAAAAAGAAAAAGAAAATCCGTTTCAATGAGTGATAATATTAAAAAAAGGAAACATTTAATCAAAACCTGAAAGAAATATTTGTAATGCTTAAAAATTAATTTAATAAGAAATATTACACTTGATACGCAATATTTGGCTCTTTATCGCTTGCGTTAGATATGGAAACGAATCAGAAAATTTGATTAGATGAAATTTTAACGACATTTTCTTTCTGTTCTGCTCTTTTCTTTTTTCTTTTATATCTAATTGTCCCATCACGTGACTTAAAGAAGAAACAAGCAGATGTAATTGTGAGTCACATGTGTAATTACTATTTGTTTCTTTACAATTTTTTATTTTTCTTTTGTCGCCAAACAATGTGATTTTAAGTCAAACATGCATAAGCGTGACATTAGCTTGAGGGTGTTCTCACAAATGGTGTTTTTTTAGGTGAAAGAGAGTACATTTTCAGATTCAATTGTAATGTATATAGATATCAGTTAATATTTTAAAAATGGAATCGAATACTTAAATTTCAGTGTGAATTTCTGCCACACATACATATTGTAAAATAATTTCATACTTTTTAAAATGCTTTTCGCCGTAATTCCGAAAGCATGTGATATATATAAATTGCAACTCAGATCAACGAATATTACTCATTTTATTTAAGCAAATATTATCTATTTTCTCAAGTCATTTCGCCAATTTCATTTATAGGAAAATTCACAGATTCGAAATCTAGGAAATAAAGATAATTTTTAAGGAAATTTATGTTTTAATACGTTATTACTATCGAAAAATTCAACATTTTGAAAAAAAAAATACAAGTCTTTTGTAATTCGTCATTTCTTCTTCGTCTTTCTTCGTACTTCATCCTCTGTTATGTAATATTTCAAATGATATTGGACTAATTTTCGATCATCGATTCACCGCAAAATCGCATATCTAATATAGTATATAAAATAAAGTCTGGATTAGGGGACTAATTAACGCACAGCGCAAACTACTGAACCTAAATTCTTGAAAATCGTGGTAAAAATACTTCTTATGACATAGACTTCTGCTAAGAAAGGACTTTCTAAAGTGTCACCCCTAATGGTTTTTGCACGTGGAGGGGGAAAAAATAGAATATAAAAATTATGCGTCAAATGATAGCATATTTTAATGTAGTTTTGTATGCTGAATCGAATGCTACCAAATAAATTTTTATAAGCCAACAGTTCATGACACATTTCATATTTTTCTAATTTGGCGGTGTCTTTGGCATCTAAACCTCAAAATATCTATCATTACATCCGTTACTCTAGCAACGGAAAAAATTCAAATCAACCCTTTTGGCTATAAAATAAAAACGGCTCTATGAGTTTGAAATAAAAATGCAAGCATCTTAATTTAAAAAAAAATAGTAATTTTATGTAAAATAAAAGGGAAAAAATTACTGAGAATTTCGCGTTATAAAACAAAATTGGAAAAGGTACTACTTAGATATTCCGTCGACCACAAATCTATCGTCAAACTATAAGATTGAATGCCAATAATGGTTGATCGTAAATATCAAATTCACTTGAATTTAAACAAACTACACGTGTTTACGTCATCAAGTGATTTTAATTTCGACGTTTTATTTGTATTTTTATTAATGTTATACTAATTTATTTGTTATTTCGTTATTTAAAATAAAGATTATGTCAATTTATATAATTTGGCGAATGGATTGGCGATTTATATAATTTGGCGAAATTGGTCGACGGGATAACAAGTAGTACCAATGAAAATATTTAAGTATGAAAGCAATGTTTGTAATGACTTAAAAATTATTTTCATATATATAAACTCGGTTTATGGCGTCAGATGCCGTCATCCGAAGAATCTACAAGAGTCTTTTTCCATTTTTTCCGGTCACAGGTTCCTCAATGAAAGAAATTGGCATTGGAATAATACTGTGCGATTTATAAATTGCTCCTCGATAAGAAGAAAAAATGGTTACATTTATAACAACCGTGCGCACATTTCGCTGATAGCATTTTTAAAATTCCCAGTAGCAGTAGTTACATTTTGCGTATGTAAATTAAAAATATTTTTTTGTTTTTAATTATGGCATTATTTCCTGCTATTGTTTATCTTTTCAGTTTTTTAAATGAAATTAGTATAAGGCATGCATTTTAAATGAAATGAGTGAAAGGTTTGTGTTTTAAATGAAAATAATAAAATAAGAATATGCTATGAAAACAATCTTTATTGATTTATTATCTGCGCCCGGCTGACATAAAAATATCACAAAAGCCACATATTCACTTTTCTTTGAGTAGTTGCTCATGAGAATTCAAGTTAACCTTCCGTAATCGGATACTTCACATATTGGTGTACTAGCTTTAATGCTGAAAGCATCGTTTTTGTTTGAAGCGAAAACTCTACTATGAATTCTATTACACAAAATCGCATCATCATCATCTACTATATATTTACAACGGAAATTTGTATTTCATTCCGATTGTTTATAATACTTTCGTAGGATATACCACAATTAGTTAGGTAAGAATTTTGGAAAGGTTTTAGTGTATACATATTGTTCAAGGATACTTAGTTATAGAGCAACAGTAAAAGTTCAAAAATTAAGTGAACCTGATTATGAAAGTTTAGCCTTTTTAAAAAAATCTACAGAACATATTTTGTTACAAGTGGCCCTGTTGCATGACTTTTAGGAATGGTGTTAGTATATACGATTTCATTATATGTTGATTAGTTACAGAGGTATTAATTCCTGTTGTCATAACGGTCTCATTACCCGACCATAAGTGCGCTGTTTATAATCAACTAAAACAATTACTTCTTAATTGCTAAATTTTGTCCAACGCTTAAGATGACATTATATCGCAATGGCGTTCGCATCGTTTTCAGTAATGTGCAAGGTCAAGCTGAAGATCCATATTGTTTAAAATACAAGTTCAAATTCACCATTTACTTTAATCCAAGGTTCATTTGGAAATATTGACCAGCGCAGCGGGCATAGCCTGCTAGTTATATATATAAAATCCAAACGGAAATTTCGTTCCGAACGCCGAGATTTCGAGTTCTACCGCATGGATTTTTACGGAACTTATACCGTTAGATAGGTATCGTTCCAGGGAAGGTTTTAAGCTATAACACATCATTCTACCTAGATTAGTTATAAAATTATTACAGAAAATTCTATTACTTTGGACTTTGTTACTTCAAATTTCCTTAAGTATCTGGGCTCCTGTTGGTCGTAGAGCTTAGATCTCGCGCCAAAAGTAGCTCCGAAGCACCCAAGCAAACTTTTCCCTGCGATTATTTTGCAGTCTTCCGATTTCCTCTAACTCTATTAGGGGCCCGCGTAGAGCCCCTTTAAAATATTTTTCGTAGTAATTTCAGCAATTATCTTAAATTATTGGTTAAGACCACCACCCTCCCGATTCATGTATCTACGGAAAGGTTGCATGAAGGAGTTTCGTTCAGATGCGCTTTCGTTAAGAATAGAGTGCGCTCCCTGGTGGTGGAATGTGGAACTAACATAACGCGATATTGTTAAAATTAGGAAATCTAACAATCCGATCTGTTTTAAACTTTGAGATAGTTCATAACACATAATCTATTATCTATTCTATTATATATATATAAAATCTATTATCTATTCTATTATCTATTATATATATAAAATCCAAACGGAAATGTCGTTCCGAACGCCTAGATTTCGAGTTCTACTGCATGGATTTTTACGGAACCTATACCGTTAGATAGGTATTGTTTCAGAGAAGGTTTTAAGCTATAACACATTATTCTACCTATATTAGTTTTAGAATTATGACGGAAAATTCTGTTATTTTGGGCGATAAGGTTACCATTTTATTTCTTGGCGAAATTCATCGTTGATAAAAAAAAATTGAAACGGCTATTAAACCTCGAAAAATAAAAGAAAAACTGTTACAAATTTTATTTAAATGAAAAAAAAAGAAAAAAAGAAGAAGAAAATCCGTTTTAATGAGTGATAATATTAAAAAACGGAAACATTTAATCAAAACCTGAAAGAAATATTTGTAATGCTTAAAAATTAATTTAATAAGAAATATTACACTTGATACGCAATATTTGCCTCTTTATCGCTTGCGTTAGATATGGAAACGAATCTGAAAATTTGATTAGATGAAATTTTAACGACACTTTCTTTCTGTTCTGTTCTTTTCTTTTTTTTTTATATCTAATTGTCCCATCACGTGACTTATAGAAGAAACAAGCAGATGTAATTGTGAGTCACATGTGTAATTACTATTTGTTTCTTTACAATTTTTTATTTTTCTTTTGTCGCCAAACAATGTGATTTTAAGTCAAACATGCATAAGCGTGACATTAGCTTGAGGGTGTTCTCACAAATGGTGTTTTTTTAGGTGAAAGAGAGTACATTTTCAGATTCAATTGTAACGTATATAGATATCAGTTAATATTTTAAAAATGGAATCGAATACTTAAATTTCAGTGTGAATTTCTGCCACACATACATATTGTAAAATAATTTCATACTTTTTAAAATGCTTTTCGCCGTAATTCCGAAAGCATGTGATATATATAAATTGCAACTCAGATCAACGAATATTACTCATTTTATTTAAGCAAATATTATCTATTTTCTCAAGTCATTTCGCCAATTTCATTTATAGGAAAATTCACAGATTCGAAAAAATTACAAGTCTTTTCTAATTCGTCATTTCTTCTTCGTCTTTCTTCGTACTTTCTCCTCTGTTATGTAATATTTCAAATGATATTGGACTAATTTTCGATCATCGATTCACCGCAAAATCGCATATCTAATATAGTATATAAAATAAAGTCTGGATTAGGGGACTAATTAACGCACAGCGCAAACTACTGTACCTAAAATCTTGAAAATCGTGGTAAAAATACTTCTTATTAAATAGACTTCTGCTAAGAAAGGATTTTCTAAAGTGTCACCCCTAAAGGTTTTTGCACGGGGAGGGGAAAAAAATCGAATATCAAAATTATGCGTCAAATGATAGCATATTTTAATGTAGTTTTGTATGCTGAATCGAATGCTATCAAATAAATTTTAATAAGTCCAACAGCTCATGACACATTTCATATTTTTCTAATTTGGCGGTGTCTTTGGCATCTAAACCTCAAAATATCTATCATTACATCAGTTACTCTAGCAACGGAAAAAATTCAAATTAACCCTTTTGGCTAAAAAATAAAAACGGCTCTATGAGTTTGAAATAAAAATGCAAGCATCTTAATTTAAAAAAAAAATAGTAATTTTATGTAAAATAAAAGGGAAAAAATTACTGAGAATGTAGCGTTATAAAACAAAAAGGGAAAAGGTACTACTTAGATATTCCGTCGACCCAAAATCTATCGTCAAACTATAAGATTAAATGCCAATAATGGTTGATCGTAAATATCAAATTCACTTGAATTTAAACAAACTACACGTGTTTACGTCATCAAGTGATTTTAATTTCGACGTTTTATTTGTATTTTTATTAATGTTATACTAATTTATTTGTTATTTCTTTATTTAAAATAAAGGTTATGTCAATTTATATAATTTGGCGAATGGTTTGGCGATTTATATAAATTGGCGAAATGGGTCGACGGGATAACAAGTAGCACCAATGAAAATATTTAAGTATGAAAGCAATGTTTGTAACGACTTAAAAATTATTTTCATATATATAAACTCGGTTTATGGCGTCAGATGCCGTCATCCGAAGAATCTACAAGAGTCTTTTTCCATTTTTTCCGGTCATAGGTTCCTCAATGAAAGAAATTGGAATTGAATAATATTGTGCGATTTATAAATTGCTCCTGCTCGATAAGAAGAAAAAATGGGTACATTTATAACAACCGTGCGCACATCTCGCTGATAGCATTTTAAAAATTCCCAGTAGCAGTAGTTACATTTTGCGTATGTAAATTAAAAATATTTTTTTGCTTTTAATTATGACATTATTTCCTGTTATTGTTTATCTTTTCAGTTTTTTTAATGAAATTAGTATAAGGCATGCATTTTAAATTAAATGAGTGAAAGGTTTGTGTTTTAAATGAAAATAATAAAATAAGAATATGCTATGAAAACAATCTTTATTGATTTATTACCTGCGCCCGGCTGACATAAAAGTATCACAAAAGCCACATATTCACTTTTCTTTGAGTAGTTGCTCATGAGAATTCAAGTTAACCTTCCGTAATCGGATACTTCACATATTGGTGTATTAGCTTTAATGTTGAAAGCATCGTTTTTGTTTGAAGCGAAAACTTTACTATGAATTCTATTACACAAAATCGCATCATCATCATCTACTATATATTTACAACGGAAATTTGTATTTCATTCCGATTGTTTATAATACTTTCGTAGGATATACCACAATTAGTTAGGTAATAATTTTGGAAAGGTTTTAGTGTATACATATTGTTCAAGGGTACTTAGTTATAGAGCAACAGTAAAAGTTCAAAAATTAAGTGAACCTGATTATGAAAGTTTAGCCTTTTTAAAAAAATCTACAGAACATATTTTGTTACAAGTGGCCCTGTTGCATGACTTTTAGGAATGGTGTTAGTATATACGATTTCATTATATGTTGATTAGTTATAGAGGTATTAATTCCTGTTGTCATAACGGTCTCATTACCCGACCATAAGTGCGCTGTTTATAATTAACTAAAACAATTACTTCTTAATTGCTAAATTTTGTCCAACGCTTAAGATAACATTATATAGCGATGGCGTTCGCATCTTTTTCAGTAATGTGCAAGGGCAAGCTGAAGATCCATATTGTTTAAAATACAAGTTCAAATTCACCATTTAGTTTAATCCAAGGTTCATTTGGAAATATTGACCAGCGCAGCGGGCATAGCCTGCTAGTAATGATATAAAAATCAAAAAGGCTAAATTAACATTTAAATATGTTAACATTATAATTAATGTACGATATTAAAATTTTTTATTGAGATTATTAAATTACTAGCAGGCTGAGCCCACTGCGCTGGTCAATTTTCCAAATAAACCTTCAATCAAACGAAATGGAGAATTCGACCCTGTATTTTAAATTAATATGGACCTTCACCTGGAAAGTCCTTCCGAATTTTCTGAATACGCATTTGACGCAATTGCGCTATTATATTATATGATGCGTTAGACGAAATTCGGGCAATACAGAAGCATGTAGAGTTTAGGAGGAAAATGCGTCCATTACGATCATCAGAAATTAAAATGTTCTCTAATCACCACACTACTAAAAAAGAGAGAATTACAATGATTGCAAAGATTGACCATTTAACTTAAAGAATGTTCGGGTTATTCAATTTCGTTTGTTAGTTCTTTTACTCCGGGCTTCTAATCTTGGTGCTATGTGTAGATCTGATAAGATAAAAACAATCTCTCTCTCTTTACATTATATTTGGTAAGTTTTCTACAGTTTCTTATCTTCGAATTCCAGTAGAGTATATTACAGTCAAAACAGTATTTAACTTTTATATTTAAAAAAATGTGAATCATTTAAAATTGGATATTTAAAGCTAAATTGTGTGAATAAAATTAAAACAATGTCCTTTTAACTGCCGTTTCTTTTTGTATACCAGTTTTAATCATGAAGCTATAAACCTAGGATAATAGCCTCGATAACTGATTCAAATAGAAAACTAAACCTCTAGTTTTCATTCAATAAAATCTTCCCAGTCATCCGTAATCGGACCCACAAGCAAGTTTCATGTGAAACGTTAGAAATGTTCGTAACGGTATGGCTACAAATGTACCAGTGTTAGCTACAAACTACGCGCCAAACTACATTCCATTAAATAACGTCAAATTGCTGTTGATTGAATTTTAGATCTTTCACTATCAAAATTCTTTGCGAATGATAAATAAAGTTAGTTATGCAAAATTTTTAGTAATGATCTTTTTGGCAAACCGAAGATTTTTTTCGCATTTCTCTCGCATAATAAGACGGAGTAATAAACACGCTTCTTATTTTCCAGACGTCATTATTCATTAGTCGGTTGCCTAAATAAACCTAAAAACGTTAATTTGTGACTACGATCAGCTGCTCGAGCTGTGCATCAGCCAAAACTGCTTTATAAGGATCGAAATTTTATTTGAATCTGAGGTACTTTTTTTTTTTTTTAAACCTTGGCTAAATGAACAGATATTGTTCCATTGGCCACCTTTGGCATTTAAAAGTTTTTTTGTACATTCAAAGTTATGCTTTTTTAGTGATAATAAAATAACTGCAGATGAAAAATTTATAATAGTATATATTCTTGGTACTACTTAGTTATCCCGTCAACCAAAAGTCTATCTCCGAACTGTAAGATTAAATGCCAATAATGGTTGATCGTAAATGTCACATTCACTTGACTTTAAGCAAGTTACACGTGTTTACGTCATCAAGTTATTTTTATTTCGGCATTTTATTTGTATTTTAATTAATGTTATACTAATTTATTTGTTCTTTCGTTATTTAAAGTAAAAATTAGGTCAATTTTTATAATTTGGCGAGTGGTTTGGCGATTTATATAATTTGGCGAAATCGGTCGACGGAATAACTAAGAAGTACTATATTCTTTTATCCATTTGATCCACAATAAAAAAAACCTAAATTTACTAATCGCTAAGTGCAAATTCCGCGTAATCTTATGAAATCGGATTTACCGTCGACGGTTCCTTTCAAATATAAATGAATCTCTCAACATTATACAGTAAATTCGCCAATTCTAGGGTGGTTGATTATTGAAGATTCATCCAATATCTTTTAATAACATTTCTAAAAGAAGGGAGGATATGGAAAAAAAATGATGAATTAAATGGAATATCAAAAGGAGATTTTTATTGCACTAGAAAGGAATTTTTATTGCAAAACGTTTTCTTTCATGATAGTAATAACGCATAATTGCTTACATTTTCTTAAGAATGATCTTTACTACTTAACATTTCAAGCATTGAACGTATAAAGGAAACTGGAGATATGTTTTTTATTAAAAAAAGAGTAAACAATATTAGCTAATCTGTCTTCGAGGTTATAAAAGTCACAAATTTGGGGAAAACAAACCGACATGTTTTCGCAGTAAAGTATGGTGAGAAATTTTTTAAATGTCTGAAATTAAATTATTTTACAATATGTAATGTGCGTGTGCGGGAGACATTTATACTAAAATTAAAATATTTGACCCCATTTTTGAAATATTAATTGCTATTTATATATTGTACATTTGAATTTTTAAAAAATACTCTAAAAATGCATTCGTACTCTTGCAAAATCACCTTTATTGTAAACAACGCTTGAACCAATGTCACGCTTACGTTTTTTTGGCTTAAAATCAAATAGTTTGGCGACAAAAATAAACACAAAACCATAAATAAACATATAACCTATAAATCACAAGTACCATCATTCTTAAAATTACATCTGCTAGTTTCGTCTGTAAGTCACATGATGGAGGAGTTAGAAATAAAAAAGAACAAATCAAAAATAAAATTGCTACTCACAAGGAAGGTCTCCTTAAATAGCATACTCAAATTATTGGGGAAAAAAATGCTTATAAAACTACTCATGTATGTAGTAAAACATCAGTCAGATTTGGCGGCGGAATCTCATTAAAAATCTGAAAAAAGAAAAAAGAAATATATTAGAGTATTTGTCGGGGGAAAAAAGAAAAAAAATTCCACGCTATTTGGCTAGCCAAAAAACATTTCCTTCCCAAATGCAAGATATTTAAATGCATTTGGAAATTGCTTGTTAAATAAGCGTTTAACCGCCTAAAATTCAATGAATTTGAACCAAAACGAAGGATTAGCGTATTATTTTTTATCTGTAAGCGTATATAATATACACAAATTGCGTGTTTCAGTAGTTATTTAATTTTACATGGCTTCACCGGCTGGAAAAGTTTTAAGGGTACTATTTGATTATCCCGTCGACCAATTTCGCCAAATTATGTAAAGTGTTAAACTACTCTCCAAATTATACAAATTGACAAAATTTTTATTTTAAACAACGAAACAATTAAAAAAAAGCAATTTATCAAATTACAACGACCATTTGGAAAATGATTTTTTCGAAGACTAAAATTTAAAACATAAAAAATCGCACGGAGTTGATTATACATTACGTACGCCATGAATTAAACATTAATAGTGTTATTACACGTAAAAATTCCAAGCGGCAAAAATCGCCTGCGACTCGTACGTATTATCCACCTGAAATTTATGTATTATCCAAGCGTTTCATTGGCTGTTCGGGAAAAGGCTTTTCCATTGTCAGATTTCTTGGAAATCTGGAACCCATTTTAAATGAAATTTCATTCTTAAACTTCTAAACATTCCACAATATTACTTTTTACACCGTCGTATAGAGAAAAAAAAATGTACTTTTAAATGCAATTTGTTTGAAAGCTGTATCTCAATTTGTTTCTGAGTTATTATTTTTTTTTTTTTTTTGTAGTTTTTATTATTTTTTTGTCATAGTGTGAACAGAAGGTATCCTATCCATCTCTGTTGAATGTTAAGGGAAATACAGATTACTGTATAGACCAATCAGAAAACGAATAAAATGCGGATTAAACCAATAAAAACCTTCAGATATGCTTTTGATTTCCCAACCTGACGAGAACAATAACCATTTTTCCAAATGATTAATAAATTTGTAAACATTAATAAAATTACAAATAGAAGCCGAATTAAAAATCACTTGATGACGCACCAAACACGTGTACCGTGCTTAATGTCAAGTGAATGTAAAATTTACGATCAGCCATTATTGGCATTTAATCTTATAGTTTGGCGATAGTTTTTTTGTTGACGGGATAATCAAGTAATACCGTTTTAGGTTTGTTTTAAATGTAGCTCGCTAATTAAAAATGCTATCATTAAACATTTTTATATTAAGTAGTTGTTTTCATAGCAACAATAACCTTCACTCCTTGTTTCTGACACTAACAATGTAACAATATCGAAGTCAAATTGCCAATGTTCAGAATCGAACATTAATTTTGGGTTTGGAACAAATTTAATAAAATGAAATTTTGTTTTAAACCGTATAATTACGATAGTAAAATTTTAATGTATACACATGTAAAGGTATATAACAAAATTATAGTAATAAAGATGTATTTATTTAAGTTAAACTTAATCTAACTAACTTCGTATGAAGAGTAGAAAAAAGTTTTACTTAAAAATTATTTATCCTAAAAAAAAGTATCATGCAAAAGTTTATTGTGTCGCCAACCAGCCTTAAATCGCAAAATTAAATTTTCATTATTTTTTTACGAACGCTAAATCGAGGTTCTGCAGATTAATAAACATATTATATGTTATGAGAATAATATTCTATATATTCCTAATGAGAAGAATATCGTATAATTTTTTTCAAATATTTCTGAGCGCTATTGCACTTATGAAAACTTCCTTGATATCATCCTATCAATTTTTCAGATTCATTTTTCTTAACTTGACACAAAAAATAAATAGCCAAATCTTATTTCAATTGCAATATTTTAACTAAGTAATTTTTTAAGCATTACGAACATTCCCTTTCATGTTTAAATTAAATATTTTCGTTTTTTAATATTATCACTCATTAAAACGGATTTTGTTCTTTTTTTCTCCTTTTAAATAAAATTAGTAACAGTTTTTTCTGTTATTTTTCGAGGTGTAATAGCCGTTTCATTTTTTTTTTCTTTAATCAACGATAAATTTCGCCAAGAAATAAAATGGTAACCTTATCGTACAAAATAACAGAACTTTCCGGCATAATTCTATAACTAATCTACGTAGAACGATGTGTTATAGCTTAAAACCTTCTCTGAAACAATACCTATCTAATAGTATAAGTTCCGTCAAAATCCATGCAGTAGACATCGAAATATAGAGGTTCGGAACGAAATTTCCGTTTGAATTTCATATATATATATAAGTAGATAATTGCAAGTATATTTATAAAACAAGAAAATCAATTGCAGCGCGTTCCGTTCCCGAACCAGAACCCGCAGATCAGTGAGCTGGCGCCATAAAACAACTGAGCCACGACCAAAGTTAACAAGTAAGCACTTAAGTTTCGTTATAATATTAGACCCCCTATTTCTCGAGAACTTAAAAGTGTTGTATAAAATCCATTGAGCCTAAGGATCTTCTACCCTGCAACACATATAAAAACATGAAAAACTGTGATTACCAAGTTTGGCCTCCCCTTGTTAGAATAATTGAATATTTACTGTTTTACTTGTCAGAGTATGGGGCAAATATTTCTATTCATAACTTATATCACGCGGGGGCCGTATAAAAATTTAAAAAGAGTAACTTTTTGAAAATTAATGGCAGGACAGTTGAAAAAGGAAATCTCAATACCTACATTCTTTCGAACTCTTTTGAAAATTTACATTGTCTACATATTTCCAACATGTAAAAATTAAAGCACATATGAATCCTTTGGGGACGTCCTGTATGTTTAATAGTAATCAGGCATGTTTGGTTTTGATTAATTCGATGAATTCGTCCAATTAATTGATTAATTAAATTAAGTTAATGATACCTTTTTGTTTAAGTCGAAATATAAAATTTCTGCTGAGTTTTTTTTTTTTTTTTTTTTTTTTTTTTGATAAGGCAAAGTTTCAAGTATGCTGATATCTTTTAAATATTTAGAATGAAAGTTATCTGCAACAATGAGTTTAAATGAAACTCCATGAGCCTTCCAAATAGTGATGATATAAATTCCATTTGGTAATGCAACATCAAATTTTGATATCTTTTATCTTTAAAGAGATTTAAAGTTTTCACTGTTCTGTATCACATTTTAGGATTTGAGATAAAAATAAATGAAGACAGAAAAGAAGCAAAATAAAGATTTTCAAAATATACGTTAGAAAGATTGTGTTATTGGAAATTTCATTAAATAATAATGAGAAACAAAATAGAAATCAATAATTTATTTTTTTTTTTACTCTCTCATAGGAAATATTTAATATATATATATATATATATATATATATATATATATATATATATATGAATGATACGTGTAATGATTTGTCTTCTAATATTTAAAAAGTAATGAATTTGTTCAATTCGTTAGAAAACAGAACTCGCTGTAGGTATACTCATTTAGGACATTTTATTGTAGTCATTCAACAATAGCTACCACAATATCGCTTAACAAAAACGTAACCTCACAGTAATTCTGTTTTCCGTCAGAACACAAAAAAGTTTCTTGTGAAATACAAAGACTGTGATTTTATTCCGAGTCATGTAAATACATTTAACTTACATATACTATGATTCCCTAACTTTAAAATTCACTAATTAATTAACTATAACAAATATAAATAGGTAGAATGCTTATTTAGAGAAATTTTAAGAATATTTTAATTTTTTGTCAACAGGTACACTTTCAAAAATGTTAACCAAATTTTGGTGCTCAGTAGCTATTACTATAAGATAGTGAAATCTCATTGCAACATTTGTAGCTCTGGTTGAATCATAGCTCCGATTGTTGGAATGAGATTGCAATTGGAATTTTGGTTCAAATGGAGCTCTAAATGTTGGAACGAGATTTCACCATCTTATAGTGACAGCTAATTAGTACCAAAATATGTTTAAAACTAGGGCCAGATTTTTAACAGTGTAGCGTTGCGCTGCCTCAAACTATAAATATGCTCTAATTAACTTCAAAATTTTAAAATACAAACATTTTGCGCGGTTCAGTAACTAAGCGAAATACAAACTAAACACTGAAATATCATTGATGAAGTTTTAGATGTTAATTTGGGCATTCTGACATCGCAGCACCCCTGTTGATGGAAATTTAAAAAAAAAAATTTAAAAACTGGATACAAAACCTAGAAGCTTCCTGATGAACAATTCATTTTTTTTTTATCTTTATATATCTCATAGTTAATGAAATATTGTTCTTAAAGTTGTGGAGTCCTTTATGAAACATATCCTGTATGTAAGCTTACAGCATAATTTTCCTTGTAAAATTATACAAAATTTGCTTTTTCTTTAATCAAAAGTTACGGCGTAAAATAAAAAATATACAAAATAAAATATTTCATACAGTTGAATTTGTTACAATTTTCAGTGATTTTAAACTACATTTAAATGAGGCAGATATTTGTATATATATTTAAATAGCATATCGTTGTTTAAATACAAATGTGTATGTTAGTAATTCATATTATATGGCTGTTTTGTCTTTTGCCTAGCAATTAATGTCTCTCGAAATTCATTGCGATCAAAAATTAAAATACGGAATTTTGTTACAGAAATTCATATAAAGTAGTACTTATATATCTTTATATTTACCTTATATATAGCCTTATATATACATTATTTATACATTATTACCTTCTATATACATTATTTAAAAGTCTAATTTCTGAACAAAATTTCCAAAATTACACTTTTCTAAAGTATATACAATCTTAATATTAAAATCAGTGTGCTTAAACAAATGCTTTCACATTTTCATTATTATTTAGCATTAATCAATTGTAGGTAGAGCATTTTACAAGTGAATCCAACAACTTAACTTTCAATACAGAAAAATTTCCGTTTTTAATCAGAAAAACGGAAAATTTTCTGTAATTTATGGGTAAAAATTCCCGTAAAAAAACGGAAATAGTACTGGCGTCTAGATTGCCAGTAGTATTTCCGTTTTTTAGTCCATTTTTTTAAAACATACTAGCATAGGGCTGAAGTTTCATTTAAACAGTTATGTTACTTTACACAAGTTTTCCCCTTAAGGGATTATTTTAGGCCACCTTACCCTACATTCAATGCATTGTGGTGTGATACTATGAAATGTAGGATTATAAGTATTCATGAAGATAGGAAAAATGATTTAAATTTACATGTTGCTAGTAGGCAGTTACCCAGTAATGCGATTTTTAATTACGAGCCGAAAATCCATGCATACACAGAAGCAGATTACCACTGAAAATATTACTTTTATCTGTAAATAAAATTCTTGAAACATTTCATCATATAACATTATTTCAACATCTCAAACTTTGGGATGTACATTGTTAAACATTTCCCGCAAACTGTCCAGTCATTCGACCGTTTTTATTGAAAAATGTTACATAACCGTCATTTAACTTTATTCTGGCCATGATATGGACCGATACGCTTAATAATATGTTCAAGTAACCGTTATCTTTAAAAACGATTGAATGACTAGACAGTTTGCTGCAGACATTTAACTACATATATATATATATATATATATATATATATATATATATATATATAATATATATGGGGCATTCACACAATCTTTTGACTTTTATGTCCTTGAATAATAATTTTTATTTTAGTACATATTCTTATGGGTTTTTTTTCTTTTTTTCATATACTGGGGAACATCCCATTGCTTGATTGCATAACAATGTTAACGAGATAAATAAGTTTTGGGTGATGTTAGGGGTCCAAATACCAGGAAAACTCTATCCCGTCCCGTGTCCCTGATGCTGATTTTTAAATTTGGGGCTGCTTGTATAAAATTGTTTCAATCAGAGTAATTCGACGTAATTTTTTTCCGAAACTGGGACACTTGTTTTATATAAATATGTAGCAAAAAATTAACCTGCAAAGATTTTTATGGTTGATATTATTTTTTGAGCTCTGTCCCTGGGTTTTAGATTCCTTACCGTCCCTCTTCTAAACTTATACAGAAAATCACTTCAGATGCAGCCACAGAATTTTTTTCAAATTTTTTCTCATGAAGAAATATGCTAGAAAAAGAATGTCTAAAATTCTTTGACAGGAAATTTACTGCAGAATTTTAATCAGCATTTAAATATCAATTTCAAGCATCGTGGCTTTATTGGTAGTCTTACCGTACCCAAGGTTTATTCCTGTACTTTTCGAAGTAAATTAATTTTTTTGTAATTCAATCCAATGTAAATAACTGTTTCTAAAAATCAATTAACATTGTGGCTACCACTTAGTCTTAACACGATTTTCCTAAAAATAATGGTAATTTTCCTTACCGTCCCATCCTTACGATCCCTTTTTTTAGGTGCGTTCGTAATTATATAAATACGTAGCACCTATAGTCGTCGTTCAGTCCGTCCGTCTGTCCGTCTGTCCGCATGTAACAGAGCAAACACTACCCAACCGAATGGTCTGAAATTTCAAATATATGATTGTTGCAAAATTTTGTCGAGCCATTTCAAATTTTATGAAAATCGGATGTATAGTTTAATTACAGGGACAGTCAAAAGTTTTTCTTTACATTACGGCCAATGGGAAAAATTATTGCAAATGCATTTTAATGATATTAGAGCCTTCCGAATGATCTGAAATTTTAAAGATATAACTGTTGCAAAATTTTGTCGAGCCATTTCAAATTTTAGGAAAATCGGATGTATAATTTAATTACAGGGACAGTCAAAAGTTTTTCTTTACATTACGGCCAATGGGAAAAATTATTGCAAGTGCATTTTAATGATATTACAGCCTTCCGAATGGTCTGAAATTTTAAATATATAATTGTTGCAAAATTTTGTTGAGCTATTTCAAATTTTAGGAAAATCGGATGTATAGTTTAATTACAGGGACAGTCAAAAGTGTTTCGTTACATTACGAGGAATGGGAAAAATTATTGGAAGTGCATTTTAATGATGTATCAGACTATGCGCTTTATGAAGAGCAAAAAATTATATATTCAGTACAATATGAGGTGCAAAAAATAATTATAAAACTAGTTATAGTACGAACGCACCTCATTTGCCACGTTTGACGAGCAATTTCCAACTTGTTTCTTATACCATCCTCTTTTTTTTATTCCGTCCTTTCTAACATTCTCACTGCCGTGAACTGATATATCCGTTCGCTGAGCTGTAGGTTTCACTGCGATAGAGACGTTTTTTAAATTAATATAATTATACATATATAATCCGATTTGAAAGAACAAGTTACTATTAATACCCTCAAGGATTATATTCCTAATCATAATTAATTTTTTTATATCATGTTGAAAAAAATTATCTATTTTTAGCAATTTTAGACAATTACAGATAAAATAACATTACAATTTTGCCCTTTTGCTCGGTGGTCAGGGGGAACCCCTTTAATACAATGTTATACCAAAATTTTGTACTAAAAATACTGCATTGTTATTATTTCTTATTTGAATTTCCTGTGGGTACTATGCAAATTTATTATAAGTAAAAATTTAGAAGAAAATAGAAAGTTATAGTGGTAAAATGGTAAGGAAAATTAAACTCCCAAGTAAAACTTAAAAAGTTTTCGCTGATGACCATTTTTTTTTTTTTTTTGAGTCATTAAGGCATTTGTATCAGATTTTAAAATGTTATTTTAGCAAGTTTAATTTCACCAGATTTTTTTCCCGAAAGTCAAAAGATTGTGAGAATGCCCCATATGTGTGTGCTGAGAGGTAATTATAGGTGAATTCACCAGCTCAAGTCTCAGTCAAACATAAAACTAATGTTTAAAATCAAATTTAAAAGTATATTCCTTCTAACCAGGAAGGTTTGACACTGAGAGTCCAGATAAAGAAAGACAAAAAATATTTAATTTCCTTATAACGTGTACCGCAATACATACTTATATTCAGAGTGATATGGATTTGCGATTACAAACATATTCCTTCATACGTAATATGATATCAAAAAAGTTGTTTAAAATTTACAAAAAATTTTTTTTTTTTTTTTATCTTCTATAATTTAGAAAAGTAAATAATTTAGAATAAGTAAATATGTATGTAACAAAGAATTATCCTCTTCCACGTTAATAAGTACCACATGTGCTTGGTTGACAATGCTGATATATTTTTAAGTTTGTATTTAATTACATTCCGGCAGATATAAAATAAATTAATAGTTTAAAGTGCTTAAAAATGTACAAATCTTCACATGTAGCAACACATAACAAAAACTGTTTATGTCAATTTTTTTTCATACTTTTTATTGTTGCTTTTCGAAATATTACTACTGCACCCAACTCTGTTTCAAACTTACGTTTTAAATCATGATATTTACATTCGAATAAAGTTACGAAAAGTTTTATGATCTCTTTACATTGTTTAAAATGTGACTTTCTTTACAATTTCAAAGTTATGAATTGTATAAAACTTGCTACGAGTTTGCAAATATTAATTTTAGAATACTTTTCACATAAATATGCAAAAGTTTGAAATGTTAGAAGTTTATTCTCATCATATATAGCTGTGTTTCTCGTACGCCTGTTTTCTCTAAATTAAAATTGGGTATCGGATATGATATTAAAAAGCTGCTCGAAAAACGATTTATAAATTTAAAATTTCAACTTTCTATAAAATATATTAATTTGAGTTTTTAAAATAGAAATAATGCTTTTATGCAAATAAATTAAAAAAAATTAATACTATTTAATTAGTGTAAATAAAAAGAGCAATTTTGTTTAAAATTCATGTTTTATAAATGAAAATTTCCTTTGTTTATATGATGTGGCATTTTCATGTAATAAAACCATATATTAAATGTTTGAACTGAATGTTATAAAAACATTCAATTTTTTATAAGTTTCTTTTTAGATGTGGTAACAGAAACAAAAAAAAAATTTATATTACTGCAGTATTACTTCACATTGTCGTAACAAATAAATATTTATTGCTGAGTCACGTGGTGAAAGATTAAGAAAATTTCATGATTGAGAATTATTCAAACTCTCTAGAATTTCCAAATTGCTTTCTCAATTTTTATTTAAAATTTAATTAAATTTAACCTATTGACTGATAATTAACTTCCGAAAATATGAAAATAACGTATTACCATCGGGAATCCATAACTCTACATAGTTTTCACAATTTTTAAATTGCTTTCTCAATTTATAATCAATATTTAATTAAATTTAAGGGGGCACAGGACCTTTGAGCTTGTCGAAATGATCAAAAACATCGTGTTTTCCAAAGTACCAAAACACAAATAATATGCAATTAAGATATTTTTTTTCGTTTCTGCCTAAGGAATATAGTTTTAACAATAGTATCCAGAAAAATAAATTCTGCATATACAAAATTAATATTTAAATTTTAAGTTTCAAAATTCATCTCACTAATGCGTGAATTAAAATCATTAAGTGCTGCGTGCGTGATAAAACTCTACTAAATTATGCGTATACAAAACAATTTTTGAACAAACTTTAATCACAACACACGTACTTCTAAATTAAAACCAAAATATACACGAAAACTGTTCTTTAAAATTAATTTTTAGCACAAAATACAAAAAAATTCAAAAATTTGAAAAACGTTCAAGTTTTCTAAGTGCAAAAAAATAAATAACCAAAATATGTGAAAAAAATTTTGTAGACTATAAAGAAACGCATATTCGGTTAATTTTTTTAAGCTGCAGCTTACACAGTTTGAAAGTAACTGTGCGCGCAAACTCCAAATTTACTAATCTGACAAAACGCGTATTAAAGTTTCAATATCTACGGACCTTCAATTATACTTCCCGTCTATAAATGATTATAACTCAAAGAATAATGCAGATTTTTGAATGGGTTTTTTAGCATATTGTTCCGAAATTTAAAAAAAAAAAATCAAAATAAAACAATAACCAAAAACTGATTTTTTTGAAAGTTTAAAGATCCTGTTTCCCCTTAATCTATTTATCTATAATTAATTTCCGAAAATATGAAAATAGTGTATAGCTCTCTATAAAACTTTTAGGATTTTCAAATTGCTTTCTTAATTCATAATCAAAATTTAATTGAATTTAATATATTGATTCACAATTAATTTTCAAAAATATAAAAAACTTCGTATCGCAATCGGGAATCCAAACTCATATTATTTCTAGAATGCTAACACACTCGAAAGTGAGTGAAAAATCGGCTATAAAATTTCATCTTTATATGCATGAACGAAGTTGTTAAATAAAAGCATGTATGAAATGCTCAAGTTTAATAAATTAAAGTAATCCGTTTTACTTTTTATTTTTCACTCTTACACATTTTATAGAACAAAACAACTAGTGAATGGATTAGAACAGTGATATAAGGGTCGCCCAAATGAAAATGGCATTGCTGTAATAACTCCGCTATTTGAAGCGAAGGATCACTGTGCATGCTCTTATAGAGGGCGCAGAGGGCTGGGAATGCATGCGATATCCTCAGATTCCGCAAGATGCTCGTGTGATAGCATGGGAGCACGTTAAAAGGCATCGTTCACATCATGGATGCCTCCATACGGTGTCAACGCGCGATCGTGCAATTTTTAACAGGGAAGAATGTGAGTGCTAGTGAAATCTATTGTCGAATGCAAAATGTATACGGCGCGGAGTGTATGTCACACAGATCGGTATTCGGATGGTGTAGGGATTTTCGTAGTGGAAAAAGACCACATGTGCTTGACCAGGTCGTGACCTGTCGTCAGCACTCCTTCTTCCATTACGAAAATCCTACACCATCGGAATACCGATACGCGTGATACACACTCCGTGCCAACACACTTTGCATATATAACTATAACTATATTCATCTAACTTTTTGCTGAGAAAGGCAAATTTTATGAGTTGCTTCTTATATTTTTCCATATTGGGAAAAGAGCAAAAATAATAAAAATGACACAAAAACATTGGACGTCAGTTTTCCTGTAAATTATTTAACAAACGACCTTCAATGCCCAAAGGAAATTAAGTGTCCATTGTTTCTTCCCCTCTGATCGTTCTTATCATAAACACTAATTGGTAGCGTAAACTTACTGATGTTATTTGTACAAATTGAACCACTTCACCCTATTTAAAAATCGATCCATTCAAGACATAAAATTTGCCAATGGCGATAAAGCATAATTAGTCGATCGAAATCCGTCGCAGTTTTTTAATATTTTTTGTGTCCTTCGTGTTTTATTTTAGAAGCTTATTTAAAAATCCTTTCTTTTTAGCTCTTAAGTTCTTCATTTAAAAAAATATTGATTTTACCATAAAGGGTTAAAAATCCTTTCTTTTTAGCTCTTAAGTTCTTCATTAAAAAAAAATATTGATTTTACCATAAAGGTGGCATTATTATTATTAGCAGGTGGTTTTCTCTTAGCTACATTATATCTTAAACAGTATCGAAATTTTATAAATTACTAACCCAAGAGTTTTTCACTAATTCACTCTCTTGTTCCTTAAATGAAGTTAGTAGAAGTTTTTTCTTTTACTAAGGCTATTCTGAACAAATGAAAATTATTCAAAATTATAGATATTTTCTAAATAATCTGAAAAACACTATGATTTAGAAACACCTCTCAAAATTATTTATTAATTTAGAGATGCTTATTATAAGCTCTAATAAAATCACTCAATCATTACATTAAATCATCATATTGAAAATAAATGTTCTTTTAGATGTATCTGTACGCATATTCAAGTAAAAATTTACTGTGCAAGAGCACACCATTGATTTCTGAAATCTAAAAGATAAATTCCAACTACGAAAATATTCAATGGAAATGTTTGCGTTGACAGTTACAGTCACAAATTTAACAGAATAATTTATCAGTTCATGAATATAAAATAGTTATCTTTTATTAAAACTTATTCGAAAATCAATTTTATTTCATTATTATATCTTCGTAAAAATTCTGAAAATTGCGCAATTGAGGGTTTTTTTTTTTCGTAAATAGTTGTGGAATTACATCATTATTAAACGCGATTTTTGTCACAGAAGTTCTTAAATAAATCAAAATCTTTTCCGCATTGACTTACTATTCTGATGTTGATGCAACGATTGCAAATAAATAAGCATCCTATATCTTTTAAGATTTATTTGCGCTTTTATAGCTTTTCTGATTGAATAAATTCATGTAGCAGTTTTTTCAACTTACGAACAAAGATTTATTTCCTAAAATTTCCTTGCATTAGATAAGAATATTAATACATATGACGACAATAAAAATTATATTTTGAACTATGTTTTGTGTCAGAAAAGTAAGACTGCTTTGTACTGATATATAGATATCCATATTTATTTTTAAATAAAATATTTTATAAATACATTAATCTAAGTTTGTTGCGCAACTGATATTTTTTTAACGAAAAACAATCGTTTTTTTTTCAGGAAATACTTCATTTTTTGCTTTAAAAACAAATAAATAATTAATCGAAAAAAAGAGCTGTTGAATGTAGACACAATAAAATTAATTTATTTTCAAGCGAGGGTAATTTTAACATTTGCATTATACTTTTATTTTTTTATTTAAATTTTATTTATTTATTTATTTATTTTATTTCTCAATTCTAATTTTTCAATTTAAAACACAAGCAATGCTCTTATTTTTATCCAAAATTATTTTTATAAATGAAACGTCATGTGAAAAAATAAAGCAACACTAAGATTTTTTTAAAGAACTAATTGAAATAGATGTATTTAAAGGTACGTTCAAGAAATATATTTTTTAATTAGATGCTAATGTCAGCGGAAATCGCATTATTATTTTCTTTATCAGCATACATTTATTTTTATTTTAATTCCTTTAGAAGTGCCATTTTCTTTTTTGCATTTTTAAAAGTCCGTCTCGAACACAAATGAGACATATTCATTATAGCTGTAATGATATTGGTAAAAAATAATTGCCCTACGTACACGTAATTTAAATTATTTTAATTGGAGCCATAGAATTTCTTTTCAGATTTAATTGGTTACGAAAGAAAGGATGTTTTTTAAGTTACTATCTGATGAAATGCAACCAATTAAAAATATACATAAAAATAAAAATAACTTTGCAATTCAAAAATATATCAAAGGAAAGACTCAATAACTCAATAAATGTATCTTTCAGTTAAATGCACCGAGACTTAGTCCAGGTGTTGTTTAGTTTTTATCTTTTGATTTGTTTTATGGAAATAAAAATACTTTTTATTGTGTTATATACTAATGATGCGATACAGACATGATATTATCCTCAATAGGCTAAAAACTGATATAAAAATCAAATTTTCACTAATATCATTGAATAAAAAAGTTTAAACAATTGATGGTAATGCATTATTGAAGTGCGCTAAATCAATAAACGAAATAAAATATGTAATGTTTCGAAGTATGATTATACAATAATTCTCTCTGCCTTTTTTTAATATACATATAAATTAACCGTTGAGCATAAATTTTCCAACACCGCTCTCCTCCGTACTCTAACATCTACCCACCCAGCCATGCTATTATATTTTTTATTTTGTTTTGTTTTGTTTTTAGATTTATTTTTGTTTTGTTTTGTTTTTAGATTTATTTTTGTTTTGTTTTGTTTTTAGATTTATTTTTGTTTTAGTTTGTGTGGTGCCAAAATTGTTGGTATTTCTTGAAATTTTCATGTTTTATAAATTTGTATACTTATAGAATAAATCAGTTTTCACTTACAAGGAGAGAATCAACTCTGGTAATCACAGATTTTAATTATTTTTATATATGTTGTAGGGTAGATGTTCTTTAGTTTCAGTTTTAGCGATTTTATACAACGCTCCTTAGTTCTCTAGAAAACGGAGGGGAGGGGGAGGGTCTAATATTATAACACAACTGAAATATTTACTTTGTAATAAAGTTACTCCGTTGGTCGTAATTCGGTCGGTACGGCGTATGTTTGCTGTTCTGTAAGACTTGGGTTCGATACCAAAACGCACTGAATTTGATTTTCTCATTTTTTGTTTATAAATGTACTTGTATTTATAATTTAATAATCTCATTAAAAATTAAAAATTAAAAATTGTGTATCAATTATAATTTTAAAACGATTTAGTTACTAATAAAAATAAATAAATAGGTGAAAATTTATTTATTTTTTATTTGTAACTAAATCTCTTTACAAAACAGCATAAAACTGTCAATTTTTGTTTTTAAGACTTTTAAAATGTATTTCATATATTCCTTATCGATGCAATGATATTGAGCAATTGTGTCAATTCGTGATTTTAAAGAAACATTATTTAGGTATTGCCTAAATAAGGGAAGTCAAAAAGGAGGATAATGCTACTCTGTTTATAAAGTAAGAAGCACAATTATATCAAAAATTAGCATAAGCATTAAATTATAAGATATTATTTTGCATATTAAAGATTTTTTAATTTGTAATATGTTTTCTTACGCTTTGAATTATTTTCCTTTCAGATTTATCTTATTTCTGTTTTAATTTTTATTTTATTTGCAAAAGTTATATTTTATTATAACTAGAGGGAACCACAAGAGACTTTCGTTATTATTATTATTATTATTATTATTATTATTATTATTATTTATTATTATTATTATTATTATTATTATTATTTTAGTTTGATGCAGCGGTTTCTGTTTGAAATCTTTATCGAACAAGTGTGTATCATTCTATAACAGTTTATAATCGTATAGAAGGAAATTCACCGGAAGATTAATCTAAAGTGTCGGGATTCTATGAAAATCAGAAAAGTGATGCACAAATGCGTTAAAGTATTGTAAAAGTTTATTACAAAATAATGTTTTTTTAACAAATAAACCACATCTGAAATATGGTTTGTTTCAATTGCGATGGCAGAAAAATTCTGTAATTTGATAGTAAACATGGTATGATTTTATAACGATTTTCGAATTTTTACTAGTCAATAATAAATCTATTTTTTTTAAGTTCTTTAAATGATAAGAAATGTTTTAGAATGGTTTAAAAATTAAAAATGCTAAATAAAAATTCAAATATGTTAACATTATAATTAATGCACGATAGTAACATTTTAAATTAAGATTATGAAATTATAATTACAAGTACATTTATGAAACAAAAAATGTGAATATCAAATGCAGCACGTTTCGGTATCGAACACGAATCCTCGGAATAGGGAGCAGACGCTGTTCCGACCGAGCTATGGGCGATGTAGCAAATTTGTTACAAAGTTAATATTTCAGTTCTGTTATAATATTAGATCTTCCTGTTTCTCGAGAACTAAGGAGCGTTGTATAAAATCCGTTGAACCGGAGACTAAGAGGCCTCTACCCTACAACATATATAAAAAATAATCAAAATCTGTGATTACCAGTGTTGGCCTTCTCCTTGTTAGATACAAATGTTTATATATCAAATTCAAGGAAATTTAATGTAGAATTTAATAAAACAAACAGAAATATATCTCCATTACAAAATATGTCACGCCTATGTTAGTATTGCTGAAGTGCATTGTAATAAAAGCTTCCTAGCCAATCACAATGACTGTTCTTAAAAGCAATGTCAGTAATAAACTGTAATATATTTTTATTCATAAAACCGGTATTTTGCTGGAATGAATTTTGCAGAAAGGTGAATACTAATGTAACTCAAAAAAATAACATTTTTTTAAATATTTCTATATTTTCTTAATACAAATAAATTAAAACAATGTCATCAACAACAAGAACTGATTGGACACCTACAAAAAGAAGCAGAAATGTCATATTGAGAGACAATTATCTCTCTTATAATGAAATTGCAAGACAGGTTGGTGGTTCAGTCACTTTATCTGGCGTACGAAAGCTGTGAGCTGTGCTTATATTATGAAGAAACTAAATCAGTGATAAATAAGGCAAAATCAGGCCAAAAAATAATGCACAAGTTCTTCTCATGGTAGAAAGATAAAAAGGATATGCCTCAAAGATAGAAGAATTTCTTCAGATTCTGTTAGATGTGATATGAATGCAATGGATATTTCAGTTAGTTCAAGAACAATAAGGAGTAGATTAGCAGGTATTGGACTGAAAGGTAGAATTCCAAAGAAAAAACATTTTTCTAAATCTTCAGCAACACATTTATCGATCAGAAAATCAGTGGAAGCGAATAATCTGAAGCGATGAGAGTAAAATATCGTTCGTTGGTAGTGATGAGCGGAAGTATGTGAGACGTAGAGTAGGGGAAGAGCTGCATCCTGATTAAATTAAAGCAACTATAAAGAACCCAACAAATGCCATGATTTGGGCCTGTATGTCTGCAAATGGTGAGGACCGCAGTCAAGTAACTGATAGCATTGTGAATGCAAAAAATACATCGAAACTGTCCTGGAATCCCTGTCATCAGATATCTCTTCATCAATAAAGCACCATTTATCTTTCAGCAGGATTTTAGCTCCATGCCATACGGCAAAAATATGCAAAAAGTGGTTTAAAAATAAAAATTTAATTTAAAAAATCAAAAAACACGGCTGTGTAAAAAGCGAAATAATTAATTATTTCTCATCAATGTTAAACTATTTTTTATATTACATATCTGTTGTATTTATTTACTTGTACTGATGACTTGTAAGTTGTGTTCAATTGTTAGTTCCTATCTATAAACACTGTTTTGATGAGGCCTATAGATGTCTATGATGGTTAGAGTTGCAGTAAAGCTAGAGATCCTACATACAGAAATTCCAGGTTGAGTAATATTTAAACGGAGCTTCTGGCTGTAAAATAGTCAATGAAACATCGTTTTCATTTTGAAAGACCTATCCAATGATATGCCCCTCAATAGGGTGCGTAAAAAAAAAATTTCGCATCTACCGCCATTTTGAATTTATAAAAACAAAATCTAGCCTATAAAAATCTGACAGTTAAATCGAATCGATAGAGACCTCATTCATTAAAATCTATCCAGCCGCTGGGATATTTCGAGGGTATAAAGAAATCCACATACCCAGATACGCGTGAAACACATAACACTTCTTGGCAGTCGGATAATAAAAGTATACAATTATTCACATGGCCAGGAAACAGCCCTGATTTGAATCCTATAGAAAATTTGTGGCGACGTTTGAAAATCCTTGTACAAGAAAAGCGTCCATTTAATAAAACGCAACTTCTTGAAGCTATAATTCATTCTTGGGGTCATATCTATATTATAAAGGACAAACATATCTGTGCGAAACGCATACGTCATTTTGCGAATGGCAACACTTTGAAATTTGAAATAAATGTTTGGTTTTGTAATTTTCGCTACTGCAAATTTTAAAATTTTTAAACTTCTAAACATCGCACATTTTAAATTTTTACACAGTCGTATAAAGAAAAAATGCTCTTTTAAATGCAATTTGTTTGAAAGCTGTATCTCAATTTATTTTCGAGATATTAATTTTTTTGTAGTATTTAATACCATTTTTCTTATCGTGACAACAAAAGTACCCCATTTCTATTGAAAGTCATTGAAAGTAAACGGAAAATAGTCGAAAATAGGAGATACTGTATCTTTTTGTTGCCATTTTTTCATAAAACCTGAAAAAAAGTTGAAATTAAAATATGGGCTACGTCAAGAATATTGTCTGTTATTCCGTGATAATGACGTCATATGCATACTTTTCTATAGATGAAGTTTAAGACTGGATTGTAAAAGTGGATTGCTTTAGCGGATGCAAATGACATCATTTTATAAAAGAACGTGTATTTTATAGCTTAAACCTGAATTAAGTTTTGCAGAATTGCGTCATTTTCATAGCCCAGCTGCTTTGAAATTCTTCACAGTTGAAAATGCTTCACTTTTGAAAATAATGGAATCGAAATCACACACTGATAAAATGTTTTACAAAAATTTAGAGTGTCCTTATAAAAGAGAGGTGACATGCAAATAATAGCGATTTATATTACAGAAATTGATGATTCTCGCCTGGATAGATTTGCTTCGCCGAGTTAGACAAGTAAACAAATAATTCGTGGTTTAAAATAATATCATGTTCCTGAAGTTTTTGGCCAAAATTCCCTCGAATAATAAAATTTTAATGCTATTCTTTAGGACATTCTAACTAAAATTTTATCAAAATAACACAATTTGCTTAATTTAATTTTTCCTAATTTTATATAATCTATATATTTGAAACACAAATGTGTTTTTTAGTCATCTGCCCTGATCTGCTGGACCAATTTTACTGATATATTTTTTTTTACTGAAAGCTCTTCATTTGTAGATGTGATCGCATTATCTGTTTGTTTTTTAAATGTCCCCACTTTTATATTTTAATTTGAAAAGCATTTTATAAAATTTCTTCAAAATTATGAAAATTAGATAGCTTTCATTATTGCAGACAAGAGAAAAAAATGAGGTATTTTTATATTTATTCATGCTATTTTCAGATAAAAATTAAAAATTGTTGGTAAAAATTGTTGTACAGTGTTTAGTGTCGCAAAAGGATCGGAATATTATATTAGGGGCATAATAACGGAAAATGACATACTGCTTTTGATAACACGCATTTTTCCTCATAAATTTTCTATATTGTTTTTCTTTCAGCATGTGTACTGATACTAAGTTTCAGACACTAGGCAAAATGCTTATTTAAGTGAAAATGAAGTCATATTTAAAAGAAAACGATCATTTTCTTAGATAAAACTAAACGTTTTAACACAAGGGCGTCTAAAAAACATAAATTACGGAAATGTTTTACTCTCCGGAATTGAGATTAGAATTTCAAGTAAAGGGTGCTCTGTAGGGTAGTCTTTTCACATAAAAGATGTTGCTGACAATCGTGACTTCAAATTTTGTGTTAAAATGATTTTTAAATGATCAAACAAATACAATTTTTTTTAAATGATGAATATGGATATGAGAAATGCGTATGCCAATTTTGAGAAGGTGAAAATTGCTGTTTTTCATTCCGGAATACCAAGCATAAGAGCCTCGGTTGATAACCACATCCTAATAACTGATCTTTATTATATTTTACTGATTAAGTATCTATATTATAAAGAACAAACGTATCTGTGCGTAACGCTGACGTCATTTTGCGAATGGCTTCACTTCACGATCAAATTTCGGTATTGAAATTTTCGCTACTGCAATTTTTTAATCTTCTGACCATAGTACATTTTCAATTTTCGTTGCATAGAGAAAAAATTTACTTTCAAATGCAATTTGTTTGAAAACTGTATCTTAATTGATTGATGTATTGTATTTTTTAAAATAATTTTTAAGCATGGTTTTTTTTTTAAGTTTATCTTATGACGTGCCGGATTCAATACATAATAATAATAAACATTTTGCACATAAAGCAACAAACATTTTTCAGCATTTGTTTCTGACTATTTTTGCATAACGAAATTAATGCTTCCTTTATAAACAAATAAAAGAATAATATTGCAAAAACACAAGTCTAACATATTTCTAAACGTGCAATTTAAATTTTTAGATCATCAAATAGGATTTTTTTTTTCAAATAGATATTGTTTGCAAAGTTTATCTCAGTTTACTGATTGTCTATGGTTTTAAAAACAATTTTAAGCATGAAATATTTTTTTAATTTATGTATATCGCGCGGAGCTCGATTACGAAAGATTAATCCGTTTGCCTTTAAAACAAAATAAAGAATTCATCATTTTCTTACGGGTAATATCCAATAAAAATGTTCCCTATGAATAAATAAATAAAATAATATAAATAAAGAACATATTTAACAGACATGTATAAGCTCTGAAATTATCAGAATATAAAGGGATGCCATAAGTGGCAAAATCTTGGTCAAATAAATCTTAGCATGCGGCTAATAAGAAAATATCGCTTTTGATAAATTAAAAAAATATATTTGATTGTATAATTCGTATTTTCCATATGAAAAATGCTTTTTCAATGTAAGTGAGCAATCTAAAAAATTTATTGCACATAAAAAATTTATTAGTTTTCAATAAAAAAAATGTTTTCACCTATATTTTTTAACCCGGGAAGCCCGGGTACGATCCCCTAGTGATTATAAAGGACTAGCAAATCCCGCGGCTTTGCTCGCGTAATTGTTGAAATATGCCAAGTGATATTTGCATGACTACTTTTTATTAGAAGAACACTTTATGAAATAATTCAAAAATTACAAATTAAGCCACATTTTGACTAAACTTCATTATAAAAGTGCAATAGACGGAAATGAGATTTTAATTAATAAGAAGAACTAAAACTGATTCCAATTAAATGATAATTTAGAATGTATTTTGAGACTTATATGCTCATTTTATACGCTCATTTCGTTATTCATTTGAAGTTTTGAATTTTTTTTAAAACCATCTTAACACATTTACATCTTAAAATTAACCATCATGTCAAGTTCCAAGCGTCTTGTCTAACAGTCTACCAACTCTCTGGTGTTAGTGGCACCAACATAAAATGCCGAAATAGAGTTGAAATAAAATGTCTCGAAAAATGTTGAAACAGACTGTCACCATTAATTTGCCAACATTAACCTTGAAATCGGTTGGTATTTCATAATATTCTATAGAAAACAGAATTTAGATGCTCTTAAACGCTAAGGCAGGTCGCACACTAAGGCGACACATAAGACATGTCGCTCGATTTCGGGGGAAAAACTGGTTTAAAATAGGGTTGAAACACCTTCCTTCTTTGTTTCGACCGGTTTTTTCTCCCGTGTCGCACTTCATTTTGTCGATGTCATTTCAATGTCTGATGTGCCTTACTTGATGTTCCTGCCAACCAGGTGTTAGTAACACCGGCATAAAATATAGCCCGTATAGGATCAGGGACTATCACTCTTGATTCACAACTAATAACATCTTTAATCAGTTTATTATTTCCTGAGATACCATAGAAATCGTAATTTAGGACTCTTTTAGAATTCTATTCGCTCCTTTCCTCGCTTCAACTCCTTTTAATTTCGAATTTATTTTCGACTGTTCTTAGAGGACATTTATATTTTATAAGTAACTACCGTGTTATATTTAAGGTTTCTAGTAAGTATATTTAAAGTTTCTAGTAAGTCCTCTTCAGTACCGCAGAAGTCGCAATTTATAAAGTTTTTCGCTCCTGCAGCCCTCGATATAAAATATAGCTTATGTTTGAGCAGGTTCTATCATCATCAATTTGCAATCATTATGTTTGAATTCGGTTTCGTATTTCATACGATTGCATAAAAATCGTGATTTAGAATGCTTATAGAACGCTTTTCGCTCACTTCATCCTTTTAAATTTGGAATTTTCTTTCGACAATTCTTAGATAGCATTTGCATCTTTTAAGTAATTACCATTCCAAATTTAAAATGTTAGACCCCCCCCCTCAGTAACATAAAAAACGCAATTTAGAACATTTTTTGCTCCTGTAACCCCCAGGTGGTAGTCACAACAACGTAAAATATAGGCTATGTTGGAGCGGGGCTGTCACCATCAATTTGAAATCATTCCTCTGAAATCGATTTATATTTCCTGAGATTGAGTAGAAATCGCTATTTAGAACGTTTTTAGAACGCATTTCGTTCATTTTCACCCATTTTAAATTTAAAATTTTTAAGGAACTCTTCTCAGGGAGTATTTACATCTCATAAGTAATTACCCTGACAAATTTCAAGTTGCTAGACGCTTCAGTAACACAAAAATCATAATTTAGAACGTTTTTCAAAATGCAACCGCAAGGTGGTAGTGACGCCGACATGAAATAGATCCTATATTGGGGCAAGGGCTGTTATCATCCATTTCCAACCATTATGTTTGAAATCGATTGGGCACTTTCTGAGATTGCGTAGAAATCGCAATTTAGAATGTTTTTCAGAACGTTTTTCGTCCCTTTTCACCCCTTTTAAATTTCGAATTATTTAGGAAATGTTCTTAGAGATCATTTATATCTTATAAGTAACTACGATGCCTAGTTACAAGTTGCTAGCCCCTACAGTATTACAAAAGAAACGCAATTTAGATCGCTTTTTCCTCCTTCACCGCATTTGAGGTTTTGGCACCGATATGAAATACAGCCTATGTTGGAGCGAGGACTGTCACCATCGTTTTCAAACCATTATTTTTTTAAATCGGTTCGATACTTCCTGAGATTGCGAGAAATCGCAATTTAAAAATTTGTTTAAAACGCTTTTCGCTCATTTTCAGCCCTTTTAAATTTCGATTTTTTAGGAAATGTTCTCAGAGATCATTTGTATCTTATAAACAACTGCCCTGCCTAATTTCAAGATTCTAGGCCCTTCAGTAACACAAAAAATCGCAATTTAAAACATTTTTTTTCTGCAACCCCCAGGTGGTAGTGACCGACATGAAATAGAGCCTATGTGGGAGAAAGAGCTTTTATCATCAATTTCCAACCCTTACTTTTGAAATAGGTTGCGTACTTTCTGAGATTGCGTAAAAATCCCCATTTAGAATGTTTTTTAGAACTCCTTTTGCGCATTTTCACCCCTTTTAAATTTCGAATTTTTTACGAAATGTTTTTAGAGATCATTTATATCTTATAAGTAACTACCATTCCAAATTCCATGTATCTGGGCCCTTCAGGAACACAAACATCACGATTTCGAACGATTTTTTGTCCTGCACCCGCTTTAGGGGAAGTGGCACCGACATAAAACGTAGCCTATATTGGAGCAAAGCTTGTCACCATCATTTTGACACCATTACTTTTTAAATCGGTTTGGTATTTCTTGAGATTGCGTACAAATCGATATTTAGAACGTTTTTTAGAGCGCTTTTTGCGTATTTTCACCCCTTTTAAATCTCGAATTTTTAAAGAAATGTTCTTAGAGATTATTTATATCTAATAAATAACTACCATGCCAATTTCCACGTATCTGGACCCTTCAGTAACACAAAAATTGCAATTTTGAACTTTTTTTTTTTTGCTCCTGCACCCCCTTTAGTGGTAGTGGCACCGACATAAAATGTAGCCTATGTTGGAGGAAGGGTTGTCACCATTATTTTGAAACCATAATGTTTGAAATCGGTTTGGTACTTCCTGAAAATGCGTAAAAATCGCAATTTGGAACCTTTTTTTAGAACGCTTTTCGCGCATTTTCACCCCTTTTTAATTTCGATTTTTTTTTTTTTAAGAAATGTCTTTGGAGATCATTAGTATCTTATAAGTAACTACCATTCCAAATTTCATGTTTCTAGGCCCTTCAGTAACACAAAAATTCGCATTTTTAGAACGTTTTTTGCTCCTGCACCCCCTTTTGACTAGTGGCACGGACATAAGATATATCCTATGTTCTAAGTTGGACTAACACCATCATTTTGGTACCATTATTTTTGGAATCGGTTCGGTAATTCCAGAGCTTACCTCCTACAAATAAACAATTTTTACCTCTTTATAATTGCCGAAACGTCAGTGAAGGCTTACTGTGGAGACACGAAAAGTTTTGGTTTCCGTTAGTCTGTCTGTCTGTTAGTCTGTCTGTCTGTTCCGCGATAACTGCCGCAAAAAGCATCCGATCGGCTTGAAATTCCCTGGGTATGTTGATGAGCTCCCCGGATTTAGCTGTATAGTTTTGGGTTAAATTTGGTTCATTCGTTCGGAATATACAGAACATTTTATTTTGTGATATAATGCTTTTCTATGGGAAGTCAGACGATTTTCAAATTTTCATTTGTTGAAAGAAATCGCTCATATGAATAATAGATTTAAATGGTAAATTTTGGATGCTGAAATTTTTAAATAAGAGTATTAAATTATTCTTATTAGTTTGCAATTTTGTCAAAACATTTGTCAGAGCTTTTAAATTAGGTATATAACTTATGATAGAATTTTATACATGTGTTCGAATAATATAAAACATTTTATTTTATGAATTTACTTATATTTCATTTTTTCTTTTAACCGTTGCGTAGCAACAGCATCTCATCTAAAAATATCATAAATGTGAAAGTATGTATGGTTTTTTGAAGTCAAATCAAAGCAAAAGGAATGAATTAATGAATGCCTTTGTATAGATATTTGCATATAGATTTATTTAAACGGAGAAATGAAAATAGTATTTATATACTATATAGAATAATATTTTCATTTATTTATTCAACTATTTGATTATAAATGAAAAAGTTCGTTATTTTCATACAGAATAAACTGACATTATTCTGTTAAATTTTATAAACTTTATTGTTGCCAAAAAAAAAATGAATAACAATTTCTCCCAAAGAGTTAATTTTAATTTGTAAGATTCACGTGCAAAAGAAAAATAGAATAAGCAAATAAAAAATAAAAAAAAGGATATATAGGACAGGAATGAATACATATAAACATTTCACACCAAATACCACCTAAAACAGTTTTTGTAGCAGTATTTTCCCAGCACTACGAAGAAAGATTCCTCGATTTACACGATTTTACTTGGCCTTCCTTTTCTCATTCTTTGCGATTTCATTTTCGCAATTGCGTGCATTAATTGGCACAAAATTTTACATTTTTATGACTGAGATATATGTAAGGCCATACAAATAAGAAATTCCGTATTGTCTCCTATAAAATGTGATAAAGTGTTGGTTAATCATATATGTTTTTATTAAGAGGAGCCTCCGGCGTTCTGGATACCAGTATTTTAATGCAGAAAATGTTACTTTATTTAATTGAAACATTTGCGCGATTTAAAAGAACATTTTCTCTAAGATAATAGTGATGTGCAAAAAGCTTGAGACTTGGTATGTCTGGTGGGGAGTGAAATGTTTTACTTAATGCATTTATCTCTATTTTAATGCTACGTGAACAACGTCCGTGTAACAGCTTGTAGAGTGTAAAATAAATTAAATTATTAAAATAATCCTTATTACGAAAAATGAAACAGAAAGTCCGGCTAAGGGAAATGAAATGTTAGTTAACCTTTCGTAATTTGACCTGAACATAGGTTTGCGTCAAATTTCAACGGTATTTGTAACATCACGATTTTAAATTAAATGTAGATACTATTAAAAGAAAATCACAAAAAATACTTAAAGGCGCCAAATCATGTTTATCTATTTAACGATGATGAATTATTAACTGTTAGGTTTAGAAGCCCCCCTACTTTAGGGTGATTTTAGTAAGTTAATTCTATCGAGTACATTTTTTGATATTTAGATTAGATCTTAGATATAAATATTGCAGAATGGTAATCAAAATTATTTTTTTATAAACAAAATTTATAAAGGTATTAGATTTCTAAATTAGATGTTTCAGTTTACATTTCCAAAAGTTCTTTATCCATTAGATACAGGTATTTGTGGTTAGCAGGCAAGTAAATACTGCTGTATGGATATTAGGATAACGTAAAATGCTTGACCGAATTATTGCTTATCCTTATAAATCGCAGTGTAAAAAGAAATCTAAGATATAGGGTAATCATTAACTCAATCAGTAGAAAATTACAAATGCAAAATAAATTACACAACGGGGGGTTCAGGGGGGCAGAGCCCCCCTGAAGAAATTTGCTTTATTATATAAAAATTACTAGAATAAGTAGCTCGTGAGAATTTCAGAATATCCTTACATAACAACGTGTTTAATTTAACGCTTTTAATGTCTGAAACCATCGAAATATTTTTTTCCTTTTATAAATGTTTGTGTAATTTAAATAGTTTAAATTTTGTTTTTGTAGAAAGATTAATTGTCTGAGCGAAGCGAAGGCTAATACTCAGCGAAATATTACTGTCCTGACATTTTACTACTACGATGGATATTAACGCCATGTCCTACTAAAAAAAAAGCCTAATAAAAACCTTTCGTCCAGCATAACTCAAAAAATATTTGTCGGATTTCGTTTCTGATTGCACCAGGAGGTACCTATGAGGGTCGCCTACTGAATGCACCTACTATGAAAAATAAGTTCCAAACCGTTTAAAAATTATATAGAAAAAACTCTTAAAAAAGCACAATTTATCTGCATACGTCACAGAATTTTGGTGTGCGTCACTTTCATCGGTTGATGTTTTCGTAGACAACTGGTTAGAACACATGGAGCAAATAAAAAAAAAATACGCACGCAGCAATATTGAATAGATCAGTTTCAACCACGTGATCACAAACCTTGCAACAACCCGTGGCAACCAGTTTTGGTGGGCAAACAAATAATAATACAGTATTCCGTACCACGGTGACCGTTTTTAGCCTGTTGTATAAAATCTGGCATGTTGTATGACATACAATTGTGGATGATTAAAACAAAAGACATGAGTGTTTATTGATCCGGAGGTTATCTTTCTCTTGATGTCTGTCTGTCTATCATACAGCATGCAATTTTCTTGTAAAGGATGATATTATTATGCAGTAAAACCTCCATAACGGACACACCCGATTAGAGGACACCTCTATTTAGCGGGCATTTTTTCGATTACCAACCCTTAAATAACTGTACATTTTTCACTCTCAGTAGCGGACACCTCCAAATAGAGGACAAATTCTGCCCTCCCGAGATGTTCGCTATTCAGAAGTTTTACTGGTAAAACCTCCATAGCGGACACACCCGATTAGCGGATACCTCTATTTAGCGGACATTTTTTTCGATTACCAACTCTTAAATAACTGTACATGTTTTACTCTCAGTAGCGGTCACCTCTAAATAGAGGACAAATTCTGCATTCTCGGGGTGTCCGCTATTCAGAGGTTTTACTGTATATAATATTGATAATTATTTTACAGGGCCGCACAAAAGAATAAGAATATATGAAACGAATATAAACTAAATTCGGGATTGGTAGATCGCTGATGGTAATGTAATTTTAAGGGTGTTGTTACAGTCATCGGCAGCATGTTTTTAGAGTTTCGTTCATCTAACGAAACCCTACCTGTCTCACTCCTTTGTCTGTCTGTTTGTCCGTCTGTCACAGAGCCCGTTCTCAGAAACTATATATTTCGGAGACTTGAAAATTTGCATACTTATAGCTGAACACCACACATCAAACGGCAAATAATAAAATTTTGAAAAGTCTAATATTTAACCCTCTGGGCTCTAACTTGTGTATTTTAAGCAATTTTTCTAACTCAGCCCCTAATTTAATTAAGTTGGAGACATGAAATTTTGCATACTTATAGCTGAACCTCTCACATCAAACGACAAATAATAAAATTTTGAAAAAGGCTTAATATTTAATGGGCTCTAACTTGTGTATTTAAAGCAATTTTTCTAACACAGCACCTAATTAAGTTGGAGACATGAAAGTTTGCATACTTATAGCTGAACACTTGCGATAACACGATAAATGATAAAATTTTGAAAAAGTCATATTTAACCCTCTGGTCTCTAACTTCTGTATTTTAAGCAATTTTTCTAACTCAGGCCCTAATTAAGTTGGAGACATGACCTTTTGCACACTTATAGCTGAACACCTCACATCAAACGACAAATAATAAAATTTTTAAAAAGTCTAATATTTAACCCTCTGGGCTCTAACTTATGTATTTTAAACAATTTTTCTAACTCAGCCCCTAATTAAGTTGGAGACATGAAATTTCGCATACTTATAGCTGAAATCCTCACATCAAACGACAAATAATAAAATTTTGAAAAATGTCTGATATTTAACCCTCTGGTTTCTAACTTATATATTTTAAGCAATTTTTCTAACTCAGCCCCTAATTAAGTTGGAGACTTGAAAGTTTGCATACTTATAGCTGAACACTTGCGATAACACGATAAATCATAAAATTTTGAAAAAGTCATAATTAACCCTCCAGTCTCTAACTTCTGTATTTTAAGCAATTTTTCTAACTCAGCCCCTATTTAAGTTGGAGACATGAAATTTTGCATACTTATAGCTGAACACCTCACATCAAACGACAAATAATAAAATTTTGAAAAAGGTCTAATATTTAACCTTCAGGGCTCTAACTTGTGTATTTTAAGCAATTTTTCTAACTCAACCCCTAATTAAGTTGGAGACATGAAAGTTTGCATACTTATAGCTGAACACTTGCGATAACACGATAAATCATAAAATTTTGAAAAAGTCATATTTAACCCTCCGGTCTCTAACTTCTTTATTTTAAGCAATTTTTCTAACTCAGCCCCTAATTAAGTTGGGTTGGGTTGGGTTGATTTTTGACGGCCAATTATCTACACGAGGGATATGGGCCCGGGGGGAGTGCCCTCCGTGGGGGTCTTTCTAAGGGAACCTAATCCGTATTAACGCATGGAAGATCCACGGCTCGAAGAAAACCACGAAAACTCCGAACGATTAGGCCGACGGGCGCGATTGGGATCGAGCGCAGCACCTCCCGTCTACCAGCTTCGAGAGCAGAACCTCTCGGCCACTGGTGGGGCCCTAATTAAGTTGGAGACATGACATTTTCCATATTTATAGCTGAACACCTCACATCAAACGACAAATAATAAAATTTTGAAAAAGTCTATTATTTAACCCTCTGGGCTCTAACTTGTGTATTTTAAGCAATTTTTCTAACTCAGCCCCTAATTAAGTTGGAGACATGACATTTTGCATACATATAGCTGAACACCTCACATCAAACGACAAATAATAAAATTTTGAAAAAGTCTATTATTTAACCCTCTGGGCTCTAACTTGTGTATTTTAAGCAATTTTTCTAACTCAGCCCCTAATTATGTTGGAGACATGAAATTTTGCATACATATAGCTGAACACCTCACATCAAACAGCAAATAATAAAATTTTGAAAAAGTCTAATATTTAACCCTCTGGGCTCTAACTTGTGTATTTAAAGCAACTTTTCTAACTCAGCCCCTAATTATGTTGGAAACATAAAAATTTGCATACTTATAGCTGAACACCTCGCATCAAACGACAAATAATAAAATTTTGAAAAAATCTAATATTTAACCCCTAATATTTTGTCTCGCGCAACTTTTAAATTTAAACTTTTTTGCAATACTATTTTTTGTTCATTTTGCATAATAAGTGTAATGTGAAGTAATTTGTTCTATTTCAGATTTCTAACGCATGTTAATGAATTTATTTTACAATATCCTTTCTCTTTTAAAATTCACATGTAAATATAGTTTTTATGGCGTAATTTCCAATAAGTGCCTGCTTTTTATACCTAATTATTTAATTCTAATTTGAAGGTTTCTGTTTCTAATATTCTGTTTATAATAGTAACGTGTAAATATTTTTTTTTATTTGAAGCAAACATTATTGTTTGCGCTGTTTATACAGTTGGCAACAGTTTAAATTAATACCATTTTCTAAAATATGTAAAAAATATCTGTCAAAATGCTGAATATTTGAATTTAAAATAGAAATAAAACCTCAAAAAATGAGTCAAATTAAAAAAATTAATGAAATCTGCAGACCGGGATCTTCTATTGAATAAAATGATCTAAAATGATTAAATTCCCATGTATAGCTTTTGCTCTTATAAATATTTTTTTAATGGAACGATTTTGTCCAACTTTAGCATTAAATATCTCTTAAAATAATTCTTCGATTTGAAAACTGTATGCATTAGTGTGTTGATCAAACATTTCACTATAATACCACCAATTTTCATATATTTGTATGCAATATATTTCTTAATATTAACGAAGAAAGACCTCCGGTCCCAAAAAATTCAAAACCGACGGCGGCGGCGGTGACAGCGTTAGTTACTTTTTATAGAATAGAGAGATATATAAAAATGAAAACTTGTCTATCTGTCTGTTTGTAATTCTATAAAAAATCCACAATTTGGAAGCCAAAATTATGAAGAGATGCGTACATGTGTATTAAAACATGGCCGAGACAACTAAAGTAATCCGGAATCGAAATAACTTATAGTTAATTTTTAATTAATAAAAAACCACCAATTTAACAGCAATTTCTTATCAAATTTAAACATTTTTCGTTATAGCAGTTGCCAACAATTAAAAAACACAATAAAATTATTACTACAACAATTAATTTTCTACTGCAATATTTCCACGTGAAAAATGAAAATGAAATAAATAGTTTGCCGAATTAAAAAAAAAAAAAAATGTGAATATTACGTCATAACTTTTCTATTGCAAGATATTCACGTGAAATATGAAAATGAAATAAATGGTTTGACGAATTTAAATGAAAGTGAATATAACTTCATAACTTTTTTATTTCAAGGTTTCCACGTGAAAGAGGAAAATATTACGTCATATTGGAAATATAAAGGGCATGGTGGATATAGTATAACGTCATATGAGTGTGAAAAATGTATTGAAGCATGATAAAAACCCGATTAGGGAAATATTGGCGTATTTTAACATTATTGCTCCAATTATAAATTGAAATAAGTTCATTTATAGCTGTATTCTTTTGCGTCTGTTATATACATTTATACATTTTTATATAGCGTTTTCATATGATTAATTCAACAACATTTCGACTGCTTTTTTTAATGTTTGTTTTGTGTTGTATGTTAAATTTTGAAATTGATTTTTCAGAACAAACATCCTTCAAATTCTGGGCAACGCCGGCACTTTAGATTGTAACAGATAAATGGCTTTTGTATCTGTACATCTAATGCTAATATTATAAAGCGTTATAATATTATAAAGTATATAATATTATCAAAGCTTGTACGTTTGTGAGGTGTTATCTCTGAAACTACATAACCAACTTAAAAAAATGTTGGTGGCCGTCTCTGCTCCGAAAAAAAGACTATTTTATGTCAGTGCAAGAACCTACATCGCTGCAGGAGCAAAAAAGTTCTAAAATTGTGATTTCTGCGATATTGATTGTGTTAGAAACTTTAAATTTGGTGCGGTAGTTACTTTTAAGATGTAAATACTCGTAATGAACGCTCTCTAAAAGGTTCAATTTGACGGATAAACGTAAAAATTTCTAGAAAGGTTCTAAACTGTGATTTATTTGGAATACTGAAATTTTTGGGATACTGTTGGGGTTAGAAACTAGAACTTTGGCATGGTAGTAATTAATAAGACGTAAATGCTCGTTGTAGAACGAATTCTAAAAAAATAGAAAGACTAAACAAAGCGGAAAAAGATCTAAAGATGATCTAAGTAACGAAGAACATGGAACTGTTAGGAATATAAACATGAAAATTGACATGGCTGTATTTATCATGACGTAAATTCTCGCAATAGAACAATTTCTAAAAATGTCGCTATATAAAACAGTGCAGAAACAAAATACTTTCAAAAATTTTCTATTTTTCTGTTACTGCTGAGCCCAAAATCTTGAAATTTTGCTTCGGGTTAGTTTTAAAATGTACAATTGTCTCTATGAATGGTTTCTAAAAAATTTAAAATTTAAAAAGATGAAATTAACGGAAAGCGATCTCAATTACCTTTAATTTGGAATTATTAGGTACAGCAACTTTAAATATTTCATAATGCTGCATTTCCTCCGCGAAACATGCGATTTAAATTCAACAAAACTGATAGATACCCACCTAGCATTAAATAAATTGTGTAAATATTGAATAAAGACCTGTATGAAACAGTGAGTAGGTTGCCCGAAAGTACTTGTTAAAGTGTTCCTTCTCTAGGCTTTTCTCTCTCTCGCCAAAGCCACTAACAGAGGGAAGTGCCGTTTTAAATGTGATATGAATTTTTTATCCGATTCATTTTTCTAGACATTTTATCATAAGGTCATATTCTCAATTATCATTAGTAGATTTTTTATATATTAACTTATTCTGGTGAAATTTTGTAATCGGGTTCATATCGGCGTATGTTAGCTTGCATGATTTGCTGATTAAATATGTATGGATTTGTAAATTACTTCAAATGACACTTTGACAGCTCAAAAGTTATGCAGACGATATATTCAGATCTTGTGTCATACTTTATGCTGCAATCATTGCCCATTTCTTTTATTTAATACATGCTAAATACAGCTCAACTTGTGCAGAATATGTTTGAAAACAAAACAATACAGCGTATGTAGTGGCCAGCATACACTCACCATTTAAATCCGATCGAGCATATCTAAAACACACTCTAACGAAGCATTGCATGCCACTTTTGATGTATTCGGTAATTTGATACTATATTAGATTTTGAGAAGAGAATTTCTTAAATGTTATCGACAACCTCGTTGCATACGTGGAAAACAGATATTGTACAATATTAACTATTCCGGGGGAACACACACCATATAAAGTATAGTCCATTCTTTTTAAACATCATATATTTGTCATTTAAAGTTACTCAAATTGGTGCGGAGCGTCTGATTATGCTCTTGACATCATTTTATACAGTTAAAATTCCATATTAGTAAATGAGTGTTTCCTTTTCTATTTTACTTTTAATATATTGCGTACTTTCAATTTTATATCCATGCATGGCTGTCTTGAATGGTTTGATTTCCCATTTTTTTAAACAGTGTATACGAATTTATATATAAGATTTTGTAATTTTACAATTCGTTTATTTTCATCATTTCAATTTTTCGCAGTATATGGACAATTAAAGATAACATCTCATTTTCTTTTCTTCCACATATTATTATTAAATCTATGTTCTCAGTAATATCGCTCAGACTAATCCCTCTGAGGGAAGTCCTAGTATTACGCAAAGTTTGATAAAAACAATGAGTTGCAGAGATGACGTTGAGGCTCTTGATCTGCAGATTTACTAGTATTAAGTATAGATATAGATATAGATATAGATGAACTCCAAACACTAGTTCTCTCAATGAAAAGACGCTGTGAAGCTGTAATAAAAAAACAAGGGTTATCCTACTAAATATTGAATGTGTAACTTTAAAATATAATGAAAATAAGATATATCTTATTATATGTAAGCGTAATTTTTTTTGTAATGCAGATATTTTAATTATACTTTTTTATTAAATTATACATTTAATTTCCTTCAATTTGATGCACAGGGTGCAATATGTTATCTATCGCGTACCTTTAATTTTTCAACCGTTGATCATAGACATATAGTTCTAATTGCAAAAACGTTTCAAATGAGGTAAATATTCATGTTCGGGCATTATTTAAAGTAAAAAATCAATTTTATAAAAATTACGAAATCTAACTTTTTATACGGTCCACCAGTCCCTATAGTTATATTTAGTAAAAGTTTACACGTATCATAACAGATATAACACAAAAAGTTTGACATCTGTTAAAAAGAAGAAAACCAACGTTTAAAAATGCACAAATAATACATGAAAAGCAGCAAACAGCTGTTTCGAATCTACTAGCGAGATTATTCTTCAATGCAAGATGGGGGAGGGGGAGAAGGGAACAACGTACTAGAAAAATCAAGGCTGAGCCAAGCAGCCTTGCTTTTTCTTGATCTCAGCCTCGCTTTTTCTAGCACGCTGTTCCTTTTTTTTCCCTATCTTGCACTGAAGAAGAATCTCGCTAGTAGATTCGAAACAGCTGTTTGCTGCTTTTCATGTATTATTTGTGCATTTTTAAACGTTGGTTTTTCTGCGTTTTAATATTGTTGTACAAAGGCTTTATTTGCTATTTTTATGTATTTGACATCTGTACTACAAAAATTGACACAGTTATCCGATTTCAAAGTTTGAGATTTTTGCACACGATTATGTCTTTCATTGAGAAATCAGTTAAAAGATGAATTAAAGTAATTCGAGTTTAAAATCAGGGTGCAATTCCGCTGCCATTTATCTAATCCTTAGTGAATATGTTCTATTTTCCGGTTGTCGATTCTACCTACTTTGACCTTTGAATATTGTTCGACCCATAAAAGTTAGCTCAAACTTTTAGATGAAATAACCTTCTTTGACGATTCCCCGATTTGGCGATACCGGCTAAAGGTGGTTTCACCGTAAAAAGGGCATTGCACCCTGACTTTGATCTCAAATTATATTAATTCATCTTTTAACTGATCCCTCAATGAAATACAAAATCCTGAGCAAAAATCTCAAACTTTGAAATTTAATAATTATGTCAATTTTTGCACTACAGATCTCAAACTTTTTGCGTTACATCTGTTATGATATGTGTAAACCTTTACTAAATAGAACTACAGGGACTGGGGGACCGTATAAAAAGTTAGATTTCGTAATTTTTATAAAATTGATTTTTTACATTAAATAATGCCACAGCATGAATATTTAGCTCATTTGAAACGTTTTTGAAATGGGAACTATATATCTACGGCCAACTTTTGAGAAATTAAAGATCGGCGATAGATAACACATTGCACCCTGTATAAACATTTGTATTTAAGTGAAATGCATTATATTCTTCAAGTACACAAACTTATAAAACATAAAAATTTCAAAAAATGTCCACAGTTGTGGCCACTAGTGTAAATATAATATATATACATCACTATACATGTATACGTCACATTTGAACGGAGGGTGGTTTTGGGGTCAAGGTGAAAATATACCAAAATTTTTCAGAAGGGCTTTCCTCTGAACGGTTGCAATCGGTATCTTTTTACTTTTTGTAATGAAAACTACCTAATAATTTTTGTAATGAAAGCTGCCTAAAAGGTGTAGTTACTCTCGTTGTAATTTTCTGTTGTTGTTGTTGTTGAAAATCATTTGCTTGTGGTTTATAGCAGTCCTTGAAGTTTCAAGAGGACGATGTTTTATGCTTAATTCTTAAAAAATGTATTCATATTTATTTGTTTTTATTTAGTGTAAATGACTCTGCGTCGCCCGTGATAAAAATATCCAAATGATCAAACATTAATGTTCCCTCAAATGTTTTGTGAAATTTTCACTTGGATGTGCCCCAAAATATAACAAAGTGATAAAATTCTTTAGTGTTCATAGTGAAACTAGGGGGCTCTGCCCCCTGCGAGCTAGGCTCCCCAACTCCCATTCAGGCACCGCAGATTCTAAAAACACGATAATTTGATCGGTTTTAAAAAGATTACAGATGATTGAATTATAATTTAAAAACCAGTGATGATCTCTCTTTAAGCGTGTATCCATTCAATTCCCTTTGATTGAAAATTTTTAACACCGAATCAGCTGCTGTTAAGACATCCAATGATTGTGTTCGTGTTTGATTCAATAAGATGAATTAAACATTTGAAAATAAGCTGTATAAACTGAATTAAGTAAACAGAGACTTTGCCAGCAGGTAATCTCTAACAATTCTATAAAAAGATTGCCTTAAATAAGACATTTTAAATGTATAGTTTTAAATCTGAGGTAATTGTAGACAAAATTTGGTTTCTCATTTTAATATTCACATGAAAATAATTTTGTTTTTAGAAAGGAAATATTATTATTTGCACTTATTTGCTTTGTATCTTAGAATTGACAACATTAGTTAAAAAGATCATCTCCCAAGCATAAAATAAATATCTCGCATAAATATATTTTTAATTTATTATTAGTCCATTTTAAATATGTCGAAATTTCCTTCATTTACTGCTTTTAACGCATATTAATGAATTTATTATTTTGTTTCCTTTCTCTATTAATAGTCACGTGCAAATATAATTTTTATGGTGTAATTTTCAATATTTTCCTGCTTTTAACACGTACTGATTTAATTCTAATTTTAAAGTTTTTTCTGTTTTCTATAGTCAAGTGTATATAAATTTTTAATTGTAAGGAAAAATTATTATTTGCGCCGTTTTTACAATTGGCAACAATTTAAAATAGTAACATTTTCTAAAACGTGAAAACAATATTTCTTGAAATGAGAAAAATTTGACTAAATGAATAAAAAATTATTACTTATTTATTTATCGTTATCATTATTATTATTATTATTTAATGTTTTTTTTTAAACTATCTTGAAAAACATAAATTAATCACAATATCCTCTTCGCTTTCGATTGAAATAAAACTAATTTCAATTTCAGTTTGAAAATAACGAAAAAAAAGAAATCTAATAATCCCTATATTTTTCCTATAATTCCCTTTTTTCCACTAAAAAGGAGTAATTTAGTTACCATCATAAAAGAAATAATGTTAAAATTAGAAAAATTCTAATATCTCGAAAACTAATTTAAATTAAAAAATTCTAATACCCTTTTTGATGTTCGCGGATGAATACCGATAATTGGTGTTAATTTCACCAACAAAAGTTCCATATTTTAAGAGAAATAACTGTTAAACATAATCAGTTGTTTAAACAGTCGTTTCGTAAATTCGTTTCATAAGTTCGTTTCATAAATTCGTTTCATTAGGATTTTATATAGATAGGGTATGTAACGTAAACCAGCAGGATAACCGCTTTTGTATTCTCAAAACTCGGAAAATAGTACATGATCATAATTTTCTTCAAATCTGTCTTTCAGAACATTTACTAATAATTTGCTATCAAGTTTTTTTTCTCTAAATTTCAATGAGATAAAAGCCCTGTACATGTTTTAGCAGTACCAATTTATTCGTTTAAGTAGCAGAAAATACTTTAAAAAACATAAAATAATTGAAAACTCTTTTATGGAAGCATAAAATGTGGTAAAAATGTTTTACATACACTGTTAAAAATCTGCATCATCTGCATAGTAACTCCACCGCTTTTATAGAATATCTCTATTCTCACCAATGAGAATGCTCCATAGTATAGTCAAGTAATCGTTTTCTATAAAAGCGGTGGAGTAACTATGCAGCAAAGGCTACAGATTTTTAACAGTGTAGTCTAATAGATTAAAAGTAGACTAATTAGTGATGAATAATGAGGAAAATAAGTATTGGCTCTTTATGAAATACAGGGTTAGCAGAAAACAAATTATATACTTCAGAGCCCTATGATGTACGTTCTATTAAAATGTAAACTACCGATAATTCAAGTGAAGTGCTATATCACTACCGCTATGTTTTGGATATTTAGAAAGACTCGCAGAACTTAGCAATAGGAAATACTGTTTTCCAATATTAGTGTGTTGTTGAAATGAAGTTTCATACACTGAACTTTTATTTTAAACATATAAAACATTTTTATGAAAACATTCAAATATATAATCGTACTACGCGCTTATTTCAATGCCTTTCGAAGAATTTTTGTTATGAACATTTTATATAATAAATGAAAAGTTATCTTTTAAGTTATCTGTGGTTTAAATTTCATCTGATTCAGAGTCGCCGAACGCATCTCAGAGCATCCCTGAAGGAAGTAATTTATTTTTCGCTAAAAATGCGTGTTGAATGAAACGAAAAGTTTTTTTTGGCATGCTTATAAATTTATTTAAGAATTATTCGAAATTAAACATGTATCGATATAAATTTAAAGTTTATCTATTTTTTCAATTGAAAATGGAATTGATAATTCACCAGGGATAGACAAATTACTTGAGGAATTATCAAAAATACAAGCCCGTCAAATGTCTTTCACCAAAATCAGATGTTTCTCTAAAGATTGGCCTTTTCTTCATTTTTGCAAAGTGCTACTATATTTGAATTTTATATAAAACAATTAAAAAAACTAGGGGATCGTACCCGGGTTTCCCCGGTTAAAGAATATAGGTGAAAACATTTTTTTTTATTGAAAACTAATAATTTTTTTATATACAATAAATTTTTTAGATTGCCCATTTACATTAAAAAAGCATTTTTCATATGGAAAATACGAATTATACAATCAAATAATTTTTTTAAATTTATCAAAAGCGATATTTTCTTATTAGCTGCATGCTAAGAGTTATTTGACCAAGATTTTGCTACTTATAGCATCCTTTTATATTCTGATAATTTCAGAGCTTATACCTGTCTGTTAAATTTGTGCTTTATTTATATTATTTTATTTATTTATTCATAGAGAAGTTTTTTTTAATGGATATTAACCGTAAGAAAATGATGAACTCTTTATTTTGTTTTAAGGGCAAATGGAAAGTGATCTTTCGTAATCGAGCTCCGAGCGATATAGATAAATTTAAAAGTATTTCATGATTTAAAATTGTTTTTAAAGCCATAGAAATGGGGTACTTTTGTTCCCATAATGAGAAAAATGGTATTAAAAACTACAAAAAAAATTAAATCTCAAAAATAAATTGAGATACAGCTTTCAAACAAATTGCATTTAAAAGTACATTTTTTCTTTATACGACGGTGTAAAAATTTAAAATGGGCAATATTTAGAAGTTTAAAAATTTGTAGTAGCGAAAATTGCAAAACCAAAATTTTAATTCAAATTTCAAAGTGTTGCCATTCGCAAAATGACACCAGCGTTACGCACAGATACGTTTGTTCTTTATAATACAGACACTTAATCAGTAAAATATAATAAAGATCAGTTATTAGGATGTGGTTATCAACTGAGGCTCTTATTGTTGGTATTCCGGAATGAAAAACAGCAATTTTCACCTTCTCAAAATTTGCATACGCACTTCTCCAAACCATATTCACCATTTTTTTTAAAATTGTATTTTGTTTGTTCATTTAAAAATCATCTTAACTCAAAACTTAAAGTCACGATTGTCAGCAACACCTTTTATGTGAACAGACACATCCTTTACTTTAGATTCTAATCTCAATTCCGCAGAGTAAAAATTTCCGTAATTTATGTTTTTTAGATGCATTTCTGTTAAAATGTTTAGTTTTATCTAAGAAAATGATCTTTTTCTTTTAAATATGACTTCATTTTCACTTAAATAAGCATTTCGCCTAGTGTATGAAACTTGGTATCATAACACATGCAGAAGAAAAAACAATATAGAAAATTTATGAGGAAAAGTGCGTGTTTTCGAAAGCAGTGTGTCATTTTCCGTTATTATGCCCCTAATATAATATTCTGCTCCTAAAGGGATTTTGCGACACTAAACCCTATGCAACAATTTTTATCAACAATTTTGAATTTTTATCAGAAAATAGCATGAACAAAGATAAAAATACATCATTATTTCTCTCTTGTCTGCAATAATGAAAGCTATCTACTTTTCACCATTTTGAAGAAATTTCATAAAATGCTTTTAAAATTAAATTATAAAAGTGGGGCAATTTAAAAAAATAACAGATAGTGCGATCACATTTACAAATGAAGAGCTTTTAATTTAAAAAATATATTACTAAAATTGGCTTAGCAGAAAGATCAGGGCAGATGAATAAAAAACAAACTTGTCTTTTAAATATATAGGTTATATAAAATTAGAAAAAATTAAATTAAGCACATTATGTTATTTTGATAAAATTATAGTAGAATGTCCTAAAAAATAGCATTAAAATTTCATTATTAGAGAGAATTTTGGACAAAAACCTCAGGAACATGATACTATTTTAAACAACGAATTATTTGTTTGCTTGTCTATCTCGGCGAAGCAAATCCATCCACGCGAGAATCATCAATTTCTGTAATATAAATCGCTATTATTTGCATGTCACCTCTCTTCTATAAAGACACTTTAAATTTTTGTAAAATATTGCGTTTTATCAGTGTGTGATTTTGATTAAATTATTTTCAAAAGTGAAGCATTTCAACTGTGAAGAATTTCAAAAGCAGCTGGGTTGTGAAAATGACGCACATCTACAAAACCTAATTCAGGTTTAAGGATTAAAATACATGCTTTTATATAAAATTACGTCATTTGCATCGGCTAAAGCAAACCAATTTTTCAATCCAGACTTAAACTTCGTCTATAGAAAACTATGCATATGTCGTCATTATCACGACGTTGTCACACAGACAATATTCTTGACATAGACCATATTTTAATTTCAACTTTTTCTTTTCAGTTTTTATGAAAAAAATGACAACAAAAAGATACAGTATCTCCTATTTTCGAATATTTTCCGTTTGCTTTCAATGACTTTCAATAGAAATGGGGTACTTTTGTTCCCATAATGAGAAAAATGGTATTAAAAACTACAAAAAAAATTAAATCTCAAAAATAAATTGAGATACAGCTTTCAAACAAATTGCATTTAAAAGTACATTTTTTCTTTATACGACGGTGTAAAAATTTAAAATGGGCAATATTTAGAAGTTTAAAAATTTGTAGTAGCGAAAATTGCAAAACCAAAATTTTAATTCAAATTTCAAAGTGTTGCCATTCGCAAAATGACACCAGCGTTACGCACAGATACGTTTGTTCTTTATAATACAGACACTTAATCAGTAAAATATAATAAAGATCAGTTATTAGGATGTGGTTATCAACTGAGGCTCTTATTGTTGGTATTCCGGAATGAAAAACAGCAATTTTCACCTTCTCAAAATTTGCATACGCACTTCTCCAAACCATATTCACCATTTTTTTTAAAATTGTATTTTGTTTGTTCATTTAAAAATCATCTTAACTCAAAACTTAAAGTCACGATTGTCAGCAACACCTTTTATGTGAACAGACACATCCTTTACTTTAGATTCTAATCTCAATTCCGCAGAGTAAAAATTTCCGTAATTTATGTTTTTTAGATGCATTTCTGTTAAAATGTTTAGTTTTATCTAAGAAAATGATCTTTTTCTTTTAAATATGACTTCATTTTCACTTAAATAAGCATTTCGCCTAGTGTATGAAACTTGGTATCATAACACATGCAGAAGAAAAAACAATATAGAAAATTTATGAGGAAAAGTGCGTGTTTTCGAAAGCAGTGTGTCATTTTCCGTTATTATGCCCCTAATATAATATTCTGCTCCTAAAGGGATTTTGCGACACTAAACCCTATGCAACAATTTTTATCAACAATTTTGAATTTTTATCAGAAAATAGCATGAACAAAGATAAAAATACATCATTATTTCTCTCTTGTCTGCAATAATGAAAGCTATCTACTTTTCACCATTTTGAAGAAATTTCATAAAATGCTTTTAAAATTAAATTATAAAAGTGGGGCAATTTAAAAAAATAACAGATAGTGCGATCACATTTACAAATGAAGAGCTTTTAATTTAAAAAATATATTACTAAAATTGGCTTAGCAGAAAGATCAGGGCAGATGAATAAAAAACAAACTTGTCTTTTAAATATATAGGTTATATAAAATTAGAAAAAATTAAATTAAGCACATTATGTTATTTTGATAAAATTATAGTAGAATGTCCTAAAAAATAGCATTAAAATTTCATTATTAGAGAGAATTTTGGACAAAAACCTCAGGAACATGATACTATTTTAAACAACGAATTATTTGTTTGCTTGTCTATCTCGGCGAAGCAAATCCATCCACGCGAGAATCATCAATTTCTGTAATATAAATCGCTATTATTTGCATGTCACCTCTCTTCTATAAAGACACTTTAAATTTTTGTAAAATATTGCGTTTTATCAGTGTGTGATTTTGATTAAATTATTTTCAAAAGTGAAGCATTTCAACTGTGAAGAATTTCAAAAGCAGCTGGGTTGTGAAAATGACGCACTTCTACAAAACCTAATTCAGGTTTAAGGATTAAAATACATGCTTTTATATAAAATTACGTCATTTGCATCGGCTAAAGCAAACCAATTTTTCAATCCAGACTTAAACTTCGTCTATAGAAAACTATGCATATGTCGTCATTATCACGACGTTGTCACACAGACAATATTCTTGACATAGACCATATTTTAATTTCAACTTTTTCTTTTCAGTTTTTATGAAAAAAAATGACAACAAAAAGATACAGTATCTCCTATTTTCGAATATTTTCCGTTTGCTTTCAATGACTTTCAATAGAAATGGGGTACTTTTGTTCCCATAATGAGAAAAATGGTATTAAAAACTACAAAAAAAATTAAATCTCAAAAATAAATTGAGATACAGCTTTCAAACAAATTGCATTTAAAAGTACATTTTTTCTTTATACGACGGTGTAAAAATTTAAAATGGGCAATATTTAGAAGTTTAAAAATTTGTAGTAGCGAAAATTGCAAAACCAAAATTTTAATTCAAATTTCAAAGTGTTGCCATTCGCAAAATGACGTATGCGTTACGCACAGATATGTTTGTCCTTTAAAATATTGTACCTCTCTTATTTGATTAATCAAACTATTCAATATTTGATTCTGGTTGAAAAATATTTCACATATATTTTTATGTGCTTGATCACATTACAATTTTCATAATGAACTCTTGTCGAAACTGAATTTGAAAACAATGTCGAAAGAAAAGACTTTTCTTTGTTCGCTAATAGTAAGCTTATAATAACAAAAAATTTCGGAAACGGGATTAAATTATTAAAACATCATCATCTATAATAATAACAAATTGAATTCCTTTTTAATCATTTATAACATCTTTTCAATGATATAAATAATTATAAAATTTCACACTGTTATTCAGGTGGACTATATTTTTTTTCTAATTAAAATTGCCGTTTTGATTAACCGGATTAAATTCGCCAAAAACTGGTAGATAAGATCAGAACAGTGAATATTCTAAAATTATTTTAAATTATGAATGATAACAACCTTTTTACAAATTTTAATCAGATTTTGATGCATACTGCTGGCCATCCAAAATGCAACACCAAGAAAGACAAGAGATATCAAAGCCAAATTTATTTTAAAGATTACACATAGTATCAGTGTTAATTGATTCTAAAGACTGCCTTCTTTGAAGTGAGGTAGACAGGAAAATCAGTAAGAACTGTTACATCCACGTCTGTCAATAACTGCTGCTACACGCTGCGGCATAGAGTGAAAGAGACTTTGGATGTGTTGTTGGGGAATGGCATCCCACGCTGCCTCCACACGTAGCCAAAGTTCATCTTGTGTACTCGAGGGTGCGGCATTCTGGGATAGGCGTCCTCCAATCATTGACCAGACATGCTCGATGGGTGATAGATCTGGAGAACAGGCAGACCAGGGTAACAATGGAATATGGTGAGCTAAGAAACAAGCTTGAACATTGCGTGCAACATGTGGTCGTGCATTGTCCTGTTGAAATGTGGCCGCAGACAAACCCTGAAGGTAATGGAGGAGAACAGACTCAAAAACCTCAGAGATATAGCGCTGGCTGGTAAGTGTACCGTTAATGCGTACTAGGAGGGTGCGGGAGTTGAATCCAATACCACCTCGCATCATAACACCGGGTGCAAGACCAGTGTGATCATGCATAATACAGCAGTTGAGCAGCCTCTCTACATGGTGTCTCCAAACTCTAATTCGACCATCGTGATACTGCAGGCAGAAGCGTGATTCATCGGAAAACACAATGCTATGCCATTCGGATGTCCATCTTTGCCGTTCAGCGGACCATTGTTAACGCAAACGCCTGTAGTTTACTGCCAAATGTATGCGAAGCAATGGACGCCAAGCGGACAATCCACTGTACGCAAACGACTTCAAACTGTTCGTGCGGGCGTTCATTGTTGTGTTAGAGACGGCATTCGTTGTGTTCTGGTTGCGGATGTGGCAGTGCGTTCCATCAGTGCCATGCGCATAATATCCTTGTCCACCAGTGGAGTGGTGTGACAAGGCGGTTGCAGTCGCTCCTGCCGGTCTGTCGTTCCCTCCTGCATCCACCGATTCCATATTCTCATGACTGTTGCTTGGCTACGCCCGATATGATGACCAATTTCTCGGAGGGATAATCCGCAATCTCTGTATGCAACGATTCTTCCGCGATTGAAATCAGAAACGTGATCGAATGGTGCTCGTGTTTTTCTACGAGGCATACTGAATCTGTACACACAAAAAATCGCACGAGAAAAGAATTCACGATCTTCAAAACGACAATCTTTCTTCCCTTTATATAAAGACTGTAAGGGGCGCTGCTTTCGCCCACGATGTGCGCGAGCGCTGAATTTGTAATCATTTGCGTATCATACTGAGGTGAATACTTGGTGTAAGTTTTACGCTGTTTGGTTGATCCCTTCATGGTGTTGCATTTTGGATGGCCAGCAGCGTATTTTTCAGGTAGGCTGAAAAAACATTGTGTTACGCATGTGAATAAGAATGGAAAAAAAAAATTATAATTTATGCGTAGCATAACATTTCTTTTTTTTTTCTTCAAAAGGGCCATTTTTTCCCTGACACACTATAGAAAATCTATGCTCCTATCTCTCTCTCTATATATATATATATGTGTGTGTGTGTGTGTGTGTGTGTATTATATATATGTATATTAATTTATTTATTTATACGTATAGTATGAACATGGGGTATATTATTCATTTTGGTAAGCAATCCCATACCGTCAGACATAAAACTATCAACGTAAATATTTTTTATCACTAAAACCACGAATCTCATTTTGTGTATTTAATAAGGGTATGCTAAATTACGATAATATTAGTTTGTTTTAATGTTTTTTTACCTTTTTAAAAAAGATTATGTATTTAATAAACATAAATTTAAAAACATTTGGTGATTGACAACCATTTTTAGTGATCTACCTTCCTACACGAATAGAGCAGAGTTTTAAATTCTTTATTTCAAAATAATGAATTCATAATAAAATTTTCTAGCTCCTTCATAAATATTTATTAACAATTAATGTAATAATTTTAAATTATATTTCTAACTAAATTTTTATAAAATACTATAAATAAATACTATATTTATTTTATCTCATTATTCATCGAATCTACATGCTTAGTTTATGGATGCACAAAAGTAGATAATATTATTCACTTGTTTGTTTCAATATCTATTCCTGAAACTTTCACATTTTTTTCATGAAATCCTCGAAATCGTATCTTTCTTGAAAAGTCTTCTCAAATAATCTTACCCATCCATACCAGATATGCATATTTCTATGACAAAGCATAAAGTAAGATTACATTTGCATTTTAAAGTAGTTATGCTTTTCAGTATGCATACCATAATATTATAAAAGACAAACGCATTTTTAAATTTTACATGTCAAGAAAGATAGCATTCATCTCTGCCGCAAAATAATATTTGATATATATTTTATTTAAAACATAGTATTACGCTAGTGGTCAAAATTCTGAATACTTTTTGAAATCTTAATATATTTCAAATTTAGTTGCTTTTTAAAAATGACATGTTTTCTAGAATGCATGTGCAAAATAAAAAGTGTATGTAAATATATATACATGTTGAGTGTATCTGTTTGTGTTTGTATATAAGTATGTAAGTACTAAAAGACTAATAAAAATACTTTACACACGAGCATATTCAAAAACATAGAAACATCATCTATGCCATATGTAGCTGTGTCCGCTAACTTAATATAAAATTACTAGAAAGATAGCCCGTCAAAAATGACGGAAAATGACGTATAAAGACATATACAACACATATGCAAGAATATGAGTTTTTCTTCCTTGTTCCGCAGTTTTCTCTATTTCACCAAGGCTGGAAAAGTACCGAGAATTTAATTTCTGTATCCGGCTATGTAAAGCACATTAAACACCTGCAATTAGGAGCTCAGATAGTAGAGGGCCGTTTGAAAAAAATCGTAAATGCAAGGAGTTCAAATTAAATTGCGGTGAGCTAAATTATGAAAAATTAAATAGTTTCAATTTAAATTTTGCCAAATTAGCCAGCTATCGCCAAGTTCGCTTCATATATGGTAACTTACTTTTGTCGCCAAATTTGTCGATATGTTGCCAAGTTGGTCAAATTTTGGCGCGATTGTGGTAACCCTGCAATTAGCACTTTTCAACAATTACTCATTGTTAAAGCTTATTCCGATTTCTCCATAGGAAGCCTAATATGGCCACGATCAATGAGGTGGTCCAACCGGAATTGTGAGGGACACACAGAGACTTGGTTTTTAATAGATAATATATAGATAGTTATAAATAATAAATATAGATAGTTATAAATAATAATAATAAATAGATAGACATCCCTGATAGCTGTCGGAGCTTTTTTCGGCATGAAAGTAAATTTAAAAGATTTCCAATTCAGTATCATAGTTAGTGCTCCTTAAATTAGATATTTTAATTCAGTTTTCAACTTTTACTCACTATAATAAACGTTTTCTACTTTTAGATTAGAATATGATCAAAAAAGAAAACTGCGTTTATCTAAATGAGAATTTATGCTTCCATATGAGTATTCTAAGTCATTAAAAATGTTCAATTATTTTTTTTAATTGTAAGGAAAAGGAGGAGGTGGAGGCAACACAATATCAGGCTCTGTGCCTCTCTTTGGCTTAATCAGACCTGCTTAAATCGAATTACTAGAAACATTGCACGATTTTATCTGTTTATAAGTCTAGTATTTTTATCATGTGACATTTTATATTAACTCGAGTTGTATATACGAGTAATAAATATTCTTGTTAACAATGTTATAAATATCTTGTAAATACTCTTTTAACACGTGAACTCCACATTAATGAGAATTTGCTCAAATCAGAATTTAAAATGTTGACGTTATTTAAATCATGCTTTAATTTAATTATATTTTTCATCAACAAAATAAGATTTTTGATAAAAGCAATATCTCATTTTGATTCTTTATTAAATTTCTTATAGGAATCATGTGTTATATTTCATTATCACTACATTGTCAATAAAAATATATACAGTTGAAGTTACGATATCCCTAATCGCACTACTGTGGAGTTTACGGGTTAATAATTACTCGCGAATTTTAAACGATGTTTTCCGCGACAAGTGTTTAAGCATTAATTGCTGTTAGCGACTTCCTTTTAAAATTGTCACAAATTAACTTAAAATTTTCTGTTCAACTATAAATATTTGTAAAAGTTTGTTTGGAACCCTAGTACTAATGTTAGAAACTTCTGAATAAGGGATTTAAAATTATGATAGTCCTGTACTCAAAGTTTAGTATAGAAACAGTATCTTATGATTTAATCAAGCTTTTCATTTATTTTTCATCAAGCGGCTTCGGAGACCATTCATAGTAGCTATGTCACAATTTCGGTCACACCAGTTAAGGATTAAATGCATATTTTAAAATAAATTGGTATGTATGAAACGCATTGTCGCATTTAGGGCTTTGGACGTCTCATTTAGGTTTTAACTGCCGTAAATATGACAAAAATCACCTAAATGCGACATTCGTATATTGTAGCACTATACTACAGGTATTTATTCCCTTTATATAAGTTAGTTTTGAACTAAAAGCACGGTATTCAATAATTTTCTTCTTAATAAAATATATTCATTTAATAAAGTGCTAAATACACCCTAAATGCGACAAAACTATGGGGAATCGCGTCTCATTTAGGTACAATGACCTTATATGAAGTTTAATTAAATTTCATGCATAACTTCGTACACTTTCTGATGATACAATAATAAAAATGCCACATAATTCTCTATTACAATGCTCCCTTCCGGCAGAATATCCCCAAATTCAACTGGGGCCTGCTAGCTTTAACAAAAAACATGTGCATTTTGGTTCAATTCTATGCATAGCGACATACACTTTTCGATGATACAATATTGAATATCGCAAAAAATTGCTATTACAGCGCCCTCTTTTGGCGGAATGTTTCCAAAATCACTGGGACCTGTTGGCCACAGTCAAAATCCTATATGTGAAACTTGGTTCATACAGTTTTCGATGTACAAAGAGGGCACGCACACATACGGACACAGGGACGGACGGGCAAATAGACATTTTGTATAAACATATTTTTCGTTATTTCTGAACCCTAAAACGTGCAAATCCGTCCAAAACCGGCAGTCAAAGAAAATTTCAATTAAAATTTCTTTAGTAAGAAGAAAGTAAAAAAAAAAAAGAATGAGGTAGCAATCGCGATAAACAACTTACAGATTTCTCTTTGAATAAATATTCATAATTTTTTTTTTGAAAGGTGCCGTTGAAAGCAAAAGAAAACTGCCTTAAGGGTTGTTTTTTTTATCTGGGACACATGGGTATATCAGTTTAAAATTAGAAAAAATCGGAAACGAAAATTAATATTATAAAGATATTAAACCGACTTTCAGAAAAAAAACATTTTTGGAACGGAAAATATTTTTTAAAAAAATACTGTTACAACCCTGAAATTTTCCTTTTTTTTCAACCCTATCTATAGGGTTGAACATGATGATTGAAGCATGATGATTGCAATTTCAAAATGCAGAAAAAACTGAATGTTTAATACTGCTGTGCTTTAAAAAATTTGGATTTTTCTGACATACGCGCAGAAGCGATTTTAAGACCAGACAACTGCCGAAATCTAAAGCCCCTTCATTAAGTTTTTTAATTAATATTTAGTATAATTATCGAAAAATAAAAAAATATGAGCCTCAGGTGCATTTGGATCTGTCTTCGTATATCCTAATTCAAGTTCGAAGAGTTTAAATTGCGACCGATTTCCCTAACCGTCACCAACAAACAAACAGACAGACACAGAAACAAAAAATCTCTCACATTTATTAATAAAATCCCTGCCGGCCCGGCCTACAGGCGGAAGTAGATTTCGAAGTTAAGTATATTAATTTCACCAACAAAAACTAAATCATGATTACATATAAATCCACTTTAACAGTTTTATCCGGCCGCTGTTCACGAATTTTTATTTCATTTTTATATAATAGCTGGTTTTATCAGAATCATGTTAAGGCGGTATTAAGAAAAATACTTTTCCATGCTCAACAACTCAAAATTTTCTGGCACATTTTCAGATTAATTTTTAATAGAAAAAATATGAAACTTGCTGACGTGATTTTTGAAAAGATTTATAAGTGACCTGTGTTTTTATTTTTCTTTCAATTAATTGAAACTTGATTAATAAACAATTATTTTCTCAGTACGACAATATTTTTCGTTTCTAACACAATCGCTTCGGGAAATTCTGTTCAAAATGCCCAATTTGACATTTTGAAATATATTCTGCCTCTATCAAAAAATCGATCATTACGGTACATTGTATAGTTTCTGAAGAAGAGAATCTATCAATTGGACGCGTTTGATAGCAAAAATTAATTTAAAAATGAGTAAGAAAATAAGCAGTTTGGATTTGAATACATTCTTAATAAGATGATTTTCTTCTTCAACCGCTATGTATTTTTAATTTGTTTTTGCTGTAAGAATTGGTCCTATCAAAAACTTGTCTGTATAAATGTTGAAGACAATATTAAGAAGATATATGATAAATTCATGCGGATTTTATATCTTGTGAATTGACGGAGTTATAGAAATTTTTCTTCTTCACCCCCCCTTTTTTTTGTTTTCGTTTTAAATTTTTTTTGCGGTATGAATTGGTCCTATCAAAAACTTGTGAATACAAAAGTTGTAGATAATATTAAGGAGATGTATAATAAAATTAATTGGATTTGATATCTTGAGAATTGACGGAGTTATGAATTTTTTTCTCCCAAAAACCCTATTTTTGCGCCCTTTAGCCCATTTTTAATTTTATCCAAAATCTGTGATACATAAATTTTTGGTCCTATTTTAAAAGTAATAAAAACTTTAAACTGATTTGATATGTACAAAAATTAAGAAGTTATGGGGGTTTTTCTGTTTTCACAAAACCCCTCCCTATTTCCATCCCCTTGGTCCGATTTTGCCCATTCACGAACTTGACCGAGATTTTATGCCCCTTAATTTTATGTATCAGTTTGGAAGAGATTTGTGCAGAATTGTGGAAATTATCATGTTCAGAAGAAAGTTATATATATATATATATATATATATATATATATATAGATAGATACATAGATAGATAGATATATATATAAAGTTTTTTACTGATGGTGGTTTTGGGTTCTAGGGGTCATGATCGGTGTAGATCTGAAAAAAAAATTCAGAAATTCCAACATAGTAACGACGCCAATAGGTAGTATTTCATTCGAAATCTACCTAATATAGTTAACATATATTTTGTTCAAAAACTTTTAAAAGAGTAAAAATGATTGAGGTGTAATTTAAATGCACAAGTAACCACCATTCTCTGACAAAAGGCATTTACAAGTTGAAAATGCTTGAAATGTGCAGCATTTTGTCCAGTGATACCGAATACAGTGTCAACTATATTTTAAAATGTGGAACGACTAGATCTGTGCTATTTCGATGAGGATGGTGACCACTTTTGCCACTTCTCATGATATTGTTAAATTATTTACAAAAAAATTAAGTTTGTTTCAAATTTCGTTAAAATATCTTAATTATTGTAAAAGTTATGAATAAAAATCAGATTCGGATCGGAATGAGTCACCCAGCATTTTCGACTGATTAAATGAATTAGGATAGTGGTTTCCAGTATCAAAATTCTGTATTGTAATGTTCTCTACCAAATCTTAAAGTCTGTAAAAATTCTCATGTTTAACTCAGTACAATAAATTAGTAACAGATAACATGAGTATACACATGGTGTCCACTGTCAACGGTGTCCAATGACTAATTCCTAAACCATTAGTCATAGGCATATAGTTCCAATTGCAAAAAGGTTTTAAATGAGATTAACACGGTTAAACGATTTTAAAATTTTATAAGATTCCCCGGTCCTGTAAGTTATATTTAGTAAAAATATCTTATTACTCTAAGAAGTAAGACAAAAAATCATTCTTCTACGATTAAAATTGACCAAGTGATATCTGTTTAAAGTTGACGCATCTTATTTTTTGCTGCGAAATAGAGGGTCGTTCACAAATTTTCTAGAAATATAAGTAATCGTCAGATATAATAAAAAAATGTTCAGAGTAAAATTAACATAAAAATATAAATTTGAAATCTATTTTCATTCTGACATATTAAAGAAAAACATACAACTTGTACTGAAAATATAACTGGGGAAAAAAAAACAGAATTTTTGTTAAAGGAAATGAAGAAAAGCACAAATCTCAATTCTTTACAAAATAAAACATATGTTGAAATAAATTATTTTAAACAATCTGAAACTTGATTAATAATAAAGTAACACAGTTTTAGATATGACTCTACTTTCAGTTAAAGTGCAGATACACGCGAAATAAATTCTTCCAATACTTTAGGAACTTTGTGTATGATCCCCTGAAGCATGGTCAAACTCATATCTGTCTTCAGATGCAGAAAATTGGTGTAAGTCATGCAATTCAAAGTTTCATACCTCGGTCCCTTTTAGTCTTACATGGGTGGAAATTTTTTTCTCTATTGTTAGAGTAATAGGAATATTTACTTAATATCACTTATAGGACCGGGGGACAATATAAAAAATTAAATTTCATATCTTTTTCGGAAACATTTGTATTGATCTTAACGACTTTTAAAGTATTTTTTACCTCATTTAAAACATTTTTGTAATTGGAACTATATGTCTATGACTAACGGTTTAGGAAATATCCATTGGACACCATAGAAGGTAGACACTCTGTATATTTTTTTATATCACAATCGTAGAATTTTATTCATTTTATATTTCTAATAACAACAAAAAAACTGTGCAAAAAAACTGAACTTGTTACTTTAAGTTGAAGTCAATTTAGAAAATAATTAGACTACTCGTAAATAACACCGATGACTTGCGGTGTTTAATTGTTTAAATGTAGGCATATTACAGTCATTCATATTGGTTTATTCTGACATACCCATCCAGACTAATTTGAAACAAGGTAATTTATGTTGTACAAATGTTTATCCTATTCCTACATTAATAACGCATTGAAGAGAATTCCGTTACAATTTGGATTCGGTCTACATTATAACATAGTGATATACATTATTTACAGCCTATACTGAGAAATAACATTTGAAAGTACATTTTAAGAACTTAATGGGCATTTTCACGAAAAGATGTAAACTAAGAAGGAAAAAAATCTATTTTATATGTAAAAAATCTTAAAAATTGCATGAATTTTTTTCCTTTCTGCTTAATAAATAAACTTATATTAGCTCTCAAATTTGGTATTTTATTTTCACTAATTTTCGTCAGGTCTGTCCATTTGTCTGTCCGCCCGTCAGCATATAACAGTGCAAAAACTACCCAACCGAAGGATTTAAATTTAATATATATTAACGTTGCAGAATTTTGTCGAGTCATTTCAAATTTTATGAAAATCGAGTCAAAACTGAAAAAGATATTAATAAAAGTTTTCTTCATTCTATTAAATCCTATAATACGTAATTTGTTCAGCAATATCCCATGATAGGTAATGACTCTAGATTGCCATGGTGATTACGTCCTATTTAACATGGAGTCATGTTATTTCCGTATTACTGAATTTAACATATATAATCGTAATAAATTTTGTATTCATGCATTTTTGCATAAGAGTGCAACAGCTATTGCACCAAGATCTGAATATTTATAAAACTAGTTATAGTACGAACGCACCTCATTTGTCGCGCTTTACGTACAATTTCTGACTTGTTAAAATTCTGACTAGGCAATAAGAAGGAGTATTTACATTTCAAAAATTTAAATGAAGACATAATGGAGTAATTATTGGACGTAGTTGATGCATATTTATTTTCTATAATTAAACTATTAAATATCATTCTCGCAGTAAAGTCAAAATTGGTTAAAAGAAATTGTTTTAAACTTTTGAAATTAGAGAATGTAATTTTCTGAAAAACAATGGGCATTGGGATTTCATTACTTTTTAGCTCGCAGACTGTCAAAGCCTGAGAGCTAATGTGCCCGCCGGTTCTGTATGTATGTACGTACGTACATACATACTGATAGCCTGAGTACAGAGAATGTACAGATGAGACAGAGAGTGTACGTAACGCGATAACTCTAGATAGAAACATCCGTTTTTCCTTCAGGCCCCACCAGTGGCCGAGAGGTTCTGCTCTCGAAGCTGGTAGACGGGAGGTGCTGGGTTCGAACCCAATCGCGCCCGTCGGCCTAATCGTTCGGAGTTTTCGTGGTTTTCTTCGAACCTTGGTTCTCCAAGCGTTAATACGGGTTAGGTTCCCTTAGAAAGACCCCCACGAAGGGCACTCCCCCCTTAGGGCCTATATCCCTCGTGTTGATAATTGGCCGACATAAATACAACCAACCAACCGTTTTCCTTCAATTTTTTTTTTCTAGGTTCATTCTGATAAGGCGCTTCCCTGATCAGTTTTGGGGGTTCATTGGTTAAGTATAAAGGAGGGAAAGGGGGCTAGTCCCCGCCCCTTAATTTAGATAAATGAGTTTTCCATGCAGAATTATTCGATTTGCTCCAAATTTTGTATACCTGTTTATTATGTTAAGGAGCTTCCCTGATTAGATTTGGAGGTTTATTAGTTAAGTGTAAAAGGAGGGAAAGCTGGGCTGCCCCCCTAATTTAGATAAATGGGTTTTCATGTAGAATTATTCGATTTGCCCCAAATTTTTTATACCAGTTTATTATGCTAAGGAGTTGCCTTGATTAGATTTGGAGGTTCATTAGTTACGTATAAAGTGGGGAAAGAGGGGGCTATACACCCTCCTTAATTTAGATAAATGGGTTTTTCATGCAGAGTTATTCGATTTGCTCCAAATTTGGTATTTGGTATTTTGGTATTATTATTTTAAGGATCTGCCTTGATTAAATTTGAAAGTTTATTGGTTGGTTAAGTATAAAGGGGGCGGGGGCTAGTCCCCCCCATAATTTAGATAAATGAGTTTTTCATGCAGAATTATTCGATTTGCTTCAAATTTGATATACCGGTTTATTCCGATATGGCGCTTCCTTCATTAAATTTGGAGGTTCATTGGTTAAGTATAAAAGGGGGAAATGGGGGGCAAGTCCCCACTCCTTAATTTAGATAAATGGGTTTCATTCAGAATTATCCAATTTACTTTTTCTTTTTCTAGGTTCATTCAGATCAGAAGCTTTCCTGATTAGATTTGACGGTTCATGGTTAAGCATAAAGGAGGAAATGGGGAAGCTAATACACCCCCCCCCCCCTTAATTTAGCGAAATGGTTTTTTCATGCAGAATTATCTGATTTGCTTCAAATTTGGTACACCGGTTTATTATGTTAAGGAGCTTCCCTGATTAGATTTGGAGGTTCATTGGTTAATGAACGTTCAGTTAATTAATGAAAGAAATCAATTCATTTAATTCAAATCATTATTTTCAGAAATTAATGAACGTTCAGTTCTATCCTGTTTAAAGTTTCTTCTGTGGGAATCTTTTAAAGAAAAACTGTCTTTAAATGACAGAAATTTCGGAATAACTTGATCTCTTTTACAATTACTAAGAAAGGTAAGGTTTAAAGACTCCCTTCCGAGACGCAAACGCTCCATCTTAAAACACTCAAACACATAATTACAGTCCATGATTTGATCCAGCATCGGTAGAATATCAATTTTAAAAATTGGACGATTGCACCATGAAATATATTAAAAATTATGTATTTAAAATAAAATACACTATTTCCTAAAAGGTACACGCATTAAAAATACACATTAAAACATCAACGTTTCGTTTCGCATCTGCGAACGTCTTCAGGATGATTACATATCACACACAACTCTAATTTTTTACTTTCTTCTATCTTCAATAGAAGAAAGTATTGTAATCGAAATTTTTTTCGACTTCCGGTTTTCGACGGATTTGCATGTTTTAGGGGTCAGAGATTCCAAAAAACATGTTTATAGAAAATGTCTGTCTGTGTGTCCGTCTGTCTGTCCGTCTGTCTGTCCGTCTGTCCGTCTGCCCGTCTGTCTGTCGCCATTGTACCATCAAAAAGTGTATGAAGTTATGTATAGAATTAAAACAAAATTTTATTATAAGTTTTTGGCTATGGCAACCAGATCCTCCCGGAATTTGGAAAAAATTCGCCGGAAGGGGGCGCTGATATAACAATTTTTGTGCGATTTTGAATATTGTACCATCCAAAAGTTTATGGAGTTATGCATAGAATTGAACCAAATTTTTAGTTTAAGTTTTTGGATATGACAAGCAGGTCCTCCCTGAATTTGGAAAAAATTCGCCGGTAGGGGGTGCTGTAAATGCGTTTTTTGTGCGATTTTGAATATTGTACCATCGAAAAGTGTATGAAGTTATGCATAGAATTGAACCAAATTTTTATTTTAAGTTTTTGGCTATGGCAAGCAGATCCTCCCTGAATTTGGAAAAAAATCGCCGGTAGGGGGCGCTGTAATAGCGATTTTTGTGCGATTTTGAATATTGTACCGTCCAAAAGTGTATGAAGTTATGCATAGAATTAAACCAAATTTTTATTTTAAGTTTTTGGCTATGACAAGCAGGTCCTCCCTGAATTTCGAAAAACTTCGCCGGTAGGGGGCGCTGTAATAGCGATTTTTGTGCGATTTTGAATATTGTACCGTCCAAAAGTGTATGAAGTTATGCATAGAATTAAACCAAATTTTTATTTTAAGTTTTTGGATATGGCAAGCAGGTCCTCCATGAATTTTCAAAAAATTCGCCGTTAGGGGACTCTGTAATAGCGATTTTTGTGCGATTTTGAATATTGCACCATCGAAAAGTGTATGGAGTTATGCATAGAATTGAACTAAAAAAAAATTTTAAGTTCTTGGCTATGGCAAGGAGGCCCTCCCTTAATTTGTAAAAAAATCGCTCGTAGAGGGCGCTGTAATAGCAATTTTTGTACAATTTTTGTGCCATTTTGAATATTGTACCGCCGATAAGTGTATGAAGTTATGCATAGAATTGAACCAAGTTTTATGTGTTTATTTTTGGTCATGTCACGAAGGTCCTCCCTGAATTTGGAAAAATTCTGCCGGAAGGGGGCACTATAATTGCGATGTCTGTACCATTTTCATTATTGTACCATCGAAAAGTGTATGAAGTTATCCGTATAATTGAACCAAACTTTTTGTGCATGTTTCTGGCTATGGCAAACAAGTCCTCCCTGAACTTGAAAAAACTCCGAAAGAAGGGGGCGCTATAATTCCGATCTCTGTGCCATTTTCATTATTGTACCATCGAACAGCGTATAAAATTATGCATACAATTGAACCAAAATGTTTGTGCTTGTTTTTGGCTTTGGCCAACAGGTTCTCCTTGAATTCGGAAATATTGCGCGGTAAAGGGGCTCCGTGCTAGCGATTTTTGTATACTTCTCTTGATTTTTCGTAGCTCTATTGTGCATCGGCGGCTCATGCAGCGGAACTCGCTTCCTGCTATGCCGGCTATTCGCAAACAGCTGATAACGAGAGAATAGGGAAAAATTAATAATTTTAACAAATATCATGATATAGATTAACTCGTTTTTAGTCCGTTTAATTGACTTGAGCAGAAATTTAAGATGAAAATCAAAGTTGGTATAGTATTGAACTAATAATATTGAAGTATTAACATGTGTAACTAGGTTTTGAAATATTAAGATGTATAAGATAGAAGAAAGTTTTGGGATTGGCACATCCAACTACTTTTTTTTTCAAGAATGCAGGCAAACATCTCAGAGTCCCTGACGACCTTGCCCAGAGGGCGCACCAAACGTCACAAAGTTGCCAAGATAACGAAAAAGAGGAAACCAATCCAGCTATGGAAGAGGAGGGGGATAAATGGAACTGACTCCAAACACAATTTATAACATATTGTGCCAAATTTTATGTATGCTGTACGATAAATTATCGTTACAGGTGTGCTGTCCAAGCTTAATAATCCTAATGGATTCAAAACTTTTGTTCAGGTATGGATTCTTGCACGGAATAATGATCCTTGCTTCATCAAAGATAACCCTGCTCCCATCATTAGCAAAACAAAATCTTGCGAGAGCTGTATTTTGTTTCAATTGTGAAATGTCCCGCTTGTGCTCTTTCAACCTTTCTGAAAATTTTCTTTTAGTTTCGCCGATATACACTATCTTTCTCTATTTGGGAGGGTAATCGGAATTTCATACACACCAGCTTTTTGATGATTCAAGATTTTATCTATATTATTACTAACAATTTGAATCAGGTATGGGGGGGGGGGGGGGAGAGCAACTGATTTTATAGTGAATGATTGAAGGATCTGCTTTAATTTTTCATATAAAATGGGGATATAATGCATACTCCTGTACTTGATAGGTAAAATATTAACAAATCGCTGGCGTGACTGATGGGGGAGGGGAGGTATTAAACTGCGAAATAATCCGGTCAATCTGAAAGCTTTTCTAACCATAGTCTAATGCAACTTTTTTAATGAAATCAATTTCAGCAACAAGCTGACTATCTGAACAAATCTTATAAGCTCTTCTGATAAAGGACTGAAACGCAGCAATCTAATATTTAAAAGGCAACTTCGCACAAAAAGGTATAACTGTATTCTCTTTTAACTTTACAGACAGCTTCATGGGGCACCAATGGGTTCGCCTGTTTCATGTTTTTTCGCTGAGTTTGCACTCAGACCTACGGAAGAGAAAAAAAAATTAGTTCATTTAAACAGAAGGCAGTTTGTTGGTTAAGATATGTGGACTTACCCTCTTCCAGATTTACCGGTTTTTCTTCATGAGGTCAATAAGTTATGTAATAGCATCAAGTTTACCCTTGAAACCGAACAGGATGAGAGTTTGCCTTTTCTTGACGTTCAGATTAGCCGGAGCAATATGCATTTTACCTTTTCAGTTTACAGAAAACCGTTAAAAGAAAATACAGTTATACCTTTTTGTGCGAAGTTGCCTTTTAAATATAAGATTGCTGCGTTTCAGTCTTTTATCAGAAGAGCTTATAAGATTTGTTCAGATAGTCAGCTTGTTACTGAAATTGATTTCATTAAAAAAGTTGCATTAGACCAAGGTTATAAAAGCTTCCAGATTGACCGGATTATTTCGCAATTTAATACCCCCCCCCCCCCTCAGTCAGGCCAGCGGTTTGTTAATACTTTACCTATCAAGTACAGGAGTATGCATTATGTCCCCATTTTATATGAAAAATTAAAGCAGATCCTTCAATCATTCAATATAAAATTAGTAGCTCTCCCCCCACCCCTCATACCTGATTCAAATTGTTAGTAATAATATAGATAAAATTTTGAATCATCAAAAAGCTGGTATGTATGAAATTCCGATTACCCTCCCAAATAAAGAAAGATTAGTGCATATTGGCGAAACTAAAAGAAAATTTTCAGAAAGGTTCAAAGAGTACAAGCGGGACATTTCACAATCGAAACAAAATAAAGCTCTCGCAAGATTTTGTTTTGCTAATGATGGAAACAGGGTTATCTTTGATGAAGCAAGAATCATCATTCCGTGCAAATTTTAGAATCCATTAGGATTATTAAGCTTGGACAGCACAGCTGTAATGATAATTTATCCTACAGCATACATAAAATTTGGCACAATATGTTATAAACTGTGTTTGGAGTCAGTTCCATTTATCCCCCCCCTTCTTCCATAGCTGGATTGGTTTCCTCCTTTTCGTTGCCTTGGCAACTTTGTGACGTTTGGTGCGCCCTCTGGACAATAATCTGGACAAGGTCGTCAGGGACTCTGAGATGTTTGCCTCCATTCTTGAAAAAATATATATATATATATATATATTTTAGACTTGTGTGTGATATGTAATCATCCTGAAGACGTTCGCAGATGCGAAACGAAACGTTAATGTTTTAATGTATATTTTTAATGTGTGTACCTTTTAGCAAATAGTGTATTTTATTTCTAATACATAATTTTTAAAGATTTAATTTGTTTTTAAAAAAAATTAGTGTTACGGAACAGAGATCGATCGGTGTTATTCGGTTTTCTGTTGAAATATATCAAGACTGTTTGCTTACTATAAGAAGTCTAAATAAAGAAGTTGAAGTCATGTATTCTGAAGGAAAAACGTGTATTTCTTCTACAAAAATATCACATATGAAATCATAGTTCGACAGCGACAAAGCATAGCTACAACCCAACTAAATGCTGTAAAATGTCCTGATCCGAAAACAAAACTTTAGTTGTTCGACATATTTCAATAAACAGGGAAAGTTGGGAGTATTTTAATAGGAAAAAGCGGGTCTCAGACGATCAGCAGTGACACTTGAAAATGCACAGATATTAATTATCTAGTGTCATACAGTCCATACATTCGAAAACAGATGATTGTACTATGGCACCGCTACACGCAGGATTATGCGAAATACCCTCAAATTGTTCACGTACAAAATAAAGGGTCATTATGTCATCATTAATCAAGCTGTGCCACAAAAGAGAAGTTTTATGAACAATATATCGGACATAATCGATGATAGTGTATTTGAAGTAAGCTGTACTTTGTTTACTGATAATCCGTTTGCATTTATTTAGTTTCGTTAAGAGAGAAATTGGGTATCATAAACCAGTATTTGTATCTAGCATGACTACTCTTGCGACTAAATGTGATCATTTAGCCTGCAATATCGAGTCCAGATGTCAATGGCCCATGTTTTCTATGACAAACAGTTACTAATGCATTGTATATTGTGGTTTTGAAACAATTTATCACCCCTTTCAAACGTTACAAGATCCACTGCACACTTTGTAGTTTAACAAGATGTCATCCGTCCACATCGCATTCAAAAATCTTTTCCTTTTTACTTTCTTCTATCTTCAATAGCAGAAAGTATTGTAATCGACATTTTTTTAGACGTACTGTTTTCGATGGATTTGCACGTTTTAAGGGTCTCAGATCCCAAAAAATATGTTTATAGAAAATGTCTGTCTGTGTGTCCATATGTCCGTATGTGTCCGTATGTCGTCATTGTACCATCAAAAAGTGTATGAAGTTATGCATAGAATTGAGCCATTTTTTTTTTATGTTTTTGACTATAGCAAGCAGGTTCTTCCTTAATTATGAAAATTTCTGACGGAAGGGGGTGCTGTAATAGCAATTTTTTGTGCCATTTTTATTATTGTACCATCGAAAAGTGTATGAAGTTATACATAGAATTGAAACAAATATTTTGTGTATATTTCTGGCTTTGCTAAGCACATCCTCCTTGAATTTTGAAATATTCCGCTGAAAAAGGGCGCTGTAATATAGACTTTTGTATAATTTTCTTGATCTTTCGTAGTTCTATTGTACACCGGCGGCTCGTAAAGCGACGAGAATTTTGCATCATAAGCCGGCTAATTGCGTTCAGCTGATGTACAACAAAATAACGGAAAACTGTTGATTTTAATAAATATCATGATCGAGATTAACTCGTTTTTACTGAAGCAGAAATTTAAGATGATAGTCAAAGTTAGTATAGTATTGAACGTATAATTGGTATTATATTGAAGTATTAACATGTGTAACTACTTTTGAAATATTAAGATGTGATAGAAGAAAGTTTTGGGATTGGCACATCCAACTAGTTTCAAGAATACTTCCGAATACAGTGGTTGCTTTAAACGCTTTAGAATTTAATGAAATAGACGTGGATTGGGATCCATACTGACTGAATCGTAGCAAGTTTTGCTGATTTCCGTAGTTAAAGTAGCAATACTTGTTAAGATTATATTATGAATGTATCATCAAAATACATCTTTCACGATGTATTTTTGAAAGAAAATTAAACTGTTGCCAATTTGTTTGGTATGAATTTCAATTTGATTATTTTATTTGTAGATATGAAGATCCGATTAGCTATTTTTATTTTATTTTGGGAGCATTTTAAAAAATAACTTTTCTGTAACAAATCTTCAAACTTGAATGGCATATTTGAGATACATAGACAATAGAGATACTTCAGAATGTTTTTCCAATTTTACTCTTCTTTTATGCTATATCATTCCCTAGAAATGTCAACATTTTGGATCTTTTGTGATGCGATAGTTGCGACTGCTTAAGGACAATCTTGCCTCTATTTATAGAACTTTTTTCTGCGACTACAGATTACAAAGTCGTCTACAGCATATCGTTATGACTAATTTTGAATTTGAAATATTAGATTTTACAGATTTCCTTAATTATACTTTTATATAATAACTTTTCTGAGTTATTACACTTCAAAGTTAAAGACATTTAAGAAACACTGTGTATATCGATATAGCTCTTGTAAAGGGACTAGAAACAATTGAATAAAATTTAAAAGTTTATCGGGTGATGCTGAAGGATACCGATTTGTCCCTGGTGTATTCATTTCAAAATTAATTGAAAGGATTACTAACAGGCACGTAGTTTATTAACTATTTTTAAATTTAGTTAAAGCTAAAGTTCTAAAGGAAATTTAAAAAACAAAAGATTTTTATGCTATTATTTCAGCAAATTAACCTCGCACTGAATATTCTTTTACTGATAAACTAAAATTGCTACACCGCATAATTGAAGCATAAATAGCTGAGGGTAGATAAACAGATGTACAAATGGTATATGGGCCAATATCTAATAAAAAAGAAAAAGTGCCCAGCTAAACTGATGGCATTGAGCTCACAGGCTATTCACACTAATTGTATATTATACACTTATTTTAAAGAATAATGCCCCTCAAAAAAATAAGTGAAGGGGAATTAGCCCCCGTTTCCCCCTTTATACTTAACCAGTGAACCTCCAAATCTAATCAGGGAAGACCCTTATCATAATAAACCGGTATACCAAATTTGGAGCAAATCGAATAATCCTGCAAAAAGAACATTTATCTAAATTAAGGGGGTGGACTAGCCCCCCTTTATCTTTAACCAATGAATCGCCAAAACGAATCAGGGAAGCTCCTTAACATAATAAACCGGTATACCAAATTTGGAGCAAAGCGAATAATTCTGCATGAAAAACACGTTTATATAAATTAAGGGGGTGGCCTAGCCCCCCTTCCCCCTTTATCTTTAACTAATAAACCCCCAAAACTAATCAAGGAAGTTCCTTAACATAATAAACCGGTATACCAACTTCGAAGCAAATCGAATCATTCTGCATGAAAAACCCATTTATCTGAATTAAAAGGGGTGGACTAGCCCCCTTTCCCCTCCTTTATTCTTAACTAATGAACCCCCAAAACTAATCAGGGAAGTTCCTTAACATAATAAACCGGTATACTAAATTCGGAGCAAATCGAATCATTCTGCATGAAAAACCCAATTATCTGAATTAAGGAGGTGGACTAGCCCCCCTTTTCCCCCTTTATTCTTAACCAATGAACCCCCAAAATTAATCAGGGAAGTTCCTTAACATAATAAACCGGTATACCAAATTCGGAGCAATTCGAATCATTCTGCATGAAATACCCATTTATCTGGATTAAAAGGGGTGCACTAGCCCCCTTTCCCCCCTTTATTCTTAACTAATGAACCTCCAAAACTAATCAGGGATGTTCCTTAACATAATAAACCGGTATACCAAATTCGGAGCAAATCGAATGATTCTGCATGAAAAACCCATTTTTCTGAATTAAGTGGAGGGGAGGGTGGACTAACCCCGTTTTTCCCCCTTTATCCTTAACCAATGAACTCCCAAAACTAATCAGGGATGTTCCTTAACATAATAAACCGGTATACCAAATTCGGAGCAAATTAAATGATTCTGCATGAAAAACGCATTTTTCTGAATTAAGGGGGGGGACTAACCCCCCTTTTCCCCCTTTATCCTTAACCAATGAACCCCCAAAACTAATCAGGGATGTTCCTTAACATAATAAACCGGTATACCTAATTCGGAGCAAATCGAATGATTCTGCATGAAAAACCCATTTTTCTGAATTAAGGGGGGGGGGGGGACTAAACCCCCTTTCCCCCTTTATCCTTAACCAATGAACTCCCAAAACTAATCAGGGATGTTCCTTAACATAATAAACAGGTATACCAAATTCGGAGCAAATCGAATGATTCTGCATGAAAAACAGCTTTTTCTGAATTAAGGTGGGGTGGACTAACCCCGTTTTTCCCCCTTTATCCTTAACCAATGAACCCCCAAAACTAATCAGAGATGTTCCTTAACATAATAAACCGGAATACCAAATTCGGAGCAAATCGAATGATTCTGCATGAAAAACCCATTTTTCTGAATGAAGGGGGGGGGGACTACCCCCCTTTCCCCCCCTTTATCCTTAACCAATGAACCCCCAAAACTAATCAGGGATGTTCCTTAACATAATAAACCGGTATACCAAATTCGGAGCAAATCGAATGATTCTGCATGAAAAACCCATTTTTCTGAATTAAGGGGTGGTGGACTAACCCCGTTTTTCCCCCTTTATCCTTAACCAATGAACCCCCAAAACTAATCAGGGATGTTCCTTAACATAATAAACCGGTATACCAAATTCGGAGCAAATCGAATGATTCTGCATGAAAAACCCATTTTTCTGAATTAAGGGGGGGGGGTGGACTAACCCCGTTTTTCCCCCTTTATCCTTAACCAATGAACTCCCAAAACTAATCAGGGATGTTCCTTAACATAATAAACCGGTATACCAAATTCGGAGCAAATCGAATGATTCTGCATGAAAAACCCATTTTTCTGACTTAAGGGGGGGGGTGGACTAACCCCGTTTTTCCCCCTTTATCCTTAACGAATGAACTCCCAAAACTAATCAGGGATGTTCCTTAACATAATAAACCGGTATACCAAATTCGGAGCAAATCGAATGATTCTGCATGAAAAACCTATTTTTCTGAATGAAGGGGGGGGTGGACTAACCCCGTTTTCCCCCCTTTATTCTTAACTAATGAACCTCCAAAACTAATCAGGGATGTTCCTTAACATAATAAACCGGTATACCAAATTCGGAGCAAATCGAATGATTCTGCATGAAAAACCCATTTTTCTGAATTAAGTGGAGGGGAGGGTGGACTAACCCCGTTTTTCCCCCTTTATCCTTAACCAATGAACTCCCAAAACTAATCAGGGAAGCTCCTTAACATAATAAACCGGTATACCAAATTTGGAGCAAAGCGAATAATTCTGCATGAAAAACACGTTTATATAAATTAAGGGGGTGGCCTAGCCCCCCTTCCCCCTTTATCTTTAACTAATAAACCCCCAAAACTAATCAAGGAAGTTCCTTAACATAATAAACCGGTATACCAACTTCGAAGCAAATCGAATCATTCTGCATGAAAAACCCATTTATCTGAATTAAAAGGGGTGGACTAGCCCCCTTTCCCCCCCTTTATCTTTAACCAATGAATCGCCAAAACGAATCAGGGAAGCTCCTTAACATAATAAACCGGTATACCAAATTTGGAGCAAAGCGAATAATTCTGCATGAAAAACACGTTTATATAAATTAAGGGGGTGGCCTAGCCCCCCTTCCCCCTTTATCTTTAACTAATAAACCCCCAAAACTAATCAAGGAAGTTCCTTAACATAATAAACCGGTATACCAACTTCGAAGCAAATCGAATCATTCTGCATGAAAAACCCATTTATCTGAATTAAAAGGGGTGGACTAGCCCCCTTTCCCCTCCTTTATTCTTAACTAATGAACCCCCAAAACTAATCAGGGAAGTTCCTTAACATAATAAACCGGTATACTAAATTCGGAGCAAATCGAATCATTCTGCATGAAAAACCCAATTATCTGAATTAAGGAGGTGGACTAGCCCCCCTTTTCCCCCTTTATTCTTAACCAATGAACCCCCAAAATTAATCAGGGAAGTTCCTTAACATAATAAACCGGTATACCAAATTCGGAGCAATTCGAATCATTCTGCATGAAATACCCATTTATCTGGATTAAAAGGGGTGCACTAGCCCCCTTTCCCCCCTTTATTCTTAACTAATGAACCTCCAAAACTAATCAGGGATGTTCCTTAACATAATAAACCGGTATACCAAATTCGGAGCAAATCGAATGATTCTGCATGAAAAACCCATTTTTCTGAATTAAGTGGAGGGGAGGGTGGACTAACCCCGTTTTTCCCCCTTTATCCTTAACCAATGAACTCCCAAAACTAATCAGGGATGTTCCTTAACATAATAAACCGGTATACCAAATTCGGAGCAAATTAAATGATTCTGCATGAAAAACGCATTTTTCTGAATTAAGGGGGGGGACTAACCCCCCTTTTCCCCCTTTATCCTTAACCAATGAACCCCCAAAACTAATCAGGGATGTTCCTTAACATAATAAACCGGTATACCTAATTCGGAGCAAATCGAATGATTCTGCATGAAAAACCCATTTTTCTGAATTAAGGGGGGGGGGGGACTAAACCCCCTTTCCCCCTTTATCCTTAACCAATGAACTCCCAAAACTAATCAGGGATGTTCCTTAACATAATAAACAGGTATACCAAATTCGGAGCAAATCGAATGATTCTGCATGAAAAACAGCTTTTTCTGAATTAAGGTGGGGTGGACTAACCCCGTTTTTCCCCCTTTATCCTTAACCAATGAACCCCCAAAACTAATCAGAGATGTTCCTTAACATAATAAACCGGAATACCAAATTCGGAGCAAATCGAATGATTCTGCATGAAAAACCCATTTTTCTGAATGAAGGGGGGGGGGACTACCCCCCCTTTCCCCCCCTTTATCCTTAACCAATGAACCCCCAAAACTAATCAGGGATGTTCCTTAACATAATAAACCGGTATACCAAATTCGGAGCAAATCGAATGATTCTGCATGAAAAACCCATTTTTCTGAATTAAGGGGTGGTGGACTAACCCCGTTTTTCCCCCTTTATCCTTAACCAATGAACCCCCAAAACTAATCAGGGATGTTCCTTAACATAATAAACCGGTATACCAAATTCGGAGCAAATCGAATGATTCTGCATGAAAAACCCATTTTTCTGAATTAAGGGGGGGGGGTGGACTAACCCCGTTTTTCCCCCTTTATCCTTAACCAATGAACTCCCAAAACTAATCAGGGATGTTCCTTAACATAATAAACCGGTATACCAAATTCGGAGCAAATCGAATGATTCTGCATGAAAAACCCATTTTTCTGACTTAAGGGGGGGGGTGGACTAACCCCGTTTTTCCCCCTTTATCCTTAACGAATGAACTCCCAAAACTAATCAGGGATGTTCCTTAACATAATAAACCGGTATACCAAATTCGGAGCAAATCGAATGATTCTGCATGAAAAACCTATTTTTCTGAATGAAGGGGGGGGTGGACTAACCCCGTTTTCCCCCCTTTATCCTTAACCAATGAACCCCCAAAACTAATCAGGGATATTCCTTAACATAATAAACCGGTATACCTAATTCGGAGCGAATCGAATGATTCTGCATGAAATCCCATTTTTCTGAGTTAAAGGGGGGGGGGGTGGACTAACCCCGTTTTTTCCCCTTTATCCTTAACCAATGAACTCCCAAAACTAATCAGGGAAGCGCCTTATCACAATGAACCTAGGAAAAAATTTTGAAGCAAATCGGATGTTTCTATCAAGAGTTATCGCGTTACGTACATACGTACGTACGTACATACATACATACATACATACATACATACATACATACATACATACAGAACGGGCGGGCACATTAGCTCTCAGGCTTTGATAGCCTGTGAGCTAAAAACCGGACAATTTCATTCCAAAATTTTCATTTTTTTAAATTAATGTACCAACTACCACATAGAAACTATGATGCATGTTTTGTCATTTAAATGCTGTAGTGTTTTGAGATCAAGGATGTATATTTTATGCGTAGAATAAACGTTTATGGAAGAAAGTGTCTATTAACATCATAATCAGTGTCTAATAATTGGTAATGAAGTGGTGTTTTTGTCTTAACAACTGCACAGCCATTTTGTTGAATCATTTTGCACACATGTAAATTATTAAATATGCCATGTTTATGTGGTAATTGTATCTTACATAAATAAAGCTGCAATAAGCTTCTTTTATAAATAAAAAGTTAAATATGGGGACATGAATGATGCTATAAAAAAATACTCTTCCCTAATCAGAATAAAAACTAAATATTTCTAAATATGAAACAACTTACCTTCATCCATGGTGGCTAGTTGAACTTTAGTTGCTGTTGCAACGGAAATAATTCTGCCAGCGCCACTTAGTATCTGTTAACCTAAATGTATGTTTAGAGGGACTGAAATGATGGGCAACCTCAGGGACAAATATATTTACAACAATATTTTACTATACAATCTATACTAATAAAGGATAATTATATTTTCCCATACTGTATATATATATAGGTATAAACATATAATAGCAAAAGTTAATAATATTTATAGAAATGTTTACAGCATACATTTAATATTGGATATTTGTACCTGAGGACAGGGATTGAAATGGTAATTTCGGTTGTTTAAAGCTTAAAATTAATTTTTTATACATTATTATATGTCCATTTATCATTGGTAATTGTTATAACAAATATTACAATACATTACATTTTTTAATTTTTGGTTTTAGTATAAATAATGAAATATTATTGGCAGTGGACGCAAATTGTCCAATTTTCAGATATTGTCCCATATATGTGGAGCAAACATTCAAACCGTGCTTTCTCTTTAGATACAAATTTTCAAAAAACACAAAAATCTGATAAATTAGAAAATAACTTGTATATAATTCTAATTTTTATGTATTTTTATTGCTGGTTATTAGAAAGAATTCCAAACATACCTAAGATATTAAACATAAAACAAATTAATAAAATGTATTTAATATTTGGCGAAATCACGTTTTGACCGAATTTAAAGGAGAAAACATGTTTTGATTGTTTAACAAGTGGATAAAACGCTTTTTGAATGAAATAAGTTCTAACTCACAAATAATACAAAAGCATTATTTTATTTGAGTAAATACCGAACTTCAGTAATTATTGATAAAATAAAATGACAGATTATGGTACCTAGTAGTATTCATTAAATATTTACTAAATAAATACTCGTTTGCCAGAAATCCACTTCAAATTTTAAAACCAAAATCTTCATCCAGACAGTCACACACTTCCCCCTGTTCTTCATTGCAGGCTGGTAAATCATGGATAATGTGGATGTACCATTTGAAGACATCATCAGGTTGATTTTGCCCCTATTTACCATACATTACCTTCAAAAGTTAGCCAACATCTTTTTTTCTTTTCAACTGATATGCCGTGACTAAGAGAAAGAGATTCTAAAACAACCCTTTGAACACGGGCAACAGTAACTCCCATTTTAAGAAGATTTGCATCATATTCTTCACTTAGATCTTAAAATTTATAATTCTGGAAGCCTTTAACCTTAACAGTTCTCTTATTTTTCTCTAAAACAATCCGTTTAAATTGTGATATGTATGGTAGGTTTCGAAAGTACACATTAAGTGACAACTGTGATTGGCAGACTGGTTGGAGGAAACACTCTTTGACTGAAGTGTCAAGTTTTAAAATTGATTTATAAACGGAAGAAAAAAAAATTGGTTAAAAATACCGTTTATTTCTGTGCAACTTAACACAGAGTTCATAAAAATAACAATAACTCATTTTTTTATTGTTTTGTGAAAAAATAATGTTGAATTTTTTTGTGAAAAAATAATTGTTTGAATATACGCTCCTCATATATTGATTACATTATTAAGGTATCATCATAATACATCTGTCAAATGTATATTTTAAAGACAATTAAACTATTATCAAATGGTGTGTTATGAATTTTAATTTGATTATTTTATTTTAAGATATGAAGATTCGATTAACTTTTTTTTTCATATAATAATACAAAATACGAAACAAAGTGTGAAAAATACATTTTGGAACAATGTTTGAAAGAAAAAGCATATTTCTTTAAAGCATGAAATCTAAAAGACATTTTCCAAAGAAACCTGCGGGGCATACTTAAAATATATGAACTTTGATGAAAGAAATCTGTGTGTATCTCTGATAACAGCAAGAATGGAAGAAAATACTTCTTGAATGAAAACTGATTGAAAGGCGAAAATGTAATTTCAAATAGTCGGTTTATAAAATAGGTTGGCAGGAATATTTTTGAATGGTTAGTGATACAAATTTATTTCTAAAACTTTCTTAGCAAAATATTATGAAATAAAGAATATAAGTTTTTGCAAAACGTAAGTATAAAAAAATGACTATATGAATATTTAACATTTCTAAAATACTTTCTGAAGACGTGATACCAGCACGTCACATAAATATTTATATAACTTGCCTTTTCTTCTGCATATCAAAAGGGTTATTAGAAAATATGTGTTTTTTTATGTGTTTTACGTGCATAAAACATACTTAAAAAGCAAAACTCTTAACAGAACAATTTCTTTTGTTCGTGTAAAAAATGCTAATTAACATTAGAAAAATATGTATTAAATCTTATATCATTACTGTCTAAGGTATGTAAGTTTTCACTTACATTGTTATTACTTATTGCCTAATCAGGTAAAAAGAAATTTTGCACAATATTTAGTAACACACCAATAAAATGAATGAGTAAAATTATATTTTTCAAATTACGCTTTTCTATACATCATAGACAGCCCCTTAAACTACTATTTTGACGTTTTTTAATCATAATTCAAAAACTACTTGAAAGAAAAATTTTAAATTGAAAATCCGCATAACAAAGGCCATAATAAATATAAATCTATGAACGAATTTGTAGGTTGTAATTCATATTTTTTATATTAATTTCATAATTCATATTATAAAGTTTTTAATTAAAATTCAGTGTATTTATGTTTGAGTTTTTTAGTATTATAATACACACAAGAAATTATTACATTAGGATTGTAGTTCCAGGAGATATTTAAAAAAATGTGACAATTTAATTTAACATTATGACAATATGACATATGACAATATGACAATATGACATTATACAATTTTGAATGTTGATAATTCAAAAACATATCATCCAAATGAATTTAAATTTCGTTTCTAGGCATAGTTGGAACGAAAGATTTAAAATATATTGTCACAATTGTGTTTTGCCATTGAAAAAAATGAAAGTTGGTCTGGTTTTAATTTGTAGATGGGCCCCTAAGCAAATTTTATATACATCATTTAAAAGTAGACTTTATTTCCAATCGTTTAGTACCGGTAACTTTCTTCTATTATAATTAGTTGCAGAGTTTGTAGAAGGTGTTTACTTTTTTTCCCACAACTGTACACATGTTCAATATGTCGCGTTGGTTCCAAAATAACTATAAAATAACTGAACAATCTTAAAATTACGATTAGAATACCCAGCAAGTAACCTAAAATAAAGATTTATTCTCCTTTTACATGACATGATGATTTTGTTTTAAATAGAAAATATACAGCTCTAAGTCAAAAAATTAGAATAATAGTAAAAAAGGAATTGTGAAAACAGATTTTTTTATTAATCGCTTATATAAAAAGTAATACAGGATAAAACTTAATAGTGTAAGAATCTACATCGTCTGTAGAATCTTTTAGCATAAAAATTAAAGGAAATAATACAAAAATTTAAATAATTATTCACAGTTGGAAAAAATTAAATATTAGAATAACCATTTATTCCGTTCAAAATATTAGTATAATGCATTGTAAATAAAAGAGAAAATAGCAATTCTTTAATATTTTGCAGCATCACTTTTACATTTTATAACAGCAGGAACTCGTTTCGCCAAGCTAGCTACAAGTAGTTCACAATGTTTTCTGCCATGTCGTTTTTATGCTGGAAAAAAGTTAATTTTTGTTTTTTGGAGCACTATCTTGCAGTCTTTTCTTCATTATTCCCCACAAATTCTATATTGAATTTAAATCCGGCGAATTAGCCGGCCACGGAAGTAAGTTACTTTGATGTTGGCTAAGCGAGTTCTTTCTGCGCACTGACTTGTATGAAAATGTTAAATTATGCTGGAAAATAAAATCGTTACCACGCAGCTCTTCCGACGATGGTCATCATGAAATGCTCAAGGATTTCTTGATATCTCTCAGAATTAAGCCTTTCGTTAACAAATACATAGCCTTCCAGGACCATCTGCAGTCATGCAAGTCCATACCATTTCAGAATTAAGCCTTTCGTTAACAAATACATCATAGCCTTCCAGGACCATCTGCAGTCATGCAGGTTCATACCATTTCAGAATTATGCCTTTCGTTAACAAATACATAGCCTTCCAGGACCATCTGCAGTCATGCAGGTTCATACCATTTCAGAATTATGCCTTTCGTTAACAAATACATAGCCTTCCAGGACCATCTGCAGTCATGCAAGCCCATACCATTACACTAGCTGCAAATTTTACTAATCGTTTCATGCAGTCCTTGTCTTAAGCTTTTTGCTTCATTTTGGCATACACGAACACCTTGATCGCCATACGTTACGCAAAAGCCACTCTCACTACTAAGCAATATCTTTTTACAATTATCCAGACCTCATAAAAGCCCTTTTTTTTGGCACCACTTCACTCTTTCTATTTTCTGTTTAATAGTCATGAGAGGCTTTATCATTGGTACACGAGATTGAAATTCAAGTTTATGGAGACGTCTTAGTGTATTAGATTTATTCACATCAACACCGTGTTACTTCCACTTCCGATGCAAATATCTTACACTTCTTAAACTTTTTTTTTCTTTTTTTTAGCAATACTCTTTAGCTTTCTATCATCTCTCTAAGTAGTTTTTTGCTTTCGGCCGCTATTCAGATGCTTGCTTTCAAAATGCCCATCATTAAAATACTGCTTTATTAACCCTTTCAGGATCTCATTTTTATTTACAAGAGGAAAAATCTGAATTTCTGGAATTAAGGTTGTTTTTAGCTAATATAAACATAAATATAATTAAAAAAATATTTAACATTTTTTAATAGATTTTTTAAACGATGCCATTTGGCATCATTGGGACCAAACGGGAACTGTACATGAAAAGCACATGATGCCATTTGGCATCATTGGAATCAAAAGAAAAGAAAATACATTCAATTTTTAATGTGTATTCATTTTTTAATGTCCATTTCATGTATAATTCTATTTACTGAAGTTCCAGGCTTTTGGCAAGAATAGAGATTTGTTTGATGCACTAAGGTGGTGTTGGTGTTGTTCATGACAACGGATTATCCACACTCAGGAACATTGAAAATAGCGACCCAAGAAGAAAGCTATCTACAATCGCGAAACTTTGCAAATAAGTACAGCGTAATGTGATATGCAAATGATCCAACTTTTGTGCCAATACGCATGCTCATACACGCCGAGATGGCGCTACAATCAGGAAGAGGGTGCTATATAAGCCAGCGCAAAATCGAAGATTCATAAACGCGACGATTACCTGCCGATTGAAGGAAGACTTTGGTAAGCGAAACATGCCAGGTAAACGTGCTAGAAGACATTTCTCACAGTTAAGCGAGTTTGAGAGAGGCCTGATCATCGGGATGAAAACTGCAGGCTGGTCAACGCGCCGTGTTGCTGGCCAGGTGGATCGTTCGGAGTGTGCCGTTAGAAAATGTTGGGAGCAGTGGACACGAGAAGGTACCCACGTGCGGAGAACAGGGTCTGGAGCGACCAGGAAGACCACGAGGAGAGAGGATCGAAGGATCGTGCGGCAAGCACTCGTGGACCCCACAGTGACTCGTTCAACGATACGAGCGAGCAATTGTTCCACAAACAATTTCCAGACGCCTTGCAGAAGCAGGTCTAAACTCCAAGCGCCCTTTTCGTGCACTCCCTTTAACACCGGAACATCGGCGACTGCGTCTACAGTGGTGCCAAGCCAGATCAATGTGGAATGTCACAGATTGGCAAAACGTTGCGTTTAGTGATGAATCCCGGTTTGTTTGGGGGGCAGATGACAACCGTATACGGGTGTGGAGGCGCCCTGGTGAGCGGTACAATTCCTCCCACACTGTTCTACGTCACACTGCCCGCACAGCTGGTGTAATGGTTTGGAGGACCATAGCCTATGATAGCCGGTCCACTCTAATTGTGATTCATGGAAACTTAACGGGCAACATTATGTTGATGATGTTCTTCGACCCCATGTAGGACCTTTCCTAAATGGTCTCCCAGGGGCGATTTTCCAGCAAGATAATGCTCGTCCGCATACAGCAAGAGTTGCTCAAGACTTCCTACGTCAATTTCAGACTCTTCCAGGGCCGGCCCGCTCCCCCGACTTGTCTCCTATAGAGCATGTGTTGGATCAGCTAAAACGTCAGATGCCATCGTGTCATTCAGTGCATGATTTGGAGTTGGCTGTGCAAGATTTGTGGACCCATCTGCGTCAGGACAACATCACGTGTCTAATCAACTCTATGCCGGACTGTGTGGCGGCATGTATTGCAGATGGAGGTGGTCCGACGCGCTATTGAAGTTGCCCTGTATTTGTGTCGTTGCACACCCTGTATTCGTTTAATTGTCTTGATTTTGAGATCAAGTGAATCTCTCATCTGTATCATTATGTGCATTAAATTTCATTTCAATCCGATGCTTTCTTCTTGGGTCGCTATTTTCAATGTTCCTGAGTGTATATGCCCAAGGGAGGGATGCCTTCAGTGGGGGTTTTTTTAAGGGAAGCTAACCCGTATTTACGCAAGAATACCCATGATTAGATAAAACCACTGAAAACTCCGAACAGTTAGGCCGACAAGCGCAATTGGTTCCGAACCAGAACTCCCCGTCTATGAGCTTTGCCAGAGAAACCTCTCAGCCACTTGATACACTACGTTATCTGTAATTTATTCATCACAAAATAATTTAAAGTACTCATAAGGACTAAAATTTCATCAGGAGGCAATGAACAAGTTTCTCTAAGTGTCGTGTCAAATGGTTCAATATTCTTATCTTCTAATTGATCTACATTTTCACATTCAACTTCTAATACTTGTTACCTACAAAAATAATAACTGGACCGACTGAATCATTTGTATCCAGATCAAGAATATTGACAATTGGGCATCCACGGAAAATTCCGAACAGTTAGGCTGACGAGCGCGACAATTGAATTCGGAAACCACGCAATCAATTGTTGCAATAGTGCAGGAAATCATCTGCATTTGATAGATTGCGTGCACTTTCACTGTCCTCTTCGTCAGATTTTTCAATTTCTGTATGTGAAAGATTATCATTCCTTAGTAAATAAATGGCTGTTTCTATTGATACAAACTCTTTTTTTTTCATTTTCGCATGATAAATAGTAAAGGAATTTTTTTTCCTTTCAAAAAACCATCAACTCAGATATGAAATCAAAATAGAGAGTTAAGTTGAAAATATCCAACAAGTCCCAGTGATGCCATTTGGAATCATGTATATTTACTATGCATTGTTACTGAAATAAAAATACAAATGTTGAATTATAAATACGTAAATATGTACTTCATACATATTACAACTTATATTAAAAATATTGTAATTAAAAAAAAATGAAAAGTATGAATAAAATTTTTTTCACAGTCATGTTTTTACTTCACGTTTTAAAAGGTAATCAAGCAATACTTAACAGTTTCTGGAACTTCTGCTACTATCTCTTGAGGAAATAAAAAAATACTACTGAAAAGACAGAAAAAGTGTCTTTTGAATGACACCAAAAAGAATCTCCAAGATTAAGTTTTTACATACAAAAAAAATTCGTGAATGTCATGATGCCCATTTGGCATCACTGGGCCCGAAAGGGTTATCTAATAACACTTGGTTGAGAACATTTTAAGTAACTGGCAATAAATTGTTGATTATTACCTTCTTTATGTAAATCAATTATACGATGCTTTGTAAACTCCGTTATGTTGGACGAACGACCCATGTTTCACGCAAAATGAAATAATGATGATGCAAAGAGATTTTATAACTTAAGATGAAGACTCGCAGAAGCTAATTTTATGCTTAATTTATGCAACCTTCTCAACCAATCAGGAAAATTCACAAATATTCTAATTTTTTGAACCACATATTTTAGTATTCTAATATTTTGAAAAATGAAAATAATTTTACAAAAATACAATATTCATTCAAAATTTAATATTTTACAGTTTTAATTTTCTTTAATAACATGAAAATTTATTTAAACATCAACCGCTGTTCCTTATCAATTCACTACACTAAAATAAAGCTAAAAACAATTCCAAATACAAATGAAATGGATTATTCTAATTTTTTTACTTGGAGTTGTATATACAGTGGTGGAAAAATTCTGGACATTTTTTGAAATTTTCAAGTTTTATAACTTTCAGTGCTTAAGAATATAATAAATTTCACTTAAATAAGAATGTATATATATCAAATTCAAGGAAATTTAATGTAGAATTTTATATTTAAAAAATAATTAAAATATCTGCATTACAAAAAAAGTTACGCTTACGAAAAATAAGATTACACTTTCACATTCATTACCGTCAACAAAGTGCCCTACTTTGGGCCACTTTTTCCTGGTTCCACTCACATTTCCATTATTAAAAAATATTATATGTGATTTTTCAACGTCGAAAGGGGTTGTAAACAATTAACATGAAACAATGAAGCAAACTGTATGGTTTTTAAAAAGAATTTTTTTATTTTTTTATTTTTTAACTATTTTCAAATTTTTGAAACAAAGTAGCCCTGCTGGGGGCTTCTTTGGTCCATTCACTTAGTTTCATATAAAATGAATACATTTCATATGTAAATGAAACTTTTATATTGAAAACTAGTTATAAACTAAACTATTAACTACTAACTAAACTATTAAAAACATTTGCTAATAAATTAAAACTGCAAACTCGATTAAAAAAATTTTGTTGTTTTTTTTACATTTAAACACAATAAACCAATTGTTAATATTAAAGAAACAAGAAACAGTTTTCGTCATGTTATTTTTAGCAACTGGAACAAAAACAATTAATGTAACATTTTGCTACAGTAAGATTTGAAAAAAATGTTACTTAAAGCATGTTTTAAGAGTTTGGTTGTATAAAAGACATTTCTAAGAAATTGGGATTATATTCGGACCAAAAAGGTCCTTGTACAAAGTAGCCCCGAAATATACTTTTTCTGTTAGCTTTATGAAAACGTAAATATTTCCTGTCAAAATAAAAAGTTAAAGGAAAAAATAGGATCACACATGGGTTACAGGTTACTAAAGATAATATTTTGACACTTACTTTATTTGTATCTCTTATCCAGATTGTTTCACTATAGAAAGTTTGAAGAGTTAAAATTTACACACGAAAACAGTTGTTTACAAACACATCCAGTGTTACAACTAATAAAATTTAAATTACCTTCGAACTATTCAAATACCCCATAGTAGGGTAGAAACTATTTTTCAAGGGCAAAAACTCCAAATTATCTTGTATTTTTTGTTCAATACAAGGAATAAAAACTTTTTTTATGAGATAGACCAAAGTAGCCTCGCAAGGACCAAAGTAGCCCCCCGCTTGACGGTATATAGTACGATAGCCCTTGTTTTTTATTACAGCTTCATAGCGTCTCTTCATTGAGAGAACTAGTGTTTGGAGTTCATCTTTTTTAATCACATGATGCCAACAATCAATTATAACCTCAATAAGTTGAGTTTTATTAGATGGACGCTTTTTTCGTACAAGGATTTTCAAACGTCGCCACAAATTTCCTATAGGATTCAGATCAGGGCTGTTTCCTGGCCAGGGTAATAATTGTATACTTCTATATTTTAACCATTCTTTGCATATTTTTACCGTATGACATGCAGCTGAATCCTGCTGAAAGATAAATGGTGCTTTATTGGGGAAGGTATCAATTTTGGTTCCAGGACAGTTTCGATGTATTTTTATGCATTCAGAATGCTATCAATGACTTGAATGGTATCCACACCATCTGCAGACATACAGGCCCAATTCATGACTTTTGTTGGGTTCTTTGTAGTTCCTTCAATGCAATCAGGATGCAGCTCTTCCCCTACTCTACGTCTCACATATTTTTGCCCATCTCTACCAAAGAGCGATATTTTACTCTCATCGCTCCAGATAATTTGCTTCCTCTGATTTTCTGAGCAATTAATGTGTTCTTTTACCCACTGAACTAGTTTCTTGCTTCGCTGAAGATTTAAAAATGTTTTTTTCCTCGGAATTCTACCTTTCACAACAAAACCTGATAATCTTCGCCTTATTGTTCTTGAACTAACTGAAATACCCATTGCATTCATTTCACATCTAACAGCATCTGACGAAATTCTTTTATCTTTGAAGCACATTCTTTTTTATCTTTCTAAGTACTTGTGCATTTTTTTCGGCCTGATCTTGCCTTATTTATCACTGATTTAATTTTTTAATAACGTAAGCACAACTTCCGCGCGCCAGTTAAAGTGACTGATTCACCAATCTTTCTTGCAATTTCAGCATAAGAGAGACCATTTTCTCTCAATATAACAATTCTGCTTCTTTTTGTAGGTGTACAATCATTCTTGTTGTTGATGACATTATTTTAAATTATCTGCATTAAGAAAAAAAATAGAAATATTTTTTTTAAACATTATTCTATTTAGTTACACTAGCATTCACCCTTCTGCAAAATTCATTCCAGCAAAATACCTTTTTTACAAATCAAAACATACTACACTTTAGTTATTGACATTTGACTCTCAGAACAGTCATTGTGATTGGCTAGGAAGCTTTTATTACAATACACTTGTATTTTGTATTTTAGACGAAAGTAAGCGTAATTTTTTTTTTTTGAAATGCAGATATTTAATTCATTTTTTTATTAAATTTTCTTGAATTTGATGTGTAAACATTTGTATTTAAGTGAAAATTAATATATTTTATAAGCACGCAAAGTTATAAAACGTGAAATTTTCAAAAAATGTCCACAATTTTGGCCACCACTGTATACATATATATATATATATAATAGTTTAATCTAAGATAAGGATATCATATTTATCTTGATTATGGTTACTTTTATCTTGATACAATATAAGATATTTTCGACAAGCAGCGAACTAGCACTAAAGACTATTAATCACCGCCTTGAATATAACAGCTCATATAATATTTTCATATGCTTTATTTAACACATGAATGGATTTTAATTTTACAGAACTTCAACAACAGACACTATATAACACGGATATCATTTGTAGTAAAACTGGTCCAATACATCTTTTAAATTATTTAGAAATATGTGAAATACCACATATTACAATTGATTGATCAAATAATTATTACATTGGTATGACAAGCAGGAAATTGATTTGTAAAAAAATTGACTATATATCTGATATAAAATACTATAGAAAACTACGGCACTTGAAACATTAAATCAAGAAGAATCCATTCAGATCAATTTTAATGAAAACAAAACAATTTTTACCTTTAATTTTATCCAATCAATATAAGAGAAACTATAGAGATTGGGACATGTAAAAGTAGCGTCGGCAATGACGCATTTTTTAACTTTCTAAAATTATGGATCGAGTAACTAGAGGATTATAATTATACAGATAAGCATTGGAGGAAATATAACAATGAGAGAAATCTAGAGAACAGACAATACGTAATAGATCACAAAGGAGTGGGATATTCTCACTAGCCTTGATAAAAGCATCAGAAGAAAGGTGAAGAAACATCGACTAAACTGAAAAAAGTTGCCTAAAAACATTTTAATCTGTTCTTTTTATTGTATTTACGAGCGCAAATCAGTAAGTAGGTCACAAAAGCCAATAAAAAAAGAGAAACCAAGATACATATTTAAAAAACATGTTTATTTCTCTATATAATCGTCATTTACATTGATACATTTGTCCCATATCTTTATGAATTTTCTAATATCTGCTACATAAAAGACTTTGGACTGCACTCTCAGCCATCTGTGTACCTCACATTCAACGTCTGCATCAGTCGGCTATAGGCTAAACCACGTGAACTCCCTTTTGCAGTTGCTAATGCTGTCTATTGTTGTTCGTCTGTCAGCTCTAACCATTTCCTCAACCTTCCGCACTGTTTCTTCTGTCGCAATCTCAACAAGACGACCACTTCGTTCTTCATCAACAACTTTTGAACGCCCCTGCTCATTATGTACAACTATTGTCTCACACATTCAAAACTGACATCTTACAGTTTGATTGTGCACGACAGTTGTGGGAAAAAAAAGTAAACACACCCTACTAACTCCTCAACAAATTATTGTAAAAGAAAATTACTGGTACCGAACGATTGGAAATAAAGTCTACTTTTAAATGATATATAAAATTTGCATAGGGGGCCATCTACATATTAAAACGAGTTTTTTTCAATAGCATGACACAATTCTGACAGCCTAAATGAACTAAAGATGAACATAAATGAAAGAAACTCGTTTGCTGTTCGTTTGAAATCGCTGCATCAGACCTTCACAATGCATAGTACGTGTTGCAATATTTCCCGAAAAAACGAAAAAGAAGAAAAGTGTAAATGAAAAATAAAATGTTTCTATTCAAGATTTTTTAATACAATTTTTAAAAAAAAGTTCCCAAATTTGATTTAAATGGGATATTAAGTCTAATGCAAATTAACTAGTCTAAAAACAAATTTTCAAGCAATTCGTACCACAACTTTCCGAGAAATTATTTTAAAACGAGCGTATTTTAAGGGCTGTATCCAAACTGAAGTTCGGTGCTCGATTGTTAACCGAAAGACCTCCCCTCTTGATCAAGGCACCTTAAGCAGTCAATTAAACCTGTTAGATTATAGGATAGCATAAGAAATTAAAAAATATTTAGTCACTTCTACACTGTTAAAAATTTGCAGCACTCTGGCAGGTCATTTAACCGTTTTTTCCGAAAACGGTTACACAACCGTAAACACTATTCTGACCATATTATTGGCCATTTTATGGTCAGAATAGAGTTAAATTATGGTTATGAAACCGTTTTTTCGAAAAACGGTCAAATGAGCTGCCAGAATGCTGCAAAATTTTTAACAGTGTATCATAGACGGCCCCTTAAACCATCATTTTGCCGTTTTTTAAGCATAATTTGAAAACTACTTAGAAGAAAAATGTGAAAGTTTGGATTTCCATAAAGCAGGACTTAATAAATCTGAATCTATCAATAAAATTGTAGGTTGCCATTCATAATTTTTTTAATATTAATTTCCTAATTCATAATTCATATCAGAAAATTTTAAAAATTCCAACTTCAACGTATTTATGTTTGGGTATATATTAGTATTGTTGCTACACAAAAAATTAAAGCATTAGAATCATAATTTCAGAAGCTATAAATAAAAATAAGAAAATGTAATTTAACATTAGAAGCACTAAATGTTGAATGTTTCTCTCTATTCTAAAAAAAAGTAACAACCGCTGTCACCGCCGCCGCCGGTTTTGAATTTTTTGTAACCGGAGGTCTTTCTTCGTTAATATTAAGAAACATAATGCATACAAAAACATGAAAATCGGTAGTATTATACAGAATTGTTTGATAAACACGCTAATGCAGACAGTTTTCAAATCGAAGATATATTTTAAGAGATATTTAATGCTAAAGTTGAACAAAATCGTTCCACTAAAAAAGTTTTATAGGAGCAAAAACTATTCATGGAAATTTAATCATTTTTAGATCATTTTATGCGTTTGAAGTTCCCGGTGTGCAGACTGTATTTCTTTTTTTAATTTGACTCATTTTTTAGGTTTTATTTCTATTTTAAATTCAAAATTTCAGCATTTCTAAAGATATTTTTTACACATTTTAGAAAGTGATATTAATTTAAACTGTTGCCAACTATATAAACAGCGCAAACAATAATGTTTGCTTCAAATAAAAAAAAAATATTTATACGTGTAAATAAATTAAAAATTTATTTACACATTACTATTATAAACATAAAAAAACATTTGGAATTAGAATTAAATAATAATGTACCAAAAGCAGGAACTTTTTAAAAATTACGTCATAAAAACTGTATTTACGCATGAATTTTAATAGAGAAAGTAAATTGCAAAATAATAAATTCATTAACATGCGTTAGAAGTCTTAAATAGGAGAAATTACGTCATATTTAAGTCACATTACAGTTATTACATAAAATGAACACAAAATAATATTGCAAAACAGTTTAAATTTAGAAATTGCGCTAGACATTTATTTGATATTTTGAGAGGATACTTTTCAACTATTTTTGTTAGGAAAGCGCAAATAATATTTCATTTCTAACAAAAGTATTTTCACGTGAATATTAAAAAGAGAAAGAATAGTTTGGTCAAAATTACGTCATATTAAAAACGATTAATTTAAAATGTCTTATTTAAAAGAACTTTCTTTTCGCTTTGTTAAAAAATACCGGGAGACAAAGACTCTGTTTACTTAATTCCTTTTATATTAGCTTATTTTGAAATGTTTAACTTATTTTACTTAATCAAAGACGAAAACAGCGATTGTATCTTTGGTACTACTTAGTTATCCCGTCGACCAAAAATCTATCATTCGCCAAACTATAAAATTAAATGTCAATAATGGTTAATCGTAAATGTCACATTAACATGACTTTAAGCAAATTACACGTGTCTACGTCATCAAGTTATTTTTATTTCGACGTTTTATTTGTAATTTTATTAATGTTGCACTAATTTATTTGTTCTTTCGTTATTTAAAATAAAAATTATGTCAATTTGTATATATTTGGCGAGTGGTTTGGCGATTTATAGAATTTGGCGAAATTGGTCGACGGGATAATCAAGTAGTACCGCAGCGGATTTAGTCTTAAAATCCCCCAATCAAAAAGAAATTAATAGAAATCTGTTTATAGGGAGATCGCCACTGTTTTTTAAATTATAATTCAATCTTCCGAAATCTTTTTAAAGCCGATCAAATTATCGTACTTTTAGAATCTGCGGTGTCTGAACGGTGGTTGACGAGCGTAGCTCGTAGGGGGCAGAGCCCCCTAGTATAAATTAAGAACTTATCATTCAAATGACTTGAAACTTGGTGTCTAGGCATAGTTTGAACCAAAGATTTGAAATACCTCGTTAAAATTGAGTATTGCCATTGAAAAAAAATTTAATTTTCGATTCGTTTTAATATGTAGATGGCCTCCTAAGCAAATTTTATATACGTCTTTTAAAAGTAGACTTTATTTCCAATCGTTCGGTACCAGTAACTTTCTTCTACAATAATTTGTTAAGGAGTTAGTAGAGGGTGTTTACTTTTTTTTCCACGACTGTACACTCCATACATCTATGATCATTATTCCTGATATAATTCATAGATTAACTAGGCTATTTCCTTTTACCAGTTTTCACGTAGCATCTCTCTATTCTAAAAAAAAAAAAAAAAGTAACGCTGTCACCGCCGCCGCCGGTTTTGAATTTTTTGTGACCGGAGGTCTTTCTCCGTTAATATTAAGAAAAATTCTGCATGCAAAAATATGTAAATCGGCGGTATTATAGAGAAATGTTTGATAAACACGCTGGTGCAGACAGTTTTCAAATCGAATAATTATTTTAAGAAATATTTAATGCTAAATTTGGACAAAATCGTTCCATTAAGAAAGTTTTATAGGAGCAAAAACTATATATTGGAATTAATTCGTTTTTAGAGCATTTTATACGTTAGAATTTCCCGGTGTGCAGACTGTATTCACTTTTTTAATTTGACTCATTTTTTGAGGTTTTATTTCTATTTTAAATTCAAATTTTCAGCATTTCGAGAGCTATTTTTTACTTATTTTAGAAATTGGTATTAATTTAAACTGTTGCCAACTATATAAACAGCGCAAACAATAATCTTTGCTTCAAATTAAAAATTTATTTTACACGACACTATTATTAACAGAAAAAAAATTTTCAAATTAGGATTAAATAATTACGTATGAAAATCAGAAACTTGTTGAAAATACTTCATAAAAACTATACCTATAGCCCAGGCAATAGAGACCGTATAGGGACTCTACCTAGCAAAATTAATGGTACAGTGTCGGTCAAAAGTTTCCGGCCAGCATAAAATTTTTGGTTAATTTGTAAGTATACCCATATGAAGAGGAATCTCAAAGTGATACTTATACACTTTATTGACATAACAGTTAAGAACTTATTTATGGAATAAAAATTAAATATTAATAAATTTAATTGACAAAATTAATTGCAAAAGAAAACGCATGTTATCAAAAGTTTCCGGCCACCTTGGCAAGTTTGGAAAAAAATGGTGTCATAAAAGAAAATAACAGTGATCAACAACATTTGCAATTAGTATTTTGTATTCATACATTTAGCAGTATGTACTGCGGCGCAGCAACCTGGCATTGATTCAATGAACGGTTTTAGATCATCAATGTTAAATTTTGTCCACGGTTCTGGTAATTTTTGTGAAAATGCTGCTGAATTGGAATATTTATAATTCCACACACGTTTTCAAGTTAGTTTCAAAGATTTTCTATTATATTCAGATCGGATGATTGGGCTGTCCATTTCAAAAGCGAAGTTTTTTTTGTTCGAAAGCCACTGCTTGACGAGCTTGCATGTATGCTTTTGGTCGTTATCATGATGACACAAATAGTTGCGACCACAATTTTTCCTCCAGTAAGGCAGCAAATGATCTTGCAAGATATCCTTATGCATTGCATTATTCATCTTGCCGCGGATTTCAAATGACGGACAGGCGCATTTTCCAGAAAATTCTCCCCACAGCATAACGTGTCTTCCGCCGTGCTTCATTGTAGGAATAATATATCTAGAACCTTATCTTTTGTTTTTAGGTCATCGGTTGTAATGTTTTTTATCACTCACAAAAAGATTGAACGTCGAATCATCTGAAAATAGTACTTTTTGGCAGTTTTCAGTTGCCCAATCTTTGTATTCCTTGGCAAACACCATTCGGGCCCTCTGAATTTTTTTACTTATGAAAGGTTTTTTAACACCGACTGTTCTATAAAGTTCTACGTCACATGAGCGTCTGGACACTGTAGATAGACTTGTTTCAGCAATAACCATAACATCATAAATCGCTTTTAACTCCATAAATGGCGTGGAATTGCAGCGGCATTTTTACGCGGGTCATCAACTGCTTTTCTTCTGATAATTCTGTCCACAAGAATAGTCGTTTTCCGGGGTCCCCCGGACCGTGGCAAGTTCCGAAGGTCATGACCATCTTTATATTTTTTTTTTAATATCGTTCACAGCAAATTTTCCGATCGACAACTTTGCCGCAATCTCACGAGAGGATTGCCCCTTTAGCGACAAACAAATCACTCATTTAGGAACAATAAATTTTTAAACTTTTCATTTTTGAATTTCAAATACATTTTTCACCTTGATTAATTAACAAACATGGCCAAAAAAACACTTTAGCGACAGCAAAAAGTAATGAATGACGAATGGCCGGAAACTTTTGCACGCGCGAATTTTGAATTCCTCCCCTTTGCATCAAGTATCTTAAGTAACCAATCAAAATGATCACGTGGTCAGAGGTAACTTGCTTATTCCTAACTTTTGGAGCAATTGAACTTCTTCTTCCCTAAAACATTCTGTCAAACAAATCAAAAAAACTAACTGGACGGAAACTTTTGACCGCCACTGTAGTACTGGAAATCGGCTTTCTAGATGTTTTTTAGGTAGCTGAATCCGAATTTGTAACTTCTCACCAAAATTTCCCCCGGCACCCCACACCCCCCCCCAAATTTTGGTAAAAAGCCCGCCAAAAAGGTTTTTATTAAAAAACCTTTGTCATATATCTTATTTGTTGCAAATTTTGTCTAGTTTCTGAATTTCGTAATGCTTTTCCCCTAAAACAATAAGAAATTTAAGTTAAAAACAACTATTTTGGGGAGGGGGGTTCGGGGGGAAAATTTTTGGGGGAAAGTTAAAAATTCGGATTCAACGACTCAAAAATCTTAAAGTAAACCTTATATAGAAAGTTTGGAGGGGAAATGGGAGGGCGAATGTAAACGTGTGAGTGGTTAAGTGGAATTGCGCAACTTAGTTTACGCAGCACCGCGCGCATGTTCCGAGGCAGATCCCCCCTTCCCCTTCATCTTAAGTCATAATGTCATGTATCTAATTTGTTGGAAAATTTGTCTACTTTCTGAATTTTTAGATACTTTTTCTCTAAAACAATAAAAAAATTGATTTTTTTAATAAAAACCTTTTTGAGGGGCTTTTTACCAAAATTTGGGGAGGTTGCCGGAGGAAATTTTGGTGGGAAGTTACAAATTTGGATTCAGCGACCCAAAAAACCTCTAGAAAGCCGATTTCCAGTACTACCATTAATTTTGCTAGGTAAAATTTCCTATTGCCTGGACTATACACGTGAATTTTAAAAGAGAAAGGATATTGTAAAATAATAAATTCATTACCATGCGTTAGAAGTCTTAAATAGGAGAAATTACGTCACATTTACGTCACATTACACTTATTACGTAAAATGAACAAAAAGTAATATTGCAAAACAGTTTAAATTTAAAAATTGCGCGAGACATTATTTTGATATTTTGAGATTATATTAATAAGATTAATATTAATTTTATTGAACGCGTTTAGACTGCTTTCGAGCGACTATTTAGTAATTTAATAAACATAAAAAAGATTACAAACTGAAAATGAAGTGTCATCGACAAAAATATGATGTGAAAGAGAAAAATCTGTGAAGCAGAAAATAAAGAAATTGCTTAAATGGTTTAGCTAAGATTCGTTAACCTTCTGTGTCGTTTCCGTCAAAAGAAGGCATTGGTATTTGTGAAATATATTTGCATTTTGATGCAGATTTGCTTATTATATTAGCTTATTTTGAAATTTTTAACTGATTTTATTTAATCAAAGACGAAAACAGCCATTGTATCTTTTAACAGCAGCTGATTTTTCCTTAAAATTCCCCAATCGAAGAGAAATGAATAGAAACCCGTTTATAGGGAGATCGCCCGTGTTTTTTAAATTATAATTCAATCTTTCAAAATCTGTTTAAAGCCGTTCAAATTAGCGTGCTTTTAGAGACTGCGGTGTCTGAACGGGGGGTTGTCGAGCGTAGCTCGTAGGGGGCCGAGCCCCCTAGTTTATATAAAATGCATTAAAATTTCAGAATACTTCTGAAAAAATTTCTATTCTTAAAATGTTTTTTGTGCTATTTATAAATATAGTTAAATCTATTCAATTTTCAATATGTAACGCGTGGGGAAGATGCATAAACATTTCTGAAAAAAAAAATCTTTAATATATTAAAAACAGTATGAGCTGCTACAGCTGTAAGACTAAGTGAGGGAAATTGTTTTATTTATTTATTTATTTATTTATTTTGTGTTTAATTTAGAAGACAGTCTTTACACTCTATGTGGAATTAAGTTTACACAGGTTCTGCGCATAAATTGTACCTATACGATTTTAGGATTCCACACCAACTCTAACAGAAATATGGTTTGCAGTAAGTACAATTTCAGTTCATCCTGTTTTATGTAAAAATAGGTTTATCGATGATAAGAAAATGATGTATCTTTATATTTAAAGTAATTTGTCAAAATACATGGTGCGTACTCTGTTTTCTAATCGTAAAACTAAACTGTTAAAGGACAAACATATTCAGCATATGTGTGCAGAGATATCTGTAGCATAGTTTACAGAAATATGTGTAAGAACGGAATATTACACAATTATATGTATTTTGCATATTACATGAATATATGCCTATTTTACATATTACACAAATAACTGTGTAATTTACATATAACACAAAAGTATATGTTTTTTGCATAATAGACAAAAATATGTGTAATCATAGAAGATTACACGCATAAATGTATAAGAATATTACACAGATGTATGTGTATTCTTTTGCAATTTAACATTAAAGCGTGTATTTCGAGAGTGATCAGATAACTTTTACACACTTATTGTTATCATTAAATTACACATTAAAATGTGTTTTTCAAAATTTACACATTGCGTGTGTACTTTGGCAATTTACACACCACTTTACACATATAGACAAATCGTTTTTGTATCATCGATATAGGGGAAAGCAGGGTAATGCTGCTCGTTTAAGGGAAAAACATGAATAGCTAGTAAAATTTACACAAAAAAACAATATTTTATTAACGAAGTATGAGTCGAAAACATAAGGAACAGTTTACAATCCACTAATTTCCATAAAAGTTTTAGGATTTTTTTTTTTTTTTAAGTTTTATTTAATGAACCATAGATTGAGCGATAATGCCCCACATGGAAGGGTGCTCAAAATTTGAATACAGGGGTGGCATTGTAAAGGGAAAATTTTATTTTTCCTAACAGAACCCTTAATCAGTAATCTTCATGATCATTTTATTTAAATTGTGCTATAGAAAGTTACGATGCAGATATTATTTTCAAAATAAAGGAACAATAAAATTTTCCCTATAGAATCCGACTTCTGTGAATACAACATTTAAGTACGACAAAAGTCACATATGTAGTTGTGTGGGTTGTTCACACCATTGCAGACTTTATGCGACCACTTTCCACATATTTTGCAGCGAAACCACGTTTCGTTATCTCTCCCGAATTCTCCGCAAAAACAGATTTGTGCCTCCATATCCTGTCCGAACAGAAGCAAATCATCTGATTCGTCATCATCACACACCTGCGACTCATCAATGTCATTCTTTGAGTTGGTATCATAAAATTTCCTTTTTTAAACCTCACGTTTCGACGTTTGACTTCTTCGAAGCATGTTTCTTTAAAAATTTTTATTGTGATTTCTCAGATTTTCGCTTTTTGAATCCTCCAATTTTTATAATGGAAAATCTGTTGAAATTTCCGAGATTCTTTTTTTGGTCAAATTGTTGTCACTTAGTGCTGTTCGAAGGACCAGGAATATGGCGAAATCTCTGCTGCAGACACTGGTCTTTCTGTTTAATTTGAAGAGCCAGGGATGCATGTAGAATGCATGTCCTCTACAGAGACTAGCCTTTATGCTTAATTTGAAGAGATAAGCATTTGTTCGTCGTTTTCCTCCTGTAGCACTTTGGACAGTGTTACCAGTGGGTTACTTTTTTTAATTCAGGTTTTTTTATTGTCACCACTTTTTTGAAATTGTAAAATTCGCCTTGTTTAAGGACATATTAATTAAGGCAAAAACAAGAGGAACTTTACCATTTCAAAAAAGTGGTGTCAATCAAGAAATTTGAATTTTAAAACAGTAGCCCACTGGCAACATTGTTTCTGGAATTCCACATGAGCAACATTACCCTTCGGTGCCGTATGTAGCCGGGACCTGATTCCAGATTTTTTTTTCAGCGCTTGCGCAGCATGCCTGTTATATGGAGCCGTTATCATTGGAGATCCGTTCGAGATTTGTTAGTTTCCATACTGTTTTATTATAAGATTTTGCAGCGCGTGCGTAGAAGGCCCGCTTTACGGTGCCGTAGAGAGCTGGGGCCCTGTTTAAGGTTTGGAAGGTTAGAGATTGTTTTTCTTAGAAGATTTTGCAGTGTGTGCGCAGAACGCCTGCAATACGGTGCCATAGTCAACAGGGAACCGGTTCACGGTTCATTCGATTCGATAAGTTTCATTTTACACGATTTTGCAGAGCGCGCACAGCACGCCTGGTATAGGGGGAGTCTCAGAGAAAATATGCGTAGAGAGCGGATCCTATTGTTCTTTCGGGGAGAAGTTGCATCTAACATGTTTCCGCTTTCCTCGCCAAAAGGATGTCGTATTTTGTCGGTGATCCCTTTATTGGACACTTTCGCATTTCATTCTCGTAATAAAATAAATGTAAATATAGAAGCGAAAGTGAAACCACAATACGGATATAAAGCAAGTACGCATCATTTTAAAAGCTAAAATAATAAGTTCTTAAAGGAACTGTTAAAAGGTAAATTCAAAGGCAAAGCAAAAGTGCGGTCAACTCAAGACAAACTCCGACGTAATAAAGTTTCGGCGGGAATCCAGAGAGAAATTATTAACTTTTTTTAATTCAGGTTTTTTTACTGTCACCACTTTTTTGAAATTGTAAAATTCGCCTTGTTTAAGGACATATTAATTAAGGCAAAAACAAAAGAGGAACTTTACCATTTCAAAAAGTGGTGTCAATCAAGAAATTTGAATTTTAAAACAGTAGCCCACTGGCAACATTGTTTCTGGAATTCCACATGAGCAACATTACCCTTCATTGCCATGTTGGATTTTAATGCATTACAGTTGGTGTAACAGCACACTACGAAAATAAATAAAAGCATGAACGTACAGCTAAATGTATGTATTTTGTAGCCATAATGAGTGAATTAACATTTGAAAATAAGAATGTACACTTACTTTCAAGTTAATGTTGTAAAATTTTATAATAAAACATCTGCAAACTAATAACACGAGGACGCAAAAATACTTTCCTTCCGACGGTCACTATATCCTTACTGGGAACTTACGATGTATTTCACTATGTGTCGGTACCGACGGCACGTTTTTAATTCTATTCTGTTTAGACATATTTGAGTGAGCGGGATTGCCCTCTGATCGTCATTATCCTACTTTCTCCTACCTGTTTTTATGTGTAAATTCACACATTTATTTCTTAGAGTGTTCAAAACTTCAAATTTGCATACATTCTAAACCGCTTGACCGAATGATATCCCGTTTAGTATCCGAAGGTAAAATGAAAACCGAAGAACCCAAATATAATGTCAAAATTAGGTATTAGTTTTGAAAATTTTAAACTTTGATGATTTGCGACATGGTTTTTTAGCCTCCGGGACGGTATGCTATTTCTTTCTCCCAGCTTATTTTGTGTCCAAAAAATAACGTTACCTTACAGAAGCTAACCGTAAAACAAAGCATTACCATTAAAAACTCTTTAGCAATTTTTTTAACTTCTAAGTATCGCATATTTTCAATTTTTATACCGTCGTATTGGAAAAAAAAGTTCTTTTAAATGCATTTTGTTTGAAAACTGTATCTCCATTTATTTTTGAAATATTAATTTTTTTGTAGTTTTTGGAGCCATTTGCTTAATATTAGCAACGGAAGTACTCCATTTCAGTAGAAAGTAAAGGAAAAATAGTTTTAAAATAGTAATTATATATTTTTGTTGCCTTTTTCTCGTAACAACCGAAAGAAAATGTAATTAAAATACGTGCTATTTTGAAAAAAATATAAACGAATGATTTCTGTTAAAACAATGGAGCTATTATATACTATATTTAATTGTAAGTATCTATGAATCATTAGATAGCCGGGTTTTTTTTTTTTTTTTCGATTTTCTTGAATGACGGAATCTTTTTGCTGCATTTGTGCATTATTTCGCGATAGTGATGTGCTATGCATGCTTTACTGTAGATGTTTAAGAGTAGATCGTAAATGTGGAATTCTTAAGCAGAAGCGAATGACGTCATTTTACATAAAATAAAACGTGTGCTTTCAGTCTTAAAATTGAAATATGTTTTGTACTGCAGTAGAGTCCCGTTTAACCAAGTTATGTTCTACTGATGGACTGGTGGCTTCTATTATTATGAAACAGCCATTATAAATGGAGTGTTAGGTGAAGATGAAAGAGCAGCTGTAAAAAAAATATGATCATTTTTTCCCCCATTCTGACCAGAAAATCAGAGTTGTAACTTTTAACGGCTGCTCTTTCATCTTCACTTAACACTTCGTTTATAATGGCTATTTCATAATAATAGAAACCATCAGTCCATCAGAAGAAAATGAAGTAATGGAAATGCCGGGGGCGACATTAAATTCTGAAAAAGAAGAATTCCTGTTCTCTAGTACTAATTTATATTAGAGTTTACTTTTTTCCACGATTCTAACATGTTCTACTCATCTTCTAATGAAATATTTATTCTGAAATTTAAATTTTATAGAAAACAAAATTTTATCATGCAGCTCTGAAAGAAAAAAAAATGGAAGGTTTTTTTTTTTTTTTCAACTAACAATTCATATTTGGAAAATAATCAAGCAGTTCTATTCTACGAGTGCTTCAAAAATGTCTTAATATTCTGGAAAGTTAATTTTACAGAAAATCAAGAATACAGCATTTATAACTTTACATATACAAACAAAACATAAAAAAATATGCGTCTTTCCTGTTTATCTAAATCTTTGTATTTACAAAAATTACTAAAGGATGATGTCTTATGATCTATTTAAGAAAAAAAAATTATAAAGTTCGAAACTTTTCGTAAAAACAACTGACATTTCTTGATGAAAACTATTTCTTTTTTTACATTACGCTTAAATCCTCCAATGCACTTTTTTTTTCTTTAGGCACTTTAAGTAATCATTCCACTTTTCCTTTTAAAAACAGACAGTCGAATAACCTTCCTTCAAAAAATTTTCAATGAACAATCTGATGGTTTGTTTTTTAACATCTCAGAGAATCTATAAGATTTTTTTTTCTTAAACAGAACTGAAAACCAAATGTTTTTTTTTTATTTTATTTTTTTTTTTTTCAAATGAAAGGTTTGCAATTTTTTCCATTCTTTATCAATAACATAGAAATGAATGGAAATGTAAAAATAAAAATTATGTTGACAGAACGCGAAATAGAATGATGATTTGTTTGTAGTATTTTGAAAGACAAATTTGTTATTAAAATATCTAAAATAATTATCTTTTTGAACAAAATTGGCTTAAAACAAAATTTTGGCATTTAGTATGGTGATTTAAAAAAAAAAGAAGAAAGAAAAATCATGCCTCAAGCATAGATTTTGTATTTGTTTATTTACCTGTTTAATAAGGTAAAAAAAATCTAAGTAAACATTTTAGAAAACTCATAACACATTTGAAAACCAGATTTCAGCAATTATCGTCCATAGCGGAAAAGTAGTTCAATTATTTTGTGCAACTCTGTATTTAAACTACGATTTGTACATATTGCACAAAATATGCTAAGACTTTGTTTAGTAAGAAAATGCATAATAGGTTGAAAATTCACTTTCAGCAGTTTCTGTCAATATACGGAAACATAGTTGAATTCTTTTGTACTGCCCTGTATATTACCAACAATTTTTTTGTATACGCTACATATTAAGTAAAAATTTAATTCAGATTAAAACATAATTAAAACTATTCAAATCACTCTTCCAAACATTATCATCCTTAGGAGGTCATGTACCCAGTTCTTTGCGTGGCCCTGTGTATAATTTTACTTATATTATACATATATTTCTTAGTATACTAAATATAATTCATCTTGAAAGTGCGCAACTCAATTAAAAGCTGCATTTAAGACCTTCACTCTGATAATCAGCAATGCTTGCGAATTCTTTTGTGAAGCCCTGTATATTGATCCATTGCACTTATACAGAGCACATACTGAGCAAAAATTTAGTTATATGCGCATATCAAAAATGAAGTCGTATTTCCAGCACTTAAAGCCAATAGACAGTGTACTTCAGATACAGTACTCTATCCGAATCTTTTGCGTGTCCCTGTAAATGGACGATAAATGCTATTCACATCATGTTGTACAACAAGTATCTTGTAGTAAACCTCAGTAATGTACATGATTTTGACTGCATTTTGAATAGCTTAATAAAACTAAAATACGCTGCAAATACTTTCCCGTAGACTATTCTCTAACGGAATTCTTTTGTGTAGCCCTGTAAATGAATAGTATATGTTTTGCCACCCATAATTCTTCAGAATTCACGATTAAGTGCACTACATAAATGCTTATTAATTTCATTATGTTTTAAATTGTCTAACATCATTCAAATGAACATGTTTGGTATTGCATATGAAGTGTGTAGCATTAACAGTTCATTTACAAGGGCACTCAAAAGAATTCCATTACATTATGGTATATGGGGGAAAATCGTCTGTAGATTATTTTAATAACATCACGCTATTTAAAACGTGTTGAAACTGATAAAAATCACTGACAATAATTGCTGTAATTGCTTTTTAAATTTCGGTATTCGCTTTTAAATTTAACTAATATTTTGCATGTAACTCGTTGTATATAAATTCTATACCTCGTATACAGGGCTGCACAAAAGAATTTACGTACTTATTACCGGAAATTGCTGAAGGGGAATTTTCAACTGAAATATGTATTTCCTAACTGAACTAAAGTTTTGCTTGCATGTAGTTAATAGATAGAAATCGATGTATCACATACAGATCTGCTCAAAGAATTCGTATATTTTTCCGATTGTAGATGGGAACAACTGAAATTTGATTTTCAAATATGTTATACATTTCCATATGGTTGAATTTGATATAACATTTTAAATTATTAAATGGTCCCTTTTTTTACATTATTCTGAATGTATTGGAAAGTGTTTCATAATCTGCGCTTGACGCATGATTTTTTTTCTTTTGTTTAAAGTTTTAAACACTATTAGTAGCAATAAATTTTAAGGACATATTCAATTTACGTTTAATGTGATATTTCATTAAGTAAATGGAACGAATTTAAGAACAGTTATTGCTTACAAATCAAAAATATCCGAATTCTTTTGCGTTTAAAGAACACTAGCAGGGGTGACCGAGCTAAGCTCGGTCAAAATTAGACTTGTGTTTAATTCGATATTTTATTCTCACTGTATTATTCTTGCTGTTTAGATACAATTGGCTTGATCCTGAGACATTGTGACCCGAAATGATCCACTAACCGATTTTTTTTTTAACATGCGACCTAATTCATGCTCTTCTAGAAACCGAAAACTATAGAATACAAAATTCAGTCAAAATCGTTAAGTCGTTTTATAGATTAAATTAGCTTGACCCACGGTCACCCAAAAGGGAACCACTATTCTAAATTCATCGAACATATGACCTATCCAATGGTCTTCTCAAGCCCAGAAATTATATAACATAAATTTTTGTTAAAATCGTCTGAGTCGTTCTTTAAATACAAATATCTTGGCCCACAGTGACCCGAAAATGACCCACTAATCGAATTTTCTCGAACAGGCGAATTAGCCCAATGGTCTTCTCATGTCCAGAAATGGTATAATACAAAATTTTGTAAAAATCGTTTGAGTCGTTTTTTAGATACAATTATCTTGACCCACAGTAACCCAAAAATGACCCACTAAACGAATTTTCTCGAACATGCGACTTAGCCCAATGGCCTTCTCATGATCAGAAACGATATAATACAAAATTTTGTCAAAATGTTTTGAGCAGTTTTTTCAGATACAATCAGCTTGACCCCACAATGTCCCAAAAATATCCCAGTAATCGAATTTTCTTGAACATGTGACTTATCCCAATCGTCTTCTCATGCCCAGAAACGGTATAATACAAAATTTTGTCAAAATCTTTTGATTCTTTTTTTTATACTATTAGCTTGACCCACAATGACACAAAATGATCCACTAATCGATTTTTCTCGAGCATGTCACTTAGCCAAATGGTCATCTCATGCCCAAAAGGGGTATATTACAGAATTTTGTCGAAATGTTTTCAGCTATTTTTTACATTCAATTAGCGTGACTCCTGACCCATTGTGATCCAAAATGACCCACAGATCAAATTTTCTTGAACATACGACTAGCCCAATAATAATCTCGTGCCCCGAAAACTATAGAATATATAATTTCGTCAAAATCGTTAGAGGCGTTTTCTAGATAAACTTAGTTTGACCCACACTGACTCAAAAATGATCCACTAATCGAATTTTCTGTAACATGTGACTTTGCCCATTGGTCTTCTCGTAATCCAAAAAAGTAGATTACAAAATTTAGTCAAAATCGTTAGAGCTGTTTTTAAGATAAAATTAGTTTGACCCGAAGCGACCCAAAAATGACTCATTAATCGAAATTTCTCGAACATGTGATCTAGCCCAATACTTTTCTCGTGCCCCAAAACGGTTGGTTATAAAATTTAGTCAAAATCGACTGAGCCGTTTTATAAATATAATTAGCTCTGAAACTAGCCCATTATGATCCAAAAATGACCCACTAATAGAATTTTCTCGAGCATGAGACTTATCCCAATGGCCTTCTCATGCTCTGAAACGATATAATACAAAATTTTGTCGTAATATTTTGAGCCATTTTTTAGATACAATTAGCTTGACCCACATGACTCAAAAATGACCCACTAATTGAATTTTCTCGAACATGGGACTTAGCCCAATGGTCTTCTCATGCCCAGAAACTATACAATACGAAACTTTATCAAAATGTTTTGAGCCTTTTTTTAGATTTAATTATCTTGACCCTGACCCATTGTGACCCAAAATGATCCACTAATCAAATTTTCTTCAACATGCGACGTAGCCCAATGGTATTCTCGTGCCCGAAAATGGTAGAATATAAAATTTCGTCAAAATTGTTAGAGCCGTTTTCTAGATTAAACACTCCTTGACCTACAGTGACCCAAAAATGATCCACTAATCGATTTTTCTCGAACATGTGACTTAGCCCAATGGTCATCTCATGCCCGGAAACAGTATATTACAAAATTTTATCAAAATGTTTTCAGTTTTTTTTTTAGATTCAATTAGTTTGACCCTGACCCATTGTGACCCAAATTGACCCACTAATCGAATTTTATTGAACATGCGAGCTAGCCCAATTGTATCCTCATGCCCGAAAACGATAGAATACAAAATTTCGTCAAAATCGTTAGAACCGATTTCTAGATAAACTTTGCATGACCCACAGTGACCCAAAAATGACCCACTAATCGAATTTTCTCTAACATGTGACTTAGCCCATTGGTCTTCTCGTAATCCAAAATAGTAGATTACAAAATTTAGTCAAAATCGTTAGAACCGTTTTTTAGATAATATTAGCTGACCCAAAAATGACCCACTAATCAAAATTTCTCGAACATGTGACCTAGTCCAATAGTTTTCTCGTGCCCAAAAACTGTTGGATATAAAATTTAGACAAAATCGATTGACCCGTTTTTTAGATATAAATAGCTTGATCTTGTCCCATTATGACCCAAAATGACCCACTAATCGAATTTTCTCGAACACATGACCTAACTCATTGGTGTTCTCGTGCCCGAAATTGGTAAATTACAAAATTTAGTCAAAATCGTTAAAGCTGTTTTTAAGATAAAATTTACATGCACACACACACACACAATTTTTGCTCGCATTATAGTAAAAGATTTAAGGAACATTTAAAGAACATTAAATGCTACAAGATAATTTAAAGAGTTTTATGTAATAATTTAATTTAAAAGAACTGAAAGTTGCTAATAAAAGTTTACAGAATTTATTAAATATTTACAAATATTTACGAATATTGCAGTAGGATACCATAATGAAGGAAAAAGTCAGTGACAAGCGCCGCATAATTATTTAAAAGGTAGAATTAAAGCACACAGAATTAAAACGAGACATATTATAAAATTGAATTAAATTTCAGTTTGTTAGTATTTACTTGAGAAAAAACATGCAAACATAAATGTATTTCTTTAAAATGAAATTTAGAAACTATATAAAACAAACTGAACAAAACACTTTTAAATGAAAAGAGGATTTTCTCCCCTCCTCTTTGCAACAAAGTACACCAAAAAAGTTTTTAATATGAAATTAAAAACGTCGCTACGCTGCACAATTTTCTTGTATTTATAAGTCTATCTTTTTCTTGTAAATCCCGTCTTTTACTTTTTAAGATTTCAAAAACCACATCTGGGTAGAAGAAATAAATCCAATAAAGAAAGACGAGGGAATTCGTCTTTGCACAACCATTCGTCTTTCATACACAAAAGAATATTTTCAAAGAAGGATGGGTTTTGAATAAATCTAAGATTTTTAAAAAAATTGGAAACCATAATTCAATTTGAGATGTAACAAAACATACATTGAAACTCAAAATATTACCGACCATTTTAAGAAAACCTATCATTTCACATATTACCGTGAAAGTTATTTAATTTAAGATGAGTTTATAAACATTTTCTGCTACAATAAATATGAAAAAAAAAATGTCAGACACTTTACTTGGAACTGTGATTACGCATGCATTTTAAGAAATAATTCATTTATTTTTCCATTTTTTATGCATTCGTTACTTCCATTCCATAAATGAGAATTGATTTCTATTTTAAAACTCTCAAACCTCCACGTATAAGTCAAATACTAAATCAGTTGTTTTTAATAAAAACGTATAATTAAGTAATTAACCAACTAAATAAATAAATAAACCTACACACACATATACAAGATCTTAGTGTTCTAAAGGTGAATTGACTGTTTATTTTCAGAAGCCCATTTCTCAAAAGCAACGCTTCTGATTTGATTATGTTTGTATGTACTATTGAAAAAAATCACATCTTAATTGACAAGAAAACTTTTGTTTCATTTTGGGCCTCTTCGGTATAAGGTAACTAAAGCAACGTTCATAACACCCACTTGTGAAATTCGCAATTGTATCCGCCGTAGAAATTGACTCTAAAAACTGCATTAGTTAACACTAGAAAGACCGAGAATGTTACTCAAATTTTAGAAAAATATTTCACACCAGAATTTTTATTTTTAATTATTAACTTAATCCATTTAACTAGTTTTTTTTTTCCTTGTATCTTTTAAACTAGTTTTATTAAAAAAAAATTCTGATTCGAACCAAGATATATTAATTTGGTGGCAGTCAAAATGACTGCTCGCGGGCTTTCTAGTGTTAAAGAATAATATAAAAGTATATCAAATAAGAGTGTCATTTCATATCAACTAGCCATGTAGGGTACTGGCCCGGTGTCCTTGGCTGTGTGCAAAGTAATGTTCCAGTACACTAAAAAATCTCTTGAACGTATGCAACTAGATTAGTAGATCAAGTGTCTACCTATAGCGAAATGACTTGCGCTATCACATGGGAGTTCCTTCAGTGCACCTAGTGACTAAATATATAAAATGTCTGTGGAAATGACGACCTTATCTTGAAAACTATGAGAGACTGTGAAAAAGGTCAATAACAAAGTCTAGATAATCCTCGATTTAGTATAAAATGATGTCTTACATATAAAAATAACTGTATTAGAAGAACTGAAATGCTTATTTTTCGATAAACATTTACCAGCTGAAATGCTTTACAAAGCGCTTCGATATTTTCAGAACTTTTAATAAAGATATTTTTACATATTTCTTCGTCACTATTTGACCGCAAAGTAGACCATAAGGCCTACCGGGGTAAATTTTATCCATAGTTTAATCAACTGTCACTATTGAAAAATTATTTTAAAAAGTCTTTTACTTTACAAATTAATTACTATGAAGATGCTATAGAACTGCTGAAGTTGTTTCTCGCTTGCCTAAATATTCATTAATTTATTCAACTTTGAAATCCGTTCAAAAATGTTCATAAATGCATCCCCATTTTCAGAAGCTCATTACTCAAAGTGGGTACTTCTGATTTGATTACCGTCTGTACCACTGAAAAAAACAAACCTTAATTGACAAAATCTTTTGTTTCATTATATGCCTCTTCTAATAAGGTAAATAAAGCAGGGATAAAAACCTCTACTTCACGCAAGATTCGCATCTGTATCCCTGTAGAAATTGACTTTAAAAATGCCTTTGGAAGTCTCTGGGAGACTGAGAACACTGCAGTAGGGAAAGAATAACATAAAAATATATGAAATAAGTGGGTCATTTCATGTCAACTGACCTTAGGGATCCTGGCCCGCTGTCTTTGGCCGGGTATAGAGTGACTTGCCAGTACACTCAGAAATCTCTTGAGCAGATGCAACTAGAATAGTGAAACAAGTGACTACCTTTAGTAAAATGACTATGCGCTACCATAAAAGTGTTGTTTCAGTTTAGTGGCTAAATACGGAAAATATCTCTGGAAATGCCGACCCTATCTTGAAAAATATAAGAGATTATGAAAAAATGTCAATAACAAAAGTTTAGATAACCCTCGATTTAGTATAAAATTATGCCTAATAATTATATAAAAATAACCATATTTGAAGATCTGGGATGCTTATTTTTCGATAAACATTTACCTGCTGAAATACGCCACTAATCGCTTCGATATTTTCAGAGAATCTAATAAAGATATTTTTCAAATATAAATGTAAAATAAACTACAATTCATTTGCTAAGATGGTTTATGAACATTTAATACAGATTAAAACATGAAAAACACTAAAATATCTATTCTGCGGTTTCAGCACACCTCCGTGGCCTTCTTCAGGAATCTAAATGAACCTGCTTCATTCAAGGTTCATTTAGATTCCTGAAGAAGGACACAGAGGTGTGCTGAAACCGTAGAATAGATATTTTAGTGTTTTTAATGTTTTAATTTGTATTAAATGTTCATACATCATTTTAGCAAATGATTTATAGTTTATTTACATTTCACTTATTTATATTTGAATGACCTATGGTGTAATAGTCCAAAATTGTTTATAGTTAAAGATATTTTTACATATAAAACCTCATGTCATAGTAAATCATGGATGCTCAAAAAGTTAGTTAGAAAAGCTGCATTATTTTTTATTTTCTGTGACATAATTGATTGTTAATCAATTACCTGAATTTCTACCTCCGAAAATTTTGCTTTTGGTCTACATTTTGGTAGTTCTTACAGCTCTAAAATTTATTCTAAAGTTAATGCAATCATTTTCAAATTATTTGTTTCTTTTATTCGTGTATGGTGATACAAAATAATGTCTAATTATAATGCATGTTAAAACAAATATTTTCCCAATAAATTTAAAAAAGATTTTTTTTTATTACTATAACAACCTTTCCCTTAAAAAATTTTAAGATATCTCGAAATGTAAAAAGTTTTAAGAAATATTTAGCAGAATAAATACTGAATCTTTTCACTATCCCTTTTCAGTTACCAAAATATCTTTTTAATGGTTAAAATGTGAAATATAGAAAAAAATACTTAAAATCATGCAATAAAATTTATGTTACTCCGTAAAAACAAAAGTTTCATGAATGTAAAGTTATCTTACAAACCGAATACTGATTATTAAAATGATGTTTTTTTTTTTTCGGATTTCATGCAGCGCTTTTGCATTACATTTCTATAAGTCCTTGAATGTTCTTTGAGGATGGGTAAGTGTGGGAAATTTCACGCTCGCAGAATGGAATAATAGAATAAAATATATTCTATACTTCTGTGATTAACACAGTTAGGAAACAGGGAAACACGATTTTAGTACCGAAAAGCTCAGATATGTCCTGAAATTCAAAATATCATATCTCGAGAAATCTTGATCGTAGAAGAATATAATTTTTCTATGTTACTTCCAGGGAGAAATCTTTTCTAAATATAATTTATAAGATCCAGAACAACATAAAAATTTAAAAAGTGTAACATTTTGAAAATTAATGGCAGACTATTTAATCGATATAAGGAATGTTTCCTAGAAACCCGCACAAACTTTGCAGTTATGCAAACTAGCAAAGGAATACGAATGAGGCGAAAGATGCGTTTGAAGTGTTGCGTTGTCCTACATAAGTGCATGCCCGTTAGCTGAGAGTTTATTAAGTAAGCTGCGTTTTCCGAGAATGGAGTCGAAAGAGGAATATCTGCGTACGCGTGTGTACAAGTTTTATGAAAGCAATATTCACCATGGGAACAAGTTCATCGTGAACTATTTTTTGCCGAAAATATCCCTAAATGAACTATATACGATGTTCTACAACGTTACTAGAAGGGACGCCCGGTCAAAAGACAACCAGGATCGGGCAGGAAGGCCCCCAAAACTCACGAAGCCAAAGTTTCAGCAGTTGAAAAGACTGTTTGGTAAAAACGACCAAGTATTAATCCATCCCACGGCTTCCAAATTCTATGTTTCACCCGGCCAGCTACATAATACAATCACCAAGAAGCTTAACATTAAATAATACAAGGAGAGGGCCATACCAAAAGGAACAGAAAAGCAAATGGTTGCCATGAAAACGAAGTGTGGTCGCTTGTTCAAAAAATTCTCTGATCGAGAATTCATCTGGAATGACGAGTCATATTTCACGCTCACTCAATCCACTTTTAACGATAATGGTCTCTACTACACATCTTACGTTTGCACGATACAACCTATCATCAAATTTGCTACTGAAGAGAAATTCGAAGACAAGATCCTGGTTTGGATTACAATGGGTCCGAAAAGTTTGAATTGTACGTTCATCCGAAAGTCTGGGTTCGCTGTCAATGTGTAACGACATTTGAACAAGTGCATTTGCCGTCGTCTCATTCCTACATACGTAGCAATTACGATGGTGGCGATTACGTCTTCTAGCCAGACATTGCCGGCAGTATTACTACAATATCGTTCTCAGCCACTTCCGCCAGCAAACTATCACTTCCGTATTCATTGTCCGATAACCCGGATAACGCTCCGGAAATTCGACCAATTGGGCAGTTCTAAGCGTATCATAAGTCTAAAGTGTATGCTAAAGGATGGAAAGTAGATAACATCCAGAAATTTATCAATCGAATCAAGTATTGTCTCAAAATTATGGATCTAAATTTTGTACAACGTCTAGCAAGTACCACCAAAAGTAAAATCGATAATGTCGAACTAAACGGTTTAATTAAAACCCGATAAGAGTTTTAAAGAGTAATGTGGTTATTAAAGTTACCTCACAGTTCCAAATTGTGTTCTTTGTATCATTTTTTCATAGCTTTCCAGTCAAGAAATTTTGTGCGGAATTCTTCGAAACAGTCCTTAATCTTAATTCTTAATATATTTTGGACACTTTTACAATTGATATTGCCTATAAATCTCCAACAGGAAAGAAATTAAAGCACTTTTCAATCGTTTTAGGACATCCTCTATACACATTCATAAAAAAACAACTTTTTATCGAACCCATGGCCGACGTGAAAACACATTTCCTGCATTATCCTTGAGTACTTTAAATGTATGCGTAAAACAGGAAAATAAAAAATCATAATGTATCGAGTGATCTTACTTGAAGTAACGTTTTAAGGCACGTGTTAACTTTAAAAATATATATTTCTAAAAATGTATGTAAGCAAATGATCATTCTTAAACCGTTAATTAAAAAATTCTAATTCTAATTCTGCAAATTGTGCAGTTTCTTCATTTAAAAAAATAAATAAGAACTTCTAAAAAATACAAACCAATAATGCTATTGCGAATTTACGAATAAATGAAAAAAACAGCATTATATATCACTTTAACTTCTTGTTATTAATATTTTTAAATAGCAAGCACAAAAATTAAAATTTCACAAATTGCTAATTAATATATGATTTTAGTTTAAAAGAAGAAAAAATGTTCCTTAAAATTGTGCGATTTTTAGAAATGATATATGAGCAATAAAACAGAAAGCTATAGATCTGATATTTGCCACCACGGTTATACATTAAAAAAAAAATAAGCTACTGGTTTTTTGGTAGTCGTCCAAAAATGAACTACAATTTTTTGACGGCGAAAGGACAGTCCATAGTGAAAATATAGGGACTTTGTTGCTAAAAACTTATAGTTTAATTAAATGCAATTCGTTATGAAGGAAACGTTTATACAAATTTCGCAATATGATTTTTAACAGGAATCTATTTTGTTTCTTACTCTCTGTCTCTGTCTCTAAATCTTAGCCCCTGCCTATCTCTCGTCCGAAAACACTGCGATAAATTTAATGTTGTAAGAAAGTTTTTGTTATTAATATAATACAAAACTTTTTTTAACTATAGTAATTATAAGTGTTTCCGTAAGATAGTTCAAAATAATCAACTCATTTAATCTTCTTTAAAGAAAGAGTGTAAATCTCTTAGCCATTTATTTACATGCATGTCATATGGAAGTAGATGCTGAAGCGAGAAAAACAAATTTATTACTTTCCCATTTTTGTTAAATGAAAAATGTAAAGAATGTTTCTATTCTTTTCTAATTGTATGTTTGCATTTATATATTCATACAACACAAAACATGTTGTTTCTATTTCAACTACTTCATTCTTAAAATTAATTAAAATTTACACAGCACTAAAGAAGATATAACATTTGAATATTTCTTCAGCAATGAATCTTGTGAAGAAAATTTTCTTTAAAGGTGTATTTAAAAAAAATTATTTTGTGACTTAATGTATATATGAACAAGACGTTTTGCGTAGAATTATTTGAGTATAATTACGATAAAAAAGGAACTACAGTTAGAGAAAGAAAAGTAAATATGTACAATAGAATTTTGTAAAATGGCCTTTCATACCAATTTTAAAGAATATTATAAGTCAATTATTGAAATTTGCATTAAAAAAATCAATACATTTTCGCACGTTTCCATTAAATAAAAGTGAAAGAAAGAAAGCTAAAAATATTCAATGACTTTCTCTAGCTGAATATGTCTCAAATAATCAAAGATGCATTTTTTAATTCGATTCTAATGGAAATAGTTAATAACACTGTAATGTAAATGCCATGCATAATATTGGAGATTGGTTTTTTGGCCTGTATACTTTTTACTTACCAAAGTAAACTACATTTTTTTCTATGCGTTTAGATTAATTTTGTGATTTATTGATCATTCAGATTTCTATTTCGAAGAAAATAATTTGCTTTAGTGGGACAAAAATATGACGAAAGTTATTGAATATTGATACTATGATCATGGCCATAAAAGTACTAAGATTTTTTGGTAATAGGAGCGGGGAGTTGGATTTAATTACAGTTTTAATATTTTTTTCATACTTAAAAAAAGTAAAAGTATTTCCACCCATATTAGAAAGAAAGCAATTGAGACCCCGGCCGCACTACCCACTACCGAGTCCAACAAGGGGATGCACATTCGTGCACCAGTGCTATCCAGGGTGCATACGTTCACAAGGCAATCCTATGTCATTCTCCACCCTTAACGAGATGACAAGTAATTGCTCGCCCACTTGATCCCTTAACCAGTGACAAGTCAGCTGACCAACCGATTGATACATACGGACAAATATGCACTTCCCACCTACCTGAATCAGAGGCCAAAGCAGTGTGTTGGTTTCCCTCAAATACCAGGATCCCCATTTCCAGGGACATGGGTCGCCACTCACGGAAAACACGTGGGTGGTTTACTATTCTTTAAGTCAATATAGACAGGATGATATCAGCTCATGGAGAATTGCCCTCACCTCCAAAAAGGAAACCACAGTGAGAGTGAAACAAAGAGAAAAGAACAGATGAAAAGGCAGAGAGAAAGAAAAAGATAGCTCTGGTGCGCGGGGTTGCAAAGCCCGTGAATATCTAAAGAAGGTATTCATGCCTCTGGGGGCAAGCAGACAAGTGATCGAGAATAAAAAAGCACAGATAACACTGATCAACAAATTTGAACTTTTGCTCTATCCTAAAACAGAAATTAGTTTTTTATGCGGTTTTTTGTGCTGATTCTGAATCTAGTTTTAGATTCAGTTGAAAGATATTTGCATATTTCAATTTATGCAAATTTAGTAAATTTTATACAATTATTTGCAAATTTAAGGTATAAAGCAATATCAGACAGGGTTTTTTGTTTTATGTTATGCTACCTAATTTACTTCACAAAAACGTTGTTTCTGAGATTATACTGACATGTGACTGTGAAATATTGTACCTAATTTGCATATTTTTCATGTTTTTCTAATAATGTTTCTTGACGTTCAAATATTTCTCCGTACGAGTACGCTAATATGTTTCTAAACCAGTTTTTTGAGCTGATTTCAAATCTTGTATCTGTTTTCTTCTATCACGTCTAGTTTTTGAAAAAGTGAAATTTTAGTTTTTGGTCAAAAAAGACAGAAATAGCTTTTTATGATACTTTGTATGATAAACTTCAACAAGTTAGGATAGATTCTACTACTTTTTTTTTTTGGATTATATAAATTTTTGTTTATGTCTCTGATATGAATCTGATCCTGTTCACCTTCTTGTCAATGAATTACACACCCCTAAAAAGCATCTCATATCAAATCTGTGTTAATGCCCTGCAAAAGTAGAAATTCTTCTCACTAAAAAACTAGACATGACATAAGAAAACATACTGCAGATTTGAAATCAGCATAAAATTCTTGTCTAGAAAAACATTACGTCAATTCTGTAGCAACTATTTTAAAGTTGATAGTGATGTAAACGTTGCACCATTGAAAAATATGCAAATTAGGCTTAATAGCTGATAAATAAATGCTAAGAATATGCACATCGTGACATTTATCTGAAGAAAATAGCCAAGTAGTCATTATCTAGAAAACGTAATTAGATGTGACATATATTGTATCTAAAATTTGCATAAAATAACACAAAAAAGCTTAAATTTGCATAAATTTAAATATGCAAATTTCTCAAAACCTGGACCACCTAGAGATAAACGGAAAGCATATTCAGAATCAGCGCCAAAAACTGATCTAGAATCAACTAAAATTAGTTCTAGTACAAAACCACTGTTGCCCAGTGTAATATTTAGACCAGCATGCTTTTGAATGGTATCAAATTTTTAAAAATACAGCATTTAGAGATTTTGAACTTATGCATCTAGGCCTATCTTTGAACGATTATTTAGAATATATAAATTTCAAAAAATTCGAATCAGAACTTTTTGTTTTATAAAAAAATCGATTTTAAAAAAGAAAAAGGAATGCTTTTTTGAATAGAGAATGAGTGCGAATTTGTTAAAATTCGGAAAGCCAACGAACCGATGGATTTGAAACTTTCACATAGTTTATAACACATAATAAAAAATTTAAAAAATGCAGGTGCATTGAATTTTGGGGGGGGAGGGTGCTTATGAGGGCACTTTTCTAAATTTGCCGACACTCCTCATGTGATATACAGTTAGAAAACCCTGTGACCACTTATTCATATTATGCACTTCCGTGCTAACCCACACCTCCCCCCAGGAGAGAATTTTTCTAAATTTACTCGACATCCCTCATGTAAGATATCATTGAAAAGCCCTTTGATTACTGCGTCAGATAGAGGTTTGTTAAAAATAGAGTGAGTTCTCTAGTGGTGGAGCTTGGAACTAACAAATCTTACAACGCCTGCTATACGGTGCCGTAGGTAGCCGGGACCTGATTCCAGATTTTTTTTTCAGCGCTTGCGCAGCACGTCTGTTATATGTAGCCGTTATCATTGGGGATCCGATTCGAGGTTTGTTAGGTTCCAGATTGTTTTATTATAAGATTTTGCAGCGCGTGCGTAGAAGGCCCAGTGCCTTTACGGTGCCGTAGACAGCGGGCGCCCTCTTTAAGGTTTGGAAGGTTAGAGATTGTTTTTCTTACAAGATTTTGCAGTGTGTGCGCAGAACGCCTGCAATACGGTGCCATAGTCAACAGGGAACCGGTTCGCGGTTCATTCGATTCGATAAATTTCATTTTACACGATTTTGCAGAGCGCGCACAGCACGCCTGGTATACGGTGCAGTCTCAGAAAAAATATGCGTAGAGAGCGGATCCTAATGTTCTTTCGGGGAGAAGTTGCATCTAACATGTTTCCGCTTTCCTCGCCAAAAGGATGTCGTATTTTGTCGGTGATCCCTTTATAGGACATTTTCGCATTTCATTCTCGTAATAAAATAAATGTAAATATAGAAGCGAAAGTGAAACCACAATACGGATATAAAGCAAGTACGCATCATTTTAAAAGCTAAAATAATAAGTTCTTAAACGAACTGTTATAAGGTAAATTCAAAGGCAAAGCAAAAGTGCGGTCAACTCAAGATAAACTCCGACGTAATAAAGTTTCGGCGGGAATTCGGAGAGAAATTATGAGGAGCTTTTGGCGTGAGAAATCCGGTTTGGCGTGCTACCTCTGCCCACCATCACGTGACGGTGGGGAATGATGTATGCTTCAAGAAAAGGTTGCCAAATCTGAGTTGTATGAGAAGTCATTGGGTGTCGTAGGCAGAGGGAACGAATTTCGAGGTTTGCGTATAAATTAGAGATTCCCTTGAAAGGAGGAGCCCGCTAGTAAAATAATAAAAGTAAAAGATTTTAAATTTAACTTTATGAATAATTTCTAGAATTTAAACTCTTTTTATTTCTTTTTTCTGAGTAAAAATGTATAATTATAACTTTATTAACAGAACCAAGGACCCAATGCAGAAAAATATGAAATCCATGTTAGAGTCGTTATGTTCATGTTTACTTTCAATCGAAATTGGTAAATCAATTACTTCTTGACGCATAGATTATAAGTAAAATTTTTTTTAGAATATGCACACAAATTCCAGAGAACTGGGCTGGTCGAAGCAAACAAAGGATAAGGGAGGAATAGAAAAAGGTCCCAAAGTTATACATTTTTTGTATAAATTAAATCTCAACAATAATAATTAGAAAGATAAAATAAAAGTCTTAACATCTTAAAATATCTAAGTAAGAAAAATTCTGAAAGAAAATCAGAATTTGAGAAAAAGCCGGCAAGGATTTGAGGCTAGCTTCGGCAGCCAATGAGGTTGCAGAAGTGCGACGAATCAAATTGCCAGAAAATTTTGAGGTCAGAGGAATGAAATTTAAAGAAAGCGAACCTGTCAGAAATTTGAGTTCTATACTAGGCAGTAAGAGAAAGAAGCCACTGCCCGATTTTAAATGCAACTTCAGCAGCCAATAAGTTTGAAGCAGTGCATCGAATCAAATTCCGAGGATCGAAAATTGGAAATTAAAGCGTTGTATACCTCCTCAGTATAAACCCTAAATCAAATAAACATTACTAAACTACTTTTTATAAATTAAAAAAAATGTATTTTATTATTTATCTCTCCTCAGTATAACCCCTCGCTCTAATAAACATTACTGAACTACTTTTATAAGTTTAAAAGAAATGTATTTTATTATTTGTCTATAATATTAAGAAAAAAGCAATGTTTATTAAATGTTAATTTTTTTCTTATCGTTTTTTTCTATTATTAAATTTAACACATTATAATTGAAAAAAATATTATACAAGAATATTTGATAAGATTATCAACCAGATTACTTGGATTTGGATGTTGAATTTTATAGGCAGATAATGCTGAGATAATATTGTTTCTTCTAGTTAGAAATTTCGTCGAAATAAGCATAGATTTTTTTCTCTCAAGACAAGCAGTCTCTAGAAGTTGACATTTTGCTGACAATTACTTTGTAACCTTAAGTTTTCTTGCATTAAGTATGAATCCTTTCTAAATAATTAATCACACATCTTTTCCATATTGTGTCATTATTTTATAGTTTTAAGAAATGGAGATAACCTCTCGGAAGACGCTGTCTTCGATCACTAGAGTCAATAAATATAACCGTAATCATAGTATGAGCTCCGATCTGATTATTCTATGTCTTCATAAATCTACATTCTTGGAAAGGGTCCATAAAAAAGGGGAAGTTATGATGATAAACGGGGACATTTTTCACTAAATACATATTTTCCAAAAGGATGACCTTTAAAACGTACCATAGAATGCGAATAAAAAAGAACATTTTTTTTTTTAAATATAAATCTTATTTAGTGTGATGAATTTAAAAACAAATCTTTGTTTCGTGCATTCACATGAAATTGTGTCAATCATTTGTCTATTTGCTGTTTCTAGTATAATATATAAGTTTGATACATAGTATTAAATTGTGTTTAAAAAATATGCTCTTATCTAATCATTTAGATCACAATGTACATTTTACAATAAACCTTTTGTGTGTTGGGTTTTAAAGAGGTTTATGTAAAAAAGATGAATATATTCTCATTTGCTGAAGTAACATGAATCGAGATTCGCCATGCAATTTGAATACTTTTTTAATATAAAATACAATAATATTTATTTTTAAAATATCCTGTCACACATACTTTTCTTACAGGTTACACATAAAAATTTTCGGCCTATTTTCGTTTATTGCCTTCATAAAATGCTGGAATTGCTACAAAATTTGAATATGTTTATAATATAGACTACAATAATATGTTATCTAAATAAAACCTCCGTATCGCACACAGTTGTTTAAAGGACGCTTCAAAAATGTAACTATTTCAAGCTATATAATATTTAACAATTGGCTTTTAAGAAGTTTTATCATTTCTTCGAGAAACATATATTTACAATATGTGAATGCGTGTTTCAAAATGTTTTCAATTATATATGTATATGTTTATTATTTACATGCATACATATATATATATATATTGTGAAACATTGTTATTGAAATGTTATTTCTTATTATAATAGTATCTTATATATTTTTAACTAGCTGTAGCCGGCCACGCATTGTTATGGCTCAGTCTGATTAAATAACATAACAAAGAAAGAAAAGGGAAAGCGCACGTTTCTATTATGTTTCATTTCACAATGTTTATTGCTATAATTGCACATTATGTAATTGTATTATCAATATGATTTCTACTTTTGTAGATATTTGATACCTATTCACAAGAAATTCCATTTGAAGCTGCAAATTTATCATCTCACAGTATTACTTAAAAATTCAAAAAATAATGTGTCAATAAAAGTTGCTCTGCTAAAATATTCTTTCATAACGGATCAAACTTCATTTTTAATTTGCAAAACTTCATTTATAATTTGTATATTCACTTTTGTAGATGGCAATTTGTATTGGTTTGTAATGGTTTTATATACCATTATAAACCATCACATAATATAGGGTAATTCTAGGATAGATGGCCATAGAAGAGAGATGGCCATAGAGGAGAAATAGCCAGTCTAAATATTTCAAAAACTATATCATAGATTGCAACATAAACTTTGTTCGTAAGAAATAGTTCAGCGTGTTCATTGATTGCGACGTGCAGCTGTGCTTTTAAATTATAAAAAGAAAGTGTAATTTTAATGTTTATTTAATTTAGTGGTTGGATATTTTTGTTGCTTTAGGTATCTAAATGTTTTGCAGTACCCATGTTACTTTTTTCTTTACAATAAAGACTTTTAAGGCACGTATATAATACAATCTTTGCTTTAAAGTCAAAAACAAAGACGAACAACTGCGGAGTAACGCTTTAAATTGGATGGCAATATGTCCATCAATTTTAGGATAGATGGCCACCTATAATCAATATTTGAAAATTATACCCAGTGAAGATTTTTACTAGATATAACTATTTTTAAAATAATTATATAGGTTTTATGTTTATAATTATATTAATTGATATAATTATTTAAATTTTAACTTATATAAATATTTAATAGAAATAATATAATAAGGCCTAACGATGTATTTTTTTGGGATGAACTTCGGAAAAGTTCATCCCAGAAACAGATAAAGTTGATACATAAACTTAAAACGGTGAAAAATACAAATTAAACGCGAGAAAAATACAAAAATATGACACTTCCAGTAGCGAAGAAGATGAAATACATTTAAAATTATTGGATTCTACAGATTGAGAGGGGGTAGAATTGGACGAGGATCACATTGTTGATTGTGGAGAAGAATACAATACCACAACCACAAAGGATTACTGGATACAATTCAGAAGTTGCCAGAAATAATTCCATGAAACGTATACAAACTATCAAGATCTTTGTCGAAAATGCGGTCAAATTTTACGAAAATAGAAGAAATTATACTTTAAATTTTGATAATTCAATTTTTTTTTCATGGTTTTTCGTTATATAATTGCATATTTACAAATTTTTATATGTTTTTCGCGATTAAGTACACGAAATGTGTTATTGGATAGCCGTCACTCCTCGGCTTGAAGGAGAGATGGCCATCTGCCATTTTGATTTCAATTTTGTTTCCCACTTTTTGTTCTTCGACTCTTTGTCCAAAATATGATGAGTATACGTATAAGAATTTTAAATGTGCATAAATATTTCTTGTATTTTCATTCTAAGAATTTTTATTTCAATCTTTAAAAACTATGACCATCTATCCTAGAGTTACTCTATAATTATTAGTCCTTGGTCCATCAACATTTTAAAAAAGTCCTTCCGGCCAGTACCGGGAGGAAGAGGTAGCTTTCATATTCCTTATTTTAAAAAAACCAACTTATATTATTCAAACACACGAAGCTCAATTAAGTGGAAACCGAATGTAGGAGATTCAATACTAAATCATTATGAATGAGAATTTTGCGAAATTAGTCAGCTTTATCCAAGCTGCTTTTATTTAATGCCACTTATATTTGGCTGACAAATTCGGCGATTTCTTAAAGTGCCTGCCATTTTAAGACAACATGGTAGATGAGGCTAACCAGTGAACTTGGTCGAGACCTTAGTAATTGCTGTGCACATGCTCACTCATATCGGAATCGGTTGATATATACGAGTGCTGTCGCAGGAAAAAAATCAAATTTTTCAAAATGTCACCCACTTTAGAAATTGAAACTGCTATATCTGAGCAATTTTTTAAGATAAAGACAAACAAAAAATGCTCATGAATCCTTATATCAAGGTCAAATACTTAAGAAAGAAACCTTTTTCAATTTCTAATTTTTTTGCACCTCACTTTAAATATAATTTTTTTTTAATTTAATGGCCGCCATTTTGAAACAAGATGGTTGATGAAGCCGGCAAGCGAACTTGGTCGAGATATTGATGTATACTATCCACATGCCTTCTTCCATCGAAATAGAAAAATACGTGTGTTATCGCGTGACAAATACAAGATCGTTTCAAAGTGTTAGCCATGATAAAAATTCAAAGAGCTATAATTCAACCACTTTTTAAGATATAAACAAAAGAACAAATTTTCAGAAACAAAAACTGCTCCAGAATCTTTGTATCAATGCCAAACACATAAAAAAAACTTTTTCATTTTCCAATTATTTAATACCTCATTTTAAATTTTAAATTGCATTTTTTTTAAAAAAATGGCAACCCTTTTGAAACAAGATGGCGAATGAAGCTGGCCAACGAACTCGGTCGAGACATTGGTATGTACTATGTACAGACCAAGTTACATTCAAATCGGTTCATAAATACGCCTGTTATCGCGTGACAAAAATCAGGTCGTTTTAAAATGTCAGCCACAATAGAAATTCAAAATGTTATAACTCAGCCTATTTTTTAGATGTAGACGAAACAAAACCTGTTCCGGAATCTTTGTATTAAGGTCAAACACATACAAAAAAAATCTTTTTCATTTTCCAATTTTTTGGTATCTCGTTTTAAATTTATTTTTTTTTTAATTTTTTTAACTGGCCGCCATTTTGAAACAAGATGGCGAATGAAGCTGGCCAACGAACTCGGTTGAGTTATTTGTATGTACTATGTACACACCAAGGTACATCTAAATCGGTTCATAAATACGTCTGTTATCACGTGGCAAAAATCAGGACGTTTCAAAATGTCAGCCACGCTAGAAATTCAAAATGCTATAACTCAGCCATTTTTTAAGATATAGACGAAACAAAAACTGCTCCCGAATCTTTTTATCGAGGTCAAACACATAAGAAAAAAATATTTTTTCAATTTTCAATTTTTTTGGTACCACATTTCAAATTTAAATTTTTCTTAAAACTTTAAATGACCGCCATTTTTAAACAAGATGACGGATGAAGCTGGCCAACGAACTCGTTCGAGACATTGGTCTGTACTATGTATAAACGAAGTTACATCCAAATCGGTTCATAAATACGCCTTTTATCGCGTGACAAAGTTCAGGACGTTTCAAAATGTCAGCTTCTCTAGAAATTCAAAATGCTATAACTCAGCCATTTTTTAAGATATAGACGAAACAAAAACAGCTACGGAGTCTTTGTATAAAGGTCAAATACATAAGAAAAAAATATTTTTCCATTTTCAATTTTTTGGTACCACATTTCAAATTTTAAATTTTTTAAAAATGTTTAAATGGCCGCCATTTCGAAACAAAATGGCGGATGAAGCTACCCAACGAACTCGGTCGAGACATTAGTATGTACTATGTACACACCGAATTACATCCAAATCGGTTCATAAATTCGAGAGTTACAGTGTGACATATGTCAGATATATATATATATATATATATATATATATATTGATATATATATATATATATATATATATATATATATATATATATATTGATATATATATATATCAATTTTGAACGGAGGGTGGTTTCGGGATCTGGGGGTCATGATCGATGAAAATATACCAAAATTTTTTGAAATCGCTTTCCTCCGAACGGCTGCAATAGGTAGCTTTTTGTAAAGAAAGCTACCTAAAAGTTTTTTGACAACAGGTGCAAATCTATTATGTGTTGGTAGTCCCAAATTCATATTTTTTAGCTTTTCTATGGCTAATTTGAAGATGAAACCACACACTTTATTTGGAACTCTAGGCATTTGGGGGCCTAAAGATTCTGCTCAGGTTCTACAAATATCCATTATTCATTGTCTACTCCTTTTATTTATTTATTTTTATGTTTTTTTTTGGAGATTTGTAATATTTTTCAATGGTCATATATATATATATATATATATAAGGATGTGTTCACAAAGTTTCAAGACTGGAATACAAAAGTTATTAAACCTTTTTGTACAGCGAATTAAAACTCTTCGAAATATGACCCTTGGGCATCAACACACCGCTGCCAGCGTTTTCCCATTGTTCATAGGCTCTCTGGAAGTCTTCGCGCGCAAGGCTGTTAAGGGACCTCGTCGAAGCTATCTGGATCGCTGGAATCGTGTCGAATCGCTTCCCTTTCAGGTCTTTCTAAGACGGGGGAACAAAAAAGTCAGTATGCGGCAGTATTGCCATGTTAAACTTAGCCAAAACTTCAGCAGCGACGAGCGGCGTGTGAGAAGGGGCATTCTCGTGATGAACAATCCAATCGTTTCTGATGTCTGGGCGGGCGCGCCGGACTCTATCCTTCAAATGTGTGTGCATTCCAGCGTAAAACCGACCTGACCCTGCGCGTCCGCCCAGACACAAGAGACGATTGGATTGTTCATCACGACAATACGCCCTCTCACACATCGCTCGCAGCCGCCAAACTTTTGTGGCAATAATGCCACAAGCCTCCCTACAGCCCTGACCTCACTCCCAGCGACTTTCTTTATTCCTCCGGATCAAGAAAGACTTGAAAGGTAAGCGATTCGACATGATTCCAGCGCTCCACGATTCCAGTTTCGATAAGGTCCCTTAATAGCCTTGCGCGCGAAGACTTCCAGGGAACCTGTGAACAATGGAAAAAACGCTGGCAGCGGTTTGTTGATGCCCAAGGGTCATTCGAATAATTTTAGTTCGCTATACAAAAATGTTTAATAACTTTTGTATTCTAGGACCTGTCTTGAAACTTTGTGAACACACCATGTATATATAGATACATACATTATATATATATTTATTTATTTATTTAATCGTAAACTGAGATAATAGTCTCTTAAAAGTGTATTGAGTAGTATTGTAGAAAAAGAAACCCCGAGGTTGTAAGTCTACGCTATAGGCAGAGGGTATACACTAAATATGGTATACACCACTGCTTTAGTTTAGGAATACAGGTTATACTGTTTTTTTTATCATAAAATATAAGGCGTATACCATCGATACTCCCCGTGTCACTCCTGTATATGAGACATAATAAATGTTAGAAAGTTGAAATAAGGATTTGAAACGACAGAAAATACAAACATATTCGAACATTTTATTCAGAAGATTAGAAAAGTATCTCCTTTAGACGTCATGAATATGAAACATAACATTTTATGTATCATACATCTGTCATATAAATAATCAGACATATATGTCATGAGTAAATATAAATTCCTTTGTTATTTAGAATCCTCCACGGACAGAAAATAAACATTTTATATTGACATAAACATTTTAGGTGAAAACATTTTCTTTTTGAGAACACACACTATACGTGAAGTACCACCCTGTACATCCTAGTCACAAATTCTTTTCTGTTACCTGTAAATATGTCAGAACCTAGACTAACTGAGAAAATGAAGAGGCATGCTGTCGTTTACTGATTGACTGAAGACCATTCTGATTTAAAGATTTTCACATTCTTGAAACTCACCCGGTCATTCGTCTTTAAAGTATGGAGTGAACTGAAGGCTACCAGGTTTGATGTGGCAACTGTTTCTTACAGGGAAGAATGTTGTTGGCGATATGACATTATCAAGACGCCGGAATTCGTCATTCGTGTCGATGGAAATCGAAGGAAGTCGCTAGGGAGCTGCAGGTTGATGAGGCCACCTTTCGGCGTGCGATTCGTGAGGACATTCTTTAGAGGTCGTACGTGATGAGGAGAGGGCAGTTCTTGTCTGAGAGAGACAAGGAGAACCATCTGAGCAAAGCCAAACACTCCTTAACAAGCTGAAACATGAAAAGGAATTCGTTAGCCTTGTATGACGACTACATCTGGATGAGTTAACCCATCTAGGTAGCTTTTCTATTTCCATTTTAACTCATTTAATTATTATTTTTTAATGTCATTTTCATACGCTAACTTTTTTGTGTTTTATTCTATGTTTGGCGCTGCATATCCCTAAAGGAATTTTGCGCCATAAAACTCAACACAACCAACCAACCTACCAACCGGAATTGGTTGTCTTGTCGATGAAAATCCTAGGATGTCGATGAGGACACTGACTAGGGTGCTGTAGATTGATGAGGTCATCATCCGATGTGTGATTCATGAGGACCTTTGTTAGAGATCGTATTCATGAGGTGAGGGTAGTTCTTGTCCAAGAGAACCAGGGATAGCTACCTGAACCTAACTATGAAACATCAAGAGGAGCTCGGAATGTTATTGTTTCCTTTCGATGAGAAACTTTTTTCCATGTCCAGAAAGTGAACCGCAAAACGATCGGTGGCTGTGTAAAATTAAGGTAGATGTTCTGATCGTCGGTCGTGCAGAAAATTTCCAGCCTCGCTGATGATTTTAGGGGTCGTGAGCAACGAAAGCACGTGATGTCTCCACATTTCTTTCTCCAAGATGCCATAGTCAAAGCCGTTGCATATACCGAGCTGTTAAAGCACTGGATTACTTTTTTAGAACGCGGGAGGCCGTACGTCTTTCAACAAGACTCTGCACCATCCCATACAGCCCATACAATCTAATAAAGAAAAGCCAAAACTTTTATGATCATGTCATCCTCAACCTGTTGCCCCTCAGTTCCCCAGATAGTAACTCGATTTTCTGTTAATTACGGGGCGTAGTTGAGAGGGGCTCCAATAGTCATCCACGCAACACTGTAGTAACTCTCAGGCCAGCTGTTGTGTATGCAATGGCAACCGTTCTCAACACCCATCTGATTATTGCCTGCAGTTAATTTCGACAGCATGTAGAAGTACTATTGCGGTGATGACAATGAATGATGTCATCCATTGTGTATCTGGTCACATGTACAAAACGTTAAAATGTCAATCTGTTCCTGTTTGGAAGCAGATGTTATTTTGTTCTCAAATACCTGCGCACCCTGTTTATTGACATAAACATTTTACATGAAAAAATGCTTATCTTGTATAAATCAAAAACAATGGAACAAATTGATAAAAATGAAACCTACCATCAGTTGTGAGTTATTATTATTTTTATTTGATTAAAAGTTGATTTTCCAGATTACTAAGTTATTAAGTAAACCATTTTTATTACATATTTTCAGCCTATGTTTTATTAAATATCGCATCAAAATGTTTAAAAAAAATTATTAACGCTTATTTTATTAACGCTTGATTCCGAACAGTGTAAAAAATTCGCTATATAACATTGATTTTTACCGTGCCAACACAAATCAGCCATCCTAAGTTTAATACATTTAGGAATATCAGTCACACGACAAATTTTAAGACGAAAAAGCAAACGAGCTGCAAAGAGAATATTGATTTTAAATAAAATCGTCTTAATTTAATCCATGATGCCACCAGTTATGAATTGGTGATAATTAAAGAAGAATTAATGTGAAATATTCTAATATTTTGAACCACTTGAATAAATATTCTAATATTTAGACTTTTCAAAATAATTTTTTTTGAATTAATCTTTTCAAAAATGATATTAATTTTAAGACAATAAATAAGCTTAATCAACAATAAGTTCTTAATAAAAATATCGTTTGCATATTTGCATAAAAATACATTAAATTTGCCAAACGATATTTTCAGTTTGTAAAAAAAAGTAATTATTCTAATATTTTGAATATGAGCTGTTGTACCACAGAAAACTACAGATACTCTACATCTAATGTTCTGTCATCTGTAGCAGCAGTCACGATTTCAACTTCAAATTATTTGAAACCTTGGGATAAATCTGAAAAATGATATATTTTCTTATCCATTTTTTCTTTTATATCTATTATATATATATAATCCAAACGGAAATTTCGTTCCGAACGCCGAGATTTCGAGTTCTACCGCATGGATTTTTACGGAACTTATACCGTTAGATAGGTATCGTTCCAGGGAAGGTTTTAAGCTATAACACATCATTCTACCTAGATTGGTTATAGAATTGGTACGGAAAATTCTATTATTTTGGACTTTGTTACTTCATATTTCCTTAAATATCTGGGCTCCTATTGGTCGTAGAGCTTAGATCTCGCGCCAAAAGTAGCTCCGAAGCACCCAAGCAAACTTTTCCCCGCGATTATTTTGCCGTCTTCCGATTTCCTCTAACTCTATTAGGGGCCCGCGTAGGGCCCCTTTAAAATATTTTTCGTAGTAATTTCAGCAATTATCTTAAATTATTGGTTAAGACCGCCACCCTCCCGATTCATGTATCTACGGAAAGGTTGCATGAAGGAGTTTCGTTCAGATACGCTTTCGTTAAGAATAGAGTGCGCTCCCTGGTGGTGGAATGTGGAACTAACATAACGCGATATTGTTAAAATTAAGAAATCTAACAATGCGATCTGTTTTAAACTTTGAGATAGTTCATAACACATAATCTATTATCTATTCTATTATATATATATAAAATCTATTATCTATTCTATTATCTATTTATATATATAAAATCCAAACGGAAATTTCGTTCCGAACGCCTAGATTTCGAGTTCTACTGCATGGATTTTTACGCAACCTATACCGTTAGATAGGTATTGTTTCAGGGAAGGTTTTAAGCTATAACACATTATTCTACCTATATTAGTTTTAGAATTATGACGGAAAATTCTGTTATTTTGGGCGATAAGGTTACCATTTTATTTCTTGGCGAAATTCATCGTTGATAAAAAAAAAAAAAAATTGAAACGGCTATTAAACCTCGAAAAATAAAAGAAAAACTGTTACTAATTTTATTTAAATGAAAAAAAAAAGAAAAAAAGAAAAAGAAAATCCGTTTTAATGAGTGATAATATTAAAAAACGGAAACATTTAATCAAAACCTGAAAGAAATATTTGTAATGCTTAAAAATTAATTTAAAAAGAAATATTACACTTGATATGCAATATTTGGCTCTTTATCGCTTGCGTTAGATATGGAAACGAATCTGAAAATTTGATTAGATGAAATTTTAACGACATTTTCTCTCTGTTCTGTTCTTTTCTTTTTTTTTATATCTAACTGTCCCATCACGTGACTTATAGAAGAAACAAACAGATGTAATTGTGAGTCACATGTGTAATTACTATTTGTTTCTTTACAATTTATTATTTTTCTTTTGTCGCCAAACAATGTGATTTTACGCCAAAAATGCATAAGCGTGACATTAGCTTGAGGATGTTCTCACAAATGGTGTTTTTTTAGGTGAAAGAGATCATTTTTTGAGTACATTTTCATATTCAATTGTAACTTATATAGATATCAGTTAATATTTTAAAAATGGAATCGAATACTTAAATTTCAGTGTGAATTTCTGCCACACATACATATTGTAAAATAATTTCATACTTTTTAAAATGTTTTTCGCCGTAATTCCGAAAGCATGTGATATTTATAAACTCGAACTCAGATCAACGAATATTACCCATTTTATTTAAGCAAATATTATTTATTTTCTCAAGTCATATCGCCAATTTCATTTATAGGAAAATTCACAGATTCGAAATCTAGGAAATAAAGATAATTTTTAAGGAAATTTATGTTTTAATACGTTATTACTATGGAAAAATTCAACATTTTGAAAAAAAAAATTACAAATCTTTTGTAATTCGTCATTTCTTCTTCGTCTTTCTTCGTACTTTCTCCTCTGTTATGTAATATTTCAAATGATATTGGACTAATTTTCGATCATCGATTCACCGCAAAATCGCATATCTAATATAGTATATAAAATAAAGTCTGGATTAGGGGACTAATTAACGCACAGCGCAAACTACTGAACCTAAAATCTTGAAAATCGTGGTAAAAATACTTCTTATGACATAAACTTCTGCTAAGAAAGTATTTTCTAAAGTGTCACCCCTAATGGTTTTTGCACGGGGAGGGGAAAAAATCGAATATCAAAATTATGCGTCAAATGATAGCATATTTTAATGTAGTTTTGTATGCTGAATCGAATGCTACCAAATAAATTTTTAAAAGTCCAACAGTTCATGACACATTTCATATTTTTCTAATTTGGCGGTGTCTTTGGCATCTAAACCTCAAAATATCTATCATTACATCCGTTACTCTAGCAACGGAAAAAATTCAAATCAACCCTTTTGGCTAAAAAATAAAAACGGCTCTATGAGTTTGAAATAAAAATGCAAGCATCTTAATTTTTTAAAAAAATAGTGATTTTATGTAAAATAAAAGGGTAAAAAATACTGAGAATTCAGCGTTATAAAACAAAAATGGAAAAGGTACTACTTAGATATTCCGTCGACCAAAAATCTATCGTCAAACTATAAGATTAAATGCCAATAATGGTTGATCGTAAATATCAAATTCACTTGAATTTAAACAAACTACACGTGTTTACGTCATCAAGTGATTTTAATTTCGACGTTTTATTTGTATTTTTATTAATGTTATACTAATTTATTTGTTATTTCGTTATTTAAAATAAAGATTATGTCAATTTATATAATTTGGCGAATGGTTTGGCGATTTATATAATTTGGCGAAATTGGTCGACGGGATAACAAGTAGCACCAATGAAAATATTTAAGTATGAAAGCAATTTTGTAACGACTTAAAAATTATTTTCATATATATAAACTCGGTTTATGGCGTCAGATGCCGTCATCCGAAGAATCTACAAGAGTCTTTTTCCATTTTTTCCGGTCATAGGTTCCTCAATGAAAGAAATTGGAATTGGAATAATATTGTGCGATTTATAAATTGCTCCTCGATAAGAAGAAAAAATGGGTACATTTATAACAACCGTGCGCACATCTCGCTGATAGCATTTTTAAAATTCCCAGTAGCAGTAGTTACATTTTGCGTATGTAAATTAAAAATATTTTTTTGCTTTTAATTATGGCATTATTTCCTGTTATTATCTTTTCAGTTTTTTAAATGAAATTAGTATAAGGTATGCATTTTAAATTAAATGAGTGAAAGGTTTGTGTTTTAAACGAAAATAATAAAATAAGAATATGCTATGAAAACAATCTTTATTGATTTATTACCTACGCCCGGCTGACATAAAAGTATCACAAAAGCCACATATTCACTTTACTTTGAGTAGTTGCTCATGAGAATTCAAGTTAACCTTCCGTAATCGGTTACGTCACATATTGGTGTATTAGCTTTAATGTTGAAAGCATCGTTTTTGTTTAAAGCGAAAACTTTACTATGAATTCTATTACACAAAATCGCATCATCATCATCTACTATATATTTACAACAGAAATTTGTATTTCATTCCGATTGTTTATAATACTTTCGTAGGATATACCACAATTAGTTAGGTAATAATTCTGGAAAGGTTTTAGTGTATACATATTGTTCAAGGGTACTTAGTTATAGAGCAACAGTAAAAGTTCAAAAATTAAGTGAACCTGATTATGAAAGTTTAGCCTTTAAAAAAAAAATCTACAGAACATATTTTGTTACGAGTGGCCCTGTTGCATGACTTTTAGGAATGGTGTTAGTATATACGATTTCATTATATGTTGATTAGTTACAGAGGTATGAATTCCTGTTGTCATAACGGTCTCATTACCCGACCATAAGTGCGCTGTTTATAATCAACTAAAACAATTACTTCTTAATTGCTAAATTTTGTCCAATGCTTAAGATAACATTATATCGCAATGGCGTTCGCATCGTTTTCAGTAATGTGCAAGGTCAAGCTGAAGATCCATATTGTTTAAAATACAAGTTCAAATTCACCATTTGGTTTAATCCAAGGTTCATTTGGAAATATTGACCAGCGCAGCGGGCATAGCCTGCTAGTACTAGATAAAATTACATCAATATTTTATGTGTTTTTTCCTTTTCGCCAATACCCCGAAAATCAAATCGATTTAGAGAGTCAACCTACGCCGTTCGATGGGGTAGGTTGGGTCAGTGACTTGATATCCTTCTGAGCTTCATATAGAAATTATTAATTAATATTTTAAATTTTTTATCGTACATGGTTATGCTTTAAGATGAGCTGAATGTACAAAAAAAAAATTAAAAAAGAAAAATATATTGAAGAAAAAACGAGCCAATTAGCCCCGATCTACCCTGTAACCAAATTAACGAATTAAAAATATATTATTCTAAAATAAAGACAATAAGTAAACCGAGGATATCATTGGGGATTAAAAATATATAAAATGTAAACTTCTTTACTTACAGATTTGCAATTATGATCATAGATTGAGAAGCAATTAATTAGCGGCTTTTTTTCTTAGATCTAACAGAGATTTACTAAGTACTCAAAAATCTTTTAAGCAGCATTAAATGTTTTCAGCATCAAAGCATCAAAGCATCATAAATGCATCAAAGTTTTTAATGCAAAAAGAAATGAAAATAATATATGGCGAAACTGTTGTGGTTATAAAAATATTAAATTAATGGCTTTAGATCAGAAAAATAAATTTCTTAAATTGTTATTTTATTGATAGAATATTTAAGACATCTACCTATCTGCCTAGGTTTGAAAAGAGTACTTTCGTGAAAATTATAGAATCTTTTTATTATGATTTCATGCACAAACTCTTTCGATATTTGAGCATGATCATCTGGATGTTCTCGTAAAATTCTAAAACTTTTTTGTTTTTGTTCCTACCAACTTTAGAACAAATGTTATAGTCAATTATAGCAAAAATACACTAATTTAACGTTTAAATGCATTTTTCTTAAAATTGATTTTTACACAAAATTAACCTATTTAAAAAAATGATAACTGAAAATATTATCATTCTTCTATAAAACTTTGTGAAGTTTGTCTATATATTGTTGTCTAGTGCATTTACTAAAAGAATTTTAATTGCATGAATAGCTTCAAAATTATGGCCTGTTATTTGAACAAAAAATGGTAAAAGTGTTAAAAATCTTATAATTGACTCTTCAATCGTCTCTAAAATTTCTATTTACTAAGATATTATTTAACTTGTAGTCGGTGCAGTTTACTTTAGCAGTAATTTTTTACTTTCTTCTATCTTCAATAGAAGAAAATACTGTAATCGAAATTTTTTTCGACTTCCGGTTTTCGACGGATTTACACGTTTTAGGGATCAGAGATCCCCAAAAACATGTTTATAAAAAATGTGTCTGTCCGTGTGTCCGTCCGTCCGTGTTTCCGTGTATCCGTCTGTTCGTCTGTCTGTCTCCATTGTACCATCAAAACGTGTATGAAGTTATGCACAGAATTGAACCAAATTTTTATTTTAAGTTTTTGACTATGGCAAGCAGGTCTTCCCTGAATTTGGAAAAAATTCGCCGGTAGGGGGCGCTGTAATAGCGATTTTTGTGCGATTTTGAATATTGTACTATCGAAAAGTATATGCACTTATACATAGAATTGAACCAAAAAATTTTTTTAAGTATTTGGCTATAGCAAGTAGGCCCTCCCTGAATTTGGAAAAACTTCGCCGGTAGGGGGCGTTGTAATAGCGATTTTTGTGTGATTTTGAATATTGTACCATCGAAAAGTGTATGAAGTTATGCATAGAATTGAACCAAAAAATTTTTTAAGTTCTTGACTATGACAAGCAGGTCCTTCCTTAATTTGGAAAAATTCGCCGGTAGGGGCGCTGTAATAGCTATTTTTGTGCCATTTTTTGTGCCATTTTGCATATTGTACCATCGAAAAGTGTATGAAGTTATGCATAGAATTGAACCAAATTTTTTGTGTTTGTTTTTGGTCATGGCACGAAGGTCCTCCCTGAATTTGGAAAAATGGGGGGCGCTATAATTGCGATGTCTGTACGATTTTCATTATTGTACCATCGAAAAGTGTATGAAGTTATTCATATAATTGAACCAAATTTTTTGTGCATGTTTCTGGCTGTGGCAAGCAAGTCCTCCCTGAATTTGAAAAAAATCTGCCGGAAGGAGGCGCTGTAATAGCAATGTCTGTGCCATTTTCATCATTGTACCATCGAAAACTGCATAAAATTATGCATAGAATTGAACCAAATTTTTTGTGTATGTGTAAAGATATGGTCGGTAGGGCCTCCCTGAACTTGAAAAAATTCCGCCAGAAAGGGGCGCTATAATAATTTTAAAGGTAAATGCGCTATAATAACGATGTTTGTGCCATTTTCTTTATTGTACCATCGAAAAGTGTATAAAATTATGCATACAATTGAACCAAATTTTTTGTGCATAATTTTGGATATGGCCAACAGGTCCTCCTTGAATTTGGAAATATTGCGCGGTTAATGGGCTCTGTGATAGCGATTTTTGTATACTTTTCTTGATTTTTCGTAGTTCTATTCTCCATCGGCGGCTCGCACCGCGGAGGGAACTCACTTCCTGCTAAGCCGACTGTTCACAAACAGCTGATAACAACAGAATAAGGAAAAACTATTAATTTTAACAAATATCATGATATAGATTAACTCGTTTTTAGTCCGTTTAATTGACTGAAGCAGAAATTTAAGAAGAAAATGAAAGTTGGTATAGTATTGAACTAATAATATTAAAGTATTAACATGTGTAACTACTTTTTGAAATATTAAGATGTATACGATATAAGAAAGTTTTGTGATTGGCACATCCAACTAGTTTTCTGATAAGTTTATTTGTTTTTAATGTAGCATTTTTCACGTTAAAAAATTTGAACAAATTTGCATTCATAATTTAACATTTTTTGGTAAATTCTTAGGAATATATGCGTAATTTTAAAGGTAAATTATTAATTTTTATTAAAAACTAAATAAAAAAATGCGAAGACAATGTATCTTTGCAAAGTTTTAAAAAAAAAGTGCTTCGAACGTAGGTACCTTAACTTACAATTAACGTTTTTCTTTTTCATCATTATTTCGTAGATGTAAACTTAATTGCAACTCAGAAAACTGCTACTACCTAGCGATATTTCAAATCCATAAAAAAATACTGAATGGATTAAAGTTAAGATTAGAAATAACATTTTCTCCTAAAACTTTACGTCTCAAACAGTGTTTATTCAAACAGAAGTTGTAACAGATCTTTCTCTTATTTTCAGAATAAATACTGAACTCTTTTCATGCACAAACTCTTGCGATATTTGCGGATGATCATCTGGATGTTGTCGTATAAACACACCTACATTTATTGGCTAAATTAATATCATTTTAGTGTTAGGAAAATAAAACTACTTTATTAAACCTTTATTTACGGAATTATTTATCAAGAAATTGCTTCACCTCAATAGTTACCTTTTTTAATATCTAAAGATATACTGGTATTTTGAAATAATAATAATGTGAAATTTAGATATATTTTTACATTAAAACTGATTAAATAAATCGGTAGTTATAGCTTTTTTTTAATAAAATATTTACAAAAATAATCAGATTAGTTAACCAAAAATATTCTTATGGAAATATCACAATTCTTATAAAAGCAACATATTTAAACGTACTACGATCCTCTCTGTAAAAGGAAAGGCTTTTTTCAGTAGAAAATGTTGCATATAACACTTTTTTTAAAAGAAAACTATACCTAAGGTAAAGTACCCAGTAGTTGACACCTTAAGGAATTTTTCGGCGTTCGTCGCCTTTGGTTCGTGCAGTTTTCAATTAAGGGAAACAGTTTGATCTTTACTAGGGGGTTTGAACATTTTTCCACAAAATCATAACGTTTAATGTCCCGAAATGAATACATTTTATAAAAATTACTAGGGGATATGAAAAAATTGATTTTTGTCCAGAAGTTGACACCATCGTGAACGTGAGAGTTTAGTAGTTGACACCTTCGTGAACTGGTAATTGACACTGGCTGCGGCGGGGCCTAAATTAATAATAATAAATACTCTTTATTATTATATTACAATATTAATTGCCCCATATGAAGACATAATGATAAGAACCGTTAATTAGCAAAATTTTTTAAAGAAATCAGAAGTTTTAATGAAAGATCAGAAGTTTAATCAGAAGTTTTAATGAAAATAAAAAAAGTCCCATAGATCTGAAATGATAGCATAAAACCACTTACTTAATTAATCTCAAATAACAAAAATGAAAAATCGAGTGCAAAATCAAGCACTAACGGCCGATATTTTACCTTTTCATTGGGGTTTTCCCCTCAACTTTGTATTTCAGAGTTATTCTAGGCACGTTAAATTTTTTAGCCGCTGTTTTGTACTCAGCTTTGTTGACTTTAACGTATTCTACGGCAGCTCTCATGCTGTCTTCCGTGTAATTCCTAAAATTTCCCTTCGTAGGTGGCATCTAAAAAAATAAATAATTAATTTTAGTAGTTGACACTCCCTAATTTCAATAATTGACACCCTGTGTCATCTATTGGTTTAAATGCATTTTTAGTTTTTCAAAGGTCAGTCATGAATTTATCTGGTAGATTCCAGCTTATTTTCATTGCACTGAATTAGATTAACAAAACCCCAACATGAGCGAGTAGTTGACACTGGGTGTCAACTTTTGAAAATCTGTTTCTTTTCATATTCAATAGTTGACACTCACACTCACTCCCGCTATTTTGCACAAAATGCATCAATTTTATTCCAATACAATTCTTGGACATCGAAACAATCAATATTAATCAAAACATAACCAGAAATTAAGATAAATTACGGGTTTTAATACTTACTGTAACGTGCTATCCTTATCACTTTTCTTAAGATACATTCGAAAAATTCAACTTTGCACACATGCTTCTTTGTTGTCTTCCGCCATATTGGAATTGGGCTCGACTGTTTATAGTTTTAGTTCTCGGTTTTGCCGCAAGGTGATAGATTTTAAAAATTCTGTGTCTCTCATGTTCCTATCTGTGACGTTTTCTTGTTACACTACTGTTTCTACAAAAGTGTCAACTATTGGTCCAGTGTCAACTACTGGGTACTTTACCTTATGTAAATTAGAAAATTACCACTTTTTGAAAATATTTAGCTTCGACTGTTTCTCTGCGCTTTATAAATTTGATCAAGCACAATATTTTGTTTGGAAAAAAATAAACTTTTATTGATGAACAGGGTAAATAAATTTTATATTAAATTTTCTTCAATGGTACTTAAAAGTACCGTCAGTGCATAAAGGGTTAAGATGAAAAAATATTTTTTTTTTCATCCAGTAAAGTATTTTCTCTGTAGGTGCAAATAATTTTTTGAAAACCTTTTATTGATAAAATAGGTTTCTTCCTGTATTAAATATTTTGATACTTTTACTTGAATGATTTTGCTCAACAACTTATCAAAAATGATTGCTATACATTTAAAATTTTATAGATTTCAAAAAATGAAATCCGGGAATATGACGAAAACTCAAAATATATTTCCCATATGGAATATATAAGGTTTCTGATAGTTGGATTGAATGTTAATTTGTATTCAGTCGAGAAAGCAAATTAAAAATAATAAGAAGGAGAAACAACGTATAAAGACACAAATATAAATATGTTTAAAAAAGCATACATCTGTTTAGAAACCTCTACGGTTTTATCATCAATGCTTAAAAAAACTTTTTATGCAAATAAAAAATATTCAGAAATTGATAAAACATGTAAAATGCCATAATTGGTAAATAGAAATGTGGAATCTTCTTATATTAGAACAAGCAACCTAATTTTTTAACGTTAAATATTTAACATAGAAAAGTAAAAATTCAGCCCTTTAATTTTCATCCTTGCTTCATATATTCACTTATAGTTTTATTCGTATTCACTGCGATATAGAATGTGCTTTCATCGAGGATAAACAACTATATTATGCAACAAATCTATATACCGGGTGAGCAAAAAGTCCGTATAAACTTTAAAAATTCATAAAAACCGAAAAAATAATCGAAATGAAAAACTGTTTGCAGGATTAGCATCTATAGGTCACGGGAATTTTTTAAGATAGAAATAAAAAATAACTCAAAAAGAGCCGATAGATGGCGCTGGTTCGTGCAATTTTGGTGGAAATATGCAAATGAAATGGTTATAAGAATTTGCGCTCCTAATCCAGAACTAGTTCACGTAAAATAACTTCACCAACAAAGCTTTATCCTTCATACTTAGCATCCTTGATCAAGTACACGGCTCACAACGGTGAACTAGTTCTGGATTGGGAGCCCGTTTCATTTGCATATTTCCACCAAAATCGCACGAACCAGCGCCATCTGTCGGCTGTTTTTGAGTTATTTTTTATTTCTGTCTTTAAAAAATTCCCGTGGCCTATAGATGATAATTCTGCAAACAGTTTTTCATTTCGGTTATTTTTTTCGGTTTTTATGAATATTTAAAGTTTATACGGACTTTTTCCTGACCCGGTAGTACTTCACTACACATTTGATAAATTTCTACCAGAATGATAGCATTTATTTAAAACTGACAAAAGCAGCTTGCTTTAATATTATGATTTATTCTGGATTGAAATCAGATGAAGTTAACGTTTCTTTTAAAAAAGGCATTGAATTCCATTTTACACATGGCGCACATTAAAGTAACGTACTCTGAAATGAAGTGAAATGAATTTATCTCAGTTAAATAAAATAAATAAAATAATTAGAACATCCAAATTTAATATTCCCTTGCTAGAAGCTAAACGGCGTTACATACGAGAGAAAGTCAGTAAGTAGGTCACAAACCGATAGAAGAGGTCGGAAATTAGTAGTAAGTTGTTTCCAAATATCCCAGTAGGTGGTTGCATATGGAGGTATACACGCCTTATATCTTCTGCATTTTTAAAAAAGTTTCGTATACTCTATGTGATCTTAAATAAGTGTAGTATAGCATGGACATTCATGACTCTAGCGTACCTCTTTTTTTACGTTTACAAAACTGGTAAGGTTAAATCTAAGATTATAAAATGTTACATTTCAACATATTTATATTTAGTCCTTCTTCTCATGATCACAAAATAAATAAATAGATAAATTACATTTAGATGAAGCCAGGAATAGCTGCCCTCCTTTAGTCCCCTATTTTTACATTCTTAACCCTAGAACTACCGGAAATTTTACTCAAGTTTTATAAAAACATTCTACACCAGAATTTTTACTTAAAACTATTTAATTTGTTTATATAACTTATTATTGTCTGATTTATACATTTAGTTTGTTTTGAAGAAATTTCTGGTTTGAATAAATATTTTGAATGTACATGTCGGGTCCAATGGACCCGTCTGGTAGACGGAAGGTTAAAGTAAGTTTTTTGTAGTGCATACTTAGCCTATCTAATCCAAGTTTTATGTAAAACTTCATAAAAATGTTATTGTTATATAAATTTCAGATAAAATTGGATTTTTATCAAAAAACTTAAGGATTTCGTCCATTCATCCCGAACCTCGAGGTTAGACGCCCAACCTGAGCGGCATAAATGCTCTATTCGTAAAACCAGATTTGCATTAGACATAATATCCTATTTAAATCAAATTTGGAACTTTTTTTTATTGTATTAAAAAATCTTGAATAGACGTTTTATTTTTCATTTACACTTTTCTACTTTTTCATTCGTCCGGGAAATATTGCAACACGTACTATGCATTGTGAAGGTCTGATGTAGCAATTTCAAACGAACAGCAAACGAGTTTCTCCAATAAGCCGGTATACAAAATTTGAAGCTAATCATATAATTCTAACAAAGGAATTCTAACTTGTTTAACCGTTAATTACTGTGGCAGAAATTGTCTCATAACTACTGTGAGCTGCCTGTTAGACCGTCTCATCGAAAGAGAAATAAAAGGCTCGTTTAAATCACATGATACTGTTTTTGTACTAAACTTTCTGTACAATTACTATTGTAATAAAGTTTTACCTTTTCAAAAGTCTGTATCGATAGTACTAGGGCTCAAACAAAACAAAATTTCATTGGTATCTGTAGTTAAACTGAAATTATAAGTTAAACTGTGTAAATGTGAAAATTTGTAAAAAGCAGCTGTCTATGAGACGGCTAACATAAATTAGGGGTTGATCTGAAATTAGAAGGGTAAAATCTAGTCTTCTTATATTCGATATAGAGGAAAATAGGGTAATGACGCTCAGAAGGGTAATCCTGTTCATCCAATATCACTAAACAGAATAGAATTGAAAACGTGCGATCGGTACCGGCACCTAGCGAAATTCATCGTAAGTTCCCAGTAAGGATGTAGTGACCGTCGGAAGGAAAATATTTTTGTGTCCTCACGTTATTAGTTTGCAGTTGTTTTATTATAAAATTCTACAGCATCTAACTTGAAGGTAAGTGTACACTCTTATTTTCGAACATTAATTTACTCATTATCTCTACAAAATATATACATTTAGCTGTATTTTCATGCTTTTATTTATTTTTGTAGTGCTTTGTTACGTATATTATAATGTATTAAAACCCAACATGGCGGTAACGGGTAATGGCGCTCGCGTAGAATTCCAGAAGTGTTGCCAGTGGGCAACTTTTTTTAAAATTCCAATTTATTGCTTAACACCACATTTTTGAAATGGTAAAATTCCCCTGTTTTCACCTTAATTAATGTGTCATAAAACGAGGAGAATTTTACGATTTTAAAAAAGTGGTGAAAATAAAAAAACCTAAATTTAAAAAAGTAGCCCACTATATGTGTAACACAATATGTGTGCACAAAATGTGTAAAGTAATCGCAAAAAGTCTGCAGGGGTGTGAACAGCTCACACAACTACATATGTGACTTTTGTTTTACTTAAATGTTGTATTCAAACTCTGAGCGCAATTGCCCTACCATGTCGGGCATTACCGCTCAATCGATGGTTATTTAAATAAAATGATAAAAAGAATTCCCAAAACTTTTATGAAAATTAGTTGATTGCAAACTGTTAATTATGCTTTGGAGTTATACTTCGTTAATAAAATATTGATATTTTGTCTAAATTTGACCAGCTATTCATGTTTTCCTTTAAGTGAGCGCCATCCCCCTACTTTCCCCTACAAATTTTAAAACGTAATTCGGGAAACGAATTTAAAATTCTTTAACCCCTTGGGTACATTTGACGACTGAGACTCGTCATGCATTTGGCTACTGGCGCCTATTTTTATATTCTACTCATAACACTATTTAAAGAAAAATATTTTTGTAGTATTTTTCTCTTGCACATACTGTCAAAATGCATATGAAAGATTTTTGTTTTGAGAAAGTGGTGTGAGATAGAATAAAAAAACGTCAGTGGCAGGTATCCGTACCCAAATTGTTAATTTCATGAGTTAGAATTCAAGTTACATAATGAATGAGTTCGAAATAATTTTTATTTTCTACGGAAGGTTAAACTTCTGTAATTTAAATTAAGGAGGGGGGGGAGCAAAAAATTGCCAGCAGTACAAGAAATATTAATTAAATGAATAAGCATAAAGAGGGATTATATCTGTGTTATGATGCCCCTGTATAAAGACTTCCGCATTTTGCTTTGAGAATGGTATGCTTGAAGAAGTTTAGATTTCTATTTTGTATTTAGATTTTCCTTTAGTGCTTCTGTATATATTTTGATGTACAGTTGTGCCGTGGCGTACGCGTGACCAACGAAATACAAGGCCAGTACATGACGTGACATCAAGGTAATGACGTCACGACCATGAGAGCACTCGGTCGGAGCGCGACCAACAAAATGCATTAAACTACTGATAGTTGCTCAGTTTATACTCCAAAATCTTTATAAAATTTTTAAAAATAACTTTTTTTTCAGTTGTGCCTTTTTATAATAAAAATATATTGTTATATATAATAGAATTAAAATAAAAAACTTCTTAGAATGGAAACAAATCTAATCTAAACTATCTGATGAGAAATAACAAATATAATATTTTAAGACATACCTGCAGTGTGAGTCACGTAATTATGAAGAACTGGTTGACTCTGAAAATTTGTCCGGAGAAGTGTCACTGAGGAATGTCATGTTAAAAATACTCAACATGTACTCTGTGACACTTTTTTGGGCTACAAACGGTTCATGTCAGATTGATGTGAAAACCATTTTCCCTAAAGATCATATAGTTAAGATTCTGAAAAGAAAACATAAATGTTTATAGTGAACAGACAAAATTTGGATCTAGGTTTAAGATGAAAGAGTTTTATTACGTTCAAAGGAATTGTTTATAAATACAAACTAGATTTTATTTTGCGCATAGTTTATAAACTTAAACACAGAAACATTGTAAACTATGTCTTGTTTTTATTTAAATTTCATTTAAGTAAAACTTCGGGTTCATAATGTGTTTATTTGATTGGAAAGAAATGGGGATGCTTTAGCTGTGTTTTGTGTTTGCATATAATTATTTTAGTAAAATGCAGCATCGCATGTTTATCAAAAGTAAAAGAAAAATCCAAAATCATTTTTTAACATGTATTTTCTGTTAAGGATTGTGAAAATCTGTTTTACAGCAACTTAAATGAAATAGAATTTACTTATTGATAAATAAATAAAATAGGCATGTATTTCAGACATACTTTTTTAAAATACAGAATATGTATATTTCAGTACTATTCAAATATTCATCTGAAGGTTATCTTAAGTTTTAAAATGCAATTTAAAAAACTGATAGAAAGCCAAGGTACAGTAGCATTCTGAATTTTACAAAAACTATTAAATCTATTCAAAATGAGAAATTGAATATATTTAGAAATAAATTTTACTTCGTTAGGTTGCTGTGTAGAAATGTTTTAGGGAGAAAATTAAAAGTAAACATAAGCTACATGCTAAACAAATGTACAAAATATAGCATTTAATAGAATGCACAATTTAAAGCTTTTAATTCTATGATGAAAGAAAAAATAAACTGTAAACAGCGTATTCGGCCTATAAAATAAGTAGATTATAGCTTAAGATAAGCCATGAAACAAATTTACTTCTGAAAACATGAAACTATATAGCAATTTATAGTTAGGCTTAAACACCCATATCAAGCTCTAGCACAACGATTTCGGACCAAAAAATAGTAATAGGGGAGACCAGGGGAATGGCGCCACTCGGGGTTATGCCGCCACCCCGTCTAGTTTAAAAACTAACGGCAGTTTGAGATAGTGTTTGCGCCTGCACTATAGCGGCCAACAATAGAAACAGTACCTACACTAGAGAGAACAGTTTTGTTGTACGTCGTTCGCTTGTTCTAGTGGAAAATTTAATTTTCATCTAATTGCTTCTTATTTTGGAGTTTCAAATGAGTAGAGGTAAACACCTTTTATTGAAACATTATGTACTTAAAATAATATTACCCGTAATCTACATGCATTCGCCGACATTTTGATGCAATTTGTTGAACAAGTTCGGTTATACTTTCGGCTTTGCTGGGAGTTTTCCACTATATTGTCCCCTCGGGGTAATGCCGCCACCATGGCAAAGGGTGACTTTTCCAATTTGAGTTAAATTGTAAGCTTAGCACATTAATAAATCTAGCTTAAGGAACATTGTAATTATTCATTATTTTTATAAATTATTGCTTTCTAAACATTTTTAGTAGGTTATGTGTTTCCTAGTATCCATTTTATGTATTTACTAGGTCATTATAGAGTGGTGTCATTACCCCGATACAGTGGCAGAATTACACCAGTATCCTGGGTAATCTCGCCACTGTACAGAGGTTGAATAATTTTTTTTATGTGTGCTTACTTTACAGTTATGATTACGGTTAAATGTATACAGATACTAAAGATAATGATTCAGCTTTAGAATTTTTACTATGAAAAAATAAACATTTTTTTGAGTTGAAAAAAATTAAATTCCCTTAAGATGTCGCCATTCCCCCGGTCTCCCCTAAATTTAACTAATAAAATATTCACGAAATCCTCAAAATAATATGTCTAAATGATCACAAAGCATTACAGATTATAAATAAAAACGATACATACCCATTAGAAACCTGTAATATACTTTAAAAAGTCATCTTTTAAAGACGTTATGCACTTTCGTAATACTTTACAATGGAGAAGTTGAGTTTAGCTGATCCGGTCCGTTTGACGTCATTAAAGTTACGAAACTGGCCTTGTCTATCGTTAGTCACGGTGTACGTGACTTGTAGTGACGCAAAAAAATAAATAAATAAATAAATAAAGTCGCCAGATACTTTTGTTTACAATGTATAACACGTTTTAAAGTGGCTTTTTTTTAAGTCTTGGAAGAAATTCATATTTTAGTCACAACATGGCATCACTGAGTAGTGTCATTTTAATCACAGATGTCACCTGACCACCGTGACTTCAAGTGATGTCATTTAACTATGCTTTCTATACGGATATGCAATATTTAAACGCTAAATGAAAAAGAATAGGATCCCGCCGGTTCCGTTGCACGCTCTTTGTGGAGCCCCCAGGATGTAATTCTCTGGTGTTGTAAATTTCCTTGTGTGATCTTGTCCCTGTATATCGACGATGACTTATAAGCGAGCCTTGGTGTCAAGCACACAAGTCTGATGTATGTGTTCAATGAAACAAACAAGCAAACAAAAAGGAACTAAGAATTTTCTGATATGTGAGCCACTCCCCTCCCACCCTAAATTCCTTGCTTAACACTTAACTACTGTGACAAAAATTGTCACAAAACTACTGTCAGGCGATCTCTGAGACCGCTTAATCGAAGGACGAATAAAGGGCTCCTTTAACTCATAGGAAGTTGTTTCTGCACAAGACAATTATAATTAAAATTTACCTATTCAGAAGTCTCTAGTAGATAAACCTAAGAATCCAAATGAAAGAAATTTTCACTAGTATCAATAGTTAAACTGAAATTACAAGTTAAATTGTAAAAAATGAAAAAAGCAGCGGTCTGTGAGACCGCTAATAGCAGTTCAGGATAAAGACAATTTTTAATTCTGTTTCCTTTTAAATGTTCATGTGCTGCTAATTCAGTTGAAACGGTGGGGGTGAGGGAGGGGTCAGAGCATCTTACAAAAAAAAGATTAAAAAAATAAATGTTTTAGTTTTCATTTTGAAATTTTTTGCTGTTACAGTACTATATTTATGCAATGGAATTTCTGAAATAAAAAGTGCAGTCCTGAATTATATCTGAGCCCTCCAGCCCTTTTTAAACGTCTACTTTAAGATTTACACAGCTATAATTTTTGTGACACTCCTATTAGTGTAAATTCATGAATTATCTACATTTACACACGTCTGAGTTTATCAAATGATAACAACTTACAGAGTTGATGCCATAAGCTAAATACACATAAAAACAGGAAATTTTTTTGTACGAAATGTGTAATTTTTATGACAAGTATGTGATTTTAGAAATTTACACACTTATCTGTGTATATATAACTATGTGTAAATTAGAATAACACACCAATCCGTGTAAATTCAGGCATTTTTCTACATTTCTACATTTATTTGTGCTTTTCAAGTGATAACAAATTAAACATTTAGTTTTATAAACTAAAAAACACATAAAAATCGGTAAAATTTTGCAAAAAATGTGTAATTCTCATGACAAGTGTGTAATTTTAGAAATTCACACATATAGAGTACGTGGGGGTAGAGATATGCACTGGCTGATTTAATATTAAGAAACATTTCTACAATCATGTAGGTGGTAGTCATCTAGGTGGTAGTTTGGTCTCAAGTCAAGTGTAGTAGTTGTGTGTTCAAACCTTGTGAAAAAAGTAGCACTCCGTGCCAAGAAAATGAGATAAGTTTAAATTTTCGCATTTTGATCAAATATTTTTAAATTTTCCCTTTACTGTTTAGCTGACAATACTTCGAATTTTTACAAATCCAAAAATTCAGTGGAGAACGAAGCTCTATAGCTTCTAAATGCCGTATAGTTTACCTCGATCGCATTTGTTTAAACTTGTAGGTAGCCGGTTAAGTAAAATACTGCAGGATGGGGTAAAAGTACGTATCCGTCAGCGCCATCGCTAAGACTTTTTATTGATGGGGGAGAGAACCTTAAATTGCCAAGTCAAATTTCAGTATTTGCCAACTCGTTTTATAATTTTTCCAACTTATCACAGTTAGAAAACGTAATATAGTTCTCATTTGTTAAAAGTTTAATAATATTCCCAATTAGTTTTGTAATTTTTGCCAAGTCTATCAGAAATAGAAAATATATTATAGTTTTTATTAAAGTTTGAAACAAATTTGCCTACTAAGTTTGTAAATTTGCTAAGTATAATAACATTCGCGAATGTTTTGGGGGGGGTCCCCCCCCCTTAGAGAGGTCCCTGCGTCTTGGGGCAAAGATACGCACAAGTTTAAGATTCGAGTTTAAGTCCTATCGTTTTAGCTAGATGCAAAACTTTCCACAATTACGTTGGGGACAGTTTTATTTTTTATATTGTATAAAATATTATAGCTACTTAACTAATATAAGATAGTTAACTACCTTTTCGTTTTCTAGTTTAAGATTTTTTCAATATAGAACGTAGGTATCTACCTACCTACTTTTAAAAACCAATATTCTTGTAAATATAAAACTATTTTGTTTTAAGTCGTAGCCCTTAACTCCTGTTAACGATCTCACAGACCGCTGCTATATTCAGTTTTCATAGTATTTTTTAATTTAACTATTGATGTTAGTTTAACTTTGATTCGTTTGGAAACTTGGTAGTATCGCTTAAGACTTCTAAATGAGGATAATTTTTATTATAATAGACATTTACATAAAGTTTAGCACAAAAACAGTATCTTATGAGTCAGTCAATCCTTTTATTCTACGATCAAGGTGTCTTTGGGACCGCTCACAGTATTTATGCAACAATTTTTGTCTCAGTACTTAGAAGTTAACTGCTATTTGCAATCTCACAAACCACTGTTTTTTCTTCTTCCTTTTTTTTTCATGGTTTAACTTACAATTTTCAGTTTAACAATAAATACCAGCGAAATTTATTAATGTGTTTGCATAACTCATTCGTTTTATTGGAAATGGGGCAAAAACCCACAGTAATTGGGCAAAATTACGCGCTGCGTATCTTTGCCCCACCACTGCATACTTTTACCCCAACCGATAGGGCAAAGATACGCAAAGCAATGTTTTTTAAAAATTGCAATTTCTCGCAGAATTATAATTTAACAGAATGTCGGTTGATGGTGGCACTTGGCTAAGGTTCTAATCTAACATTTCAATCACTCATTGCATAAGCTTAGACCAATGTGTGCGTTAAAAATCAAAATGTATGGAAAGTGCGTATCTTTACCCCCCACCTACTCTATACGTGTAAATTTGACTAATTTACACATTTAGTTTTTAAAGAGCAGTTCATAGGTCCGGCGGCACACTCGGCGAATGATTGTCAGGAGATAATCGACTTTTAAGCAGCTTTCAGCGGCAGCCAGGTGTCTAAAACGGAATGCCACCAATTACTGATGGACGATAAGAGAAATGCATTTTTCTTTTATACACATTCATTTAGGTAGGGTATAAGTACATTCCGAAGCCACCATGTGACAACCAAAGAAAGAGAAAAGTTAAAAAACTAAGTTACCAACAGAAAAGGAGGACAGTTTAGATAGAACTGAGAGATGGATGTGAAAATATGCTCGCGGGCAGTGAGGAAAATATTAGATTTTTCTTTCTTGAATACTATCGATATTCATCGATAGAAAGTTCTATTAGAATTGGAAACTATAGTAATTTCTTGTCCAATATCCATTATTATTTTGATAGTAATCGACTTCGTAAAAATTGGTGTCCTTCAAAGAACAGGGCATGATTCAAAAGGTTTTCAACTATTTTGTTTCTTCTTTTGAATATACAGTGTCTCACAAAAGTGATGGGACACTTGTGCTTTATAAAAAGAAACTGCAATAAAATAAATAAACAAACATGTGCAAAAATTTTTTGGGTGTGTTTCATATTTAAAGTTAGTAACAATTATTACATAACATACATTTTGTCAAAATATTAAAATATTAATTTAGTAAAAACACAATTGTTCAGAACGGAGCAAAAAATGGCTCACATAAGTGATGGGACACTTACTTTTCCATCAAATATTTATCCAAAAATTTTACTTTTTAAAAGGTTTTAATATTTTGTTGGATTTCCTTTTACTTTTAAAACATGATTTAATCTTTTTGGGATGGATTCGACTAATTTTTTTTTTTCTGGAGTGATTTTACTCCATTCTTCTTGAAGCACCGATTTTAGTTGTTGTTTTGAAGAAATGGTGTGTTTGCGAATTCTTGATTCCAATTCTTGCCAAATATTCTCTATGGGATTTAAGTCTGGAGATTGTGGTGGTGTTTTTATTATTTCAGGACAGTTATATAGCAGTCAGAGTCTAACGTTCAGAGCAGTGTGCTTGGGGTCATTGTCCTGGTAGAATTTAAAATCGTTATGAAGGTTCAATTTTCGTGCTGAAGATTTCAAATTTTGCTCTAAAATATCAATATACTTGTACTGATCCATTATACTGTCAATAAAAACAAGATTACCAACTCCAGCGGACGACATACACCCCCATACCATAACTCCTCCTCCACCATGTTTTACTGTTGGTACCAAGTTCTGTTTGCGAAATTCTTCCCTGGGTTTTCTCCACACCAAGATTCTACCGTCAGAACCAAATATATTAAATTTACTCTCATCAGCAAATATAACTTTATTCCAGTAATAGGAATTCTTATTTATGTTGGATTTTGCGAAAGCTAGTCTGAGTTTTCTATTCTTTTCACTTACGAAGAATTTTTTCCTGGCTACTCTACCGTGATATCCAGCAGATCGAATTACCCTTCTAATAGTCTCAGGATTAACAATTATTCCATATAATGCTTGTAAATCAGCAGCAACTTTTGGAGCACTATTTCTTGGATTTTTTTTAATATTTCGAACGATAATTCGCTTTATTCCATTGGATAGCTTTGATGGTCGGCCAGGTCTTCTTTTATCCTGAATCATATGATTCTTTTTATATCGTTTAATGATATTGAAAACTGTTGAACGACTCAAGTTAACTGTTTCAGCAGTTTTTCTAATAGATTTTCCACGTTCAATATGCAAATTAATAACTAATTTTCGAATTTCAGGCGAAGTTTCTTTTCGTTTAGCATTCATGGCTACACAGAGCTAAAAAACACAAAAATTCCAAAACAAACTGGAGAGAAATACTGCAGACGATTTTATAAATTATTGCCAATTGCTTTTAAGTAAAAATAAAGCCCCAAAAAATATTTTTATTGCTTATTTCAGACGATTTTTGTTGCATATATAATGGTGTCCCATCACTTATGTGAGCTATTTTTTGCTCCGTTCTAAACATTTGTATTTTTGTTAAATTAATATTTTAATATTTTGACAAAATGTATGTTATGTAATAATCTTTATTAAATTTAAGTATGAAACACACCCACAAAAAAATGTGTACATGTTTTTTTAATTTATTTGATTAGTTTCCTTTTGTAAAGCACAAGTGTCCCATCACTTATGTGAGACACTGTAGATGCAATGTTCGTGAGCAAAAGCGTATCTAAAAATACAAAGCTCGATCAACGAGAAACCGCGAAATTTAGTAGACAAGAGGTAGACATGTTCCTTAGGAGATTGATGAAGTACATTTTTCATTTTATTTAATATAGATTATTATATAAGCATGATACACTCAAAAATCGAATTAGTACAATTCGACGAAATGTATTCCTGTATGAGTAATACAGTCACAAAAGTGGTACCGGAAATGCAAAATTGTGCCTGTTAATGTACGAGTAGTACACTTTTTAATCGTACAAGTGATACGATTACGTCATGATGATAATCTGTAAAATTATCATCATGACGTTAGTGTGATCTTTTTTTATATTGTAGTAATATACTGAAGTTTGCCCACTGGCATATTCACTTCAAATTTTAACTGGCATTTTAATATGCTTGTGAACTTGCCACTGTTCACTACTGATGCGAGATAAATATATATATATATATATATATCTGTACAGCATTTTTTCCAAATGACGAGGTCAATTGTATAACACTTAATGGTAAATTCCTTTTTAATCGTTGTAAAAGAAAATTAACCTTTAACTGATGTCACCGAAATTGTCACATAACTAGTGTGAAGCGGTCTGTGAGACCGCTCCATCGACAGATGAATAAAAGGCATGATTAACTCATCGGATGCTGTTTTTATACTAAACTTTTTGCATGGGACTGTTATAATTAAAATTCACCTATTCAAAAGTATCTAGTGATAGTACTAAAGTTCCAAACGGAACAAAATATCGGTAGTCGTTGTAGTTAAACTTAAAATTGCAAGTTAAACTATAAAAGCCGCGGTCTGAGAGACCGGTAACATCAGTTAAAGGTTAAAATTCGGAAAGTTTTTTAAGCTTAACTCGAAAACTACCTTAATGGAATGAGCTTTATTTTTGGATTTGCATATTTGAAGCTTTCAGAAAATTATTTTTGTTAAATTTTACAGGATACAATTCATATTTGTTTTGAAAATTAATTTGGAAATCAATTTCTCTCAAATAATTCATATGTTAAAATTCATATTTTTTCCGAAAATTGATTTCAAAATATGTATTTTTTTCAAAATTAAATTTCAAGAAAAATATGAAATATAATCTATATATTTTTTAGCAGAAATCGTTTTATAAGGACTTCAAATATACAAATCGAAAATTACAGCTCATTCCGCCAAGTAGTTTTTGAGTTATGCTTAAAAAACTACCCGTATTACAATCTCTTTTGCAAGTTTTTAAAAAAATAATAACTTTAAGAGTTCCGAGTTTTAAACTTGCGTGAATTCTTAAACTACGTGACGTATGAATTCCCGTTTGATTTCTGAAGATAAAATTAATCGGAAAAACAAAATATTAAGTTAAACTTAGGTGTTATAATCTGAAATTTTACATTGTGATGCAATTTCTATATGTAGACGACTTCCTTAAGAAAAATTTAAGTATAGCATTAATAAATAGATCTTATTACTAATGCGTTAGTACCAGTCACATTTTTATATGATGATTTGCGGCTGAGTTAGTATTTTGGTGTATTTCTTTTCCACAACTGTAAATTAATTATCATTACTCACATTTTTTTTTACATTTAATTTAGTTGATAAGAGATCAGTTAAGTTTGCATAAAGATTTAAAATGAAATCTATTTAAATAGGGGAGACCGGGGGAATGCCGCCAACCCGGGTTATGCCGCCACCCCATCTAGTTTAAAAACAAACGGCAGTTTGATATAGTGAATGTGCCTGCACTATAGCGGCCAACAATAGAAACAGTGCCTAAAGTGAGAGTGACTTCGCTGTACGTCGTTCGTTTGTTCTAGTGAAAAATGTAGTTTTCATCTAGTTGCTTATTATTTTGGAGTTTTAAATGAGTAGAGATAAGCAGCTTTTATTGTAACATTAGGTATTTAAGATAATATGACCCGTAATCTACAGGCATTCGCCGACATTTTGATGCAATGTGTTGAACAAGTTCGGTTCTTCTTTCGGCTTTGCTTGGGGATTTCCGCCATATTGTCCTCTCGGGGTAATGCCGCCGCCATGCAAATCGCGTGAGAAATGGCCTCATTTTAATGTAGTGGAGCCGATTCAGTAGAGTGACTTTTGCAATATGAAGTAAATTGTAAGCTTAACCATTATTCTGCTCAATTACATTGCTTTCTAACAATTTTCAGTAGGTTGTATTTTTCCCAGTATCCATTTGATGCATGTACTAGTTCATTAAAGAGTGGCGGAATTACCCCAGTATCCTGGGTAATCTCGCCACTGTGCAGAGGTTTAAAAAATATTTTTTTTATGTATGCTTACTTTACAGTTATGAATACGGTTAAATTTATACAGATACTAAAGATCATAATTCAGCTTTAGAATTTTTACTATTAAAAAATAAACATTTTTTCGAGGTGAAAAAATTTAAATTCCCTTAAGGTGTCGCCATTCCCCCGGTCTCCCCTACAGTAAAACCTCGGCTTTCGAAAGCCCTAGTTATCGGTGAATTTGGTTCTCGATCAAGAAATTCGACAGGAATTTTATTGTGTTCCCAAACAGTGAAAGTGTCGTTGCCAAATAAACTGAAAAAAAAACATAGCAAAAGCAACTCATTTGCTTGTCGGACGCAAGCGCACATACATGAGAAACACTGATTCGCAACGTTAACTGAATCTACTGTTTTTTATTTATGTTACTGTTTCTTTTTCCTTTTTTATTTATTTATTCTTTGTTTAGTTTTCAAGGGCGCGAAGCACATTTACATGCGATATAGGAATCCCCGAATTCCATGACAGTCAAACACAGCGAGTTAACCTTTAACCGGGGAGAACTCGCTAGTGAGAATGCCCAATTGCTTTTCTTTTACTTTACATTCATATAATATCAATTTTTTTGGTTGGCTTAGTACTTTTATTCACAAAATAGGTGAAGTAATTGAAAAATATTTTGAAATTTTAATTAAAATGAAAAATGATTTAAATAAGAGTCTTTAAAAAGTACGACTGTGAGAGAAAATCTCATGCAGAGATCATGCATCATGAATCTCATGCATCAGATCTCCCGGGTTATCTGATGTCCCCGAAATTGTCACATAACTAGTGTGAAGCTGTCTGTGAGACCGCTCCATCAAAAGATGAATAAAAAGCACGATTAACTCATCGGATGGTGTTTTTATACTAAACTTTTTGCACGGGACTGTTATAATTAAACTTCAGCTATTCAAAAGTATCTAGTGATAGTACTAAAGTTCCAAACGGAACAAAATATCTGTAGTCGTTGTAGTTAAACTTAAAATTGCAAGTTAAACTATAAAAGCCGCGGTCTGAGAGACCGGTAACATCAGTTAAAGGTTAACTTGATTAATGATTCCAATGATATAAAAATTAAGAATGGAAACACCCTTCTTTCTCTTCAAGCGTATATCCTCCAAAGTTTCACTGATAAGATAAAGGTATGGTTAGGTACGGTTTTTGTTAAACTTTTATTAAAATGTTATAAAATTTTCAATGTCACATTTAATATACAGTTCTGTAATGAATCTTTATATTTTACTACATTCTTTTATACAGTGTATTGTTATAAACGGGTAAATACAGGGCATAAATTCTGGGGTGGAAACCAGTTAATCATATTTACATTATTTCTTAAAGTTTGAGTCGGTTTCTGAACAATCTTTAAAACGAATTGTGTTCGAGTATTGAGGTACTATTGTATGTTAATTTTTATTCAGCCATAAACAAGAGGCACATAAAATGTAATTTAATACCATAAGTTTCAATTTTAACCCTTTGCACTCGAAGTTTTTGTCATTCGTATTACCACTAACTCGAAGCGATTTTAGTTATATCTTATTACTTTTTTTAATTCTTTATAAATACAAATGTTATGATATATAAAAAAAACCCAAAAAATTATAAAATTATTACATTTTGTAATCGTCCAAAGTGTGATACCTCTCGAAGCAATTGCCAATATGTAATCTTGGCTTTTCTAGACGGGTATCACAAAATTATTTGCATTGTCCCCGTAGCGGAGCCCTCGAGTTTGAAGACAAATTTTAAATGGCTCCGCTCTGGAGCCCTCCAGTGCAAAGGGTTAAAATGTATTTTTTCAATTCAAAAAATATCGTCCAAATGACTCGAAAATCAATTTTTAGTGTTAATTTTATAACAAATGTCAAAAACAATTAGGTGTAACGTAAATACTTCAGCGCTTTATAATTAGTTACTGCGATCCTACAGCTAGCATTTTTCTTTCATTATTATTTTAAAAAAATCCAGAATTCTTCAACAGTAATTTTTCAGCAAAGTGATTTGAAAATTCTAATAGGTTTTTTTTAATTAAAAAGAAATGCTGGCTGCGGGATCTCACAGATAACGGGATTTTTGTCTGTAGTAACTAAAAATAATATTTTTAATTAATAAAGAAAGATAAACAAATGTTATAAACATGTACTTAAAGACAAAAAAAAAAGAAGTATCATAAACAACTAATCCAAATTTAAGTGCTATTCACGTTTCGTTCAACCTAAAATTAAAATTCGCAGCCAACATTTTGTTGAAAATGATATAAAAGTAAATAAAACGTTTTTTAATCAAGAATTTTCAAACACAAAATGTACATTATTAAATCAGAGAAAAATGAGAGATTAATAATCTCTTTGTTTATTTAAAAGTAAATTTAAAAAGAGGAACCAATTTTACCATCAAACGGCTGATGATATTGGATTTGAAAATAGAATTGTCAACGAGATATCTAATTAAATTTTATTTTTGCAATGCATATAAATGGGGGGGGGGGGGGTATGAAATGAAAAATTATAAATAAATATAAGTGAAACTACTGATTCTGATAGAAAATAATTGAAATCGTTAAAGATTTAATGTACTTTAAAAGTCATGTTTTGCTATTTTTCAGTTACTTTTAACTTTTTAATAATGTTAAATCCAATAGTAAACAGAATAATGTCTTCTTTTTAACTTTAAATCCTTAAATAAAATTATAAAATGTCTCATCTTAAAATGAATTTATTAATAGAAAACGCAATTGTTTAAGTAAATTTGGCGAATTTCATTTCTGAATTGCAGCAATGCTTCCAATTATTTTGCTATTTCAGTTTTCTCTGGAATGCTTTAAATCTTAGAATAAATCTTCGAAAAGTATAAAATATATAAATAAATTAAATTTGATTTGTGTGTTAGATATATTTCGTTAAGTAAATCTTCTCATGGTAATCATTCCAAACGTTTCTTCAAAAACATCCTTCAAAACTGATTGTTCCTGCATAAAAAAGGAAATTACAATCAAAGTTTCATAGCTATGTTTTTTACGTAAAAAAATATATTGCAGCTACTATTTTTTTTTTTCAGAAAACTTTTGAAGCTAATGAGCTTTTTATATTTCATATCTGATAATAAGAAAGTATTTTTGCTACTTTTTTTTTTTCAAACTAGGGGGCTCTGCTCCCTGCAAGCTACGCTCGCCAACCCCCGTTCAGACACCGCAGAATCTAAAAGCGCGCTAATTTGATCGGTTTTTAAAAGATTAGAGAAGATTGAATTATAATGAAAAAATCTATAGCGATCTCCCTGTAAACGCGTTTCCATTCAATTTCTTTGATTGCGAGAATTTAAGGGGACACAGTACCTTTTAAACTACTTTTTCGATTTTGAATAATAATGTAATATACTTAAATATAATGTCACTACAGATATTAGGTACTATAAAGCAAATGTAATTCCATATAATTTCAAAAAAATAAATCTTGTAGAACAGCCTATTTAACTAAAATTTAAATTAAAAAAAATAAAAAAATAAATTTAAAATCCCTACTACATTTTTAAATATGAATATTTTTGCTTCAATTTTTTTCCATATTCCTTAGATTATACTACACAAAACTGTGCATGGATTTTTAGATGTATGGGATATTACATTTAATATCAATCTTTTTCTCTTTTGTATAGTAAAAAATCAATGAAAAATAATTGAAAATTTAAAAAAAAAATAACTATAACCTTGAATGTTAAATCCATGCACAATTTTATGTAGTATGTTTTTAAGATTATGGAAAAAATTTTTGAAGCAAAAATATTCATATTTAAAAAAGTAGTAGGGATTTTAAATTTATTTTTTTTTTATTTAAATTTTAGTTAAATAGGCTGTTTTACAAGATTTTTTTTTTGAAATTATATGAAATTATATTTGCTTTACAGCACCTAATAGCTGTAGTGGCATTATAATTTAAGTATTTTACAGTATTATTCAAAATTGAAAAAGTAGTTTAAAAGGTACTGTGCCCCCTTAAAGCCGAACCAGTTGCTGTTAAGACGTCCAATGGTTGTTTTCGTGTTTGGTTAAAGAAGATCAGTTAAACATTTCAAAAGAAGCTAAAATAAAATGAATTAATTAAACAGTCTTTGCCGACCGGTATTTTTTAACAGCGTTATAAAACGATTGATATAATACAATTTACTACAATTTATTGCTTTAACTCCTTCAAAGGCGGTGTTCATTTTTGGAACATTTAATTTTAATTCTTAAATGCCATATTGGCACCAGAATATTGGAATGAAAAATTTCCGTTTATTCAGTAAGTGAACAAAAGCATTTTCATATTTCGAAATTTGGCTGTATATTCTCGTGCCATTCACTGATTTCAACATTTTATGAATAGAAGGAACTTGCCCCTGAACGGGTTAAACGCATATTAATGTATTTATTATTTTAAAGTTTCCTTTCTCTTCTAATATTCACGTGTAAATACAATTTTCAAGACATAATTTTCAATATTTCCTGCTTTTAACACGTACTCATTTAATAGTAATTTTAAAGTTTTTTTCTGTTTTTAATAGTCATGTGTAAATAAATTTTTAATCGTTAGGAAATATTATTCTTTGCGCTGTTTTTATAATTGAAAACAATCACTATAATAATAGCCTAAGTCATGTGACTATCATCAACAGTTCCTTCGTTTTTCATATGAAAGGTTTTCATTTTGATTAAAGAATCAAAGTTATTTTTTCGAATAAAACGACATAAAAGTTGCCCTGATTGCAAAGAATTCTTGGTACTTTCATGTTAGCTGGGTTAAAATCCCGCCAATAGCTTTTTTTAACTCACCAGTTAGCATTTTTTATTTTTTTTCGAGTGGTAAATTTTAACGGTACTACTTGGTTATCCCATCGAACAAAAATCTATCGCCAGACTAAGATTAAATGCCAATGATGGTTGATCGTAAATGTCACATTCACTTGACTGTAAGGAAGTTACATGTGTTTACGCCATCAGGTGATTTTTATTTCGCCACTTTATTTGTATTTGTATTTTTATACTAATTTATTTATTCTTTCGTTAAAAATTACGTCAACTTGTATAATTTGGAGAGTGGTTAGGCAATTTATATAATTTGGCGATACTGGTTATTGTCTTATAAGCGGGCTCTCATGTCAAGCACACAAGTCATATGTTTGTTGTTCAATAAATATAAATCAAATAAATGTCTCGCACAATTTCTAAATTTAAACTCTTTTGCAACATTATTTTTTGTTCAATTTATGTAATAACTGTAATGTGACGTAAATGTGGCGTAATTTCTCCTATTTAAGACTTCTAACGCATGTTAATGAATTCATTATTTTACAATACCTTTCTCTTTTAAAATTCACGTTTCAATATAGTTTTTATGACGTAATTTTTAATAAGTCCCTGCTTTTTATACGTAATTATTTAATTCTAATTCCAAATGTTTTCTTTCTGTTTATAATAGTCACGTATAAATAAATTTTTAATTTGAAGCAAACATTATTGTTTGCGCTGTTTATATATTTGGCAACACTTTAAATTAATACCATTTTCTAAAATCTGTAAAAAAATATCTCTCGAAATGCTAAAAATTTGAATTTAAAATAGAAATAAAACCTCAAAAAATGAGTCAAATTAAAAAAATAAATACAATCTGCACACCGGGAACTTCACTCGTATAAAATGATCTAAAAATGATAAAGTCCCATGAATAGTTTTTGCTCCTATAAAAGTTTTTTAACGGAACGATTTTGTCCAACTTTAGCATTAAATATTTCTTAAAATAATTCTTCGATTTGAAAACTGTCTGCATCAGCGTGTTTATCAAACATTTCTTTATAATACCACCGATTTTCCTATTTTTGTATGCAATATTTTTCTTAATATTAACGGAGAAAGACCTCCGGTCACAAAAAATTCAGAACCGGCGGCGGTGACAGTGGTAGTTACTTTTTTTAGAATAGAGAGATTCTTAAATGGGTTCTTCAATAATTATTGTTCCTAGTGTATGTAAAATTATTGTACTGCAGTGGTTGTTGTGGAATATCGAAGCCTAATATCTTAGATGCCTACATGCTCAATTTCAGAACCGTAGCTACTATATTCACATAGTTTGGGAGGGAGGAGTGAAAGGCTGATTTTTAGATTATGGAGCTAGATTTGTGAGAGTGGATGAGACGTGACTACTGTCGTTTAGACTCGGGATCATAGTGATGTAGCCACATCTTTTCCACTGTCACAAATGTAGTCTCATAAGCTCCAAACCAGCATTTCACCCTCATCCGCCTTCTTAAAAACTCCTTCAAAAATAAGTCTTTAAAACTTCACCCCTCCCTCCAAAACTGTGTTAATATAGCAGCTACGGTTCTGAAATTGAGAATATAGGCATTTAAGACATTAGGCTTCAATATTCCACATCAACCATCGCAGTACAAACATTTTATATACACTAGGAACAATAATTATTGAACCACCCACGTACATAACGCTCATATTTATCAGCTATTACAACCCCGGGATAGGCTTGTAAACCCCTGTCCAAGTCTTAAATGGTATTCAACGTTTACCTCACTGGACCTGATCGAGGACGAAAATTAACTCTAGGTTCAATAACTCGACCTTGGTCTGGAGGACGGTAGGGCTCTTCGTTCACTAAGTAAGCGAACGTAGTTAAATTAAAACAAGCGGAGAGAACAAGTTTGGCCACAATTTACAGTAGGGAAAGTATGGTAATGACGCTCAGAAGGGTAATCCCGCTCACCCAATATCTTTAAACAGAATAGAATTGAAAACGTACGATCGGTACCGGCACCTAGCGAACTTCATTGTAAGTTCATTGTAAGGATATAGTGACCGTCGGAAGGAAAGTATTTTTGTATCTGCACGTTATTAGTTTGCAGTTGTTTTATTATAAAATTCTACAACATCTAACTTGAAGGTAAGTGTACACTCTTATATTCAAATATTAATTTACTCATTATGTCTACAAAAAATATACATTTAGTTATACTTTCATGCTTTTATTTATTTTTGTTGTGTGTTGTTACGGCAATTATAATGCATTAAAACCCAACATGGCGATAACGGGTAATGGCGCTCGGTGGAATTCCAGAGAAGTGTTGCCAATGGGCAATTTTTTTTTTAATTCAAATTTATTGATTAACAGCATTTTTTTGAAATGGTAAAATTCCCCTGTTTTCGCCTTAATTAATATGTCATTAAACAAGAAGAATTTTACGATTTCAAATAAATGGTGAAAAAAAAACTAAATTTAAAAAAAGTAGCCCACTATATGTGTAACACAATATGTGTAAAGTGGTCGCAAAAAATCTGCAGTGGTGTGAACAGCCCACACAACTATATATGTGACTTTTGTTTTACTTAAATGTTGTATTCAAACTCTGAGCGCAATTACCCTACTATGTCGAGCATTACCGCTCAATCGATGGTCATTTAAATAAAACGATAAAAAAATATCCTTAAACTTTCATGCAAATTAGTTGATTGTAAACTGTTCCTTATGCTTTGGAGTTATACTTCGTTAATAAAATATTGATTATTTTGTCTAAATTTCACTAGCTATTCATGTTTTCCCTTAAGTGAGCGCCATTCCCCTACTTTCTCCTAATTGCTGCGTACTTTAAATATGGCTATGTAATGCGAGTGGCTATTTCAAATGTAAAAGAGAAATTCCTCTTATAGATGCTCAATGTATTCTCTATTGAAAATTACAGCTTTTATATAGCTCAGTACAAAAGCATGTGAATAAATTTAGTCTGTCCGAAGTTCCTCTTTGAAGGGCTTTGTAATGATCCCCGATAGCACAGCAATATCGACCAATATTATTAATAGCAACTTTGGAATATCAGCCCATGCCTAGCAATGTTGGACTAGTCAATATTGCACGCATAACTTTTATTAATATGGAAAAATATCGAATATTTGCATTGGGTAATAATGGGGCCAATACTTGGGCTGTTGCAGCCCAATATTGGTCAAAGTTGGATCGGCTAAATAGAACAAAGCTGGACTGATTGATTTACGATTTCTTTTCATATGTTTTTATTATTTTCTTATACGCAATGGCGGCTCGTGGCCAGCTTAGCACGGAGCTAGATGCATGGCTGCAACGTTTATGCTTCTTGCCACAATTTTCAAAAAGAAATATTCGCCTTATTCATTCGTAGACGTTTTGCAATTAAATAAGGCAAAAAAAAATTTTCGTAGAAACAATGCTATCATAAGAGCTTAAAAATTATCGTCAAGCATTTAACACCCTAAAATGCCATTCCCGAGTCATCACTAATTATATAAGAAAATTCGTACTTAGAAACTTATTTTAGTGTTATTTATTTAATGCTTAATTATTATTAGATTAAAACTTTTGAATTTATATCTTACGCGTTTTTGTAAATATCAACTGCGCAAGTTTGCAACACGGTATTTTAGAGAGAAAAAACAGTTAAACTTTACATTTCTTTAGGTTAAATGAATGTTGAGTAATGATCGCTTTTTTCAAGACTTCTTAAAATAACTCACTTCTTTAGTGCAAAATGAATTTATTCATTTGCTCTGCTTGTGAAGCCTTGAAATAATTGTTTGTTTGTGACTCGTTTTTTTTCTTTCTTTCTTTTTCTTTTCATGTCTCTTAAAATGCTGGTGTTATGTCCATTTATTTAAGTTTTACCAAACTCATAAAAATCGGATTAAGTTAAATATTGCTGCATTAATTTCCATTTAACGCTGTTCTCAAATCCTATGGGACTACTTTCTGACATATTTTTTAATTCATTTTTGTTCCGAAACACATGAAATTGGGACATGCTCTTATTTAGAAACTGTGTAATGGCAAAACATTTTCCAATTTTTTGGTAAACGCAAAAGATAGTTCAGAAAATATTGTTAATTTAGACATTTTGAACAGAATTTCCTGACGTGATAAAGCGAGAAAGGAGAAAAACTGATCGTCACGTAACCAAAATCAGATCTGCCCCAGGCGACTATTTTTATATTCTTTTCGCACCACTATTTTTAAAAAAAACATTTTGTAGTATATTTTTCTTGCAATTGTTGTCAAAGCATATGTAAAAGATTTTTGTTTTGAAAAAGTGGTGCGAGGTACTACGATTAAAAAATAGTTCCTGTGGCAGCCCTGCAAAATCGCTTATAACTGGATAAGTAACTTATTTATAAGAAAAATGGAAAGCACATTTCGATTCCAAATCGTTCCAATATTCACTCCTGGAAATTTATGCCTTTTACATTTAAAAATGAGTCAGAAAATGTGTCAGAAAGTAAAAAATAAAATAAAAAATGCACCTTTCTATATCTTTTTAATCAAAAATTTCTTACCTCGGATCGTAAGTTTTTACACAGTATTACATGGATGATCTCGATGATGGTACTTATTTCAGGAAAAATGCCATTTTATACGAAACAGAACATTTAATAGACAAAAACGAAGACCAAATATCTACATAAACGATCTTTTACACATATTTCGTTAAAATTCGTTCACGAACGAAATATAGAACAAATAGTCATAAACAGAGGTCTTTTCAGTTCACTCAGCTTCTCTTTTTAGGAACCAAGGAGTCTCGATTTAGAGTCAGAAACCTCAGCAGAAAAGTTCGCGTTTGTTAAACAGGGAATTTCATAACGGCCTCAAGAACTATATAAAAACAAATTTAATGTTTATGTAATTCCTGTTCAAAATAGAGATCAATTCTACTAAATACAGAAGGACAATTGTTTTCAAAATCATTAGTATCTTGTAATAGTTTTTAATTAGTTTATTGATGCGCTATATTTTTATTTAAATCAAGTATCATTATTTAGACATTCTTTTATTTTCCTCATAATTTTTTTAATATGAATCTTCATTTGCAAAAACTCTCGTACATTAAAAATTTCAAATAATTCAATACTTTGATATAATTAAAATTCGTTTATTATCCTCCGGTACGGTATGCTATTTCTTTCTCCCAGCTTATTTTGTGTCCAAAAAATAACGTTACCTTACAGACGCTAGCCGTAAAACAAAGCATTACTACTAATCTTTCTAGATAATCTAGAATCTTTAGCAATTTTTTAAAGTTCTAAGCATCGCACATTTTCAATTTTTATACCATCGTATTGGAAAAAAAAGTTCTCTTAAATGCATTTTGTTTGAAAACTGTACCTTCATTTATTTTTGAAATATTAAATTTTTCGTAGTTTTTGGAGCCATTTGCTTAATATTGGCAACTGAAGGACTCCATTTCTGCAGAAAGTAAAGGAAAAATAGTTTTAAAATAGTAATTATATATGTTTGTTGCCATTTTCTCGTAACAACCGAAAGAAAATGTAATTAAAATACGTGCTATTTTGAAAAAAATATAAACGAATGATTTCTGTTAAAACAATGGAGCTATTATATATTATATTTAATTGTATCTATGAATCATTAGATAGCCGTTTTTTTTTTTTTTTTTTTTTTTCGATTTTCTTGAATGACGGAATCTTTTTTCTGCATTTGTGCATTATTTTGCGATAGTGATGTGCTATGCATGCTTCATTGTAGATGTTTAAGAGTAGATCGTAAATGTGGATTTCTTAAGCGGATGCGAATGACGTCATTTTACATACAATTAAGCGTGTGCTTTAAGTCTTAAAATTGAAATATGTTTTGTACTGCAGTAGAAACCCCGCTCAACCGAGTTATTTTTTTTCTGATGGACTGGTGGCTTCTATTATTATGAAACAGCCATTATAAATGAAGTGTTAGGTGAAGATGAAAGTGCAGTCTTAAAAAAAATTTTAGCCATTTTTTCCCCCATTCTGACCAGAAAATCAGAGTTCTAACTTTTTACGGCTGCTCTTTCATCTTCACCTAACACTTGCTGTTTCATAATAATAGAAGCCATCAGTCCATCAGAAGAAAATGAAGTAATGGAAATTCCGGGGGCGACACTAAATTCTGAAAAAGTAGAATTCCCGTTCTCTAGTTTTAAATTTCATAGAAACTAAAAGTATTAAACAAGTTTCAAAATAATACACACATACATTTAAATATTCAAGCAACATTTTCAACAAAAATTTAATAAGTATAAAAGTAAACAAAAATTTGTGATTTAAAAAAAAAAATTCTTTTATAAGCATTCAATGTTCATCTTGAAAATAATGCCTAATTTTTTTACTGCATTTCATGGTTTTCCTCCAAAATATCCGTTACAATATATTAATTTGCCCGTGATGACCAAACATAACTATGAAAAATTCACTCCTTTTTTTACGCTCAGTAGAAAGCGCAAGCAACTGAATTTATTTAAAAATATTCTTTTTTTCTGTTAGCAGGAAAGAAAAAAATGAAACGTTATTTAAAGTATCATTTTAGGATTTCTAAATTCATTCCTCAATGTATAATCGTAAATTAATTAATATTAAACTTTTAATTGATAAAAGTGGTTTATTTTTAATATCACACTTCATTTTTTATTTGTAATTTTTTATCTACATGTTTCATTGTTGCAGTTTCACAGCCATTTGATATATTTTTGTGAGTGTTTATTGGCGCATCATTAAATCCATTGTTGTGTCAACTCGTAGGGGAAACCGGGGCTAGTTGGCTACAGGGGTAAGTAGACGCAGTCCTCATAAATCGCCTGTTTGTGGATAGATTGCGCAACCAGTCACAGAGTACATTTCTTATTGCTTTTTACAATCCTCAATGTAGTTTTGCATCGTTACCTACGTGCAGTAGACATTTATTACGATTTTTCTGTTTTTTGTACTCATGAGTAATTTTTTGTTGCTTCATTCTTTTTCTAATTTCTAATACTTATCTTAATAATTGCGATTTAACTTGTGCAGTTTTTCTTAGTGCATGATTAACTGTACCTACCCCATATGTGATTTACTTGGGTTATTTATGCTTAGATGATTACGTGTCCCTTTTGTGAAGAAATTTATTATGGGGCAAGTAGGCGCATTGAACACGGGGCAAGTTGGCTCGGTGTTTGGTGTGCACTGGTAGCTTGAAAATCAGCAAACAACGAGAAAAGGGGTTGCAATGAAAGATTTGGGGCACACATGGCTTACCCGAACGGAGACACTCAATTTTTTATTTGTTAGCGCACAATTTTCCTTTTACTTTAGGCTTCAGCTGAACATAAACTACAAAAGCTACAAACTCAAAACTCCGGATATTTATAGCCAATTGTCTGTTCTTTAAAAATGCAGTTAAAGTTTGTTAAAAAACTTAAATAAAAAATTTATAAAAATCAAAAACTAAAAACTGCGCCTACTAGACCCGGTCTCCCCTGTATAATTGTGCCAGTTATACAGAATATTTGCCGATTTTACACCTGTGGCGTCTAACGAAAAATGCCTTAAAAATAATGTATCTATTTATATAAAATACAAGTCTCTGTGTGTCCCTCACAATTCCGGTTGGACCGCCTCATTGATCGCGGACATGTCAGAGTTAGGCTTCCTATTGAGAAATCAGTACCACCTTCAACAATGAGGAATTGTTGAAAATTACTAATCGCAAGGTACCATAATAGCGCCAAATGTTGAACAACTTGGCCCAAATATCGCCAAATTTGGCGACAAAAATAAGTTTTCATATATGAAGCCAATTTGGCTATAGCTGGCTAATTTGAAACTCCCCGCATTGAAGGTTCTCTTCAAAATCTGTGGGTCAAAATTTAAAGTGTAATATACGAAAATGTACGCCTTTACATCTTCATCCCGACGTAACTAATATAATAACACCCACGAGACAGCGCTGTGCTATCTGAGCTCCTATCTGCCCAATTTTAATGTGCTTTACACAGCCGGATACAGAAATTAAACTATCGGCATTTTTCCAGTATAGGGGCCATAGTGAAATAGAGAAAGCTGCCTTGGCGAAGAAGAAAATTTGGCAAAATATTTTCTGACAACATATTTCCACATTTTAAAATGAGTTATTTTCATCTATCACTATGGAACAAGTGAGAAAAACTACTCATATTATTGTACACCTGTTGTATAAATCTTTATAACTCATTTTCCGTAATTTTTGACGGGCTACCTTTCTAGTTAATTTATAATCCAATTTAAAAAAAATGATTTTTTTAAAGACTAAAATTTAAGACATAAAAAATAGCACGGAGTTGATCATACATTACGTACGCCATGAATTAAACATTAACAGTGTTATTACACGTAAAACTTGCAAGCGACAGAAATCGTCTGCGACTCGTACGTATTATCCACCTGAAACTTACGTATTATCCAAGCATTTCATTGGCTGTTCGGCTGTTCGGGAAAAGGCTTTTCCATCGTCAGATTTCCAAGAAATCTGACAGGCAAATTTTAAATGAAATTTCTTTCTTAAACTTCTAAACATCCCACAATATTACTTTTTACACCGTCGTATAGAGAAAAAAATGTACTTTTAAATGCAATTTGTTTGAAAGCTGTATCTCAATTTGTCTCTGAGTTATTAATTTTTTTTTGTAGTTTTTATTACTTTTTTGTCATAGTGGCAACACTCTGTTGTCCATCTCTGTTGAAATAAAAGGGAAATACAGATTACTGTATAGACCAATCAGAAAACGAATAAAATGATGATTAAACCAGTAAAAACCGTCAGATATGCTTTTGATTTCCTACCCTGATGAGGACAATAACCATTTTTACAAATGGTTAAAAAAATATTAAAATGTGGTATTGTCATAGGACACACACCTGTGAACGTGATTTTTATAAGTCTAACGTATTAGTAAGTGGGTTAAAAATCGACTATAAAATTACATCTTTAGATACAAAAAAAAGGTCGCATTAAATAAAAGAGTGTAATAAAATAAGATTACTTCAACGAAATCATCTACATTTTAATATTAAGTGAAATTTGAAGCAGCATGAAACATGAGAAAAGAAAGTATGCCTTAAGTAATTTAAAAAAAGTAAATTAATAATTCTGAATAAATTAAAATTTAAATACTGTCCTTATATACAGATTTGGCCAGAAGAATCTATATATTATAACAGTATTCTTTAACAAATGAGATTTTATCACATCATAATGAGATTATGAGGCAACAGAAGCTGAATAAACACAAAGAAAAAATATAAGTATGTTATTTTTAGAATATATATTTCTGTATAATTAACCAAGTTACGCGTTGAGAAAGTAAATTACTTTTTGGCATTAGCATATATCTTATTTTGTACTTCGTACAAAAATAAATGTGCATTTTTATACTTTTTTTCTACTCTATCATAAAACTAAATTAAACATGTTTGTTAACAAAAGCAGTGACAAAGCAAAGCAAATTAACTAAATGCGCAACATGAATTAATTAGTTGTTTTAATTGCGCAAATTGGTTGTTGTAAGAAATAATTAATTCTTGGCGAAAAGTATCTCTTCAAGATAAATTTATTCTCAGGAAGAAATCTAAAATGCACATTATTTTTACATAGCTGCTTCATTTACTCAGGATGAAACGAATTGATGTCTTTCGATAGAACATTTTTTGAATAAATTCTTTTGATAAAATAATTTCTTTAAATTGTGTTCTTGTGTCTTTCAGAAAACACTGCTGCGATTGTTTTTCAGGCGAAATTAATCGCTTCTTTAGTGCTATTCCGATTAAACTTCCTTTAATAAATAGTTTTGACTAAAACATTTTCTTTTTTTTATTAAATATAGTTTAAAACAATAAACCTATTTATCTGTTACGATATTTTATTAATTATTAGTCATGAAAATGTATATAGTACACACATATATACAAGATAATTTAATATAGTATAAACTTTAAGGCATGATAAAACACAGATAAACACAAATCACAATACCACTCATTGCCGTAACTCAAGCGATGAAGAACTTAAAAGTGAATTTAATTACGTGAATTTTTGTTCACATTGCTAAGGCGTAAAGCCAACAGAGTGAAAAAGTATCCAGGCCAGGGTTCGAACCTGGGTCATTGGTTCGAATCCTTAGCTGGATACTTTTTCCCTCTGTTGGTTTTACGTCTTGTTAGCAATATGAGTAAAAATTCACGTAATTAAATTCAGATTTACCGGGCGTAAGTCATTGTTTAAAAATAACTGAACTTAAAAGTGGTTCTGATTCTAAAGTATGACTAACAATATAAAGTAAACTAGTAAATCTACCGATCAGGAGCCTCAACTTCAGCTCTTCAAATCATTGTCTTTTAATCTCACTTTACATAATATTCAACAGCCTAGAATGCGGAATTTATTTCATTACATAAATATTTATAAGCATATAAATTTCTTGGAATGTTTTGAATATTAGAATCGATAAATTAAACACGCTTTTATGCAATGATATTCTGAAATTCTGATGAAATGCTTGTTCCGGTAATTTTTTAGATAAAAAAGTACATTTCTCCATTGCCAATTGACTATTTTAGCAAAAGTGGTTTTTGTGATAAGCTTTTAATGGTATCTACATTCCACCGTAAAGCTAAACCTAACCACCGTAATACCGTAATATTACTATCATCATTCATATTTCAGACAAGCCTAAATTCTAGATCCGATTACAAAGATCATCTAACCATTTATTTCCCTTGTACAGACTTTCTGCTTAATTTTTCACATTCGGGATTATTTCAATGACGTTTTTTTATAAGCAATGAAATACAGTTGCTAGGGAACTGATAAAATGAATTAGTCAAGTGCGAGTATTACTCGAGTACAGTGTGGAATATTTCACAGTTCTCTTGAGCGGCCCTCTCTCAGCCAGACTGAATAGGTGCCATTGATCACATGATCTGTATAAAGAATTAATATTAAAAGCATTTTCTCTTGTTCTTTTAGTTTAGTTTTTAAGTGTATGTGAAACTCGAACGCAGCATGCACGCTGCATATTTCTTGATCTTCCGAAAAAGGGAGAAATAAATATTCCTGAATTTAGAAAATATTATCTTAGATTCCCAGTGAGGAATTTATATGTATTTAAAGAATTATTAATCACATGTTTTTGCTGTAAATAGTCTGTAAATATTTAAAAGTGTAAAAATAGAATTTTCAAAGTTTTTAATAATCCTGTGCTTACTTTTATTGAACGACACGGGACACGTTTCACTTTCAGTCGTGAAATAGGCTGACTTTAATGTGATATAAATTCAAAATCTTGAACTTTGCTCTCCCAGCTATGATTTAATTCAGAATAACGTGAAACTCGTGGAAAACATGAAGATTATTCATTATTGTTTGGTGCCTCAAGAACCCGGAAAAAAGGTAAGAAATACCTTTATTATTCTGCATGACTATTGACTCTTGATTTATTGAAAATAACGCTTTCTCATGATAATTTATTTTGAAAATTGAATTTAAATTTAAACATGGATAAACCAAAAAAAACTTAAAAGTAAATGAGCTACTGTTCGCGCAGCTATTACGAAATTAATTACAAAATGCGATACATTTTTATCTGTTGATATAGATAAGACGACTGATTGCGACTCATTAATGGAATCATTTGAGCTCGTAAATGAAAAGGAAGCTCTGCTCAAGGAATAGATTCCGAAATAGATGAGCTAATTCAGGAAAAAACTGAATATGAAAAAGAACTAAAATCGGTAGAAGAATATTCTGAAAAAATATCAAGTTTCAAATTTAAAATTAAGATGAGGCTTGAAAAATGTAAAATCGAAACTGAACCAAAAGTTTTACTAGAATCTCAAGTAATGGTTCAAAAATCAGTAGTAAACCAGTTTCGGCAGTGAAGCTGCCTAGACTTAACATAGAAAAATTCTCTGGTGATGCAAGCCAGTTCTTAGAATTTTTCAATTTATTTACTAGTGCTATAGATTCAAACGAATCGTTATCAAAAATTGAAAAATTCCAATATCTCAAATCTTTGTTGTCTGGACCTGCATATAATATTGTAGCTGGTTTTGAACTGACAAATCAAAATTATTCAACGTGTTTAAAGTTGTTAGAAGAAAGATATGAGAAGCGAGAAAACATAATAAACTGTTATATGAATAAAATTCTAAATCTTGAGCCAGTAAAATCTTCTAACAATGTCACTTCGCTCAGGAAATTGTACGATAATATTGAAACTTGTATAAGAAATCTTGATGCGTTAGGCGTAACATCAGGCTCCTACGGCCATTTATTACTACCCATATTATTAAGGTTATTACCAGAAAATTTGATACTAGATTTCCATCGAAAACGTGAACCCGATAAGGATTGTGAAGTAACTGACTTAATAAAATTTATTAAAACTGGATTAAGATACCGTGAAGCTACTAATTTAGTAAATAATTCCCAAAGCAAGGCTTATGAAAATTTTAAAACCAAATATGAAAATTCTTCAAGTAAGTATCAAAATTTTCCTCAAAAGAAAATTATACCTTCAGCTGCTGCTTTAAATACATCTACAAAACAGTTTTGCATATTTTGTAAGTCTTCTGATCATGTAGGACTAAATTGTTCTAAATTCACTGATGAACAAAAACGATATAAATTAAAGAAAGAAGGTCGCTGTTACAAATACTTTTATAAGTCGCATTTATCAGTTAATTGTAGAACAAAAATTAACCCTTGTTCCAAATGTGGTAACAACACCCACAGTTATTTGTTTTGTTTTAAAGTAACAACAAAAGAAAATCCTGAAAAAGAAACGAAAGGTGCAATTGTATCTATGATGTCAGAACAAAAATATAAACAAAATAAAGCTACATTATAAGAACAAGAGGCTTTAAGCCTGCCGATACAGGTCTTGAACAGGAAATAAATATTTTGCTAGGGCCTGACTTTTTGGAAAATATTAAAGGGAACCGAAGGAAAATTGACAAAAGAGTTATACGTTGCAGAAACTATTTTCGGTCATACGGTGCAAGATAGAGTCGAATAAAAAAGAAGTAGCTTGTTTGCGTGTTTCAGTTGAAAATAGAAATAATCAGCTGAAAGCATTTTAGGATCTCGAAGCAATCGGCATTGCTGAAAGCAATGAAAAGAACATTACCGATCTTGAGGTAATAAACGAATTTAAAGAAAATTTAAAATTCGTAAATGGGCGTTATGAAACAAAATTATATTGGAAAAGTTCTCGTGAATTGCTTAGAAATAATCTTGAAGTAGCAAAGTAGCGGTTTTCCAGTTTAGAAAATAAATTCCTAAAAAATTATTCTTTACTTAAGGGTTTATAACTCCATTTTGCTAGAGCAGTTTAATGAGGGTGTAATAGAATTGTGCACCGAGAAACATTCCAATAATTCCTATTACATGCCACACAGACCTGTTATCCGTGACAACAAAAATGCGCACAGTCTATGATGCTTCTTCTAAATATTTTGATTCCCTATCATTAAACGAATGTTTGAATCATAGCCCTAACTTGAATCTCGTAATGGGAATATCATGGGATGAAAGTTTTTCTGGTGAACTAGAAAATAATTGGCAAAAATGGCTTTCAAAAAATCCCTGATCTCGCTCACTTGAAAATTCCCTGGCAGTATTTTAACAACCTGATCATGGAAAAGGAGCATCTCCAATTGCATATTTTCACTGAAGCTAACCCTAATGCATATGGTGTAGTGGCATATTTACGGTATCCAATTTCTAAAGATAAATTTAAAACTAGTTTTCGAATGTCTAAGTCTAGGGTTTCTCCCTTGAAGAAGTTAACTCTGCCACGTCTTGAACTCATGGGAGCACTTACTGGTGCCAGAATGGCAAAGTTTATTACGAACATTATCCAATTAAATAATACCATTTTCTGATTCAGAAATTGTTCTTCATTGGCTTAAAGCGCCAAAAGAAAAATGGAAACCATTTGTTAGTAATCGAATCGCTGAAATTCATAATTTGTCTGATCCTAGTTTATGGAGTCAGTGTGACGGCAAATTTAATACCGCAGATTTAATAACGAGGGGTTGTTCTGTGAAGTATTTAATAAATTCTCAAAAATGGTGGTATGGTCCTGAATTTCTTTCCCTTCCCGAAAATCAGTGGTCTAGGGTTAAAATTGCTGCATCACGCTTTTCTGATGTTTCCGAAGAGAAGTATCGAAAAGCAGCAACCATTTCTTGCATTGTTCAAACAAATAAAGCTGATGAAATTCCCATATTTAATCTTGAAAAGTATAGCTCCCTAAAGAAATTGTATCGAGTAACTGCATGGGTATTTAGATTTATTTCTAATATAAAATTAAAGGTAGAAAAAAGAGATTTTTCAGAATTATCAGCTGAGGAAATGTTACATGCTGAAAATTTTTGGTTAAAGTTAGTGCAGGAAGAAAGTTTTCCTGAAGTTATAAAATGCTTGAAATACAACAAGAGTATCCCTAAAGAATCAAATCTTCTACAGTTAAATCCTATGTTGTCAGATGAAGGTTTGCTGTTCGTACGAGGACGGTTACAAAAGTCTGATTCCTCATTTTATGAAAAACATCCTGTTGTGATTCCTGCAAAACATAAATTAACTGAATTAATCGTGAAAGATGTACATGGAAAAGTTTTTCATTCAGAAGTGTCCAGTACATTAGTACAAACTCGTGAAAAGTTTTGGATTTTAAGATCCAGACAGTGCATAAAATCAGTCCTGAACAAATGTACAATTTGTAAGAAATTTAACGTACAACCTGGTCAACAAGTTATAGCCCCTCTTCCAGGTGACCGTATTAACGAAGCTCCACCATTTTCAGTAACAGGTCTTGATTATGCGGGACCCCTAAATGTGAAGGGGAATGACAATAAATTTTATATTTTATTATTTACATGTGCTGTCACAAGAGCACGTCATTTAGAATTAGTAAAAGACATGTCAACAGCAGAATTCCTGTTAGCATTTCTCAGGTTTATCTCACGAAGAGGACTGTGTGCTGTAATTTATTCTGACAATGCCAAATCTTTCAAAAGAGCTGATATTGAGCTAAAAGAAATTGTATAAGCTCAATTCTTTTAGCTTATACAATTGTATAAGCTAAAAGAATTCAGCTTATTCTTTTAGCTTAAGAATAAGCTCAAGAATATTCTTATTCTGAAACGAAAATGCAATTTTCTCAAAAACTATGTGACGTAGGATAATCGCTATAGTTTTCCTACAAGATTTAAATTAACTTATACTACCCATAAATTTTCATAATTTTAGTTTCAGTAGATTCGGAAATAGAGAGGAAGGAACATAGTTTTGCATTACATTTTTGACTACATCTCTGAAAATATAACACCTAAAATTAAAATAAATCTATTTTTGGCTTCAGCGTTACGAAAACTTTCACACAATATACAAAGAAAAGATTTTCTTTTTTTCAAGTAACTTAATTAGCTCCTCTACATTTTTCCTAAATATATTCGTGAATGGTTAATAATCTATATGTATGTGAGTCAATAGCTTTTTATTACTTCAGCCAATTAAAACTTTCCACGCTCCATAGTTTAAGAGTAAAATGGCTGTGACAGACGGACAGACAGACTCAGGAGTGATCTTATAATGGTTCCGTTTTTACTTTTTAAGTACGGAACCCTAAGAAAGAGAAAACAAATGAGATATGTATTGTGTAAAACATGTAAATTGATAAAACAAAAGGCTTCATATTTTTCGAATAGATGTGTAAAATACCATCAAAAGTTATACATCTCATTTTTAAAAAAACATGACAAATGTATTAACAAATTTCAAATTAATCTGAATAATTTGTCTCGAAGCTGGTAGACGGGAGGTGCTGGGTTCCAACCCAATCGCGCCCGTCGTTCTAATCATTGGAAGTTTTCGTGGTTTTTTTCGAACCTTGGATTTCCATGCGTAAATACGGGTTAGGTTCCCTTAGAAAGACACCCCCTTCCCCCCCACCGACGGCACTCCGCCCTCGGACCTATATCCCTCGGGTAGATAATCGGCCGTCGAAAATCAACCCAACCCTGAATAATTTAAGACTCTTATTGGGAAATTTTAGCTTCCATAATTTACCATTTATCAAAGGTCTCCATGGTGATTATGTACTATTTTAGATGGGGTCATTTCCGTATTACTGAATTTAATATATATAATCGTAATAAATTTTGTATTCATGCATTTTTGCATGAGAGTGCAACAGTTATTACATCAAGATCTGAATATTTATAAAACTAGAATAGTACCAACTGCATCATTTGCCACGTTTGATGTACAATTTCAGATTTCTTTACAAATAAATATGAGCAATAGCTCAATATTTAAAAAAAAATCTATATACTAATTATATATACTACTGATGCATATTAATAAGGAGCATGTAGTTATATTACATATTATCACAACCTTCCTTTTTTACATCACCTTGCCTTGTTCGAGATTTATTGTGACGATTTGGACGCCATAACACACAGGGTCACGCGACAATAAAATGATTAGTACAATTAATAGATATATTACCCGATCCGCGTTGTGAAAGATCAAAAGAAGGTAAATATTAATTAATAAAATGGAAGGAGATTAAATTTTGAATAAAAATATACGTCAATACTCAGAGTCGACTTATTTAACGTAGAAATGGAAACCTCGAACTTGTAGGTTGCATAAAGAAACGTCTAATTTAAATTATTGCTGAATTATTAAATCTTAAAACACTTAATTTTAACATTTGCTGAAATAAAAATGAAGAGAGAAATCAAAGAAAAGGACAGAGAAGTATACATATATACACAATTTTATTTACAATCACATAAAATTCGTGTTTCATAAATGTTGTTTATTTCAATATAGATTTCAGAGTAAACATTCAAATTTTAAGTTTTTCTAAAATAATATTCAATTCTCATTGGAACAGTAACATTTTTTTTTACTAGATATTTTCTTTTAATATTTATTTTAATATATCTTAATTTATTCATCCTATTCTCGTGATTTGAATTACTCACAGCACCGATCCAAATAAATAAGAGGCTTTTGGCCACAATTTCGAAAAATTCTTAATGGTATATTAGTATTCCTATTTTCATTAAAATGTATAAAATAATTAATTAAAATATATAATGTGATAATAATGTTAACTGCAATTAAATTTTTGACTACAAAACAAGTTTTGCAAGAATAATTTACACACACCATAAAAAATATTAAATCAATAGCCATAAAAATAATGGAAGTAAATATGTAAAAGTTTCTCACCCAAATATCTCTTTGGCCGGTTCTTTAATCATCAGGTGCACTAATTTTTTTTTATATAAGTTCATAGGCACGTAGAGTTCATTCGATGCACTATAGTTATTTTTTATAAGTTCAGAGGCACGTGTAGTTCATTAGATGCACTATAGTTTTTTTATATATAAGTTCACAGGCATCACAATCCGTAATTTCCTTGGGAAGCTGCTAAATCACACAAAGTTTTATAGAGATCATTCATCACGATCACGTAGTTCCGTAGTGAGCTGATGGGAGACGCACGTTTTTTTAAAGTTCGATCCTCAGTTGCGATATTAGCCAATCGTTCGGACTTTTCCGTCACTTTTCTTCTTATCATAGTAAGCTATGCACGAGAACAGATTAATTCTTCATGAAAAGGGTGAATCAAACATCCGCTCATGACAAGGGTATTTCAGATCCCTGCTATCTCCGTCAGATTCATTCTGGTGAAAATTATATGTTGCTAAGGTGCTTGTGGAGCTTTGCAGAGTCTCATGTTCGGGCATAGAGAAGATGAGTCTTAAAATTTTTCGACCTTTATGGAGGAGTGTTGCAGGACTTAATAATCAGCTCTGCTTTTTTTTTCAAAGCCCCAATTTTTTTGGAGGGCTTACTCGAACACGGGGCTATCTCTCCTATTGGATATTACTCCTGCTTCCTTATTGGTACTTCGTAATTCGCCGTACATTGGGCGTGTCTATTTTTTCTCCATTGCATAGCATTACTTTTATTGCCCCTTGTTTCTGACTTCTCATGCCACCCACTTTGAGTGTCATAAATTATCCTTCGTATGTGATATTTTTATTGCTCCATGTCGTAAATTTTGTCTTCGTTTATTATACTTCCTCTGTCATACTATGGCGTCAGTGTTGTTTACGTTACCTCTAATTGACTATTTCCAGTCTGTCTTATTTCTATTTTTATTACACTGTTTTATTTTACACATATAAATATTTACAATTTTAAATTTCAATATTGTTATAAAATAAATACAAAATTCTTGTTCCTTATTTTTTTTCAAACATACCAATACCAAACAACATACATATATATATATTTTATATATATACATATAATATTTATTTATTTAAATGTACTGTTATTTGGAGTATTTTTTTTATTTTTTTTATTTTATGTATTAATTAAGTATTCAATCAATTTAATTATTTTTATTATAATTGGATCGTGCATTAATATGTTTAATTGGTTAAATTAATAACAAACCATGTTGTATCAATTTCTATACAACAAGATTCGAACCTCACTACTCGCCATTAGAGAATTCCCTTCACCAACAATAGCCACATCTAACAATTTGGTTGTAGGCAGGGCTTAATTTCTAACAAAAAAAATACCGGAACCCTATTATTCTGCGGTACCGGTACTAACAACTGTACCATTCCCCCTCCCCCTCCTCACCTGTCACTCCAATCTTCATATTTATATTTTGTACATTATTTGCAAAATTTAAAGCATTTTAATTTTTTTTTCTTTATCAAAATAAAAACTTGTCAGGCTAGCTCAGTTTCAAATCACACAGAAATTTCACATAACTTCAAAATAACACTTTCTCGGGGTAGCTTTTTAAATATTTTTTATTTCTTCTTGGTAAGACGGCACATAACAAATAGAACATCACACGAATACATAAAATAATAAAAGCACGAATAACTTTCTACATGGTTCCACAACTCAAAACAGAACCGAACTACTGTCAACGCTGTAACGAAACACTCTCCAATTCGCAGCATTTCTCATTCGGCAAAGCTCACGCAAGCTAGTCACGTGAGTGCCGGTCGAGTCGATTTTTAAAACGGGTGGCGCGCGTTACATCCTCCCCCTCTGTTTCCGATTTACGTCTCGGAGAGGAAACAGGATGCTTTCTGGGTCTTCCTCTTTTTCTTAAGGGTGCAACTGGAATAGTTTCAGCTTCTTGAAAGGGTGACAAAGCGGAAACATGGTAAGACCCAATTCGCTCGGTAGGATTGTCCAGGCTAGCAATATCATATGTCACTAGTGACTTTTGAGTCAAAACTATGTATGGCCCATCTCTCTTAGGCATAAATTTGGCTGTTTTATTTTTACTTGCTTTGCTCACAGGATGTAGGTTAACACATACTTTATCACCAGGTGCGAAATACACTCGTCTACGATTTTTATCGTAATATTTCTTCCGCTGATCTTGTTTCATTTCAACACGTTCTTTCACACTTTTTGAAATATTTGCAAGACGTTTAAGATATGGGGTTATTTCCGGAACAAAATTGTCATTTTCCACAACAGCTCTAAAATCGTTCACCACATCATCGATTGTTCTTAATTCTCGACCAAATTGCAGATAGGCGGCAGTTTGGCCTGTTGTATCAGATTTGGCAGAGTTCATAGCAAATCTAATAAAAGGAAATTTATCAATCCAGGAAGTGTGTTCATCCCCAACAAGGATTGCTATTCGACGTTTCAAATCTCTATTTTTGTGTTCTACTGGATTGGCCTGAGGATGGTACAAAGGTGTCAATGATTGGTCTATTCCGAGAATGTAACAAACTTGTTGTAGAACGGCGCTCACAAACTGAGGGCCGTTATCACTTATGAGTCTTCTCGGGATACCATAACGAAGGAAGATCTCTTCAATCAGAGTAGTCGCACATTCTTGTGCCGTGGCAGTTGTTAAGGCAAATAGTTCGACCCACTTAGGTGCACAATCTTCTACTATAAAAATCCATCTATGCCCATCTTTACTAGGAGGCAATGGTCCAAAGAGATCAATGCTGAGGGTCTCAAACCGCTGAGCATAAGCAGGTGTTCGTAATAAACCGGCTGGTTTCTGATTTGTTGCTTTATAACGAGCGCACTCTGGGCACTTCTTCACATATTCAGAAATGTATGCTCTCATGCCTGTCCAATAATATCTTTTAGCAATTCTCTGATAAGTTCCTGCTTCACCATAATGTCCGGCTGAGGGATCGTCATGATGAAGTTTCAAAATATTTTGTCTTTCTTGTAGTGGAACGACCAGTTGCGCTTCTTCGGCATCTGATTCGGGACATTACCTATAAAGCACACCTTGATTCATCAGGAATCCTCTATCAGTCCAATTGGCGAAATCTTCGCTTTTCTGTTCGTCTTCAAAAGAATCTATGATCTTTTTAAGGTTTTCATCTTGCAACTGTGCTTCTCTGATATCTTTTGGACTTCTTGTTGGCATGTCTATGCTGACAAAATTGCATGTCTCACAGAAAGCAGATTGATGATTACAGACAGGGCGTGACAGCATGTCAGCCACATTAGATTTTCCAGGTTCATATTCTATTTTCAATAAGAACGATTGTAACTGTAGTGCCCAACGGGCTAATCTCCCCGATGGTGACTTAAGGCTCAAAAGCCATTTTAAAGGTTGGTGATCCGTTGCTACAACCACTTATTGGCCTTCCACATAGCCACGAAATTTTTCTAAGGCCCAGACGACAGCCAAAGCCTCGCGTTCTGTAGTGGAATAATTTCTTTCTGCACTTGTAAGAAGACGGCTAGCTTATTCTATGGGGTGTTCAGAGGCCTTGTCAGTACCCTGTAAAAGTACAGCACCAAGAGCATAGTTACTAGCGTCAGTACGCAGAATAAAGGGTTTAGTCCCATCCGCTTGCTTCTGCACTGGAGATGTCATGAGACATTGTTTTAGAGTTTCAAAGGCTAGTTGCTCTTGTTTACCCCATTTCCAAGTCGATTTCATTTTCGTAAGATTGCTAAGGGGTCTTAAGATATCAGCAAAATTTGATATAAATCTTCGGTACCAAGAACAGGTTTGTAGGAAAGACTGGATCTCTTTAACATTTTTGGGTGGAGGTATCGCTTTAATTGCCGATACCTTGTCTGTATTTACTTCTAGACCGTTTGGAGTTATCCAGTGTCCTAAGTACTTGACTTTCTCACAAGAGAAATGACATTTTTCACGTTTGGCATCTAACTTAAGTTCAATGAGTCTCTCGAACACAGCTGTAAGATCTGAGAGATGTTTCTCAAACGTTTCTGACAAAACGATGATGTCGTCTAGATACGATAAAGCAAGGACATCTTTAAGACCACTTCTAAATTGATCTATCAATCTTTGAATCGTGGCAGGAGCATTTTTCAGTCCAAAAGGCATCTTTAAAAAACGATAAGTTCCAAAAGGGCAGACAAATGCAGTTTTATCTTGATCTGGTGGATATACTCGAACTTGGTGATACCCAGAACGAAGATCTAAAGTTGACATGTAAGAAGTATGCTTGGCCTCATGTAAAAGGTCGTTCATTCGAGGTAATGGATATTTATCTGCTACCGTAACTGCATTCAATTTTCTATAATCTATGCATAATCTTATACTGCCATCCGGCTTTGGTATGAGAACAACCGGCGAAGCATAAGGTGATTCACATTCTTCTATGATACCTTGAGCTAGAAGATTATCTATTTCCTTCTTAAGAATTGCTTTCTTAGCAGGAGTCATCCGATAGGGTGGCACAGCAACGGGAGCACTATCACCTGTATTGATATGATGCTCTACAAACGGGATTGCCTCTCCCCCTGGTTGGAAACATTTTTCATACCTTTTCAGAAGATCATTAAGTTTGTCCCTTTCATCGGAATTTAGATTTTTACCTTCATCTTCACGTAAAGCGTACGGATTGACTTCGACCGCACCAGCTGACGTATTATTTTCATCTTCGTATTCATCTACAAAATAAAACTTTTCCTTAGATTTATCATTGAAATACCATGTTTTGTTAGCAGTATCTAACACTATGTTAGCATTATGCAAGAAATCCATACCTAAAAGAATTATATTACCCTTGGCATCTGGTAATACAATGAACTCAGTTTCGAAGACTCGGCTTTCAATCTCTACGGGCACAGTGGCAGACAAAGGGTTTCTAACTACGGTAATTCCGTCAGCTAATGTTACTTCATGAGTATGAGGGTTCAATGCAACACCAGTTTTTAAAAATAATTCATACATACGTTCTCCCGCAATAGAACGATTCGCTCCCGTATCTGCACAGACTAGCACCTTCTTATTGCAGATCGTGATAGGCACATTTGGAGCTGAAACTGCTGATGTATTTAAACTATATAGTTCAAGACGATGTGCTTGAACAGTTTGTTTTTTAACCGTAGGGCAACAATCTGGACATTTCTTCTTTATAAATCCCAATTTACCACAACCATAGCAAACAATATCCGATTCTATGCGTCGATTAGCAAACTTAGGGGAAGATCTGTCTTCTTTTGGAGGCTTATTCTGTTTCCAATTATTTTCTCGACGAGAAAACTCTTTTTTATCTTGGAGTACAACCGGATCTCCTTTAGGAAACGCAGATCTAATAATGTCATACGCATCTAATTTTTCGGCAAGGTCGACTGGCGAATTTAAATTTTCCCAATCATCTAACATATGCTGTTTGCATTCAACAGGCACACGCCTTTTCATTTGATCAGCTATGATAAGATCCTGAAGAGCTTCAAAAGACGTTACAGTTAATTCTTTAAGCCAGTTTTCAAAATAAGCTCGAAGTTCGAAACAATAATCTCGCCAAGTTATTTCCTTGGACTTGCGATGCTTAAAGAACAGCTTTCTAAACTTTTCGGCACTAATTTTAAACATTTTTAGAAGTAAATCTTTAACATGTGAAAATTTTGAAGCGTTTTCTTCCGATTCACGAGCGATAAGCGTAGAGATAGAAGATGGTACAACACTGAGTAAATACGAAACCCACAGATACTCTGGTACCTTCGAGAGCTTTATCTGACGTTCCAGGAGCACCAAAAACAAAGTTGCATCATCAGTTTCTGGCTTGAATGTAGGCAACAGCTTTTGGATATCTATCTTACTCTCCGGGTGAGACATTACCCCTGCTGCATTAACACCTACCGCTCCACTGGAAACATTTTGGCTCTGAGCCTGTAACTTGAGCTTCTCAAGCTCAAAATTCATCTCAAGTTTTTTTAACTCTAACTCTTTCGCTCTATGCTTTTCTTCTAATTCCAGTTTATGCTGTTCTAACTCTGCTACTTTTTGTTTTTCCTCTAAGTCTCGCCTGCGCTGTTCTTCTTCTCGAGTTGAAATTTGGTTTCTGACTAATTATTTTAGAAAATCAACTTCGTACGAGGGGGAGGATTTAATTTTTTCACGCAATGTGACAACTGTCATAGAGGATTGAACATCTAAATTCATTTCTAACGCAATCTGATATAAATCCTCTTTACGAGTTTTATTAAGTTCAGACATTTTAAACTTTAGCAAAACAACAAAACGAGTACCCACAAATGCCAAAAATTCGTTTAAATTATACCCCAGACGTGTGAGCTTTGCCGTCACAACTCATATAAACAAGACTTTTGTAAAGCAAAACAGTAAGGTTTAACCTTAACAAAACTCTGACTACAAAACAAAACAAACTTTAAATCCCTGCAGGTATAAATAAACAGTATGGCCATACCGCGACACTTAATCTAAACAAAATTTTAACCAATATAAAACCATTTACTGAATAGTTAACACTTACAAACAATATTATAAACAATATCAAACACATAATTGAATAATTAAATTTTCAATCAATATTATTATTATATTACGAAGACTTAATATCGGTTTCATTCAATATCACTTTAAAAGAAAATAAAGTTTCTTTTATAAACAAATAATAAATGCAAATACTTACTCATTCCGTTTTGGAAATTAATCACATTCAAGGCTTTTTCATCAATAAATCAGCAACTCAAAACTAAATACTTACGTTTAGCATTTAAATAATAACAAACACTTAAAATAAAAATAGCAATCAATTCTCTCACGAAACCAATAAAAAAAATTAAATAAATAAAGACGTATCTTTATGAGAATTGCGATAGAATTATAAATAACATTTTAACAACCTATATTTGACTGAAAACAGTTTATTTTTCCTCTTTTAAAAAGAAAAGAAAAAAAAAAGATCAACGAAAACGTAAATGAATATTTCTTTTGCTTTCTCTCGCACTCACTTTTTTTTTTATGAATCAAAATATTTTACTTAAAGCAAAGTAAAAATTAAACATACATGAACAGAATCAAAGTAAAATTTTCAGAATAATGGGTGAGGGAGGGGGGAAGGGGAAATATGCAATACAAACATGACAGGAAAATAATAGAATGAATTAAAATTTAATAATGTCAAAAATATTTAGAATTTTTAGAATATCAATAATGTTACGAAGTCAAGAATGCATTCTTTTTATTAAACAAACTATGGATCCATTCAATTTAAAATGCTTACTTGTTGAAAACATCTTGCAGAATAAATCTTGTAGAATAAACACACATATCCTAGAATTTTCTTAGGACATTAACGAAGTAATTTGCAGAACTTTACAACTTGAAAAAGAATAAGAACACATATCACATGGTGTAAAGGCGACGTATGAAAATGGCAAAGGTAACGAAACATTGCAGAACATATTTTAGACGCAGACGACGATTTATTCTGTAGAATTATAGGAACATATTTTTACACGCAACGAATCTGTAGAATATTTCAGAACATATTTCTCACGCACACGACGACTTAATCTGTAGAATTTTAGGAACATATTTCACACACTCACAACGATCGAATCTGTAGAATATTAGGAACATATTTCACTCGCACACGACCGGTCGTGCCATTTTTTTTTTTTTTTTTTTTTTTTTTTTTTTTTTAATTAATATGCTAGTTGAAACAACACTTCTTGAATAAAAATATATCATTGTTTTGTAGAATTAGGATGAGAACATTTTCCTTCGAATTCGGGGCCCGACGTTGGGTAGCCAATTGTCAGGCTAGCTCAGTTTCAAATCACACCGAAATTTCACATAACTTCAAAATAACACTTTCTCGGGGTAGCTTTTTAAATATTTTTTTATTTCTTTTTGGTAAGACGGCACATAACAAATAGAACATCAGACGAATACATAAAATAATAAAAGCACGAATAACTTTCTACATGGTTCCACAACTCAAAACAGAACCGAACTACTGTCAACGCTGTAACGAAATACTCTCCAACTCGCAGCATTTCTCATTCGGCAAAGATCACGCAAGCTAGTCACGTGAGTGCCGGTCGAGTCGATTTTTAAAACGGGTGGCGCTCGTTACAAACTTTAATTATATCTATCAGCATATACATAGCTGTCAACTATTCCACTTTTTAGTTATCTCTCCTTCCGAATACTAATCTTTGCCTAATTATAATGTTAATTGAGAATTTTGTTAGTTCTACGATTGAACATGATAAGGATTATGATTCGGAAATAGTGTTAACACAAAAAAAAAGAAAAATTCGCAGGTATGCATTTTTATTAAAAATGAAGGAAAATTACAAAAATTAATATTTATATGCTGATGAATGGAACAAAGTTTTTGAATTTCCTATAAAAGTGCATATCTTAAACTAAAATCGATTACTTACGCATAACAATCTTTTGTGATGAACCGCTGAAAATCAGATTAAATTAAAAATTTGACACCATTATCGGAAAGATTCGACGCTTTTATAGGAAAAGGGGAAATACTGCTCGATTGCTTTCTATTAGAATAACAATACATGGCAATTATACATAGTTACAAATGAAAGTGACTTCGTAGATGTGCAGACAGAGCTTTAGCATGAACAGTTTTCATGATACAAAATAAATAGAAAAATCACTGACGTGATTTTTATACTCGTACGCAATAGAACACAAAAAACCTCAAGCTGATGCTCGTTGGCTAAAAATAGGAAACATCCTTTTCAGGTTAGATATCTTTAAAAAGCATACTCGTATTTAAAAAATTAAAATTATCCTAGTGTTACAAAAGAAAATCGAACTGGAAGCAAATTCATAGTTCAGTCTCTTAGTGGCGCCTTATCAATGCGTCGCCGACATAAATTTGCAGATACTATCACTAAAATAGAAAAACATGATTTCTGTTTTTCCTTAATTTTTGATCAAAATAGCATTAAAATGATTTGAAATAGAATATAATAGTACGTAATTTTGAAGGAGGATTTTTTTTTTCTATGCATGAATAAATAAAATTTTGAATGTAAGACAGATTGAGGTCGAATCTGTCCAAGCCCAAAAACTGATATAAAAATTAAGTCATTTTTATCTCCATCTCCTATGTGTGCGACGCATTATGTCATAAATAAGTGTTTTGATAAAAAAGAATGCATAACTTGGAGATGGAAAGGAAAGGAAATGGTAATTTAGGCTTCGGTTTTGCGGAAGCGCTATTGCACTGGGCTCCGCAGCTCTGTATTTATGAGCTCCAGTGAATTCCGGCCAATATTTAAATTATTACTAAAAACAGAGAAGTACCGGAGCTGGGCTCCGGCGCATTAAGTCCTGGAGGCCAATTTGGAACATCAATTACGAAATATAACTGGATATACAGTGAAATACGTTTAACACGAAAACGCTTAACACGAAATTATATAGCGGTCCGGGCAATATACGATGCAATTTAATACATTTTTGTTCTTTTAACACGAAACAAAAATCGTTTAACACGAAAAAAAAATCGCTTTCGAGCTAAGTTGAAATTGTTTAAGTTGTTGTTTAAGTTAAAATTGGTAAATTTTGTGTTAAATCCACTGAATTTTTGATGAAAATCAGAGAATTTCGTATTTTTTGTAAATTAACTTATGTTTTATGAGCACAATGGCTGAGAAATCAGTGCGAAAACAAACTGCTATTTCGCTTCAAATGAAGATGAAGCTGCTTAATGCAGTTGATGAAAACGAAGGATGAAAACATAAATCTGCAAAGGGTTTTGCTTTACCAATTATACATTATCAACAATAATAAAAAAAAGTGATCGCATTACGTTAATGTTTGAGCGCAGTATATTTAAGCCTGAGAGAAACCCTACGAGAACTGCTAAGCAGGAAGATTTAGAGATAGCTTAACTTATTTGGTTCAAACAAGCTAGATCTCAGAATGTTGAAAAAGACACTTAAAAAAGAAGATATCTGATTTTTTCCGCCAAAAACAATATTTTGTTTACTTGCTTTTTATCCTAATGGTTGCAACTTACTAGTAGTTTAACAGGAAATCGAAATAAAATTTGATGACGTCGAAAATATTTGTGAGTTTTGTTCTTTTTTTAAGAATCTTTTAACGCAGAATTCTTTTAACACGAAAATTTTTTTCGGTCCCCCCAGTTTCGTGTTAAACGTATTTCACTGTATTCCCTTTACTCTCAACTGAAACAAAATCCGTTTGTCTATCTTCAAAGGAGCATTTATATATATACATACATATATATATATATAGCCATAATATAATTACAAAACATCATCTAATCCTATCACAATAATTAATTCAATAAATTTGATTTTTCAAAGATTAGGGATAAAAAGGAAATCTTACGTTTATTCCAGGGTAATGTACGATTCCCACTCAAATCAAAAAAATTTACATTAAAAGACAAAAAATTCACATAAAATCACCTGCACTGTCAGAAAACTCGTCAATATACACAAAATTATTCCTCATTTTTTAACAAATAATTTCCGTTCTCATAGAAAACACATTTTGTACGTAATTTTTTCCTGAAAGTCAGAAAAAAGGGTAAAAATTCCGTTCATTCCCAGCGCTCTATTAATATTAAAATCCGAATTTATTTTTATAATGAAAAACCAAAAATTGTATAAATTAAGATTTCTAATTTAATTAAAAAAGAAAAGCGCTTTCGAATTAAAAAATAAATAACAATTTCTTTTCTCATTCATTCAAAAGTATTCACAATTTATTTTTTAAAGATGAAAACATTGAATAAAGTTAAATAAAATTGAATTTTTAAAGTTGTTTATGAAAAATATTCGCATCTAAAATATATTTTAAATGAACATATTTAAACGATATTTTAATATCTTTTTATGAAAATATTTAATGAAAAAAATCGATTTTTCTCAAAAGAGAAATAAAATTCTCACCTAATAAAAATATAATATTCATATTTTACATCTTGCAATCTACTTTAAAATATTTATAATTCGTATTTTTATCATTTTTAAACACGGCCACAATCTTATTACAGGGGATATCTTCCCGAAATTAACTCCAAAATTAAAAGCTTTTTAACACTAAATCTACCGATATTTTTTTATACCTATTCCGACCGGAAGGGGTCAAATGACTCCTATATAAAAAGTTATGTATTTTACAATGTTTTTCGAAATTTATTAACCCCTTGAGGGACGGTGGGATACATTGTATCCCACCTTCGATTAATGAAGATTCGCACCAGAAAAATTTGATTAAATTTTACTTTTATAACTTTGGTGGAAAAAAGTCATAAAATTGCTTTTCCTATTTTGCAATATAAATCTGTTTGCAGATTCCAGTGTGAATTCGACATTACAGAAACACAATTACTTGCCCCTCAAAGGGTTAAAGTAAATAAATATATATATATATATATATATAATTAAGCAAAAAATTAAGAAAAAAATTAATTATTTCAAGAAATTCGAAAATGTAATAAACAAATATTGTGCAAATTTATTTTATGTTCACCACATATTTTTAAGATTATTTCGTTCTCGATATAACTTGAAATGTTCAAACTAGAATCTCACCTGGAGTAAAGTGAATTTCTAATTGCACCATCGCTCATTAACCCTTTCAGGAGCGGTGGTATGTTTATGAAACCACTTAATTTTAATACCCAAACGCCACAATGGCACCAGAATTTTGGTAAAATATTTTCCATTTAATATGTATGTGAAACATAGTCTTTTTCATATTTACAAATAAATTTGTTGGTCAGTTCAGGAGCCAATTATTCACTTCAACATTTTAGCATTGAACATGCTTTGCCCCGTGAAAGGGTTAACAAATATGATGTAATACAGTAGAATAAATGATGTAATAGCAAAAATATGCAAGTTACTAATGTTCTTACAAAATAAAACATTTATACCTTTATGATTTAACATAAATTTATTCTGGGGTCAAATGACCCCTTGCGGTAGTTAAGCCTAAAATATTTTTTTCTAGATTAAAAAAAAAAATAGTTCGGAGACATTTTATGTAATAATACTGTAGCGAAGCTTTGGGATTTCTGTACATTTGTATTGAATTATTCCGATGGCTGTAAGAGTTGATAACGATGTGAAACAATATTAACAGAACGAATTAATCCATATTGCAGATAGAGACAAGCCGAATGTTACAACTAATTCTTTATTGACCAAATCGGACACCAGGTTCGGGTAGTTTTTTTTTGCAAGGCGAGCCCTCGGCCGGAGCCGGGCGTTGGAGAGAGAGTCTCGTTACATTCTTAAGCTCCGAGCATGCCAGTTCAGAAGGAAATGCCACACTTACATTTTCTCGAAAAATGCTCGAGTATTGGCAGGAGTACATACACAATTTCGCCAAATACATATGCTATATGGCGAAATTACAGAGAGGAAGGCATGTGGTCAAAGTACGATAATTGAAATTGAATGGGGGAAGTAAAAGAGTAATAAGAAATAATTAACGCCAAATGATTACTTAGGAATTATAGCACATAAACCGCAAAAGAACATTCTATAGTGGTTTGCCACAGTTCTCATGGGATTGAAGCGGCGGAAAGGGCATGTTAATAAACTAAAGTAAAATAAAGACAGGGTTAATAACTGAAATGACTAATATCTCTTACATCTGGACGAACGGCTAAAAATGTAGAAGTAATATGTCTGACTAATTTCTGCATATCATCAAAACTAAGGCAGAAGGAGGAAAATTAGAATCCAGTTGCTAGGAGAGAAGAGGAAATTATTTCTTTTCTTTTAAATGCAGTGCGCTGCGGTTAAAATCTTACAGATACAGAAAAATGATTGCTGAACTTAAGAAGGGAAAAGAGCGCTAAAAACAGATTGAATCCGAATGCAAACAGATAATTAAATTTAAAAGATTCGAAAAAATGTAATTTTAAAGGGGGGAAAGGAGAAAGGTATTAATATTAATATGTGAAGGTAGGCGCCTTTACAAATATGATCATATATTTTAAAGTAGTGAAATATAAAGAAATTTCGTAATGTTTTAGTTTGAGAAATTCCAAAAGGGTCATTTGGCCCCTCGCGGTAGCTTTAGTGTTAAAGAAATTAATTAAACAATACCCATATGAAGCTAAGATATTCACTTCAAAGTATTTCGCTACTGCACAACCGTAGCCCAGTGGTTAGCGTACATGGCTCACAACACTAAGATAGATGGTTCGATTCCAGGTCAGCTAGTTTTATTTTTTCCTCATTTGACGTATATTTTACCTCCTGTAACGTAGAAAAAAAGAAACATATATTTGTCAAATAACCCGAAAAATCCTGGTAGCGCTGATGCTAGAAAAATTTCCGTGAATTGAGGGAAGTATTTCTGAGAGTGTCGTTTACTGGATTTTTTTTTACATTGTATCTAAAAGTTAATCTTCATTTTTCTTAAAATAACTAAATAAATAAATAGCTTATGGTAAGCTTTTCTTTTTACAATATAGTGATTAATTTAAGAAGAAGAATTTCGGAAAAAACAACAAAATTCATTTTTAAGCAAAATAAAGAAATGTCAGCTGAAAGCTTTTCTGTGAGCTTTTCTGGAGATATGAAAAATGCTTATTACAAATTGCTAACATTTATTACAAATCTAACATTATTTATTGACATAAATTAAAATGATTAGGGAAAACATTTTATCATATTACTACTTTCCCACAAAACACACTAGTCCCTTTTCTTTACTACTCTACTTGTTTAAAATTTTAGGACTATCACGTGCGGATTTAACATTCGCAGAAATTTGATCGAATTATCTTTAAATGTAAACTTTTGTAAATAAATGCATAAAAAAGTCAATAAATTCAAAACACTGTATTAACTAGTGCGTGAAGGAATTTTCACATTGTCATTAATATAAAAGGTTATAAACAAGCATAAAATTACTTAAAAGGTGCTAAAATTTATAAAGATATTAGTGTACCACGAGATCTTTGGAACGCACACGCGTTCATTTTCAAGGGAAAAAAGGTGACTGATTGGAATACAAGAAAAACACACATAAATTAAGATGAAATAGTACGCATGTAATAATGTTAGAACTTATTTAAAGAGGCCTTTCAATCAGCAAAATCCCAATTTCAGAGCTATTAAAAGATTGAAATCTAAGAAGGACATTACAGTCATACAGACAGATAAAACAAATAAATTAGCTGTTTTAAATACTAATGATTATTTAAGTAAAATGGAGGCTTGTATTGATAATATGGATTGCATTGGGCTAAAAAAGGATCCAAATGATAATATTGCTAGGAAGGATAAGATTCTAATTAATAAAGGCAAGTGGCCTAGGGAAATTAAAGTTAAATTGTATCATAATGAAACTGCCGTTATTCCACGTTTAATTGGTCGTCTTAAAGACCATAAAGAAGACACCACCCCTCCGCCCCATTGTAACTAAACATTATGCTCTTACCTATATTGAAAAGCCTTTGTTCCAAATTTAAAGACTATTCTCCCATCCTCTGATTATGTTATAAATTCAACTGCTGATTTTTTTTAAAGGATAAAAGATATTTTAATCAACCATAATAGCATTCTCTCTAGTCTGGACATTGTCTCTATTTATCCTTCTATATATATTAATGAAATTGTTAAGATAACTGAAACATCTATTGACAATAACCCAAATTTTCATCAAGATATTTCTACCACGTTAAAGTCAGCAATTAACGTGATTACACAAAATAATGTGTTCGTTTTTAACAGTAAATATTGCAAACAACAAAATGGTGCTCCAGTGAGAATTCCCATTTCACGATACTCAGCCGAATTAAAACTTAGACCCTTAGAAACTGAGATTATGGAAAATTTTGAAATCAAACCATCTGTTTGGATTAGGTATGTTGACGACATTTTCATAATTTGGGGTCAGGATTTTCTGTCTTCAGATAATTTTCTATTAAAACTTAATGAGTAGGATTCAAGGATAAAGTTTACTTTAGAGATTGAGAAAGAATGTACTTTACCCTTTCTTGATGTTAAATTGATAAAGAACAGTTATGAAAATAAATTAGAGCATACCGTTTACAGAAAACAATGCAGATCTAACAATACTATTTCTTTTGATTGTAACTCACTTTTTTCTTATAAAATTGCTGCCTACAGGTTTTGCGTTAAACGTGCCATCAAAGTTTGTATGGATAAATATGTAGAAAATGAGATTAGTTATATTAAACAGATTGCTATTGAGAATGGTTTCCCTCCTAAATACATTAATAGGCTTTTCGATCAAGCAAAACAAACAAGATAGAAAAACGATTTAAATTTGAACAAGTTTTTTTTTTCACGTTTGAATATATACCACAACTTTATGAAAGATTGAGATATGCATTACTAAAGTATAATATTAATTTAATAGCTAAACCTCCAGCAAAATTGAAAAATTTGATTCGTAGTAAAATTGATCCAGTTCTAAATGGTGAGAAAGCAGGAGTTTACATAATCCCATTCAGCACAGAACATCAAAAAAGTTTTTTTTTTTTTTTTATCGGCATGACATCTCGAAAATTTAAAGAAAGGCTAAAAGAGCATTTATCTGATATCAAGTTTAACAAAGTACAGCTTTATCCAGATTGCATCAGAAAGGAAATATTAAAATAAACTTCGAAAAAAACTAAAATTATCATTCCTATATCTAACCATTACTCTTGGATAGTCCGTGAATCTATTGAGATTTTGTTTAGAAATGATACTGTCTATAACGATGTCATTTCGTATAATATTCCCGCTATTTGATTTAACATTCTAGGTATTTCGAGATATTCTGAAAACATGACTTAATCTTTTCACCTCCCCCCTTCTTTTTGGAGTAATGGACTGAATCTCGCTTGCACAAGCGTACAATTTCTAGTTTTACGTGTATTTTTCTTGTATTCCAGTCAGCCACAATTTTTCCTTCGAAAATGAACGCGTGTGAGTTCGAAAGATCTCGGGATATACTAACATCTTTATAAATTTTAGCATCTTTTAAGTAATTTTATGTTTTTTTTAACTTTTTATTAAAAAAAAGTCAGCTAAGCAAAATATATATATGCATATATGATGCTTTAATTTGGAAGCTAACAAACTTTACCTGTATAATGTAAGAAAGTTCTATTTAGATACAATGGAAATAAAAACTAAAATCCATTGTTAACAGTAATATACAGAGCGATAATGCACATAACAGCTCATAATATACAGGTGCGTCCATAAAAGAAATGTCCCAGTTTCAATGGTATATTACAACAGTTTAATTTAAACGATTTACAACAAATCCTGCAAATTATACATAAAACTGAAGGTAAACTAAACTACTTATTTTTTTTTTTTTTTACAGATGTTCAATATGTGCACCTTTAGTTATACGACACGCATTCAACCTAAAGTCCAGTTCTTCCCACACTTCGGTTAACAAATCCAGAGTAAATGGAAGCAATTACCTCTTCAATTCTGTGTCTCAACTCTAGCAAACCATTAAGTAGCAGTAGGTAGACACGATCTTGTATAAAGCCCCAAAGGAAAAAATCGCATGATGTTATGTCAGGGGAACGTGGAGGGCAGTGAAAAAGAGCTCTGTCGCCTCGACCATCGCGACCGATCCAACGGTCAAGGACTAGAGATCAAACGCTGTCGTACAAAGAGATTCAAATGGAGAGGGGCTCCATCCTATATCCAAATAAAGTTTACTGGTTTATTCCTCTGCTAATTGGGAAAAAGCCATTCTGTCAGGAGCTCAGGAGTCGCCATTTTGCGTCTGTGGTACTGCAAGCGAGTAAATAACAAAGCAATACTCGTGCATGTGCTAAAACCGTTTATGTTACTCTTTATTTGTGGCCTTGAACCAACACTCTACATACAACGCTTAGAGTTGATACTAATAAAATTTATAACTAGGACATCCTTTTAGGGACACCGTTTATTATTTTCTTCTAAACAAATGCTTTCACTTTTGCTACGGATGCAATCTTTACTAATCTTTCTCTGTTCATCATTCATAAATCCTATTAAGGCTTAATGAATTTTTAATAAATTGAAAACTATTCACTATATAAACTGTACCTGGAAAAAACAATTATGGAGTAATGAAAGAAAGTTTGGTAATTTATTAATGCAGATGTATTTAATCTCGATTTCCTGAAATATATTTCTATACGTTTAGCTGAAGACAAATACAGAAATTAGTTTTCTGGATATGTCTTGTTTCGTATTTTTTTTTTTATTTACAATTTCCTCTTACTTTTCCTTTGATTAATTAACAAAGTTGTGAAGAGTAAAATAGGACTTCAGCCATAACTGTTAATCTTCTTATTTAATTGAATTCATTAGTTACTTCGGGAAATCATGAAGTATTGCTAGAAATCGTACTTTTCTAATGATTGCAATATTACAGAATATGAATCAAATCTTTGATTTGAAATTCTTTTTAAGGAACGCAGTGCCTGTTAAACTATTTTTTCAATTTTGAATAATATTGTAACAACCGTGGTGGCATTATATTTAATATTATAAAATATAATTTTTTTTTATCTTTAGCTTATTTAAATTTTTAAAAAAATATATTTTTTTTTAATCCTGACCATTTTTTTTTTTTTAAATATAAATGTTTTTGCTTGGGCTATTTTTCCACAGCAATGCAACATTACAGAATATGAGTCAAATCTTTGATTTGGATTTTTTTTAAGGAGAGTTTTGCCTATAGAAAACGAAAAAAAAGGGAGGGAGGGAGGGAGGTAGCAATTTTTTTCCTGGAAAAGGAAAGGAGATTTTAGATCTGGGTTTTTTGCATGTTATTTGTTATCATGTGAAGAACATTTTTAAAAAAATTAATAAAAGAATGATGATGTGGCTGCAGTTGCGTTGGTGGAGATGCCCTGGGTGGATGTTCTAGCGTGGGCGTCGTGCACTTCCAATCGGGTGGGATCCGATTGATCGCCAGAGTCGTCTGAAATCAATTTTTCGGGAAATTTTGTTAAGGATTGAATTTTTGTTAAGGATTATGAAAATAGATAATATTGTCTGGAGCTATAAAAACTTTGCGATCAAAAAATTGAAAATCAACAAAGTGGCAGCGATTTGAAAAAAAGGTCTATTTCTGACCTCTTTTTTCGTAGTTTGGCGTGCTTCGAAAAATATTTATTTTTTTTATAAAAGTGGCTGAAAGTGGTCCGGTACATTATATCACCTTTAATTTTAAAAAATTAGCAAGATCGGTTTAATAGTTTTTGCGTTCTGATCCCACCCAGTTTGAAAAAATTCATTTTTCGTAAAATGCGTTTAAAGTGCTCCAAAACAGTATAAACCTAAGGACGCGTTGCGCTAAAGCATTAAATAACTACGAAAGTACTTCGAGTTCAGCCAAATCGTTGTACACGGATTATTTACAGATTATAGGGAATAGATTAATTTTAAAAAAGAAAAATCGATTTTCTTTTTAAACTGAAAAAGAGCAAATCCCCCCCTTAATGTACAAAATTTTGGATGAAAAGTCCAGTTCACACAGTTAAAATTTTGGAAAGAACAGGGTTGTTATTTCTTTTAACATCACCCTTATGTAAATATTATGCACAATAAAAAAATTATTAATATAATATCAGCTGAAATGTCTTACGTTTTATCTTTGACAATGTGTAAGAAAATTATCTCGCACACAGTTTACCCAATACATATGATTATGTCTTAGAGAAAAATGGTAAATATTTCCCATGTTAAAAATTTCACTGTGAAATTACAAGGAATCTACTGGTAATGAATTGTCTTAAGTCTTATCTAAAATTACATAGATTAGAAAAACAGAGATTCTGTTAAATAACAGAGAAGTTATTCGGTAAATTTACAATAGATTCTTTAAATTAACATCATTAAAAATATACAAGACTCTGTAAATTTATTTATTTTTAATAATAATATAATAATTTGATTATATTTCGAAATTAGTGAATTTTAGAACTTTAAAGAATTAGAATTTTTCGAGTAAATTTGAACAGCGGTATCATTTATTTTTTTACGCACTTTGTTTCTAGCCGGCCTGGGGTTTGAACCCGAGACCTCTGGATTGGGAAAGAACACCTTACTGAGTAAGCTATAGGAGGTGATGTTGTTGTACACATAGGATGTTTTTTATGATTCAGCAGGGAAAAATCTATTTTTATTTATTTAGAACCGATACATAATACCTATTATTTTTTTAATCAATTTTAATTTTTTAAACCTTTATTTACGGAATTATTTATCAAGAAATTGCTTCACCTGAATAATTATCTTCTTTAATATATGAAAATATTCTGGAATTTTTAAATAATAATAATGTGAAATTTAGGTATTTGTTCATTAAAACTGATTAAATATATCGGTACTTTTTTTTTGTAAAATATTTACAAAAATAATCAGTTTAATTAACCACAAATACTCTTATGGAAATAACCCAATTCTTATAAAAGCAATGTATTTAAATGTATTATGATCCTCTCTGTAAATGGAAAGGCTTTTCCAGTTGAAAATATTTCATATAACTTTTTTTTCTTTAAAGAAAAACTATACCTATGAAAATGATTAAAAAAACTACCACTTTTTGAAAATATTTAGCTTCGACTGTTTATCTACTCTATCTAAATTTGTTTGAGCATGGTATATTGGGTAGAAAGAAGAAAAACTTTTATTAATAGACAGAGTAAATAAATTTTATATTAAATTTTCTTCAATGGTACATAAAAATACAGTCAGTGCATAAAGGGTTAACTAATTTAAGTAATAAATTTAAAAAATCAAAGAATTTTTTTTATTAAAAAAAATTAATTTAATTCCTTTTTATACAACAATAATGGTTTAGAGAATTTATTTTTTAATGGGCTAATATTTTTTAAAGAATTTTTTAGTAAGAAATAAAGAGAAAAATAAACAGAAAAGATGCAATTTATTATTTTAAAGTGACTTTTTACGTTTTCATTATTTTATTCATTTTGTGTAATATGTTTTTAGAAGATTAATATATTTTTAAAACGCATTTGCCAATGAAATAATAATAATAATAATAATAATAATAATAATAATAATAATAATAATAATAGCTTTGAAATAACACTACGTAATTTATTTTTAATATTACCAAGTTTCTGGCATATGTTGAAGGAAACAACTACAAAATGATAGTCGATTAAAATCCCCACTAACTCCGAGGAGTCGAATTTTCACTTTCTAAAATATTCCAATTAAAAAAATAATAATAATAATAATTAAACTTTCTTTTTTAATATTTCTAATAAAATTGCAAAAGAATTATAAAAGTGTGTATTTTGAATTACAAGTTTTAACAAAGATAAAAAATATCTTTAAGCAAAGATAAAAAAAAAAAAATTCCTACAGGGAATTAGACACAAGATAAGAGAAATGTCTGTAAAACGATGACCGAGAAACTCAATTGAATGCATTTCACCAAGAACTACTGTAAATTTTCAGAGAGTCTCGGTTTTTTTCTGCGTTTTTACAGAAATTTTTAACCGTGTATTTTAGGTTAAAGTAAAATGATTTACAATATTAGTTCATATTCGAATATTAAAGTTTTTTTTATTATTATTATTCATACTTTTTTAACTAAAAATTTTTATTAACTAAATTAAAAATAGCATTATTTCTTTACAGTACTTGTGAAACTTATAATGCACATTCGATCATATAATCATTTATTAATGCTACTTAAATTTCTTTTTCATGAAATTATAATTTCATCCCATAGATTCTTGCTGTAAATGGAATAAATTTGAAAAAGCATACAAAAAATGCTGATTATTTCAAATATTTAACCAACACTTTTGTAATGGCTTTCAAATAAGTTAAACATTAAGCACGAACAAATATCTTTTGTGAAAAAAATCCTCTTTTTTAAATAAACAGCTTCACAAAACCTAATCTAAAAAGAATGTTTATAGAAAAAATATATATTTAAAGGGGGAAAAAGTGCTGATAAAAATTAATTTTCGCGATTAAAGATTATGAACACAAACTATGCTGGAAAAAAATCCAATAATTAGAGGGGTAAATTTAGCAATTAATCTGCTCAACGTGATTCTATTGATCTCAGAAAAATATTTTTCTTATTTTTTTAATTAGATTATTACCTTTAGTTATTCTTTATGATACTGTTGCTATTACATATGATGCATGTCCGTATTTATTCTTTACGATACACGTGCATTAAAGACATAGAATTGAAAAAAATATTTATTTTAAAAAATAATAAAAACATTTCTTGATATAAACATGATTTGCCGCGTTAGATAAAAGTGGAAAATAAAACGTATATCTAACGTATCCTTAAAAGTATGCTAGGCATTGTATCATGTTATCTATATTATAAAGGACAAACATATCTGTGCGTAACGCATACGTCATTTTGCGAATGGCAACACTTTGAAATTTGAAATGAAAATTCGGTTTTACAATTTTCGTTACTACAATTTTTTAAATTTCTAAATATCGCACACCTTTAATTTTTACACAGTCATATAGAGAAAAAAATGTACTTTTAAATGCAATTTGTTTGAAAGCTGTATCGCAATTTAATTTTGAGATATTAATTTTTTTGTAGATTTTAATACATTTTTTGTAATTGTGGCAACTGTACTCCATTTCTGTTGAAAGTCATCGAGGGTTGAAAGCAGAGGGAAAATAATCACGTAGGAAAGAAAATAATATATTGCTGTACCTTTTTGTTGCCATTTTCACATAAAAACTGAAATAAAAAATGAAATTAAAATGCGTGCTATGTCAGCGATTTTTTAAATTTCTAAATATAGCACATTAATTTTTTTGTAGATTTTAATACATTTTTTGTAATTGTGGCAACTGTACTCCATTTCTGTTGAAAGTCATCGAGGGTTGAAAGCAGAGGGAAAATAATCACGTAGGAAAGAAAATAATATATTGCTGTACCTTTTTGTTGCCATTTTCACATAAAAACTGAAATAAAAAATGAAATTAAAATGCGTGCTATGTCAGCGATTTTTTAAATTTCTAAATATAGCACATTTTCAATTTTAACACCGTCAAATAGAAAAAAAAATAAACTTTCAAATGTAATTTGTTTAAAAATTGTATCTTAATTAACTGAGTTATTATGGTTTTTAAAATAACTAATTTAAATAATAACTTTAATTTTTTTTAACCATTTGGGAAAATGGTTATTGTTCTCTGTCAGGGTAGGAAATCAAAAACATATCTGAGGCGTTTTCTGATTGGTCTATACAGTAATCTGTATTTCCCTTTACTTGCAACAGAGATGGATACTTCTGTTGCCACTAGTACAAAAAAGTAGTAAAAACTACCAAAAAAAATAATAACTCAGAAACAAATTGAGATACAGCTTTCAAACTAATTGCATTTAAAAGTATACATTTTTTTTTTCCTATACGACGGTGTAAAAAGTAATATTGTGGGATGTTTAGAAGTTTAAGAATGAAATTTCATTTAAAATGGGTCGTCAGATTTCTTCGACGATGGAAAAGCCTTTTCTCGAACAGCCAATGAAATGCTTGGATAATACGTAAGTTTCAGGTGGATAATACGTAAGTTTCAGGAAATCTGACGAGTCGCAGGCGATTTTTGTCGCTTGCAATTTTTACGTGTAATAACACTATTAATGTTTAATTCATGGCGTACGTAATGTATGATCAACTCCGTGCGATTTTTTATGTCTTAAATTTTAGTCTTTGAAAAAATCATTTTCCAAATGGTCGTTGTAATTTGTTAAATTCCATTTTTTTAACACTTTCCAACACGGCTGGAAAGTGTTTATGTTTTCGGTTTGTCTGTTTGCCGTCTACCGTCTGTCCATGTTCAAACTCTCATAAATATACTCAGATTGCAATATAATTGATGTACGTTTTTTTTTTTTTTTTTTTTTTTTTTTTTTTTTTCTCAATCTTTTACCAAATCGGAAGATTCTGATAGAGAAATTAAGAACTCGGTATTTTTATGTTAGTCGGGCACGGGTGATAAATCGCCAAACATTGTACCCGTCAATTTTTTTTCCTATTTCATTAATTTAGATTAAAATATAATCCTTTCACTCATTTTATTTAAAATGGATAACTTTAATTTAAAACTGAAACATAAAATTCATGACTTTCATTAAAAAAAAAAAAAATAAATAAGAAGAAGAAAAAGAATAAATAATACCATAAACCATTTAATTTCAACATCAAAGCATTGTTTTAATTTACCCCTCGAAAAATAAAAAATGCTGCTGGCGAGTTAAAAAATGCTATTGGCGAGAATTGCGCCCAGCTAACATAAAAGTACGAACTCTTTGCGATCGTGGCAACTTTTATGTAGTTTTATTCGAGAAAAAATATTTTGATTAAATAGGTAGCCAGAAAATACGTTGCCAAATTTCTTTTCTCGCCATGGGTCTTTTTGTCTATCCCGCCAAGTACCTATACTGGAAAAGTACCTTTATTTATTTATTTATTTACTGTATTTTAAATGAGATAAATAAAAGACGGCACAGATGTCATATACGCACCACGTTGGCGTGATTTTTTTTTTTTTTACGCCCATGTTATATACGCACCGGGGTACTTAACTGGCGCCAAAGTGTCGTTATTTTGCTTGATATGGAAACCCGGATGTTGTTTATTTATTAATAAATAGTTTATTTACTTTTATTTATTTATTTTTAATTATGTAAATTGTTTTGTTCTATAGTTATTACTTGAACATTTTTTATTTATTGTTATTCCCTTTTATAAAATATTACACAATAACCAATGAGATGCATTTCATTCGGGCGTTGCCATTAAACAATTAACAAATATTCACGATTTCTGTGCCACGTACGATAGTGTAATATATATATGGATTTTCAAGCATGAATTATTTTTTAATTTATCTCTATCACGTATAGCTCGATTACGAAAGATTAGTCCGCTTGCTCTTAAAACAATGTAAAAAGTTCAGCATTTGTTTCCGTCTAATATCCCCGTAAAAAATTTAAAACTTCCTCTATAGAAAAATAAATAAAATAATGTAAATAAGAAACAAATTTAACAAACATGTGATTGAACAACGCGCTTAAAACACTGAAACGATAGGAAAGACTGCCGTAAGTCGCAAAATCTTGGGCTTATAACTCCTGGCATGTGGTGGCATGTGAAAGTATCGCTTTTAATAAATTTAAAACATTATTTGATTGCATAATTGATATTTTTCATATAAAAATTCTTTTTGATGTTAGTGGGCAATGTGTATCACATGTAAAAAAAAAAAAAAATAGTTTTCAAAAAAAAAAAAAAAGAATGGTTTTCACCTATACTCTGTAACCCGAGGAGCTCGGGTTCGATCCCCTAGTTCAAATAATGTTACAACTTTTTTCTTTCTTTCTTTCTTTTTTTTTTTTTTTTTTTTTTTTTTTTTACATTTTATTTATTGATTAATTTTTTTTTTCTTTTGTCTCATCTACTTTATCTTAGTTTTATTTTATTTTTACATTTGGAGATTAAGCAAAAGAAATAGCGTCAGAAACGTTTTAAAAACTGAAAACTGGTGTATTTCATGTTTGTATAGAACAAGTCATTCTTAAATGAGATAGAAAAGCAATATCACTTAAAGAGCCTCCTACTAAAGCTACCTGTGAGTGGATATGAAATTAACTAAATTGTGATCATCGGCAATTTATTGCACTAGATGTTTACAGGATAATTTTGAATGAAAAAAAATCTTTACCAGAAAACAAATCGAGGACCAAAACATTATATAGTAATAGAAGATACCTTAAAATAAATTTGTTCATGATCATGATACCTAGGAAGTAATTAAATTATGTGCTGCGATGAAGTTTTACCCCAGAGTTGTGATAACAGTCAACAGTCAATTAAAGCATCAAGCAAAGAAATAAATGTGGTATGCTTGCGCCATCTATTGACGACTCCCCACAACTCGATCAAAAAAACTTATTCCTTGGCTCCAGACTGAGTTTACAGTTCAATGTGCACCAAAAAACTTCTTTATATCATCGATAAATATCATCGACATTATTTTAAAAGGTTATTCGTATTTGATAAAATGGGAAAGTTTTATTTACTCTCTTAGAACACCATACTTTTTTTTTTGTTATTATTTATTAATACAGAAGAAAGTTGGTTATCTGTTAATTGCGTAATTAGTTCTTAAAATTTCGTAATGTTTTATGCTTCGTAATGTTAAATGTAATTTATTTTCAAATTTTAAAGTAAACTCTCATTTTTAATTTATGTTGCATAATACCGATTGATATGTTTGAAAAAAATATAAAAATAATATGCAGTCAGAGGTTGTTTTTTCTTTCTAAATGAAACAAATCCATTAAAATTTAAAGAAAAAAGTTTTAAGCTAAATACACATTTACCTGTCCATAATTGCCGAAACGGCAGTGGAGGCTTAATGTGGAGACACGAAAATCTTTGGTTTCCGTTAGTCAGTTAGTCTGTTCCGCTATAACTGCCGCAAAAAGCATCCGTTTAACTTGAAATTAAGTGAGTATGTGGGTGAGGTACCCGGAATTAGCTGTATAGTTTTTTGGTATATTTTGTTCATTCGTTCGGAAAATATAGAATATTTTATTTATCACAATAATGCTTTTCTATGGCAATTCAGACGATTTTTCCACTTTTATTTGTTGAAAGGAAATGGCTCGTATCATTGAAGGATTTAAATGGTAAATTATGAACGATGAAATTTTCTAATTGGAATATGGTTCAGGCAATAGAGACCGTATAGGGACACTACCTAGCAAAATTAATGGAAGTTCTGGAAATAGGCTTACTTTATGTTTTTTGGGTCGCTGAATCCGAATTTGTAACTTCCCACCAAAATTTCCGCCAGCAACACCCCCAAATTTTGGTAAAATGCCCCCCAAAAAAGGTTTTTATTTAAAAAATCAATCTTTTTATTGTTTTAGGGAAAAAGTATCTAGAAATTCAGAAAGTAGACAAAATTTGCAACAAATTAGATACATGACATTATGACTCAGGAGGAAGGGGGAGGGGGATCTGCCTCGGAACATGCGCCGCGGTGCTGCGTGGACTAAGTTGTGCAATTCCACTTAACCACTCACACGTTTACATTCGCCCTCCCATCTCCCCTCCCAACTTCCTCTATAAGGTTTACTTTAAGTTTTTTGTGTCGCTGAATCCGAATTTTTAACTTACCCCCAAAATTCCCCCCCGAACCCCCCAAAATAGTTGTTTTTAACTTAAATTTCTTATTGTTTTAGGGGGAAAGCATTACGAAATTCAGAAACTAGACAAAATTTGCAACAAATAGGATATGTGACATTATGACGTAGGATAAACGGGGAGAGAGGGGGCTGCGTCGGAACATTCCTCGCGCTCTTTTCTCACAAACCAATTTTTTTCAAAAAATCAGTTTTTTGAGGGGTTGCCGGGTGAAATTTTGTTGGGAAGTTACAAATTCGGATTCAGCGACCCAAAAAACATAAAGTGAGTTGAAATCCAGAACTAGTATTAATTTTTCCAGGTAAAATCCCCTATTGCCTGAACTTCATAACTTAGTGCACGTAGCGCCGCAGTGCATGTTCAGAGGCAGCCCTCTCCCTCCCCGTTCATCCTACGCCATAATGTCATACATCCTATTTGTTGCAAATTTTGTCTAGTTTCTGAATTTCGTAATGCTTTTCCCGTAAAACAGTAAGAAATTTAAGTTAAAAACAACTATTTTGGGGGTTCGGGGGGGAATTTTGGGGGTAAGTTAAAAATTTGGATTCAGCGACCCAAAAAACTTAAAGTAAACCTTATAGAGAAAGTTCGCTGGGGAGATGGGAGGGCGAATGTAAACGTGTGAGTGGTTAAGTGGAATTGCGCAACTTAGTCCACGCAGCACCGCGGCGCATGTTCCGAGGCAGATCCCCCCCTTCCCCTTCATGCTAAGTCATAATGTCATGTATCTAATTTGTTGCAAATTTTGTCTACTTTCTTAATTTCTAGATACTTTTTCCATAAAATAAAAAAAGTTGATTTTTTTTAATAAAAACCTTTTTTGGGGGGAGGCATTTTACCAAAATTGGGGGGGGGGGTTGCCGGGGGAAGATTTGTTGGGAAAATACGAATTCGGATTCAGCGACACAAAAAACATAAAGTAAGCCTATTTCTAGAACTTCCATTAATTTTGCCAGGTAAAATCCTCTATTGCCTGGACTAATAATACATTACTCATATTAGTTCTCTATTCATTTGTCAGAGTTTTTAAATTCGGTGTATAACTTATGGAGGGATTTTATATATGCGTTCCAATAATATAAAATATTTTCTTTTATAAATTTATTTCTTTAAATGTACACATTTAATTGTTTTAATTTTCTTTTAACTGTTGCCTAGCAACGGAATTACACCTAAAAATATCGTAGATGTGAAAGTATGTGTAATTGTTTGAAGTCAAATGAACGTCAAAAAGGTATGAATTAATGCTTTTTTGTCTTTACAAAATATAGATGGATTTTATCCCAGAAATAAAGGCAGGCTATGTTCTATTTATTTTGTTGAAATATATTTCTTATAAATTAAAAAGTTCATTATTTTCATAAGGAATAAATTAACATTTTTCTATAAAATTTAACAATCTTTTTTTTTTTACCGTTGCCAAGAAAATCAGATCCCGGAATAATAATGTACCCCAAACAGTTAATTTTGATTTGAAAGATTTTCATGTGCAAGAGGAAAATGAAATAAACAATAGACATGAATATATACGTCTCCATATTGGAAATAAAACGAAAATACGAAAAGAAGATGAATTTAACCTCATGTCTCAAAAACAAAACGAATATGCTTTGAGGTTGAAATAAAAGGGCCTTGTGTTATGATATAATTCTTAATTTTAAAAAAAAATTACCAATATCTCACGGTTTATCGTCTGCACACGAATAACAGAAATGTATAATTTTTAATCGAAAATTTCAATAAGGAAAAAACTTTTGAAAAGCAAATAGATAGCAAATGTCAAAATTATGCACCAAAAAATTATCTCTGTCGAAAATGACGTCATTGTATCGGGAAATAAATATTTTCATTTTTAAAAGCGAAAACATTAACTAGACTGCCTGAAAAAATATTTTTCGACAAGTGTTACTTCCTACTGCAGACACATTTCAGAAAATATGAATGAAAATTATTTTATTTTTAAAAGGAAATTACTCTTTCGTTCATAAAACCTAAACTTTTAATATAATTGCGTGAATGTAAATTATTTTCTGTTCACTGGTATTAAAAATAAGGCTCGGGAGTGCAAAAATCAATCTAAGATTTACGATAACCACTAGCACAATGAAAAAAAAAGTTACATATGGAAATTTAATGAGACCACGGGAGATTCATGGGGGGGGGGGCGGAGCCCCCCTGAAGAAATCTACTTTTTTATTTAAAAAATACCAGAATTAGCAGCTCATGAAAATTTCAGAATATCCTTACATAATGTTTTTAAATTAACGCCTCTAATGCCTGAAAACTTCGTATTTTTTATTCTTATAAATAACTAGCCGCCTTCGCCCGCTACGCTGGTCGGTTTTTCTAAAAAAAATCTTGAATGAAACAAAATATATCTGTGAATTTGATCATGCGTTTTAAAGCTATATGGACATTTACCTGGTGTATCCAACCGAATTGCTGAAAGCAATATGAATGTCATTACGCTATTATATCTTTTATTTAGTCATACAAAATTTAGACTGTTAAGGATCAATTTCTTTAGTTGATCTGTTAGTGTAGGATTCGGTAAAGAACAATAGAACAATATGTAATATACTAAAAGCGTTCATGAAAAATTATCAATGCAAGTCTCATCAGAATCCGTTAATTGGACTTATTGAAAAGGCTGATCGTTCATAATAATTGGGTTCGCCTGATTCTAGAACTTTCATCTATAATTCTACAATCAAGCAACCTAACAACCAAGCAACAGCAAATGATATGTGCTTTATACTAAAACATTCACTGAAAAATTAACTAACCGATCAAGTTACATCGAAATCCACTTAGCAGAATCTTTTAAACTGGAAAATATACCGAAACCTTCCCTAAAAATGATCTAATTAACAGTTTAAATCCCATAAAAATTCATTCAGTGGAACCTTTAAAAAAAGCAAATCTTTCAAAATTGGGTTCAACTGATTTAGAACTTTCCCCATAATTATTTAACTAAGCAACGTAGAACGTTATGTTTTATAGTTACATTTTTCGTGAAAAATTATCTAACTAACAATGTAAGTACCGTCAAAATCTATTCAGCAGAACTCAGAGGTAGGGGTAGGTATATACTGCATCACTTCTGAATTTTTTAAGGAACTCAGATCAACTTCCATAACTATAGCATATATACTCTCTAGTATACCCTATCTCCGTAGCGTATATCTTCCAATTTTCTTTACTGTACCACTGAGAACTTTTTCCGCATAGCTCCGTAACTAAACAACACTGAATGATATGATAAATATAGAAAAAATCCCAGAAATATTATCCAACTTACAGTGCATTTAATTAGTTGACTTGAAATCTTTCATAATCGAGTTCACCTAATTTTAGAACTCCCGAAGCAACTTAGAATGGTGGTTTTTACATTAAACCATTTATAAACCAAATTTACTACTTAACAGTGTAAGTTCTACAAAATTTTATTCAGTAGAATCTGGGTTATAGTCATATTTGCAATATTTATTGTTCATTAAACCTTTTTTCTTTACATTTGAAATAAAATCAGTAACTGTTTTGGCATTTCCCTGCTATGCCATCACCATTGTTACCAAGCGTAATAGTTGACACAAAAATAAAATGATGCATTTGAAAAAAAAATTGTTGATAAAAAAATGAGCATTTAAAAAATATAAATTTCGAAAATTACAGACCTACCATTTTTTAAATCAATAAAAATAATGGTACTACTTGGTTATCCCGCGGATCAAAAATCTATTGCCAAACTATAAGATTAAATGCCAATAATGATTGATCGTAAATGTCACATTCACTTGACTTTAAGCAAATTACACGTATTTACGTCATCAGGTGATTTTTATTTCGACGTTTTAAATGTATTGTTATTAATGTTATGCTAATTTATTTCTTCTTTCGTTATTTAAAATAAAAATTATGTCAATTTGTATAATTTAGCTAGTGGTTTGGCGATTTGTATAATTTGGAGAAATTGGTCAACGGGTACCAGAATAAATACTTAAAATATAAGATTAAATAAATATTTTGCAAGTAATAAAATATAGTCAATTTAAACTGCAGTCTTGAAATTGTAAATGCCTTTTACTACTGGAGCATGGCGTACGTAATACGCATGTCTCACATTGGAGAAAACATTTCATTCTTTCAATGAAGACATTCATGGTTTTTTTGAACAAAACATTTTTATATGTAAATTCCTAACTTCTGAAATAATTTTATTGTAGCTTCCTCATCATCAGATAACTGCGAAATGGTAAAATCTATATTAGTATCAGTAATAAATATTTTCTATTCAAAAAATAACAAATTAAAAAGTTTTCGAGATTATGATGTAATAAAATAAATTCCATCATTAAAAATTCCTGCATAAAACTATTCACGTTCAATAATTAACAAATCTTAATGTGTGGCACGGTTTGCAATAAAAATCGTTTGCACGATTAGGGTTGAAATAAATGGCGCGAGATACCATACATTTTGGCATGGTATCGCGACGAAAATTAGAACGAAAAAGTACCACAAGTTTTTTTTATTATTATTTAGTTTTAGTTTTTGAGGCGTTTGAATTATTTTTTCTAATTGACGAAGTTGTTTTTATTTATCCAAAAGGATTGGTTAAAAAATTATTCAATTAGAATTTTTTCCCTTTCTATAGTAACAGAATGAAAAGAATGAGTTTTCAGAAATTATTACTTGAAAAATTCAGGTTTTGCCGCCAAAGACATCGCCAAATTAGAAAAATATGAAATATCTATCGAAGTATTGGGCTTAAAAGAATTTAGTTAGTACCATTCGATTCAGCATACAAAAATACACCAAAATATGTTATCAGTTTAAAAATAATTATAAAATCAGATTTTTAAGGAATTTTTTTTAAGTTCGTTCTCTTTTTTACCCCCTTTAGGAGTGGAATTTTGGAAAATCCTTTCTTAGCGGCACTCTATATCATAAGAAGTATTTTTACCCCGATTTTCAAGATTTTAGGTTCAGTAGTTTTGGCTGCGCGTTGATTAATACAAAATCCAGACTTTCTTTTATATATATAGACTAGCAAACCCCGCGGCTTTGCTCGCGTAATATTTGAAATATGCCAAGTGATATTTATATGTCTAATTTTTATTAAAAGGTACTAACTAAATTTTAATTTTATTAAAAGATAATATTTTATTTTATTAAAAGGTACTTATTACTTTTAGGAATAATTCAAAAATTACTATTTAAAACACAGTTTGATTAAACATCCTTATTACACTGCATTAGGCACAAATGAGATTTAAAGTAATAAAATGAAATAAAAATAAATAAATGATAATTTAGAAAATATTTTGAAACTTTTATGCTCAATTAGTACGCTCATTTCAGTATTCATTTGAAGTTTTGAATTTTTTAGAAACCATCTTCTTACATCTTAAAATTAACCTTCATGTCCAATTCCAAATCCTACTACCTCTCTCAACATAAAGGGCTATGTTGAAACAGGAACTGTCACCATTAATTTGCCAACATTAATTTTGAAATCGGTTTGTTATTTCCTAATATTCCACAGAATCGTAATTAAAAAAGATTTTAAAGCCTTTTTTTAGAACGTTTGTTGTTCCTGTGAACCCCAGGTGGTAGAATCAACGGCATGAAATATAGCCTGTGTAGGATGAGAGAATCTTACCATTGATTCGCAACTATTACTTTTATAATCGGTTTATATTTCCTGAAATTGCATAGAATCGTAATTTAGAACTTTTTTAGAATGCTTTTCGCACCTCCCCTTCGCTTCACCCCTTTTTAATTCGAATTTATTTTCGACGTTCCTTCGAGGGCATTTATATTTTATAAGTAACTACCAAGTCATATTTAAAGTTTCTAGCCTTTTCAGTATCACAGAAATCGCAATTTAGAAAGTTTTTAGCTCCTGCAACCCTCTGGTGGTAGTGGAACAGACATAAAGTATAGCTTATGTTTGAGCAGGTTCTATCACCAAAATTTGTCATCATTATTTTTTTAATCGGTTTGGTAATTTATAAGTTTGCTTAAAAATTGTAATTTATAAAACTTTTCACTCACTTCATTTTTTTTAATTTGGAATTTTCTTTCGACTGTTCTTAGAAAGCAGTTGCATCTTGTAAGTAAATACCATGCCATACTTCAAAGTGTTAGACCCCTCAGTTGTGCAAAAAACGCAAATTAGAACATGTTTTGCTTTTGCAACCCTCAGATGTAGTGACAGAAACATAAAATAAAACCTATGTTATAACAGGGACTGTCACCATTGATTTGCAACCATTACTTTTGAAATAGCTTTGGTATTTCCTTAGATTGAGTAGAAATCGCAATTTAGAACGTTTTTAGGAGGCTTTTCGCGCCTTTTCACCCCTTTTTAAATTTCCACTTTTTTCGAAACTGTTCTTAAAGATCTTTATATCTAATAAATATGTACCTTGCCTAATTTTAAGTTGCTAGCCCCTATCGATCACAAAAATCGAAATTTAGAACGCTTTATTGCTCCTGCAACGTCTTGGTGATAGTGATACCGACATTAAATAGCGTCTATGATAGAGCAGGGGCTGTCAGCATCAATTTCCTACCATTACGTTTGAAATCAGATTCATTCTTCCTGAGATATTGCCGACAAATCGGCATTTAGAACGTTTATAGAACGCTTTTCGCGCATTTTGCTCCTGCATCTCCTCTGGGGTAGTGGAAACAGATATAAAATATAGCCTATCTTGGAGCAAGATCTGTCACCATAATTTTTACACCATTATATTTGAAATCGGTTCAGTACTTCCTGAGATTGCATAGAAATCGCAATTTAGAAAGTTTTGTACAACGCTTTTTGCGCATTTTGACCCCCTTTTAAATTTCGATTTTTTTAGGAAATGTCCTTAGAGATCATTGATACCTTATAACAAACTACCATTCAAAATTTCACGATTCTAGGCATTTCCGTAACGCAAAAGCCGCAATCACCATCATTTTGACGCCATTATTTTTTAGATCGGTTTGGTATTTTCTGAGATTGTGTAGAAATCACCATTAGAACGTTTTTAGAACACTTTTCGCGCATTTTCACCCCTTTTAAATTTCGAATTGTTTAAGAACTGTTCTTAGAAATCCTTTATATCTAATAAGTAGCTAATATTTCAAATTTCATATTTCTAGGGCCTTCGGTAACGCAAAAATCGCATTTTTAGAACGTTTTTTGCTCCTGCACCCCCTTTCGGGTAGTGGCACCGACATAAAACACAGCCTATGTTGGAGCAAGGGTTGTCACTGTCATTTTGACACCCTTATTTTGACACCATTATTTTTTAAATCGGTTTGGTATTTCTTGAGATTGTGTAGAAACTACCATTTAGAACGTTTTTTAGAACGATTTTCGCGCATTTTCACACCTTTCAAATTTCGAATTGTTTAAGAACTATTTTTAGAAATCCTTTATATGTAATAAGTAGCTAATATTTCAAATTTCATATTTCTAGGCCCTTCAGTAACACGTAAATCGCATTTTTAGAACGTTTTTTGCTCCTGCACCCCCTTTGGGGTAGTAACACCGACATAAAACATAGCCTATCTTGTAGCAAGCGTTCTCACCATCATTTTGACACCAATATTTTTTAAATCGGTTTGGTATTTCCTGAGATTGTGTAGAAACTACCATTTAGAACGTTTTATAGAACGCTTTTTGTGCATTTTCTCCCCTTTTAAATTTCGAATTGTTTAAGAACTGTTCTTAGACATCATTTATATCTTATAAGTAAATAATATTCAAAATTTCATTTTTCTAAGCCCTTCAGTAACGCTAAAATCGCATTTTTAGAACGTTTTTTGCTCCTACACCCCCTTTGGGGTAGTGGCACCGACATAAGATATAGCCTATGTTCTAAGTTGGACTAACACCATCATTTTGATACCATTACTTTTGGAATCGGTTCGGTAGATCCAGAGCTTACCTCCGACAAATAAACAATTTTTTCCTCTTTATAATAGGAGTATAGATTACGTAATTTGAGAGCTTTAAATTGCGGTTTGCAGGGAGTTGAATATTCCCAAAAGTGTGGCTAAAAATAATGAATAGCAGAGCTGACGTTGAGGCTCCTGATCTGCAGATTTACTAGTGCGTAGTCTTGTACGTCTAGTAAGTCTTGTAATCGTTTTAAAAATTGTAACTTTTTTTCTTTTGATATATTTACAAGTTTTAAACACTGGAGATTCCGAAAAACTTATTTTTAGAAGAAAAAATTTGCCGTCCGTCTGTCTGTGTGTATGTGTTCCTGTAAACGCTCTATCTCCCGAAGAAATTGAGATAGAGACTTGAAATTTAGTGTGTGATTAGTATGTAATAAAGGGAAGAAGCCTATTGAATATCAGTAACCTCGATTATCCGAAACTTGTATCCGAAGCTTTCCTATAAGTTATATATGGTTCATTTTTGAGTTTACAATTTTCTAAATAATATTTCATTGTGAATTCAAGTTAAATGTAATTGGAAGATGCCGAAGGAAAATCTATTGACTAGTGAGGCACAAACGGAGGTACTACGGGATTTTTATTATTATTATTATTATTATTATTATTATTATTATTATTATTTTTTTTTTTTTTTTTTTTTTTTTTTTTTTTTTTACAGGAATGGGAATTTTTAAATTTTGATTCTAGGGAAATTTTCCTCTTTTTCTCTTTATGCTTTTAGCATAATCATATACCGGGTGTCCCAAAAAGGACTGACTGATTTTAAAATGCAATAACTTCCAAACGGTGACAGATACTTAAAAAATTCTTGCATGAGGGTTATGCATAAAGTCAAAAGTTTTTTTACAGTGATTTTCGATTTTAGTTCGAATTACAAACAATAGATGGCGCTGTAAGCAATAGTCGCTAAATACAGGCTCGATGTTTGGTCCTTTCTCTTGTTCCATGCAGAAAAAGGAGATGGAAATGTATTATCCGGGCCACGAAGTACCAAAAATCGAGCCTGAATTGAGCGACTATTGATCGCAGCGCCATCTATTGTTTGTAATTCGAACTAAAATCGAAAATCACTGTAATAAAACTTTTGACTTTATGCATAACCCTCCTTCAAGAATTTTTTTAATATCTGTAACCGTTTGGAAGTTATTGAATTTTAAAATTAGTCAGTCCTTTTTGGGACACCCGGTATATATCTATACTCCTATTATAAAGAGGAAAAAATTGTTTATTTGTACGAGGTAAGCTCTGGAACTATCGAACCGATTCCAAAAGTAATGGTATCAAAATGATGGTGTTAGTCCAACTTAGAACATAGGCTATATCTTATGTCGGTGCCACTACCCCAAAGGGGGTGTAGGAGCAAAAAACGTTCTAAAAATGCGATTTTAGCGTTACTGAAGGGCCTAGAAATATGAAATTTTGAATATTAGTTACTTATAAGATATAAATGATGTCTAAGAACAGTTCTTAAACATTTAGAAATTTAAAAGGGTTGAAAATGCACAAAAAGCGTTCTAAAAACGTTCTAAATGGTAGTTTCTACACAATCTCAGGAAATACCAAACCGATTTAAAAAATATTGGTGTCATAATGATGGTGACAACGCTTGCTCCAAGATAGGCTATGTTTTATGTCGGTGTCACTACCCCAAAGGGGGTGCAGGAGCAAAAAACGTTCTAAAAATGCGATTTATGTGTTACTGAAGGGCCTAGAAATACGAAATTTGAAGTATCAACTATTTATTAGATATAAAGGATTTCTAAGAACAGTTCTTAAACAATTCAAAATTTAAAAGGGGTGAAAATGCGCGAAAAGCGTTCTAAAAACGTTCCAAATGCCGATTTGTCGGCAATATCTCAGGAAGTTAGTTTTATTTCATTTTATTAATTTAAGTCTCATTTCTGACATTGCAGTGGAATAATGATGTTTAATCAAACTGTGTTTTAAATAGTAATTTTTGAATTATTCCTAAAAGTAATAAGTACCTTTTAATAGAAAAAACTTTTAATAAAATAAAATAAAACCTTTTAATAAAATAATAATTTAGTTAGTACCTTTAAATAAAAATTTGATCTATAAATATCACTTGGCATATTTCAAATATTACGCGAGCAAAGCCGCGGGGTTTGCTAATATATATATATATACACACAACCTGAATCCATGTTCCTCCCTTTGCCCTAGACCCGAGCACAAAATTTAAAATCTTCGTTAGTGTTAAGACACAGTTAAAAGGAAGAAAGTAAGTAATCAATAAATTAGATAAATAATAAATGAGCTAATTCCCCTATCCCTCCCCAATGAAGTATCTCCTTTTTCCATTTCCAACCTCTTAGCATACAAAATTTAAATCTTCATTTTAAGTTTTCGATCTTTGTATTTATAATGAATTATCTAATTCATTAATTAAATTATTTACGAAATGTTCGATCATCCCCCACACAAACACTTTGCCTCTCTCTGTAATACGCAAAGCTTAATATTTTTCAAAGTCTAATTTTAAATAAAAGAAGAAGAAGATTCTGCCTTTTTTATTACTTTGTTTTTGTAATTATTATTATATGTATAATAGCGCTAAGTGTACAACACTTCCGGAGTGAACTCATCCGGATCTCGATAATCTTTTATTAAAATCAGCCATTTTATTTTGAGGTATTTATTTTTTTTTTCAATAAAGCTGCATAAGTGTGACTAAGTTATACAACGTTTAGTATTTTTATTATTACTTTACTAGCGTTTTTATTATTACTTTATTAGTACACTATTACTAGTATTTTTATTATTTAGTAATATTATTATTAAAAAATTGCGTGAAAAACCTTTTTAGGAAAGATTGTGAAAAACAAAAACTTGAGTGATGAGCTACATCTAATTCTGCTTGTTTTTTTATATATTTTGCGTTGAAAATCGTATCACCCAGCAATCAGCAATGGTAAACAATATGCGTTTCATTCCTTTGAGATTCATTAAAATGTAGACCATGGATGCAATAATTTTGCTCAATGGCAATATAAAACATACAAAACTAAAAACAATTTACTGCTTTTTTGCAATCATTTCATACAAAACTAAAATCTCTTTACTGCTTTTTGCAATCATGTCACGTTTTAAAAAACAATGTTTAATTATGAATGTTTCTGATTAAAATATAGACCTAGGAGCTCATTCATTCAGGTTGTTTCAATATTTTGTTCACAGTCGTGAATGGCTCCTTTGTTATTCCTAATCTAACAAATACATTTTTTTAATAAGAAATTGAAGGTTATAGATTTTTTTTTTAAAAGCAACGAACGAAAACGAAACTGAGCATACTTATTTCACTTCATACCATACGATAAAATATTTAATTAACAATATGTTTTAAAGTAGCATTATTAGTACCAATTTGCATGTTTTTTTTTTGTGAAATGGTTCTTCAAATTTTGTGAGTTAAGCTCATTTGCATATTCTATATTATTATTTTACCAATTCAATTAATACTTTCCTTGCAAATTAAGTTTGGATAAAATATAGTCTATTTTTATAACTATTTTACCCCACCTGAACCTATCAGTCAGATAAGATAAAATGTATTACTTCATAATTCTTTTTATAATGCAATACTATATCATTCTTTTAAAAATGCAAACATGTCATTCTGACGGGCTATCTTCTAGTATTAAATAATAATCAAGCGGCTAAATTCCTCCCCTCTCCAAAATTTCTGCTTCCTCACCCCTTCTCCAGTATACAAATTATTAGTGTGTGTAATCAATATTTATTCATTTCTTTAGGGCGATTTTTAAGGAGGGGCTGGGTGTGCAAAAATACTTAGCCACATTTTTTTATCCGTTTTTGAGTCACAATCAGTCCTTTTCCTTTTCTGTGACCTTTTAATGGATCATTTATTTAGTATAACTATCTAATTTTCTTAGAAGTCTGGTTTGTTTAAAACAGTTGGCATAAAAATTACATTCCAAATATTTTATAAATATTTATCTTTCACATTGTACAGGTATATTTCTTGATGATGAACACATTGCATTTGATAATTATTATGATTATAAGTATATTAAGTAATGCTAAGAATGAAGAATTTATCCCTTTTACGAGAATGGTGGATTATTTAATGTGCTCTCAAATTAAAAATAAAGAAAATAATTCAGGTCAATAGATGAAGAACTTTTAGATTCTTTGCCCGAATTTTATATTTCTAGTCCAATCAATCTTTCTGTGCTTAGAGGGACCTTTGTAAACAAATCCAGTTTATCATTAGTAAAGAGAAAATGTCTTCTAGTTTGTTTGTTTTTTTTCCCATGATAATAACAAATATCTCTAATCACATCTGCTATCTCCAAATGATAAATGCCATCTCAATATTTCTTTTTTATCTTTGAAAAAAATGCTAGATACTTCAAGAAGCTTGTCTGTGAAAAAAATTTCTGAAGCGCTAAAAATTATAGATATGATGAATATGACAGAAATTGTGGTATTAAATGTCAGATGCATTTGGAAAGTTTGCACTAATTCGGATGTTTTTTCATAGATTGATGGAGAAAAAAATTGTTTTTATAGGACTCCTGAAATTTTATTTTTCGACTTTCTTAATTAAAAAAGAAATCTAATTGACATTCTTATAAGTAAGCTTTTCTATTTTACAACCCTTTTGTTTAAATTTATTTATTTATTATTTTGTAATAATAATTGCCTAAAGTTATTCAATATTATGTAGGAGTATATAATAATGAATAATATGAAATAAATGAATTATTCCTTAAAAACTACTACTTTTTTATACTCAAAAATTTTAATATGCTCCAAATAATATTTTTTTTTCAAACAAATTTGCACCCAAAGGGTATTGAAATTCTTTTAGATTTTAAAAAATCATAAACTTTGGTTTACAGTAAGTGATAGGATGACGGCCTCTAAAGGTTTAAAAAAACTGCTATCAAAATTTGGTAGAAAATAAAAGATACCTTGCCTATAAATATACAAGGTAAATTGTAGACAGTCACTTATTACTCGACTGAAAAGAAGGGTTATGTGTTTCACGCGTATCTGTGTATGTGGATTTCTTTATACCCTCGAAACATGCAAAGGGCTGGATGGATTTTAATGAATGAGGTCTCTATCAAGCCGTCTTAACCGACCGATGGTTATAGGCTAGGTTTTGTTTTTATAAATTCAAAATGGTGGCCGTAAAATACAAAATAGCGGTAGAGACAAAAAAAAAATACTCACCCTATTGAGTTTCATATCATTGGATAGGTCTTTCAAAATGAAGACGATATTTCATTGACTATTCTACAGTCAGAAGCTCCGTTAAAATATTATACAACCTGAAAGTTGTGCATGTAGGATCTCTAGCTTTACTGGAACTCTAACCATCATAGACATCTATAGACCTCACCAAAACAGTGTTTATACATAGGAACTAACAATTAAACACAACTTAAAGGCCATCAATACAAGTAAATTAAAAAATAGGTAAGTAATATAAACAAGTAATATAAAAAAATATTTTAAGTCAATTCCTACTGAGCTCAATAAGAGGATTTTTTTTCTCCCATTCTTCTTTCCTCTTGAGTGGCGCTTAAAATGCCTTGATGAAGAAGAGGGCTCTCTCGGTCTTAAAATACCTTGATCAAGAAGAGAGCTCTCTCGGTCTTAAAATACCTTGATCAAGAAGATGGATCTCTCGATTATGAAAATTAATTAATTTAGTTTAATTAATGAATTAATATTTGAAAAAACTGGATTAACATCAAGTGTCATCCAGTACAAGTTTTAAAAAATTTATTTGAGCTTGATTCGATGAATAATAAGTATTTTATTAACGATTGAAAATTTGAACAAGATATATATAGCGAAAGTGTGAACTAATAGTAGGAATTGAAAAAAAAAAATAGTTTCACATTGATGAGAAATAATTAATTATATTAATACATGGAAATTATTCCAGAGAGAAACATTCGCCTTGCATACAATATTTCAAATGAAAATCAAATTTCAAATTTCAAAGTAATTGCTTAAAAGGCGCAAAGGCCAACATAGTGAAAAAGATTCCAAGCCGGGACTCGAACCCGGGCCATCAGTATAGCGCACTGACGTTCTACCGACTAAACCACTTGGAACGATACCTAGCTCGGAAAATTTCTCACTATTATATGTTGGCAAGGCTACAAACGCAGCACAAGATGGTGATTTATCGTGAGTCACCGACCTGGGACAATCACGAAACATAATTAAATCCAGCATCGATAGAAATTATATTAATCCCAACAAAAAGTTTTCGGTAAAAAAAAAAAAAAGCGCCAAGTTCTCCTTAATGTTTCGGCCAGAAAAAGTAGTGATATCATCTGAAGTTCGCACAAGTTAAAAGCCAAACATCCCAAATCTTTCATTGAAAAGGGCTTCCTGCGACTTGGCCGTTAATGCCTTCTACAGCATTTCAAAATTAATGATTGGAAATTACGCATTTATAAATTATATAATATTAAAAGTAATATTAGAATGCAAAGAGGCAAATTCACATAAAGACATTATAAGTAAAATATTTCTGATAACTACCATTCAGTTTCAACAAACATTAGTTTTGATTACAGATCGTTTAGTCCACCTGCGGTTTAATTGCCATTTTGTACGGTCTAAAGCTAAAGTCATTAACGTAAAACCCAAGAAATAAAACAAAATTTACTTACTTCATATCTCACAATATGTTACATTATATTTTATTGTATAATATTGAAATCTTGTGTATTGACGAAAGAGATTTTTTTCGTTTGAACATTTATCATAGTTTGTTTGCAAACATTAAGAGGTATTCGATTTATAAACTATTAAAAGCTGATATTAATTATGTTTTAGCAATTAGGGATATTATCTCCTGAATACAAGTATTTTGGGTACTTGTTAGTTATCCCGTCGACCAAATTACTGTCGCCAAATTGTAAGATTAAACGCCAATAATGGTTAATCGTAAATATCACATTCACTTGACAACACGTGTTTACATCATCAAGTGATTTTTATTTCGACGTTTTATTTGTAATTTTATTAAAGTTATACTAATTTATTTGTTTTTTTGTTATTTAAAATAAAAATTATGCCAATTTGTATAATTTGGCGAGTGGTTTGGCGATTTATATAATTTGGCAAAATTGGTCGACGGGATAACTAACAAGTACCGTATTTTGTTATTTTTAACTTCTAAGCATTTAAATAGACTGAAATTGCTTAAATGCTTTTTTCAAATGTGTATTTTATTTCTGTATTCTGTGTCACAAAATGCCTTAAATAATCAAAAAATGTAGATGGCATGTAGCTCATTTGTACATATTTTAAAATTTGAAAAACTCTCACGAAGGCATTAACGGCCAAGTCGCAGGAAGCCATTTTCAATGAAAGATTTGGGATGTTTGGCTTTTAACTTGTGCGAACTTCAGATGATATCACTACTTTTTCTGGCCGAAACATTAAGGAGAACTTGGCGCTTTTTTTTTTTTACCGAAAACTTTTTGTTGGGATATCACTACTTTTTGTATGTTTTTTCAAGTTTGTTATTCTAAACTATATTAATATGAAAAAACTTAAATTTCGGTACTTTTATGTTAGCCTTTAGCAAATCTCCTCATTAGCCTTTTGTTTTTTCGCCAATAGCAGTTTTCCTTTTTCACATGTGTAAATTAGAAACAATGCTTTCATTTTTAAATAAAATATTTTGGTTTATGTTTTTATTTCTTATTTATTTATTTATTTATTTCTATGATAAATATTCTATAAAATAAAATGAACGAAATGCATCTATTTTAAATGAGATGACTGAAAAGTATATATCTTTAAATGAAATGAATGCAATATGAACAATGGAGTTGGGAACAGTATTTGGCGATTTGCCACTTGCGCCCGGCTAACATAAAAATACCTAAATTTATTTTATTCAGCTTTACAAATTTATACTTTATTTCTTTTTATATTAAAGTACTAGCCGCCTCTAGCAAGCAGTATTTACCGTATTACTTCCATGTTAAACGTTTTGCATCATGTTACTGTTATTGATAATTTAATTTACTTGCCCATTCTTTCGTCAATTCGGAAGCTTTTGATAGAGAAATCAAGAACTCTATACGATCATGGAAGCACATCATATATTTTAAGTTGTTATGTATTTCATCTTTCGTGAAAAATATCTCTTAATTCACTTATGCATGTTTCCTTAGCAGTTACGATTCGTTCTCTAATGCGGAAATTTTTAATCCTATTAAGTAATCTTTTCTAATTGGGCTCACTGCCAATTGTTCTATTTTAACTGATACGACTGGGTACAAGTGAAATGGTTCTTATGAAATCCTTTGTCAATATCTGCAGTTGCATTAAACCATATTGATGCTAATATCTTTTTGTTTCACGTTAACCTTTTCAATAGACTCGATTACGGAAGAATAGAAGGTCTACCGGCTCACTGCCATGATCCATTTGAAAATCTATCATTCTTCTCATCTGATTGTGTTGAAGAATTAGTCAATGTGCCATGTTTTTAAGATTTTAGCTAATTTTACTCGAAACATGAAAACTAAAATGCGAGGAACCGGATTATAGAAGATTCATTCTAACGTACATATTGATTAACAGGTTACATATTATAGAATTATAATAATCGTAAGGAGAACTGGCAGTTTCAATGCTTTAATAGTTTCCGTAAATTCTCTTTATATAATACAGAAGTTTTAGCGGTGTAAAGGTTAACAACATAGTCACAGTAAGTATAATAACAGTACAATATAATAACAATAGCAGAGGTTTTGGGCAGTGACAAAACTATTAGCACTTTGGAAATATTAGTACGTCATATCATTTAACTATTCAGATGATATGCGGAAAAATAAAAATAGATGGCTCGCATTAATAATTAACTCATTGAAAAATAGCCACTAGCGTCAAATATTCGCCAAGCTTGGCGACATTTAGCAAAGTTTCGCCAAATTTGGTAATATATCATGTCAATTCTCAATTCTTCTTTGGTAATATATCTGTCAATTTGGCGACAAAAAATGTTTTGTTTATTCTGACGTCATAATGATGCATATGTATTATGTATTATACACATACCTATAATATGTATGATGCAAATGTATTACGTATTATATGCATATGTATAATATGTATGATGCATATGCATAAGTTCATTAACATCACTAAAACGCAATTAAAGGAATAGTGTTCAATAAATAGTACGGATAATTGCCAGATTGACCAGAGTGCTATTGAGATTAGAATACCAACATTTATAATAGACCGGGAGGCGTCTGTACACACCATCACCTCATCGAGTTTACAGCTGAAATTTTAGGATTAGTTAAAACTAGATTAGCATATTTAAATGCAACTGGTCTGTTAAGTCATATCTCGGTAGAAACCACCTGAAGACCTAATTTTAGTGGTTAACTGATAGGTTTACTATTGTATTTTTCTGCATCCAAAAGTTTGGATACATGGAGGAATGGGTGCAGGAAAACACAATGGAAAATCTACCAATCAACCCGGAAAATCGGGCCTGTAGGTGGTTTCCACAAAGATATACCTTGGCAGACCAGTTACATTTCAATACGCTAATCGATGTTTAACTAATCCTAAAATTTCAGCCGTGAACTCTGTGAGGTGATGATCTGTGCAGACGCCTCCCGGTCTTTAATAAAATTTGTTTTAAGGAAGTAAAAGATAGAAAGATGGACAGATAAACTGAAAGATTTGCCTTATTAAGATTTTTGTAAAAGCATATAAAAATTCATCCAGCTTAAAATCATGTAACACCTTTATAACTCAGGCTAATTTTCTGTAATCGGGTTTTGGCGACCAACATATCTTATCTATAACTATAATCTTTCCTTTACAGATTTAAAATTAACAATAAATTAACAGTAAGTAGGCTAGTAATACAATATAATAACATTAGCAGCGGACTTCGGACGCCGCATCTGTCGCACATCGTTAAAGACAGTTTATTGGTTACACATTTCATTTAATTAAAAGGAGATTTTTAAACTTTAATATAGAATTAGGATATTTTCCACTATAGGGACCTTAGCATTTTTTTTAAATCTTGGCGCAATTCGGACTTCAGAAATTGAGATATGTTGCCAAATGATATAAACAACTACGAAAACAAACCTGATGAACTTTTATGTTATTTATATACATATAAACATTTTATTTATACATGCATAAAATATTATTTTTTATATACAGATTATTTATGTTGGTATATAAAAATAAATAAACGGGTTCCTTACATTAAATAAATTGTATACATATGGAAAAAATTGCTTGTGTATATGACACAGTAAATAGGTTGCCAGAAAATACGTTATTATCAAATCTCTTTTCTCGTCAAGGCTACTTTCTGTATTTCGCCAAGGCTACTATATCGGAAACGTACCGAATTGCGGTTATATTTTGTTAAATGTTTTATTGTTTTAATATCGTACATATATCATAACCTATACTGATTAAAATTTTTAGGTATATTCATTTTTTCTATTTAACAAACATCTTTGTAAAAGCATATATATAAAATGTTATTCTGCTTGAAATCACGTGACCGCCTTCAAAGCTTTGTAATCGAGTTTTGGCGACCTACATTGGCACAATTGAATGCGTAGGAACTGTTTACTGCCAAATGAACACCCCTTGTTTGAAGGGTTTAGAGGCGGAAATTCTATGTTTTCAGATTTTTCTGGTTAATTGTGCTACAAACCCGACTTACTTGTGAAATTTCATGATTCTACGACTTTTAGAAGTACCTTAGTTATTTGATTATGCGAAGTGAGTCAGTGACAAAAAAGCGCTTTTTCGGAATTTAATATTTCGAAAACTACTAAATATAGAAACATGAAATCGTGGAACCTTAGTTCAGTTCGACCATACGAACATGTGTATAAAAGAAAAAATTCTATATCTCTTCCTAAAACGATGTTATGAGGGGGTGAAAAGCATACCGAAATGGTTCAGGAAAAGGTAGCTTACGGCTTGTGCGAACTTGGCGGACGCACTGCCGTGCTCCCAGATACATGGAAATTATTCCAGAGAGAAACATTCGCCTTGCACACAATATTTCAAATGAAAATCAAATTTCAAAGTAATTGCTTAAAAGGCGCAAAGGCCAACATAGTGAAAAAGATTCCAAGCAGGGACTCAAACCCGGGCCATCAGTATAGCGCACTGACGTTCTACCGACTAAAACACTTGGAACGATACCTAGCTCGGAAAATTTCTCACTATTATATGTTGGCAAGGCTACAAACGCAGCACAAGATGGAATATTTATCGTGAGTCACCGACCTGGGACAATCACGAAACATAATTAAATCCAGCATCGATAGAAATTATATTAATACATGGAAATTATTCCAGAGAGAAACATTCGCCTTGCACACAATATTTCAAATGAAAATCAAATTTCAAAGTAATTGCTTAAAAGGCGCAAAGGCCAACATAGTGAAAAAGATTCCAAGCCGGGACTCGAACCCGGGCCATCAGTATAGCGCACTGACGTTCTACCGACTAAACCACTTGGAACGATACCTAGCTCGCAAAATTTCTCACTATTATATGTTGGCAAAGCTACAAACGCAGCACAAGATGGAATATTTATCGTGAGTCACCGACCTGGGACAAACACGAAACATAATTAAATCCAGCATCGATAGAAATTATATTAATACATGGAAATTATTCCAGAGAGAAACATTCGCCTTGCATACAATATTTCAAATGAAAATCAAATTTCAAATTTCAAAGTAATTGCTTAAAAGGCGCAAAGGCCAACATAGTGAAAAAGATTCCAAGCCGGGACTCTAATATAATAGTGAGAAATTTTCTGAGCTAGGTATCGTTACAAGTGGTTTAGTCGGTAGAACGTCAGTGCGCTATACTGATGGCCCGGGTTCGAGTCACGGCTTGGAATCTTTTTTACTATGTTGGCCTTTGCGCCTTTTAAGCAATTACTTTGAAATTTGAAATTTGATTTTCATTTGAAATATTGTATGCAAGGCGAATGTTTCTCTCTGGAATAATTTCCATGTATTAATATAATTTCTATCGATGCTGGATTTAATTATGTTTCGTGTTTGTCTCTGGTCGGTGACTCACGATAAATATTCCATCTTGTGCTGCGTTTGTAGCCTTGCCAACATATAATAGTGAGAAATTTTCCGAGCTAGGTATCGTTCCAAGTGTTTTAGTCGGTAGAACGTCAGTGCGCTATACTGATGGCCCGGGTTCGAGTCCCGGCTTGGAATCTTTTTCACTATGTTGGCCTTTGCGCCTTTTAAGCAATTACTTTGAAATTTGAAATTTGATTTTCATTTGAAATAAATAATTAATTAGTTCGCTTTTAACGCAATCTGTTTTTTTTTATTTTTTAAATTTAATTGTTTATTTCCGTTAAAAAAATCTCTAATTGGTGTTTTGTCAAAGGTTTTTCTTATATTACGGGGGCAGTTTACCTTTCCAACAATTTTGTTTGTTTTTAAAAATAGGGTTCAAATGGTGAACTCGCATTTCAATGTTCAATTAAAAGTAAATTTCGAAAAAAAAATAACTGCTTATTTAATTAAAAGTTTAAACGAGTTTACAAAATTTTGATTTTTTTAAAATCCCTACTACTTTTTTTAAATATTGATATTTTTGAAGATTTTCAAATGTGTTTTACACAAAACTAAGTTAAACATGGATTTTTAGATACATCTAATATTGAATTTAACATTTTTTTTTTTTTACTGATGTATATTGTGTAAAAAGATGAATTCTAACACACAGTGGTATAGTCGTAAAAAAAACAGAGGGCATACGCTCTAAACAGAAGGTGTGATGTGGAATCACATATATTTTTTCTTAAATTATTCCTTTTCTCTAAATTTCAATTAAAACTAATCTTTCATTACTTAATCATTTTATCCTAACTTTTATTTCAGATCCCATTATATTTTCCCTCCAAAAGAAATGAAAGAAAAGATCTTTAACATATGCCTTTATCACTAAAACGGCTCTCACAAAAATAGAATTCATTTGAAAGATTATTCACGCTGACTAGATATAAAAAAAGAATAAAGATCGACTTTGATTTGGGTCAGTAGAAATAACTCTTTGCTCTCTGCTTAATTTTTTAGTTTAACTTCCTAGTTAAATCATAAACATTTCCAGTACATGTGGTGTGGTTTGTCTTTCACATTAGGTTTCTTAAACTTTGTTTCTAACGTACAACTTGCAGTTCGAATTCTTTCTGGCTCACTTTTTAGGACTGCTTTTCTGGTTACCCTGCCACGTAATTCAAAAGTCTCCTAATTGTCAAAAGCCTAATAGATAATTTGTGTTCATATGATATCATTCATTTTTCACGTGCTCTTTTCGCCAATTGTGTGATACCAATATGTGTATTGCAGAATGATTAATTCAATTGCTGGGGCTCACCTCATGAAATCAGTCATCTGAAAAACAAAAGAAAAGTTTGCTCCTACCACTTTGCTTTTAATATTGATACAGACTACATAAGAAAACTTAGGAATAGCATACGGTTTAAAAAAAAAAAAAAAAAAAAAAAAAAAAAAAAAAAAAACATATTTTTGTTATAGAGAAGTAATTACACCCAAAATTTTACAACAACAGAGATCCGAAATAGACTCCAAATTTCTAAGAAAACCGGATACTAATCTGGTCTGAGAGAGGGTTGGAAGTTGGCCTCCTTTTTTAACCATTTGGAAAAATGGTTATTGTTCTCTGTCAGAGTAGGAAATCAAAAACATATCTGAAGCGTTTTATTGGTTGAATCCGCATTATATTCGTTTTCTGATTGGTCTATACAGTAATCTGTATTTTCCCCTTTACTTTCAACAGAGATGAATATTTCTGTTGCCACTATGACAAAAAAGTAATAAAAACTACAAAAAAAAATTAATAACTCAGAAACAAATTGAGATACAGCTTTCAAACAAATTGCATTTAAAAGTACATTTTTTTCTCTATACGACGGTGTAAAAAGTAATATTGTGGGATGTTTAGAAGTTTAAGAATGAAATTTCATTTAAAATTGGTCCAGGAATATTAATGTTTAATCCATGGCGTACGTAATGAATGACCAGCTCCGTAGAAGTTTAAAAATTTACAGTACCGAAAAATGTAATCCATGGCGTACGTAATGTATGATCAACTCCGTGCTATTTTTTATATCTTAAATTTTAGTCTTTGAAAAAATCATTTTCTAAATGGTCATTGTAATTTGTTAAATTGCATTTTTTTTATTATTATTCACAAATTCCGAATTCAGACCAGAAATCCTGAATATCGATTTTTATTTTATTTAATGACAGACATTTCGTAATTACAGAGAGCATAAATTTTTCTTTCGAAATTATCCATATGAATTCGGAATTTTTAAACGAAAAAGGGGCGAAACTGGTTACCATGGTTGAAAGCAAAACAAATGAAACTTGTCTGTGAGCATTGATCCTTAGATCACATTAAGACACTCTTTGTTGCATGCAATCGACTAATGAAAAGTTTTGTATAGGATAAAAACGATTCTTGATCATTAGCAATATTATTGTCACACTAGTGATCGATGTATTTTGAAGCAATTAGCAGATTTTTATCGAAAAGACTGAAGCTTTTCATCTGAAAGTTGTTGAAGATTTTAGAGGTGCAAATATCAGGTTTTGAGAACCAGAGTGGACAAATTAAATAATAAAACTTTGTAAAAAAATCACCATAAAATAAAAACAATACATAGGACGCATTTCGAGCTAAAAATATTAACAGCTTGTTATCAGAGACAGTTCCGTAAGGGGACAAGGTCAAAAATTAACTGAGTTAATTTTTGAATGAACTGAGTTAATTTTTGAACTGAGCTAAAACTATAAACAGCTCTTCATCAGCTACAGTAAACATGTGTCCGTAAGGGGACAAGGTCAAAAAATTAACTCAGTTAATTTTTTACCTTGACCCCTTACGGACACGTGGTTACTGTAGCTGATGACGAGCTGTTAACGCGTCCTATGTATTTTTTTATTTTATGGTGATTTTTTACAAAGTTTTATTATTTTAATTGCTTCATATCGCCAGTTTTCGGTGTTGTTTCCCCAGAGTGGACTATGCCACATTATTGTGAAAATCGATTTGAAGCGTCAAAACACTGTATGTCATGCCATCTATTGGTTGTATGATGCATTTTATTAATTTTGAAGCTTCGAAGCTATTCAAGTGATAGAGCTAGTTTAACAGATGGTCCATCGTAACTACGGTATCCAGTTACATTGCAGGAGTGTGGATCAAGTGGTTTGGTCCACCCTAGCACTGTCAACTTAATTACCATAGGCTTGATGAAGAAAATTTGTCTCTTCTGACACTGCCAGAACTGACCTTAAAGATTTTGACAAAAATTTGTACAAGTTTTGGAAACCATTTATCTCGGAATCACAGCTGGCGAATTTGATACACTCTGGTTCTGAACGTCGTCTCATATAATGCCACGAAATTCACGAAATTTAACACTTTAATAGCCCCTACACTTCTCAGATTTCTGTTCTATTAAGATTTAGCAGATTATCACTGAAACAAAATGTTTCTAAAGAGGATTCAACCAGCATTATGGAATGGAAATTGTTTTTGTGTATTTATATTCCATTAACTTTTGGTTTTACTTTCTTAATGTTTCGAAAAAAAGACTAGAGCGTATTTTCTGAAATGACAAAAAGATTAAAAAATAAACCATTATAAATTTCGTAACTTAGAGTTTCTTGAACAAAAATAATGCAAGCTTTGTTACAGTAAATTATTTCTAAACAATGTGATGTTTATTTATATATTTGCCAAATTTTTTGGACTCTACTATATTTTCTATCTTCCATGTTACAGCATTTGAAATTTTGATACGACTACGATTTAAAATATCGATTGTATAGAGCAAAAATCAGCCCCTGAAAAAAGCTTACGTCATATTGACGGTGCCATCACCTGACCATTAAATTTCGCTTCTACTCGTACTGCAATTTATTTAACTTCTAAACATCGCACGATTTCAATATTTACACTGTCGAATAAAAAAAAATGTTCTTTCAAATGCAAATTATTCGAAAATTGTATCCAAATTTACTATTCAATTTTCAAGCGTGATATTTTTTAATCTATCACTATCGTGTGCTGCCTGATTGCGAGGAAGATTAACCCGTTTCCATTTTTAAAAATTATAAATAGTTCATCATTTACTTCCAGCTAATATTCCATAACAAAATTGAAACCTCATCAATAAATAAATCAAATTTAACAGGCCTATAATCGAAGTACACTCTTCAACCATTGGAATTATCAGTATCAAAAAGACTGCTTTAAGTAGCGAAATCTTTGGCATTTATTTGGCTATTAACTCCTGGAATGCGGCTAACACGAAAGTATAAATTTTAATAAATTTCAATATTTCATTCGAATACATTATTGATACTTTTCACATAAAAATCCTTTTTGTCATTGTAAATGGAGCAATCTGAAAAGAATATATTAAATGTAAACGATCCATTAGAGATTTCAATTTTTATAAAATGGTTTTAAGCAATATTCTTTAACCAGAGAAACGCCAGTTGAATCCCCTAAAGTAATAAAAAAGCATTTAGCCATTTTATAACAAGATTTGGTATATTTTTTTCGGTTCTCAATTTCAAAATAATGAATATAATTCAGACCTATAGATAGGAAGCGTCTAGATTTCTTGCCTGAAGTTTATATTTTTATTTCAAACAATCTTTCTAGGCTTAGAGCGACCTTTATAAACAAATCCAGATTTTCACTATCAGGGGTAAAATGCCTTCTTGGTTTTTTTTTTGTTGTTGTTGCTGTTTTTTTTTTTTTTTTTTTTTTTTTCGTGACAGAAACAAAAATTCTCAATCGCGTCTGTGATCTCCAACTGATAAGTTTAACATAAGAATTTCTTTTTACTTTAGAAAACTGCTAGATCCTTCAAGAAGACCGGGAAAACTTTCCTGATGCGTTAAAAAGTATACATTTGATTGATGCTGCAAAAATCGTACTATTGTATGTCAGATGCATTTAGAAAGTTCGTGGTAATTTGAAGGTTTCCATAGATTGGGCCATGATAAAATCAGTGGTTTTTTAAAGGATTTTTCCATTTCATTTTTCAAATTCTTTAACTAAAATGTAATCTAAATCATATTTTTATAATTCAGCTTATCTAATTTTTTTCATGGATATATCTTTTTTTTTTTTTCATTTTGCTTAACAGAAAAAGATTCTAAAACACAGTGTGCGCCAGAAAAGTTATAAAGAAAAGTAATGTATAATTATATTGAAATGTTTCATATAATTTTTCTGGTTTACAATTTCAACAAAGATAAATAGTAAATAATGTGAATTACAGTTCCGAAGTCGAGAAATTAGCTGCTTAAAAAGTTTAAAAAACATTTTAGATTTTAAAATAAAACTGCAAAACTTGGAAATTAAAGGAGGAGAATGAATTGGGAAAGAGAAAAATTTCAAAATTGTAGAAAATAAAACAAACGCTACTAAAATCTAGATTACATTTTATTTCATTTAGAACATCTTGAAAACATTCAGTGGTTTTTTTTTTTTTAATGATTTTTGCATTTAATTTTTCAAATTGTCTAAGTAAAAAAGAAATCTAATTTATATTTTTATAAATCAGCTTTTCTAATACTTTATATGGATAATCTGTTTTTCCATTCTTCTTAACGTAAAAAAAAGTTCTAAAATATAGTGCGCACCAGAAAAATTATACGGTAAAATTAATCTGAAAAAAAAAATTATTATTTTCTAAAATGTTACTAAAGTATTTGATTTAACATTTCTGGTTTCATATGAATGAACATAATTAGTAAATATTGCGCATAACCGATCCGATGACCAGAAATTAGCCGCTTATAATAATTTAAAAACCCATTTTAGATTTTAAAATAAAACTACAAAACTCCGCTTATAATAAATGAAAGGATGAGAATGCGTAGGAAAAAAGAAATTTTTCAAAAGTGTGGAAAATAAAACAAACATTACTAAAATCTAGATTATATTTTATTTCATTTAGAACATCTTCATAAAGAGATTTTATCAATTTTTTTTTCATACTCTGTTAGAGCTTCATAAAGTTTTTCTTTCCTCAAAATTAACCATTTTAAGATTTTTAAGCAAAAAATATAGATTTTATCGACGCCCTCGTTATTCTCTTTTTATAAGCACATTGTTGTAACAATTTCCTCTACACATGTTTTATATCATTATAATTATGATGGCAATTCTTCTATCGTTGGTTATTTCCATTTACCTCCTATTTTCGTAATGAATGATTTCTCGCATCCGTTTCTCTATCAGCCTGTTTCTTGTATTCCTACAAGTCTTGCTTCTGCTGTTATAGCAGCAGCGTGCGTGTATCGTTTCCTCATAAAGAAAAATAAATAAAAACTTAACTCCTTCCGATTCCTAAAATATCATATTGTACTAGATTCGTTTGTTATACTTATTTTCACAGACATTATATAGCTTTAAAATACACCAAAAGACAATGTAAATGTCCAAAGGTTTAAAAAAAGGCATGCTTTTCAAGCATATACAGGGCTGTTCGGAACTATATGTAAAGGCAAATAGAGGAAACCTAAGTAAGCAGATTTTATATAGGAATGTGGGTTCGGAAATGCAGCGTTTAGGTAGTAGAGGACGCTGTTGAGTTCGGTGGATAAAAGGACTTCGCTGGATTGAATCGTCATTCTCCACACGGATTTCGATCAACATGCATCGTTACATCAATATGGAGCGTGCCGACGCGCATTTCATGTATAGGGCTGCATAAGAAAATGGAACGACTGCTCAAAGAATGAACATGGAACGATTCCCGGGTAAGAATTTGCCAGATCGCTAAGCATTTGAGCGCCTTCATCGGATGTTGTATGCGAATGGATCGTTTTAGGCTTCGAGGCGTGATATGGGCACTGGAACATATAGCAGAACTCCTTCGGTGGAAAAAAACATTATGCACAGTAGGAGATAATCCTTCGACAAGCTCGAGAGCTGTTGGATGTTACGTTGTGTGTAGAACCCTTTAACTGCGCAGCCCATGCATGAAATGCTTGTCGGCAAGCTCCCCATTGATGTAACGATCCATGTTGCACAAAATTCGTGCTGAGAATGACGATCCAAGTCAGCACTTTCATCTGCCATTCTCAACAGCGCCATCTACTTCCTCAGTGCTGTATTTTCGCACCCACATTCATATACGAAATCTGCTTATTTAGGTCCCCTCTACGTGCCTTTACATTTTTGACATCTAGTTCTGAACCAAAGGAATGTGCAAATGTATAAAGATTTGAAAATACTTTCACTTTCCTTACTGAGGCATCTTCAGTTAATGCTGCTTTTCGTCTCTTACTCGTTAGTTACTGTCTTCGAACTTTTCTAATCTGTTTTCCCTATTCCATGTTACGCCATCTATTGTCAATTTTTGCGTGCACCATATCATTACAGATTTCAGAATTAGCTATGATTATTTCAATGGATTCCTTTAGTAATGCGTAATTTAAATTATTGTAACGTGCTAATTATTATAAGGATGAGACGCAAAACAACATTAACAAAAGATGCCTCCGAAAGAGATGTGAAAATATTTTAAAATCTTTATACATATGTTCTATCATTATATATGTTTGAAAAATACGTATTTTTTAAAACTTTGGACATTTACACTGCCTTTTAGCGTATTTTAAAGCTGATTAATGCTTGGGTATAGGTATAACAAATGAATGACGTTCACTTGGTGTCAAACTTTTGACATAGTCAAAAATAGCATGTAAAACTCGCGATAAAATATCGAGTTATTCGCGAATGAAAATCAAATTTCAAATTAAAATTGCCTTTTAAGCAATTAATTTGAAAATTGATTTTCATTTGAAATATTGTATGCAAGGCGAATGGTTCTCTCTGGAAAAATTTCCAAGTATTAATATAATTTCAATCGATGCTGGATTTAATTAAGTTTCGTATTTGCCCCATGTCGGTGGCTCACGATAAATATTCCATCTTGTGCTGCGTTTGTAGCCTTGCCAACATGTAATAGTGAGAAATTTTCCAGGCTGAGTATCGTTCCATGCTGTTTAGTCGGTAGAATGTCAGTGCGCTATACTGATGGCCCGGGTTCGAGTCCCAGCATGGAATCTTTTTCACTATGTTCGCCTTTGCGCCTTTTAAGCAATTAATTTGAAATTTTATTTTCATTTGAAATCATCACAGTGTTTATGACAAGTTCGTCACAAATGACACATATTTCACAAATTGGTCACAGTGTGACTTCAAAGCATTGTCACTTTCGTCACAGGTGCGAGACAAAATAAATGCCAAAATAGTCACAAATGACACACTTTTCACAAATTTGTCACACCGTGACTTCACAGAGTGGTCACAATGTGACGTCACAAACGACCTCTAAAACGGCCATAACGACCTCGCATTCTAGTCACTATGACGTCACATCGACGTCACAAAATCACAGTGTGCCTTTACAACGACGTCGCCGTGACGTCACCATGCCTTACAGGCAAGCTAATCAAATCGTTTTATATTCTTTTAGAGAACTTACGAAAATCTCTAAGTCATTTATTCACTAAAGTGTCATACCTTAATACTACTTTGACTATAATACTTGTACTTTTACTGAAATACTAAAAATAATTTTATTGCTCCCGCTTTCTATTAAATTAAAAATGTAAAGAATGTTTCAATTCTTTTTATAACCTTATGTTTGCCCTTACGCATTTATCTGAGACAAAAAAAAAAGATTTAGTTTTTCTTTCATAAAATTAATTAAAATTTACAGAGAACTAAAGAAAATGTACCTTTACGTTTGTAAATTTCTTTAATAATTAATCCCGTGAAGATTTTTTTCTTCCGGGTTTTTTAAACTTATATTGGGAATTAATATAGATGAACGTAAAATATTCATGTTGCATTATTTGAAAATTGTTAAGATTTAAAAAAATCTGTAATCAGAGAAAGTAAATATCTTTAGCTGAAATATATAAAATAGTCTTTCCTACTAATTTGAAAGAATATTGTAAGAGAATTACTCAAATTTATATTAAAGAAAATCAATCATAGTTCGACCATTTCCATTAAATAAAGGAAAAGAAAGAACGTTAAAGATATTCAATGACTTTTTCCATGACTTTCTCCGGATGAATGTATTCTGAATAATCAAATATATATTTGCTATCTCGATTCTTGTGGAAATACTTAATAAAGATTTGGTGCAAACGGCGTACATAATTTTGGAGATTAGTTTTAGGGCCTACATACTTTTTGTTATCAAAATAACTTACACTTTTTTGAAAATTATTTGAAAATTTTTATGATTTAATAAATCTGCAGTCAGAGAAAGTAAATATGTATAACTGAAATATATAGAATAGCGTTTTCTACTAATTTGAAAGAATTTTGTAAGTGATTTACTCAAATTTGTACACTGCTGGCCATTAAAATTGCAACACCATGAAAGAAAGAAAATACAAAAAAGATATTTATTGTACGTAAACAGTACGGCATGAAAACAAACTGACTAAATTTGTAAGCAGCTTGGGGGTTTACAGGGATGCGAAATTAGTAGAAACAGCTGTCCCACCTGGCAGCTAAAACGGCACTTACCCGGTTAGGCATGCAGTCGAACTGAGCTTGGATGACAGAAACGGACAACTCATTCGATGCTGCTTCAAGGCTATGCCATATTTCATCAACCGTATTAGCTGCAGAGAGATGGCAGGCCAGTCTCTCAGCAATCCATGACCAGATGTTTTTAATGGGTGGCGGATCTGGAGGCAATGCAGGCTAGGGCAGCAATCGAATACCCTGTGTATCGAGGAAGGTCAGAACACGGCTTACAACATGTGGTCTTGCGTTATCTTGTTGGAAAATGGTGTTTGGCAGGCCTCGAAGACAGGGCACAACCACTGGTCGTAAGATGTCAGAAATGTACCGATCTGAGTTCAAATTACCGTCGATCTGAACTAGAGATGTGCGTGTCGTGTACCCAATGGCTACCCAAATGATCACACCAGGTGCAGGTACCTTATGCCGATACCAAATGCAAGCAGGCGACAAGCGTTCTCCTCGGAGCCTCCAGACACATATACGGCCATCAGAATACAGCACGCAGAACCGGGAATCGTCTGAAAAGACGACATTGTGCCACTCCTGTATCCAGCTTTGTCGTTCGGCACACCAGCGTTGCCGTCTCTCTCTATGCTGCATTGTCAAGGGAAACCGCAGTAATGGTCGCAGTGCTGGCACCCCACGCTGCTGCAAAAGTCGTCGCACCGTACGAGCAGATACTGGGCGCGCTGCAAACATGCCTATTCCCTGACTAATACACTGTAAAAAAAAATCTGTAATCCTACAAAACTAGTTTTTGTAAAACTACAGAAATCTGCATGTTTACTAGAATTTTATCTGTAACCGGGTATAATATTTACCACTCGCATAGTAGAAATACATGAAATATCTTAGTCTCCCATGTCAGCCAATGAGAAAGGACTTCAATGATGACGTAATGACTATTCACGCAACCACAGAGGTGTTCAAGGTATCCATCTTGATTATGATTTCAAATTAGGATGTAAGTAAATATTTCGTCTTTATGAGTTAAATTTTGTTATATTTCCATTCTCCTTGATTCCTAATAAGTAAAAATGAACTACACAGTAAGACCGTTTGATTTCGAATTATAATGTGACATGATTTTAGCAGGTATTAATGCGTAATCATCCTATTATTTTATTGTTAAATATTTATCGTTCAGTCAAATGACTATTCTTTACATCAGTGTTTACTGCATGCGTGCAATTTCCAATGTTTTATGTAAAAAATAATATTTTATTGCAATATGGTTAGCAGATTAAATATTTTATTTTTAATTAGTGATGCAATGAATAGTACCCCCCCCCCCTCTTTGACTGATAATGAAGGCTAAATATTCCACTATTCTTCTGCAGAATACTTAAAATGTATACCAAAATTATCTTTCTTAATATTAGAGTCGTGCCGTGTAATCGGTATTTATTGTACAAGATTCCGGCATCGGGTCGGGTTTACCTTACTTTTTTGGTTCGGATCGGGTCGGTTTGGGTTTTGAATCTTGTGTGTCGGGTTCGGGTTGACTGATTTTTCAAAAGAATGTCCAAAATATTTTTTTTCAGGTTAAAAATCTAGGTATAGGGCAGATGTGCCAGCAATGGATAAAATTCAAAGTTTTTTGTTTATAAAAAAAATTTATACAATAAAAATTTTACTTTAAAAATTTTCTTCATAACACCCCCCCCCCCCTCACGCTTACATGTTTTATAATCTGTGTTATTGTTGATACTCTTCTCTTAATCAAACCAATTAGGAAGCAAAAAGTGATCCTTCGAAGTTCCACTATTTTTCATTTATGTTGGCGAACATGCAAAGTGCTGGTTTAACTTAATAAATTTTATATATTCTTTTACTTTCCTGCAAAATTTCCTGCAAAATTTTGTTTTTGTTTTGGTAGTAATAAAAATGTTTGAATATGATCATTCTAGACATTTCATCAATCGCACACTAGATGAAGCAATGGTAGCCCAATCTCCAGTTGAAAAAAGTTGCATAAGATTTCAATTGTATAAAGTAAAAGATTATTTCAAGATCAGAAGTGATTTTGCTTCATATACTTTTTATGCTTTCTGAATATTAATGACTTGTTTATACATAGATGTAATAGTTTCCCTATTTATGGAACATTATACTGTATATTATCCATAATATAAACTAAACCTTCAAGCATGTGTCTAAGCATGGATTAAACTAAGCATGGGACAAATTTTGAAACTTGCAATTTCTTTAATTATAAAATTGTTTCTGAAAATTATGTTTCTATATTGTTCAGGGACATTAGAAAGTGTTTCATTTGGTATTCTATAAACTGAAATATTGTTTTTGTGTCAAACAAAGTTCATTTTCTTATTTTTGTAAAATGTGTCCCATTCCTCCATACTCTCTCCTACGCTTCTAACTCTGAATATTGGGCACTTTTCTATCCATACACACATATCATGGGTATGTGTTTTAAAACTATCAGAAATATTATACATATGTTTGCGTGTATATGAAAAATGAAATGTTGGTAAAATTTTTCTATTCCTAGAGAAGGATAAATGGTTCTTAACTGTGCCTTAAATAAAAAGAATTTATCACATTTCTTATATATATATTTTTTTCTTAACTTTTAACTCATGTTACCGGCCTCTCAGACCACAGCTTTTATTTTTATAGTTTTGCAATTTTTTATGTACTTGCAATTTTCAGTTTAACTACAAACACTACCGAAATTTTGTTTCGTTGTGAACTTTAGTACTATCACCAGACACTTTTGAATAGGTGAATTTTAATTATAACAGTCCTGTAAAAAAAGTTCAGTACAAAAACACCATCCTATGAGTTAATCGTGCCTTTTATTCATCTTTCGATAAAGCGGTCTCACAGACAACTTCACACTAATTGACTTCACACTAGTTGTGACAATTTCTGTGACATCAGTTAAAGGTTAAGGAGTAAATTTAATAATAGCTCATTCATATTTAAATATGTATTTATTTTATCTGAAAAATTGTTCTGCTCAAACTTTTTGTGAAAATCTTAGACTTGGAAAAAACCTAAATATAAACAACTGCATTTTAATTTTACGTGAGTTTCTGAGCGATAAAATGCCGAGTTTTTACTTTCTCATGCAAATAGAGATATAGGGTAGGTAGGGGTAAAGATATGAGCGGGGCAAAAATACGCACCGGCTGATTTCATATGAAGCAACATTTCGGCTCTCATGACCAATAGGTGGCAGTTTTGTTTCAAGTGTACTAGTCATTTCTTTAAACCTTTGATTAAAAGTAGCAATTTGTGCTAAGAAAATGAGGTAAGTTTAAATTTTCGAATTTTGATCTAATATTTTTTAAATTTCACTTTATTTTTTAGCTGATAGTACCTGGAATTTTTACAAATCCAAAATTTTAGTGGAGATCGAAATATTTTTATCTTCTAAATGCCGTAGTTTACCTCGATCACATTTGTTTATACTTATAGGTAGCCGGTTAAGCAAAATACTGCTGAATAGGGTAAAAGTACGCATCCTTCTTGGGACAAAGATACGAACATGTTTAAGATATGGGACTTTGCCCTATCATTTTAGCTAGATGCAAAGCTTTTCACAATTTCTAAATTTATATTATATAAAATATAATAGCTGCTTAACTAATATAAGTTAGTAAACTACATTTTCCTTTTTCTAGTTAAGTTTTTTTTTAAATATAGAACGTTGGTATCTACCTACCTACTTTTAAAAATCAATATTGTTTCATGAATAGCTTTTGTTTTAAACCTTAATCCTTAACTCCTGTTAACGGTCTCGCCGATTGCTGCAATATTCAGTTTGCACAGTTTAACTTGTAATTTTCAATTTAAGTAGTTATGTTAGTTTAATTTTGATGCGTTTGGTAAATTAGAAGTATAGCTGAAGACTTCTGAATGCGGGAAATTTTACTATAATAGCCCTTTGCATAAAGTTTAGCGCAGAAACCGCCTCTTATGAGTCAGTCAACCATTTTATTCAATCAACGATTAAGCGGTCTCGGAGACCACTTACAATATTTATGAAACGATTTTTGTCACAACAGTTGGAGGTTAACTGCTATTTGCGATCTCGCAGACCGCTGTTTTTTTCATGGTCTAGTTTAGAATTTTCAGTTTAAATATTATCAAAATTTACTAATGCTTTTACATTACTCATTCATTTTAGTGAAAATAGGGGCAAAATCCGGCCGTAATGGGGAAAAAATGCGCACTGCGAATCTTTTGCCTCATCACTGCGTACTTTTAGCCCAACGAATAGGGCAAAGATACGCAGAGCAATGTTTTTTTTTTTTTAATTACAATTTCTCACGGAATTATAATTTTACAGAATGTCGTTTGATAGTGGTCGTTTGATAGTGGAGCGTGCCTAAGGTTTTAATACATTTTAATCAGTCGTCACATAAGTTTAGATCAATGTGCTCGTTAAAAATCAAAATTAATAAGTGCGTAACTTTAGCCCCCACCTATCCTACATCACTTAGGTGTGTCATGTGATTGTGAGCCATGTTGTGGACAACTTGTCTGCAAGCGCCATTGAGATCAACCATGATGGTGAATATCGATGGCGCTTTTTAACAAGCTGTCCTTACTTCAAATACTTGTGGGCATGATACCCACATATGTTTGAATATTAAAGTATATACATTTGTCCATTTTCCTACATAAAACATTGTTATTAGAGATGTAACTGTAGATTACATTTCATAATATCAATAAAACAGGATTTCCTTTCCTTTTATTTCGGGTTCGTGTTGAAATAGGTCTGGGTTGAGTTGCAGGTTGCCGGAAATTATTTTGGCTGATTCTGGTCAGGATGCGGATCGAGGAAATATTTTTGGAGGGTTCGGGTCGAGTTGCGGGTTGACTTAAGTATAATATTCGGTTTTGTGTCTGGTGCAACTTGACCCGTGCAGGACTACTCTGTAGTCAGGAAATTTTTAATATATCAGGATTCGTACGGTCCTTAAAAGTACTTGCATTTTTCAAAAGGTTTTTTTTTGTGCTTGAAAGTGCTTATTTTCGTACAAAATTTTTTAAAAGCCTTTTAAAGTGCTTTACTGTCATATTATTTCTTATTCGGGGGGGGGGGGGTGGAACTCTTCTGCATTTCTTTTCATTTCTGATTTAAAAAATAAAGATAAAACCGCCATTGCTAACCTTTCTTCTGAAATTTCACCTCCCCTTTTTACTCCCTTCTCCACAATACCAAAGTTTAAACTGTTTAAAACTTTTTTTTTATTCTTTAACTGATGTTAGCGGTCTCACAGACCAGTGCTTTTTTCAATTTTCATAGTTTAACTTGCAAATTTCGGTTTATTACAAACACTACTGAAATTTTGTTTCAGTTTAGTACTAACACCGGAGATTTTTGAATAGGTGAATTTTAATTATAACACTCCTGTGCAAAAAGTTTAGTACAAAAACAACATCCTATGAATTTATCGTAGCTTTTATTCATCTTTCGTTGGAGCGGTCTCACAGACCGCTTCACACTAGTTATGTGACAATTTCTTTGACATCAGTTAAAGGTTTAAAAAAAATTGCTCTACTGTATTTGTTACTTTAAGTGAAAAAATAATCGGTTCTAAATTTCATTAACTATTCATTCCATCATATCCATTTCATTAAAATTTTATCTGAATTTCACCTTCAAAATTTCGTTTCCCCGTTTTCTTCACATCTCACAGTAATAATACTTAGTTTCAAAACTCTTTAAAATTGCTTAAATTAAAAAAAAAAAAACTGTTCTGTGTTATTTTATTGTCACAATAAATAATCAAGATTTTTCTTCCGACTCGAAATTGGCATCCCCCCCCCCCCAAAAAAAAAAAAAAAAAAATTAAAAAAAACTTAGAGCACATAGAATTTTAAAGTCTTTAAAACTCTTTATAGACCAGTGGTAGGGGAGGAAAAAAGGGCCGCATTTGGAATTAATTAGGGGAAAACTGGAAATTGTTTTAATCCTTTTACTTAAAGTCTAGAATGAATGTACTACGTTTTCCCCCTCTTACTAGGTGAGTGGTTGAAGATATGTACAGATTTATAGTCAAAAAACACATTTTTATTAATTACCATAACAATGTCTAAAAAAAACTAACTCTATCAAAAACATTGTCAATACAGATGTTGTAGAGGTTAAAACTCTGATTGAAATGTGTACTTAATATTTTTGTTGAATTTTTACAATTATAATGCAAAGTTTTGCCTAATTCGTTAATCAAGTGATTGAAGCCAGAACAGACGAGGTTATCAGTTCACCCTGTTTCTAATTTATATATATTTTTTAATTTATTGAGATTTTGTAATTATTTTAGGCTTTATTTTGGATATTTTCAGAGTTATGGCTTAAACTCTTGATTACGGAATGTAGCCCAGTGGTAGGAAATGAAAAAAAAAAAAAAGGTCGAATTCGGAATTAAATACGGAAAAGCTGGAAATTGTTTTAATCCCTTCAACATAGGTCAGAAATAAACGTACTTGCTAAGTTTTCCCGCCCTACTAGGTGCGGCTTTGCCGCTACGAACAAATAGATAACTTAAAAAGTGCACTATTTCATGATTTTTAGCATATTTCAAAAATGATTTGTAAATGATGGGAAAAATTGTTTTGATCTCTGACATTGTATTTGAATTATGCGTCGTATTTAATTTGACATATATAGCGAATAAGAGTGCGTATGCATCACATTTAAGGAGGTCGAAAATAGTGGGGAGGAGCGAGGGAACAAATGAGTGTGCAGGATTCTTGTCGCTAGAGGAATAGGTCAACCAATAGCACAATTTTAAACTTCGACATTTTACGAAAAGGACTAAGATGGTTTTAACAAAAATTATATTCGACTAGTATACGAGCATCTTAAGTTAAATTCATAAAATTTTAAAACATTCGGAATATTGAAAAAAAGTATTATTAGTTAGCTTAAAGTTAGCTTTACGTTTTTTTAAACTAAGGTTTAAGGTTGACGACATCAGTTGAGAAATGGCATGTAAAACGGCTGTCAATTATGTACCTCTTTCTCGATAACTACTAAATTATAATCCTCAAAATATACAAAAGAAAGCATTAACATATTTACAGAAACATCTCAAGGGCCTCAACAACTTAAAGAAAATACATGTATGTAATAAACGGAGGCAGGGTGGATTGATAACTCTGTCTCTCTCCTGATTAGCGGTTAAGGCAAAATTTAGAAATAGAATTGCGACCTTAATGTTCAGCAAAAATATTAATATGGGTACTCATTTTATTCAGAATTTCAAATTCTACAACATTTGTATTGACAATGTTTTTGGAAGCATTAATTGTTCTGAGATATTGTTAAGATAATTTAAAAAAAGTTTTTCGACTATAAATATGTACATATTTTCTAATGTTCACCTAGTACGTGGGATAAAACTTGGTACTTTCATTTTAGATCTAAACGGAAGGGATTAAAACAATTTCCAGTTTCCCACCCACATAATTGTGAGTTACATCCCCCGATCACGGGTCTTTGAAATAGAATTGTGACAATGTTCAACAAAAATATTAAATGGAGTTCTCATTTTACTCGGAATTTTAAGCTGACGACAAGCTGAACACGGAAATTGCAAAACCTAAATTTCATTCCAGATTTCAAAGTGCTGCCATTTGCAAAATGACATCAGCGTTACGCGCAGATATATTTGTTTTTTATAATATTGATAGATATAGATTTTATTTTCATATCAAAATCTTGGTGTTTATTTTTTCTTTTCAAACTAATTTTTTTCACCCTTAAATCCATTTACATCTGAGCCAAATCAATACTCGATCATTTCAAAGCTACTGTATAACAATAAGTGTGTATTTTTAAATAATATATACGTAATGTGAGTCGTACAGTAAAATGCGCAGAAAAACAGAAAAGTGACTTTGGACAATGAATTTGTTTAAAAGATAAATTTTCTATTTTTTTAAATGTATTGCAGTATTTCAAAGAGAATTGAAAGTATATGCTTTTTGGTATTGTTATTATTTGGTATTAATATTCTGCATAATTTGATTTTTGGAGTCTTATGTGTAATTTTGAAATATGCCTGGAAAGGGATGTGGGGGAGGGACAAGGTTCTTCCAGTATTTTAAATTCTTAAAGTTTGTCATTATCATCTAGACTCTTTGAAATTATTAGATGGTAAAAACATAATGCTTTCGTATCCCGAGTGAAAAAATATTAATATTTTGTGGGAAAAAGGCTGGTAAGATTTTTACCACGATGTAACTCAGGTTTTTGCTTATTTTGTCGAAGTTTTTGCACATTTTATTTAGTAAAAAATATTTATATTTGTCCGAATGTTAAGAAATTTCCGTAGGTAAATGTAAATCTCGCCTGTTGATTTGCTCTAAAAAGATTGTGTTAAAATACGGACGTTTAGTTAGTTTTATGGTAGAAAAAATATAGTCTTTGTGAGGCACGAAGTGACCTACGCTCACCAATGTATCTCAAAGAGTTAAAACTCTTGTTTTTAAAAATCAATTGCATCATCAGTTAGAAGATTTTAACTTTTAGAGCATATATACACTGCTCAAAACAATTAAAGGATATTTGTAGTTTTATATAAAATAAAGATATAAACGAAATTTTTTTTGCCGAAAATAGAAGAAGAGAATCTCACATGCAAATTTTTCTGGTTTTCAAACTGTGGAGTATGCAAATTTTGAGTTCGACGTCAAAAACGTCGCTTTAGCGGCAGCGAATGAAATTTGACTTTCAACTGAATAAAAGAGAATGAAGACAAGGATGATCGGCATTCAGTGATTGCTTTGTTTCGATGAGTACGATGTCTCAGCGAAGTCGATTGACTGATTCAGAAGCTTTGAGAATTGTTGGTAGGTTAGAACGGGGGCAAACTCAAGCCGAAGTACCGAAAGCCATTGGAGTATCACAAAGTGTCATTTCCAGGATCTGGAACCGTTTTTTGGAGAGTGGATCTGCAGGCCGAAGACCAGGGCAAGGTCGTAGACGGGCAACAACGCCCAATGAAGATCGGTATTTAGCGTTAACAGCTCGGAGACACCGAACCATGAACGCTACTCTTCTCCAACAACACCTTCGCTCGGCTACAGGCACCACGATTTCAACTCAGACTGTCCGAAACCGGCTCCATGCTGTAGGTCTGTATGCTCGCCGACCGATGGTATGAATTAGATTAACATCAAGGCATCGTCGCGACCGCAGGGAGTGGGCAACCGAGCATGTCAACTTGAGGAGAAATGAATGGAGCAATATTCTGTTTTCTGACGAGTCCCGTTTTTCTGTGCATCCGGATAATAGGCGTATTTTCATCTGGAGGGACCGTGGCAGTAGGAATAATCCTGCGTTCGTGCACGAAAGTGTCAGATTTGGCGGTGGAGGAGTGTTGGTGTATGGTGGCATCGCCATTGACGGGCGCACTGACCTCTACATCATTCGAGATGGAACTCTGACTGGTCGCCGATATAGGGATGAGATCCTCAGACCTATTGTAGTCCCTTACGTTGCAGCAATCGGAGATAACTTCATTTTAATGGACGATAACTGCAGGCCACATCGTGCAAACCTGGTGGAGGATTTCCTTTTCGAGGAAGGGATCGTTCGAATGGAATGGCCAGCGTGTTCTCCAGACATGAATCCAATCGAGCACGTTTGGGACGCTCTAGGAAGACGAGTTTCTGGCCGCCAACAACCCCCACAAACTCTCCAAGAACTGGAAAGAGCTCTTCTGGAAGAGTGGGGCAGAATACCCCAACTCGTCATTAATAGCCTCATTGAGTCCATGCCTCAAAGGTGTTCAACGTTGCTGGCCGCCCGTGGAAACCATACCCCCTACTGAAAATGATTTTCTTTGAAGAAAACACCTTTTCTTATTCTTTTTTTTCTCATATGCACAAATTGAGTTTTTTTCCTTTAGTACACAAATGCGCAATAAAATGCATTTTTTTCTGCCAAACATGTGTAATTTATTCTCATATAACATACTATGTCTGTCGACCATGTATCAATCAGCTAAACTGTTTACCAGATACAAAATCCAGATACAAAAACTGCAATATCCTTTAATTGTTTTGAGCAGTGTATATACATATTTGCCGATACTTCTAAAATATCATCCTGGAATAAATTGCTACAAGCTTTCGGAAAACTTTTTTGATCTTTTTTTCAAAACTTTAACTGCTAGGTGGGGAGAATATCGTAAATTTAATATCGGAATATATAACGTGTTAATATTGGTGATATATCGCGATAACTACCGTAAAGTGTATGCGAATAGAAAAATTGCTTATTTTAAAAGATAAATGGCATGTTACCAAAAATTTTGGTAGAAACAGATGTAGAAAGGAGCTAATAAATGTTTCATGCTATTTTCTTCTACAGCATCCTTTAAATATATGTAGGGAAGGTGGGGAAAAATCGGGTACCATAAAAGTTGTTAGTCTCAAATGCTGTGAAATGGGAAAACAAACTTTGAACACTGTTTTTAATGTAAAATGAATCTTTGGCTATAATAAAACGTTCTTTTCAAACAATATATATATATATATAATTATTTATATTAAAAAATAGCTTTTTTCAAACGTATGCAAAAATCTGGTTTTACCTCGCTGGTTGGGTAAAATTGGGTATTCATTTAAAACTACTGAAAACTCATTTTGGTCAAAAAGATCTTGCTTAATATAGTAAAAAATACATTTTAATTATTTTTAACAAAACGAAATTGCACATGTGTTCTTCCATGTGTAAAAAAAATAATTCGTTGGCAAATTTTCTACGTTGTATAGGCTTGCTTACTTTACACTGTACGTTTTCGAGTTCTTTTAGCTTCAAAAATCACAGATGAATTTGTCATCATATTCTTCTGCATTACTACATGCTTCGTGTGCCTAATCGTGGAATTTTAAACATCGTATTTGGATTTAGAATTTGAGTAAAGTTCATAGCAAAACATACAGGTTTCATTATCCTCTTCTTTTGAAGATGTGTCCGCAATCTTTTTTGGTTTCTTTTTTTTCTTTTAAAGAAACTTCTTTTTTCGTCTTGCAGTTTGTTTGGCTTATTTCTCCTTAATATCTGCTTCGATCTGTAATTTATAGGGAGAAGAAATCAAAATAAGTTTTTCCCTTTCTTTTCTCAATTCTAAAGCCTTCCTTAGAAGGGGATAATAACATTTTAGGCGAAATTGGAAATTCAGATTGCTGGTCTACATAGTCTGAAGATGTCGAATGGATAATTTTAATAATGTATTCTGTTGATGTAACATTTTGAATAAGTGATGACGCCTGTGATTGTGATGTTAACTGCTGCATCTGGAAGTTAGCTCGACGTGAAAGCTGCTGGATGTTGTCAACTCGTTTATGTTCGGAAGGTTGAGCTCCATTATCCTGTGATGACTTTCATGGGTTTCTCTGTCACTTCCGAAGGAGCAAAAAGATGGTCTGGAAAAACATTGTTGTAGGGGAAAATCCCTGTTTTCTCGAACTTTCTGATTGCAGTATTTACAATTGCTGCTCTCGAAAATGCAGTTTTAAATAATTTTCCAATTTGGTAAATTGTTATAGATCGCACAGAGTTGGAAAATAACCACTTTTTCACCTCTTGTTCTTAGTATGAGCTTAGAGATGCTTGAAAGGCACATCAAGGGGTTGAAATCGATGCGTTGCGTAAGGAAAGAAGCATATATAAATACATTGCTTTCTCTTACTAGATTAACTGGATTCTTTTATATGAATTGAACACCTATTAAGGATTTAAAGAACGGACTTTTCAAGACAAGGATTGGAAAAAATCTGTACATTTTTTAAACAAATCTTCCTCTTTCGTAATCCATCCACTCCTATTATATACAGCAAATGAGTCTGGGGAAAGTTTCATTCATCAAGAGGATTTTTTTTTTGCCTGTTTAATATTTGATAAAAAAAAATTCTGTTATAGATTATATAGCCTAGTTATATAGGATTGGGATTTTTTGGATTATTTGTCAATTTGGGCAGATTATTTTATTTAGAGAAACAAGTCACGAAATATATTTGCATTTTAAGTGGACCCATAACGCAAGTTATTACACCTCAGATTAGAAAGTTATTTATTAAAATGTAATAAGCATAATATAAAATTATGCCTTAATTAGTACCATTATTTTGTTCATTAATAATTGCAAATTATTTAATTTCATAAATGTAAGTTAAAAATTAGACCCACTTTTTAATATAAAACAAAATCAAAATTAAAGTTTTTTCATTATAACTAGATAGATTTAGAATTATATTATAACTTAACAGCATTAAGAATGCAATTTAAAATTCCATGCTAATTTATTAACTTTACTAAAAATACATTCTATGAGTGTCGGACAAAATCGGGTATACCCAGTTCTGACCCAATCTTAAGTACCCGGTATTACTTCAACATAACAGAGTTTAAACATAGCGTCACTACTCTTAATCCTATAAGCAAAAGATCAGTAAAAATTTTAAAATATTATCAGGAAAGGAAAGAATTAGATATAGTACTCAGGAATATTTAATATGCTGAAAAAACGTGGTTATACGCGTAAAATCTAGAATCAAATAAAACAATTTTTTAAGAGTAATTGAAACTAATTCCTTCACACTAAAAAAACCGCACACAGTAACGTTTCAATCAGCTATAAATGCCATAATGGTTACCGACAAGTTATTTCTCGTGTTGGCTGATAGGCAGAAGTACAACTGAAGGAGGGATCTGCGCTACCCAGTTTAACCCACCTACCCTGTTTTTTACAACTCGCCCATATGTATATATATACACACATACAAAATAAAAATATTTTTTTTAAACAAGAACGTAAAATAATCAAGCTTCAACGACAGATTATAATTTTCCAACACATTCAGAATTATGTTAAAAAAAAAAAAAAAAAAAAAAAAAAAAAAAGTTTAATAAAGTTAAATATGATGGCTAAGTAAGCAAATTACAAAACACGTAACACATTTGAAAATTAAAGTTCAGCAATTATTATCAGTCATCGAAAAAATATCCGAATTCCTTTGTGCAACGCTATATATGATCTATACATTTGAATATATACCAAATAGTATGTTAAACATTAGTTCATTTAAGAAACGCATTTTCACAGTTGAAAATTCCCCTTCAACATATTTCGTCAATAAACGGAAATATATAAATCTTTTTTGCAGCCTGTATATGATTTACAGATTTTATACATACGAAGTAAATAAATTAGTTTAAAAAAAAAAACTCTTACCACAACAAATAACGAACTTCCAGCAATTATTGTTTATTTATACAGTACTATAAGCGAATCCTTTTGTTTACCCCCATAAATAAACGATTAATGCTATGCTCATCATGTTCTATAGTAAGCATCTTTTTGTACATTTCAGTGATGTGTATCAATTTCTATATGCTTGAAATAGTGTAATATCATTCCAATATACTACAAATGATTTTTCCCTAGATACCATTGAAATAGACCATAAAAAGTCATTGATTAAAATAACAAATTTTCCAAAAAAAATCAGTTGATTAAAATCGTTAACACCCTATTGCAGCCAAATGGAAAGCATTAGTTTTTGTTAATCACGATTGATTGACAAATTTTTTCCCTCAACCAACTGACGCTTTTTGCAATATTTTTTTACATTTAAGAATTTCACAATATTTTTCTTTTACCTAACAAATGGAGAATTTTGCAGCTTTTTCTTACAAACTTTCTTTGCAGTTATCCAAATTTTTTAGCCAAATAAAATATAAAATTATAACTAAAAATTAAATAAACAGCACATAAAGAAAAACTATAAAATTATTTAGATATTTTAATTCCAATATTTCAATTGACTAAGGTTTAATGCAGTTTTATTTATTTTTTAAAATAAATAAAATTGTGTGATTTGTGTTAGGTTGCAGTTTTCTTCGAGACGGAAAAATTTAAGTTTACCTATGACCTTTTAGAGAGGGGGAGGGGGGGTTACTGTTCCTGCTGACCATTAAATTTTCAAATTAGTGGTTCAAATGAATTTTTGGTGTTCTTGGGCCAGCGGACCACCAACGATTTCGAACACTGATTTTTTAAATGCTGAAGATTTCCTTGTAAAAGAGATTTGAATTGATATACTGTTTAATTTTTTTTATTAATTCCCCTGTGTGAAATTTGATTATTGTTATGTTTGCACAAGAAATATTTTATGTCTTAAAATATTTACTCTTTCATTTAAAACAGGTGGAGAATTTAACCTGATGCTTGGATCTATTCCATTTTACCAGACTTGAAATCCTGATTTAGAACATACAAAGCTTCAAGAATTCTTTTTATTTGATGACCTGAATGGTCAGAGAGGGTGCAGCACCCTCTTAAAACTGTATGAGAGAAACTGTATGTAAAATGATATTATATTACAGTAAATATTAGTCTGACATACTATACATATAATTTAATGATTATATAATTTGTATTTTCAATAAATGGAGCGGCATACCGCAAACCAACTTAAATGTGTTGCTATTTAATAGTGTCTGTAACCATTTCTTTTTCAGCTATTGCAAGGCTGCTGCTGATGAATATTTTTCTTTTTTACGAATATAGTTAAAAAATAAATAAATCGTCGTCATAGATTATCATTTAGAAATACTGAAAAAATACTTATATGTAAGAATAATTAGTCGCTTGGTGGCGACACTGCTGTTATTAAATTAACCCTTCAAAGTAAGTATTTAATATGTTGTAGAAATACATTGTGTATTTAAAAAAAGCTTTAAAGTTTAAAGTAATACTTTTGTATTAGCTGATATTAGAGTTTAAATGGATTCTGCTACTTATAGCTGCCTTTTTAATTAAAACAATAATAAAAACAGGGTATGTATTTAAATCTAAAGAAAATTATTATTATTTTTTTTTCTTTGTGAATAAGCAAACACTAAATGGACTATAAGTGTAACTGCATGCGAAGAAATATTCCAAAATGTAAAAGGACAGAATGGTAATATTTGTGGGGAAAAAAATGTAATTATTTTGTTAAATTAGATCAAAATGGTTTACATTTGTTTTTTAAATATATTTCAAAGACAATAGAATCAATAATTAAAACTTAAATAATTTTCGGTTTAATGAAAATAAAAAAAAAGCTTTCCTACTGCAAGATAATCTCGCATAATCTGAAATTTTGTTTATTATTACACCATAAAATGATAAATTGAAAACCAAAGTGAGGGGAAAAAAGAGAGCTACAATCCGGTGTAACCATTCCCCATAAAGATGAGAGAAAATCCTGAATCGTGATTCAAACTTTTAGCAAAAAATTGGAATAGAGAAAACCTTGAATTATGATTTAACCTTTCACCAGAAAATTGGATTTAAAAACAATCCTGATTCGTGGTCCTACCTTTTACCAGAAAATTTGATTAAAAAAAACTAAATTATGGTTCAAACCGTTACCAGAAAATTGGATTTAAAAAAAAATCTGATTTATAGTTAAACCTTTTATCAGAAAATTGGATTTTAAAAAAATCTTGATTTATGGTTCAACCTTTCACCAGAAAATTGGATTTATAAGAAGCCTGAATCATTGTTTAACATTTCACAAATATAATGGTATTTGAGAAAGCACCAATAAACTGGTAAAACTTATCGCCAATATCTTGGTTGCAGCTAAATTTCAGCGACTTTTCACCATTTTCTTGGTGAAACATCACACTTTATTTTTAACAGTGTATCGATAACATTTTTTAAAAATTTAGGCATATTTTATAAACTCAGTAATGATACTTTACTTTCATTATTGTTTCTATTCGCTTTTTTAATTTAACTAAAAACCATAAGATCTGCTTCTGCTTATCTGCTTATTTACTGCTGTTGTTATAATGCTCATTTAATATGGAAATGATTTTGTACCTATTTGAATATCTACAGTGAAGCTTCAGTCAGTTTTTTAATGCATAACATACAAATATTTCTGGCAATTGCTGTGGTATTACTGAAAAACACGTCAGGCCATATTACTTATTTTGATCAAAGGATTTTGATTTTACTGCAATATCTCTTGCACGGTTACAAAAAACTTTCTGGCGAGAATACAAGAACTGTTTTAGACACAATACTAAAAAATCATTGGTAATTTTTCTGACGGTACTTTAATAAAGTTACCAACAATTTTTTGCTAATGTATATGTAAAGTTTTGGGTGCAATACTAAAAAAATTCATAGTAAATGTACTATGAAATCCTTCGCAAATTTACAAAAAAAATTCTTAGTCAATGTACTAAAAATTCCTTTGTAAGTGTACTAAAAAATCATTAGAAAATTCACAAAGTATTCTTTAGGAAACTACCTAAAAAAACGTTAGTACCTTGACTAAATAATCCTAAGTAAATTTACGAAAAATTCTTTAGTAAACTCCCTAAAAAATCGTTAGTAAGTTTACTGAACAATATTTAGTAAACTTACAAGGAATTCTTTGGAAAACTCTCTAAACAATCCTTAGTACGTTTACTAAAGTATCTTTCGAAAAATTACCACAAATTCTTTAGTAAACTCCCTAAAAAATCGCTAGTAAGTTTACTAAGAAATATTTAGTAAATTTACAAAAGCTAATTAGAGAAACTCCCTTGAAAAACCGTTAGTAAATTTACAGAACAATATTTAGTAAATTTACAAAAAAAATTTTAGAAAACGCCCTAAAAAGGAATAGTACGTTTGCAACATATTCACTGATAAATTTACTAAAATTTATTTAGTAAACTCCCTAAACAAGCATTAGTAACTTCACTAAACAATATTTAGTAAATTTACAAGAGTTTTTTTGGTAAACTCCCTAAAAAATCACTAGTACGTTTACTAAGCAATATTTAGTAACCCTTACTGAAGAAACTTTTGTAATTTTACATGATTATCTTTTGTTGTGGTTACATAAAAAGTTCTAGGCATCCCAGTTTCCTACAAAATTCTTAGTAACCTTACAAATTTTTTTTTACAGTGTAGTCCGTGATGTGGTTGTACGATTTTGCAGGGCCGACCTCACAATATGTCTGTCTTCTCGGGTGTTAGTGATGGGAGGGCGTTGAGATCCTGCATGACGTTCAGAATGACCCTCAGCAATCCATTGATTCCATATTTCACGACAGTGGTTGGATTTCGACCAGTGCGATGGGCAATATCAGGGAACAATAATCCACACTCTTGATAGTCAAAGATCCTGCCTCTATCGAATTCCGACACTTGCTGGTAAGCATTTTTTTCTTATTATTCGAGGCATAACACGATATTCTGAGCAAACGCTGACCTTACAAAGCACTTTCCGAATGAGAAATCCATTATGCAACTTTTCTTTTATGCAGTGCTTCAGATGTCGTTTCTACCGCCTCGTCTAAATACGCTGAAATACTAATCATTTGCATATTCCAACCTCTTTTTCCTTTTATGTGATTTTGACGTTCGTCAGATCTTTCCTTCCTGGTGTTGCAATGTTAATGGCCAGCAGTGTATTATAGAAAATCGACTAATTTTCGCACATTTCCTTTAAATAAAGAGAAATAAAGAACCTTAAAGATATTCAATGACTTTTTCCATGACTTTATCCGTATGAATGTATTCTAAATAATCAAATATACATTTGCTGATTGGATTCTTATGGAAATGTTAATAAAGCTTTGATGCAAACAGCGTACATAATTTCGGAGATTAGTTTTCTGGACTATATACTTGTTTATTATCAAAATAACTCAACACTTTTTTTTGATCCGAATAAATTATCCTAGAGTGTTATTGATCATTTCGATTTCTACTTCAATGAATATAATCGTTTTGGTGTGGCAAAAAATGTGATGGAAGTTATTGGATATTGATATAATAAACATGAACATAAAAATATTTATTTTGGTGAAAAGAGCTTTCTTTCCTTATGTTTTTTTTGTCATAGAAATAGAAAGTTGGATTTAATTATACTTTTAACGTGTTTTCTTATTTAAACAAGAAAGAAAAATCATTCATCAAGCATGAAATAAGAAACACTTTCCAACACTTCCAGAATACTTTAACGAAACTTCCCTGTTTAATATGGAGAAAATGATGTAAACATTTTAGAAAACGCGTTGCACACTTGAAAACCAGATTTCAGCATTTACCATCCATAGCCGAAAAGTACTACAATTCCATTGTGAAGCCCTGTATTTATTTATAGATTTGTACATATTTTGCATAGTATGATGTAATTTATCCAATAATAAAACACATAATGCGTGTAAAAATTAAATTCAGCAATTTCTTAACAACACAACATCCTTAAATTCTTTTGTGTAGCCCTGTATATTATCTGCAGAATTTTATACACGCCAAATATTAATTCGCCTTTGAATTTTGGTATCTTTGAAGTAGCGTAATACTGCAGCAGCCAAAAAAAAAAAAAAAAAAAAAAAAAAAAAACAGCAAAATTGACATTCATCAAACAAAAAACTACCAATGGCTTTTTCAAATAAACAATTCCATTCCCTGTTTTTCTTAAAAGTAACGGAAATATACATTAAAGAAATGTAACTAGCACCATAAAAATTAATGAATTAAGTGAAAATGAGTATTTCATCTCCGTAGTTAGAGACCATTTGCGTAAATCTGGTTTATCAGAGTTTTTTGCTTATCCGATGTGAGCTTGGTCCATATTAACTGGGATAATCGAGTCTCTAGCGTAGTTTATTAATTCTGGGGTGTGGCCCGCTTCTGAATCATTATTTTTTAAACTGTGTCAATAGTGTGCAAAGGCTCCCTACTGGAACATATGCTAAATTTTACTTCAATGTTTAATTCATTTGAATTAAAAAATTTTGTGATTCTAAGCCTTTGTATATAAGTTATTTAGTTTTTTGTTCATCAGAACCAATAGTGGACTAGGGATCGACTATTGATGCACAAATGACCCACTTCTGGAGCAAATAGTTATAGTTAAAAGAAGAAATTATTAGCTGAAATTGTTTATATTTCAAAGTTGTTTGATTGGTCGGTTGGCTACACTTTAAAACAGCTTTTAAATTAAACGGATATCTCTATATAATAAAAGGCAGTGTAACGCATCCGGGGCGAACCCATTGATTTTGCCAATCTCCGATAAAATGGAACCACGTTAGGCTTAATTTCGATTTCAGATGTGTAAGAGAAAACTTATCTGCTTAAATACAAATCTTTTCTACCCGAAATCCTTTCTGTTCAACATAATTTCCTTTAAAATATTCAAAACTAACAAAATTTCAATGATTTGCGCAGTTGAAAAACAATTTCAGAAATCGAGTTAAAAACATATATTAGCGTAAAACGCAAACAAGCGGTATTGAGTCATTCAAACCATTCTACTACGGTCCCCCTATCCGTCAACAAGAACAGACCCAAAGATCGTACAATGTAAAAACATGTTGGGGAAATCCCGCTCCCTCCTGCACACCCACAACTAGAATGTACTAGAGAAACAGGTTCTCTGGAATGGACAAGGTCGAATCGAAACGGTTTCAAAAGATTCTTTGGCAGTTGTTTTCAAAGTTCAATACATGTTGTTTGTTAGAAGGATACGATTATTTTCGTTTGATACAATAAACCATCAAGTACAATTTACCAACATTAAATTCATAAAAAACTGCATAAAATTTATAAACAAGAAGGATAACAATTGCTATTTTTATTGACAGGTAAGTTTTATGAACACTTTTCACTGTTTCCCAAAAATCTTAATTTTTCAGATATGTATGTAGTTTTTAAGAGTTGTAATACAAAGAAGAAAAATAGTTAATGCCTGTTTTTACATGTAGTGACTTTAATATATGTCTGTCTAAAATTTAGCTCAATATTCCTTGAATTGTTTGTTATTTATTTATTTATTTATTTATTTATTTACAAAAGAAATTAGTTGTGTTATACTTAAGCTTAACTGACAGTGAAAGCAAAAATAATAAGATGATCGCCTTCGCTTTCGAAATTTTTCATTGATTTCTGATAGCAAAACAAACGAGGGGGGCGGGGGGGGTTCAATATCAGCAGAATGTCTTACGTGTATTTTTAAACAATTTAATGTGAAAGCATGAAATTTAAATAAATAACCATGAATATTATTTTAAATATTTATTTTAGCATAAAAAATTATTTATTTATATATTGCATTTAGACTATTACTTTTATCTTTCGTTTAGACTATTACTTATATTTAAATGAAAAAGAAAATCTGATTGTGAAGAGATCTACATACTAAAATTATAAACTATAAAGCTAACATATGAGTTTTCTATTCTTTAAAAATTTTATATAGTTTATGTGTTATTTGCAAAATATTATGTAAATACACATAATAGTCTATAATTTTATAATAATTAGTTGTATAAATAAATATTGTTTAAAATAACAAAATTACATTGATAAAAAAATAATGCATTAAACATTACTAAAAATATTTAAATAATAATAATAAATAAACATTTATGTGTCTGATAAAACTAAAGTTTGAAGAGGCATATATTTAAAGTCATTTAGTCAAATTCATTTAAATAAGTTGAAAAGGGAGCGGCTAATTTTAGTCTGAATATTTTTTAATGTAACATCTTTTTCGAGCAAAAAACATTTTGTACAGTTATTAAAAATAGGCATTAACTATGTTTGATTCTTCTTTGTATTACAAAAATTTAAAAACTATATAGATATTACGAAACACTAAAAGGCATTTATAAAACTTATCCTTGAATAAAAATAGATGCATCTTTTGCTTACAAGTTTTATTGGCAGATTTAAAACACACTGAGACTTTTATTTCTTTAAAATTGATTTTTTTTTTTTTTGGAGAGACGGGGGGGGGGGCGATAAAAACATAATTTCAAAGTGTTATTTAAAAAAATTATTAATTATTAGTAGTATTTCAATAGTTGCAGCACATCAGACTTTTTTTAACTACACAGTTTTATTGCATATTTGTTAATTTTTTGTTTTATTATGAAATCTTAACTTTGTTATAGTATAATAGCCGGAAAGCCTGGTTTACCCAGAAGTATTGTAAATGCTAATAGTGTGGTTATTAGAACGCAAACTAGACGAACTTTGCTCATCTATATGCTTCCATATTGTCAATTATTTTTATCAGTTTTTCCAAATTTTAAGTGAAAAACACAATTTTTACCCACCGTCCTAGGACGGGCATATACACTAGTATATATTATAAAGGACAAACGTGTACGTGCGTAACGCTCACGTTATTTTGGCGATGGCAGCATCAAACGATTAAATTTAACTTTTACTGCAATTTTTTTAAACTTCTAAACATCGCACATTTTAAATTTTTACACTATCGAATAGGATTGGTTGGTTGTATGGGGTTTTATAGCGCAAAGTCCCTATAGGAACATGCTGCGCTAACACAAAGTCAAAATGGAAAAACATAAATAACCCAAATATTTGAGTAAGAAAAGAATAACAAAAAAATGAGAAAAACAGAAAAATTAATGAAAACAGTAAGATGTATAATTAAAACCATTTAAAAGATTCAAAAGTTCATAGTTAAAAGGCAAGCGTATTATAATTAAAAACTGCTGAGTTATAAAGTAATAACTGTTAAAATATACAAAGTTTAAAAAGATGAACAAATACTATATAAACACAAGTTTTATAAACACTGAGTAAAAAACAATGTAAAATCAATTAGGTAAAAATTCCTCGAAAACTGTGTTTTCTTCGTCAGCACTTGACTCATACGACTCAGAGTCCATTGCTTCATCCACATACTTCTGCAGCTGCTTCGAATCCTTTAAGTTAGAGACAGATGGGTTTAGCCAGTTCTTGTTCTTTTTCTTCACAGTGTTCCACTGTGAAGAGCCCCCGATTGTTTTTTTCTCTTTCTGGACGCAAATTTTTTTGCTTGGTTTCACTGTTTGACTAGTATCAGGTTTCTGTGATGTTTTTTTAGATTTAACAGCCTTAGCATCAGTCTGGAGTTTAGATGGCTTTTTGGATTGAACTGGTTCGGATGACTTTTTGGATTGAACTGGGTCGAATGACTTTTTGGATTGGACTGCGTCGGATGAATTTTTGGATTGACTTGGGGATTTTTGAGACTGATTGATTTGGTATACTATTTTAACAGGTTCTAAGGAAGGTTGCCAGCGTTCTAATAGTGGGGTTTCATAGCATTTACTACCACAACTAACATCGCGGGTTTCTCTATTTGAAGTGGTTGTTGATCGTGCTTTAGCTGAGTTACTTGGTGGAAAGAGGTGTCGGTCTGGGTGCTTATGTGCCTTACAGAATTTTGTTGTTGCTTGAGTAGACTAGAGTAGGAGACTCCGACTAACGGAGTCCTGGATTCAATAACTTTGCGGGCTTTAGGGTAGGAGATATTTTGAGTTACTTTAACAGCAAGGATTTCCTTCTCACGTATCCAGTTTGGACAAGAACGGGAATATGCTGTATGATCACCCTTACAGTTTATGCAGCAGCGTTCAGAGTTTTGACATGAATTACCGTCGTGGCCAACTTCTGCGCAGCGTGCACAGGTAACGAAACCTCGACAGGTAGTTGTGGTGTGACCATAACGCTGGCATTTAAAGCAACGGAGGGGATTTGGAATGTAATGACGGACAGGACAGTTCAAGTAAGCAGCTTTAATTCTTGATGGTAAATTAGGGCTATTAAAAGTCAGAATGATGTGCTTCGTAGAAAGCACCTGCCCATTCCGACGGATAGTTATACGAAGTACATCTATGATATCTTGGTCTTTTAAATTTTGTAAAAGTTCGTCTTTAGTAGAGAATAAAATATCTGGCTCGGATATTACACCACGGCTTGTATTTAGAATTTTGTGTACTTGAACAGAAACTGAAAAAGAGCCTATTGTAGAGCAATTTGAAAGAAGATGTGATTGTTTGGCTGAAGAAACCTCAACAAACAAATCCCCAGATTGTAATTTTTTGAGGGAATGACCATCCCCCAAGACAGACTGGAATGTTTTTGCAATGAGAAATGGTGAAGTTTTTTGAAAGAGCTATCAGAGAGACTATCAGTACGTTTAATGACGAAAGAACGAGTGTATGAGGAATTCTGTGCAATTTCTTGCTCTCCACATGGGAGAGAAATGGAAGTAAGTTAATTATTTCCATCCATATTAGAAAAAAATAAGAATTCAGACCCCGGCCGCACCACCCACTACCGAGCCCAACAAGGGGATGCACAGTCGTGCACCAGTGCTAACCAAGGCCTATACGGTCTCAAAACACACCTATGCCAGTCTCCACCCTTAACAAGATGGCTAGTAAGTGTCCGATCACTTGATCCCCAGCCAATGACAGAAGTCAGCTGACCAGCCGATTGATGCATACGGGACCAATATGCACCTCCCGTCTACCTGAAGCAGAGGCCAAAGCAGTGTGTTGGTTTCCCTCAACTGCCAGGATCCCCCTTTTCAAGGACACGGGACGCCACGCACAGCAAACACGTGGGTGGTTTACAATTCTTCATGAATCGATATACAGGATGATATCGGCTCATACAGAATTCCCTCACCTCCGAAGAGGAAACCTCAACGAGAGTGAAACAAAGAGGAAAGAAAGACAAGAGAAATAAGAGGAAAAGGAAAAGAGAACGATCTCTCAGGTGCCCGGGGTTGCGAAGCCCGTGAATACCTAAAGAAGGTATCCCCCTGGGGGCTATCGAATAGGAAGAAAAATGTACTTTCAAATGAAATTTGTTTGAAAACTGAATCGGAATTTGTTTGAAAACCGTATTGCAATATACTCATTTTTAATATTTAATAATTTTCCGGCATCTATATTATGAAGGACAAACGTGTCTATGCGTTATGCTGATGTCATCGTTGGAAATGTCAAAGTATTAAATTTCGCTTTTTCTGCAATTTTTTCAACTTTCTTCAAAACATTGCACATTTTAAATTTTTACATCGTCGAATAGGAGACAAAATGCGCATTCAAATGAAGTTCGTTTGAAAACTGTATCCCAATTTTTTTTTAAATATTACCGCAATTTACTGAATTTATATAGTTTATATTTTTTAGAATTTATATTTTTATAGTTTTTAAAATAATTTTCAAACGTGCTTTTTTTATCTCTATCGCGCGCTAACGATAATGAAATATAAATCCGTTTGCACTTAAAATAATATAAATAGATCGGCATTTGTTTCCAGCTTATATTACATAACAAAATTAAAACTTCATCGATAAATAAATAAAATATTGAAAAATAAATAAAACACAAATTTAAGACATGTAATTCAACTATGCGCTTAAACAACTAAAATTATCGGAATTAAAATTGCTGCTGTAAATAGCGATCTTTGACGATTTCTTTAGCTAATAAATTTTGGCACGTGGCTAATATACTGTATCACTTTAAATAAATTTCAAAACTGTATTTGGATATCTTAATGAAATTTTTCATATAAAATGTTTTTGGTGTTTTTAGTCGGAAAAATAAATAAATAAATAAATATTTATTAATTTATAAAAGTTATTAGATTTTACAATTAAAAAAGAATGGGTTTAGCTTGTGTTCTGTAACCCGGGAAAGACGGTTTGAATTCCTTAGTATTTATTAAAGTATTAGTTTTGCGCTGCAGTAAAACATTTTTGTTTTCACTTAAATTTAGAGTTAGAGTTTTTTAGGCAGGTACGTTTATCCATCTCCCCTATATGCCCCATATCTATATACACCAAAGAGCCATTACATTATGACCACCCACCATCTCTAACAATGAACTCGACCAGAAACAAAACCACGGCGCGTGCGCGGCTGATGTTGGAGTATATAAAGCACCCATGCATTGTATTTCAAAGCACTGCGTGATTACCCACATACTGGAATAAACAGCAGATGTATAAGACTTTGATAAAGGTCAAATCGTTATGGCTCGACGTCTGGGAACGTTGACATCAGAAACGACGGCGTTTGGTAGGCTGTTCATATGCAATCAGTGAGAGCACGTATCGAAAGTGGTGTACGGATGGTGAAACGACAAGTCGCCGGCCAGGGATGTGTCACCCGCGGCGCATTGATTCCAGGTGAAATCAGAGATCGTTACGCTTTATTCGTCGTAACCGAAGAGCTACAATAGTCGAAATTACCTGCATATACAACGGTAGCGACCAAAATAAGAATTTCTCAATACACACTGAAGCATACACTTCTCCATATCGTCCTACGCAATCGGCAGCCGAAGCAAGTCCCTAGGCTCACGGCTCGTCATCGCCAGCAATATCGCCAGAAATATCGGAATTGGACCATAAAAGAATGGATGAAAGTTGCATGGTCCGACGAATCACATTTTGTGGGTCATCACGTCGACGTGCGCGTGCGAATTCACCACAAATTTTCAATGGCAACCCTGAATCCCGGATGCACGGTTGGCCGGAGACAAGTGTATGGTATTATGGTATGGGCGATGTTTTCATGGAGTACATTTATGTTAGGAATCGGTAAATAATATCTTTTTTATAAGCACGGCTTTTGGCAATGCCGCTGTGATGCTTTTTTATTTGTAAAATGCGGCTAATTGCTACAGTTTTTTCTTTTTCTTTTTTCTTACATTTATTTTATCTCGCGAGAAGAGATCAAAAATTTAGAAAATAAAAGTTGGCATCTGCTTTTAATCGAATTCAAAATGAAGTTCTTCAAAAAAAAAAAATTATGTTTTTGGAAGGTCTGCGGGTATAAAAGTTTTTTAAGAAGAATCTTCGCCCATTTGCCGAGCATACATATTAAGGTCATCTTTTGATGAAATAGGGAGCGGTGATCCATCTTCATGGTAAACCCCATTTGTATTTTGTGTATTTGTATATATTGTAAATTCAACATCTTTCAAATGTCCCATGTTTTTATTTCAAAGTATGTAAAATAAATTTTGTGATAATCAATAATAATTAAATCTTTCAAACCCATCACTGCAGTTTGGCAAGCATCCAAACAATTAGGACAAGTATTACTGATAGAGCAATCTCTGACGTCTGTCCGCTACATAAACATCGTTCCAGAGCAGGTGCACCCATATATGACAAAAATGTTTCCGGTGGGCGTTTACAAACAGGATAATGCACCATGTCATACGGGTCGAATCGTGAGGGAGTGGTTCGAGGAACATTCTAGTGACTTTCAAGTCATGTCTTGGCCTCCAAATTCACCTGACATGAATCCAATAGAACGTTTGTGGTTCCACCTGAAAAACCGAATTCGTGCTGCCACGCTACCTCCTCGCAATGTGCGAGAATTGCAGAACAAGTTGGTGAGTGCTTGGTACAAGATACCTTAAACTACCTAATCATGTGGTACTACGTCGTATTAAACAGGTTGTCGTAATGTATTGGCTCTTCTGTGTATATGTACAGGCATCCCTCGACTTACGTAAAGTCGCAGTTACGTAATAAATATCGAAAATTACATTTATGAACACACTAGCATGCAGTTGCATACTTTTGATAATTATTTTATAAATAAAATATGTAGAAAAAACCAAAAACATAATATAGTTTTATATATTAGTGAAAGTTATATTTTTATTGGGATATACAATCAAATCTTTAACAAAACAAACTCAAATCTAATCGAAATGAGACAAAATCTGGGACTCAACCGTAACAATTATTTTAGCTGAATTTAAAACAGAATGAAAGCTAATTTTAAACTTCGATGAAAAGAAACGAGTATATTTTTAGTGTTTCGTTCATCTGACGAAACCCTATTCGTCTCACTCCTCTGTCTGTCTGTCTGTCCGTCTGTCACAGAGCCCGTTCTCAGAAACTATATATGTTGGAGACTTGAAATTTTGCATACTTATAGCTGAACACGTCACATCAAACGACAAATCATAAAATTTTGAAAAGTCGTTCTTAATTAAAAAACCCCAATTACAAGATCGGAAAGGCATTCATAATTCAACAAAAGCATGGATTTTTTATCAAATTGCAAAAACGATCTCTTCCACAGATTAAAAGCAGGTGTCATCATTATCTCCAAACGTATTGGCACCCGAGCAATTTAAGCAGATCACGTGGTTTTTCGAACTAAGATTTTTTTAAACGAATTTTAAACTTTTAAATTATTAATTTTTTTTGATTAATTCTTTTACATCCGGACGTAAAATATTTTGCTGATTTCATCAATGTCAATTTCAATCTTCTATCTTAATTATAAGCAGAGATATTAATTATTATTTAACTAATTGGTTTTGTTTCTATAAAATGCTTCTGGAGATTGCTGTTGCACTATGGGAAATCTTGATTTGTTAAGACTTATAATGGAACCAGTTCTTTTAAATATGAAAATTTCGAAGTAATTCCAACGATCTAAGGGGTCTTGTGCTATCATGGCTGTTTTCATTGTAACCCCTTGGGGCCGGCTTAGCACTTTAAAACTTAAAATTATTATTATCTTCTGCAAAGAAATCCTATCTTTTTTTCACATTTCCTTAAATATCTCTGTTCCTATTTGTCGTAGAGCTTAGATCTCACGCCAAAATTTGCTCCGACGTGCCCAAGCAAACTTTTCACAACGATTATTTTGCCGTCTTCACATTTCCTGTAACTCTATTAGTAGCCCAGGTAGGGCCCCTTTTAAATATTTTTCGATAAGTGTGAAATACTAGTTTGCAACTCCCCCCCCCCCCCCAACATACACCTTATTTTAAAGGTAAAAAATTTCCTGTTAACATATTTCAAAAAATTAATGTTACGAGGCGCCCCCACCCCGCAGGGGCTCCCCTAACGTTTGGGGCTGTTTTTTATCTGAGCCATAACTTTGCCCTTTTATTTGGGCGACAGCGGGGAGAAATATAACTCAGAACGCTCCAGCGAAGCTAACTTTCCCTGCCGCGATAAATGTCCATCCCCCCACTTTGCCATCCCAAAGGGGCCACTTTTCTATATTTTGCAGTTACCCGTCATGTGATATATCGTAGGAAAGGTCTGTGACCGCTTAATCATGTTATGCATCTCTGGTTTTCATCACCCCCTTTGCTCCCCCAATAGGGGGCACTTTTCTACATTTTGGCGATACCCGTCACGTGATATAGCGTTGGAAAGGTCTGTGACCACTTATGCATCTGAGGTGTCCATTCCCCCGCCTGATGAGATAAATATTACTTATTCAATATAAAAAATTTCATAAGTGTTGATACCACTATTTTAGAATAGTAATTTAGAAAATATCTTAAATTGTTAAGACCGCCAACCCCTCGACTAATGTATCTATCGATAAGTTGTAGAAAAGAGTTTCGTTCAGATACACTTTTGTTAAGGATAGAGAGCGCTCCCTGGTGGTGAAATGTGAAACTAACAGACCGCGATTTTATTTAAATAATGAAATCTAACAACGCGATCTGTTTGAAACTTTAAGATCGTTTATAACACATGATAAAAAGTTTAAAAATATTGGCACGAGGAATTTCGGGAAGGTGGGGGGGGGGATAAATTTTTTTTTAAACCTTACGTTTTTTACCGTTTTATGTGCGGTTTTCTGACGAAGTCCTAAGATAAATGCTACTTGTTCAATATAAAAAAAATTCATAAGCGTCGATACCATTATTTTAGAATAGTAATTTCAGCAAATATCTTAAATTGGTGTTTAAGACCGCCCCCTCCCGACTAATGTTCTACAGATAAGTTGTTGAAAAGACTTTCGTTCAGATACAGTTTTGTTAAGAATAGAGTGCGCTCCCTGGTGGTGGAATGTGGAATTAAAAGAACGCGATTTTATTTAAATTAGGAAATATAACACGGCGATCTGTTTGAAATTTAAAAATTGTTTATAACACATAATAAAAGGATTTCAAAAGAATGGCGCGAGAAATTTCGTGGGGGGAGGGGGCACAATTTTTTTTTAATCTTAGCGTTTTTTGAAATTTTATGTGCGGTTTTTAAGGATTTAATAGTTATAAATTATATCAGTTTGGTTTTATTAATTAAAGAATAAAGTGTTTGAAAAGAATATTAAACGAAACCTTCTGTGCGATCTGTGATCACACTTACCCACTTGTTTCTTCTATCTTCACCTGTTCGTTTAATGTAGACTGAAAATTGTTTAAATCTATTCATCAATTTAAATTTATAAATCCCGCATTCCATAAGAGGTTTTTTAAAGTGTTCTAACAGTTTGTTTTTATATTTTTACATACTTTTATGGTTTATATGTGTTATGGTTTATATGGCTAAATATTGTTGCATGATGCTTTATTTATAGAATAATACTGTGTAAATAATATATATATATATATATATATATTATATTTCTAAATAAGATACTATACTAAATTCTAAGTCGTTAAAAATTATCCTTGTTTTTATCGTTAATATATATATATATATATATATATAATAAATATTGCAGTTTCTTGCGAAATTTTACATAATGAATTTACAAATTCGACTTAGACTTACGCAGAATTCAAGTTACGTAAAAGTCTGCGGGACGCATAACTCGACTTACATAACGATAACTCGACTTACATAACTCGAGGGATGCATGTACCAGAGTGAGACGCATCATGTATATAAAATGCAGATCTTCCAAATAGAAAACCTGAAAATTGTACGTGTTGAAAAATCATTGGTTTAGAATACTTCAATAATCCTTACTTTAGGAAAATAATGCATCTTATTTTAATTTTATGTAACATTCATTTTTACATATTATGTCCTTTTATCAAAGACGATAAATCTTTAATTTTTAAAAATATTCTTTAATAAATGAGATTTTATAGAAAATTTTATTACATCATAATACGATTATGCGGTAGCAAATTTCCAATAAACCGGAGAAAAATGCCTTTAATCTTATTTTCAGGAAATATATTTCTGAATAGTAAGCCAAGTTATGCATTAAGAAAGTAAATTACTTTGAAGCATTATTGTACTTCGTACCGAAACAAGCGTGCATTTTTATTTTTATTTTTTTTTTTCTAGTTTATCGCAGAACTAAATGAAACATGTTTATTAATAAAAGCAGAGACAAAGAAAAGTAATTTAACTAGATGCACAGCATGAATTAATTAGCTATTTTAATTGTAGAAATTAGTTGTTGTAAGAAATAAAAGAATATACAATTTAATGAAATTATTTCATCAAAGGAATTTATTCAAAGAATGTTCAACAATTTTGTTTCCATACCGAGTAAATCAAACACCTATATTTAAAAAAAATGCATATTTTAGATTTCTTCCAGAAAAAAAAAAATTCATCAAAAAATACTTTTAAGCAGAACTAACTATATGTTTTACAAAAGACAGCGACGTAAATTATTTTAATATTTTTCAAACGGAAATACCTCATTTATTTAATCTTATTCGGATTTGTTTTGCTTCAAAGTATTTTTTTATTTAAAAGTTTTAATTGTTTTTTTTTTTACTTTTTTCAGTTAATTACACTTTACTACAATAACACTTTTACCTTTTGTGATTCTTTGTGAATTACTAGCTGTTTAACCCGTTCTACGCAAGGGAGTTCATGAATTTAATTCTAAAACCAAAATTAAATATGACTATTCGATTTAGTAAAATACTTTTCTACTACTGCCCATTTTTTAATGAAATTTTATTTATTATGTTACTATGGCTGCAGACGATAAAACATTATCTTTGGAATAAGGAAATAATTAGAAGAAAAAGTTTTGTAAATATTTGTGATAAAATGTTTGTCTTTATTTTTAAAAAAATTGTAATAATTAAGCGCAATTAAATAATCTCTAATTATTTTCATGTGAGGTAAAAGAATTATCGTAATACTCGCTGGAACTTTCTAGTATTGCAGCGGCGCGTACGTAATATGTATATCTTTAATTATTTGCATGTGAGGTAAAAGAATTATCGTAATACCCGCTACAGCTTTTTAGTATTGCAGCGTGGCATACGTAATATGTTTATCTCACATTGGTTAAAGAACTTGCGCGATTACGGGTTGAATATATAAAAAAAGAGGGATTTTATTGTGAATTTTTAATTGTTGGCAGCTGCTATAACGAAAAATGTTTAAATTTGAAAGAAAATTGCTGTTAAATTGGTGGTTTTTTATTAATTAAAAGTTAACTATAAATTATTTCGATTCCGGATTTCTTTAGTTGCCTCGGCCGTGTTTTAATACACCTGTACATGACATTTCACAATTCTGGCTTCCAAACTGTAGATTTGTATAACATTACTGACAGACAGACAAATTTTCATTTTTATATATTGGACGAATATATGCAAGGTGATTTAAAAAAATAAAAGATTGTACAATCTTTAAGAGCTAGTAAAACACATTACAACGTTTTTTTCTCTCGATAGAGAAATACTAAGCTGTATGATACTACAATCCATTAAGAAATAATAGTCGGCAATGGCCAATTCTGCTCTCTTGACCATAGGCCCTGAGGTTTTGTATGTTACATTTCTCGGTCAAGTGGTCAGCCTAACGCATATCTCCCTATATTTCATAGCTGCCAACTTTTACGACTTCTTCTTACCACTAAAAATTATTAGTAAGTAGTGTCTTATTTAATCGTCGAAATCTCACGATTAAACAAGACGAAAATCTGTATTAAATTTTAGTGGTATCGAAAAAGCGTAAAAGTTGTCAGTTATGCTATATTTAGTTCTTTATCAAACTTTGGTACTCATTTTATCGATCCAAAAGGGGTGAAAAGAAGACTATGAAGAAATATATAAACTAGAAAACAGGAAATTCTTCTTTTTCAAAATTCAGTGTCGCCCCCGATGAAAAAAAAATATACATAAATATAGACAGTACAAAACTTATTTCAGTTATAAGGGGTTTTAGGACTCTTAAAACTTCAAAAGTTTCGAAATTTTATTTTTTTAGGTGTTAAAAACCTATCTTTTCTGAACATTTTGATATAATTGTTTCCTTGGAATTCCCATTAGGACAGTAGTTATGGCTTTTATAATTATTCCCGCTCAATTGCTGAAGCGACGTTCCTAAAACTTTGAAGTCATTTTTCTCCAAATGACGTTTTTGGGCATAACGCGCAGATTATCTCAAAAACTTCTGATACATTTTTCATGAAATTTTAAAAACATATGTTTCATGTTAGTCTGTATAAACTGATTCTAAAATGTTCTTTTTATTGTTCAAAATATATAGATATATAGTTGAAAATTTCTAAATTTTGCGTTAGCCAAATACAATTTCGTATTAACAATACAAAAATCCTTTAAATACAAATTTATTTAGCTTCAGGTTAATTATTACAATCTTAAGTATAGGCAGGCAGCAAAAGTTTCATTTTAGTTGCAAAATTTATTTTGTAATCCTGTGAACTGTTATAACAATTTTCTGCTCGTGAAATGTCTGACAGTTTGGAGCCTCCAATGAATGCTAATTCTGCATCTTGGAATTTTTTTAAAAGCATGAAATGAAAGAACATAGCTACATCTTTCATCCCAAGGAAAATTGTGCTTTAAAATCATATACATTTTAAGATATTAAATGTTGAAAATGACCTTTTTTTCATTTTTTTCTAAGTTTAAGAGTCCTGAGACCCCATAAGACTTAAATTACCTGCTTTTGTTTTATATAAAATGACGTCATTTTACATCCGCTTCATAATGTTACTTTCAAGTTTTTATGTTTGTTTGTTTTAAATAATATTTTTAAAGCTAAGGCAATTTTCTTCTCATGCCTAGAAAATGAATATAAAATGTTACTTTTGCTAAGTATTTAAAAATAAGTTTTGTTAGTTGGTTATAGTGTTGAGTATTTGAAAATGAATTATACATTATAAATGATATTACTTTTAAAAAAATTAACATACAATAAATATTGCTTTCTATTTGAGATTTCATATTAGATAAAAATTTAAATAAATTTCTTTTAAACTTATAAAAAATAGTTCAGAAATATTTATTTTAGGGTTATATTGAGGGGTTATATTGAGTAGCAGCGGTTGAATTTCCGATAGGTAATAAAGTTATAATTATGATTTTTTTACTCAGAAAAAAAAAAAAATAAATAAAAAAATAAAATAAAATAAAATAAAAATTGGTTACATTGTAAAAATTATTCATAAAATTAAACCTTAAATCTTATTAATAAATCTTATTATAAATCTAGATATCTTATTATAATCTAGATATCTACCCTATATATATAAAATCCTAATGAATCGAATTGAAACGAATTTATGTAACGATTCTATGAAACGACTTATTAAACAACTGATTACGTTTCACGGCGATTTCTACTAAAATATGGAATACTTTGCGATGAAATTAACACCAAAAATCCGTATTGATCCACAGATCTCAAAACTGGAATTAGTTTTCGAAATATTAATTTTTTTCTAATTTTAAATACTTTTTTTCTAATGATGGCAACTCAAATTTTAATCATAACAGGTATTTTTTCATATTTTAGAACAGGTTATTTTAAATTAATTTGGCGACGAGTTTGGCCTCCCTTAAATGTATGCTAAGAAATGTATCATGCTACTTTTATTCAGAATTCAATTTGTATTTCATTATCATTTTATTTAATACAAAACTTTCATTTAAAATTGAAACCTTTAAAATAAATGACTTTTACTTCATTCTTTTTTTTAAACGAAAAGAAAAGAAAAATATTAGACACATATGTCATATACGCAACGGGGTACCTAATTGGCGCCAAAATGGCGTTATTTTGCCTGACATGGTAACCCGGCTATTGTTGTTTATTTATTAATAAATGTTTATTTGAATTTATTTTCTTTTTATTTACAAAAAATGTTATAAATTGCTTTGTTCTATAGCTATTAATTAATTTTTTTTTAATTTATTGTTATTTCATTTTTAAAATAACAGAAAATAATTTAAAAATACATATGTAACAGGTATTTGAAAACGAGGTTTTCGCCAAATTGTCCTAAAAAAATCACGCCAAACCCGGTGCCTATGTGACAATGCAACAAATCATGAGATTTGATTTCCACTTCAAAGCAACGCTTTAATGTTATTACTTCTCCCATCGACCAATTTCGCCAAATTATATAAATAGTCAAATTATACAAATTGACATATTTTTTTTAATAACAAAAGAACAAATAAATTATTATAACATTAATAAAAATACAAATAAAACGTCGAAATAAAAATCACTTGATGGCGTGAACATGTGTAACTTCCTTAAAGTCAAGTGAATGTAACATTTACGATCAACCATTATTGGCATTTAATCTTATAGTTTGGCGACATATTTTTGTCGATGGGATAACCAAGTAGCACCGTTTTAATTTACCATTCGAACAAGTAATATAAAAATTTTGTTTTTAAAGTCAATTCCTACTTAGGTCATCAAAGAAAAATTTAATATAATCCCTTAAGCTAATATTAGTTTTTGTTGCATTAAAATATCTGAATTTGTTGATTTTCTATAAGCAAGTAGATTTACAATGGAACTCTATGGGAATTTGGCGAAATATTAGAGATATCGCCAAGTTGGCGTCACTTTTGGCGACTCCTTTTGGCCGCCAAATTTGGCGATATATCGCCAAGTTGGCGATAAACTTGGCGGTATTTGGCGACAGAACAGGGTCCCCCCTATGGTAACCCCTTATTGAAAATACTTTAATTGATCTTCAACAACCAATGGCCGCCATTTTGTTTCCCATGCAAAACTAAAATTAATTAATTAAAATTTAATTAATTAATTACTATTTGAAAAAACTGTATTAACATCAATTGTCATCCAGTACAAGTTTAAAAAAATTTATTTCGACTTGATAGGATGAATAATGAGTATTTTATTAACGATTGAAAATTTGAACAAGATAAATATATAAATAAATAAATAAATAAATATAGGGAGAGTGTGAGCTAATAGTAGGAATTGAAAAAAAATAAAAAATGCTAACTGGCGAGTTAAAAAAAAAGCTATTGGCGAGATTTTCACCCTGCTAACATAAAAGTACCAGGAATTCTTTGTGATCATGGCAACTTTTATGTAGTTTTATTCGAAAAAATAATTTTGATTCTTTAATCAAAATGGAAACCTTTCTTATGAAAAGCGAAGGAATCAGCCCGTTGTTTATAGCAGTTACATGACTTGGACTATTATAATATAAGTGATTTGATGGTGATAGAATAATATTCGGCGACTTATCACACCTGTGGCTGGCTAACATTAAAGTACATAAATGGCCGCCTGGAATATAAAAAGCGAAGGGATCCGCCTGGAGCTGTTGATGATAGTCACATGACTTAGGCTATTATTATAGAAATTGTTTCCAATTTTAGAAACAGCACAAAGAATAATATTTCCTAACGATTAAAAATTTATTTTCACGTGACTATTAAAAACAAAAAAAAAACTTTAAAATTACTATTAAATAAGTACGTGTTAAAGGCAGGAAAATATTGAAAATTATATCCTAAAAATTGTATTTACACGTGAATATTAAAAGGGAAAGGAAACTTTAAAATAATAAATACATTAATATGCGTTTAACCCTTTCACGGACAAGGCACTTTTATTCGTAAAATCTTGAAATCAGTGAATGGCACCAGAATTTACAAACAAATTTCGAAATACAAATACGCTTTTGTTCACTTACTTAATAAAAGGGAAATTTTCATCCCAATATTCTGATGCTAATGTGGCATTTAAGAATTAAAATTAAATGGTCCAAAAATTATCCACCGCCCTTGAAGGTGTTAAAGCAGCAAATTTTAGTAATTGTATTATGTCAATCGTTTTATAACGCTGTTAAAAAATACTGAGAGACAAAGACTCTGTTTACTTAATTCATTTTATTTTAGCTTCTTTTCAAATGTTTAAAGGATCTTCTTTAACCAAACACGAAAACAACCATTGGCTGTCTTAACAGCAACTGATTCTACCTTAAATTTTTGCAATCAAAGGGAACTGAATGGAAACCCGTTTACAGAGAGATCGCTACAGGTTTTTTCAGTATAATTCAATCTTCTCTAATTTTTTTAAAACCGATCAGATTAGCGTGCTTTTAGATTCTACAGTGTCTGAACGGGGGTTGGCGAGCGTAGCTTGCACGGGGCAGAGCCCCCTAGTCTTATTGTAAATTTAAATCTTTCATTGATTATTTTATATAAATTTAGATATTGCTCAATCTGCCTAAGAACTTAATTATTACTTTTGCAGAGTATAATATGACAAAATAGATATTTATACATCAATGAGATAGATGTTTGAGAGAAAGTTTCGAACTTATCCAAAATAAAATATTTTATGTTCATTGAAGAACTGTTTTGAGATTGTAGTCAGCATTTGTATTAAAATATACTTCTTTTAGAATGTTTTTCTTTTCTTTCCTTTTTTCCATGATGTTTTTAAAACTAAGAGAAATTTTTCTCAAAATCGGTTATTGCCAAGGAAATAAATATCTCATCAAAAACAACTCAATGTAAATGATCCCGCCAAGCAATAAATCTAAAACGACAGTCATAAAAAGAAGTGATACCACATAAAAAGAAGTGATATAAAAGTACATACTCCGAATTCCGTGTAAAAATCTATCACTACTCATAGTTTTTCAAAAGGACTCGGAGTGAAGTACAGTATGTGAAAACTGCTTGGCGACCTGCAGCCTTTTATAATTTTTGTTCTTCCTGTACTTACATATGGCTATATGTTTAACAATTTTCTTCTTGTATTACTGCTCCCATTAAACCGTGAAAAGTTGAAGCTTTTGGTGTTTACATGCTCATTCTTTATTTATCATTATGTGAGATCGATTTGTTGATTTTTTTACCATTATTTCAACGAGAAACACCACTTTTACGAGGAGGATTCTCTAAGTAAACATGTAAACATTTTGAGTTTATATAAAAAGAATTATCATAAGCATATTAATAACAATGCACTTAACCCATTAAACCTTTATCTACTGACGGTACTTATAAGTATCACTCACTTTAATCTTTCATCCCATAGTGAATATTATTAATATTCTGATAGTACTTTGGAAAAACACTCTTTTAACTCCACTTTATCCGAATACATGTCACCAGTAGTTCTAGGTTTGTTATTTTAGCGAGGAAGGAGACTAGCTTTGAAACAGTCGATGTGTTTCGCGCCGACATTTTGTACCACGCTCGTCTTTTTATTGCTGCAAACACAGTAAATGATATAAGATAAGTGTTGGATTTTTTTTATGTGTTCATTATGATATTAGAATACAATTTGACCGGCTATTTTAGGTGAAAGGGGTATATATTTGATTTAACAGTTGAATTACTCGGTGGTACTTATAAGTACCGTCAGTACACTGGGTGTTAGAGAAAAAATTCTTGTTTACTTTTTGTCTGTGTAGTTATCCATCGTTTTTATCTGCTTTAAAATGTAGTGTAGTAATAATTTCCCTTTTCCTAGTATTTCTTTAATGTTCCATTATTATTTTTTATAGGAAATCGAAAAAGTTGTGGCACCGGCTCTTTTTTGCTATGCTAGAAATGGCATGTGTAAATTCATATATTGCATAGGTGGAGATGCGAGATAACATGTTGTCCCTTAAATATAGACGTCGCATAACTAAAGGACTACTAACAAGATCGAAACCTAAAATAAATATTAAAAAGCAGTAAACCAACGTTTAAAATGCACAAATAATGCGTGATAAGCAGCAAACAGCTGTTTCAAACCTACAGCGAGATTCTTCTTCAGTGCAAGATAGGGAAAAAAGGAACAGCGTGCTAGAAAAAAGCAAGGCTGAGCAAAATGATAGACACAGACGCGCTGGCTTATATACCCTCAGCGGGTAGCGAAAGCGCCAGAAACAACCAATGAGAGAGAAGCAGTGGAAACGACTGGGTGGACAAGTAGCGACATCTACCGGACAAGGAGAGAAAAAGAAACCAAAAAAGGGGAAATTAAATTAAAGCTTTCCAAATATTTGGAAAATCAGGAGTACTAGATAAGTCATTGACTAAAGAGTGAGAATTTTTAATGATGTGGTAAGCTACCCAAAAATCAAGATCAAGGTTAGAAGAACATTTTTGGATAATGGTGGCTGAGGAAAAATCGAACCTATGTTGAGAAGACCAAGAACGTTGAGCAATAGAAGAACGTTTGAGCTCCTGATTTTTAGCATAACCTTCATGCTCTTTTAAACGAAATCTAAGAGCACGTTTAGTCTGGCCAATATAAGAAAGGCCACACTGGCAAGAGATTTGGTAAATACCCCAGTTATCTAGGCGATCAGCGGGGTGTTTGAGATCTGAGAAAGTGATTTTGTTAACAGGAGAAAAAATAACATTAAAATCAAACCTTGTTAAGATTTTAGCAATTTGCTGACTGATTTTAGGAAAAAATGGTAACACAACTGAAGTATTAGAGTTAGAATTAGAATGCTTTTCAGAATGGACGGATTTCGTCAATTTCTTATAAATAGAATCAATAATATTAGAGGAATAACCACGATCAACAGCAATAGCTTTGAGGTAATTAAGTTCAGCACTAAGTAACTGAGGAGTGGAACAAACATTGGTAGCGGGAAAAAAAAAATAGTATTGAAAGCAGCGAGTTTCTGGTTAGGGGGATGAGAAGAATGCTGTGAGGTGGGAGACTGACAGCAAAAGGTTTACGAAAGACGGTAGTCTGAAAACCATTTTCACAACGAATAACAAGGACATCCAGGAAAGAAAGACAGTTGTTGGTCTCAATTTCAGAAGTGAATTGAATGCAGGGATCAATTGAATTCATAATAGAGAGAATATGATTAATATCCGAATTTATTTCAACCAGGACATAAACATCCTCAACATAGCGAACATAGAACGGAAATTTTAAAATTTCAAAAAGTTTGACCTCAAAATAGTGCATATAAATGTCGCATAAAATTAGACTAAGAGGATTATCCATAGTCAAACCGTCAATCATACGGAAGAAATTACCATTGAAAACAAAAGTATTTTGCGACAAGCAAGCGCGAGTGAGAAGGATAAGCTCCTCGATTTCAAAATAAGAGAAATGGAATTCACAAAGCCTTTTCTTGAGGCAATATAAAGCTACCCGCAGAGGGTATATAAGCCAGCGCGTCTCTGTCTATCATTTTGCTCAGCCTTGCTTTTTCTAGCACGCTGTTCCTTTTTTCTCTATCTTGCACTGAAGAAGAATCTCGCTGTAGATTCGAAACAGCTGTTTGCTGCTTATCACGCATTATTTGTGCATTTTATACGTTGGTTTACTGCTTTTTAATATTCCTCCACAAAGGCTTTAATTCCTATTTTAACCTAAAATAAATAGTATTTTTAAACCTTTCAGGGGTAAAAGATTTTCAATGCTAAAGTGTTGAAATAACGGATTGGCACCAGAATTTGCCAAAAAATGTATTTGTAAAATAGAAAAAGGCGATATTTCACATACTTATTAAATCGAAAATATTTTACCACAATTCTGGTGCCTTGTAGGTTTTCTGTTAGGATAATATTTTAGTCATAGTGTACTAACGGTACTTTAAAGTACCACTTTAATTAATTACCTCTAAGGAATTAAATTTCTCACGGGTGAGTATTTTTTTATGTATACTATCCTTTAATTTTCATTGTAAAAACTAAAAAAAAAAAAAAAAACTAAAAAAAAAAAAAAAAAAAAATTTCACGAAAACAATTGCAGTAGATAAAGGGTTAAGGACCGCACTTTCTTATATTTCACATAAATGAAGTAAAATTTTATGTGATATTACATTTTTTTTTTTTTTTACTTTTTATGTGAGGTACGACAATGTTGCGAAAACGCAACATTGATTGCTGAATTTTATTTCACTAGGGGGGCCTGCCCCCTACGAGCTACGCTCGTCAACCCCCGTTCAGACACCGCAGACTCTAACAGCACGCTAATTTGATCGCCTTTAAAAAGATTTCAGAAGAATATTTCAGAAGAAATTTCAGAAGAAAAGATTTCAGAATTATAATTTGCATCTGACAATTATAATCTGACGTAATTTTCACCAAATTTTTCTTTCTCTTTTTAATATTCACGTCAAAATACTTTTGTTAGAAATGAAATATTATGATCATCTTAAAATGTCAAGTAAATGTCTCGCGCAATTTTTAAATTAAAACTATTTTGCAATATTATTTTTTGTTCATTTTACGTAATAAGTGTAATATGACGTAAATTCTCCTATTTAGGACTTCTAACGCATGTTACTGAATTTATTATTTTACAATATTCTTTCTCATTTAAAATTCGCGTGTAACTATAGTTTTTATGACGTAATTTTCAATGAGTTCCTGCTTTTTATATTTTTTGTTTATAATAGTCACGTGTAAAATAAATTTTTAATTTGAAACAAACATTACTGTTTGCGCTGTTTATACAGCTGGCAACAGTTTAAATTAATACAATTTTCTAAAATTTGTTAAAAATATCTCTCGAAATGCTGAAAATTTGAATTTAAAGTAGAAATAAAACCTCGAAAAATTATTCAAATTAAAAAACTAACTGCAATCTGCACACCGGGAAATTCTGACGCATAAAATGATCTAAAAATGATTAAATTCCTATGTACAGTTTTTGCTCCTATAAAACTTTTTTAATGGAACGATTTTGTCCAACTTTGGCATTAAATATCTCTTAAAATAATTCTTCGATTTGAAAACTGTCTGCATCAGCGTGTTTATCAAACATTTTTCTATAATTCTACCGATTTTCATATTTTTGTATGCAACAGTTTTTTTAATATTAACGAAGAAATACCTCCGGTCACAAAAAATTCAAAACCGGCGGCGGCGGTGACAGCGGTAGTTACTTTTTTTAGAACTAGGGGGCTCTGCCCCCTACGAGCTACGCTCGTCAACCCCCGTTCAGACACCGCAGACTCTAAAAGTACGCTAATTTGATCGGCTTTAAAAAGATTTCGGAAGATTGAATTATAATTTAAAAAACAGTGGCGATCTCCCTATAAACGGATTTCTATTCATTTCTCTTTGAATGGGGAATTTTAAGGCCAAATCCGCTGCGGTACTACTTGATGAACCCGTCGACCAATTTCGCCAAATTATATAAATCGCCAAAGCACTCGCCAATTATATAAATTGACATAATTTTTATTTTAAATAACGAAAGAACAAATAAATTAGTGCAACATTAATAAAAATACAAATAAAACGTCGAAATAAAAATAACTTGATGACGTAGACACGTGTAACTTGCTTAAAGTCAAGTTAATGTGACATTTACGATCAACCATTATTGGCATTTAATCTTATAGTTTGGCGAATGATAGATTTTTGGTCGACGGGATAACTACGTAGTGCCAAAAATACATATGTCAATCGCTGTTTTCGTCTTTGACGTAGACACGTGTAACAACATTTCAAAATAAGCGAATATAAAAGGAATTAAGTAAACAGTCTTTGTCTCCCGGTATTTTTTAACAAAGCGAAAAGAAAGTTCTTTTCAATAAGACCTTTTAAATTAATCGTTTTTAATCTGACGTAATTTTGACAAAACTATTCTTTTTCTTTTTAATATTCACGTGAAAATGCTTGTGTTAGAAATGAAATATTATTTGCGCTTTCCTAACAAAAATAGTTGAAAAGAATCCATTCAAAATATCAAATAAATGTCTAGCGCAATTTCTGAATTTAGACATTTTTGCAATATTATTTTGTATTCATTTTATGTAATAACTGTAATGTGACGTAAATATGACGTAATTTCTCCTATTTAAGACTTCTAACGCATGTTAATAAATTTATTATTTTACAAATTCCTTTCTCTCTTAAAATTCACGTGTAATTATAGTTTTTATGACGTAATATTTAATAATTTTCTGCTTTTTGTACATAATTATTTAATTCTAATTCCAAATGTTTTTTTCTGTTTATAATAGTCACGTGGAAATAAATTTTTAATTTATTTACAAGTACTAGGGGGCTCGGCCCCCTACGAGCTACGCTCGCCAACCCCCGTCCAGACACCGCTGACTCTAAATGCACGCTAATTTGATCGGCTTTAAAAAGATTTCGAAAGATTGAATTATAATTTAAAAAAACAGTGGCGATCTCCCTATAAACGAATTTCTATTCATTTCTCTTTGATTGGGGAATTTTAACGGCAAATCCGCTGCGGTACTACTTGATTATCCTGTCGACCAATTTCGCCAAATTATATAAATCGCCAAACCACTCACCAAATTATACAAATTGATATAATTTTTATTTTAAATAACGAAAGAACAAATAAATTCGTACAACATTAATAAAAACACAAATAAAACGTCGAAATAAAAATAACTTGATGACGTATACACGTGTAACAACATTTCAAAATAAGCTAATATAAAAGGAATTAAGTAAAGAGAGTCTTTGTCTCCTGGTATTTTTTAACAAAGCGAAAAGAAAGTTCTTTTAAATGAGACATTTTAAATTAATTCTCAAAATATGAAATAAATGTCTAGCGCAATTTCTAAATTTAAACTTTTTTGCAATATTATTTTGTGTTCATTTTATGTAATAACTATAATGTGACGTAAATATGACGTAATTTCTCCTAAGACTTCTAACGCATGTTAATGAATTTATTATTTTACAATATCCTTTCTCTTTTAAAATTCACGTGTATACCTTTTTATGACGTAATTTTTAATAAGTTCCTGCTTATTAAAACGTAACATACGTAACGTAATAATTGACATACGTAATTAAATGACATACGTAATTATTTAATTCTAATTTGAAAGTTTTCTTCCTGTTTATAATAGTCACGTGTAAATAAATTTTTAATTTGAAGCAAATATTATTGCTTGCGCTTTTTATACAGTTGGCAAAAGTTTAAATTAGTACAATTTTCTGAAATCTGTAGAAAATATCTCTAGAAATGCTGAAAATATGAATTTAAAATAGAAATAAAACCTGAAAAAATGAGTCAAAATAAAAAAATTAATGCAATCTGCACTCCGGCAAATTCTAACGCATAAAATGATCTAAAAATGATTCAATTCCTATGTACAGTTTTTGCTCCTATAAAACTTTTTTAATGGAACGATTTTGTCCAACTTTGGCATTAAATATCTCTTAAAATAATTCTTCGATTTGAAAACTGTCTGCATCAGCGTGTTTATCAAACATTTCTGCATAAAACCACCGATTTTAATATTTTTGTATGCATTATTTTTGTTAATATTAACGAAGAAAGGCCTCCGGTCACAAAAAAATCAAAACCGGCGGCGGCGGCGGCGGTGACAGCGGTAGTTACTTTTTTTTAGAATAGAGAGATAAATATTTTTGTTTTGAAGCAAACATTATTGTTTCCACTGTTTATACAGTTGGCAACAGTTTAAATTAGTATCACTTTCTAAAATCTGTAAAAAATATCTCTAGAAATGCTGAAAATTTGAATTTAAAATAGAAATAAAACCTCAAAAAATTAGTCAAATTAAAAAAAGAAAAACAGTCTGCACACCGGGAACTTCAAACGTATAAAATGATCTAAAAATGATTAAATTCCTATGAATAGTTTTTGCTCCTATAAAACTTTTTTAGTGGAACGATTTTGTCCAACTTTAGCATTAAATATCTCTCAAAATAATTCTTCGATTTGAAAACTGTTTACCTCAGCGTGTTTATCAAACATTTCTGTATCATACTACCGATTTTCATATTTTTGTATGCATTATTTTTCTTAATATTAACGAAGAAAGACCTCCTGTCACAAAAAATTCAAAACCGGAGGCGGTGACAGCGGTAGTTACTTTTTTTTTAGAATAGAGAGATTCTTAAAGTGCATCTAAGAACACAATCCGAAATTTATCGATAAAAATTTCAAAACATTCCGTATTGCTTCATTCATATTTTTAATTTTTTACAACTCGAATCAAATAACAATGTTTTTCTTGAAAATAAAAGTCATATATACAATATGTGATAATAAATTTCTCTCTGTTCTAAAAAAAAGTAACTACCGCTGTCACCGCCGCCGCCGCCGCCGCCGGTTTTGAATTTTTTGTGACCGGAGGTCTTTCTTCGTTAATATTAAGCAAAATATTGCATACAAAAATATGAAAATCGGTAATATTATAGAAAAATGTTTGATAAACACGCTGATGCAGACAGTTTTCAAATCGAAGAATTATTTTAAGAGATATTTAATTCCAAAGTTGGACAAAATCGTTCCATTAAAAAAGTTTTATAGGAGCAAAAACTGTACATAGGAATTTAATCATTTTTAGATCATTTTATGCGTCAGAATTTCCCGGTGTGCAGATTGCAGTTAGTTTTTTAATTTGAATAATTTTTCGAGGTTTTATTTCTATTTTAAATTCAAATTTTCAGCATTTCGAGAGATATTTTTTACAAATTTTAGAAAATTGTATTAATTTAAACTGTTGCCAACAGTATAAACAGCGCAAACAGTAATGTTTGCTTCAAATTAAAAATTTATTTTACACGTGACTATTATAAACAAAAAATATAAAAAGCAGGAACTCATTGAAAATTACGTCATAAAAACTATAGTTACACGTGAATTTTAAATGAGAAAGAATATTGTAAAATAATAAATTCAGCAACATGCGTTAGAAGTCCTAAATAGGAGAATTTACGTCATATTACACTTATTACGTAAAATGAACAAAAAATAATATTGCAAAACAGTTTTAATTTAAAAATTGCGCGAGACATTTACTTGACATTTTAAGATGATCATAATATTTCATTTCTAACAAAAGTATTTTGACGTGAATATTAAAAAGAGAAAGAAAAGTTTGATGAAAATTACGTCAGATTATAATCGTCAGATTCAAATTATAATTCAATCTTCCGAAATCTTTTTAAAGACGATCAAATTAGCGTGCTGTTAGAGTCTGCGGTGTCTGAACGGGGGTTGACGAGCGTAGCTCGTAGGGGGCAGAGCCCCCTAGTGTTGAATAAAAAAATATTCACCATAAAATAAAAAAAATCACTAAGATAATGTTGCGAAAACACAGCGTCAGTCTTTAATGGACTAATAATACACGTTAACTAAACTGGGATACATTCCAGTAAAGCCTGCGTACAGGGAATTGCACATGACCGGTGAAAAATCTGTTCTAGTTAGGCTTCTGTTTCAATAATATTACTTAATAGTTTTATGTTCGAAATACGACATTTTTCGTGTAAGAAATAATTCCGTCCTAAACAGGATGCATTTTACCAGTTTTCCATTTAATTTTGAAATAGTGTATTATTAAACTTATTTATAAAATTAACCCTCCGACTGTCTTGGAAAAGGACAAAATTTTAATGTTGTTTTCTCTTCATTTTGTTTTAAATGCTAAAAAAAAAATTATTCTTTGAATATTTTATAAAAAAAAACTTAATAACGAATATGAATGCAATCCTTGGAAGTATTAATCATTGTTCAATATATTAAAAATACATTAAATATATAGAATTATATTACTTTAAATATTGCTTGTATTGCAGTGAAACCTGGAACTTAGTGAACGTATTAACACGGGCTTGTCAGTGAGGGGGTTTTAAAGAGAATGTTAAAAAATATTAAAAAGTATAATTGTAATAATAGATGATTAACACAATTACATACCATTTCCTGCTTGTCTTACTTCTCTTTCTGATTTATTACAGATCTTCCTCCTACAAATATTTATAAAAATGATATAATGAGAATTTAAGATTTATTTTTTCGATTTTCACAAATTTTCGAAATGGGTATACCGCATATATTATATATACGTCTGCGGGTCGCCAAGCAGTTTTTACATACTGTACCTCACTCCGAGTCCTTTGGAAATGTTATGAGTAGTGATAGATTTTTGCACGATACACAGAGCATCCACTTCTATGTCGCTTCTTTTTATGTTATATCACTTCTTTTTATGGCTGACGTTTTAGATTTGTTGCTTGGTGGGATCATTGACAACAAGTTGTTATTGATGAGATATCACTACTTTTTGTAAAGTATTTAATTTGCATTATACATATTCCATTTTAATTCAGAAAAAGAAAGATAAACGAAAGATGATAGAGATAATAAAAAAAAATAATTTAATAGTGATGCAATAAACTTTTCAAATATGTAATATGTCTAATAAGACATAATATTGGACTATTTTAAAGTAATTCAACACCATTTTATCGATTCTTACAAGTCTCAGTAAAAATAATTTACTTTTTTAGAAATGATAAAATAGGACAAACAAAACAGCAATATTTTTGCTGCTGTTCTATAAGCTATAGGATGATTCATTAATTAACTCAGCAAGGATTAAATTCCTAATAACTTGTGAAAAAATGCCTTTACATTTTCAAAATTCGTATCAATTTATACAAAATATGTAAAGACCTAAAAACAGACTCGATAAAGAGAATTTGTTTTAATAGCGGACGTGCTTGAAGTAATTTTTAAATAAAATTAGTTTTTTTTGTTGTTGTTTTTTTAATTTCAGGAAATTCAACATCTTTCCAATAAGCGCGCAAGAACGATGATTATCTGATTAGGCTTTTTTTTTTTAAACGTTTTCATAACTGTTTGTATTAAATCTAAAAATGTTTTCATAACTGTTTGTACTAGATCTAACACTTTATTTATGTATTTATGTCTAAGTGGAGCAAGATCACTAGATCGATAGGATCCGGTGTAGACCCCATTTGCTCCACGCGGTAAGTTCCTCGGCATGTAAGGATTCACAACAGAAACTTCCAGTCCTCGGACAGAGAAGACACATGCAAAAAATAATAATAATAATAATAATTACATTAACACATAAAACACATAATAAACAAGACGCTGAAGCACAAAGCTCCTTCGCGACAGACAGCGGTGGGTTGATGCTGCAGATAAAAGTCCATTGATAAAAGAAGAAAACTTAAGGATAGTATCATGATGCAGGACCATGATGCGCCAAGTTGGTATGTGCGCCGGAGGCCTGTTCCTTCGCGACAAGGGGCATTGGGACTGCCAGATTTCGACAAAGATTTTACCGCGACAATGAGCGCGTACCAGGAGTGCAGATGCAGAACAGCTAGGAGGTAAGATTGGTCAGGTCCATCAGGAAGCAAAAAATTTCTGCCAAATGGCGAAGTAGTCTTGGGCGAGATGAGATATTTTTGAGCCATCTGGGCGGGGGGTTGGGTACCTAAGGTTCCGGGCCTCTGTGGGTGTGCAGAAGAAATAGCAATGATCTGGGGACTCAAAATCCCTACACTCGCAGAAGTCCGTACGTTTGAAATATTTTAGGTATGTCCTGAATGGACAATGGATCCATGATGGATCCATGGAACATTGAGGAAAGCTCATGTGGGAGGGGAGAAAGCTTAGAGATTATATTAGACTTTTGGGATTAGGGAATAGGTGTGCCTGTCTGTACTTGTGTCATACCAGTAGAGTTGCCAGTCTGAAAGAATGTTCCATTTAAGGAATCTGTGAACATGGGATGGAGGAACAGGAAAGGGAGATCTATGGTTGGAAATTAGGTGGCCTCCTTGGCCAGTGTGTCAGCTAGCTCTTTGCCAGCTATGCCTAAGTGAGCGGTGACATGGCCGAGAGAGACCCTATGGATGAGAGTTTTTAAAATGAAATTTATTTTGAGTTCTAGAGCGTGTTTAATCCTATGGGCGAAGATTTCTTACAGGCTGGAGAGCAATCCATTTCAAGGCCCACAGGATTGCAAAGAGTTCCGTTTGGAAAACTGAATTGTCATTTCCAATCCTGCAGGCCCACATCGTCACATGTGCCGCAACATCGTCTATGAATACGCAGTAGGATGCCGCCATTCCCGTATCCGTGCAAATGGCTGGATTATTCGAGGTTGGTATAAGAATGCTTATTAATATTTACTTGAAGATGGGATGTCTCATCCGCCGAATGCATAGTCCATCTATGGACTTTCCTTTGTAAATGTATGTTAGGGAACAGTATTGACTGTGTTGCTTCGTGTTCTAGATGTAGCATTCTGTTTTTCTGGTATTCGTAAGTTGAGTGCTAAGTTTATGTTGGATTTTCTGATATTTTAATGTATATACTTTGTAAATTTCTAATTGTTTTAACGTGGCTGACATAGGACATACTGAGTCGTATGCCTTCCAAATATGTTCTCATACACTTTGGATAATTCATCAGATAAATAATAATTCATTTTAATAAAAGTTCATAATTCGATGTCCAAAATAACAAAGTCGACAAGAACAAAGCTGGTTTTATAAATCTCCTTATTAATTTTTTAAATGAAAAGTTAGCAAAAAAATTCCAATAAAACTCCCAAAAATTTATCTAATATATAAAAATGAAAATTTGTCTGTCTGTCTGTAATTCTATTCAAATTCACAGTTTGGAAGCCAGAATTGTGAAATGTTAAGTACATGTGTATTAAATCATGATCGAGGCAACTAAGGTAATCCGGAATCGAAATAATTTATAGTTCATTTTTAATTAAAGAAAAAAATACTAATTTAACAGCAATTTCCTATCAAATTTAAACATTTATCGTTATAGCAATTGCCAACGATTAAAAATCAACGATAAAATTCTTACCGCAACAATTAATTTTCTACTGCAAGATTTTCCCGTAAAAGATGAAAATGAAATAAATTGTTTGACGAATTTTTTTAAGTGAATATTACGTCATAACTTTTCTATTGCAATATTTCTACGTGAAAAGTGAAAATGAAATAACTAGTTTGAGAAATTTTTAAAAAAGTTAATATTAAGTCATATTGGAAATATAATGGACATACATATTTACATTTCTTTCTCTAATTGCAGTTTACTTATCATAATTATCTTTAAATATTTCTACGCAAAAACTTTATGTTTATATATACATTAAGCCACAAAATAAGATTCCTAAAATAAACCTGAAATGAAAAATTTCTTCACAAGATTCATTGCTGAAGAAATATTCAAAAGTTAAATTTTTTTAGCACTGTGTAAATTTTAATTCATTTTAAGAATGAAGTAGTTAAAATAAAAACAACATGTTTTGTGTTGGATGACTACGTAAATGCAAACATACAATTACAAAAGAATAGAAACATTCTATACATTTTTCATTTAACAAAAAAGAGAAAGTAATAAATTTACTTTTCTCACTTCAGCATCTACTTCCATATGACATCCATGTAAACAAAAGACTAACGGATTTACGCTCGTTCTTCAAAAGAAGATAAAATAGGTTGATTATCTTGAAAGTATCGTATGGAAACACTTCTAGTGACTGTAGTTGTATAAAAAAGCATTGTATTATGTTAAAAACAAAAACTTTCATACAAAATTAAATTTATCGCAGGGTTTTCGGAGAAGAGAGAGGCAGGGACTAAGATTTAGAAACAGAGACCGTAAGAAAGAAAGAAACAAAATAGATTCCTGTTAAAATACATATTGCGACATTTGCATAAGCGTTTCCTTTATAATGTACTGCATTTATTTAAACTATATGTCTTTAGTGACAAATTCATATTTCGTTCACAATAGACTTTTCTCACGTCGTCAAAAAATCGTAGTTCGCTTTTGCGCATCTACCAAAAACCAGAAGCCAGTTTTTTAAATGTATAACTGTGGTGGAAAAGATGAGAGCTATAGCTTTTACTTTTATTGCTCATACATTATTTCTATAACTTGCTCAATTTCAAGAAATATTTTTTTCTTCTTTTAAACTGGAATGTTAGAAATATATTAATTCAGCATTTTGTGTGATTTTAATTATTGCGCTTATTACTTCAAAATATTAATGCAAAGTAGGATGCAAAGTAGGTAGATCTATATATAATACTTTTTTGCATGCATGCATTCTCAAATTCGCAATATCATTTTTGGTTTGAATTTTTAAGAAGTTCTTATTTCTTTTGTTTATATGAAGAAACTGCTCATTTTGCTGATTTAGAATTTGAATTTTTAGCTTACAGGCTACCAAAACCTGAGAGCTAATGTGCCGCATGTTCTGTATGTATGTATGTACATATGTACGTAACGCGATAACTCTTGATTTAAATATCCGATTTGCTTCATTTTTTTTTCTAGGTTCATTCTGATAAGGCGCTTCCCTGATTAGTTTTGGGGATTTCTTGGTTAAGTAAAAAAGAAGGAAAAGGGAGCTAGTCCCCCCTCCCCCTTAAATTAGATAAATGCGTTTTTCATGCAGAATTGTTTGATTTGCTTCAAATTTAGCATACAGGTTTATTCTGATAAGGCGCTTCCCTGTTTAGATTTGGAGGTTCATTGGTTAAGTATAAAGGGACGAAACGGGGGTGCTAATTCCCCTTAATTTAGGGCGTTATTGCTCGAAATAAGAGTGTAATATGCAATTAGTGTGAGTAGCCTGTGAACTCAATGCCATTAGCTTAATGGGATACTTTTCTTTTTATTAAATTATCACCTCAACAATTATAATTTGCTTATGGATTTTTTTAGAAACAAAAACTTAAAAATGTTTATATGTTCCTTAATAAGAAAAGTATGAACTTTTTTTTTAAATTTTGTTTCTAAAAAAATCCATTTAAGGTATTGCTTCAAGTGAGATGGTTCGATATATTACAATTTTTTATTTAATTTCTTTTTTATGCACACGGGCAAAATATTCAAATATGATACAGGAAAAATGCATTTACTTCAGCCATGGGACACATAAAAAGTTTTTTTTTTTCTTTACTGTTATACATTTTTGTCTCAAAATTCAGATTTTGCTACTTAAACGCGAAGATAATAACTTTTATTTAACTTTGTTTTGTGGTTTTGGTATGAATGTGTATACAGGATGTTCTAAGGGTGTCCTAAAATGATTAAAACGTGCTGTAATTTTTACCTGTTTTGAGGTATGTTGGCAATGTCAGTTGTAAAAGAGTCCAAAATAAGTTAGGAATTAAATTTATGTTAAATGAATAGTCCTGCCATTAATTTTCAGAAAGTTACACATTTTAAATTTTTATACGGTTTCTACTTTTTATTAATTATATTTAGAAAAGATTTCTCCGTGCAAGAAAAAAAGAAAAACTAGAAAACAGGAATTCTGCTTTTTCAGAATTTAGTGTCGCCCCCGATGAAATGTATGTATATGTAGAATGTAGATAGATAGTACAAAACATATTTCAGTTTTAAAACTTAAAACACACGCTTTTATTTTTTATAAGATGACGCCATCCGCATCCGCTGAAGAATTCTCATTTGCGATCCAGTGTTAAACAACATCTACAGTAAAGTACGCATATGAACAGCAATCGCTGAATAATACATAAACTCAAAAAAAGAGATATTATCATTCAATAAACTCCACACAAAAAAAAATCGGCTATCTAATGATCCATGTCCCTTTATTTATTTGTAACATTAATATAGATACTCGAAATTAAATTTAGTTTATAATAGCTTCATGTTTTATTAGAAATCATTCATTTATATTTTTTTTCAAAATAGCATGTGTTTTAATTAAATTTATTTTAGTTTTTATGGAAAATGGCAACAAAAATATATAATTGCTATTTTCCAACTATTTTTATTTACTTTCTACAGAAATGGAGTACTTGAGTTGCCATAATTAAACAAATGGCGCTAAAAAGTACAGAAAAATCAATATTTCAAAAATAAATTATGATGCAATTTTTAAACAAATTGCGTTCAAAAAGTACTGTTTTTCCCAATGCGACGGTATAAAAATTGATAACGTGCGATGCTTAGAAGTTTGAAAAATTGCAGTAGAGATTATTCCGAAAAATGATACATCTGCTTTGTTTTACGGCTGGCTTATACAACGGAACGTTATTTTTTGGAGATGACACTCTATTTTTTGGGAGAAAGAAATACCATATCTGGGGCTAATTATATTCTTCTATGTTCAAAATTCCTCGAGATATGATTAATTTGAATATCGAAACATTTCCAAGCTTTATGGCACTAAAAACGTGTTTATCTGTTTCCTAACTGTGATAATCACAGAAATATAGTGCAGATTTTAGTCTATTATTCCATCCTGCGGGCGTGAAATTTTCCACACCTACTCATCCTCAAAAAATATTCAAGAACTCATAGAAATGTAGAGTAAAACTGCTGCATGAAATCATCCGAAAAAAAATCATTTTAATAAGTAGTATTCAATTTGTTGTAGTATTTTTACTTTCTTCTATCTTTACAAGAGGAAAGTATTGAATTCGTAAAAATTTTCCAAATTCCCGTTTTCGACGGATTTACACGTTTTAGGGGTTAGCGATCCCAAAAAACATGTTTTTACAAAATGCCTGTCTATGATTATGTCTGTGAGTCTGTCTGTCTCTGTGTGACACAAATTTTGTGGGAACTGTATCTCAAGAACTTATGAACGGAATTTAATAAAACTTAAGATTCAGTTAGTCCCTGATATAAATTGGTGCTGATTAGTTTTTGGTGTAAGTCGTCCAGCAGGTGGCGCTGTTATGCTGCATTAGTCATGATTTCCACAATAGCTATATTTCAAGAACTAAAGCACAGATTTTCAGAAAACTTCAGATTCAGTTAGTCCTTAATATAATTTGGTACTGATAACTTTTTGGTGTAAATAGCCCAATAGGCGTCGTTACTATGCTCCATTATTCATGATTATCGCAATAGCTCTATCTTAAGAACTAATGCATGAATTTACATCAAACTTCAGATTCACTTAGCCCATGATATAAATTACTGTTGTTTAGTTTTTGGTATAAATCGCCCAACTGGTGGCGCTACTATGCTGCATTTTTCACGATTTCCGCAATAGCTCTATCTCAAAAACTAATACACGGATTTTGATCAAACTTCAAATTTTTCATTCTTGCATTTTTCATGAAGTATTAACATGTATGAGATAGAAGAAAGTTTTGGGATTGCCACAGCAGACTAGTTTCTTTTTTTTACTTCACATTTTAAACATTGAAAAGATATTTAAATCATTGAAGAGAGATAATGAAAAGATTCAGTATTTATTCTGCTAAAAATTTCCTAAAACTTGTTACATTTAGAGATATCTTAGTTGTTGTTTTTTAAAGAGAAATTTTGTTATGTAATAAAAAAATCATTTTTAAATTTATTGGAAAAATATTTTGTTTTAACATGTATTATAATTAGATATTTTTCTGTATCATAATATACGAATAAAAGAAAAAAAATAATTTGAAAATGATTGCACTAACTTTAGAATAAATTTTAGAGCAGTAAGAACAACCAAAATGTTAGGTAAAGCAAAAATTTCGGATTTTTGGAATTCAGATAATTAATTATTAAAAATTAATTATGTCAAAAAATTTAAAAATAAGGCAGAAAATGTTATAAAAAAGTTTGTTTTAAACATTGTATACGGTGTTGAGGCATGCCAAACGGGGAAAAGTGAATAATTTATGGAGAGAAGGGGTTGCATAATTTATTTATTTATTATTATTACACTTTAACTCAAAAATAGTGAAGCTTTTTTAATCAATCCTTTGAGCATCCTAGATTTACTATGAAATGAGGTCTTATATGTAAAAATATCTTTATTAGAAGTTTTGAAAATATCGAAGAGATTAGTGGTGTATTTCTCAGTAAATCATTACCAAAAAATTAGTATTTCAGATCTTCTAATATATAACTTTAACTCAAAAATAGTGAAGCTTTTTTAATCAATCCTTTGAGCATCCTAGATTTACTATGAAATGGGGTCTTATATGTAAAAATAACTTTATTAGAAGCTTTGAAAATATCAAAAAGATTAGTGATGTATTTCCCAGTAAATCATTATCAAAAAATTAGTATTTCAGATCTTCTAATATAGTTATTTTTATATCATTATTAGACATCATTTTATACTAAATCGAGGATTATCTAAACTTTTATTATTGACCTTTTTTCATAATCTCTTATGCTTTTCGAGATAGGGTCGGCATTTCCAGAGATATTTTCCACATTTAACCACTAAAGAGAAACAACTCTCTTATATAGCGCATAGTCATTTTATTATAGGTAGACACTTGTTTCACTATTCTAGTTGCATCCGTCCAAGAGATTTTTGAGTGTATTGGGATGTTAATCTGTACCAGGCCAAGGACAGTGGGTCAGGATCCCCAAGGCTAGTTGACATGAAATGACCCACTTATTTCATATAGTTTTATGTTATTTTTTCCGTACTGGAGTGTCCCAGTCTTCCAGAGACTTCCAAAGGCCTTTTTTAGAGTCAATTTCTACGACGATACAGTTGCGAATCTCGCACAAAGTAGAGGTTTTGATCCCTGCTTATTTACCTTATTAATAGAATATCATTTCCACAATCCATGAATATCCTTTAATATATAAAAATGAAAAATTGTCTGTCTGTCTGTAATTCTATACAAATCCATAGTTTGGAAACCAGAATTATGAAATGTTACGTACATGTGTATAAAAACACGGCCAAGGCAACTAAGGTAATTCGGAATCTAAATAATTTATAGTTCATTTTTAATTAATAAAAAACCACCAATTTAACAGCAATTTCCTGTCAAATGTAAACATTTTTCGTTATAGCAGTTGCCAAAAATTAAAAATCCGCATTAAAATTCTTACCACAACAATTAATTTTCTATTGTAATATTTCCACGTGAAAGATGAAAATGAAATAAATTGTTTGGCGAACTTTTTTAAAAAAAGTGAATATTGCGTCATAACTTTTCTATTGCAATATTTCTACATGAAAAATGAAAATGAAATAAATTGACGAATTTTAAAAAAAAAAGTTAATATTAAGTCATATTGGAAAGATAATGGACATACAAATTTGCATTTCTTTCTCTAATTGCAGTTTATTTTCTTTTTTTATCATAATTATCTTCAAATAATTCTACGCGAAAACTTCATGTTTATATATACATAAACTTTGTGTTATCAACGTGGCATTGTTCCCAGTCTTCCAGAGACTTCCAAAGGCCTTTTTAAAGTCAATTTCTACGGCGGATACAGTTGAGAATCTCTCACAAAGTAGAGGTTTTGATTCCTGCTTTATTTACCTTATACCGAAGAGCCATAAAATGAAACAAAAGTTTTCTTGTCAATTAAGGGGATTTTTATCTCAGTGGTACAAACGGCAATCACATCGGAAGTGTCCCTTTTGAGAAATGAGCTTCTGAAAATGGGGATGGATTTATGAACATTTTTGAACGGATTTCAAAGATGAATAAATTAATGAATATTTAGACAAGAGAGAAACAACTTCGGCAGTAAAATGACAAACTCTTAAAATATTTTTTTCAATAGTGACAGTTTATTAAATTAAGGGTAAAATTCATCCCGGCAGGCCTTATAGCCTATTTTGCGGTCAAATAATGACGAAGGCATTGATTTGTGATCTTTAATTCTGTAGCTATGCACTGTAAAAAAATACTGCCAGTTTTCCGGTAGGAATCGGGAAAATAGTTGCCCTTATAGTACCGATATAATTTCCGACCCAGCTCGGAATAAAAGGATTTTATTCCGGTACGATAAGGGCAACTATTTTTCCGATTCCTACCGGAAAACTGGCATTATTAGGTAGATTTCGTAAGAAATACTACCTATTGCAGTCGTTACCATGGTGCGACTTTTGAAAAATTCCTTCATAACTTTTCATTATAGGACCCCAGGTACCCAAAACCACCCCCACCTAAAGAGTTTATATATATATATATAACCATTAATTAAACATAACCTTCCACCGTCAAATATTATGAATTAAAGCTGTAAGTATTTAAAAAAAAAAAAAAATTAATATAAGAATTATTATGGAAGAAAAAGAAAAAAGTGGACACCGACAAAAATTGAAAAGCTTATACATTGAATTACGTTATCAAGGGCACAGAATTCAATGATATAAGCAAAATGGTTGTTTTCTGTGGGAAAAATAAGCTAAAGCTAAAAGTTATTTTCCCTGTGCCCAAAGAACCATAAAATCAAGTGAATTGATTAAAAATGAAAGCAGAATAGAAACAAATAATATGAAATGGAAGAATCAATAAAACGTATTTAAATATTTATAGGATATAAAATATAAATAATAAACACCATACCGATTAATATTTCAGTATTTTACAAAAATCCACGTGCACATGGCTGCCAGTATATCAAAAAGAATAAGGCGAATAAAACAGTTAAGAAATCACAGTAAATGATACCAAAGGATGCAGTTAATACATTTTGAAATAAAATTTGAAATACCTTGTTAAACAGATTTAATCTAATATAAAATAAATAGATATTAATTACATTATTTAAAATGCACTATTAAATTAATTAATAACAGTTTAACAATATCGTCAAAATTTAGCTAAAAATACCCCCTGGTGTATTAAATTATAACTGAAATGGAGCTAGAAAAATTAACAATTAGAGCTATCTTAAAGAGACAAATTTAGTGCTGCCATCTAGTATTACTTCCATTAAACAACTAACGCAAGATAAATATTTGTAATCATTTGAATGTAAATAACTGTATAAATAATTGTAAGCATTTGAATGTAAATAACTGTATAAACAGCAAAACCAAACAAATCCTTATATATAGAGAATTATAAACCGAATATAAACCACATAATGTATTTAAAAACTATTGTAAATAAAATTTAAAAGCATACAATATATTCTATTAGCTAACTTATTTAAACTAAACTAAGAAATAAATAATTCTAGAACAATGATAATATATAACATATAGCTATATGCTATAAAACAAAATAAAATTCAGTAATAATTAATATAAATAATTATTAAATATAAAAATTATTTTTTATGAATTATATATCAGATAATTATAAAATGAACAGGAAATAAAAAACATGTGGAAGTAAATAGAAGGTTAAATGATACTTAAATACCCATTACTTAAAAAGAACAAATATAGAGTGTGGATTATCTTCAGACATCCATAAAAACCATAAAGTATGAATGTGGAACATTCAAAAACATTAAACCGATAATAAATATTAAAAAGTTTAGAGTAATAATAATAAAAATAATTACCCAATTTTAATGCATACAGTATAACTATATTTATATAATACATACTTATATGTATATTATTCACTATAAGAATGGCATACTATTAGTAATTAATATGATATTGTCCTTAGTAAATTTAAAATTTAATAACAAATAATTGTAAATTAGATTAATCAATAATTAGGCTAATTATAATATTAATGAAATTCTCCAATTACATATAAAATATCAAATCAACATCCATATAAAATACGTAACAACAATATAGTAATAATACAAGAGCCCCCATTTTTTTTTATATATATATATAATTAACCATTGCGTATTATCCAGACAACACCACCCTCCTCCGTACTCTAACATCTACCCACCCAACCAACCTATAATTTTTTTTTATATTATTTTACAATTTTTAATTTTTTATAGATATTTTTTTATTTTATAATTTTTTTGTAATTTTGTTTACGCATGTGTTAATTTGTTTTAATAGATCATGTAAGAAAAGTACTAATTGTATATTAATGAATATATGAATTTTTTTGGAAAACCATGATTTAATGCATCATAAATTAGTTTTTTAATATTATTGTTAATTAGAGGAGAAGAACATAAACATTTTATTCTATATAAATGATTAAGTATTATATTCCGAAATACAGAATGATGTAGACAAGATTTAAAATTTGTAAATGTATTAACTTTGAATTTAAATTCTTTACGTTTGTCATATAAATCTGTGATTTTTTTATTGTCTTTGATTGTAATTTTAAGATCTAAGAAGTTAATTGTATTGTTAGATAAAAGGTTTTCCGTTAATTCCAAATTAGTGGGATAATCAACTGGAAATCGAGTAATTGCAGATTGATCAGTATCAATTAAAATGATGTCATCAATATAACGATATAAATGTAGATTATTATTAGTAAAATTACGTTCATAATGATATAAGTATAAGTCAGAGAGTAAACTGGAAGTACAACCGCCTTGTGGTATACCGACATGCTGTAAATATAAAGTATTATCTTGCAATATATAATTATTATAGATAATGAAGTTAGTTAAAGATTTAAAATATGCAATATCTATATTAGATGGTATTCCAGTTTTTATAATATTTTTTAAATAATGCATTTATAATTTTATGTAAATCTAATAGGTCTATATTATTAAAAAGATCTTTGAAGTCATATGTCGTTATATTATAAACACTATGAAGATTTTTTAAAATATTAACAAGTTGATAGCTATTTTTTATACAATGTGTATTATCATTATTTGTAGTGAGTACATATAATTGATTAAGAATTTTTAAGAGAAGTGTATTGGCTTTATTATTATATGTATTACAACCAATAGTAACAGTCCTAAATTTAATAGGAGTTTTATGAAATTTGGGAATAAGAACTAAATATGGATAATTAAAATTAGTAGATAAAATATTTAATAGTTTATAATAACTGCGAATTTTACGATTATTTACAATTACAGTTTCATTAGTTTTTTGAAATGACTTATTAGAAGAAATAGAATTTGTAAGAAGTTGGTGCAGGGGCGTGCCTAGCGGGGGGGGTGTTGGGGGTGTAACACCCCCCCACTTATTTGGAAGAGTTGGTAAAATTTAGAATAGTCGGAAAGTTAAGAACACACCCTGCAAAAAATCCCTCTCCTGTCGTCAGTATCATTTCAATTCTCTGTTGTCCGTCATTTAAAGGGGAAAAGAAATAAACTTCTCACGGAAGATTGTGTATGATTCTGTGTGGGAGGGAGGGGTTGTCAGAGAGCGGAGGTGATAGATAGAGAGAGAGAGAATCGCGTTTCTGAGAATTTGAAACTTTCGGGAAAGGAGGGGGAGGAGGGGGTTGTTGCAATCTCTATTGTAAGTTTTCCCATGTAGCATCTTTAATTGCTCCCTTCTGCTATGGACTGATTCTTAGAATTTGGTGACTTCTTGGCTCTGGATTTGGCGCTAGTTATTTGAGGTTGTTGCATTTAAAAGATGAAGTCACGGACACAGAAGAAGAGCGATTTGCGAAAGTTTGTTTTTGTCGCATGATGGCGAATAATTCAGTGAAAAGTTTATGCACACACTGTGATCGTGTACACACACATTTCACAGAAAAAAATAAATTTATATCGCCATATAAGAATATTTCATCCGAATGAAAACATCAACCTCCAGAAAGGAAAACGGATTCAATGTACAATATGTAGATATTTATGCATTTCTATTAGAGGGGTGCATAGTCATATTCAAACAGATCCTCCAGATGTAAAATTCAGAGCTTCGTAAAAATGTTTCCGAAACATCATTTTCATCACAAAATTTTACTGCGAATGTTAAGGCTTTTTGCAGACCGGGTTCGGCACTACAGCGAAAGTTTGATTGAGGAATGCGATAAAATCCTAACTAGCAATTCTATGGAAAATGTCAATGTTTCTGAAAAGGAAGATTCCTCGACTTTTCTAAGTTGTGATCCAGCCGATCGTATTGGAAAGAATTTAACCGAAAACCAGAAACTTTTCATCCTGTCTCGTGGACCTTATCAACCTCAGAGATCATCTTACCCTGTGAATCATGACATAGATCCTAAGAAGCAGAATAAGTTTAGCTCCTGCTGGTATAAAGAATATCCATATTTAGAATACAGCGACCAACTGGATGCCGTATTTTGTTTTGCTTGTTCACTTTGCTCTGATGGCCCGGGGCCTGAAAACGCAGAAGAAGCTTGGATCAGTGTTGATATTCGTGTATGGCATAAGATGAAAGGCCGAGGAAAAAACCGTAAAGGCAAGTTAATGGTTCATTTTACGAGCAATGCTCATATAACCGCAGTGTATAAATTAGATAATTTGGCCCAAAAAAGTAAGCACGTTGACAACTTTCTATCTAGTCAACGTAGAAAGGCAGCAGCTAACGCGGAGCAAATTCGTCTAAGAAACAGAGAGATTATTAATATACTTCTAGACTGCACCAGATATCTAAGTCGTCAAGCATTTGCCTTTTGGGGACGAGAAAGTGACAGCGGTAACTACATTCATCTCATTAGATTAATGGCCAGGTAAATTCCAACTTTAAAAAACTGAATTGATGATAATCATCTTCGCCCATACCATGCCAACAAGTCACAAAACGACTTTATTGGGGTTCTTGGATCATGTGTCCGTGAAAAAATAGTTGCAAATGTCAAAAATTGTGGATTTTTTAGCGTTATGGCTGAAAGCACACCCGATATATCTCATCTTGACCAGCTCTCAATTGTAATCCGATACGTGACCCAGTTTCACCCAGAAGAAAGGTTGTTAAAACTAAAAGATTATCTAGCTAAAACAGGCGAAGGAAGGGCTAAGCTTATTTCTGAAATTCTACAGTCAGTTGGAATATCGCTTTCCCAAGCTCGTGCACAGTCTTAAGACACCACGTCATCTATGTCCGGCGCATTTTAGGCTGTCAATCAAAACTTTCAGAAATAGCTGGTAGATCTATTTTATACATACCCTGTCTCGCGCATAAAGTGAATTTATGTGTTGAACATGCGTGCAAAGAAAGCAATATAATAAAATTGTTCTACGACAGTATTCAGGATCTCTATAACTTTTTTTAACTGAGTACAAAGCGATTCGGCATACTGACAGAGAAAATGGAAGTTCTTCAGAAGAGTCTTACTTTGAAATTTTTGTCAAAGACAAGATGGACTATGCGAGCGGATTCCGTCAGAGCTATTTTATCGTCCTATGATGCCCTCATCCATACTCTGCAAATTATTTCTGAAGACATGAAGGTTGACAAGGATGCTTGAGCTAAGGCGGCAGGGTTAAGAAGCAAAATGATGTCATACGATTTCATTGTTTCTTTACTTGGAATGAAAAAATTGTTTCAGACCAAGTTAGCAACAGAGCAATTGCAACGTGACGACCTGAACATTTTAGAGGGAACCGACATAATGCAGAAAACTTACGAAAGCATTCAGAAACTCTGGAATGATGACACGGCGGCAATAATGAACATCATTAAGGAAGCTGACGACATCTGCGAGATACATGGAATAAATCAAGATTATGAGTTCAATTTGCGGCACAGGCGACGGAGTGCTCCATCGAAGATCGACGAAAATCCTAAAACTGCAGTTCTATTTACACGAGAGAATTATTTTAAAGCAGAAATTTTGAAGGTGGTAGATCGGCTTATAACTGCATTTGTAGACATTCATAAGTTGGTATTTGAGAAAGTTAAACCACTAACCTGTCTCCTTCCATCTAGAATCAAGTATAGCTCTACCGAGGACATTTCTAAACTATGTCAACTATTTCCTGGTGATCTCAAAGATGTAGGTAACTTGGAATGTGAAATTGATCTCATGTTCTCAGAAATAGCTAGTTCTGAATCGGATACAATTGGCGCAGCAGCGCAAAAATTTGTGGGGAAGGCTCATTTGTATCCTAACCTTTCTTTGGCCTACAAGTTGGCCTTAATTATTACAGTAACTGTAGCAAGTAATAAAAGAAGTTTCAGCAGGTTAAAGTTAGTAAAAAATTACTTGCGTACCACCATGTCGGAAGAGCGACTGGACTAACTAATGCTATTAACCTGTGAAACAGACATAACTGACATGTTGGATTTAGACAGTGTAGCTGGAAAATGCGCTATTCTGAAGGATAGGCGGGTGATAATTTAAAAATGTAGAAGGATAATTTTTAGTCTCTTATACTAATATATATCTTATTTTTAGCAAGCAAGATTTGTCTTTTTTATGTATCTTAAAATTTATACACTTAAATTACACAACAGCATGCGGTTTTATTTATAGAAACGTAAATTCCGAAGTACTTCAAAATTCTTAAATTGTTACTTTTGAGAACTGGTTAATGTACAGTACATCCATACACATTTCCTTTTAAACCGTAAGCAGAATTCTAATTAATAACAGGATTCTGAACTCTACTTATATAGTAAAATAATTTAAAAAAAAATTACACATATTGAACAAAAACATTTAATTTCGACTGTGGTTAAGGAGAATGCAGGTGAACACTTAAGACTTTTAGTGATTTTTATAAATTCACAGTATTGTAGAACAGTTGACTCCGTCGCTGAGAGGGGGGGGGGGGGCTACCACAAAGTATTTCTCACTCCCGATCTTGCAGTCGGCAAAATTCAGTTCACACCCCCCCACTAAAACAGCCTTCGGCACGCCCCTGAGTTGGTGATAATATGATTTACATATAATAGCATAATTGTTAGGAGATTTGTCTACATATGTAATAACGTAGTTTTTTTGTAATTTAGTAATTTGTTGGAAATAATGCTTTGTATGAATAGAAACCAAATCAGCAATATTATTTTTTAAAGCCATAGTTAATTTTTCAATTACTAATATCTTCCATTGATTAAAATATTCAATAGGCTTATTATAAGAGATAGAAATTTTATAAATAAAAATATCAATATCATATGTAAACTGTTTGATAATAGATTTAACATTAAATTTAGATGGAAGTCTATATTTAGTACCATAACCCATTAGTTGTTTCAATTTAAAATCATGAACAATATCAAGATTTCCAGTGATTATATGTCCATGATCATTGTTTATGTATTATTTAGAGTGGGGTCTTTGCAGTTACACGGAAAATTACTTGCAGCAGATGTATTTTTTGAAAATGTATTGTAGTTAAAAATCTTTCTCCCAATTGTATTCGGATATTTAAAGGTTTTTGATATATGAAGATTATTGATAGGAAAAAAACAATTTTTATCATTAATTATAGAATTGATATTAATTTTATTAAATATGTGATTTGAAAAAGTAATTATCATTTGAGTATTCATGTTCTGAATTTTGTGTTTTTTTTTTGTAAATTAATATTTAAAAGATTAACCCTACTCATAATAAGGTCAAAGTAAATATCAGAGAAATGTTTAGAGAAAGATTTACTTAGAAAGACATTTAAATGTTGTACAAGCTGTTTCTTTTTAATAGCAAAGATGTTTTTTCGAATTAACAACCAGTTATAATTCTCTAAGTAATTTCGTTGAAGATCATTAATTTGTTTTGTGATAGATTTTTTGGAAACTACAACTGATGATGAACCCTTTCCGCGTTTATTACGTGTTGTTTTAGCATTTAAATTATGATTAAGAGTAGGATAAATTGGAGAATAATCAATATTGTTATTTATAGATGTGAAGACTTTGACAGGTCTGTTAAATACTTCACTATTTAGTCCATAAGGATAAATTGTGTTATAATATTTCATATATGATGATTCCATATAAAGACGTTCTGATTTATTTTTTAGAATTTGAAGGATTTCAATTGTCGTATTTTTAAATAGATGTTTATGGAAATGTTGAATTTCAGCTGTAGATTGTATATTTTTTGCTTTGTTGTTATTAGAGTCTGAACGATGATGATTGATTCGTTTATGAATTGGACCTGATGTTTCACCAATATATTTCAAATTACATAAGTTGCATTTTATACTATAAATAACATTAAATGCTTTACAAAAACTTGAATAATTAGGATCTGAGACAATTTGTGTCTGAGCAGCGTATGGACATGTCTTGCACCGAGAATCATAGCACTTACGAAAAAATAAAGGACGAGGGGGAGAGTATAAATGGTCGCTGGATGACGATCCAGGAACAACCCAATTATTATTCCTGTACCGGGCACTACACTGCATAGATGCTAAGTGTATCTTGCCAGTATCGAGATGTTTACTAAGAACTGCCATATAAAAATTATGTATGGAAAATGCAATAATTGCCATAAAAATAAGAAATTTTAATAATTTAATTAAATTTGCCTTGATTAAATAATAAAACTTGAGTAAGAAAAAATATATACAATATTTACAATAATAGAAGCAGAACGCAGAAACAATCTTCAAATTATCCATAACCAAATTATGAAAACCCAAATATCGTAGACTAATAATAGCAAGAAACCACTAAACTATTTTATAACAAATAAGTCAAAAAAGATCCGCATAACATCCAAATCCTAGAACAACTATAACCATGCAAAGACAACCAAAACGCATACCCAACTAACTACTCAGATCAAATTAAAATGAATTTAAACTAAAGCAAATTAACATTAAATCTATGAATAGGAACAATTATTGCTACCAAATTAATGTATATATAAAATGATTATCTCTACAGAATTATGTAAAGCTATAGCAAAAATAGAAAATATATAGGACAATATCATACACTAACTTCAAGAAAATTCAGATAAAATCATAACAAGAAAATTAAAAAACATTAAATAAATCGTTGCAATGATAGGAATGAAAAAATTAATGGAATCCTAAAATAGATATCAGAAAACTACATGTTAGAAATCATATTGATAATATATATATATATATGTGTGTGTGTGTGTGTGTGTGTGTGTGTGTATGTACTAAATTTTGTCCGCACGATAAAAGTCGCAATTATGCACGGATTGTCCTCAAACTCGCCAACAACTTTGATATGGCTAATATCTCGGCGGGGATTGAAAATGGGCGAAATCGGCCCAAGAGGGTGGAAATGGGGAGGGTTCAAAATTTTGAATACTGTCTTAACATGAATCTGATAAAACCAGCTCTTACACAACAATGGCAGGAAAAAAATGAAAGTTTTTCGTTATACCAGTTGCCAACAATTTAAAAAAAAACAATAAAATTTTCACCACAACAATTACTTTTCTTTTGCAAAATTTCCACGTGTAAAATTAAATATTTTGACAAATTGAAAACAAATTGAATATTACGTCATAAGTTTTTTAGAGCAAGATTTTAGCATGAAAACTCAAAATAAAATAAACAGTTTGACGAATTAAAAAATATATATATTGCGTCATATTGGAAATATAATGGACCTCAGCAGGTGAATATGTAACGTCATGTGAGTTTGAAGAAACGTATTAAAACATGATAAAAACCCGACTATGGAGATATTAACATATTTTAACAATTTAAGGTTCTCTGAATTTTTTGTAGCCATTTTTTAAACCTATCCCATATACATGTGTGTGTGTATTCGTGTATATTATAATTTTCACAAAAAGTTTAGCTCCCTACAGCTCACTCTTTCTGAAGAAACTGGGTTTTATCTCTAATCTTGATTTAAGTTTTGTTGGAGAATATAGTACTTAACATCGAAATCTACCTCCGCCTGTAGGCCCGAGCCGGCAGGGATTTTTTTTTTTACAGTGTGTTATTTTAGTACAAAAAGTTGTACTAGATTACCCATTTTAATTAAGTAAGGTGTTTTGTATGATGAGTAGTTAGATTACAAACTTGGTGATTTGATCGTTACCCTGCGGCTGCGAAAAAGTGTTCTTTACAGAAGGACTTACAGAAGACCCAACTATATTACTACTGGCTCTGACAGTTTCAGGAGATCCACCTTAGGCCTAAATGTATGCTCTTTTACAATTGCATCAAAATTGAAGGGGGTCGAGCAGGAACCGTATCCAAATTAGGCCACTTGACATGAAATGACCCCGATGCAAAACAATAAGTCATTATAGTATATATTAATCCTTTATATCCCAAATTATGAATTCATGAAAATTAATCTAAATACGATTATGAAAAATCTTCTGATAATGAATAATCTTCATGAAAATCTTTTAAAGCATTTTTTGTGAATTTTTAAAACAACATTAGAAGATTTACACAGCCATTTAATAAATTCTAGAAGGATTTTGCCAATTAAGACTGATTAATTAAATCTAAATTTATAGAGATTTTGTGCAGTATTTATAACTCCACTCAAATCTTTTATTTAAAGTATTTTTTTAGTATTTTATAGAATTAGGGAATGTACATTTGTAATGTTCTTACAATAGAAATATCGAAATATTTCTCAACTGAAACTTACCCCCCCCCCCCAAATCTTTCAAAATCAACGAAATCTTTCAACGTCAAGAATGCTGAAAAGATGATGCAAGTGAAAATGATGAAATCATCCTTTTAAAATATTTTTGTTCTGTGAAACCAATAATGCTTTTGGAACAAGATAAAGTAAAGCATCTACAACTCATTCTAAACTGCATTACTACTAATCAATGTATTAAATTAATTTTATAACAAGTTATTTTAATGGTACTTCAGCATACCCTTGGAGCATAAAAGGTTAAAAACAAAAAATCTTTTAAATCTAAAATAATATTTTATTTTATTAATATAAAAGACTGCGTTTCAGAAGAAGATATAAAACTGTAACAAGTTTTATGAAATAATTAGCAGAATAATTAATTATTTCACTGAGTGTTTAAAAGGCAAAGTTACAAAAAAAAAGGTTACTTAAAGTCATATAATAAAATCTAAATTAATCTGTGCACATAAAATTCCATATATATAAAATCATCCAACAAATCAAATACTGCTTATTAAATGGATTTAATTCGAATTCCATGCAATATTTATACAGTTAAACTCGCGGGATTAAATGATAGAAAAATCCTACCGCATATGTTTAACAGCTATTATTGGCAACAAGCTGGGTGATTTCTGTTTCTGCTTATTCATCTTAGCTCCATTTATCTCACAAAATTGGAAATATAATCAAGACCACTGTATAGAAATTCCTGACATCATAAATTATCCTAGCAATTTTTTTAATAGCTCCCGGTGTTTACAAGTTGTTGAATTTTATGCACAGTCAGGTTAAATTTAGAACACAATGTATATATATGTGTGTTTGTACTTATTTATTTATTTAATTAGTTTGATTGTTATTTATTTATAAGTTAATGTTACAAAACAATTGATTTGATATTTGACTTACACGCGGACGTCTAAGAGTTTTAAAATACAAATTAATTTTCGTAAACGGAATGGAAGCATCGAATGCAAAACAATGTATAAATATATTTTCTTATAATGCATGCGGAGGCACAGTTCCAAGTAAAGTGCCTGACATTTGTAGCAGAAAATGTTTATAAACTCCTCTTAAATTAAATAACTTTCACAGTAATACGTGAAATGATACGAATAAGTTTATAACTTTTCTTAAAATGGTCGGTAACCTTTTGAGTTTCAATATATGTTTTGTTACATCTCAAATTGAATTATCTTTTTAAAAACAAATTTTTAATCTTAGATTTATTCAAAATCCAACCTTCTTTGAAAATATTCTTTTGTGTTTGAAGGACGAATGGTTGCGCAAAGACGAATTCCCCCGTCTTTCTTTATTGGATTTATTTCTTCTGCCCACATGTGGTTTTTGAAATCTTAAAAAGTAAAAGATGGGATTTACAACAAAAAGATAGACTTATAAGTATAAGAAAATTCTGAAGCGTAGCGAGGTTTTTAATTTCATATTAAAAACTTTTCTGGTGTACTTTGTTGTGAAGAGCAGCGAAGAAAATCCTCTTTTCATTTAAAAGTGTTTTGTTCAGTTAGCTTCATATTTGATTGAAAGTTTCTGAATTTCATTTAAAAGGTATACTTTTTGTTTGTATAATTTTTCTCAAGTAAATACGAACAAATTTAAATTTAATTCCATTTTATAATATGTCTCATCTGAACTTTGTGTGCTTTAATTCTGGTTTTTAAAAAATTATGCTACGCTTGTCAGTGACATTTTCATGCATTGCGATGTCCTAACATGCGTAATATTCGTAAATATTTGTATTCACATATTTAATAAATTCTGTAAAATATTAATATCAATTTTAAGTTCTTTTAAATTAAATTATTAAATAAAACTCTTTAAATTATTTTGCAGCATTTAATGTTCTTTTAAACGGGCTGCACAAAAGTATTCGAATACAGTGTTATTTGTAAGCAATAGCTCTTTTTAAATTAGTTTCATTTACTTTATGCAATATCATAAGTAAACAAAAATTGAATATGTCCTTAAATTTTATTGCTATAATAGCGTTTAAAATTTTTAAAAAGTAAAAGTAAAATACAAAAATTTATCCTTTTTATTTACTTTTCATTTTTTTCCGAAAAAATCATATTTTTATACATTAAATCGATTGTTTAAGATTTATTTAAAAAGTAATTGAAACAATCTTTTTAAAAAACTAACAATTAGTAATTATTAGAATTCTTTAAAAGCGTTTTAGATCTATTTCTAAGCGCATTACCGAAATAAAATTTAATATTACTTAATGATAAGTAAACACGTCACTTCCGGTGAGTAAGCTCTTATTTCCATTAAAATTACCATATTAAATCTCAAAATCTTGTTTTAAATCAATTTTATTTAAAACTATAGTTATTTTTCATATTTTAATAACAAATTTGTGTTAGAAAGTACTAGAAAAAAAATCATTCTATTTCAAATTTTGTTCTTTTCTATTCCAATGATCTATGCTTGTCAACAATTTTTTTATTTTTATATTTCCATTCTTTTCAACGTTATTGATAAAGAATGGAAAAAATCGTAAACCTTTCATTTGAAAAAAAGATGCATTTGATTTCTAGTTCTGCTTAAGGGAAAAAAAAAATCTTTTAGATTCTCTGAGATGTTAAAAAACAAACCAACAGACAGTTCCTTGAAAATTTTTTGAAGGAAGGTCGTTCGACTGTCTGTTTTTAAATGGAAAAGCGGAATGATTACCTAAAGTGTCTAAAGAAAAAAAAAAGTGCATTGAAGGATTTAAGTGTGATGTGAAAAAAAAAATAGTTTTCATCAAGAAATGTCACTTGTTTTTACGACAAGTTTTGAACTTTATGAATTTTTTTTAATCTTAAATAGCTCATAAGACATCATTCTCTAGGCTTTTTTGTAAATATAAAGATTTAGATAAACAGGAAAGAGTTGTAATTTTTTATCGTTTGTTTATATATGCAAAGTTATAAATGTTGCATTCTTGATTTTCCGCAAAATTAACTTTCTAGAATGTTAAGACATTTTTTCAAAAGCTCGTAGAATATCACCGCTTAATTGTTTTTCAAATACGGATTGTTAGTTGAAAATAAAGGGGGAAAAAAAGCAATTTAACAAATTACAACGACCATTTGGAAAATGATTCTTTCGAAGACTAAAACTTAAGACATAAAAAATCGCACGGAGTTGATCATACGTTACGTACGCCATGAATTAAACTTTAATAGTGTATTACACGTAAAAATTGCAAGCGACAAAAATCGCCGGCGACCCGTCAGATTTCTTAAAACTTACGTATTATCCACCTGAAACTTACGTATTATCCAAGCATTTCATTGGCTGTTCGGGAAAAGGCTTTTCCATCGTCAGATTTCTTGGAAATTTCTTGGAAATCTGACGACCCATTTTAAATGAAATTTCATTCTTAAACTTCTAAACATCCCACAATATTACTTTTTACACCGTCGCATAGAGAAAAAAAAATGTACTTTTAAATGCAATTTGTTTGAAAGCTGTATCTCAATTTGTTTCTGAGTTATTATTTTTTTCTTTGTAGTTTTTATTACTTTTTGTCAGTCATAGTGGCAACAGAAGTATCCATCTCTGTTGAAAGTAAATGGAAATACAGATTACTGTATAGACCAATCAGAAAGCGAATAAAATGCGGATTAAACCAATAAAAAGCTTCAGATATCTTTTGATTTCCTACCCTGACGAGGACAATAACCATTTTTCCAAATGGTTAAAAAAAAAGTTTAAACCTTCCATTTATTCTTTCAAAGCTGCATAATATAACTTTGTTTTCCATAAAGTTAAATATCAGAATAAATATTTTATTAGAACATTCCCTCTAGAATCGTGTGGAAAAGTAAACTCTCATAATAAGCCAACCGCAAATCATTGTATAAAAATGTAACTCGTACCAATCGAATAGTAATAACATACAGTTTACTAAATTTTGATTAGGGGGTCGTTTACATATATAAATTATATCAAAATTTAAAATTTTCAAAACTAATATCTAATTTTGACATTATATTTGGGTTCTTCGGTTTTCAGTTTACCTTTCGATACTAAACGGGAAATCAATCGGTCAAGCAGTTTGGAATGTGAGCAAATTTGAAGTTTGGAACACGTAATGTTAAATTTCCTTTTAATCGCTGCAAAAGAAATCAAAATCCGGGTAGTTTTTAACACTTTCCAATAAAGTTGAAAAGTTTTTATGATTTCGGTTAGTCTGGCCGTCTGGCCGCGCTCTAACTCCTGTAAATATGCTCGGATTCCCCTGAAATTTTTGGATATTATTGAGGTTTACCATAACACGTTCCCTATTTCAAATGAAGTTTGTAGCATGTTTAGTTCATTTACAAGGACAGTCAAAAGTTCTTCGTTACATTACGGCCTATGGGGTAAAATCGTTTAAAATGATTTTTAATGGTGTTACACGCTTTCAAAAATAATAAAATTGATATGTATTAATGAAGGGCACTAAAATATACATTCTGCAGCATATGCCATGTAAAAAATAGTTAATATTCATTTACAGGGCCATACAAAAGAATTTCGTTACAGTTTCAGTTTCAGTTTCAGTTTCAGGCCAGGCGGGGAGGCCTACCAATATGGTTTTAGCTCAACAAGCCCCGCCCAGCAGAATAACTACCATGATAACTGGCCGCTGCCGGAGGCAGGGCCCGGAAATACCTTCGTTGAAAAAGACCCCTATATATTAAAACTTACAAAATTATACAGAAATGTTACAAGTGGCAGCCCAGTTATATCCCAGGCGGGCTGGACTTATCATTATGCAAACTTATGTACATTACAGATTTTGAAGGGAAGAAAAAAAACCCTCATAATGCAGTATTATACATTGGTGAACAAGTAAAAAACAATAAAAATACACTAAACAAAAGAAGTCCAGATGTAAATCAAATGTGGAAAATCCACTTAATAGGACTTACAGATGCAACAAAAACAATGGGAGTTAAAAGAAGTTTTTTCCCATTTTTACATATAGGATACGATACAGGATACAATGTTGGATTACACTGTTACACATAGAAAAAATAAAACAATATATAAGAACTGACACAGGAGACTAATTACAGAGAAACACGATGCTAGAAAACAAATAACAATGTTCAAAGCAATACTTCGTTTTCAATGATAGAGCTCTTTTTGAAGAGAGTTTTAATTCTTATTTTGATGCCAAAACCCATATGCAAGTAAAAATTGAACCAAGAATTATATGCAAATGCTAATGAAAAGAAAATAAAAAAAATAATAATAAGTTGATATTTTACAAATTAAAATTGATTAAAGATATAGAGGTAGAGGGAATTGTTTGAGCTTTATTTTAATTATGTTAAATTATTTCATGTATAATGAAATTGTTATACGTCGCTGAGGTTTACTATAACTTATTTCATGTATAATACGACGTGCATAGCATTTACAGGGACACACAACAGATTTCAGATACTATATTGTACGTGCGCGTGTGCGTCTATATTATACAACTCTGATTTATGCATAGTATATGGTGTATATAAATGCTATAATTCCTATACAAGGCTACACAAAAGTATTCGTAAGGATTACTGGGTATGGGCGCAAATTGCTTAAAGGTGGTTTTTAAATGAATTATGCATTTTTACGCTGAACTGCATTCAGTTTACTAAGATGTGTTTGTAGAATATACATAAAATGATATACTAGGTCACGCAAAATATTCGATAAATAACCATCTATAAATGTTAATTTCTGGAAATGTGATTTCAATACTTTTAAGAGTGTTTTAGTTTGAATTAAATTTTAGCTAAATAGTGGCGTGTAACAAAGGTACTATGCTACAGGGTTGTACAAAAGTATTCAAGCATGTTTCCATCTATTAGTATAAATTGCTGAAAGAGAAATTTCAACCTGTTATGCGTTTTCTTTCTAAACTAAATTTCCCCATTATATAGTATATATATCAACCTATAGATCAAATACAGCGTTGTTAAAAAGAATTGGAATACATGTTTGGCTACGGACGTTAACTGCTGAAATCAGTTTTTAAAATGTTTTATGCGTTTTCTAAAATGTTTACTTAGTTATCTTATGTACATTATTTCCCTAAATAACGACGTTTTGTTAAAGCCTTCAGGATGTGTTGGAAAGAGTTTCATAAACTATGCTTAACGCATAATTTTTCTTTCTTGTTTAAATTTAACTCGAAAACTACCTTGGTGGAATGAGCTTTATTTTTAGATTTGCATATTTGAAACTTCTAGAAAATGATTTCTGTTAAAAATATTAAAGGCTGCAATTCGTATTTATTTATAAAATTAATTTAGAAATCGATTCCTCTTAAAGAATTCATAGGTTACAATTCATATTTTATTCGAAAATTGATTTCAATTTCAAATATATATTTTTTCAAAATTAATTTTATAGAAAAATATGAAATATAAACTATGCATTTTTTTTAACAGAAATCGTTTTCTAAAAACTTCAAATATGCAAATAGAAACTTACAACTCATTCTGACAATTAGTTTTTGAATCCCGCTTACAAAATTACCCGCATTACAGTCTGTTTTGCAACGATTAAAAAAATATAACTTTGTGAGTTTCACATTTCAAATCTACGTCATTCCTAAACTACTTAACCGTATGACTTCCGGTTTGGTATCCGAAGATAAAATTAACCGTAGAAATCAAATATGTCGAAAGTTGGTGTTAATATTGGAAATTTTAGAGTTTGGTGCAATTTATGTATGCAGACGACATCCTAAACAAAATTTAAATATATCATTAACAAATAGATCTTATTACTAATCGACTGGTACCAGTCACATTTTTATATGATGATTTGCAGCTGAGTTAGTATGAGGGTGTACTTTGTCCCCACAACTGTAAATTAATCATGGAAGACGGTAGTATTTCGAGTGACGCAGCCTTAAGCCTAAAATCGTATCGTATCGTATCATAGAATTCGTAGATGGCGGAACTCATATATACAGCTAACTCGACATCAAAGAAAACGCGAAAAGCCGCCTTTTAATAACTCAGCAGATATATGTCTTATTGTTCTGAATTTTCTAGAACAGTCTTATATCTGCAGTCTAATTGTATACTGAAATTTTTGCATTTCTACGTGCAGTATATTTTGAGATCTAAATAGCCATTTTTAAAGTGAAAACGTTGGTATAATATCGAGGAAGTTCCTAATTTGAAAATCTCGAAAACGGTTCTAACGATTATTTTTAAATTGATACATAATATAAATGTGATTAAGGCGAGGTGAATAACACTTTTCTTTTTTCTGGGAAAACTCTCGTTCGTTAAATAATTCGATTTTTTTTCTCTCGAAAATGACACGGGCGATTTTTTAAAAATCAAATAAATATGTTTCAGATGAACCAAATAACAATTTACTTGTTTCCAGCAAGACTCTTGTTCGTTTTATAATGCGCATGAAAAATCGGACTATATTTCTTCGCCATTCTATGGAAATTTCACCGAAAATGCATGACACTGTATTCATACACACGCTTTCTTTTTAACCACTTTTGGGGAGAGAAATTTTGTCTTCCCACTGGCTGAGTGGCTAAGGGTCATCGTTTACTGACCTTAAGATAGACAGTTCGATACTCGCTGGTACGTGTTTTCACATGTGAATGTTTTTTTTTTTTTTTTTTTTTTTTTTTTAAAGTCTGCTAGTTGACCATTATTCTCAGTTCCTTTGTAATTTTTTAAATTGCTATTAAGTTAAATAAAATTACAATTATAATGACGCCAATTTGATGATGATTATTTCTTGGCAATTTTTCAACAATAAAAATATTACCATAAATTTTATAAATATATTTAATTTCAATCACTTTACAAAAAATATACATTAATAATTATTATTTGAATATAAATCACACGATCAGAAACGTAAAAAAATAATTCATTTCAGCTCTTCTTTTTATAATATCATTTTTTATTATTATGACGGTCAATCAATATATAATCACTGACATCCATAATATTATTATTTTCCTTGCATAAAAGCTATTGTGATGTAATAATTCTTTTATAATAAATAATTTAGTTGAAATGTTTTATTTATAAATATCAATGAAGTTTGATAACCCCGAGACAATTCTTTGCAATATTTACAGTTTACATAATAAGCATATCAGAATTCTGGTGTCGCCATCTTTTGACGCAATTGCGTAGTATTATAGAGAAATGTTTGATAAAAATATTGAAGTAGACAGTTTTTAAATCGAAGAATTATTTTAAGAGATATTTAATGTTAAATCTGGATAAAATTGTCTCATTAAAAAAGTCTCATAGGAAAAAAAAAATATACATGGGAATTTAATCATTTTCATTCAATTTAATCATTCAATAGAAACTCGAAGTTTGCAGATTGCATTTATTATTCTTAACTTGCCTAATTTTTTGACGGTTTATTTCAATTTTAAATTAAAATTTTCAGAATTTCCAGAGATATTTTTTACATATTTTAGAAAAGGTTCTTTTAAATTGTTGCCAAATGTTAAAACAGCGCAAAGAATAATATATCCTTTAAATTAAAAATTTATTCACACGTGACTATTATAAACAGAAAAAAATCCTTTTAAATTAGAATTAAATGATAACGTGTTAAAAGCAGGAAAATATTAAACATTACGTCATAAAAATTGTTTTTACACATGCTTACTTAAAATGAAAGAAAATTATAAAATAATCAATTATTTTCAAATTAGAATTAAATGATTACGCATTAAAAGAAGGAAAACATTGAAAATTACGTCATAAAAATTATATTTACACGTGAATATTAAAAGAAAAAGAAAAATTTTAAATAATAAATTCATTGATATGTGTTAAAAGTCGTAAATGGAGGAAATTACGTCATATTGGCCAAAGTGGCCAAAACAGTTTACAAAACACACTGCAAAACATATTGCAAAACAGTGTAAATTAAAAAATATATTTATATGAGAGATTTATTTCAAATTTCGAGATGATATTTTTAACTATAGTTGCTAATTTTAAGGTAGCGCAAATAATAATATTATCTTTCTAATAATAAAAATATTTTCAGTTGAATGTTACAAAGAGAAAGGAAAGTTTGGTGAAAATTATGTCAGATTTAAAACGTTACATTTAAAATCTCTTATTTAAAATCATTTTCTTATAGCGTTGTTAAAAAATACCATAAAGCAAAGACTCTGTTGACTTAGTTCCTTTTATATTTGGTAATTTTCAAATGTTTAACTAATCTTATTTAATCAAGCAGGGAAACAGCAACTAACATCAGCTTATTCGGTTTTGAAATCCCTCAGTAAAAGGGAAACCCGTTTACGGTAAGATCGCCATTGATTTTTTAATTATACAGAGCAGCCTCGATTATCCGAGCTAATTGGGACTGTTAGTAAATCGGAATCGGAAATCTCGGTTAATAGAAACTGTGTGTAAAAACTCGCCGTGCTTGCGAATTTAACATCTCTTTAAAAAAATATATATAGAACGTTTTTTAAATAATAAAAGTAAATATATGTAAAGTTCTGTTTCACAGCTTAACAAATTTAAAAAGAAAATCAACTACCAGTAGTAAATTTTAAAATGCAAATTGAAAAATTTACGAAAGTTCACACAGCCACTGGAAACAAAGCATTGTTCGCTATTGACTTCTCAGGGTCCAATGTTTCTTTGGAGTTGAGGGCTTTTGGGGGCAGAAGGGCCTGTATAGCACGGACAGTGAGCTAAAGAGTGTGGTTATTTTTAAGGCTCATTCAAAAGGAAAAAAAAAATCAGACTTTGTTATCGGCTCGGTTAACAGAAACCTCGATTAATCGAAGCTCGGTTAATCCAGGTTCTACTATAATTCAATCTTCCGTAATCTTTTTAAAGCAGATCAAATTAATGGACTTTAGCACAAAGTCACATAGCTGATAACTGCCATGCTTGTTGGCCACCTTTTTTTCAAAAAGTTTGCTTCACCTTATTCAATTAATGAGATATCTCCGATAAAATAAGTCACATTTTCCCGTTCTAAAATACTGGTATCCAAAAATCGTAGCATGTAACTGACACTACAAGTACTCATGGAACTAGGCTATTTTAAGTCTGATTTTTATTATAGACTATATAAAATTATTAAAAATATATATTATGATAGGAACTAGCGGGCTTCGTCCGCTATTTACGTTACGGATATAAAAATCATGTTTTTTTTTAGGGAAAAAGAAATAAAAACCTATTTGACGATAGGTTTATAAAGACACATTTTGTATTTGTTATATTTCCGGGGATGAGGAGGGGGGGGGGCTATTTTGATTAAATATCGCAATTAGTCTACTTGGCAGATATAATTATGATAGACACTAGCGGGCTTCGCCCCTCTATGGCGCCTTATGGGTCCAGCTTCCATAACTCAGAAACTACCTTTCGGACATCAATGCAACAGATTCCAAACGTTATAATTAACTTAATAATCACCCTATATAGCATTAAAGTAAATTTATGAGTACTGCATACTATTTTTTTATCGTAATTTCTGAAGAGAAAAAATTATTTCGGTTCCATTCTTAGGTGTCTGAAAAATTTTGAAAAAGGGGGGAAGGAGGGGACATGAGACTGCTGTTTGTCAAACAACACAACGGGATCTGGCTTATTCAACTTGGTTTTTGATGACTTCAATTGGAAGGTGGTTTGTTTAAAAGAGTGCGTTCCCTGCCCCATGAAAATTGGAACTATTGGTGCTACATCTATGTAAGGATTTAATAATTATAAATTAACATTTTGGATTTATTAATTTAAGGATAAAGTGTTTTTAAAGGAATATCAAATGAAACCCTCTGTGCGATCTGCGATTATACTTACCCAGTTGTTTTTATATACAAACTGCTATAAGGAAAATTGTAATAAAATAGTAAAAATTAAATCTGCATTAAATTCCATAAGTATCTTTTTTTTAATCATTTTATCACTAACCTCAAAAAAGTAATGATATCAATGCAAAAACCCTTGACGGGTTAAAAGTTTCTGACGCAGCACTTTATCTTATGCTCTAAGAATTTTAAATATGGAACTTAAAAATACTGATATCAAATTTTGAGTGACGTTATGCTATTTCTTAAAAAATATATTTGTATTTATTTCACCATTTTATTTTTGTTTTATTTATAATCGCATGTGCAAAAGTTATGTTCAACATGAAAAGCTGCATAAAATTTTATTCGCTGTTGCTTTATCATTTACATCTCTCATAAATTCAAAATATGTGTTTTAAAAGATATGATATAAAATTTAAGTGACGCCTTGATGTGACTTTAAAAGGTTTGTTTTTTAAAATTCAATTTAAATTATTTTTGACTTGGTTAAAATATTTTTTTTTTACATCTACACTATACTTTTAATTTTCCAATTCACTGTTAAATATATCACTTTCATTGAATCTATACTATGCATTGAAATGTATTTATTTCAAAAAAGTGATTTATCTTTTGTGTCACGCTATTCAAAATTGTGAGTAAGATTTATGTAAATGTTTTATTTGCGTCAAACTATCCTTTTTCATACATTTCATGTAGTTTGGACACAATGACGCAAAGAAACCATTTACATAAATCTTACTCACAATTTTGAATAGCGTGACACAAAAGATAAATCACTTTATTGAAATAAATACATTTCAATGCATAGTATAGATTCAATGAAAGTGATATATTTAACAGTGAATTGGAAAATTAAAAGTATTGTGTAGATGTAAAAAAAATATTTTAACCAAGTCAAAAATAATTTAAATTGAATTTTAAAAAACAAACCTTTTAAAGTCACATCAAGGCGTCACTTAAATTTTATATCATATCTTTTAAAACACATATTTTGAATTTATGAGAGATGTAAATGATAAAGCAACAGCGAATAAAATTTTATGCAGCTTTTCATGTTGAACATAACTTTTGCACATGCGATTATAAATAAAACAAAAATAAAATGGTGAAATAAATACAAATATATTTTTTAAGAAATAGCATAACGTCACTCAAAATTTGATATCAGTATTTTTAAGTTCCATATTTAAAATTCTTAGAGCATAAGATAAAGTGCTGCGTCAGAAACTTTTAACCCGTCAAGGGTTTTTGCATTGATTATCATTACACACATTTTTAGCTACATTCGTAATTATATAAATACGTAGCACCTATGGTTGTCGTTTGGTCCGTCCATCTGTCCTCATTTAACAGCGCAAAATCTGCTAAACCAAATGGTTTACAATTTAATATATGTAATCGTTACAGAAGTTTGTCGAGTCATTTCAAATTTTATGAAAATCGAATCAAAGTTTAAAATTATAATTCTGAAAGTTTTCTTCATTCTATTAAATCCTGTCATACGTAATCGTAAGAGTCCTAAATTTTATGTCTTTGAAGTTAGGAATTTCGACTTTGTGTCTACTACAGCTTTGGAACAAAGTATCATAAGCAAAATAAAGTCAACGTCAAAACAAAAAGTCCTTTCATGTTACTGTTCAAAGAAACCCTCAATGAGTATCAACCTTTTCGCAAAATAAATTTGGAAAAACGTGCTCGTGGGCGCAAGTTACTTTCATTGTCAAATGTCAGTCAAGTACGCGGGCCGTAGAAAAATCACTTCGGCCAATACGAAAGATATGATGGATCTTCTGATATGCATTCCGCCAATTCATCATGTATACTTCAAGAATCTTCTAGTAGAGATCAATACCAGGCTCCAAGTTACTTTTTCTAGAGTACATCATGATGACCACGATGATGATAATAGTATTGTGTATAGTGAATGATTTACGATAACTGGTAATATGCTTCACTCTTTGTGTTTAATTTAGAGTAAAAAATAGAATAAAGAAACATAAATCTAAATCAAGAGTGTTTGTAATTATAATAAACAAGTTTTTATTTACGCATGGAAATTTCACAACCGCACTGGACCAAGTCCTCACTTTTTTTAAACGCATAAATTTACAATAGAAATATTAATTTGTCAAATGTAAAAGTTAGGGCACTATAAAAATGATACTTTAAATTGAATATTGACACATATAATACTTATAAATCCCGTGACCTGAATTAATTACTTATTAAGAACTTTAAAGCGTTATTATTCACCATAGAGATAAATAGGCTTGGTCTACTGTGGTTGTGAGCCTCTCATATTATCACACCCTTTTTAATATCACCTGGCCTTGTTCGGAATTCGAACCTCGCTAGACGCCTTTAAAGAAAGACTCGCCTCTGTTCCCTTCATCCTTGGCCGCATCTATGGATAACGATAATATATATATCGATAATGCTCATATACTTTAAATACTACTCATAATATATTTTATTCTTTTCTACGATTTGGTTGTAGGCCAAAATATTGATTAGAAAATATTAACTGGATATTTTCCCTTTTCCCTCTATTGAAAGAAAAAATCTGTCTGTCTGCCTTGAAAGCAACATTTTTTTAAAACATTCAACGAGTAAGGATAAAAAAAGGAAATCTTCCGTTTATTGAAGGAAAATGTGCGATTTCCACTTAAAACTAAAAGTTTACGTTTAAAGACAAAGATTTCACATAAAATCTGCTGGATTACTGTTTTTTTTTTTTTTGTTTGTTTTTTTTCAGTGTAATTAAATCCTGGCGTTTCTTAAAATCACTAAAGTAATAAATGACTTAAAATAAGCTTTCTTTATTACTAAATACTGATTAATTTTAGAATAATAATCATTTCGGAAAAAAAATAATAATAATTTTTAAGTCAAATAAAAAAAAGCCAATGAAGTTTACTTTTCTGGATCCTGTTCTAATAAGAAAAATGCTTATTACAAATTCCCAACATTAACCAAGACATCTAACATTATTTATTCACATAAATTAAAATTATTAGAAAACAAAACCACTTTATCATATTTCTACTGTCCCACAGAACACCCTAGTCCCGTTCATTCCTACTCTACTTGTTTAGAATCCTAGGACAATCACATGCGCATTTAACATTCGCAGAAATTCGACTGAATGATTTTTAAATGTAAAATTTTGCAAATAAATGCATCAAAAATAATCAATCTAAGCAAAATACATATATGAATATATGATGCTTTGATTTGGAAGCTAGCAAACTTTGCCCATATATGAATATAAGAAAGTTCCATTTAGAAATAATGGAAATAAAAATTAAAATACATTGTTAACGATAATATATATATGGATAATGCTCATATACTTTAAATACTACTCATAATATACTTTTTTTTCTAAACAAATGCTTTCACTTCTGCTACGTATGAAATCCTTACAAACCTTTATCTGTAAACCATTTATAAATCGTATTAAGTCTTAATGAATCTTTAATAAATTGAAATACTATACCTGGTAAAAACAATAATGGAGTGATAAAAGGCAGTTTGGTAATTTATTAATGCAGATGTATTTAATCTCGATTTCCTGAAATATATTTCTATACATTTAGCTGAAGACAAATAAAGAAATTAGTTTTCTGGATATATCCTGTTTCGTATTCTTTTATTTACAATTTCCTCTAACTTTTCCTTTGATTTATGAACAAAGTTGTGAAGAGGAAAATTAAGACTCCAGCAATAACTGTTAATCTCCTTATTTAATTGAATTCATTAGTTTCTTCGGGAAATCACGAAATATTGCCAGAAACTGTACTTATGTAATGAAGGCAATATTACACAACATGATCAAATCTTTGATTTGGAATTTTATATAAATGTGCAAAATTTTGTATGAAATGTCAGTTCGCACAGTATTTAAAGTTTTGGGAGGAACAAATGTATTATTTCTTTTAGCTGGAAGTATTATATTCTTATGTAAATATTATGCACAATAAAAAATTATTAATATAATTTCAGTCGAAATGTCTTGCGTTTTATTTTTCATAATGAGTAAGAAAATTAGCTAGCACACAATATATTCAATACGTATAATTATGTCTCTTTTAAATAGATCACATGTTACTTTATTTTAGTTTAAAATAAAATGCTTTATAATATTAGTTCATTTTATTAATTCGAATATTAAAGCGGGTTTTTTTTCTTATTATTCATACTTTTTTATCTAAACATTTTGAATAAATAAATTTTAAATAGCATTCTTTCTTTACAGTACTAGTGAAACTTATAATGTTGGAACATATTAACACAATTTACATAACTACAAACATACACATATTAAAATTTTATTAAAAATAATTAAAATATAATTAAAAATATTTATAAACGTTTCGGCTATTTTCATAGCCCTCATCAGTAAACGAGCATAGTCGCAAAACAGCAAGAGCCACAGCAAACAAAAAACAGTTAAAATCTCGGTTTAAGTAGAAAAAAATAATCAGCTGGAATCTGGGTCGTTTCGTTAATTGGCAATTCAGTTAAAACAGTCACCCAACCCTCAAGGCAGACACGACTAAACTAGTAAATCTGCAGATCAAGAGCCTCAACGTCATCTCTGCAACTTATTGTTTTTAGCAAACTTTGCGTAATATTAATCTTTCTACAAAAACAAAATTTAAACTTTTTAAATTTCACAAACATTTATAAAAGGAAAAAAAAATATTTCGATGGTTTCAGACATTAGAAGCGTTAAATTAAACACGTTGTTATGTAATGATATTCTGAAATTCTCACGAGCTACTTATTCTAGTAATTCTTATATAATAAAGCAAATTTCTTCAGGGGGGCGCCCCCCTGAACCCCCCGTTGAGTAATTTATTTTGCATTTGTAATTTTCTATTGATTGAGCTAATGATTATCCTATATCTTAGATTCCTTTTTACACTGCGATTTATAAGGATAAGCAACAATTTGGTCAAGCATTTTACGTTATCCTAACATCCATACAGCAGTATTACTGCTAACCACAAACACCTGTATCTAATGTATAAAGAACTTTTGGAAATGTAAACTGAGACATCTAATTTAGAAATCTAATACCTTTATAATTTTTGTTTAGAAAAAATAATTTTGATTACCATTCTGCAATATTTATATCTAAGATCTAATCTAAATATCTAAAAATGTACTCGATAGCATTAACTTACTAAAATCACCCTAAAGTAGGGGGTCTTCTAAACCTAACGGTTAATAATTCATCATCGTGTCCACTTCCAATTGACTAAATAGATAAACGTGATTTGGCGCCGTTAAGTATCTTTTGTGATAGCCTTTTAATAGTATCCACATTTAATTTAAAATCGTGATGTTACAAACACCGTTGAAATTTGACACACACCTGTGTTCAGGTCAAATTACGAAAGGTTAACTAACTTTTTATTTCCCTTAGCCGGGCATTTTGTTTCATTTTTCGTAATAGGGATTATTTTAATAATTTAATTTATTTTACACTCTACAAGCTGTTACACGGGACGTTGTTCACATAGCATTAAAATAGAGATAAATGCATTAAATAAAACATTTCACTCCCCACCAGACCTGGCAAGTCTCAGGCTTTTTGCACAACACTATTATCTTACAGAAAATGTTGTTCTTTTAAATCGCGCAAATGTTTCAATTAAATAAAGTAAAATTTTTTGTATTAAAATACTGGTATCCAGAACGCCAGAGGCTTGGCAGCTTTGCTCCTTTTAATAGAAACATATATAGTTAACCAACACTTTATCACATTTTATAGGAGACAATACGGAATTTCTTATTTGTATGGCCTTTCATATACCTCAGTCATAAAAATGTAAAATTTTGTGCCAATTAGTATACACAATTGCGAAAATGAAATCGCAACCAATGAGAAAAGGAAGGCCAAGTAAAATCGTGTAAATCGAGGAATCTTTCTTCGTAGTGTTGGGAAAATACCACTACAAAAATTATTTTAGGTGGTATTTGGTGTGAAATGTTTATATGTTCATTCCTGTCCTATTTATCTTTTTTTATTATTTGTAATTTGCTTTTTCCATTTTCCTTTTGCACTTGAAAATCTTACAAATTAAAATTAAATCTTTGGGAGAAATTGTTATTCCTTTTTTTTGGCAACAATAAAGTTTATAAAGTTTAACAGAATAATGTCAGTATGAAAATAACGAACTTTTTCATTTATAATCAAAATAGTTGAATACATAAATAACAATATTATTCTATATAGTATATAAATACTATTTTCATTTCTGCGTTTAAATCAATCTATATGCAAATATCTATACAAAGGCATTCATTAATTCATTCCTTTTAACTTTGATTTGACTTAAGAAAACCATACATACTTTCACATTTATGATATTTTTAGATGAGATATAGTTGCTACGCAACGGTTAAAAGAAAAAAAAATGAAATATAAGTAAATTCATAAAATAAAATGTTTTATATTATTCGAACACTATAAAATTCCATCATAAGTTATACACCTAATTGCCGAAACGTCAGTGAAGGCTTACTGTGGAGACCCGAAATTTTTTGGTTTCCATCTGTTTGTTTGTTTGTTAGTTAGTTAGTTAGTCTGTCTGTCCCGCGATAACTGCCGTAAAAAGCATCCGATTAGCTTGAAATTGAGGATGTATATTGGTGAGCTCCCCGGATTTGGCTGTATAGTTTTGGGTTAAATTTGGTTCATTCGTTCGGAATATATAGAACATTTTATTTTGTGACATAATGCTTATCTATGGGAAGTCAGACGATTTTAAAATTTTCATTTGTTGAAAGAAATCGCTCATATGAATAATAGATTTAAATGGTAAATTTTGGATGCTGAAATTTTTAAATAAGAGTATTAAATTATTCCTTTTAGTTTGCAATTTTGTCAAAACATTTGTCAGAGCTTTTAAATTAGGTGTATAACTTATGATGGAATTTGATACATGTGTTCGAATAATATAAAACATTTTATTTTATGAATTTACTTATATTTCATTTTTTTTTCTTTTAACAGTTGCGTATCAACTATATCTCATCTAAAAATATCATAAATGTGAAAGTATGTGTGGTTCTTTAAGTCAAATCAAAGTTAAAAGGAATGAATTAATGAATGCCTTTGTATAGATATTTGCATATAGATTGATTTAAACGCAGAAATGAAAATAGTATTTATATACTATATAGAATAATATTTTTATTTATGTATTCAACTTTTTTGATTATAAATGAAAAAGTTCGTTATTTTCATACAGAATAAACTGACATTATTCTATTAAACTTTATAAACATTATTGTTGCCAAAAAAAAAGGGGGGGGGGAATAACAATTTCTCCCAAAGAGTTAATTTTAATTTGTAAGATTTTCACGTGCAAAAGGAAAATAGAATAAGCAAATTACAAATAATAAAAAATATAAATAGGACAGGAATGAATGCATATAAACATTTCACACCAAATATCACCTAAAATAATTTTTGTAGTGGTATTTTCCCAACACTACGAAGAAAGATTCCTCCATTTACACGATTTTACTTGGCCTTCCTTTTCTCATTGGTTGCGATTTCATTTTGGCAATTGTGTATATTAATTGGCACAAAATTTTACATTTTTATCACTGAGGTATATGTAAGGCCATACAAATAAGAAATTCCGTATTGTCTCCTATAAAATGTGATAAAGTGTTGGTTAACTGTATATGTTTCTATTAAGAAGAGCAGAGCTGCAAAGCCTCCGGCGTTCTGGATACCAGTATTTTAATACAAAAAATGTTACTTTATTTAATTGAAACATTTGCGCGATTTAAAAGAACAACATTTCCTGTAAGATAATAGTGTTGTGCAAAAAGCCTGAGACTTGCCATGTCTGGTGGGGAGTGAAATGTTTTATTTAATGCATTTATCTCTATTTTAATGCTACGTAAACAACGTCCCGTGTAACAGCTTGTAGATTGTAAAATAAATTAAATTATTAAAATAATCCCTATTACGAAAAATGAAACAAAATGCCCGGCTAAGGGAAATAAAAGGTTAGTTAACCTTTCGTAATTTGACCTGAACACAGGTGTGCGTCAAATTTCAACGGTGTTTGTAACATCACGATTTTAAATTAAATGTGGATACTATTAAAAGGCTATCACAAAAGATACTTAACGGCGCCAAATCACGTTTATCTATTTAGTCAATTGGAAGTGGACACGATGATGAATTATTAACCGTTAGGTTTAAAAGTCCCCGTACTTTAGAGTGATTTTAGTAAGTTAATGCTATCGAGTATATTTTTAGATATTTAGATTAGGTCTTAGATATAAATATTGCAGAATGGTAATCAAAATTATTTTTTGGAAACAAAAATTATAAAGGTATTAGATTTCTAAATTAGATGTCTCAGTTTACATTTCAAAATGTTCTTTATCCATTAGATACAGGTGTTTGTGGTTAGCAGGCAAGTAAATACTGCTGTATGGATATTAGGTTAACGTAAAATGCTTGACCAAATTATTGCTTATCCTTATAAATCGCAGTGTAAAAAGGAATCTAAGATATAGGATAATCATTAACTCAATCAATAGAAAATTACAAATACAAAATAAATTACACAACGGGGGGTTCAGTGGGGTGCCCCCCTGAAGAAATTTGCTTTATTATATAAAAATCACTAGAATAAGTAGCTCGTGAGAATTTCAGAATATCACTACATAACAACGTGTTTAATTTAACGCTTCTAATGTCTGAAACCATCGAAATATTTTTTTCCTTTTATAAATGTTTGTGTAATTTAAAAAGTTTAAATTTTGTTTTTGTAGAAAGATTAATATTACGCAAAGTTTGCTAAAAGTTTGCTCGTTGAGGCTCTTGATCTGCAGATTTACTAGTTTAAAATCTCTGACAAATGTTTTGACAAAATTTCAAACTAAAAGGAATAATTTAATACTCTTATTTAAAAATTTCAGCATCCAAAATTTACCATTTAAATGTATTATTCATATGAGCGATTTCTTTCAACAAATGAAAATTTGAAAATCGTCTGACTTCCCATAGAAAAGCATTACGTCACAAAATAAAATGTTCTATATATTCCGAACGAATGAACCAAATTTAACCCAAAACTATACAGCTAAATCCGGGGAGATCACCAATATACATCCTTAATTTCAAGCTAATCGGATGCTTTTTACGGAAGTTATCGCGGGACAGACAGACTAACTAACTAACTAACTAACTAACAAACAGATGGAAACCAAAAAATTTCGGGTCTCCACAGTAAGCCTTCACTGACGTTTCGGCAAATATACGGGGCAATTGGCTTCCGCAATTCGTGCATTCTCAAAATCGGGGACATGATTGAACTCAAGTGCATGAGCAACCAATCTTGAATTCAGAGTACCTTTATTAAAAGAATTCTTATCTTCCTTGAGTCTAGCATTCAGAGAGCGTCCAGTCTCACCAATCTAAATCGAGCTGCAACCCTTACAAGGAATTTTATAAACGACACCATTCGGGTCAAACTTCGAATATTTATGTTTAAAACTACTGAAAAAATTACCAATGCGATTTAAAGGAACATGAGTTGTGCTAACATTAACATCCTTGAGTACGGCTGAAATTTTCTCCGAAATATTACTGCAATAAGGCAAAGATATAGTTCCTATAGGATTGACACGCTGGTAAGGAGTGGGATACTGGTTTGATTTGTTTGTAAGTTCCGAAATAACTCTAAGACACAAACGACGTGGATAGTCGTTGAGACGTAAATCATTCATTATCTTACTAATTTCATTATCAAAACTAACTCTGTCACAGTAAAATCTCAAGGCTCTGTTGTACAAGGATCTGACGACTGCAATTTTATGTGAAAATGGGCTATTGAATTTAAAATATAAATATTGCCCAGAGGAAGTACTTTTTCTGTAAACAGAAGTTTTCAAAATAGGAATATTATTAACAATTTCTCTCTGGAGCAAAACACTAAGTAAAGGGAGTGACCTGTTATTTTCAAACTCTATCATGAACTGGATTGAAGAGGAAAAGGAATTAGCTTTGTTTAAAATCTCCACAAGTTTATCTTCTTCAGCAATTATAAAAAATATCATCTACATACCGCTCCCAAAACTTAATCTTATTACCCAAACCGAAAATCATTTCTTTTTCCAAATACTGCATAACTATTTCCGCTACACTCACGGACAGGGGCGGAGCCCATTGCAGTTCTTTTTAACTGTTTATAAAATGTATCCTGAAAAACGAAACAATTTGATGTCAGACAAAATTCAATGAGTTGAATTTTGTCTGACAATTGCCAAATTGCCCCGTATATTTTAGTCGTTTCTTCCTTGAGGGTTGGGTGACTGTTTTAGCTGAATCGCCAATTAACGAAGGGACCCAGGTTCCTGCTGATTATTCTATCCTACTTAAACCGTGATTTTAACTGTTTTTTCGTTTGCTGAGTCTCTTGCTGTTTTGTGATTCTGCTCGTTTACTGATGAGGGCTATGAAAATAGCCGAAACGTTTATACATATTTTTAATTATATTTTAATTTTTTTTAATAAAATTTCAGTATGTGTATGCCTGTAGTTATGTAAATTGTGTTAATTATTAAGTAATCCAGACGTAATTATGTATGTATTTCTAAACTGGAACATATTTTAACGATATTTAAATTTATCTTTCATGAAATTATAATTTCATCCCATCGATACTTGCTCTAAATGGAATAAAATAAGCATATAAAAAATGCTGATTATTTCAAATATTTAAGCAACACTTTTGTGATGGCTTTCAGATAAGTTAAACATTAGGCATGAACAAACAACTTATGTGAAATAAATCCCCTTTTGTAGAAAACAGCTTCATAAAACTTATTCTAAAAAGAACGTTTGTCGAAAAAAGGTAATTTGAAGGAGAAAGAAATACCTATAAAAAGTAATTTTCGAGATTAAAGATTATGAACACAAACCATGCTAAAAAAAAACTCCAATAATTAGAGGGGTAAATTTAGAAATTAATCTGTGCAACGTGATTCTATTGATCTCAGAAATATAATTTTGTTCAATCTTTTAATTAGATTATTACCTTTAGTTATTCTTTATGATACTGTTACTATTACATATGATACATGTCAATATTTATTCTTTATGATACACGTGCTTTAAAGTGATAAAACTGAAAAGAATTTATTTAAAAAATTATTAAATAAATTTCTTTATATAAATTATCATTTGCCGCATTAGATTAGATAAAAGTTTTAAAAAAAACATGCACATCTTCAATTAACATTACAATCCGCAGTTTATAGCACTAGATGTTTACATAATTTTGAATAAAAGAAATTTTACCGGAAAAAGAAATTGAGGATCAAAACATCAAATAGTAATAAGTAGAGGATATCTTCAAAAAATTAATCATGATTGTGTATTGCCTTGGAAATAATTAAATTATGAGCTGCAGTGAAGTTTTCACTGTCAGCGCAACGTTTTGATAACAGTCTATGTAAGATGCCAGAAAAGAAATGGATGTGGTATGCTTACGCCATCTATTGACGATTCCCTACAACTTGCTCAAAAATTCTTATTCCATTCCTCCAGACCGAGTTTACAATTCAGCAGGATTCACCAGAAAAACTTCTTTAGATCATCGATCGTTATTTTAAGAAAGTGTTCGTTGTTGATAAGATAGAGAAGATTTATTTACTTTTTAAAAACAGTATACATTTTTTTAAAGTATTTGGGTAATTAGTTCTTAAAATTTCGTTATGTTTTCATTTTCAAATCTTACTCTCTCATTAAACTCTCAGTAAACTCTCGTTTTTAATTTATGCTGCATAATACCAACGGATATGTTTGACAAAATTATAAAAATGATATGCAATGCGGAGTTTATTTTGCTTTCTAAATGAAACAAATCCATCGAAATGTAATAGTGCAAGAGCCGACAGCACAAAAACCTATTTATCAAACACAAGAAAAACTAGTATGTTGTGGCCATCACAAAACTTTCTTCTATATAAATCACGTCAATTAAATCATTTAAATAATACAAGAAATTACATCAATATAGCACCAATTCATATCAAAGTATATCTGAATTTGAAGTTTGATGAAAATTCGTGCATTAGTTCTTGAGATAGAGCTATAGTGGAAACTCTGAAAAATGCAGCATAGCAGCGCCACCTGTTGAGCGATTTGCACCAAAATGTATAAAACGTCAATTCCTGTCAAGGACTAACTGAATCTGAAGTTTGATGAAAATCCGTGCATTAGTTCTGGAGATTGAGCTATTGTGGAGATCATGAAAAATGCTGCATAGCAGCGGCACGTTTTGAGCGATTTACACCAAAAACTAATCAGCACCAATTATATCAGGGTCTAACTGAATATAAATTTTTATTAAATTCCGTTCATTAGTTCTTGAGATAGAGCGCCCACAAAATTTGTGTCACACACACACAGACAGACAGACATTTTGTAAAAACATGTTTTTCGGGTTCTCTGCCCCCTAAAACGTGTAAATTCGCCGAAAACCGGAATTCGGAAATTTTCATGAATCCAATACTTTCTTCTTGTAAAGATAGAAGAAAGTAAAAACCTTTATTTTATGGGGGTGTAAAAGTAGGGTAATGCAATGATCCATGTCTGCCGGAAGTGAAGTTGTGCATAGGCCAAACATAAATACCACCAGTGGTTGACGCATAGATTTATCATTGTGTTTGTCCTGCAACTATCCTCCATGTTTTCATACCTTTGTTTGTAGGACAAACACAATGATAAACCAACGAGTCAAATACTGGTGGCATTAATTTTTGGCTTATGCACCACTTCCTGCAGACATGGATCATTATATTCCCCTACTTCTACTCTTCCATAAAATAAAGATTTTTTTTTCTTGTGCTTGATAACATAGGATTTTGAGCTACCGGCTCTTGGACTATAAAGAAAAAATTATAAGTTAAATATGATATTTTAAATTTTATTAAATTAGCCTCCATCTATTATACATTCTGAGACTGAGAATCTTGTAATTTAAAATAATTAGAAATTTTTGAGTAATTTTAAGCGATACTTCAACAGAAAATAACAGTATGAAAATGGGAAAAGAGAAAATATATAAAAGAGAAAAAAAAGAAAGATATTATTACTAAGTGAGATTAATTAATAATGGATGCTTAAACTTTTAAACATTATGAAGTTCTGGCCGTTTTTATATAATTGGAAGAAGACGAGTAAGAGAAAAAATAATGTTTACATTCTTTAAGAATGTATTTTTGGCGATGGAGAGGTGGTTAGTGGGAATTATCTCTTCGAATTCTACTGAATTGTTTGTTTTACGACCATCATAAATATTCAGTTTTTAACAACGAGTGTTTCAGGAATTTTGTTCTGCTTGTTTTAAATTTATTACTTTAATCGAGTTTACCTAGACTGCATATATGCACTCTAGGTAAACTCGATTAAAATAATAATTTTCAGTAGGTATATACCTACTGAAAATAAAAAGAAAAAGAAAAGTTACTTTTAAAATATTCAAGATTTCATGTAATATTATTTACTTGGCTGCAAAAGATTAGGACTTGGAGAAAGAGGGATAGTCCGTTTGCTTACTAGATGTAGCAGACATTATTTGAATTTCTGAGAGTCTACCCTAGGCACGCTGCTAATGTTAAACCTGTGGAAGCGTTTTTTGAGAAAAATTTATTTGCATTTCAATATTTTAAAATAAATTTCCATTGTATGGGGTAGCTGAGGTCAATCTCTAACCAGATACTTTCTCTTTCAGAACCGATATTCCAAACTGTTCCAAAAGTGGAAGCGTTTGCGTATTAAAAAAAAAACTGTAACCAAAAGCGAAAAAGTACGAATGCAGAACATTAGAGAACGGCTTAAATTATTCTATGCACAAAAATCTTTTTAAAATATTAAAATGCAAGAGAGAAATTTTAAATTTTAAATTTCCGGGCCCGATCCTGGAAATTTCGGCCCTTGCAAACCTCTAGCTCATGCAACTCTCTAATATCATCGCCCCCTACTGCAGACATTTCAAGCCATCCGTTTCGGATTGAGGTAATTTCAAATTAAAAAATCCAAGCGTTCAGTCATCCTATCGCGATTTCTTGTAGGAGTGAGTCTTGTAGTTTCTAGTAGTCTTGTAGTTCTTGTTGGTTTCTTGTAGTTGGCACAAAGTAAGCCTTTTGTGTGTGATTTAAGCAATGTTTTTGTATATTTGGCTTTAATATAACTAAAATCATTCTGCAGAACTGTTCTATTTATTTTTTAATTTTGCATCAACAGGATGCATTTCTTACGGGTATCCACTACTGGTACCGCGAGATTACAGCATAACTAGTAGTAGACAGCCCTGTTAAAAGAAAGAATTTCTGTAACAAAGGACGACGCACAGCGTGCCAAAAATCATTTATAGCCCAGTGGTTAGAGGGTAGAATTCGGAATTAATGAGGGGAAAGCTGTAAATTGTTTTAATCCCTTCAGTTTAGGTCTAGAATGAATATGCTATTTTTTTCCCTCTCGTACTAAGTGAGCGTTAGGAAATATGAACAGATATACAGTTAAACAACACGTTTTTTTAAATTCTATAACAATAGCGCCAAACAGCTATCTCTGTCAAAAACATTGTCAGTACAAATGTTGTTGAGCTTAAAATTCTGAGTAAAATGAGTACCTACACTTACTATTTTTGTTGATCATTAAGGTTACAATTCTACTTCAAAGTTTTAACCCTATGGTCAGGGGGTTGAACTCAGAATTAATTAGGGGGAAACTGGAAATTGTTTTAATCCCTTCAGTTCAGATCTAAAATCAAAGTATTATATTTTCTTCCTCGTACAAGGTGAACGTTAGAAAATATGTACATATTTATTTTAGAAAAATACTTTTTTTTAATTACTTTAATAACATCTCAAAACAGCTAACGCTATCAAAAATGCTCTCAATACAAGTGTTGTAGAGCTTAAAATTCTGAATAAAATGAGCATGAGCACCCACATTAATATTTTTGTTTAACATTAAGGTCGCAATTCTAATCCAAAATTTTACCTTAATTGCTAATCAAGAGTTTGAAGCCAGGAAAGACCACGATAATTTCTGACCACGAAGGAATTAAAACAATTTATAGCTTTCCCACACTCTAAATTGAAATGTCTGAAATTCAGACACTTAAGTGACTGAAACGGAGTGTTCAATTTTCAGACATTTTAAAATGTCTGAATTTTTTCAGTCACTTCTTGCGTCTGAATTTCAGACACTTCAAACGTCTGAATCGCAGCCGTTTCATTTTGCAAGCATGATACGCAGCCATGTTTGACCACAATTAATCCTGGAAAAATATTTGACCATGGTCCTGCCCCTCCACCCCCATACAGCCTCATTTTATGGGCTCTCAAAATTGGTATGCCATTTTCGTAAAGCTGTTAATTTAAATCTTTTATCGACATTGTACTGATTATAATCAATATTTTGAACTTCTATAGTAGAATAAGATTAAAAACAAATTTTTTTTTATCTAAATACAATAAAACCTCTCAATAGGGGGCTACTACGGAATTTGTCCGCCATTCGTTGCCGAGGTGCCCTTGATTGAGAGGTTTTACTGAATTTAGATTTTTTTTAAAATTTATTTAGTTTATAATCTTATTCTACTTTAAAAGTTCAAAATATTGATTATAATCAATACAATGTCGAAACAAATTTAAAATAAAAGCTTTACAAAAATTGCATGTTTAATTTGGGGCCCCTAAAACCGTAGTGAGAGGATACTGCCCAGTTTTCCCATTATTTAATCAAGTGCTTCATCTACAAAAAGTCCAACCCTGCATTATAAGTTCGCTAAATAGAGGTGTCCGGTATTCGGGAGTGTCCGTTATGAAGGTTAATGAACATTCCCTAATATCGGACACCTTTATTGAGCGACAACCTTTTTTAATCCACAACCCAGACATTTGTATATTTTTACTTCACAAAAGCAGACACCTTTGATTATCGAACAAATTCCGCAGGCCCCAGGTGTCCGCTGTTGAGAACTTTTACAGTATTTCGATAAATATATATATATATTGTTTCTAATCATGTCCTACTATAAAAGTTCAAAATATCATTATAATCAGTGCAATGTCGAAAGATTTTTTTAAAAAAAATTACGAAAATTGCATCACAATTGCGAAAAATTTGCTTTACGAAAATTGCATGACAAATATCCCCCCCCCCCCCCTCCCAACACACACACACACACAAAAAAAAAAAAATCATATTATAGGATGCACGATCTTTGAATATCTCGAAACGATAAAAAACAAAGCATTTTTCAAGGTACCAAAACGCAAATAATATGCAATTAAGATCTTTTTTTCCCCCTTTCTGCCTCAAATATATATTCACAACTATAATATTATCCAGAAAAATAAATATTGTATATACAAAATTAATATCTAAATTTTAAATGTAAGCCGTCATATCACTAATGCGTGAATTAAAATCTAAGTGCTGCACGCATGATAAAATTCTAAATTATGCATATAGAAAACAATTTTTGAACAAAATAGAATCATAACACACCTAATATACACATTAAATAAAAAATATACGCAAAAAATTTGGTTTAAAATTCAATTTCAGCACAAAATAAATTTAAAAAAGTAAAATATTTCACGTTCAAACAAATAAATAAACAAAATATGTTTGGGTTTTTTAGCATGTAGACTATAAAGAAACGCATATTTGTTTATTTTTTTAAAAGCTGCGCTTACATAGTTTGAAAGAAACAACAAAAGCACAAACTTCAAACTTGCTAATATGAGAAAACGCTTTTTAAAGTTTCGATATCTAACGGATCTTCAACTCTCCGTCTATAAATGATTATAACTCAATTTTGAATGGGGTTTTTTGCATATTGTTGAAAAATTTTAAAACATTCGGAATAAAACAGAAACAGAAAACTGATTTTTTGAAAGGTTAAAAGGTCCTGTGCCCTCTTAAAAATTAAGTCTTCTTTAAAATTTATATTTACACATGGGCAATTTTTAAAAAATATAGATCAGATGATAATCACAAGAGCTATTTAACTATCAATAAATAAATATTATATTTTAATAAGATAAAGAAAAATTTATTTCCAGTTTGAAACTTTGTCTTAAATCTGCACATAATCAGTAAAGCTTAATAAAATAGCTAAAGAGATAAAGTGTAATCATTCTCTAAATCATTAGAGTGTTATTGACATTATATATTTTTTTTTCTCCTTCCAGTGTAGCGATGCCAGATGAATCATCGGCGGGTTTTGCTTACTATAGGAAAAATTGAATGATATGGTTGAATAACGGCGTTGAATGGATGTTCAAACTGTATAATTTTAAATACTTATAATTAAGCATACATAATATAATAATTAAAAACAGTTATTAAATTGGGATGGTTGCTATAAAGACATGGGCATTCCAGTACATATCACATAATAAACCTTTGAAAAATATAGAAATCGAATGAAATCAAAGTAAACATTAACAAATGCTGTTCGAGAAGAAGGCTTAGTATTGCGTAAGTCAATAAATTCAATAACTACAAAAAACATCCTGTAGACTCATTAAAACTGATTTTAAGGATAACATTGGTTAGAAAATAATATAGAAACATGATTGCAGATGTTTTTAAGAACAGAAACTTAATTATTAGCAAGATAAAATTTTAACACGGAAATTCAACAGACAAAATGCTTTAAACAAATGTTGGTATAACTCAGAAACTAATAAAGCTAGAGACTTGTGTAAGGGTTCCATTTAAAGAGAAAACATTTACGGAGAGTTTGCAATACATGGTCTAGGTCCCACTTACCTGGAAAAAGGTGTAAGGTATCCAAAATTATACCCGCACAGGGGGCGTCAATTTCAACTGGTGGCTAGGTTAATGATCCGTGAGGGAGAAATACTTGGATCTTTTAAAACGAAAATTCCTGTATACATCCGGCTAACTATATTAAAAGGGTGAAATATTTTCACTCTTAAAATAGAATCTGCCAGACAAAAGTTTCTATTTAACAGATTTGACGAACAGAAGACTAATAACACTGTATTATTCATAAAATGATTACGAATAAACACTAAGTCGATACGAATTAATCCACAGAACTTCACAATCCACAAAATATGAATAAAGTCAAAATAAACTTTCAGTTTGAAATTGAATTACAACGTACATTAGAACGAAACACATCTAAAACGCATGACGCATGCGCAACTAAGAGTCCCTCTGGTGGTTATAAGGAAGAACTGAAGAAATATTTTCCCTCCCAGTATGATGAAATTGAATCAATTATGTTTTCTTTATGTCTGATAATTAAAAATGAATGATATTTCTTTTCTTACAAATGGCTATCGAATAATTTTACGTTAAGGGAAAATGTTACTAAGAATTTTACTTCAGAGAAACCCACCCTCCTTTGAACATTTCGTAGAAGACAATTTTAATTCTTTTCTTCTTTTGATGTTCATATATTTCAAATTTATCTCAAACGGTGTTTGTGTGTGTGGGGGGGGGGGGGGGGGGAGGGGGAAGAGTCCATTGAGAAAAAAAGTTCTCTATTTTCAAAACTGTCGTTTGAAACTTATTTTTGAACGATTACTATCTCTTAATTGTTAAATTTTTAGATGCGTTCTTAATTATATAAATACGTAGTACCTATAGTCGTCGTTCAGTCCATCTGTTTGTCCGTCTATAACAGCGCAAAAACTACCCAACCGATTTGTTTGAAATTTAAAATATATAATTATTGCATAATTCTGTCGAGTCATTTCAAATTTTATGAAAATCGGATGTATACTTTAATTAGTACAGTCAAAAGTTTACCGATACATTACGGCCAATGGAAAAAAATTATTTCAAGTGCATTTTAATGATGTTACAGCTTTTCAAAAAGAATGAAATTGATATGCGCTTATGAAGTGCAGTAAAATATACATTCAGTACAATATGCAGTGCAAAAAATACTTATAAAACTAGTTATAGTACGAACGCACCTCATTTGCCACGTTTGACGTGCAATTTCCAACTTGTTATATTTATTTTTATGTTGATATCTTTAAAAATTTCTTGCACAAAGAGTTCTGACAAAATATTCTTAGTTTGCCTATTTCATGTTTATGTTCTGCATTTTAGAAAAGCAGATTACGCTGTTGACCCCAGTCACACCTGTTCCAAAATTTTGCCCCTCCCTAAATTTCTTTCTACCGGTACATCTCTTAGTATTTAGAGGGGAGGGGGGTTGATCCTTCCTTGGAAATAAATATATTTTGTGAAAAGCAATTACTGATTTATTTATTGCGTCAAAAGTAACTTAGTCCCAAAACTTTAGTAAGCGATCTATTTTAATTTTCCAGATGTCCCATGATCTAATCAAATTACTTTTTTTAAATAAAATAATACCAAATCTAATGGATAAAAATATTTTAAACATCCTTTATCCATTCGAAAACTATTTTCTGGTAGTGCTGGCATACAAATTGGAATACATTTATACATACAGTTATCACACATATGATACAACTGTATCGCATTTAGACACTTAAGTGTCTAAATTTCTAAATGTCTTAATTTCAGACATATCACCATTATTCAGACATTTTAATCAGCTCATTTATGCCATGATCATAGTAAGACACTTATGTATCTTAAATTTAGACATCTGTGATGTCTGAAATTTCAAATTTAGACACTTAAGTGTCTGAATAACTTTTTCAGTCACATATGTGTCTTAATTTAAGACGCCTCTATTTGCAGTGCAGAGTTCATTTCGAATTCGGCCTTTTCTTTTCATCCTGTACCACTTGGTCCGTAATCAAGAGAAAAAATTCTCGAGACATCCAAAATAAGGAGCTAAAACAATTACAAAAACATCGTAAATGCCTAAATAAAAAAAATACATGTATATGTTACCGGCCAAACCCGATTTTAGGCCAAACTAGTTTATCCTAGCGCGCATCGGATAAACTAGTTTTTCCTAGGCCAAACTAGTTTATCCTAACGGCCATAGGATAAACTAGTTTTTCCTAGGTCAAACTGGTTTATCCTGACGCCCATAGGATAAACTAGTTTTTCCTAGGCCAAACTAGTTTGGCCTAACGCTCATAGGATGAACTAGTTGAGCCTGCTATTCATTGGTCTGAACTAGTTTATCCTAGGCCAATTCAATTTGGCGTGCATTTATTGATCCCAAAGACCGCTTCGGCGACAACCTTCTAGTTTATCCTAGGCCAATTCAATTTGACGTGCTTTAATTGAGCCAACCAGTGTTGCACTCACACGCACAAAAAAAAACCGCTCACAAAAAAAAAAAAAACGAACAAATTCAAACTCTAATTCAGTTTCTCAAAAATGAATCAAGTTCACGTTCAAATTCAAAAATTTTTCAAACGAATCTGCTCAACTCAAACACACTCGTTTTTTTATTTTTTAAATATAATAGAAGTTTAGCGTCCAAATTTGCAACATTTTGTGAGCTAGTCTTTTTGTTATTCGATGTAAAGGTCTTTACGGGCCCGCTCAATTTTCCTTCCCGACAATCGGCCCGGGCTTGGTTTGGGGATTACTTTTTTCGAGAGGTTCGGAGCGAGATGGATTGGGGCTCAATTTTTTTCCGGCGTAAGTCGGGACTGGACTAAATTCTTCTTGAGGTCTACACAGGCAGAAATTTTCAGTCCAATTTCCAATCCAGATCACATAAAAATCATTTGGACCGGCAGGATATCTGGTCTGTTCAGTAAAAATATCAGTAACATTTAGGCAGGCCCAATTTTTTTTTTCATGCACGTACTTTTAAATCGGTATTATTCCACAATTAAAATTTATATACTTATTAGCCCCGATATGCTATTTATTTCGGCCAGCAATAAAAGTTTCGTCTCTAAAAAACAACGTTCCGTTGTATAAGCCAGCCGTAAAAAAGCAGATGTATGAATGTACGGCTAAATACGCTACTGCAATTTTTTTTAACTTCTAAGCATCGTACATTTAAAATTTTTATACCGTCGTATTGGAAGGAAAAAAAAGTACTTTTAAATGCAATTTGTTTCAAAACTGAATCTCAATTTATTTTTGAGATATTAATTTTTTTTTTGTAGTTTTGTTTAATGTTGGCAACTCAAGTACTCCACTTCTGTAGAAAGTAAAAAATAAATAGTTGGAAAATAGTAATTATATTTTTTTGTTGCCATTTTTCCATAACAACCGAAAAAAAATGTAATTAAAATAACGTGCTATTTTGAAAAAATATAAATGAATGATTTCTAATAAAATATGGAGCTGTTATAAACTATATTTAATTTTAAGTATCTATATTAATATTACAAACAAATGAAGGCATATGAATCATTAGATAGCAGATTTTTTTTGTCGAGTTTCTTGAATGACGACATCTGTTTTTTTTTATTTATGTATTATTCAGCGATAGTGACGTCCCCTATGAATAATTTGCTGTAGATGCTGTTTAAGACTGGATCGTAAATGAGGAATTATTCAGTGGATGCGAATGACGTCATTTTATATAAAATAAAAGCGCGTGTTTTAAGTCTTAAAACTAAAATGAGTTTTGTACTATCTATATTTATATACATTTTTTTTTCATCGGGAGCGACACTAAATTCTGAAAAAGCAGAATTCCTGTTTTCTAGTTATTTTTATTAATTTTTTTAAGATGAGTGGATGCATTTTTAGGTAATAAAATTAAAGTACGGTAAAACCTGAGAAAAATAACCTGCTTTTGACGGAATCCCGTGTTTAACAAAAAAAAATATGGTGATCTTTGTAAAATGAGGATATTAGTTTAGTACTTGTAAAAAGAATATAATGCATTTACAACAGCGATGAACCTTCTAATAAGGGAGCCTGCCTATAACGGATTTTTCTTCTTTTCTGCGGAATTCCGTCTTAGAAGATTTTATTGTATAAAATTTTTAAATTTCCAAGCCATAGAATGTGGATTAACGATATTAAGGTTTCTATTGTAAATTCTATTGATTTTTTAATGAATCTCTGTTTGTATGTAAATATCTGAATAATTACTAATACCGTTAATTTTTTACACGGCTTGGAAACTTGAAAATCTGAAAAATTTTATGTAGAAAAACTTTCTAAGACGGAATCACATAGGAAAGAAAAAAAATTGCTATAGTTAAGTTCCTTTTTTAGCAGGTCAGTCGTCTCTAGCAAATGTATTATGTTTTTTTTCAAACGGATTATTATATCCAATTTGTACCGATTAAAAAAAAAAATTCCGTTTAAAATACGATTTCGTCATACACAGATTCTTTAACAAGTTTTACAGTTCTGTATCCTGATCCGTATAAATGCATATGTACTATTCTTTAAAGAGAATTTTAATTGTGGTATAATGCTACCTTTAAAAATATATGTGTTTTAGGCCACACTGGGACCGGGACAGATTTCTGAAGGAATATCAAATGTAATTCCGATATTCTTATTGGTGCATTTATTCATAATTAATTCAAGGCCAAGTGATATTTATGTGAGAAAAAAAAATAAATGTTTTTTTTTTAAATATTAATTTTTTTTCTCACATAAATATCAGTTGACTTTGAATTATTTATGAATAAATGCACCATTAAGAATATCAGAAGTACATCTGATATTCTTTCAATAATCTGGAATTTTCAAAAATCCGGCAAAGACCCGAAGTTATACGGTACATAATCGATCCTCTAAATTTTTCCTCTCAAAAAAATTTATGATAACCTCTCATCCAATTCTTCGGTCCTCCAGCACACAATTTGTCAAATGGAACATATTTTGTAACTAACGGCGGCGGTGAAATGGGGAAGATAGGGGGACAGTATCCCACTCCCCATCGAATAAAATATATTATACAGGGGTAACGGAAATATTAAGAATCCAACAGTGAAGAAAATACTGAAAAAACCCTCCGAATAATAGAAGGAATTGAAATACTTAAAGATATCCCTGAATTAACGTACAAAACTATAAATTTTAAGAAGATAATTGTTCTTGGAATCCCTTTATTTACTCAACCAGAAGAAGTCACAGAGAAAATCTTGAAAAATTATGATCGAGAAATCCCAATAGCGATACATAAAAAAATTCACCGAGAAAAATCACAAATTTACCATTTGGTCCTGGATTTAGATATCAATTACGCCCGTCATCTGACGAAGCAAGGCCGTATCCTGATTGGATTTAATTCCTGTAAAGTTGCGGATTATCGCCCAATAATCCGCTGCTCGCAATGCCAACGATATGATCATACAGGTAACAGCTGTAGATTTGAAGCTGCCTGTGCTATTTGTGCGTATAATCACACAACAACAACTTGCCCAAATAAAGAAGATCCTAAGAAAATATGCTGCATCAATTGTCTGAACACAAAACATGATTTCCCACACAGAGCGGATTCAAATGAATGTCCATTATTTAAACTTCGATTTCAATCGAGGAAAACCTTCATAAATGTATCTGCTCCACATTCAACCAACTAAACAATACAAAAATCGTTTCATCAAATACAAACAAAAACTCAAACTCACCTTCAATTCCAAATTCTACTCAAATTTCTCATCTCTCGGACTCAAACTCTTCTCCGCAAGGACAACATCAAAACATGCAAGTACCTTCAACAACTAATCAAATATCATCATCCTTTAAATAGCACAGATTAATCTTCAAAAGAATAAAAGTGCAACAGCTTCACTCCTTCAATTCTTAATTCAAGAAGACTACAAAATAGCATGCATACAGGACTCCAATATAGTCAAAGGAAGACCACATGGCCTTCCCTCAGGACTTCCTTGCTACTCTTCAAAAAAAAAGAATTGCCAAATAATAATCATAGATACATCGTTACAACATATAAGAGTTCAACAAAATGATAACTCAGTCTTCGTGAATATCTCCTCAACAGAAGGACAAATAACTATAGGCAGTCAGTATTCCGCACCATCGGCTAATTTAAAAGAAGATCTACAAGATTGGGCGAACACGTCGGGTATGAGTTCAAAACTTCTGTTGCTGGGTGATTTTAATGCTCATAGTGTCCTGTGGGGGTATGAGAATGATAACGAAAAAGGACAACACCTCATCAATCATCTCAATATGATGCACTTATTAGTCCTAAATGATCCTTTCTCAAAACCAACATTTGAAACCACGCATTTGAAAGGTTGGCCAGATGTATCACTAGCATCCTTCCCACTGTTCCCAAAAGTTTCCTTATGGACTGTTGAGGATGATATGCACTACGGTGACCACAGGCTGATAACCTTGTATATGGATATCCAAACCCCGAAGCTTCCAAAGCGTAGATATCGTACAAAGAATGTCTCATTGAAAAAATTCAATAGAAAATTATCTAAATCATTGCAAGAAAATAATATAACTTTCCAGGATATAAAAACGACGGGGGTATTCGAAAAAGAGTACGACAACTTTATAAATATAATAACACAAACCTGTCACCATACTTTAAAGAAAAAAAACTCCACATTTAAACCAACAGTTTCTTTGTGGACAGCGGAACTTAGGAAAATGAGAAGCTTTGTTAAAGCACTTTATAGGAAAACAAAACTTTTGTCTGCATCCGAGGAAGACATGATCAAATTAAAAAAGCATAGAGCACTCTATAAAAAGAAAATTCTGGAAGCAAAGAAAACAGCGTGGAGTTCTTTTTGCTCAAATACCAAAGACCCCTTTGGGAAACTAAAAAAGACGGCATTTAGAGATTTTTACAGACAGGAAGTCTACGCTCTTTCTGATTCCACTACAGCAACCCACTCAAGACAATCTTTTTATGCAGAAATTGCCAATTCAATATTTGGTCCTTCGGACTTGCAACCGCATCAAATTCATCCGCGCTCAACCCAGCCAGTTAATCCATTTATACTCCAAGAACTAAAAGCTGCCATCTTCTCGTTCAATCGGAATAAAGCACCAGGTCCTGATAATGTTGACCATCTGATTGTACGAAATATTTACCACTCACATTCATCTCTATTACTGAATCTTTACAATACTCTATTAAACTTAAATTACTTCCCAAAAAGTTGGAAAATTGGAGAACTAGTCTTTTTTCTAAAGGCAGGTAAGGACCCACAATCTGCTCAGTCATACAGACCAATAACTCTACTCCCAATTCTGGGGAAAATTTTTGAAAAATTATTATTAAAACGAATAAATTATCATTTTCGAAATTCGACAGTTCTACAGAGTTCTCAACACGGATTCTTAGAGGGTAAATTGGCTGAATCAGCGATACAAGAAGTTCTCTCAACAATTGACTTACTTCAACAAGAAAACAACTACATTTCATTAATATCATTAGACATCCAAAATGCTTTTGACAACTTACCTTGGGACGCAACAATCCAAGAACTGGAATTTTTGGGGTTGGAGGAGCCATATGTTAATATCCTGAAATCCTTTTTATCTCACAGAGGAGCGAAACCAAATTGGCTAGCACAAGAAATTCATTGGTTTAGGAAGGGGTGCCCACAAGGTTCATGCTTTGGGCCCTTTCTATTGAGAATCTTCCTAAACGCTCTCTTACGCCATTTAAAATCGTTAGGTTACATAATAATAGCTTATGCAGATGACATTTTAATTATATTAAATGGTAAAACAAGGCGAGAATTAGAAAAATTAGGAAAGGACATCTTAGATTATATTAGTAGGTGGATGTCAAATCACAACATGAAAATATCTTACAATAAATGTAAAGTTCTCCACCTTAGAAGACCAAAATTTTTGAAAAGAGCTCCAACACTCAAAATTGACAACCATTCATTAAAAAGTGAGCCAACTTTAGAATACTTAGGTATCGTTCTGGATAGTACGTTGTCGTTTCTCCCCCATTTACGAAAGAAAAGGCAGGAAATTACACAACTTTCGCAAGACCTATTGAAGTTTGCCTCAGCTTACGGAGGGGTAAACAAATTAATTCTGAAGATTTGGTACAATAGTATCTTGGAGAAGAAAATCACGTATGCTGCAGCAACTTGGTTTCACCGGATAAGCAAAGCCCATGGGCTTCGTCTGATCTCATCAATACAATACCAATGCCTGTTATTAGTTTCACGTGCCTACAGAAAAACTTCGGCGGATGCCCTTTGTGTTTTAACAGGTATTCCGCCCTTGGCACTTCAACTTGAATATATAGCAACAACAGGAAGAGTCTTACGTCTTGGAATCCCGACAGGAAATCAAGAGCCAATATTTTACCAACCAAAAATGAAGTCAGATCAAGTTGAACCATTTAAAGAATATTTCTTTCAAATAGATCCAGAAAATACTCCACATGTAGAAATAAACATTTATACGGATGGTTCCAAGATGAAAGATGAAACGGCATATGCCTTCTGTGTGTATCAGAGAGGAGAGTTAATCCACGAGGATCAAACTAAGTTAAGTAAAGAAAATACTGTTTTTCAGGCAGAACTCCTGGCCATAGAAGAGGCTGTGCTGTGGATTAGGAACTCCCCTCATAAAGAAGTATTAATACATTCGGACAGTCTCTCAAGTCTCTTAGCAATAGAAGATGTTTTTTCAAAAAATCTCATCGCAGTACAAATTATCAAACTACTCCAAGAAACAAGAAAAAAGATCTTCTTTAAATGGGTCCGTGGACATGTGGGTGATGTGGGGAATGAGCATGCAGATTCTTTGGCAAAAGAAGCAACCAAAGCCACATCACATGCCAAATACAAATTCTTTCCCAACCCTCCTTCTTACTTGAAGAAGCTTCTAAAATCATCTCTACACGAACAATGGCAGACTCGCTGGGACTATGGTACCACAGGACGGTACACATACGCTTTAGCCCCAAAAGTCTCGGAAAAGAGAATCCTGCTGCATAGAAATCTTTTTCTGTTTGCCACTAACCACGGTCCATTTTCATCATATCTTTATAAATTTGACAGCGTTCCTTCTCCATTATGTGTATGCGGTCAGCTAGCTACATCATTGCATTATATCTTTAACTGTACCCTTACATCATATTACCATATAAGAAAATCTCCAAAAATTTCTTTGTCTCAGTGGTTCTCAGTGGTTTTGTCAAATCCATCATTTTGTCAAAAGATAATTGAATGTATGAAAGTTTTAGAAAACAACCATTATTTGTTTCAAAATGTTTTGCCATTTATAGATGATGATGAGAACGTATCTTAACAAATAGACAGATACCACCAATTCAAAATAAACTCTTAGCCACAAACAACACGATTGAACTATAATTGAACTGTTGCAAGAACAATAGACTTTTGAACTTTTGTGTGTGTATATAATTATATAATATTCATCATAATTATTCACTATTTTACCTATTTTTTATATTCTACAGAATTTTTAAAATTATGAATCTCTTTCTAATTTAGTATACATATACGTAGCTTTTATTGTATTTTTGCAGAACGCCCAGCTTTGCAGAGTAATTGAGCTTTTGCCGCTCCAACAAGTTTAAAAATCCTATTATCTATTATCTCATGATCTTATTAATTACAAATATCTAAATTTCTCTCGTAAACGCCCAGTAAAAATTGGGCTTTCCATCGTGTATATATTGTACTTATATTGTATTTAATCTTAATATTCTCAATTGGCTTTCCTGTAGGTCCCTTCGGGCCTTTTATTTATTATTATTATTATTATTATTATTATTTTATTTTTATTTTTTTTTTGTGTGTGTGTGTGTGTGTGTGGTGACGGCGGTAGTAGATGGAAACCGCTGGGTGGGGCTTGTGAGTGCTTAAGCCATTTGGTAGGCCTCCCCACCTAGCTGACCCCTTGAACAAAGTTGCCGCCGGAGCGGTAGTTGGGATCAATAAAAGCACGTTAAATTGCGTTGCCCTAGGATAAACTAGAAGGTTTTGGCGTCGGAGCGGTCTTTGGGATCAATAAAATCACGCCAAATTGAATTGGTATAGGATAAAATAGTTCGGACCAATAAATAACAAGCTAAACTAGTTTATCCTGTGTACGTTAGGCCAAACTATTTTGGCCTAGGAAGAATTAGTTTATCCTATGGGCGTTAGGATAAACTAGTTTGGCCTAGGAAAAACTAGTTTGTCCTATGCGCGTTAGGATAAACTAGTTTGGCCTAGGCCAATCTAGTTTGGCCAAAAATCGGGTTTGGCCGGTAACATATATAAAAATTAGAAGCAGGATGGACTGATAACCGGGTCTGTTCTGGCTTCAAGCTCTAGATTAGCGCTTTACGCTGCACTTTGAAATGGAATTGTGAGCTTAATGTCCAGCAATATATTAAGTGTGGGTAGTCATTTTATTCAGAATTTTAAGCTCTACAACATTTCTATTGGCAATGTTTTTGATAGAGTTAGTTTTTTGAGATATTGTTATGGCAATTAAAAAAACCTGTTTTTCGACTATAAATCTGTACATTTTTTCTAACGCTCACCTGCTACGAGGGGGGTTGGGGAACTTAGTATATTCATTCTAGACCTAAACGAAATAGATTAAAACAATTTTCAGCTTTCCCTTAATTAATTACGAATTCGGCCTTTTTTCCTCCCCTACCAATGGGCTATTATGGCTTTCCTATTAGTTATATATGCTTCATTTTTTAGTTTACAATTTTCTAAATAATATTGCGTTGTGAATGCAAATTAAATGTAATTGATGATTGGCGGGGGGGGGGGGGGGAATCTATTTACTATTGAGGTACCAGCGGGAGTACTATAAGGGTTTTTTTTTTTTTACAGGGATTGAATTTTTCCGTTTATGATTTTGGGGAAATTTTCCTCTTAAAAGGATAAATAAATAAATACATATATAAATAAATAAACACCCTGAATCAATATTCCTCCCTTTGCCATTGACCCGAATACAAAATTTAAAATCTTCTATAATTTTATGACACAGTTAAAAGAAAGTAAGTAAGTAATCAATAAATTAAATAAATAATCAATGAGCCAATTCCTCTATCACTTCCCCAATGATGTAAATTTTCTTGTGATGTAAATCTTCTTTAATTTTATGACACAGTTAAAAGAAAGTATGTAAGTAATCAATAAATTAAATAAATAATCAATGAGCTAATTCCCCTATCCCTTCCCCAATGATGTAAATCTTTTTGTGATGTAAATCTTCTTTAATTTTATGACACAGTTAAAAGAAAGTATGTAAGTAATCAATAAATTAAATAAATAATCAATGAGCTAATTCCTCTATCCCTTCCCTAATGAAATATCTCATTTTTCCATTTCCACCCCCTTAGCATACGAAATTTAAATTTTTATTTTAAGTTTTCGACCTTTGAATTTATGATGAATCTATAATGAATCATCTAATTCATTAATTAAATTGTTCACGAAATGTTCGATCATCCCCCCCCCCCACACACACACACACACGCGCGCGCTTTGCTCATTCTGTAATACACAAAGCATAATATTTTTCAAACTCTAATTTTAAATAAAAGAAGAAGAAGATTCTGCCTTTTTGGTTACTTTATTTTTCTAATATTAGATAATAATCAAACAGCTAAATTCCTCCTCTCTGCGAAATTTCCGCTACCTCTCCCCTCCTTCAGTATATAATTTATTAGTATGTGAAACAATATTTACTCATCTATTTAGTGCGATTTTTAAGGAGGGGGTAAGGGTTAAAAAATACTTAGTCAGATCGTACAGTCTTACTCAGTTGATATTTTTGTCCCTTTTAGACCCACAATCAGTCCTTTTTGCTTTTCTGTGACCTGGTAATAAATCATTTATTTAGCATAATTATCTAATTTTGTTAGAAATCTGGTTTATAAAAAACAAGTGGCATGAAAGTTACAGCCCAATATTTTCTAAATATTTATCTTGCACATTGTACTGGTTTATTTCTTGATGATGAACAAATTGCATTCGATAATTATTACGATTATGAGTAATTAAATAATGCTGATAATAAAGAATTTATCCATTTTACGAGAATTGCGGATATTTATTGTACTCTAAATTTAAAAATAAAGAAAATAATTCAGATGATGAAAAACGTTTCGATTCTTTGCTCGAATTTTATATTTCTAGTCCAATCAATCTTTTTGTGCTTAGAGAGACCTTTGTAAACAAATCCAGTTTATCATTACTAGAGAGAAAATGTCTTCTAGTTTGTTTCTTTTTTTCACATGATAATAACAAATACCTCCAATCACATCTGCTATCTCCAAATGATAAATGCTATATCAATATTTCTTTTTATCTTTGAAAAAAGCTAGATACTTCAAGAAGCCTATCTGTGATTTTTTTTTCTGATGATTAATATGATTAATATGACAGAAATCATGGTATACTTTTTGTTAGATGCATTTGGAAAGTTTGCGCTAATTCAAATGTTTTTTCATAGATTGATGGAGTAAAGGAAAATGTTTTTATAGGCTTCTTGAAATTTTATTTTTTGAATTTCTTAATTAAAAAGGAAATCTAATTGATATTTTTATAAGTAAAACCCCTTTGTGCGCATTTGATTTATCAGAACGTCATGCATCTGTTTGAATTTACTTGTTTTAATTATTTTGTAATACTAATTTCCTAAAGTTATTCAATATTATATAGGAGTAAATAATACTGAATAATATGAAATAAATTAATTATTGCAAAATTTATACTGCTTTTATGTGCCCAAAAAATTTAATATGCTCCAAATGTGTATTTTTTTTAAACAAATGTGCACCCAAAGAGTTAAGAAATCGTTTTAGATTATAAAAAATTATAACTTTGTTCTACAGTAAATGATAGAATGAGGGTCTCTAAAAATTGTAAAAAAATGCTATCAAAATTGCTTTAGAAAATAAAAGGAGTCAATAAATATACAAGATAAATTGTAGTTAGTCATTTATTTCTTTTAAAACATCTCTAATAAGAGCTTTTCTCAAATGTGTTTCTCATATTAAGAGGCAAATATTTTAGATTTCTCGCTGTTCTCGCCATTCTTTTTTTTCTGAGCTGGCAGGTGTAAAGCGTATTTTAACGCCTATTTTTCTATGAGCTTTTAAACATAAGATATGCATACATAACAACATGTTCTAGTATGGAACTCTTAATAAAAATAAAATAAGGTATAGGCGATAAAGATCATGCACGAAAGGATGTAAGTGCTCCCCGAAAACTTTTAAAAGATCTCTAGAATAAAATATTTAAACTAAATGTTTAATTAAAATATTTGTAATAGCTAATAGGCATTTAAATTATGTATTTTAATAACTTCATCTAAATTTCTTTTACCATCCTTTATCGTTATTTAACAGTTCAATATAAATACGGCCTACTCGTTCACTTTAAAAAATTGCAATTATTGTGAACTTCCATGCATTTATTTCTCAATCTATACTAATATTATAAAGAAGTAAAAATTGTGTGTTTGTTAGAGGTAATATCTGGAACTACCGAACCGATTTCAAAAATAATGGTATCAAAATGATGGTGTTGGTCCAACTTAGAACATAGGCTATATTTTATGTCAGTGCCATTACCCCAAAGGGGGTGCAGGAGCAAAAAAAGTTCTAAAAATGATTTTTGCGTTACTGAAGGACTTAGAAATATGAAATTTGAAATATTAGTTACTTATTAGATATAATATTAATATAGATAAAGGAGAAGAGTTCTTAAACAAGAGCAGTTCTTAAACAATTCGAAATTTAAAAGGGGTGATAATGCGCGAAGAGAGTTCTACAAAACATTCTAAATGGCGATTTCTACTCAATTTTGGGAAGTATCAATTCGATTTCAAAAGCAATGGTTGTACATTGATGGTGACAGACCTTGCTCTAATATAGACTCTGTTTTATGTTTGTATCACTACCATCTGGGGTTGCAAGTGAAAAAAAAGTTCTAAATTGCGGTTTTTGTGTTGTAGAAGGGCCTAGAATCATGAAATTTGGAATGGTAGTTACATATAAGATATCAATGATCTCTAAGAACATTTCCTAAAAAAAATCGAAATTTAAAAGGGGTGAAAATGCGCGAAACGCGTTGTAAAAAACGTTCTAAATTGCGATTTCTATGTAATCTCAGGAAGCACTGAACCGATTTCAAATATAATGGTGACAGCTCTTGCTTCAAGATAGGCTGTATTTTATGCCTGTTTCCACTACCCCAGAGGAGATGCATGAGCAAAAAACTTTAAAAAAATGCGATTTTTGAATTATGGAAGGACCTAGATTCATGAAATTTTGCATGGTATATATTTATTAGATATAAATGATCTCTAAGAACATTTCTTTAAAAATTTGAAATTTAAAAAGGGGGGGGAATGAGGAAATAGCGGTCTAAAAACGTTCTAAATTGCGATTTCTACTCAATCTCAAGAAATACCAAAAAAACCATTTCAAAAGTAATGGTTGCAAATTGATGGTGACAGTCCCTGCTCCAGCATAGGCTATATTTTATGTTGCTGTCACTACCATCTGAGTGTTGCAAGAGCAAAACATACTCTAATTTGCGTTTTTTGCAGAACTGAGCGGTCTAACATTTTGAAATATGACATGCTATTTACTTACAAGATGCAGCTGCTTTCTAAGAACAGTCGAAAGAAAATTCCAAATTTAAAAGTATGAAGTGATCGAAAAGCGTTCTAAAAACGTTCTAAATTACAATTTTTATACAATCTTATCAAATACCAAACGGATTTTAAAAATAATGGTGACAAATTGTTGGTGATAGAACCTGCTCAAGCATAAGCTATATTTTATGTCTGTCCCACTACCACCAGAGGGTTGCAGGAGCAAAAAACTTTCTAAATTGCGATTTTTTAGAAACTTTAAATATGGCATAGTAGTTACTTATAAAATATAAATGCCCTCGAAGGACTGTCAAAATACTTTCGAATTAAAAAGGGGTGAAGCGAAGGGTAGATGCGAAAAGCGTTCTAAAAAAGTCCTAAATTACGATTTCTATGCAACTTCAGGGAATATAAACCGATTATAAAAATAATAGTTGTGAATCAATGGTAACAGTCTCTGACCCTGCACACGCTATATTTTATGCCGATGATTGTAGCACCTGGGGTTCACAGGAACAACAAACGTTCTAAAAAAGACCTTTAAAAGCTTTCTAAATTACGTTTCTGTGGAGTATTAGGAAATAACAAACCGATTTCAGAATTAATGTTGGCAAATTAATATTGGCAGTTCCTATTTCAACATAGTCCTTTATGTTGAGAGAGGTGGTAGGACTTGGAATTTGACATGGTTAATTTTAAGATGTAAGAAGATGGTTTCTAAAAAAATCAAAACTTCAAATGAATACTGAAATGAGCGTATTAATTGAGCATAAAAGTTTCAAAATGTTTTCTAAATTATCATTTATTTAGTTTTATTTTTATTTTATTAATTTAAGTCTCATTTCTGCCCAAAGCAGTGTAATAATGAAGTTTAGTCAAACTATATTTTAAATAGTTATTTTTGAATTATTCCTAAAAGTATAATTTTTTTAACAAAAATTAAACATATAAATATCACTTGGCATATTTCAAATATTACGCGAGCAAAGCTGCGGGTTTTGCTAGTATTTAATAAAATGTTGATGTTGCTCCGTATGTAAGGTAAACAATACAATATAGGGGGCAAAAAAATTGATCAAAATTATTTTCAAGTTAATATCAAAAATTTTCAATAACTATTACTGTTACCAATTTGCTTTTAATATTGAAATAGACTACATAAGAAAACACAGTGATAGCATTATATGGTACAAATTTATTTTCGTAAACATAGGATTTTTGTTAAAAAGAAATAATTACACTCAAAAAGTTACGAAAATAAAAATCCAAAATACACTCCATTTTCTAAAAACCCGGTACTAAATTGGTCTGAGACAGGGTTCCCAGTTTGACTTCCTTTTTTATTCAGAAATTCCGTATTCATGCCAGAAATTCTAATTAGTAATATTTATTTTATTTAATGACAGACATTTCGTAATTAAATAGAAGAATATTTCTTCTTTTTGAATTTTTGATATGAATTCTGAATTTACAAATAAAAAAGGCGCTAAACTTGGAACCATTGTCTGAGAGCAAAAAAAAAAAAGAAACTTATCTAAGAATAGAGACCCTTAGACCACATTAAAACATTTTTTGTTGCATGTAATCGAGTAGAAAAAAGTTTTGTATCATAGATCATAAAAACTCGACAGATTTTTTCGCCAAGCAAAAAAAACAACAGTGCAATGAACCGTAAATGAAAGGAATTTCTGCCAACTGATGCCAAACGATTTTGCAAAATATTTTTAGTACTCTGTCTAGTTTATATTTTCCGGACTGACCAAAACGTGATTTTGACACTTCTATAGCTCGAGTTCTATTTACGATATAGAAACAAAATTGTTGTTTCGATGGAATGGGGCGTGCGACGTGACTCAGCAAGCAAAAGTAAAGTGAAATCCGGGTTTTTAGTAAATGCGATTTTAAAAATGCTGTTTTTTTCACTTTTGAAATTCTTGTTCAGACCAAAATTTGTTCACAGGTCTACAGCAATGTGTAATTATCGGCTTTTTATGCGGTTTACGACATTTGAAGTGTTTTTATGAGTAGAAACCTTTGAAAGTTTCATGTAAAAATATCAATTAGTTTTTGATTTATACCAGTTTAATGTAATTGATTCCTATATTGCAATGTGGCATACATAATATGTATATCTCTACTTATATTTGAATGTGAGCTAAAAGAATTAGCGTAATACCCGCTACAGTTTCTTAATATTGCAGCGTAGCGTACGTAATATGTATATCTTACATTCAGTAAACATTTAGAACTGGTTAGAACTCGTGTGATTACAGGTTGAACATAAAAAAAGGCGAAAATTCGTCAAAAACATAAAATTTAAAAAAATCTATTTAAAATTTTCGAATTTTTGCCCCCAATCTTTCATGAGCCCCCTACAAACAACCCGTGTGCCAAATTTCGTAATAATTTATAAAGTAATCCGTAAACTTTATTAAAGATACATCTAGATTTCAACACACACCTTTTTAAAATTCCAATACTATGGGTATTTTTGCACACAAAATTTAGATAACAATTAAACGAAATTTTATTTTGCATGAAATCGGAATGATTTTTGACGAAGGTACTGCGCACAATAATCATCGCGGAATGTCTTGTTGATATGTGAGGAGAAACTAAATTATACAAACGCGCCAGTGGACCTCAATTATGGAAATATTCTAGGCAAACACCGACTACAGAGAAACCACAGAACATGCTCAGAAAGATAATGCAAGCACTTTAGTGAATCACAGAGTACTTATAGTCATGAAAACAATTCGACAGAACTTTACGATTACTGTTTATCTTATTGAAATAAGCGGGAAAATGTTCTCTTCTGTATTGCTTTTATACTAAAACGCACACATACTCAAATATTTTTTTCAACATTCCAAACTTTGCAATTTATTCAATTTAAACCATTTTACAAAGGTAATACAGTCAGTCTGGTTTTCTATTACATTCTTTTTTTTCTTTTTTTTTTAGAATCCTTTTATATCAAATAAATTTTTAGAAGTTTTATTGGTATTTTTCGTTTTTCTTTTCATTTAAAGAGATTAATAAGGGGATTTATTAAACTAATCGACTCTGTTATTTTGAACTTGGTAATTAAAGAATGCTATTAATATGCCATAAATAGATTTTGGTTAATTTATAATAAGATAATAGACCTACTTAAAATTTAGAAATATGACCAAAATTAGGGAAAATCATGTCATAACGATGAAATATCGAATTCTAAACTTTTAATGAAAGGGATTATAATTTACCGTATGAATTATCCGAAATATATGATAAAATATTTGTTTACCGTATGAATTATCCGAAATATATGATAAAATACTTGGAAAGCATACGACTTAGTATGTCCTGTTAGTCACGTAAAAAACAATTGGGAATTTAGAAAGTACATGTATTGAAAATTCAGAAAATTTAACAAGTGCTAGAGCTTATGAAAACATTTAAAAAAAAGCAATTTAACAAATATAACGACCATTTGGAAAATGATTTTTTCAAAGACTAAAATTTAAGACATAAAAAATCGCACGGAGTTGATCCTACATTACGTACGCCATGAATTAAACATTAATAGTGTTATTACACGTAAAAATTGCAAGCGACGAAAATCGCCTGCGACTCGTCAGATTTCCTGAAACTTATGTATTATCCAAGCATTTCATTGGCTGTTCGGGAAAAGGCTTTTCCATCGTAGAAATCTGACGACCCATTTTAAATGAAATTTCATTCTTAAAACTTCTAAATATCCCAAAATATTACTTTTTACACCGTCGTATAGAGAGAAAAAATGTACTTTTAAATGCAATTTGTTTGAAAGCTGTATCTCAATTTGTTTCTGAGTTATTAATTTTTTTTTGTAGTTTTTATTACTTTTTTGTCATAGTGGCAACAGAAGTATCCATCTCTGTGAAAGTAAAGGGAAATTACAGATTACTGTATAGACCAATCAGAAAACGAATAAAATGCGGATTAAACCAATAAAAAGCTTCAGATATGCTTTTGATTTCCTACCCTGACGAGGACAATAACCATTTTTCCAAATGGTTAAAAAAGCTTAATCAGATAATCTGAGTTCCTGCCGCGCTTATCGGAGGGACGTTGTATTTCCTGAAATAAAAAAAACTAATCTTATTTAAACATTACTTCAAGCACGCCCGGTGATAAAAAAAATGCTCATTATTCAGTTTGTTTTTAAGTCTACATATTTTGAATAAAATTATGTGAATTTTAGGCAGTTTTATTGGAATTTTTCGTTATTTTTTTCATTTAAAAAGATTAATAAGGAGATTTATTAAACTAATCGACTCTGTTATTTTGAACTTGATAATTAAAGAATGCTATTAATATGCGATAAATAGATTTTGGTTAATTTTTAATAAGATAATAGACCTACTTAAAACTTACAAATATGACCAAAATGAGGAAAAATCATGTGATAACGATGAAATATCGAATTCTGAACTTTTATTGAAATGAATTATAATTTACCGTATGAATTATCCGAAATATATGATAAAATACTTGTTTACCGTATGAATTATCCGAAATATGTGATAAAATAATTGGAAAGCATACGACTTAGTATGTCCTGTTAGTCACGTAAAAAGCAATTGGGAATTTAGAAAGTACAGTCGAACCTCGTTATCCGGACGGTCTAAGGACCAGAACAAAGTGTCGTCAGAAGCGGGGTGTCGCGGTAACCGGAGTTGTACAAAAATGTTTATATAAAGCTGTATTTTTAAGTAATTTAAGACAGTTTCAAATTCATAATTGTTCTTGCAGTTTTAAGCAAGAAAACATTATTATTAAACAAAATAAACACAAAAACAAAATTGAAAAGAATAAAAATCAGATTTATGGTTACATGTTTTTTTATTGTTACATGAAATATTGATGAATTAAGGTTTACTTATCCCTAGATATGCTTCCTACAATTCTTTTTTCAATATTATACAATGAATTGTAATCAATATTCGTTGTTTCAGAAGATGTTAGATAATTTCTGATCGCTTCAATGCAATGCAATGCTTCGGTTTTAGCCGAATGAAAAATGCCTTGTAACCAAAAGAAAGCGCCACCTGACCAGAACAAAAGACCGCGAGTAGACTGATACGTCTATCTGGAGCTTAAGTGGGTCATTCATAGAGTTTGGGTTTATTTATTCAGAAAAAGGATTGAAGTAAAATTTCTGATTTATCTCAATGGGTATTTTAGACACTTTTTTGAAAAGTTTAGCTAAGACATTTCTTACCGCTTAATTTTCATGCTTATATGATGGATTATGAAAAATGGACAATTTTCCTAAACCGTCTGGATATCCGGAGTTGAAAATCATACAACGACGTAAAATCCGGAGTTTATTTACATTAAAGTCATGTACAGAAAATCGGGACTTTGAAAAACTGACGTGATAAGTGGAGTGACGTGAAAACCGGGTGTCGGGATAACGAGGTCCGACTGTACATGCATTAAAAATTCAGAAAATCCAACAAGTGCTAGAGCTTATGAAAACATTTATAAACAAAAAGCTTAATCAGATAATCTGAGTTTCTGCCGCGCTTATCGGAAGGACGTTGTATTTCCTGAAATAAAAAAACTAATCTTATTTAAAAATTACTTTAAGCTCGCCCGGTGATAAAACAAATGCTCATTATTCAGTTTGTTTTTAAGTCTACATATTTTGAATAAAATTACGTGAATTTTAGGCAGTTTTATTGGAATTTTTCGTTATTTTTTTCATTTAAAAAGATTAATAAGGAGATTTATTAAACTAATCCACTCTGTTATTTTGAACTTGATAATTAAAGAATGTTATCAATATGCCATAAATAAATTGTAGTTAATTTTTAATCAGATTATAAAGCTACTTAAAAATTTACAAATATGACCGAAATTAGGGAAAATGATTTCATAACGATGAAATATCGAATTCTAAACTTTTATTGAAATGAATTATAATTTATCGGATGAATTATCGAAATATATGAGAAAATACTTGGAAGCGTACTACTTAGTATGTCGTGTTAATCACGTAAAACACAATTAGGAATTTAGAAAGTACATGCATTGAAAATTCAGAAAATCCAGCAGGTGTTAGAGCTGATGAAAACATAAAAAAAAAAAAAAGCTTAATCAAATAATTTGAGTTTCTGCCGCACTTATCGGAAGTACGTTGGATTTCCTGAAACAGAAGAACTAATTTTATTTAAAAATTACTTCAAGCATGCCCGGTGATAAAACAAATGCTCATTATTCAGTCTGTTTTTAAGTCTTTACATATTTTCTGTAAAATGATGTGAATTTTGAAAATGTAAAGGCAGTTTTTCAAAAGTTATTAGGATAAAATCCGTGTTGGGTTAATTAATGAATCACCATATAGCTTACAGAACAACAGCAAAAAAAATTGCTGGTTAGTTCGGCACATTTTATCATTTCTAAAAAGTAAATGACTTCTTCTGAGATTCGTAAGGATCGATAAAATGGTTTTGAATTATTATTAAAAAGTCCAACATTATGTCTTACTAGATATGTTACGCTTTTGAAAGGTTTATAGCATCACTATTAAATTATTTTTTTTACTTCTATCATCTTTCGTTTATCTTTTCTTTTCTGAATTAAAATGGAATGTGTATAATGCAAATGAAATACCTTACAAAAAGGAATGATATCTCATCAAAAACAACTCGTTGTAAATTATCCCTTCAAGCCACAAATTTAAAACGACACTCATAAAAAGAAATGATATCACATAAAATGAAGCGATATAGAAGTGCATACTCCGAGTGCCGTGTAAAAATCTATCACTACTCACAATGTTTCCAAAGGACTCGGAATAAGGTGCAGTATGTTAAAACTGTTTGGCGACCTGCAGGCGTATAGTTAATATATACATTACTTATATATCAGTTTCAAGAAATTGTGAAAGTCCAAAAAAATTAATTTTAAATTCTCATTATATCACTGTTATAAATATTTGTAGGAGAAAGATCTGTAATAAATCAGAAAGATTTGTAAACAAGCAGGAAATGGTATGTAATTGTGGTAATCATCTATTATTACAATTATACTTTTCATTATTTTAAACATAATTTTTAATTACATGAATACGTTTAATAATACACTGTTTCAAAGTTAAAGGGAAAGCTGGTAAAATGGATCCTGCTTATGACAGAATTATTTCTTAAACGTAAAATGTCGTATTTCCGACATAAGGAATGTTATATAATGCTATTCTAACAGAAGCCTTACTAGAACAGATTTTCCCCCCTCATGTGCAATTCCGTTTACACAGGCTTTACAGCAATATGTCTTAGTTTAGTTAACGTCTATTATTAGGTGCATGTTTAGTAATATTCATATGATCATTATTTTTTATTATTATTTTACGAACTCAAAATGTTTATTACATGTTTACTTAGAAAATCCTCCTCGTAAAAGTAGTCTTTCTCGTTCAAATAACGGTAAATAAAATTAACAAATCGATCCCATGATGTTAAATAAGAATGAGCATGTAAACACCAAAAGTTTCAACTTTTCACGGTTTAATGGGATCAGTAATACAAGAAGAAAATTATTAAACAAATAGTCATATGTAAGTGCAGGAAGAACAAAGATTATAAAAGCCTGCAGGTCGCCAAGCAGTTTTTACATACTGTACCTTCACTCCTTAGTCCTTTGGAAACATTATGAGTAGTGATAGATTTTTACACGGAACTCGGAGTAGACACTTCTATATCGCTTCTTTTTTGTGTGATATCACTTCTTTTTATGATGACGTTTTAGGTTTGTGGCTTGGCGCGATCATTTAAAACGAGTTGTTTTTGATTAGATAGGATAAAAACGAGGCTTCATCATTAGCAATATTATTTTTACTCTAATGATCAATGTCGTCAGGCACAATTCGCAGATTTTCATATAAAGACTGAATCTTTTCATCTAAAAATTGTTGAAGATTTTAGATATGCAAATATGAGGCGTTGAGAACCAGAGTGACCCCACATTGTTGTGAAAGATCAGTTTGAAGTGTCAAAGTACTGTATGCCATGCCATCTATTGGCTGTATAATGTTTTTAGTTTATTTCCGAAACCATTCAAATGATAGAGCTAGTTTAACAGATGGTCCATATCAAGTTGCAATGCAGGAGGGGATCAAGTGACTTGGTCCATACTGGTACTGCAAATTTAATGGACATTATGCACGTGACGTCAGACGGCAGAGCTGGCAGTATGTTGGTCTGTTATTGTAGCCACTGCACCGCCAGAATGCCAGTATGCTCAGACGCAAACACCGCTATCAGACGACTCTAGACTCGACCCGGGTTCAGTGCATAAATTTTAACCGAAATTAAACAAATTTAGGGAATTTTCTCGCATACAGAACAACATTTCGAATTCATATTACAAAATATTAAATAAATACTGCTTCAATAAAGAATTTTTTGCGGTATTTTTAACTAATAAACATTAATAACTCACACTCCATAGACTGCAATGCTGGTGTTTAACAGTAAATACCACCCCCAGCAAACGAATTTTAGCCTCGACCTCAGGTTGCGTGCATAAGGTCCATTACACATGCTTGCTGAAGAAGCTTGGTCGCTTTTGGCACTGCCAAAACTGCTCTAAATGAGTTTGGCAAAAAATTGTACAAATTTTGGAAAGTATTTATATCGAAATCAAAGTTGGCGAGTTTGGTCCGTAAATAACGTTTACGTCATAATGATGGTGGCAACACCTGACCATAAATTTCGCTTTTACTGGAATTTTTTTTAACTTTCAAACATCGCACGATTGCAATTTTTACGCCGTCGAATAGGAAAAAATGTTCTTTCAAATGCATCTTGTTTGAAAACTGTATGCCAATTTACTGTTTTTTATGATTTTTTAAATAATTTTCAAGCACGATTATTTAAAATCTATCTCTATCGTGTGAAGCCTGATTACGAGAAAGATTAACTCGTTTCCATTTAAAAAGAATATGAATAGATCAGCATTTGTTTCCAGCTAATTTTCCATAACTAAATTAAAACTTCACCAATGATTAAATAAAATTAACAGACCTGTAATCGAAGTACGCACTTAAACCACTGAAATTATCAGAATCTGAAAGGCTGCTGTAAATAGCGAAATCTTTGGCTATTTTTCGACTATTAACTCCTAGCATGCGACTTATACCAAAGTATGGCTTTTAATAAATTTCAATTCTTTATTATACATAGTTGATATTTTTCATACAAAAATGCGTTTTGGTGTTGTTTGGGGCAATCTGAAAAAATATATTAAATGTAAACAATCTATTAGAGTTTTTTATTTTTATTTTTTTTTTTTTTATGGTTTTCGGCTGTATTCTTTAACCAGAGAGCCCCGAGTTTAATCTCCTAAAGTAATAATAAAGCACTTAGCCATTTTATAACTATATTTGGGACATTTTTTTTACTCTCAATTTCAAAATAATGAAAATCATTCAGCCCTATAGATGGGAAACTTCTAGGTTTCTTGCTCGAATTTTATATTTTTATTTTAAAAAATTATAAACTTTGGTTTACAATAAGGGATAGAATGAGAAATTCTAAAGATTTAAAAAAACTGCTATCAAAATTCGTAAAAAATAAAAAGAGAGAATAAATATACAAGATAAATTGTAGATAGTCATTTATTTCCTTTAAAAAAATTGTAATAGTAGTTTTTCTCAAATGTTTTTCTTATATTAAGCGGCAAAAAAAAATCTAGGTTTTTTTCGCTGTTCTCGTCAGTCTTTTTTTTCTGTGCTGACTGTTTTAACTTACTCCAACACTTATTTTTCCATAAACATTTAAATGTAAAACATGCATAGATAACAACGTGTTCTAGGATGGAACTCATAATAAAAAAATAAGACATAGGCGGCAAAGAGCGTGAGCAAAAGGAAGCGAGTGCTCCCGAGAACTTTTAAAAGTGCTGTAGAATAAAATATTTAAACTAAATTGTTTATTTATAATATTTTTAATAGACTGTATATTATCAGACAGTAGACAATATTATTTATATTCAATAGACAATATTATTTTTAAAAATCATGCTTGAAATTTATTAAAATCTTTGTCTTTATTTAATTCATCACTTTAATTCATGTTTTTCTCTTTCAGCTTAATCATAATATCAGTTTAAATCTAATTCGATATGTTTTTCAAACATCAGCAATTACGTTTACCAGTACGAAATTATAGCTCTGCTTTACTTTTTAATAGGGTGTCAGTTGATTTAAATCGGCGATTAAAATCATGATTTTAATCAATCGATTTTTTAAAAAAAATCATTGATTTAAATCAAAAATTTTCTAAATGTTTAAAATGTCAAAAAAATATATTAAAATCTAACATAAACATAATTTGAAAGTTTCTACAGGTATTTTGACTTATGAATAAACAAAAAAGAGCTTTAAATAATTGTTTCTAAGCTTAATTCATGGGTATTGTAAAAAATTAAAAACAGTTGAGTTTATAAAAAGAGTTGTTTTTAAGGTTTTATCCAAATTAAAACAGTTTAATTTAAAAATGATATTTAAATCTAATATAATTTGCAATGTCATAAATTCCTTTAGGTAATCAATTTATGCATTATTTTATATAAAATTACACATAGCAAGTGTAATGCATTTTTACAAGTAAAAGAATAAATAGTAATTAATAGCAATCTCAAGTTAAAGAAGAATGAAAGAATGACATCTTTTCAAAGATAAATTGTAAATGAATGCATAAGAGAAAAAGAAATAATTGGTATAAAAATGCTAAGCTCAGCAAGAAGTTCTTCGGTATAGGTTGAATAAATGTTTTAAACTTTGTAACTCACATAATACTAAATAAAAAATAATGATTAGGGATTGAAAAGGCAGCAAACTTTTTCTTAAAAAGAAAAAAAAATTGAACCATTGATAGCTAATAATCCACACTGAGAGGTAATAATGCTGTTATTTAAATATTTAAAGGATTTCAGATGTAAGTGGCTAACTTAGATTTATCCTATATGAATGGGTTTAACTGATTTTCATAATTCTTTTGGTTATCATACACATACATGTGTATAAGTTTAGATTTTGGTGGTTTACAGTAATTTTCCAAAATACAAATGCAAAACGAGCTGCAAACAAAATTTGTTAGTTTTGTTATTTGTGTTACTAACTAATGAATTACTTATTTGCAGTTTTTATTAATCCTGTAATTAGTTATATTATTTCTTCTAGGACTTTTTAAAATGGTGCCGCACCATGCCCCTTTTGAAATTGGCAAAATGCACAGTGCCTTAAAAAAAATAGTTGAAATTCACCTGTAGTTGTAGCCAGAGATTTCTTGTAAAAAACTTCCCTATTCAACAGTATTTCTAAATTCATGTGGGCAAGATCTCGCAAAAACATAGAACTTTATTTCTTTAGAAAACACATGATATTATTAAAATGTTATTTAATTGTATTTTTCAATTTGTTATTCATAAAATTATTAAAAATTAAGGATATTTTATTTATCATACTAAAAATTATTCTTTTTTTTTTTTTTTTCTTATTTCATTACTAAACCCATTACTAATATATTTCCTCATGAAATAGTTCCCTTTTTTGGAACTAGCATCCTGTCCCTTTTCCTTTCTAAAATGAATACTACATTATTATCATTTTAATAATTAAGTCTTAAAAATGTATAATATGTTTCTAATTAGAGAGTTAATTGTTTAATAATTATTAATTTGAAATAGTGTTAACTATTTAATATAAAATGCAGTTAATAATTTTAATAAATGTTAAATATCATTAGTATTTATAAAGTTTTACATAATTATTACAATATTAATGTATATAACATTATTGTATGATACTACCACCTAATGAAACTACTAATTTGCAGTTTTTATAATTTCTGTAATTACTAACTAATAATTATAATTTTATTAATTAAAGTGTAAAACAATAGATTATGTTAGCAATTAGTGGTTTAATTGTTTTGGAAACCTAAAACCCTTGGTAGCTATTCCGTATTTGAACGCTGGGGAAAAAATCCTAAAAATCCGATTTAAATCAAAAAAAATCTGATTTAAATAAAAAAAATCCGATTTTTTTATTTTTTAAAAAAAATCATGATTTTTTTACACCCTACTTTTTAAAGATATGGATATACTCTTGTATTCCTATCACAGTTGAGATTTGGATGCAAAAAGCAATGGGGAAGAGTAATCTAAAACCTACTGCCAAAAGTATCTGAAACTGTATGACTATTTAGTACATCAAAAATGACAGTAAATATCAGAGTGCATAAAATTATTAAAATGGGCTGCCGGGCACATAAAATAGTTAAAAACGGCCACCGGGTGCTGTGGCTTGCCAAATTGGCCTAGAGTCAATACTAGGACAAAATGTCTGATCTGATAGGTGTCCCATATTGGGAGATAGCACTATAGATAAAATCAAAATACTTTTAAAAATTGCTTTTAAATTTCATAAACAATGTATGGAACATAAATAGCAGGTCTATCGTGTGCAGCCCTATTACGAGAAAGATTAACCCGTTTCTATTTAAAACTATAAATACTTCAGCATTTGTTTCCAGCTAATATTCCATAACTAAATTAAAACTTCACCAATGATCAAATAAAATTAAACAGACCTGTAATCGAAGTACGCGCTTAAACCAGTGAAATTATCAGAATCAGAAAGGTAGCAATAAGTAAGTAGCGAAATCTTTGGCGATATCTCGGCCATTAACTCCTGGCATATGGCTATTACGAAAATATGGCCTTCAATTATGCATTCAAATAAAGTTTTGAAAGTTATTAAAGACCTGAGTGGAAGAAGATGTTACGTTACAAAAATTAGAATTCGAGAAAAGTGAAAGATTTTTGTTGTAATTAAGTTATTTATTAAATTCCTTCTTAGTAGCATATGTTTGAATGCTAATAGGTGATACTAAACACTCCTAGAAAAAAATATTAACATTTAATTAATAAATAGTAGAAATTATTTTCACCATCTAAATTATTAAATATATAAATATTAAATAGTAAAAGTTGCTGTCTCATATCTTCAATACTAGGTAGAATTTTAGTATTTTAGTTTTATCATATGATATCATACCTCATAACGCTTTCATCAATAAAATAAAACAATTTTTGAAAAAATGTTTCATAACATGTTCTTTCTCTAAGCTCTTCAATTGATATTTTTCATATAAAAATGCTTTTTGGGGTTATTAGTGGGATAATCTGAAAAGATATATTAGATGTAAACAACCTATTAGAGAACTACAGATGTGGTACCCACACACACACAATTCTGTAACTTTTTAAAACAGTCCGACAGCATAGCCTCACCCCTTTTTCATTTTGAAATTTGGATCAGCCCAACTGGTACCAAAGGACTCAACCTCTGTCGTTTATCGTTTTTAACGCTGATGATAAGCATGATATGCTTCAAATACTAGGTTTTTTTAATGTATCTTGTTGTGAATAAGAAACACCTTTGAGTAATTTGAATACTGTTTTGTGTTTACAAATTTTTTAAACTTGTTATTGTAAGGTGAATTTAACGACTTCAAGAAATTGATATGTTATATCATTTTTAGGGTTCCTTACTTAAAAAGTAAACTAGTTGGATGTGCCAATCCCAAAACTTTCTTCTATCTTATACATAATATATTTCAAAAATTAGTTACACATGTTAATACTTCAATATTATTAGTTCAATACTATACCAACTTTGATTTTCATCTTAAATTTCTGCTTCAGTTAATTAAACGGACAAAAAACGGGTGAATCAATATCATGATATTTGTTAAAATTAATAGTTTTTATATTCAAGGCTGGAGTAGCACAGTTGAAGTTTATTCCAACAGAGAGAAAAATGTCCAGACCAGGGATCGAACCTGGATACTTGGCGTGCCGTGCCAATGCCTTACCTGTTAGGCTATCCGGACCGATACCTGGCTGACATAATTCACTCTTATTAGTTGGACTTGGCTGCGAACTGCAGCGCTAGTTTCATTCATCCGAGCTATAACTATAGCATTTGCATGATGAAACTACTTTAACACGGAAACTCCTGTATACCATGTAATTAGGTCATAATGAAGGGAACGAATATTTTTTCCAACTGGATTGAATCATATTCCAATGCCTTACCTAGGTAAGGCATTGGCACGGCACGCCAAGTATTCAGGTTCGATCCCTGGGCTGGACATTTTTCGCTCTGTTAGAATAAACTTCAACTGTGCTACTCCAGCCTTGAATATGATTTAATCCAGTTGGAAAAATATATATATATATTCGTTCCCTTCATTAATAGTTTTTGCTTATTCTGTTCTTATCAGATGTTTGCGAATAGCCGGCTTAGCAAAAAGCGAGTTTCCGCCTCTGCACGCGCCGCCGATGGGCAACAGAACTATAAAAAATCAAGAAAAGTATGCAAAAATCACTATCACACAGCCCCTTTACCACGCAATATTTCCAAATTCAAGGAGGACCTGTTGGCCAAAGCCAAAAACATGCACAAAAAAATTTGGTTTAATTGTATGCATAATTTTATACACTTTTTGATGGTACAATAAAGAAAATGGCACAAACATCGTTATTACAGCGCCCCCCTTCCGGCAGATTTTTTCAAATTCAGGGAAGACTTGTTTGCCATAGCCAGAAACGTACACAAAAAATTTGGTTCAATTCTATGCATACCTTCATACAATTTTCGATGGTACAATAAGGAAAATCGTACAGACATCGCAATTATAGCGCCCCTTCCGGCGGAGTTTTTCCAAATTCAGGGAGGACCTTCATGCCATGCCCAAAAACAAACACAAAATATTTGGCTCAATTCTGTGTATAAATTCATACACTTTTGGATGGTACAATATTCAAAATCGCACAAAAATTGCTATTACAGCGCTCCCTACCGGCGATTTTTTTTCCAAATACAGGAAGGACCTGCTTGCTATAGTCAAAGAATTAAAATAAAAATTTCGTTCAATTCTATGCATAACTTCATACACTTTTGGATGGTACAGTATTCAAAATCGCTGTTACAGCGCCCCCTACCTGCGATTTTTTTCCAAATTCAGGGAGGATCTGCTTGCCATAGCCAAAAACTTTAAATAAAAATTTGGTTCAATTCTGCGCATAACTTCATACACTTTTGGATGGTACAATATTCAAAAATCTCACAAAAATCGCTATTACAGCGCCCCCTACCAGCTATTTTTTTCCAAATTCAGGGAGGAGCTGCTTGCCATAGCTAAAAATTTAAAATAAAAATTTGGTTCAATTCTATGCATAACTTCATATACTTTTGGAGGGTACAATATTCAAAATCGCACAAAAATCGCTACTACAGAGCCCCCTACCGGCGATATTTTCCAGATTTAGGGAGGATCTGCTTCCCATAGCCAAAAACTTAAAATAAAAATTTGGTTCAATTCTATGCATAACTTCATACACTTTTCGATGGTACAATATTCAAAATCGCACAAAAATCGCTGTTACAGCGCCCCCTAACGGCAATTTTTTTCCAAATTCTGGGAGGACCTGCTCGCCTTAGCCAAAAACTTAAAATAAAAATTTGGATCAATTCTATGCATAACTTCATACACTTTTGGATGGTACACTATTCAAAATCGCTGTTACAGCGCCCCTACCGGCGAATTTTTTCCAAATTCAGGGAGGATCTGCTTGCTATGGCCAAAAACTTACAATAAAAATTTGGTTCAATTCTATGCATAACTTCATACACTTTTTGATGGTACAATGGCGACAGACAGACGGACACACGGACGCACGGACAGACAGACATTTTCTATAAACTTGTTTTTTGGGGATCTCTGACCCCTAAAACGTGTAAATCCGTCGAAAAGCGGAAGTTGAAAAAATTTTCGATTACAATACTTTCTTCTATTGAAGATAGAAGAAAGTAAAAAGGAACCATTGTAAGATCTCTCCTGTGTCTGTCTGTTTGTTACAGGCATTTTACTCGTAACCTATGGAACGTGGAAAGTTCAAATTCGGGAAGTAATAAAGACTATTGACCCACATATTTCCAGATTATTAAACATTCACAAAACTATTTAGGAAAATTGTAGAGGGGCTAATTAAGTTACTTGTAAAAAAAATTTTTTTCTTTATATATCGTGTGGGGTATCATGTGAAAACTTTCGTAACGCTGAACTCAAAAATACATTTCTTTTAATTTTAGGTATTATATTTTCAGAGATATCGTCGGAAATGTAGTGCAAAAATATGTCGCCCCCCCCCCCCCCGCATCTATTTCCAAATCTACTGAAACTAAAATTACGAAAAAATTAGAGGTAGTAGACGTTAATTTAAACCTTGCAGGAAAACTATAGCGATTACCCTAGGTCAAATAGTTTTCGTAAAAAGCGTTTTTTTCCGTTACACACAAATTTCGATTTGCAGGCATTCAGCAATGGTGTTCAGGAGCGGGGGGGGGGGGGGGGTAACCTATCGCAGCAGAAGTATAAAAGCATTGTTGATAATGATTTTCGAAAAAAATCGTCGGTAATTAGCCGAGATATTAACCCTTAAAGACACGAACGGTTTGGACATACAAAATGACTGGGGCGGCGTACTCTATGTACCATCGGTTTTTAACCCTTAACCGGAAACGTGAAAATCCCGTGCACAAATAGAACATTTAATAATTTACCAAATAGTGAACTTAAACATTTAATCTTTCATAGTAATTCATTAACAGAACCAATTTTTTAATGTAACAGCATAAAAATAAGTTTGGAATGTCGAAAAGAGAAAATATTAAGGGCAGACATGTAGACGCAATTATCTCACAGATGTACACAACTTTGCGACTTCCTTTCGAAGCGCCCTTAGCACAATGCCAAGTTTAAACTTTGAACAAGGGTTTTGTTTTAGCAACACTGTAAAAAAAAAAGATTATTACTACGCTGAGTTTAGTTTTATGAAAAGCCAAATGAAGTTTAAATATGCACTACTTTTATTGCCAATACCGAATTCAGTTCATCATAAACAGATTAGGATATGATTAAAAAAAGAGTTATACCGAATGGCAATATTTGATATTATTTAGGCTTCATATATCTTTGAATTTTTATGGTATATAGATTCATACTTTTCGGGTATATACAGCTATATCCAAACCTACGTAGTATAATTTCTTACAAAGTCTTATTATTCTTTTTACAACGATTTTTTTAATAATACAGTTGATAATTCATATATTTATTGTACGGAACCCTCTGAGCGCGAATAATACTCACACTTGACCTTTTATTTAACTTAATATATTAGAGTTTTCAATTTTTAAAAAAGTTCACCTATATTCTTTAACTAGAGAAACCCGAATTGGATCCTCTAAAGTAATAATTAAGCATTTAGCCATTTGGGACATTTTTTCGGCTCTCAATTTCAAAGTAAGGAAAATAATTCAGATCTGTAGATGGGAAACTTCTGGGTTTCTAGTCCGAATTTTATATTTTTATTTCAAACAGTCTTTCTAAGCGTAGAGTGACCTTTATAAACAAATCCAAGTTTTCACTAGCAGGGGTGAAATGTCTTCTTGTTTTCTTTCATGACAGAAGCAAAAATCCTCAATCGCATCTGTGATCTCCAACTGATAAATGCTAAAAAATAATTCTTTTTACTTTAGAAAATTGCTACATCATTCAAGAAGACTGCGGAAACTTTCTTGATGCGTTAAAAAGTATACATTTGATTGATGCGACAGAAATCGCACTGTTGTACGTCAGACGCATTTAGAAAGCTTGTGGTAGTGTGAAAATTTCTTAAGATTGAGGCCAGGAAAAAATTCATTAGTTTTTTAAAAGGATTTTTTTAATTTAATTTTTCAAATTGCTTAAATAAAAAGGAAATCTAATTTATATTTTTATAAAAAAGCTTTTCTAATTTTTTATATGAATATATTTGTTTTTTCCATTCTTCTTAACATAAAAAAATTCTAAAATACAATGTGCACCAAAAAAATTTTACAGTGAAGTTGATGTTGAAAAAGAAAAAAAATCCTTAAATTTTATGAAAATGTTTTAGTTAATTTTCTGGTTTTTATTCCAATGAACATGAATAGTAAATACTGTGAAATACCGAAAAAGACCAGAAATTAGCAGCTTAAAAAGTTAGAAACCCTAAAAAGTTTTTTTTTAAAGTTAGAATCAGTTTTACATTTTAAAATAAGACTATAAAACTAATAAATGAAGGGATGAGAATGCTTAGAAAAAAAGAAAAATTTCAAAACTGAGAAAAGTAAAACTAACACTTCTAAAATCTAGATTATATTTTATATCATTTAGAAAATCTTTATAAGGAGATTTTATCTTTTTTCATATTCTGTTAAAGCTTTGTAAAGTTTTATTGTCTCAAAATTGACTACTATTAGATTTTTAAGCAAAAAAATACTGATTTTTCGTTGCTCTCGTCATTCTCTTTTTTATAAGCACAATGTTGTAACACTTTCCTCTGTACATGTTTTATATCATTATAACTATAGTGGTAATTCTTCTATCCATTTATTTCCTGTTTTCTTATTGAATGATTTCTCACATCTGTTCATGTACAGCCCGTTTCTTGTATTCTTACACAGTCTTTCTCCTACTCTTATAGCAGCAGCGTGTATCGTTTTCTCAAAAAGAAAATTTTAAAAAAAATAATTGCTTCCGATTCCTAAAGTATCATATTGTACTAAATTTATTTGTTATATCTATTTATACAGACATTATACAGCTTTAAAATACACCAAAAGTTTTTTAAAAAAACATACTTTTCAAACATATATAAAGATCATACTGATGTATAAAGAGTTAAAAATACTTTCACCTCCCTTTCTGAGTCATCTACAGTTATAATCCCTGTAGGAAAAATGGGCTCTTCAAAGACAAACGTCCTCTTGTCATTATCACTTCGTTGGTCACTCCTTGGCCCTTATCTTAGGTTAGTAACTATGGTAACGAAGGGAAAATGAAAAGAGAACGTTTGTCTTGAAAAGCCGATTTATCCTACAGGAAGTATAATGCTGTTTTTCTTCTCTGCCGCGCTACTTACTGTCTTCGAACAATTCCCAATCTCTTTTCCCAATCCTTAGCATGTTACGCCATCTATTGTCAATTTTCGCGAGCCCCATATCATTACATATTTCAGAATTAGGTATTATTACTTCAATGCTTCTCTTAGTAAAGCGTAACTGAAACTATTATAACCTTCTAATTATTATAAGCAAGAGACAAAAAACAGCATTAACTGAAGATGCCTCAGAAAGGGAGATGAAAATATTGTTAAATCTTTATACATCTATACGATATTTATATACGTTTGAAAATTATTTTTTTAAACTTTAGTCTAGGCTGTCTTTTTCTGTTTTTTAAAGCGGTATAATTTCAGGATAAATAGTCATAATGAATAAATCTAGTGATTGATATATGCCATTGTAGATGACTATATATACAAATTATCATATTGTATTTCTAAAGTTTATTTCAGTGTATCACGTTCACTTGGTATCCAACTTTTAACATGGATTCCATATATAAAACACGCAGTAAAACGTCTGTTCGCGAATATATTTAAATAATGTATTTTAAAATCTCTTAAAATCTTATAATGACGCCAATATAAAAAAGTACATAGTTTTAAGAAATACAAGTCTTCATTAAAGAAAATTTTCAATAATTAAAGAATATTTCAATATAATATGCTTATGAACAAAGATCTATACTGTCTTTCACTCTTTCTCTTCCCTTTATAAATAAATGATTGCGTTAAAAACGTTGTGACAAAGCTTTTCTTATTCACGTAGTACAGTATATTTTTACACAACTTTAGTAGGCAGTAGTGCCTACATAAGAGAGTTTAACGTAAACAAATCGTTTTATATTCTTTTAGAGAACTTACGAAAATCTCTAAGTCATTTATTCACAAATGTGTCATACCTTAATACTACTTTTATTATAACATGTACTTTTACTAAAATACTAAAAATAATTTTATTGTCTCCTGCTTTCTATTAAATGAAAAATGTAAAGAATGTTTCAATTATTTTTATAACTTTGTGTTTGCACTTACGCATTCATCTGAAACGAAAAAAATGTTAGTTTTATTTTAGTTATTTCTTCCATAAAGTTAATTAAAATTTTCACAGAACTAAAGAAAATGTAACTATACATTTACAAGTGTCTTCGACAATGAATCCCGTAAAGAATTCTTCTTTCGAGTTTCCTTTCAAACTTATATTCGGAATCAGCCCATTTATGGCTAGCGTCCCATTTTTTGGTACGCTTCGAATTTTAATATTTTTTTATAATTTTCTTCTTCTTTATAACATGAACATTGTATGAAATAATTATCTATAAATGACTTTATCTGTTACCGAATAATAACAGCATAAGATGGATATTTATTTGCTTAAATGAAGGCTTTTTTCGAAGCTTATAGATTTTTAATTTTTCAAAATGGCGAAATTTAAAAGTAAGTTTTTTTTAGTTTTTTTTTTTTACCAGAACCAAAGAAATAAGTCATACTCTCAGCTTGTAGACTTCTTTGAAATATGTATTTTTTTAAATTGTGAAATTATATGTTCAAGCCTATTTTGTATGCATTTTTACGACGTACAAAATATAGGGTGCTAGGCACGAATGGATACATATTTTTATTAGACATTTAGAGGACACTTGTTTATGTAAAGTCCATTTCAAGATGATTATGAAACAAATTGTTTTTAAGCCTCAAATATGATTATTCTTAGTTCATTGTTACTAATAATTATAATGCTATTAGTTCCGTAAAGAAATAAATATAACTTTTTAGTAGTTCATAAAATACTGATTATAGTATACAATATACAATTTAAAAGCTTATTTTATGTAAATTCAGACAAAACATATAATTATGCATATTATATCATTACAAATATTATGCATATTTGCATATTTAGTACGTTTACATTTTATTAAATAAATAAAAAAAAAATTAGCGTATTTTTTTAGTATTTTTCCAGTTCATTTTGCGACATTTTAAAATGATTTTACCAACAAATTTGGGAAAACAAAAATTCAGGCACAAATGGGTTAATATATATGAACGTAAAATATTCACGCAGCATGCTGTTTTTCTTCTCTGCCGCGCTACTTACTGTCTTCGAACAATTCCCAATCTCTTTTCCCAATCCTTAGCATGTTACGCCATCTATTGTCAATTTTCGCGAGCACCATATGATTACATTTTTCAGAATTAGGTATTGTTATTTCAAAGCTTCTCTTAGTAAAGCGTAACTGAAACTATTATAACCTTCTAATTATTATAAGCAAGAGACAAAAAACAGCATAAACTGAAGATGCCTCAGAAAGGGAGATGAAAATATTTTTAAATATTTATACATCTATACGATAATTATATATGTTTAAAAATTATTTTTTAAAACTTTAGTCTACACTGTCTTTTTCTGTTTTTTAAAGCGGTATAATTTCAGGATAAATAGTCATAACAAATAAATCTAGTGATTGATATATGCCATTGTAGATGACTACATATACAAATTATCATATTGTATTTCTAAAGTTTATTTCAGTGTATCACGTTCACTTGGTATCCAACTTTTAACATGGATTTCATATATAAAATACGCAGTAAAACGTCTATTCGCGAATATATTTAAATCATGTATTTTAAAATCTCTTGAAATCTTATAATGACGCCAATATAAATAAATACATAGTTTTAAGAAATACAAGTCTTCATTAAAGAAAATTTTCAATAATTAAAGAATATTTCAATATCATATGCTTATGAACAAAGATTTATACTCTCTTTCATTCTTTCTCTTCCCTTTATAAATAAATGATTGCGTTAAAAACGTTGTGACAAAGCTTTTCTTATTCACATAGTACAGTATATTTTTACACAACTTTAGTAGGCAGTAGTGCCTCCATAAAACAGTTTAAAGTAATCAAATCGTTTTATATTCTTTTAGAGAACTTACGAAAATCTCTAAGTCATTTATTCACAAATGTGTCATACCTTAATACTACTTTTATTATAACCTGTACTTTTACTAAAATACTAAAAATAATTTTATTGTCGCCTGCTTTCTATTAAATGAAAGATGTAAAGAATGTTTCAATTATTTTTATAACTTTATGTTTGCACTTATGCATTAATCTGAAACGAAAAAAAAAGTTAGTTTTATTTTAGTTATTTCTTCCATAAAGTTAATTAAAATTTTCACAGAACTAAAGAAAATGTAACTTTACATTTACAAGTGTCTTCGACAATGAATCCCGTAAAGAATTCTTCTTTCGAGTTTCCTTTCAAACTTATATTGGGAATCAGCCCATTTATGCCTAGCGCCCCATTTTTTGGGATGCTTCGAATTTTAATATTTTTTTATAATTTTCTTCTTCTTTATAACATGAACATTGTATGAAATAATTATCTATAAATGACGTTATCTGTTACCGAATGATAACAGCATAAGATGGATATTTATTTGCTTAAATGAAGGCTTTTTTCGAAGCTTATAGATTTTTAATTTTTCAAAATGGCGAAATGTAAAAGTAAGTTTTTTTGAGTTTTTTTTACCGGAACCAAAGAAATAAGTCATACTCTCAGCTTGTAGACTTCTTTGAAATATGTATTTTTTTAAATTGTGAAATTATATGTTCAAGCCTATTTTGTATGCATTTTTGCAACGTACAAAATATAGGGTGCTAGGCACGAATGGATACATATTTTTATTAGACATTTAGAGGACACTTGTTTATGTAAAGTCCATTTCAAGATGATTATGAAACAAATTGTTTTTAAGCCTCAAATATGATTATTCTCAGTTCATTGTTACTAATAATTATAATGCTATTAGTTCCGTAAAGAAATAAATATAACTTTTTAGTAGTTCATAAAATACTGATTATAGTATACAATATACAATTTAAAAGCTTATTTTATGTAAATTCAGACAAAACATATAATTATACATATTATATTATTACAAATATTATGCATATTTGCATATTTAGTACGTTTACATTTTATTAAATAAATAAAAACAAATTAGCGTATTTTTTTAGTATTTTTCCAGTTCATTTTGCGACATTTTAAAATGATTTTACCAACAAATTTGGGAAAACAAAAATTCAGGCACAAATGGGTTAATATATATGAACTTAAAATATTCACGCAGCATGCTGTTTTTCTTCTCTGCCGCGCTACTTACTGTCTTCGAACAATTCCCAATCTCTTTTCCCAATCCTTAGCATGTTACGCCATCTATTGTCAATTTTCGCGAGCACCATATCATTACATATTTCAGAATTAGGTATTGTTATTTCAATGCTTCTCTTAGTAAAGCGTAACTGAAACTATTATAACCTTCTAATTATTATAAGCAAGAGACAAAAAACAGCATAAACTGAAGATGCCTCAGAAAGGGAGATGAAAATATTTTTAAATATTTATACATCTATACGATATTTATATATGTTTAAAAATTATTTTTTAAAACTTTAGTCTACACTGTCTTTTTCTGTTTTTTAAAGCGGCATAATTTCAGAATAAATAATCATAACAAATAAATCTAGTGATTGATATATGCCATTGTAGATGACTACATATACAAATTATCATATTGTATTTCTAAAGTTTATTTCAGTGTATCACGTTCACTTGGTATCCAACTTTTAACATGGATTTCATATATAAAACACGCAGTAAAACGTCTATTCGCGAATATATTTAAATCATGTATTTTAAAATCTCTTGAAATCTTATAATGACGCCAATATAAATAAATACATAGTTTTAAGAAATACAAGTCTTCATTAAAGAAAATTTTCAATAATTAAAGAATATTTCAATATCATATGCTTATGAACAAAGATTTATACTCTCTTTCATTCTTTCTCTTCCCTTTATAAATAAATCATTGCGTTAAAAACGTTGTGACAAAGCTTTTCTTATTCACATAGTACAGTATATTTTTACACAACTTTATTAGGCAGTAGTGCCTCCATAAAACAGTTTAAAGTAATCAAATCGTTTTATATTCTTTTAGAGAACTTACGAAAATCTCTAAGTCATTTATTCACAAATGTGTCATACTTTAATACTACTTTTATTATAACCTGTACTTTTACTAAAATACTAAAAATAATTTTATTGTCGCCTGCTTTCTATTAAATGAAAGATGTAAAGAATGTTTCAATTATTTTTATAACTTTATGTTTGCACTTATGCATTAATCTGAAACGAAAAAAAAAAGTCAGTTTTATTTTAGTTATTTCTTCCATAAAGTTAATTAAAATTTTCACAGAACTAAAGAAAATGTAACTTTACATTTACAAGTGTCTTCGACAATGAATCCCGTAAAGAATTCTTCTTTCGAGTTTCCTTTCAAACTTATATTGGGAATCAGATCATTTATGCCTAGCGCCCCATTTTTTGGGACGCTTCGAATTTTAATATTTTTTTATAATTTTCTTCTTCTTTATAACATGAACATTGTATGAAATAATTATCTATAAATGACGTTATCTGTTACCGAATGATAACAGCATAAGATGGATATTTATTTGCTTAAATGAAGGCTTTTTTCGAAGCTTATAGATTTTTAATTTTTCAAAATGGCGAAATGTAAAAGTAAGTTTTTTTGAGTTTTTTTTACCGGAACCAAAGAAATAAGTCATACTCTCAGCTTGTAGACTTCTTTGAAATATGTATTTTTTTAAATTGTGAAATTATATGTTCAAGCCTAATTTGAATGCATTTTTGCAACGTACAAAATAGAGGGTGCTAGGCACGAATGGATACATATTTTTATTAGACATTTAGAGAACACTTGTTTATGTAAAGTCCATTTCAAGATGATTATGAAACAAATTGTTTTTAAGCCTCAAATATGATTATTCTCAGTTCATTGTTACTAATAATTATAATGCTATTAGTTCCGTAAAGAAATAAATATAACTTTTTAGTAGTTCATAAAATACTGATTATAGTATACAATATACAATTTAAAAGCTTATTTTATGTAAATTCAGACAAAACATATAATTATGCATATTATATTATTACAAATATTATGCATATTTGCATATTTAGTACGTTTACATTTTATTAAATAAATAAAAACAAATTAGCGTATTTTTTTAGTATTTTTCCAGTTCATTTTGCGACATTTTAAAATGATTTTACCAACAAATTTGGGAAAACAAAAATTCAGGCACAAACGGGTTAATATATATGAACGTAAAATATTCACGCAGCATGCTGTTTTTCTTCTCTGCCGCGCTACTTACTGTCTTCGAACAATTCCCAATCTCTTTTCCCAATCCTTAGCACGTTACGCCATCTATTGTCAATTTTCGCGAGCACCATATCATTACATATTTCAGAATTGGGTATTGTTATTTCAATGCTTCTCTTAGTAAAGCGTAACTGAAACTATTATAACCTTCTAATTATTATAAGCAAGAGACAAAAAACAGCATAAACTGAAGATGCCTCAGAAAGGGAGATGAAAATATGTTTAAATATTTATACATCTATACGATATTTATATATGTTTAAAAATTATTTTTTAAAACTTTAGTCTACACTGTCTTTTTCTGTTTTTTAAAGCGGCATAATTCCAGAATAAATAGTCATAACAAATAAATCTAGTGATTGATATATGCCATTGTAGATGACTACATATACAAATTATCATATTGTATTTCTAAAGTTTATTTCAGTGTATCACGTTCACTTGGTATCCAACTTTTAACATGGATTTCATATATAAAACACGCAGTAAAACGTCTATTCGCGAATATATTTAAATCATGTATTTTAAAATCTCTTGAAATCTTATAATGACGCCAATATAAATAAATACATAGTTTTAAGAAATACAAGTCTTCATTAAAGAAAATTTTCAATAATTAAAGAAAATATCAATATCATATGCTTATGAACAAAGATTTATACTCTCTTTCATTCTTTCTCTTCCCTTTATAAATAAATGATTGCGTTAAAAACGTTGTGACAAAGCTTTTCTTATTCACATAGTACAGTATATTTTTACACAACTTTAGTAGGCAGTAGTGCCTCCATAAAACAGTTTAAAGTAATCAAATCGTTTTATATTCTTTTAGAGAACTTACGAAAATCTCTAAGTCATCTATTCACAAATGTGTCATACCTTAATACTACTTTTATTATAACCTGTACTTTTACTAAAATACTAAAAATAATTTTATTGTCGCCTGCTTTCTATTAAATGAAAGATGTAAAGAATGTTTCAATTATTTTTATAACTTTATGTTTGCACTTATGCATTAATCTGAAACGAAAAAAAAAGTTAGTTTTATTTTAGTTATTTCTTCCATAAAGTTAATTAAAATTTTCACAGAACTAAAGAAAATGTAACTTTACATTTACAAGTGTCTTCGACAATGAATCCCGTAAAGAATTCTTCTTTCGAGTTTCCTTTCAAACTTATATTGGGAATCAGCTCATTTATGCCTAGCGCCCCATTTTTTGGGACGCTTCGAATTTTAATATTTTTTTATAATTTTCTTCTTCTTTATAACATGAACATTGTATGAAATAATTATCTATAAATGACGTTATCTGTTACCGAATGATAACAGCATAAGATGGATATTTATTTGCTTAAATGAAGGCTTTTTTCGAAGCTTATAGATTTTTTATTTTTCAAAATGGCGAAATGTAAAAGTAAGTTTTTTTGAGTTTTTTTTACCGGAACCAAAGAAATAAGTCATACTCTCAGCTTGTAGACTTCTTTGAAATATGTATTTTTTTAAATTGTGAAATTATATGTTCAAGCCTAATTTGAATGCATTTTTGCAACGTACAAAATAGAGGGTGCTAGGCACGAATGGATACATATTTTTATTAGACATTTAGAGAACACTTGTTTATGTAAAGTCCATTTCAAGATGATTATGAAACAAATTGTTTTTAAGCCTCAAATATGATTATTCTCAGTTCATTGTTACTAATAATTATAATGCTATTAGTTCCGTAAAGAAATAAATATAACTTTTTAGTAGTTCATAAAATACTGATTATAGTATACAATATACAATTTAAAAGCTTATTTTATGTAAATTCAGACAAAACATATAATTATACATATTATATTATTACAAATATTATGCATATTTGCATATTTAGTACGTTTACATTTTATTAAATAAATAAAAACAAATTAGCGTATTTTTTTAGTATTTTTCCAGTTCATTTTGCGACATTTTAAAATGATTTTACCAACAAATTTGGGAAAACAAAAATTCAGGCACAAATGGGTTAATATATATGAACTTAAAATATTCACGCAGCATGCTGTTTTTCTTCTCTGCCGCGCTACTTACTGTCTTCGAACAATTCCCAATCTCTTTTCCCAATCCTTAGCATGTTACGCCATCTATTGTCAATTTTCGCGAGCACCATATCATTACATATTTCAGAATTAGGTATTGTTATTTCAATGCTTCTCTTAGTAAAGCGTAACTGAAACTATTATAACCTTCTAATTATTATAAGCAAGAGACAAAAAACAGCATAAACTGAAGATGCCTCAGAAAGGGAGATGAAAATATTTTTAAATATTTATACATCTATACGATATTTATATATGTTTAAAAATTATTTTTTAAAACTTTAGTCTACACTGTCTTTTTCTGTTTTTTAAAGCGGCATAATTTCAGAATAAATAATCATAACAAATAAATCTAGTGATTGATATATGCCATTGTAGATGACTACATATACAAATTATCATATTGTATTTCTAAAGTTTATTTCAGTGTATCACGTTCACTTGGTATCCAACTTTTAACATGGATTTCATATATAAAACACGCAGTAAAACGTCTATTCGCGAATATATTTAAATCATGTATTTTAAAATCTCTTGAAATCTTATAATGACGCCAATATAAATAAATACATAGTTTTAAGAAATACAAGTCTTCATTAAAGAAAATTTTCAATAATTAAAGAATATTTCAATATCATATGCTTATAAACAAAGATTTATACTCTCTTTCATTCTTTCTCTTCCCTTTATAAATAAATCATTGCGTTAAAAACGTTGTGACAAAGCTTTTCTTATTCACATAGTACAGTATATTTTTACACAACTTTATTAGGCAGTAGTGCCTCCATAAAACAGTTTAAAGTAATCAAATCGTTTTATATTCTTTTAGAGAACTTACGAAAATCTCTAAGTCATTTATTCACAAATGTGTCATACTTTAATACTACTTTTATTATAACCTGTACTTTTACTAAAATACTAAAAATAATTTTATTGTCGCCTGCTTTCTATTAAATGAAAGATGTAAAGAATGTTTCAATTATTTTTATAACTTTATGTTTGCACTTATGCATTAATCTGAAACGAAAAAAAAAAGTCAGTTTTATTTTAGTTATTTCTTCCATAAAGTTAATTAAAATTTTCACAGAACTAAAGAAAATGTAACTTTACATTTACAAGTGTCTTCGACAATGAATCCCGTAAAGAATTCTTCTTTCGAGTTTCCTTTCAAACTTATATTGGGAATCAGCTCATTTATGCCTAGCGCCCCATTTTTTGGGACGCTTCGAATTTTAATATTTTTTTATAATTTTCTTCTTCTTTATAACATGAACATTGTATGAAATAATTATCTATAAATGACGTTATCTGTTACCGAATGATAACAGCATAAGATGGATATTTATTTGCTTAAATGAAGGCTTTTTTCGAAGCTTATAGATTTTTAATTTTTCAAAATGGCGAAATGTAAAAGTAAGTTTTTTTGAGTTTTTTTTACCGGAACCAAAGAAATAAGTCATACTCTCAGCTTGTAGACTTCTTTGAAATATGTATTTTTTTAAATTGTGAAATTATATGTTCAAGCCTAATTTGAATGCATTTTTGCAACGTACAAAATAGAGGGTGCTAGGCACGAATGGATACATATTTTTATTAGACATTTAGAGAACACTTGTTTATGTAAAGTCCATTTCAAGATGATTATGAAACAAATTGTTTTTAAGCCTCAAATATGATTATTCTCAGTTCATTGTTACTAATAATTATAATGCTATTAGTTCCGTAAAGAAATAAATATAACTTTTTAGTAGTTCATAAAATACTGATTATAGTATACAATATACAATTTAAAAGCTTATTTTATGTAAATTCAGACAAAACATATAATTATGCATATTATATTATTACAAATATTATGCATATTTGCATATTTAGTACGTTTACATTTTATTAAATAAATAAAAACAAATTAGCGTATTTTTTTAGTATTTTTCCAGTTCATTTTGCGACATTTTAAAATGATTTTACCAACAAATTTGGGAAAACAAAAATTCAGGCACAAACGGGTTAATATATATGAACGTAAAATATTCACGCAGCATGCTGTTTTTCTTCTCTGCCGCGCTACTTACTGTCTTCGAACAATTCCCAATCTCTTTTCCCAATCCTTAGCATGTTACGCCATCTATTGTCAATTTTCGCGAGCACCATATCATTACATATTTCAGAATTGGGTATTGTTATTTCAATGCTTCTCTTAGTAAAGCGTAACTGAAACTATTATAACCTTCTAATTATTATAAGCAAGAGACAAAAAACAGCATAAACTGAAGATGCCTCAGAAAGGGAGATGAAAATATGTTTAAATATTTATACATCTATACGATATTTATATATGTTTAAAAATTATTTTTTAAAACTTTAGTCTACACTGTCTTTTTCTGTTTTTTAAAGCGGCATAATTCCAGAATAAATAGTCATAACAAATAAATCTAGTGATTGATATATGCCATTGTAGATGACTACATATACAAATTATCATATTGTATTTCTAAAGTTTATTTCAGTGTATCACGTTCACTTGGTATCCAACTTTTAACATGGATTTCATATATAAAACACGCAGTAAAACGTCTATTCGCGAATATATTTAAATCATGTATTTTAAAATCTCTTGAAATCTTATAATGACGCCAATATAAATAAATACATAGTTTTAAGAAATACAAGTCTTCATTAAAGAAAATTTTCAATAATTAAAGAAAATATCAATATCATATGCTTATGAACAAAGATCTATACTCTCTTTCATTCTTTCTCTTCCCTTTATAAATAAATGATTGCGTTAAAAACGTTGTGACAAAGCTTTTCTTATTCACATAGTACAGTATATTTTTACACAACTTTAGTAGGCAGTAGTGCCTCCATAAAACAGTTTAAAGTAATCAAATCGTTTTATATTCTTTTAGAGAACTTACGAAAATCTCTAAGTCATCTATTCACAAATGTGTCATACCTTAATACTGCTTTTATTATAACCTGTACTTTTACTAAAATACTAAAAATAATTTTATTGTCGCCTGCTTTCTATTAAATGAAAGATGTAAAGAATGTTTCAATTATTTTTATAACTTTATGTTTGCACTTATGCATTAATCTGAAACGAAAAAAAAAGTTAGTTTTATTTTAGTTATTTCTTCCATAAAGTTAATTAAAATTTTCACAGAACTAAAGAAAATGTAACTTTACATTTACAAGTGTCTTCGACAATGAATCCCGTAAAGAATTCTTCTTTCGAGTTTCCTTTCAAACTTATATTGGGAATCAGCTCATTTATGCCTAGCGCCCCATTTTTTGGGACGCTTCGAATTTTAATATTTTTTTATAATTTTCTTCTTCTTTATAACATGAACATTGTATGAAATAATTATCTATAAATGACGTTATCTGTTACCGAATGATAACAGCATAAGATGGATATTTATTTGCTTAAATGAAGGCTTTTTTCGAAGCTTATAGATTTTTTATTTTTCAAAATGGCGAAATGTAAAAGTAAGTTTTTTTGAGTTTTTTTTACCGGAACCAAAGAAATAAGTCATACTCTCAGCTTGTAGACTTCTTTGAAATATGTATTTTTTTAAATTGTGAAATTATATGTTCAAGCCTAATTTGAATGCATTTTTGCAACGTACAAAATAGAGGGTGCTAGGCACGAATGGATACATATTTTTATTAGACATTTAGAGAACACTTGTTTATGTAAAGTCCATTTCAAGATGATTATGAAACAAATTGTTTTTAAGCCTCAAATATGATTATTCTTAGTTCATTGTTACTAATAATTATAATGCTATTAGTTCGTAAAGAAATAAATATAGCTTTTTAGTAGTTCATAAAATACTGATTATAGTATACAATATACAATTTAAAAGCTTATTTTATATAAATTCAGACAAAACATATAATTATGCATATTATACTATTACAAATATTATGCATATTTGCATATTTAGTACGTTTACATTTTATTAAATAAATACAAAAAATTTTTAGCGTAATTTTTTTAGTATTTTTCGAGTTCATTTTGCGACATTTTAAAATGATTTTACCAACAAATTTGGGAAAACAAAAATTCAGGCACAAATGGGTTAATATATATGAACGTAAAATATTCACGCAGCATTATTTCAAAATTATTATGATTTTAAAAAATATGCAATCAGAGAAAGTATATATGTATAGCTGAAATATATAAAATAGCCTTTCCTACTAATTTGAAAGAATATTGTAAGTGAATTATTCAGATTTGTATTAAAGAAAATCAATGTATTTTTGCACATTTCCATTAAATAAAGAAAAGAAAGAACGTCAAATATATTCAATGACTTTTTCCACATGAATCTATTATGAATAATCAAATATACATTTACTAATTGAATTCTTATGGAAATAGTTAATAAAGCTTTGATGCAAACGGCGTACATAATTTTGGAGATTAGTTTTCTGGACTATATACTTTTTTATTATCAAAATAACTTACACTTTTATACATCCTTATAAGTTAACCTACGGTGTTATTGATCATTTCGATTTCTACTTCAATGAAAATAATCGTTTTGGTGCGGCAAAAAATATAATGGAAGTTATTGGATATTGATATAATAAACATGAACATATAATTTTTCATTTTGGTGAAAAGGACTTTTTTCCCTTAAGTTTTTTTTTTTCGTCATATAAATAGAAAGCTGGATTTAATTAAACTTTTAACGTGTTTTCTTACTTAAACAAGAAAGAAAAATAATGCATGAAGCATAAAATAAGAAACACTTTCCAACACTTCCAGAATACTTTATCGAAACTTTTCTGTTTAATATGGGAAATAAGATGTAAACATTTCAGAAAACTCATAACACATTTAAAGACCAGATTTCAGCATTTACTATCAATAGTCGAAAAAAAACTTTAATTCCTTTGTGCAGCCCTGTATTTGATCTATAGATTTATCTATATTCTTCATAGTATGATAAAATTTATGCTAAAATTTATCCAGTAATAAAACACATAATGTGTTAAAAATTCACTTTCACGAATTACTAGCAATACAACATCCTAGAATTCTTTTGTATATCCCTGTATATTGCCTACAGATCTTTTTACACGTTTCATACTAAGATCAAATTTAATTCAGGCTCAAACACGCTTTACACGATTGAAATTACATTTCCAGAAATTATCCTCCTATATGGCCTTGTATCCAGTTCTTTGCATGGCACTGTATATCATTTTATTGATATTCTACAAATATCTCTTAGTATACTAAATTTAATTCAGTTTAAAAATGCATAACTCAATTAAAAACCACATTTAGACAATTCACTCTCATACTCAGTAATCCTCATACCCAACTCGCGGGCCGCTTGCAACCCTCAGTCCATTTTCCACGCTCTCAAGAATAGCATAAATTTTAACGTTTTTGAAAGGAAATCGAACTGAAATCGAAAGATGAAATTTGAAAATTTGCTTACTATTTCTGTAATGGCGCGGTAGCCTGCAATGATGAAATTGGAGCATTACTGGGAACACTTGGAAAAATAGATCATCAAAATGCAAATTTTACACTTTTGCATCCGATGAAAGCACAGATGTTACCGACACAGACCAAGTAGCAATTTTTATCCGTGGTGTTGATTAATCTTTTAATGTAACAGAAGAATTAGCAGCGCTATATCCACCCAAAGGAACTACAAAATCACGAGATGTTTTACCCGACTGAAAAGAAGGGTTATGTATTTCACGCGTATCTGTGTATGTGGATTTCTTTATACCCTAGAAAGATCGGAACGGCGGGATGGATTTTAATGAATGTAAAATACAAAACGGCGGTAGAGACGAAAAAAAAAAATTTACGCACCCTATTGAGTGGCATATCATTGGATAGGTCTTTTAAAATGAAGACGATGTTTCATTGACTATTTTACAGTCAGAAGCTCCGTTAAAATATTATACAACCTGGAAGTTGTGTATGTATTGTGGATTTCTAGCTTTACTGCAACTCTAACCATCATAGACATCTATAGACCTCATCAAAACAATGTTTATAGATAGGAACTAACAATTAAACACAACTTAAAAGTCACCAATACAAGTAAATAAAAAATAGGTAAGTAATATAAACAAGTAAGATAAAAAAAATATTTTAAGCCAATTCCTACTTAGGTCAATAAGAGACTTTTTTTTCTTCCGTTCTTCTTTCCTCCGGAGTGGCGCTTAAAATGCCTTGATCAAGAAGAGGGCTCTCTCGATTATTGAAAATTAATTAATTTAATTTAATTAATGAATTAATATTTGAAACAAAACTGGATTAACATCCAGTGTTATCCACTACAAGTTTAAAAAATTTATTTGAGCTTGATTGGATGAATAATAAGTATTTTATTAACGATTGAAAATTTGAACAAGATATATATAGCGAGAGTGTGAGCTAATAGTAGGAATTGAAAAAAAAATAGTTTCACATTGATGAGAAATAATTAATTAGTTCGCTTTTTACGCAGTCTGGTTTTTTGATTTTTAAAATTTAATTGTTTATTAGATATAGTTCAGTCAAGCTTTAATCGATTTGCACTGAAATTCTGTAATTTTTTTTTTTTTTTTTTTTTTTTTTGGTGTATTACAACGTATGGAGTACCAGCAATGGTTGGGAAACACAACTATTGCTGGTTGGTCAAATTAATTAAAGATGAAGCTTGCAAAGAAACTCGAAGATTGCCGTACGAAAGCCTCTCACGGATCTACTGGTTGTTTCCCTAATATTATATTTTATTTTGAATTAATCCGCAGTTGATATGCAGGGTGATTCAAAAAAGTTTACAAGATGACATGGAAAATCAGGCATATAGCAAGGATAATAAATCGAATAGGGTCACTAACCACATATTTAGTCACAAATACAGGGTGTTTCATCCTAACTGAACCCTGGCTTACGGTAATGCTTTCGAGAAAAATAAAAACATTGCAATGTAAATGCAACGATATGTACCTTGGTTTGTGTGAAATGTGATAACATCACGGAAAGGTCTGGAAAAACATATTGCTCAAGCAATCGATGATACCGTATGAATTCATAATCACAGTCCAAAATGTGGGGCGTCAAGTGCATACTGCTGACGCAAATCTCTACCATTTTTGTTTGGTGTTATCACATTAACAACTAGTTGGATGTGCCAATCCCAAAACTTTCTTCTATCTTATACATCTTAATATTTCAAAAACTAATTACACATGTTAATACTTCAATATTATTAGTTCAAAGCTATACCAACATTGATTTTCATCTTAAATTTCTGCTTCAGTCAATTAAACGGACTAAAAACGAGTTAATCATATGATGATATTTGTTAAAATTAATAGTTTTTCCTTATTCTGTTGTTATCAGATGTTTGTGAATAGCCGGCTTAACAAGAAGTGAGTTCCCGCCTTTGCATGAGCCGCCGATGGACAATAGAACTACGAAAAATCAAGAAAAGTATACAAAAGTCGCTATCACAGAGTCCATTTACCGCGCAATATTTCCAAATTCAAGGAGGACCTATTGGCCAAAGACAAAAACATGAACAAAAAATTTGGTTCAATAGTATGCATAATTTTATACACTTTTCGATTGTACAATTAAAAAAAATGGTACAGACATCGTAATTATAGCGCCCCTTCCAGCGGAATTTTTCCAAATTCAGGGAGGACCTTCATGCCATGACCAAAAAGAAACACAAAAAATTTGGCTCAATTCTCTACATAACTTCATACACTTTTCGATGGTACAATATTCAAAATGGCGCAAAAATCGCTATTACAGCGCGCCCTACCGGCGAATTTTTCCAAATTCAGAGTGAACCTGCTTGCTATAGCCAAAAACTTAAAATAAAAATTTGGTGCAATTCTATGCATAACTTCATACACTTTTTGATGGTACAATATTCAAAATCGCACAAAAAACGCTATTACAGCACCCCTACCGGCGATTTTTTTCCAAATTCAGGGAGGACCTGCTTGCCATAGCCAAAAACTTAAATTAAAAATTTCGTTCGATTCTATGCATAACGTCACACACTTTTCGGTGGTACAATATTCAAAATCGCACAAAAATCGCTGTTACAGCGCCCCCTACCGGCGAATTTTTTCCAAATTCAAGGAGGACCTACTTGCCATATCCAAAAACTTAAAATAAAAATTTGGTTCAATTCTATGCATAACTTCATACACTTTTGGATGGTACAATATTCAAAATCGCACAAAAATTGCTATTACAGCGCCCCTTACCGGCAAATTTTTTCCAAATTCAGGGAGGATCTGCTTGCCATAGCCAAAAACTTAAAATAAAAATTTGGTGCAATTCTATGCATAACTTCATACACTTTTTGATGGTACAATGGCGACAGACACACGGACAGACAGACATTTTCTATAAACACGTTTTTTTGAATCTCTGACCCCTAAAACGTGTAAATCCGTCGAAAACCGGAAGTCGAAAAAAATTTCGATTACAATACTTTCTTCTATTGAAGATAGAAGAAAATAACAAAGGTGAGAATGTCTTTTAAATGTTTTATTATAATATACTTCAGTTTTCTGGAAGTTATTACCGTCAACCTAAATTGAATTAGGATGAAACACCATGTATCTGTGACTAAATAAGTGGTTTGCGACCCTATGTTCCTATGGGATTTTTCATCCTTGTTGTATGCCTGATTTGTCATGTGATTTTGTAAACTTTTTTTTTTTTTTTTTTGTCACACTGTACATATTTTTTTAGATAAGCCGGAAACCTTAAAAATGAGTAGTTAATTAATTCTGAGGGTGGCCCGCTTCTGGATCACTATTTTTTAAACTGTACCAATAGTAAACATGGGACTCACTACAGGAGCATATGCCAAATTTTACTTCAATGTTTAATTTATTTAAATTAAATATTTTGCGGGTTCTAAGCCTTTGTATATAATTTATTAACCATTTGGAAAAATGGTTATTGTCCTCGTCAGGGTAGGAAATCAAAAGTATATCTGAAGCTTTTTATTGGTTTAATCCGCATTTTATTCGTTTTCTGATTGGTCTATACAGTAATATGTATTTCCCTTTACTTTCAACAGAGATGGATACTTCTGTTGCCACTATGACAAAAAAAGTAATAAAAACTACAAAAAAAATTAATAACTCAGAAACAAATTGAGATACAGCTTTCAAACAAATTGCATTTAAAAATACATTTTTTTCTCTATACGACGGTGTAAAAAGTAATATTGTGGAATGTTTAGAAGTTTAAGAATGAAATTTCATTTAAAATGGGTCGTCAGATTTCCAAGAAATCTGAGTTTCAGGTGGATAATACGTACGAGTCGCAGGCAATTTTTGTCGCTTGCAGTTTTTACGTGTAGTAAAACTATTAATGTTTAATTCATGGCGTAATGTATGATCAATTCCGTGCGATTTTTTATGTCTTAAATTTTAGTCTTTGAAAAAATCATTTTCCAAATGGTCCTTGTAATTTGTTAAATTGCTTTTTTTTTATTTAGTTTTTTGTTCATAAGAACCAATAGTGGGTCAGGTACCGACTATTTATGCCCAAATTTCTGGAGCAGTGAAAGTGCAACTTAACCAGGCTATCAGACATGCGATTATTAAAAGAAGAAGCTAATGGCTGAAATAGTTTATACTTCAAAGTTGTTTGATTAGTCGATTGGTTACACTTTTATATAGTTTTAAATTAACTGGCTATATTTATTAAAGTATTAGTTTTTTGCTGCAATAAAACATTTATTTTGTCATTAAAATTTAGAGTTTAGAGTTTTTTTAGGCCGGCACGTTTATCGGTCTCCCCAACATGCCCCATATCTATATATACACCTTTTAAAATTTTTATAAAAACACAGCCAAAAGAACTGAGAACTTTCTGTAAATTTACACAGCTTCTCCATTAAATGCATTCAATTGAGTTTATGAGTCATCATTTTACAGGCATTTTCATTTTCTTGTATCAATTTCCCAGTACGAATTTCCATGTCTGTATTAAAGATATTTTTATCTTTGTTATAACTTGTAGTTCAAAATACACACTTTTTAAATTCTTTAACAGTTTTATTAGAAATATTGAAGAAAAAAACTTGGTTTTAAATTGTTTTATTAAAAGTTAGAATATTTTAGAAAAAGAAAATTCGTCTCTGTGGAGTTAGTGGGGATTTTTACCGACAATCACTTCGCATTTGTTTCATTCACCATGTGCATAAAACCTGGTAATATTAAAAATAAAAGTATTTTCTCACTGAATCACAAAAGATATCTTTTGCTCCTACGACACACTCAGTAACGAGTTCGTTTCCATCACAGGGACACTGGATCAAATCCCGGGCCGGATAGAAAAAATATTGTAAAAGTTAAATGGATCATAAGTTCGCACGAAAATACTAATTCTTCGAAGTTCAAAAATTTACTAAATTACAAAAATAAATTAAATGATTATTGTTATAAATAAATAAATTTACAGAATCTACTTTAAATTTACCGAAGAATTTCTCTGTTATTTAACAGAATCTCTGTTTTTCTAATCTCTCTAGGCTCCCACCAGTGACCGAGAGGTTCTGCTCTCAAAGCTGGTAGACGGTTCGAACCCAATCGCGCCCGTTGGCCTAATCGTTCGAAGTTTTCCGTGGTTTTCTTTGAACCGTGGATTTCCTTGCGTAAATACGGGTTAGGTTCCCTTAGAAAGACCTCCACGGAGGACACACACACACCCCTCGGGCACGTATCCCTCGTGCAGATATTTGGCCGTCATAAACAATAACAACTAAACTCTCTAAATTTACATAAGACTAAGATAATGAATTACCGGTATATTCTCTGCAATTTCACGGAAAATTTTTTAATAGTGTACATAATACTGGATTGGGAGGCTTGTACATAACAAGCAATATAATTTTTTTTTAAGTCAATTCCTACTTAAGTCATCAAAGAAAAATTTAATATAATCCTTTAAGCTAGTATTAGTTTTTGTTGCATTAAAATATCTCAATTTGTTGATTTTCTATAAGCAAATAAACCCTATTGGTTTACAAGGGAAGTCTATGAGAATTTGACGAAATACTAGAGATATCTCCAAGTTGGCGTCACATTTGGCGACTCATGTTGGTCGCCAAATTTGGCAATAAATTTGGCGGTATTTGGCGACAGAACAGGGTCTCCCCTACGGTAACCCCCTTATAGCTATGGAGTTGCATTAAATTCTGTTCAATAACTAACCATTTTTTCTCCCATATAAAACTAAAATTAATTAATTAATAATTAAATTAATGAATTAATATTTGAAAAAACTATATTAACATCAAGTATCATCTACTACAAGTTTTAAAAAATGTATTTGAACTTGAGTGGATGAATAATAAGTATTTTATTAACGATTGAAAATTTGAACAAGATATATATAAGGAGATTGTGAACTAATAGTACGAATTGAAAAAGGAAAGCTTCCAAATACAAAATCTGAAAATTGTACGCCTTGAAGAATCATTGCTTTGGAATATTTCACTAATCCTTACTTTAGAAAAATAATAAATATTTTGATTTCCTTCAAAATACATTTTTACATACTATGTCGTATTATCAAACACGGTAAATCTTTATCTTCTAAAAATACTTTAATAAATGAGATTTTATATGAAATTTTATTACATCATAATAAGATTATGCGGTAACAAATGTTCAATAAACCAGAGAAAAATGCATTTAATCTTATTTTCAGGAAATATACTTCTGAATAATTAGCCAAGTTATGCATTAAGAAAGTAAATTACTTTGAGGCATTAGGATATATCTTATTTTGTACTTCAACCAACGTGCAGTTTTATTTACTGTTTTTTTTTTCTAGTTTATGGCCGAACTAAATTAAACATGTTTCTTAACAATAAGCAACGACAAAGCAAAATAATTTAACTAAATGCACAACACAAATTAATTAGCTATTTTAATTGTAGAAATTTGTTGTTTGAAGAAATAAAAGAATATACAATTTAATGAAATTATTTTATCAAAAGAGCTTATTCAAAGAATGTTCAACAATTTCGTTTCCATACTGAGTAAATGAAACATCTATGTAAAAACAATGCATATTTTAGATTTCTTCCGGAAAATAAAATTTTTATCGAAAGATACTTTTAAACAGGACTAACTATCTTTCACAAAAGGCAGTGGCGTAAGTTAATTTAATGTTTTTCAGACGGAAATAAATCATTTCTTTATTCTTATTGGGATTTATTTTGCTTCAAAGAATTTTTTTTTTAAGTTATAATGTTTTATTTTAATATTTTTCATTAATTATACTTTAAAGCAATAACCCTTTCATCTATTATGATTCTTTATGAATTATGAACATATACAAAGCGTTTAAAAAACGATTGTACAAAATTTAACAGATGGTAGAGCACATTACAACTTTTTTTCTGTCCATAGAGAAATATTGAACTCTACGATACTAGTCCATTAAGAATTATGGTCGGCAATGGCCAATTTTGCCCTCTTGATAATGGGCCCTGAAATTCTGTATATTATACTTCCCGATCAGGTGATCAGCCTAACGCGGAACTTCCAGTATTTAGTTCTTAAGCAAGTTTGGTACTCATTTTATCGATTCAGAAGGGGTGAAAAGTTGACTATGAAGAAATACATAAATAATAACTGCATCATCTTTTATTGGTGTTTTAGTCGAATTATTTTTTACATTTGTTGTTGTTGTTGGTTAATGCCTTGTTTTTTGCTTCGTGAACTCGATTTCTTTTAGTTATAATAATATCTATCTATTTATATAAAATCCAAGTCTCTTTCCAAGTCATGCCTTGGCGAAATAGAGAAAACTTCCCTGGTGAAGAAGGTAACTTGGCAACATATATTCTCGCAATGTATTTCCACATTTTAAAATGCATTATCTTCATTCTATCACTGCGGAACAGGCGAGAAAAAACTATTCATATTTTTGCACATTGTGTTGTACATATATCTTTCTATCTCATTTTCCGTCATTTTTGACGGGCTATCTTTCTAGTCTATATATATAAAAGCCGTTTTCTGTATGTATGTCCTTTATACAAATATTCAATTTTTGACCGATTTGCACGAAACTTCATGTACATACGGTTTAGAACGTGGAAAAGATCACTGTCTACTTTAAAAAATCATCAGACAACTATTTATCTCTTTTTTCTACCACTTTCCATAATTTAACATTATAGAAATATCTCCTTTTTTAAATTTATAATTGAATCGTTTCTTTCCTGTTGCCACACATCTAAAAAACTGCTCAATATTTTAAAAAAATGATAACTCGAGTACTTTGTTTTATAAGCCAATAAAAATTCAGATTGTCTCAGTATATTTTTGCTGTTTTCGAAATTGACGTCATTCAAAGAAGAAAATGCACATTTTTCATATATATGTGTAAAAACTTTAACTAAGCATGTGTTAAAATGACGTAGTTCCTTAACTGAATGATTCTGAACTTAAAAAATCTATTTTAATGAAGTCGTTTCAATATCAAGAAATCAATTTACGAAAAAGATAATAATAAAAAAATCGTTCGCTAGCTATGACATTACTTTCTACTAATGTTTTTTTCTGAGGGGAATCTCTTGATCTTCTGAAATTAATTCTTATATTATTAGCATCCATAAAGTGAAAGCATTATTTTTAAGCCACGTGAACTAAAATTTCAGTAAATTCAAAATCATTTGGGGCTATTTATTTCATTTTTCTGCCTATTGTTAGGGAAATCGTATTTTTCTGTCACTCTTGCTGAAGAAAACAAGCATTCTGTTTTTTAAGAGCTGAAATACTTTACTGTAATTATGTCAAAATAATCTATTTTTCTGAAATACAAACGGTTGCTACGTTTTATTTCCTATTTTGTTGGCATACTATATCATTAATTACCCCCATTTAACTGTTTCAATACCTTAAATGCAATGAGAGCATTCTGTGATTTATATTTTTACAATTACATAAAATACGATTTTTTTACGATTTATATTAACTAGAAAATGAAATTTAGCAAATGTTTCTAAGAGTTAGGACCTTCTCTTTTAAAAGAAAGCTTCCAGATTAGACATCAGGACTGGAAGCTTATGGAATTTGATGTCATTTTCAAGTTAGTCGCTGTAGATTTAGTTTTCATGAATGAAAGTTTTCGCTTAAAAATAATCAGACAATCCACCCTGAAATATCCGTGGTTAAAGATGGCTATATAATGCTGTTCACAGCGCAGAAAAAATATCACTTTTAACTTAAAACACTAAAAGCTTTTTACATTTACTATATATCTTAGAATGCCCAAAAAGTAAGCCAAAAAGAATTTTCGGTACTTTAATATTAATAAGTTGTAAATCGTGATTTTTTCTTTTTTTTACTATTTATAGTGACCTTTATTAATCTGAAATTTTGAAAATTCGATTTAATTTGTTTTATTTATTTATTTATTTTTGTAAATTTTAATTTCGTTTGACGATTTAGTTATGGAATATTGCACGAAAAAAAATGTTGAATTATTTACATTGTAAGAGCAATCGGATTCATCTTTTGTAATTGGGTTGCACGCATATTTATAAAATATTCATGCTTAAAAACTACTTTACAATGCATATAAAATCAGTATACTGAAGTACAATTTCAGACAAATATCATTGAAGCTACTTTTTGTTTTCATTCGACGTTGGAAAATTATAATGTGCTATGTTTAGAGGTAAAACAAATTACAGTTAAAGCAAAATTTATTGGTGAGGTCATTGCCACCATAAATATGGTACCAGCGTTACTCATATCAGTCTTTTCCTTATAATACTGAGTTAAGTGCAAACGGGTTCATCTATCGTAATTTAATTGCACACAAATTTTAAAACATCCATGTCTGAAAAATACCTTAAAATCCATTAAAAATCAGAACCATGAGATACGATTTTCAAACAAATTTCATTTAAGAGTACTTTTTTCTATTCGACAACGTAAAAAATAAAATTAGATAATTTTTAGAAATTAAGAAAAAATCCAGTAAAAGCACAATTTATAGATTAGGCCACTGTCAGCATCAGTATGATTTCAGCATTACTAACTGGCATGTTTTTGCTTTAAAATTTAAGATGGCATGCTAACGAGAATTTCACAAAACTGTTAATATTAAACTGTAACCAAAACTGCTACGCCATTTGGTTAATATTTTTTTTCCCTTTAAAATAATATATAATTCAATTACACCCGCCAAAGTAAACGCGAATTCTGATGCTTAAAGTTGAGGGATTTTACTACGGTTGCGAAGTCGTAACGTCATATTTTCTTATTATATGTTTCACCTTTTACTGACGAAAATGCACAAAGTTCCATTATTGTGATTGCCATATTATTTCATTTTACTTTATTTTACCTGAAAGGCCCCCATAATTAACACGGGCAAAGCCGGGTAATTCTGCTAGTTTATTATAAACTAGCGAACTTACCCGGCGTTGCCCGGGTACGTCAAAAAAAGAGCAGGAATTGCGAAAAAGTTCTGGAAATCACAAAAGATATCGCGAGAAATTTTTAAATCGCTGCACAAATTTCGAAAAGAGAAAAATATATATATATATTGTGTTCGAAGATTGCAAGTTGATTCCTTTAACTAATGTGGAAAAATAGTAGCAAATCACTAAAGTACACTAAAAACCACATACAAAATTCCCGAAATTCGAAAATTGCTATACGAAGTCCGAATAAACTGTATTGAAATGAGGGCAGGATGTACTTTAGGTCAAAAATGGAATGTCAAAAAATTGCAGCAGATAGTGAAGAAACGTAAAAATCGAATTAAAAATCTCAAAAAGTTCAAAAATCACGAAAGTCAAAATTTACTATAACTGGATAAAAGTTTCAAATCTAATTCTTTCGACCTGCGGGTTCTCTTAAAATTTATGTTTGGGAAAACATGGTAAGCATTGTTTGATGTTACTTTTATTCATAATTTAATTTACTTGGATTACCTTAAATACAATTAATATAATCCCTTAAGTTAATATTAGTTTTTGTTGCATTAAAATATCTCAGTTTGTTGATTTTCTCTAAGCAAGTAATCCTTTATGTTTTACAATGGAAGTCTATGGGAATTTGGTGAAATATTAAAGATATCGCCAAGTTGGCGTCACTTTTGGTGACTAAATTTGGTCGCTAAATTTGGCGATATATAGCCAAGTTGGCGACAAACTTGTCGGTATTTGGCGACAGAACTGTGTCCCCCATACGGTAACACCCTTATAGATATGAAGATGCATTAACTGCTGTTCAATAATCGCATAAAAAAAATCGCTAAAACTTCAAAAATCGATGTACGAATTCCGAATAATTTTTTTTTGAAAAGAGAACAAAATTTACTATATTGGGTTAAAAAAAAAAAAGAAACCGTATTCTTTTCACTAATGTGGAAAAATCGCCTCGAAACTTAAAAAAGTGCTAAAAATCGGATAAAAAATTAAATTAAAAAAATCTAATCAAAAAATCGAAAATCGGGCTTCGAGGTGCAAAACTTCATATATAGACGTAACTTTCCCCCGAAATTTTGTAGCTCTACGTGCAGCGGTCTCTTCAGAACACCGTCGACACACTCACTCACACACAAACTTCTTTCCTTATTATTATAGATTCTTAAAGTATTGGTCCATCATGCACTTTTGGAATTTATTGATCTATAAGCACTGTATAACGAAATTACCAACCAATTGCACAAAGGTTCACCATAATGCGATTTATATTTTCTTTTCTTTTAATGAAAAGAAAATCTTCAAAAACATACACTGGAAAAATAATTTCTAAAATATTTAATACTAGCTAACTTGCCCGGCGTTGCCCGGGTACATAAAAAAAACTGCATGAATCGCGAAAAACCTCTGAAAATCACAATAAGATATTGCGAAAAATTTTTAAATCGCTGCACAAATTTCGAAAAGGGAAAGATAAATTATATATTGTGCTCGAAGATTGAAAGTTGATTCAACTTCTATCAACGTCTTTCACTAATGTGGAAAATTGGTAGAAAATCGCTAAAATACACTAAAAATCACATACAAAATACCCGAAAAATTCGAAAATTGTTATACGAAATCCGAATAAACTTTATTGAAATGAAGGTAGAAATTACTTTAGTATTATAGGTCAAAAATGGAATGTCAAAAAATTGCAGCAGATCGCAAAGAAACATAAATATCGAATTAAAGATCACCTGATGACGTAACAAGAATGTGTAAAGTGTTTAATGTCAAGTAAATTTGACATTTATGATCACCCATTATTGGCATTTAATCTTATAATTTGGCGATATTTTTTTTTTTTTGGTCTACGGGATAATCAGGTAGAACCACAAATTATTTCTGTTCGTATTTAAAGGTAGATAAATAGCTCTTCTTTATATAAATAAATAAAATAAATATTTAAAAAAAAAATGCTTATATATATATATGAAAAATAAATAGTTTGCCAGTAAATATACGTAAAATTCACTTCACTCGCAAAGGCCATTTTCTCTAACTCACCAAAGCCCATATGTAAACTAGTCGGATGTACCAATCCCAAAACTTTCTTCTATCTCATACATGTTAATACTTCAAAATTCGCTATCACACTGCCAAAATTAAATGGCAATCTATGCATCTCATGAGGATTCTAAAGATATGAAATTCCGTGCATTAGTTCTTGAGATATGACTATCGCTGAAATCGTCTAAATCCAGCAAAATGCTGCCTAGCAGCGCCATCTATTAGATGATTTATACCAAATCCTAATCAGCAACAATTTATGTCAGCGTCTGACTGAATCTGAAGTTTGGAGAAAATCCGTGCATTAGTTTTTGAGATAGAGCTATAGCGAAAATCGCGAAAATTCCTGCATAGCAGCGCCACCTATTGGGAGATTAACACCAAAACCTGATTAACAACAACTTGTGTCAACATTCAACTAAATCTGAAGTTAGATGAAAATTCGTCCATTAGTTCTATAGATAGAGCTATTGAGGCAATCGTGAAAAAGGCAGCACAGAAGCGCCACCTGCTGGGCGATTTACACCACCACATAATCAGTAGCAAGTCATATCAAGGACTAACTGAATCGGAAGTTTGATGAAAATCCGTGCGTTAGTTCTTAAGATAGAGCTATTGGGGAAATCGTGTAAATCCTACAAAATTCATCATAACAGCGCCACCTGTTGGGCAATTTACACCAAAACGTAATCAGCATCAATGCATATCAAGGACTAACTAAATCTGAAGTTTTATCAAAATCCGTGCATTAGTTCTTGAGATAGAGGTATTGCGAAAATCGTGAAAAATGCAGCATAGCAGCGCCACCTGTTGAGCGATTTACACCAAAAACTAATCAGCATCAATTTGTATTAGGGACTCACTGAATATGAATTTTTATTAAATTCCGTGCATTAGTTCTTGAGATAGAGCGCCCACAAAATTTGTGTCACATACACACAGACAGACAGACAGACTGACTCACAGAGTCACAGACAGACATTTTGTAAAAACATGTTTTTTGGAATCTCTGACCCCTAAAACGTGTAAATCCGTCGAAAACCGGAATTCGAAAATTTTCATGAATCCAATACTTTCTTCTTGTAAAGATAGAAGAAAGTAAAAATATACCTAATACTCTTCAATCTGTTGCCTGATACTAAGTAATCATAATAATGTAAATAACTATTAGGCATAGATACGTACCGGGTTTGGCGCGATTTTTTTTCACGCCAATTTGGTGAAAACATCGTTTTTGAATACCAGTTACACATATATTTTTAAATTATTTTCTATTATTTTAAAAGGAAATAGCAATAAATAATAAAAAGTTTAATTAATGTCTATAGAACAAAACAGTTTACATAACTGTAAAAAAGAAAATAAAAGTAAATAAACAACTTATTAATAAATAAACAACAATAGCCGAGTTACCATGTCAGGCAAAATAACGCCATTTTGGAGCCCATTTTGTACCATGGAGCGTATATGACACCTGTGCCAACAAAACTTTCAATAATATAGTAAATATGTCATTTGGTGGTGGCTTGATTATCGAAGATTATAAAATATGTGTGTCTATGGCACATTTTTACATTAAAATTTAAATATTTGACTACATAGTTATAATTTTAACTCCTTCTTATATAATTTACATTTGAATATAAAGATTTACTCCGAAATGTTCTCCTATACTTAAAAAAAATCCCTGCCGGCTCGGGCCTACAGGCGGAGGTAGATTTCGAAGTTAAGTACTAAATTCACCAACAAAACTTAAATCAAGATTAAAGATAAACCCAGTTCCTTCGCTAAGAATGAGCTCTAGGGAGCTAAACATTTTGTGAAAATTTTAATATACGCACACGCATGTATATATGGAATAGGTTTAAAAATGGCTGAATCAAATTCAGAGAACCTCAAAGTGTTAAAATATGTTAATATTTCCATACTTGGGTTTTTATCATGTTTTAGTACGTTTCTTCAAACTCAATGACGTTACATATTCACCTGCTGTGGTCCATTATATTTTCAATATGACGCAATATTTTGTTGTTTTTTATAATTTGTCAAACTATTTATTTCATTTTGAATTTTCATGCAGAAATCTTGCTCTAGAAAACTTATGACGCAATATTCAATTTGTTTTCAATTCGTCAAACTATAAATGTCTAAATTTATTATTTAATGAAATTATTTAATGAAATAATTTCATTTTGAATTTTCATGCAGAAATCTTGCTCTAGAAAACTTATGACGTAATATTCAATTTGTTTTCAATTCGTCAAACTATTTATTTCATGTATATATGTATGTGTGTTTATTATTATATTTCGTAGATCGATGTAATAGTAAAATCTATTCATCGTTGTCCGGTCATCCAAGGCTGTTGTAAATGGCTGGTGACTTCCCCAACATGGTTTATTAGTGAGAAATTGCAGACTCAGGCATCGGCCGGAGTAGCTCAGTGGTTAGAGCGACTGCCTGGAATGGTCCCGGGTTCGATTCCTGGCTCTGGCTAATTTTTCACTTCAGTTGGGTTTATTGTATTTATTGTATGTATGTCTGTAAAATATTTATATATACCTTTAACTGATGAATGCAGGCGTTATTTATGTGTGAATGTGTATTTTAATGTATATTGTAGTATGTGTGTTTATTATTATTTATTTCATTTTGAATTTTCATGCAGAAATCTTGCTCTAGAAAACTTATGACGTAATATTCAATTTGTTTTCAATTCGTCAAACTGTTTATCTAATTTAATTTTTCACGTGAAAACACTGCATTAGAAAAGCAATTGTTGTGGTGAGAATTTTATTGCTTTTTTTATTGTTGGCAACAGCTATAACGAAAAATATTTATTTTTTCCTGCCATTGTTGTGTAAAAGCTGGTTTTATCAGAATCATGTTAAGACGGTATTAGGTAGATTTCGTAAGAAATACTACCTATTGCAGTCGTTACCATGGTGCGACTTTTGAAAAATTCCTTCATAACTTTTCATTATATGACCCCAGGAACCCAAAACCACCGCCACCTAAAAAGTTTATATATATATATATATATATATATATATATATATGTATGTATGTATGTATGTATGTACTAAATTTTGTCCGCACGATAAAAGTCGCAATTATGCACGGATCGTCTTCAAACTCGCCAACAACTTTAAGATAGTTAATATCTCGGCGGGGATTGAAAAAGGGCAAAATCGGCCCAAGGTAATGGAAATGGGGAGGGCTCAAAATTTTGAATACCGTCTTAACATGATTTTGATAAAACCAGCTCTTATAGAACAGTGACAGGAAAAAATAAATATTTTTCGTTATAGTAGTTGCCAACAATTAAAAAAAAAAGCAGTAAAATTCTCACCACAACAATTGCTTTTCTATTGCAAGATTTCACGTGAAAAAATAAACAGTTTCACGAATTGAAAACAAATTGAATATTACGTCATAAGTTTTCTAGAGCTTTTTTTTGTTAATTTCCGCATGAAAACTCAAAATGAAATAAATAGTTTGACGAATTAAAAAAAATAATAAATATTGCGTCATATTGGAAATATAATGGACTTCAGCAAGTGAATATGTAACGTCATATGAGCTTGAAGAAACTTATTAAAACATGATAAAAACCCGACTATAGAAATATTAACATATTTTAACACTTTGAGGTTCTCTGAATTTGCTTTAGCCCTTTTTTAACCTATTCCATATACATGCGTGTTTGTATTCGTGTATATTAGAATTTTCACAAAATGTTTATCTCCCTTAGAACTCATTCTTAGTGAAGGAACTGGGTTTATCTCTAATCTTGATTTAAGTTTTGTTGGTGAATTTAGTACTTAACTTTGAAATCTACCTCCGCCTGTAGGCCCGAGCCGGCAGGGATTTTTTCAAAATTTTAAACCTTCCCCATTCCCATTCCCTTGGACCGATTTAGCTCATTTTCAATCACCCCCGAGAAATTAGCTATCTTAAAGTTGTTGGCGAGTTTGAAGACGTTCCGTGCATAATTGCGACTTTTATCGTGCGGACAAAATTTAGTACATACATACATACATACATATATATATATATATATATATATATATATATATATAAACTTTTTAGGTGGGGGTGGTTTTGGGTTCCTGGGGTCATGTAATGAAAAGTTATGAAGGAATTTTTCAAAAGTCGCACCATGCTAACGACTGCAATAGGTAGTATTTCTTACGAAATCTACCTAAAAAATTATTGCGACCTTCGCCTGGCTTATTTCACGCTTCTGCCCTTGTGGCTTAAAATTGCATTGTTTGGCGACCAAGGTAATAATTAATTAGCATGTAACTCACAAATAAAGCCTTTCTCCTGTAAGACATACGATGGGAAAATTACATAAAAATGATAATTAAATTGAATAAAAAAATAAAGAAGGACTAAAAGACTGTTACTTAAATTTTATTTCTTCAACTTTTTTCAGGGACATTTTTATTAACCTGGCGAAGCGAAAAATCGCGAAATAATGTATCAATTGCTTCTTTCATACTAATTTATTTTTTAAGTTTTATAAACATACCTTTCATATTTAAATTAAATATTTTCATTTTATAAATTTTATCTCGCATTAAAAAGGTTTTTGATTCTTTTTTTTAATTAAACAAATAACAGTTATTTTCTTTTAATTTGCGAGTTGTTTACATTATTTTCTAACGGATATAGCCATTTCAATTCATTTATCAACTATAATTTTCACCAAAATGACCACTGGCAACCCTTTCGTCGAAAATATCAATAAAATACAATAATCTAAGCATTGTATCATGTTACTTTTATTCACAATTTAATTTACTTGGATTCCCTTAAATATAATTAATATAATCCCTTAAGTTAATATTAGTTTTTGTTACATTAAAATATTTCAATTTGTTCATTTTCTGTAAGCAAGTAATCCATATTGGTTTACAATGGAAGTCTATGGGAATTTGGCGAAATATTAGAGATATCGCCAAGTTGGCGTCACTTTTGGCGACTCATTTTGGTCGCCAAATTTGGCGATATACCGCCAAATTGGCGATAAACTTGGCGGCGTTTGGCGACAGAACTGTGTCCCTCTACGGTAACCTCCTTATTAAATGCATTAAATGCTGTTCAATAATTGCATAAAAAATTCGCTAAAAATTCAAAAATCGCTGCACGAATTCCGAATAAACTTTTTTGAAAAGAGAACAAAATTTACTACATTGGGTTAAAAGAAAGAAATCATATTCTTCTCACTTATATGGAAAAATCGCCTCGAAGCATAAAAAAACGCTAAAAATCGCATAAAAAATTAAATTTAAAAAAATCTAATCAAAAAATCGAAAATTGGGCTTCGAGGTACAAAACTTCATATATAGACGTACCTTTTCTCCAAATTTTGTAGCTCTACGTGCAGTGGCCTCTTCAGAACACCGTCGACACACTCACTCACTCACTCACTCACTCACACACAAACTTCTTTCTTTATTATTATAGAGATAGATAGATTTGAAATTTCATGCTCATCTGGGTTAGATTGGCACATCCGTTCTCATCTTCTGCTTGTTGTGAGAAGACGGTGCTGTTATTTATGATTTTTTAGTGGCTTTTTCTACGTAGTATTCTGCCATGCCTATTTAAGTTCGTTAGAATAAAGTCGAGCGTGCTGCGTTTATATCTTTTGTGTCGTGATTGTGTCGTGAAGTTTTTAGCTTGTCATCCGAGGGCGGCAGCCAATTAGTAGTTAATACACTGATGAACATTGTAAATGAAACTATCAACCCTAATTTTTGCAACCAATTTCTCAACGTTTCTTTTCATTTTGATGATAAGACCAAACAGCTGTTAGCTGATTTTTTCCCCTATGTCGACGATTACATCCAATCAGTCAGAAGTAAGGAAGGTTATCCACAATCGAATGAAGATCAAACGGAGGTAATCAGTAGTTGCCTTGTGGCTTTTCTTTTGCTTAGAGAGCCTAATAATGTAACTATTTTGTTAAACTCAACTATCTTTTACCTCTCTTTAAACTCAACTATCTTTTACCTCTCTTTAAACTCAACTATCTGTTCATTGTTTTTCTAAATTTAAAAAAAATCATCTAATGCCATTCTATCTGAAGTTAACCTAAATGATTTTACTGTTGTTACTAAAGAAGTTAAACGCAAAAATAATGAGGAGAACTTAGCCATTCCCCTTAACAATAAATTCAAAAATCTCGTCATTGATGCTAATGAAAATGAAAGTGTCATTCTAAAAAATATCTGCAACCAAAATCGAAAAAGTAAAAAAGAAGCGATGTAGAGATGGACCTCAGCTATCCAATGCAAAAGAAAATATTAACGCAAACAAGATATTAGAAAATAACCTCCCGATAGGTTTAGAATTAGCTCGCGAGTGTCTTTGCCTGCAGGGACAGGAGCCTTAAATTGCATTCCTAAGGCAACAAAGCGAAGTTTTCAATCCCAATTTTAAGTTGCAGAAATGTCCTGATGCAAAACAAATTCGCCAGATTTTCGAGAAATTTCAGTGGACAAATCTAGCTCCTTCTTCTGCAAACATTTGTAAAATAGGCGCTCAAGCTCTGAAAAATGTTATTCTAAATTTACTATGATTAATTTTTTTCCTGCAAATTATTTTTACATATAGCTCTTTAGTCATAGGGGCATTATGGCTACCACTGCGATATGTATGTGTATTGCATTAGACATGCGTATCGCTACCACTAGAACAGTGAAATAATATTGTTGCATGTTTTGAGTTATGCGAATAATGATGCCCTTCATTAGGTGTCACAATCTAAGGTGAGGTCTTGTTCACTGAAAGGTTGAACAAGCCTGCTGAAGATGATTGATGAAGATGGATTCGATACTGCCTGCATATGGTTCACAGATGAGGTATATTTGCACCTCTTTGCTTTTGTGAACAGATAAAACTGGCGAATTTGGTGTGTCAAAAACCCTAATTTGTATCAAAAACGACTACTACTTCCCCAAAAGTGACCATTTGGGCTACAGTATATTCCTCGCGATAATCTATTGCTACTGAACGGTACATTGTGATTTTGAACTATTTATCGCCACACTACAAGCGTTGGAGGATCGAATACGCACTTGATGGTTAATGTAACCATACCGCATCCCAGCGGTTTTTGTCTTTCTTCTGGAATGCTTCAAGAATAGAGTCATTGCTTTCAATTATTCCACATTTACTGGAACGGGCATGGATTAGCCTCTATATTCACCTGATCTTACCTCCTGGTACTATTTTTGTGGGCCCATTGAAGGACGCTATTTTTCGGAACAATCTTGCTGCACTGGACGAGCTTGAAAGTTGATCTGTGAAGCATGTGCGTCCATTTCCGTTGGCATACTACAGAGAGTAACATAAATTTTCATCATTCATTTGCGCCATCTTTGAGCTGCAAAAAGTGCACATTTTGAATAAATTTAGTGTGATTGCAGTGATTGTTCAAAAAGGAAGAGTTTATAGCTTATTTCTCGGTCTCCGTATTGCGACTATAGCGTACAGAGCCACCATTTATAATGAATTTTGAAACTTCTGTATCAGATTTTCACGGCTTTAAAAAATAAACATAACATTGGTTTCATTCTTCTGTCGATCTCCGTATCCGGATTATTTAGTTTTAAAATCAGGAAATCCTTTATAGGGCACCCCTATAAGCAGTGAATGTAAATAAAGAGAAAGAGTTCTAATGCTCTGTTTCGGGTACTCAAGAAAAGTTTGCCCATATATGCATGTAAGAAAGTTCCATTTAAATATAATAAAAATAGAAAACACAAGAATAATTCATTTGTTGACGATGTTATGAGGTAAATAGTCGCCGATAATAGGCTTTATTTTCTTCTAAACAAATAAATACTTTCACGTTTGCTGCTTAAGAAAATTTTTCTTAACCTTCTCTTTTCATTAATCATAAATCATATTAAGATGTAATGAATCTTTAATAAATAGAAATATAATATTTATGAAAGAAAACTGAAGAGTAGTAAAACACAGTTTGGTAACTTATTAATGCAGATGCAGTTGATCTCGATTCCTCGGAATATATTTCTGTACTTTTAGCTTAAATCAAAGAAAGAAATCAGTTTTCTGGATATATCTTGTTTCATATTCTTTTATTTACAATTTCTTCTTACGTTTCCTTCGATTTATTAACAAATCTATAATGGGAAGTAGAAATGCTGCACGTCAGCTGTTAATCAACTTATTTAATTAAATTTATTTGATTTTCCCTGAAATCATATAATATTGCCAGAAACTGTGGTTTTCTAATGAATGAAATGCTACAGCATACGGTAAATCGTTGATTTGTAATTTTATACAAATATGTAAACGACTGAATAAAGAGTAGGTAGATACACACTGTACCTGTTAAGTTTTGGAAAGAACAAAGTTCTTATTACTTATAACAGGAAAAATATTTATATATATAATTTTAATTAATTTTTAATTAATTTTCAGCAGTAAAATTCGCCCAAAATTATGGAATATTAAATATGTGAATTATCACATTACTAACTAAACATAAAACTAACAGAGTGATAAATTTCCAGTCCTGGAATCGAACCCGACTCCTCGGAATAACACTTCAATGCCCTTCCATTTGAGCTACGAGGACAATGCCAACCCTGGCTTCTCTCACTCACACATGTCGGTAAGGCTGCAACCGCTGCACAAGATGGAAAAGCCTTCATGAGCACACAGCTCCGCGGCAAAACACGAAAAGCAAATAAAACCCAGCGTAGGTGAACACATACAATTATAATTTTAATTAATTTTTTTATTAATTTTCAGTAGTAAAATTACGCCCGAAATTATTGAATATTAAATACGTGAATTATCACCCTGCTAAGTACTTCACCGCGGGGTTGTATGCTCATGAAGACTTTTCCATATTCTGCTACGGCTGCAGTCTTACCGAAATACGCGAATGAGAGATTGCCTGTGTATTATCCTCGTAGCTCAAATAGTAGTGCATTGGAGCATTAACCCAGGGATCCGGGTTCGATCCCAGGCTTGGCCATTTTTCACACTTTTGGTTTTACGCTTAATTAGCAATGTGATAATTTACGTGTTTAATATTTTCGAAAATATTTTTATCTAAATACTAAGCACAGTAAAAAATTAATTAATTAATTTCATCCGAGATATTTTACGTCTTATTTTTCATAATGAGTAAAAAATTTCTCCCCAAAAAACTACCCAAAGCATATATGATTATGACTTAATGAAAAGTGTAACTATTTTGCGTATTACTTTATCTACCCTATCTATCTATCTATCTATATTATAAAGGACAAACATATCTGTGCGTAACGCATACGTCATTTTGCGAATGGCAACAGTTAGAAATTTGAAATAAAATTTTGGTTTAGCAATTTCCTCTACTGCAAATTTTTAAACTTCTAAACATCGCACATTTTAAATTTTTGCATCGTCGTATAAAGAAAAAAATGCTCTTTTAAGTGCAATTTGTTTGAAAGCTGTATCTCAATTTAATTTTGAGATATTAATTTTTTTGTAGTTATTAATACATTTTTTGTAATAGTGGCAACTGAAGAACTCCATTTCAATTGAAAGTCGTGGAGGGTTAAAAGTAAAGGGAAATAATCACGGAGGAAAGGAAATAATATATGTACCTTTTTGTTGCCATTTTCTCATAAAAACCGAAAAAATTTTTGAAATTAAAATGCGTGCTATGTCAACGATTTTTTAAATTTCTAAATATAGCACATTTTCAATTTTTAAACCGTCAAATAGAGAAAAAATTCTACTTTCAAATGCAATTTGTTTGAAAATTTTATTTTAATTGACTAAGTTATTAAGGTTTTTAAAATAACTAGCCGCCCGTGGCGACCATTTTGGTCTCCCTTAAATGTATGCTAGGCATTGTATCATGTTATCTATATTATAAAGGACAAACATATCTGTGCGTAACGCATACGTCATTTTGCGAATGGCAACAGTTTGAAATTTGAAATAAAATTTTGGTTTTGCAATTTCCTCTACTGCAAATTTTTAAACTTCTAAACATCGCACATTTTAAATTTTTCCATCGTCGTATAAAGAAAAAAATGCTCTTTTAAAAATGCAATTTGTTTGAAAGCTGTATCTCAATTTAATTTTGAGATGTTAATTTTTTTGTAGTTATTAATACATTTTTTGTAATTGTGGCAACTGAAGAACTCTATTTCAATTGAAAGTCGTGGAGGGTTAAAAGTAAAGGGAAATATTCACGGAGGAAAGAAAATAATATATGTACCTTTTTGTTGCCATTTTCTCATAAAAACCGAAAACAATTTCGAAATTAAAATGCGTGCTATGTCAACGATTTTTTAAATTTCTAAATATCGCACATTTTTAATTTTTAAACCGTCAAATAGAGAAAAAATTTTACTTTCAAATGCAATTTGTTTGAAAATTTTATTTTAATTGACTGAGTTATTAAGGTTTTTAAAATAACTATCCGCCCGTGGTGACCAGTTTGGTCTCCCTTAAATGTATGCTAGGCATTGTATCATGTTACTTTTATTCATAATTTAAGTTACTTGCTCAATCTTTCGCCAAATTGGGTTGGGTTGATTTTTGACGGCCAATTATCTACACGAGGGATATAGGCCCGGGGGGAGTGCCCTTCGTGGGGGTCTTTCTAAGGGAACCTAATCCGTATTAACGCATGGAAGATCCACGGCTCGAAGAAAACCACGAAAACTCCGAACGATTAGGCCGACGGGCGCGATTGGGATCGAACCCAGCACCTCCCGTCTACCAGCTTCGAGAGCAGAACCTCTCGGCCACTGGTGGGCCTCGCCAAATTGGAAGATTCTAATAGAGAAATCGAGAACTCGGGCACAGGTGATAAATCGCCAAACATTATACCCATATTCATGATTTTCACTTAAAAAAAATCTTTAAAAAAAGAAAAAGAAAAGAAAAAGAATAAATAATACCATAAACCCTTTAATTTCAACATCAAAGCATTGTTTTAATTTACCCCTCAAAAAATAAAAAAAACTGCTGGCGAGTTAAAAAAAAATGCTATTGGCGAGAATTGCGCCCAGGTAACATAAAAGTACCAACTCTTTGCGATCATTGCAACTTTTATTTAGTTTTATTCGAAAAAAATAATTTGATTAAATAGGTTGCCAGAAAATGCGTTGCCAAATTTCTTTTCTCGCCATGGACCTTTTTTCTATTTCGCCAAGTACCTATACTGAAAAAGTACCTTCATTTATTTATTTATTTATTGCATTTTAAATGGGATGAATAAAAGATGGCACAGGTGTCATATACGCACCACGTTGGCGCCATTTTTTTTCTGACGCCAATGTCATATACGCACCGGGGTTCTTAACTGGTGCCAAAGTGTCGTTATTTTGCTTGATATGGTAACCCGGATGTTTGTTTTTTTATTTATTAATAAATTGTTTATTTACTTTTATTTTATTTTTTAAAATTATATAAATTGTTTTGTTCTATAGTTATTAATTAAACTTTTTATTTAGTTACTGTTATTACATTTTATAAAATATAACACAATAACCAATGAGATGCGTTTCATTCGGACTTTGCCATTAAACAATTAACAAATAATCGCGATTTCTGTGCCATGTACGATAGCGTAATATATATAGATTTTCAAGCATAAATTATTTTTAAATTTATCTCTATCACGTGCAGCTCGATTACGAAAGGTTAATCCGCTTGCCCTTAAAACAATGTAAAAAGTTCAGCATTTGTTTCCGTCTAATGTTCCATAACAGAATTAAAACTTCCTCTATAGAAAATGAATAAAATAATGTAAATAAGAAACAAATTTAACAGACATATGATTGAACCACGCGCTAAAAGCCCCGAAATGATCAGAAAGACTACCGTAAGTCACAAAATCTTGGGTTAATAACTCCTGGCATGCGGTGACATATGAAATTATCGCTTTTAATAAATTTTAAAACTTTATATGATTGCATAATTGATATTTTTCATGTAAAAATTATTTTGATGTTAGTGGGCAATCTAAAATATATATTACACGTAAAAAAATAATTAGAGTTAAAAAAAAATGATTTTCATCTATAATCTGTAACCCGAGAAGCTCGGGTTCGATCCCCTAGTATATACGAAATCCTAATTAAACGAGTTTATGAAACGGATATATGAAACGAATTTATGAAACGGATATATAAATCGACTGATTAAACAACTGATTATGTTTCAAGCGATTTCTCCTAAAATATGGAATACTTTGATACTTTGCGATGAAATTAACACCAAAAATCAGCATCGATCCGCAGACCTCAAAACTGGTATCAGAATTTTAAAATTCGAATTAGTTTTCGAAATATTAATTTTTTTCTAATTTTATATACATTTTTCTAATGATGGCAACTCAAATTTTAATCAAACAGATATATTTTTTTTTTTCATATTTCAGAAAAGGTTGACATGGTAACCCGGCTATTGCTGTTTATTTGATAATAAATGTTTATTTACTTTTATTTCTTTTTATAAGTTGTATAAATTATTTTGTACTATAACTAGGGGGGTCGGCCCCCTACGAGCTACGCTCGCCAACCCCCGTCCAGACCCCGCAGACTCTAAATGCACGCTAATGTGATCCGCTTTGAAAAGTTTTCGAAAGATTGAATTATAATTAAAAAACAGTGGCGATCTCCCTATAAACGGATTTGTATTCATTTCTCTTTGATTGGAGAAATTTTAACGCCAAATCCGTTGCGGTACTATTTGATTATCCCGTAGACTAATTTCGCCAAATTATACAAATTGACATAATTTTTATTTTAAATAACGAAAGAACAAATAAATTAGTACAACATTAATAAAAATACAAACAAAACGTCGAAATAAAAATAACTTGATGACGTAGACACGTGTAACAACATTTCAAAATAAGCTAATATAAAAGGAATTAAGTAAACAGAATCTTTGTCTCCCGGTATTTTTACTTTCTTCTATCTTTACAAGAAGAAAGTATTGGTTTCATGAAAATTTTCGAATTCCAGTTTTCGACGGATTTACACGTTTTATGAGTCAGAGATTCCAAAAAACATGTTTTTACAAAATGTCTGTCTGTGAGTCTGTCTGTCTGTCTGTCTGTCTGTCTGTCCGTCTGTCTGTCTGTCCGTCCGTCTGTCTGTCTGTATGTGACACAAATTTTGTGGGCGCTCTATCTCAAGAACTAATGGACGAAATTTCACAAAACTTCATATTTAGTTAGACCTTGATATAAGCTGGAACTGATTAGTTTTTGATGAAAATCTCCCAACAGGTGGCGCTGCTATGCGGCATTTTTAACGATTTCTGCAATAGCTGTATCTCAAGAACTACTGCACGGATTTTCATAAAACTTCAGATTCAGTTAGTCCAGGATATAGTTTGGTGCTGATTACTTTTTTGTGAAAATCGCCCAACAGGTGGCGCTGGTATGCTGCATTGTTCATGATTATCGCAATAGCTCTAACTCAAGAAAAAATGCACGGATTTTCATCAAACTTCAGGTTCAGTTAGTCCCTGATATAAAATAGTGCTGCTTAATTTTTGGTGCAAATCGCCCAACAGGTGACGCTGCTGTGCTGCATTTTTCACGATTTCCACAAGAGGTGTATCTCAAGAACTATTGCACGGATTTTCATCAAACTTCAGATTTAGTTAGTCCTTGACATGAATTGATGTATAAATCAGTGCCGTTTAATTTTTAGTGTAAATCGCTCAACAGGTGGCACTTCTGTGCTGCATTTTTCACGATTTCCGCAAGAGCTGTATCTCAAGAACTATTGCACGGATTTTCATCAAACTTCAGATTTAGTTAGTCCTTGACATGAATTGATGTATTAATTAGTGCTGTTTAATTTTTGGTGTAAATTGCTCAACAGGTGGCGCTTTTATGCCGTATTTTTTGCGATTTCCACAATAGCTTTATCTCAAGAACTAATGCTTGGATTTTCAACAAACTTCAGATTCAGGTATACCTTGATATCGTTTAGTGCTGTTTACTTTTGGTGTAAATCGCTCAACAGGTGGCGCTGCTGTGCTACATTTTTTCAGAATTTCCGCTATAGCTCTATCTCAAGAACTAATGCGCGAATTTTCATCCAACTTCAAATTCAGATATACTTTGATATGAATTGGTGCTAAATCGTTATTTCTTGTACTATTTAAATGATTTAATTGACATGATTTATATAGAAGAAAGTTTTGTGATGGCCACAACATACTAGTTTAACAAAGCGAAAAGAAAGTTCTTTTAAATGAGACATTTTAAATTAATCGTTTTTAATCTGACGTAATTTTGACCAAACTATTCTTTCTCTTTTTAATATTCACGTGAAAATACTTGTGTTAGAAATTAAATATTATTTGCGCTTTCCTAAGAAAAATAGTTGAAAAGTATCCTCTCAAAATATCAAATAAATGTCTAGCGCAATTTGTAAATTTAAACTTTTGCAATATTATTTTGTGTTCATTTTATGTAATAACTGTAATGTGACGTAAATATGACGTAATTTCTCCTATTTAAGACTTCTAACGCATGTTAATAAATTTATTATTTTACAAATTCCTTTCTCTCTTAAAATTCACGTGTAATTATAGTTTTTATGACGTAATTTTTAATAAGTTCCTGCTTTTTGCACATAATTATTTAATTCTAATTCCAAATATTTTTTTCTGTTTATAATAGTCACGTGTAAATAAATTTTTAATTTATTACACGTATAAATACTTTTTTTTTAAGTAAACATTAATGTTTCCGCTGTTTATACAGTTGGCAACAGTTTAAATTAATATCCCTTTCTAAAATCTGTAAAAAATATCTCTCGAAATGCTGAAAATTTGAATTTGAAATAGATATAAAACCTCGAAAAATGAGTCAAATTAAAAAAATAAATCAATTCTGCACACCGGGAAATTATAACGTATAAAATGAACTAAAAATTATTAAATTCCGATGTATAGTTTTTCCTACTATAAAACTTTTTTAGTGGAACGATTTTGTCCAACTTTAGCATTAAATATCTCTTAAAATAATTCTTCGATTTGAAAACTGTCTGCATCAGCGTGTTTATCAAACATTTCTGTATAACACTACCGATTTTCATATTTTTGTATGCATTATTTTTCTTAATATTAACGAAGAAAGACCTCCGGTCACAAAAAATTCAAAACCGGCGCGGCGGCAGTGACAGCGGTAGTTACTTTTTTTAGAATAGAGAGATTATTAATTTTTTTGTTTTTGTTTTCCTTTAGAAAATAATAGAAAATCCCAACAAAAAGTTTTCGAGGGAAAAAAAAGCGCCAAGTTCTCCTTAATGTTTCGGCCAGAAAAAGTAGTGATATCTGAAGTTCGCACCAGTTAAAAGCCAAACATCCCAAATCTTTCATTGAAAATGGCTTCCTGCGACTTGGCCGTTAATGCCTTCTACTGCATTTCAAAATTAATGATTGGCAATTACGCATTTATGAATTATTTAAATATTAAAAGTAATATTAGAATGCAAAGAGGCAAATTCACATAAAGACATTATAAGTAAAAGATTTCTGATAACTACCATTCAGTTTCAACAAACTCCCCCAGGGGAATACCTTCTTTAGGTATTTACGGGTTTCGCGACCCCGGGTTCCCGAGCGATCTTTCTCCTTTCCTGTCTCCTTCTCTTTTTGGTTGTCTATCCTTTTTTCTTTGTTTCACACTTTTTAGTCTTCTCTTTTCAGTTTGTTATCCCTCTTTGTTCTTGTTCATGTTTGATTTTGTTACTGTTTTGTTGAAACTGTTCTTTGTTCTACTAACGTTGTTCTTGTTCTTTTGATAAAAAAAAATAAATAAATTTTAAAGGTTTTAAAAAAGACAAAAATACACCATGTTTCTAAGTTTTCTCTCACATTACTTTTTCTTTTTTTTTCTACAATAGTGGTTTTTTTTTTTTTTTTCACGTGAGACACTCTGGGTGTTGAGGTTTTTTAATCTCATCGCCTCGTTTCTACCTTTTTAGGCTGATCTCGAGTCCCAGAGTGCAGGGCATTTCCGAAATTCGGTTCCGTGATCGGAGGACGCCATACTTGTATGGTGGCTGTTAGGACCAACACCGGGAGACTGGTGCCTTTCGGCGAAAGGGGCTGTAGGTTGGACAGAGCTGTAAAGGCTTACCTACTGGCTTCCTGATTCCAAAGTGAAAGAACTAGAGATTAAGAAATGTTATCGAGTTTAATCCAATGTTCGAAAAACGTGGAAGTTTGTTGATATAGTTTTCACCCTTTTGAGACCTGCGCCTAAAGTAATGGTAAGAAGAAGGGTCGGTGACCAGGCCCGATGCCTGGCGTTTCAAAATGCTTTCTCTCAATATGGCTACAATATTAGGAATTAACCCATGTGATGTGGAGGCCCCACAATCCAATACAGAGAGTAATGGTGCAATGAGCTCTGGCTCAGAAATAAGTGCTAATCAACATAAAAAACAATCATGGGAAGAGATATGTGACGTTTTTACTTCCAATGAAGAATGTAAAAATGTCAACTTTAATACTAGTAAAGCTGAAGAAAGATTTTTTGTAGTGAAACGCACAGATGGAAGCTTTGACAAAACATCACCCTTTTTGATAAATAAATCTATCCTTGGATTGGTTGGTGAACCAAAAACAATAAAAAAACTCCGGACAGGTGAACTTTTAATCGAAGTAAGCAACAACCAACAAGCAGCAAACTTAAAAAATGTACTCACTTTGCAACCATCGCAGTCACTATATCACCTCATAGAACCTTAAACACATCTCGTGGGGTGATCTCAGAGTCTGATCTGTTGCATGTTTCAGAAGATGAAATAGTAAACAATTTAAAAGACCAAAACGTCATTGAAGCAAGAAGGATACAAATCCACCGTCGGGACGAACAAACATCTACTCAAATACAAATACCTACCAAACACATTATACTTACATTTAACACACCCAAACTACCAAAATATATAAAAGCCGGATATTTATCATGTTCCGTTAGACCGTACATACCAAACCCACTGCGTTGTTTTAATTGTCAACGCTTTGGGCAATCAAAAACCTCATGTCGAGGTAAGGCCACATGTGGTCGGTGCAGTGCAGATGGCCACGGCAGTGCGCAATGTAATGCTCCACCTTGTTGTGTCAACTGCAAAAAAGACCATCCATCTTATGCTAAATCTTGTGAAATGTGGAAAAAAGAAAAAGAAATACAGACCATACGCACAAAGGACAACATATCGTACCCTGAAGCCAGAAAAATTGTTGAATCAAGGACACCCAAAGTTGGTGTGTCATATGCTACTGCCTTGTCCAAAACTGTCCATAAAACTTATCAATCTATTGCAACTCAAACAGAACTCCCCACTAAATCTAATTGCCAACCTAATCAAAAAGATAACTACCTGTCTAATAATTCTGGTAAGACTAATAGATCAACACAATCTCCTCCTCCTAAGTCACCTAAATCTGATCCTCCTAAACCACCACAAAATGCCTCTTCAAAATCATCTCAATCTGTTATTTCTAAACTTCCACTCCATAAAAGAGGTTCTCAAAATACAACTAAAACACCATCTGTGAAACCAAGCCGTAAATCTGATGCCGAAAAATTTAACCTACCAACGATTAAAGCCAGTGTGTCATCTGAAAATTCAGCTAAAAAGAAAAAGAATAAAACATCCAAAAATGAAACTCAATCAAAACAAAATGATAAAATGGAGTATGATGATGCTCTAACTCTTCACCCAGAACCGGATGAAGAATTTAACGATGGAGATAGTATGACTATCTCCGAATAAAAATTCCGCAGGTAGTAAGAAAAATAAAATAAAATCTATCATGTCTAATATTATCTCTTGGAACTGCCGTGGTTATCACAATAAACATGACGAAATCCGTAATATTCTATCCGACCATCAACCTTTATGTTTAGCTCTGCAGGAAACCCATCTAAAACCCACTGACAAAGCAAAATTGCGTACCTATGCTACATACAGAATAGATTTTACAGGTAGTGATAGGGCCACTGGTGGAGTGGCTCTTTTCATCTCTCGCAATTTACCCCATACTCATATTAACCTAAACACAAACTTACAAGCCGTTGCAGTCCGTGTATATGTAAAACGTCTCATTACAATCTGCACTATTTATTTACCACCCCACCAAATAATTCAGTCAGTACTACTTGATGATGTCCTTCTCCAACTCCCCACTCCTTTCATCATTGTTGGGGATTTTAATGCTCATAGCCAACTGTGGGGGAATTCTGACACTAATCAACGTGGTGATATTATAGAGAAATTAATTTCCGACAATGGCTTATGCCTACTCAATAATGGTGATCATACTTATTTCCATGAACCAACCCGCACCTTTCATGCAATAGGTCTCACTATCTGCTCTGCATCTATCTATCCTTATTGAAACTTCTGGATCTCTAATGACCTACACGGCAGTGACCATTTTCCAACATTTATCTCACAGACTACTCCTCACAGGGATTCTAATAATTGCTTTAATCGCTATGTCTATGACAGAGCCAATTGGCTAACTTTTACAGACCTTGCTAAAATCACTAGCGATATGATAGAAGGTGATATTGACGATGCGCTTCATAATATCACCCATTGTATTATCAATGCTGCAGATATTAGCATTCCTAAATCACGTTCCACCCCAAAACACAGGAAACCATGGTGGAATGATGACTGTCAAAAGGCAAAAAAAAGTCAACAGAAGGCATGGGGCATCTTCCGGAGATATCCCAATAATGCTAATTATATTGCATACAAAAAAGCAAAAGCTGATGCTAGAAGAGTGCGCCGCAAAAGCCAACGTGAATCCTGGATGCAATACATCTCCACTATAAGCTGTAATACCTCAAGTAAAGTTCTTTGGAAAAAAGTGAAAAATTGTATGGGATTATATTCTGAAAACCACATCTCAATTTTAAAACACAATGGCCAAACCATAGCATCTCCAAAAAACATTGCTGAAACAATAGCAGATACCCTCGCATCCAATTCTAGCTCTGATTCTTACCCAGAATCTTTTTTATCATACAAAAGACAAATGGAAACTACCAACATCAATTTTAATTCATGCCACTCTTACGATTACAATCTTCCTTTCACTATTTCAGAACTCTTAAAATGTTTACAAAACAGTCATTTATCTGCTCCAGGTCACGATGGCATCACATATACCATGCTGAAACATCTCTGCAGGACTTCTCTAAATAACCTTCTTGCTTATTACAATAGAATCTGGATGGAACAAGCTTTTCCCAATGCCTGGTGTAAAGCCATAGTCATCCCTTTTCCTAAACCAGGAAAAGACTCAAGCGATCCAAATAATTACAGGCCAATCGCACTCTCTAGTTGCCTTTGCAAACTTTTAGAAAAAATGATTAATTGCCGTCTGGTCCATGTTTTAGAATCAAATAATTACCTTGCAGCTTTCCAAAGCGGATTTCGACGAGGTAGGTCCACTATTGATAACCTCATTCTCTTAGAATCTCATATACGGACTGCCTTTTTAAAGAGAAACGATCTGGTTGCAGTGTTTTTTGACATGCTGAAAGCATATGACAAGACATGGAGGTACGGTATTCTTCGCGATCTTTTTAACTTGGACTTTCGTGGTAACCTCCCGATTTTTATTAAGAACTTCCTGGCCATTCGTATTTTTCAAGTTCGAATTGGCGGGATCCTCTCCAGTTTTTATATACAAGAAGAGGGTGTTCCTCAGGGTAGTGTTCTGAGTGTCACCCTTTTTGCTATCAAGATAAATGGCATCCTTGACCAGTTGCCCCCATGTGTTCAGGGAACTCTCTATGTTGACGATTTTAAAATTTTATGTAAAGCACAGGATATGCGTTTTATTGAGAGACAATTACAGTTAGCTATCAACCGTATTATTCAATGGACAAATAAAAATGGTCTTATTATATCTCAGGACAAAACTTCTTGTGTACATTTCTGTAGACGTAGGGATCTGCATCCAGACCCTGAAATTTTTATTGGTTCTTATCAAATTTGTGTTGTTGACTGCGTCCGCTTTTTGGGTGTGTATTTTGACAAAAAACTTACTTTCTTACCACATATTTTGCAATTGCGGAAAAAATGTGAACAATCCCTTAATTTAATTAAGGTGCTTTCGAACACATTTTGGGGAGCAGACCGTGGTTCTCTCCTTAAAATTTATCGTTCTATAATCCGTTCCAAAATTGACTATGCCTGCCAAATCTATGGCTCGTCCTGCATTTCCACTCTTAAAAAACTTGACACTGTGCACCACAGCGCACTCCGTGTCTGCTCTGGTGCATTTCGTACATCGCCAGTTTTAAGTCTGTATGTTGACTGTAATGAACCAGCATTACATCATATTCGGGAAAAGCTTTCATTAGAATTGTACTATCGTATTCTTTCACATAATGATCATCCACTTCGTACAAATATTTTAATGCAGACAATGATATGCTTTATCAGCACCGGCCATCCTGCATACCATCATTTGGAGTCAGAGTGAGATATGCTATTAACAATAGCAATCTAAGCAATATTGAGGTGAGCCCATGCCCATTGCACAAGTTCCCTCCCTGGAAAACTCTTAATATTACCACCCTCCATCCTTTTAAAGATTATGACAAAAAGAACTTAGCACCTACTGTCTTTCAACAGTTATTTGCTGCACACCGCTCGGATTACAGTAACTATACAGATATTTATACTGATGGATCAAAGTGTAGAGATAATGTTGGTTGTGGTGTTTTCTTTGATAATACCACTTTCAGTTATCGGCTACACCCTTCTATTTCTGTGTTTACGGCCGAATTAATAGCAATTGAGAGAGCCATGTTGCACATTGCTGATCATCATAAGACTTTTTTCATCATTTATACTGACTCTAAAATCTCTATTGATTCATTAAAATCATTTAATAAGCACCCCTCTGTCTCAGCCATCTTGGATCTTTATAATAAACTGATAATACAGGGTTATAATATTTTATTTTGCTGGGTACCTGGGCACATGGGTATTCCTGGAAATGAAAAGGCTGATGAGGCAGCAAAACGTGCTCTGAATCCATTACAACATAAAATTCCATTCTCAGACGTTAAACTACTCATAAGACACTTTATTCATAATAATTGGCAAGAAAGTTGGGATTCAGAATGTAATAATAAACTGCACCACATCAAACCAACAATCACGACCTGGCCTTCGAGTTACCCAAGGAAAGCAGATGTTCTTCTTACCCGCCTGAGAATTGGACATTCAAGGATCACTCAAAAACATCTTTTACTTCGGGAGGATGCACCCATGTGTCCACATTGTCATTTTGATTACCTGACCATTCATCATATTTTAACTGACTGTCCGGGCCTACGGCACCTGTACAGAATTTACTTTAATTCATCATCACCAATCTTGACAAACCTCATTGGGGAAACACCGCATGGGGCACTCTTTACCTTTTTAAAACATGCTAGATTTTATTTTGAAATATGATTTTTATTGCTTTCATTGGTTACACGACCTTGTTTTCTGTTACACCTTTGTGACATCTGGATGGGAACCCCATCCAGGCTGCTCTTGCATTGAATTACTTTTAACTTTTTTACGCTACTATTTTTAATTAAAAATTTTACACTTCTACACGTTTCTGTCTACATCTGGATGGGATCTCATCCAGATTGTTTTTCTCATTTCTTTCTTTTACTTACATTGTGTTTTTTAGTCTCTTTTGGCGCAGCATGTCCCCTAAGGGATTTTGCGCCATAAAACCCCATACAACCAACCAGTTTCAACAAACATTAGTTTTGATTACAGATCATTTAGTCCACTTGTGGTTTAATTGCCATTTTGTACGGTCTAAAGCTAAAGTCATTAACGTAAAACCCAAGAAATAAAACAAAATTTACTTACTTCAAATCTCACAATATGTTACATTATATATTATTGTATAATATTGAAATCTTGTGTATTGACTAAAGAGATTTTTTTCGTTTGAACATTTATTATGATTTGTTTGTATACATTAAGAGGTATTCGATTTATAAACTGTTAAAAGCTGATACTAATTATGTTTTAGCAATTAGGGATATTATCTCCTGAATACAAGTATTTTGTTATTTTTAACTTCTAAGCATTTAAACAGACTGAAGTTGTTTAAATGCTTTTTTCAAATGTGTATTTTATTTCTGTACTCTGTGCCAGAAAATGCCTAAAATAATCAGAAAATGTAGTTGACATATAGCTCATTTGTACATATTTTAAAATTTGAAAAACTCTCTCGAAGGCATTAACGGCCAAGTCGCAGGAAGCCATTTTCAATGAAAGATTTGGGATGTTTGGCTTTTAACTTGTGCGAACTTCAGATATCACTACTTTTTCTGGCCGAAACATTAAGGAGAACTTGACGCTTTTTTTTTTCCCCGAAAACTTTTTGTTGGGATATCACTACTTTTTTTATGTTTTTTCAAGTTTGTTATTCTAAACTATATTAATATGAAAAAACTTAAATTTCGGTACTTTTATGTTAGCCGGGAGCAAATCTCCTCATTAGCCTTTTGTTTTTTCGCCAATAGCACTTTTCATTTTTCACATGTGTAAATTAGAAACAATGCTTTGATTTTCAAATAAAATATTTTGGTTTATGTTATTATTTCTTATTTATTTATTTAATTATTTCTATGTTAAATATTCTATTAAATAAAATGAGGGAAATGCATCTATTTTAAATGAGATGACTGAAAAGTACATATCCTTAAATGAAATGAATGTAATATGAACAATGGAGTTGGGAACAGTATTTGGCGATTTGCCACTTGTGCCCGGCTAACATAAAAATACCTAAATTTATTTTATTGAGCTTTACAAATTTATACTTTATTTCTTTTTATATTAAAGTACTAGCCGCCTCTAGCAAGCAGTATTTACATATTAATTCCATGTTAAACGTTGCATCATTTTACTGTTATTCATAATTTAATTTACTTGCCCATTCATTCGCAAAGTCGGAAGCTTTTGATAGAGAAATCAAGAACTCTTTACGATCATGGAAGCTCATCATATATTTTGTGTTGTTATGTATTTCATCTTTCGTGGCAAATATCTCTTAACTCACTTATGCATGTTTCTTTAGCAGTTACGATTCGTTCTCTAATGCGGAAATTTTTAATCCTATTAAGTAATCTTTTTAAACTGGGCTCACTGCCAATTGTTGTATTTTAACTGATACGACTGGGTACAAGTCAAATGGTTCTTATGAAATCCTTTGATAATATATGCATTTGCATTAAACCATATTGATGCTAATATCTTTTTGTTTCATGTTAACCTTTTCAATAGACTCGATTACGGAAGAATAGAAGGTCTACCGGCTCACTGCCATGATCCATTTGAAAATCTATCATTCCTCTCATCTGATCGTGTTGAAGAATTAGTCAATGTGCCATGGTTTTAAGATTTTAGCTAATTTCATTCGAAACCTGAAAACTAAAATGCGTGGAACCAGATTATAGAAGATTCATTCTAACTTACATATCGATTAACAGGTTACATATTATAGAATTATAATAATCATATGGAGAACTGGCAGTTTCAATGCTTTAATAGTTTCCGTAAATTCTCTTTATATGATACAGAAGTTTTAGCGGTGTAAAGATTAACAACATAGTCACAGTAAGTATAATAACAGTGCAATATAATAACAATAGCAGAGGTTTTGGGCAGTGACGAAACTATTAGCACTTTGAAAATATTAGTACGTTATATCATTTAACTATCCAGATGATATGCGGAAAAATTAAAATAGATGGCTCGCATTAATAATTAACTCATTGAAAAATAGCCACTAGCGTCAAATATTCGCCAAGCTTGGCGACATTTAGCAAAGTTTCGCGAAATTGGTAATATATCATGTCAATTCTCAAATTTGGCGACAAAAAATGTTTTGTTTATTCTGACGTCATAATGATGCATATGTATTATGTATTATACACATACCTATAATATGTATGATGCAAATGTATTACGTATTATATGCATATTCATAAGTTCATTAACATCACTAAAACGCATTTAAAGGAATAGTGTTCAATAAATAGTAGGGATAATTGCCAGATTGACCCGAGTGCTATTGAGATTAGAATTCCGACATTTATAATAGACCGGGAGGCGTCTGCACACACCATCACCTCATCGAGTTTACAGCTGAAATTTTAGGATTAGTTAAAACTAGATTAGCATATTTAAATGCAACTAGTCTGTTAAGTCATATCTTGGTAAAAACCACCTGAAGACCTAATTTTAGTGGTTAACTGATAGGTTTACTATTGTATTTTCCTGCATCCAAAAGTTTGGAAACATGTAGGAATGAGTGCAGGAAAACGCAATGGAAAATCCAACAATTAACCCGTAAAATCGGGTCTGTAGGTGGTTTCCACAAGGATATGACTTGGCAGACCAGTTACATTTCAATAGGCTAATCGATATTTAACTAATCCTAAAATTTCAACCGTCAACTCGGTGAAATGATGATCTGTGCAGACGCCTCCCGGTCTTTAATAAAATTTGTTTTAAGGAAATAAAAGATAGAAAGATGGACAGATAAACTGAAAGATTTGCCTTATTAAGATTTTTGTAAAAGCATATAAAAATTCATTCAGCTTGAAATCATGTAACACTTTTATAACTCAGGCTAATTTTCTGTAATCCGGTTTTGGCGACCAACATATCTTATCTATAACTATAATATTTCTTTTACAGATTTAAAATTAACAATAAATTAACAGTAAGTAGGCTAATAATACAATATAATAACATTAGCAGCGGACTTCGGACGCCGCATCTGTCGTACATCGTTAAAGACAGTTTATTAGTTACACATTTCATTTAATTAAAAGGAGATTTTTAAACTTTCATATGAAATTAGGATATTTTTCCACTATAGGGACCTTGGCTTTTTTTTAAAATCATGGCGCAATTCGGACTTCAGAAACTGAGATATGTTGCCAAATGATATAAACAACTATGAAAACAAACCTGATGAACTTTTATGTTATTTATATATGTATTTGGTACTTCTTAGTTATCCCGTTGACCAATTTCGCCAAATTATATAAATCGCCAAACCACTCGCCAAATTATACCTACTGACATAATTTTTATTTTAAATAACGAAAGAACAAATAAATTAGTAAAACATTAATGAAAATACGAATAAAACGTCGAATTAATGGTTTTATTGGCCATTATTGGCATTTAATCTTACAATTAATTAATGGCAAACCGTTATTAGCATTTAATCTTACAATTTGGCGACAGTAATTTGGTCGACGGGATAACTAAGAAGTACCATGTATTTATATACATATAAAAATTTTATTTATACATGTATAAAATATTATTTTTTATATACAAATTATTTATGTTGGTATTTAAAAATAAATAAACGGGTTCCTTACATTAAATAAATTGTATGCATACGGAAAAAATTGCTTGTGTATATATGACACAGTAAATAGGTTGCCAGAAAATACGTTATTATCAAATTTCTTTTCTCGTCAAGGCTATTTTATCAAGGCTGCTACTATATCGGAAACGTACCGAACTGCGGTTTATATTTTGTTAACTGTTTTATTGTTTTAATATCGTAAATATATCATAACCTATGCTGATTAAAACTTTTAGGTATATTCATTTTTTCTACTTAACAAACAACTTTGGAAAAGCATATATATAAAATGTTATTCTGCTTAAAATCACGTGACACTCTTCAAAACTCTGGAATCGAGTTTTGGCGACCAACATTGGCACAATTGAATGTATTAAGGAACTGTTTACGGCCAAATGAACACCCTCTGTTTGAAGGGTTTAGAGGCGGAAATTCTGTGTTTTCAGATTTTTGTGGTTAATTGTGCTACAAACCCGACTTACTTGTGAAATTTCATGATTCTACGACTTTTAGAAGTACCTTAGTTATTTGATGATGCGAAGTGAGTCAGTGACAAAAAAGCGCTTTTTCGGAATTTAATATTTCGAAAACTACTAAATATAGAAACATGAAATCGTGGAACCTTAGTTCAGTTTGACCATACGAACATGTGTATAAAAGAAAAAATTCTATATCTCTCCCTAAAACGACGTTATGAGGGGGTGAAAAGTATGCCGAAATGGTTCAGGAAAAGGTAGCTTACGGCTTGTGCGAACTTGGCGGACGCACTACCGTGCTCCCAGATAATTAAAAAACACAGTACTACTTGGTTATTCCGTCGACCAATTTCGCCAAATTATATAAATCGCCAAAACACTTGCCAAATTATACAAATTGACATAATTTTTATTTTAAATAACGAAAGTACAAATAAATTAATATAACATTAACAAAAATACAGATAAAACGTCGAAATAAAAATCCCTTGATGACGTAAACACGTGTAACTTGCTTAAAGTCACGTGAATGTGACATTTACGATCAACCATTATTGGCATTTAATCTTATAGTTTGGTGTTAAATTTTTGGCCGACGGGATAACTAAGTAATACCAAAAATGCATATGTAACTGATATTTAAAAACGAGGTTTTCGCCAAATTTTCGTAAGAAAAAAAAAATTACGCCAAACCTGCTGTGCGTATATGACATCTGGCCAAATGTTACCACTCGAAAAAAAAAAAAAAATGCTAACTGGCGAGTTGAAAAAAAGCTATTGGCGAGATTTGCATCCGGCTAGCGTAACAGTACCAAGAATTCGTTGCAACCATGGCAAATTTTATGTAGTTTTATTCGAAAAGAAAAATTTGACTTTTTTATCAAAATGGAAAACTTACGGTCCCATATTGGCGCGATTTTTTTCCAACGCCAATGTCATATACGGAACGGGTACTTAACTGGCGCCAAAGTATTGTTATTTTGCTTGATATGGTAAGCCGGATGTTGTTGTTTATGCTGTTGATGCGTACCCCAAATTGACGTCGTTAAAAAATCGCGCCAATATGGGACGTATATGACATCTGTGCCAAACTTTCATATGAACGGCGAAGGGATCAGACCGTATTTGTTTATGGCAGTTGATGACTTGAACTATTATAATATAGATGAAATGATGGCGATAGAATAATATTTGGCAAATTATCACTTGTGCCTTGCTAACATTAAAGTACCAAAATGGCACCTAGTGTATAAAAATCGAAGTGGTCCGCCTGGAACTGTTGATGATAGTCACATTACTTAGGCTATTGTTATAGAGATTGTTTTAAAATACCGGGAGACAAAGACTCTGTAAATTTATTTTATTTTAGCTTCTTTTCAAATGTTTAACTGGTCCTCTTTAATCAAAAACGAAAGCAACCATTGGATGTCTTAACAGCAACTGGTTCGCCGTTAAATTTTTGCAATCAAAGGGATTTGAATGAAAATCCGTTTACAGGGAGATCTGCACAGCTTTTTTCAGTATAATTCAATCTTCTCTAATATTTTTAAAACCCATCAGATTAGCGTGTTTTTAGATACTGCGGTATCTGAACGGGGGTTGGCGAGCGTAGCTTGCAGGGGGCAGAGCCCCCTAGTTTTACAGTAAAATCAAATGATTTTTAAAATTAACTCATTTTACTAATATGAAAAATAAAGCGGTTTTTATTAATTTTTTAATGTAATTCTTTTTCATAATTAAGTAAAAATTTAAAAATAGTGAGGTTTTATTTTAAGAACAAATGAGAATTATAATGTTAAAGTATTATATATTAGCGCTATTTAAATTTATCTTTCATGAAATCATAATTTTATCTCTTGAATACCTACTGCAACAGAGAAAAAATAAAAAAAGAAGCGTTGGAAAAATTCTGATTAAATCAAATGTTTAAGCATTAATTTTGTAATGACTTAGAGGTAAGCTAAATATTGAACATGGGAAATTCGTTTTGTAAAAAAAAAAAAATTCCTTTTTTTAATACTGCATACTCTAAAAAAAGATATTACTAGGGAAAAGGTATAAAAACAGAAAAAAAATATGCTTAATAAAAGGTAATTTTCGAAATTAAAGATTATGAACAAAAAACACACTGAAAAAAATATCCACTTATATGGAGGGAGAAATTTAGTAATTAATCTACTCAAAGGACTTCTATAACTCTAAGAAAAAAACATTCAGTAAAATCTTTTTAATTACTTTGTTATTTTTCGGCTGTACAATTTTTTTTATAAGGTAAGATTAGAAAAGAAATTTGTTTTAAAAAATAAATGAATAAATCTCTTGTTGTGATAAGGGTTAAAAGTTAATAGCATTTTGCTCCATAATGCAAAGCTTAATCAACTCTACTTTCACAATAGCAAGTTACAGAATATCCAATTCAAATGAAAAACAAGTCGAAAATTGTACGTCAAACGTGGCAAATGAGGTTCGTTCGTACTATAACTTGTTTTATAAATATTCAGATCTTGATGCAATAGCTGTTGAACTCTTATGCAAAAATGCATGAATACAAAATTTATTATGATTAAATATATTAAATTCAATAATACGGAAATAATATGACTCCATCTTAAGTAGAACGTAATCACCATGGCAATCTGGAATCATTACCTATCATGGGATATCATAGAATTAATTACGTATGATAGTATTTAACATAATGAAGAAAACTTTTATTAATATATTTTTACTTTCTTCTATCTTTACAAGAAGAAATTATTAGATTCGTTAAAATTTTCGAATTCCGGTTTTCGACGGATTTACACGTTTTAGATGTCAGAGATCCCGAAAAACATATTTTTACAAACTGTCTGTCTGTGAGTTTATCTGTCTATATGTGACACAAATTTTGTGGGCCCTCTATCTCAAGAACTAATGAACAGAATTTAATAGAACTTAAGATTCAGTTAGTTCCTGATATAAATTGGTGCTGATTACTTTTTGGTGTAAATCGCCCAAAAGGGGGCGCTGCTATGCTGCATTTTTCACAATTACTTCAATAGCTCTATCTGAAGAACTAATGCACGAATTTTCATAAAACTTCAGATTCAGCTAGGTTTTGACATAAATTGGTGCTGATTACTTTTTGGTGTAAATCGCCAAACAGTTAGCACAGCTATGTTGCACTATTCACGATTATCGAAATAGCTCTATCTCAAGAACTAATGCACGAATTTTCATCAAGCTTCAGATTCAGTTAGTCCCTGATATAAATTGATGCTGTATATTTTTTGGGGTAAATCACCCAAAAGGTGGTGCTGCTATACAGAATTTCTTACGATTTCCGTAATAGCTCTATCTCAAAATCAAACGCACAGATTTTCACGAAATTCCAGATTCAGTTAGTCATTGACATAAGTTGTTGCTGATTAGGTTTTGGTCTAATTCACCTAACAGGTAGTTCTGCTATGCTGCATTTTTCAGGATTTACACGATTTTTTGCGGTAGTCATACCTCAATAACTAATGCACAGAATTTCATATCTTTAGAACCCTCATGATGGGCGTATATTGTCATTTAATTTTGATACTGTGGTACTTTCACTTGAAAGTACTATTTTTTCCCTATACGACAGTGTAAAAATTAAAAATGTGCGATGTTTAGAAGTTTAAAAAATTGCAGTAGCAAAAATTGAAAAGCGAAATTTTATCGTGAAATGTTGCCATTCACAGAATGACGTCAGCGTTACGCACGGATATGTTTGTCTTTTATAATATAGATAGTTAGATAGAATAGATGATTAGAAACTTTCAAAACGCTAAAACGTAAGAGGCGAAGAATACGCTAAACTCCTGATTAATACTTAATACTTTCTATACACTGTTTATAATAGTAAGCATACTAAAATAATAATAATAATTTCCTAATGGGCGCCTATATTACTAAAACTGCTTTTGCATTTCGGTATAAATTTAGCTAAAATTAGTATAATTTAAGTATTGCGCGGCAGCGCAATACTTATTTATTTCCAGTGTCACTTCTCAATGTGAATTTAACATAGAAAAGCCTATGCAGATCATAATTTTTTCATTTTTTTCTTCCCACCTTTTTGTCCCTGATGGCACTCATTTTAAATTCTTTGCTAATTCTAATAATATTATAAATTCAAAGTGTAAAAACATTTGCCAGACGTCAGGATCAAAACGGATCATAAAATGCCTTTGCATATAGGTGGATTATAATCTAGAGAGTAACATGGGCTAATTTGTATTTACATTATTCAAATATTTTTCTTAATAATTCCAAATTTCGCTTTTTTCATTGAGAATCAACGGACATTTTCTAATAAAATGTAACATTTTTCCTTCATTGTTGTAAATAATTCAAAAGCCGTAATAATAATTTGCCTATTTTTAGTTGAATGATTTTCACGTGAAACATGAAACTGAAGAAACTGAAATAGTTTTTTTTTTTTTTTTTTTTTTTAAGAATTAAAAAGAAGATGAATATGACGTCATAGTGGGAAAAAATGACATTTTCAAGCAGTTTGTAATTTTTTGACCAAACTACAACAACCTGCATTACTGCACTGGTGAAACATTTTGAATTATACATAGGTAAAATGCATCACAAATTGTGATGCGATATCGCACAAATCAAAGCCTGATGATGATACCCTCCATTAATTTTGAAATGTGTTTGTCTGAATGCAGTAGTTATTAAAAAACTTGACATATTAAACAAAAACCTAATTTGCAGAACAAATTAAAAAAACAAAATTTATTTCCTAAATTGTTTAAGCCCGAGAAGGGGCAGATATTAAGATATTTCATTCAATTCGTTCTACATTTAATGTTAAATTTTTGTAACAAATAAGCTAAACCAATTGAACATTAAAATTAAAAATGAAATTCATACAATATAATGCTTTAAACACCTATATACTTAGATTCCGTTCAAATGAAATTGAAATAAATCTTAGACTTTTTCCATTTTTAAGTTGTAAATATTTTTACTGCAAGATTTTGCATTATGTTTATAACGATTACACATAATATGATAAGGTACATGCAAAATACAAAACTTTAAAAAAAGTCTAAGATTTATTTCGATTTCATTTGAACGGAATCTAAGTATATAGGTGTTTAAAGCATTATATTGTATGAATTTCATTTTTATTTTTTAATTTTCAATTGGTTTAACTTATTTGTTACAAAAATTTAACATTAAATATAGAACGAATTGAATGAAATATCTTAATGCCCCTTCTCGGGCTTAAACAATTTAGGAAATAAATTTTGTTTTTTTTTATTTGTTCTGCAAATTAGGTTTTTGTTTAATATTTAATTTTCCATAATAAATGTTTACAGGAAATTTAAAATTTTTTTTATTGTTACCTGAATACAATGTGTAGGAAAAAGATTCTATCGTAATAGAAAAGTGTTTCAGACATCTCTCCTGCGGAGCAGTGCCACTCCGGGTAAGTCTTGTTGCCCCCAAGCTCCACCTAACCGGTGAAAACTTTGAGTGACATTAGAGTAATTTAGTGCTAATGAATTATTTTAACACTTTTCAACGGCGGTTTGTCTGTCCTTGTGTTCACGCTCCAACGCCCGTAAATGTACTCGGATTTTGATGCAATTGATAGACGTTATTTAGGGTCACCAAGGCATGTTTGGTATTGTATATGAAGTATGCGGGATTAATAGTTCATTTACAGGGACACTCAAAAGAATTCCATTACATTATGGTATATGGGGGGGGGGGGGAATTGCTTGCAGAGTATTTTATTGAGATTACGCTATTTCAAATGTATTGAAACTGATATAAATCAGTGAATTTCACTAAAAGCGTGATTAGAATAGGGTGTAGCTCATTTACAGGAACACACAAAAGAAATCGGTTGCTGAACTGTCTTTGAGTAATAATTGCTGGAAGTGCGTTTTAAAATTGGGTATGAGCTTTTGAATTAAACTAATTGTTTGCTCGTTGTATATAAATTCTATACTTCATATTCAAGGCTGCACAAAAGTATTCACATACCATTCTCCTTATTAGCGGAAACGCCTGAATGGGAATTTTCAACTGGAGTATATGTATTTCTTAAATGAACTAAATTTTGGCATGCATGTAAGTTAATAGATACAAATCTATGTATCATATACAGGGCTGCTTAAAGAACTCGGATAATTTTCCGATTTTAAGTGGGAACAACTGAATCTGGGTTTTCACATGTGTTATGCGTTTCCATATGGTTGAATTGGACAAAATATTTTAACTTATTAAACGGTGCAGTTTTGTTGCATTATTCTGAATGTGTTGGAAAGTGTTTCATAATCTGTGCTTGACGCATGATTTTTTTCTTTCTTGTTAATTTAAATATCCCCTCCTCACTCTCAAAGCAAATGACTCAAAGAAAATCAAGGTAGTAAACTCTGGATATTTCAAATTCAATTTAACTTTATTCATGGTTGTATATTACTTAAGAAGTAATTAAGCTATGTTTTAATAAATCTGGATTCTGGAATCTTTACTCTAACCAATTTATGCCTGGCGTCCTATATTTTGGTTGCTTTGAATTTTAATAAATTTGTATAATTTTCTTCTTCTTTCAAACATGAAAATTGTATGAAATAATTATCTATAAAAGTAGTTCTGAAATTAAATGGAAATTTGAGTCCCAATCAAATTTTTTTTGTACTTTTATGCAAATAATTGTTCAACTAAACAGATAATCTATGAAGGCACATCTAAAACATGTATTAAAAAATACTTTAGAATAAATTTGAAATTTAAAACTATTTTAATTAAATTAAAATCATACTAAATGTCACCTCCATGGTATGTCCCTCCATGCCTGTTTTTACTTTACAACATGAATGTATCCCGTAAGATAAAGGAAAAGAACCGTATAAAAGATATTAAGTTGAAAAATGGATATACTTTATTTACTTTTTGAAAGGAAATTTTGAATATTTATTTATTTTTTTTTAATTACAGACCAAGATACTTCAGCCCCAGAATTATAGGTACTACCATGACATATCAGTTATAGTTATATAAAAATCTACTAGATGGCAGAATAATCTAGTAATTGGAATTAAAATTAACTACTGGAAGCTACTGGTTAGATGGAATATTTCTGAATCGTGGTAAATTGTTATTTCATCTAGTTTTAATAAAAACCTTTTAATTACCATAGGGTACTTTAATTGGATGTCAACGCCATGGTCTCATTAATTATGTCAGTTTTAAAATTAGCAGAATTCTGTTGATAAGTAGTTTTAAATTGCTCTATTTAATTTTGTATCCAAGTAGTATTATGTTAATGTTGTGGATAGCTTAGAAAATATTATGCCTAATCTCAGATATGTCACCTCCATGGATGTCGCCTCCATGCCATTTTTGTAGCATAGAGGTGACATTGAGCCATGGATGTGACATTTATTGATGTAAATAATGTTTTAAGGGTAGTTAGAGTATATTTTTAATTATTGAACCTATAATTTTATTTTTGGGATAATTTTATATTAATTTTTTAAAAAATTGAAACTGAAAATTTTTAATTCTAAAATATTTAATTTTGTATAACTTTGATTTATTTGTCCCTTTCAGTATTTCTTTCAATACGAGTTACATTTTAGATTTAATTAAACTTTATTTTAAAGCCTCTTATTGAATTTCCTGATCTCCTAAACTTAAAAATAAAAAAATAAAAAAAGAACTACATTTAAATTTTCAGTTTTTCTATTCTATCAATTTGATAAATGAAAAAACCTACAAAATATTTGTTTAATATTTAATATATTAAAATAATATAGCCACACTAGGGCAGTCTGCAGTCATACACTGACGGGAAAAAAATCCCAACACCAAGAAAGACTTGTGTTAAATAAATGAAATTTGGTAGGTATGTTTATACATCTGAAAGATGACATCGATTGAAATTTCGCGCTTCGCGCATAAGCGTGGCGCTAGTAGCGCCACTCAGAACTTGCAGATCAGGTTTACTTTAAATGCGTGCTGTAAAGTTCGTGGGCGTTATTTAGCTTCGAAATGTGACGTATTGAGTTGATGTTAGCCAAGAATGCCTTTAACAAGACGAAGAAGCCACTGTCAACAGCTCACCGAGTTGGAGCGAGGTCGCAAAATCGGGCTACAAGAAGGTGAATTTTCTTTCCGCGATATTGCACAAAGACTTGGCTGGAATGTATCCACTGTGCATGATTGTTGGAGTCAATGGTCAAGGTATGGTATTACCTCAAGATAACCGGGTTCCAGGCGGCCACGTGGCACTCCTGAGAGGGAAGATCGCGGTATTCGGCGTAGGACTGTGACGCATCGTACTGCGTCTGCGGCAGAAATTTGAGCTGCAGTTGGTACCACAGTGGCACAACAAACTGTTAGAAATCGGTTACTTCAAGGACAGCTCCGAGTCAAGCGCCCTGTAGCGTGCATTCTACTGACTCCAAACCATTGCCGTTTGCGACGCCATTGGTGTCAAGCCAGAGCTCATTGAAGGACAGAGTGGAAATCTGTTGTGTTTACTGATGAAAATGAAACACAACAGATCTCCACTCCGCCCACCAATGAGCTCTGGTTTGACACGAATGGCTTCGCAAACGGCAATGGCTTGGAGTCAGTGGGATGCACGCTACAGGGTGCCTAGCTCGGAACTGTTCTTAAAGTAACCGATTTCTAACAGTTCGTTGTGTCACTGTGGTACCAACTGCATCTCGAATTTCTGCCGCAGACGCAGTACGATGTGCCACAGGCGTTCGCCGAATACGGCGATCTTCCCTCTCAGGAGTGCCACATGGCCGTCTGGAACCCGGTTATCTTGAGGTAGTACCATCCCTTGACCCCTGCTTCCAGCAATCATGCACAGTGGATACATTCCAGCCAAGTCTTTGTGCAATATCGCGGAAAGAAAATCCACCTTCTCGTAGCCCGAATATGCGACCTCGTTCCAACTCGATGAGCTGTTGACAGTGGCTTCTTCGTCTTGTTAAAGGCATTCTTGGCTAACATCAACTCAATACGTCACATTTCGAAGCTAAATAACGTCCACGAACTTTACAGCACGCATTTAAAGTAAATCTGATCTGCAAGTTCTGAGTGGCGCCACTAGCTCCACACTTATGCGCAAAGCGCGAAATTTCAATCGATGTCATCTTTCAGGTGTATAAACACGCCTACCAAATTTCGTTTATCTAACACAAGTCGCCCCACCAGTGGCCGAGAGGTTCTGCTTTCGAAGCTGGTAGACGAGAGGTGCTGGGTTCGATCCCAATCACGCCCGTCGGCCTAATCGTTCGGAGTTTTCGTGGTTTTCTTCGAACCTTGGTTCTCCAAGCGTTAATACGGATTAGGTTCCCTTAGAAAGACCTCCACGGAAGGCACTCCCCCCACTTAGGGCCTATATCCCACGTGTTGATAATTGGCCGACATAAATACAACCAACCAACAACTAACACAAGTCTTTCTTGGTGTTGGGATTTTTTTCCGTCAGTGTATATTTGAAGTGTTGTATTTTCTATTTATCTATTAATATACTTATTTTTATATAATTGCACATTAATATTTTAAAATATTTTTATGTATCGTGGCTCGACCAAAAAGCAAAAAGATTTCTGTACAGAAGAAAAGAAAAATCAAACCAGAAGCAAAGCAGAAAAGACGGGATAAAATTAAAGAAAATCCAGAATTGTAGGAAGAATGTAAGAAGAAGGAACGCAAAGGTATTACAAGAGGAAACAAGTAGGAAAAATTAAAGCTATTTCTCAATTGAGTGAACAACAGAAGAGTGCACAAAGAAAGAATTGGGTACAAAGTACAAGGAAAAGTCGAGAGAAGAAAGCAAATAAAGAAAAATTTCAGCAAGTTCTTTTAAATTCTACTACTCCAGAAACAGATGATGATCCAGAAATTATAAACAATCCTATTGCGAATGCTAAAGATGTGATAGGTAGAGCAGGTACTAGTCAGATAAAAAGCGGTCGAAAATTGTTATCAGAAACAAAACAAAGGCAAACAAAAGAATAAAATTGCTTGAAAATTAGCTTAAAAATGAAAGTTATGAAAAGTTGAAATATAAAAGAGAAAAAGATAAGTATGTGAAAAGATATCAATACAACATAAGTAAAAGTAAAAAATTAAACACTACAAAAGAGAGGGTACAAAAAATATTTAAAGACGAAAATGTTTCTTCTAAAGGGAGAAAATGTCTTGAATTCTGTTCAGCATTGAAATACTCAGATTGAGAATTTTTTTGAAAAATTGAGAAGTCCCAAAAGTCAAAGAAAGCCTTTGGACTTGTTCTTTCTTAAAAAATAATAATGAAGTACCGTAGTGTGGTCAAGATTCCAGTTAGTGTCCTGTTAAGCTATGTTTAGCAAATGTGACCTCAGTTGAAGATTAAGTAGAAGTTAATATTGTGCAAAATGTTCCGGATCCAAGAACAAATTTGTTTTCAGTAAAGAGCCAGAAGCAATCATTAGATATAAAGAGTTGATTTGTGTGGTTGAACAGCCGAAAGTGAACAATCGGTTACAGTATATCTTTGATATTTAATCCCTCAAAACTGCAACATTATTTAATAAAAAAATTATTTTTTGTTGTTTTGTTCTTTTTTGTTAACATGTTACTCAAGAGTATGTGTTCTTTACCTGTATTGTAATCCAGTTTTTGTTTTGATGTGATTTTTGAATTTCTGCATTTCAATGAAATAACATATTATACCTCTTAAACAACAAAGGAACCTAATATCGCAACCATAAATGTTCTTTAATCTAGTAAAGGAATAATAAAACTTATATTCATCGTTAATATTAAAGGTTGTCACCTCCATGGAATAATGTGTTACCTCCATATTTATATAAAAAATAAATTTAATTTTAAATTTAAAAAAAATAAATCTTGACCTCGAATCATGATTTATTTATCTTTAAAACTTTAAGAAAATGTTGGAAACACAACTTAAACACGACAATTTGAACTTTTATTTTTTACAAATTACCAAAGTGAAATTTCCACTTAATTTCAGAACTACCCATAAATGTCTTTATTTGTTTCCGAAAGGTGATCGCATAAGGTGGATATTTAATTGCTTAAAATGAATGCTTTTTTTTCGGAGCTTATGGATTTTTCGTTTTTCAAGATGGCGAAATGCAAAAAGTAAGTTTATTTGTGTCTTTTCTACCAATTATTCAAATTGTTAATTCTGCCTTATTCAATCAATAAAAATTCTTAAATCAAATCAAAATTATCATACCTATTATATTGGAATTCTGAGTCCAAAGTCCGGTGATCGGTCGTCTGTTTTCTGGGTCTATTTTCGTTAAAATCATAACAAAACTCTAAAAGAAATCCAAATGCATTCTTCTTGAGTAATTAATCTATTGTCTTGAATATATAGGCGAAACACAAAAGATTATACATTAAAGTTAAATTATTTACAGTAAAAGATTTAGTAATTCTTAAAGACTTAAAATTAGTGTTCTATTTAAGTTCGAGTCCCATCTGGACAACAGAGGCGCTCCTAAAAGCACCTTCTTCTTCTATTTCTAATTAGTTCTGCCGTGCGTGGGTGTTGCGCTGGCATGTAATAAAAAAAGGTTTTTCAATTGCGCAATCAGAATAATTGTTTAGGGGAGGGAAAGGAATGCTGCGTATTTCGCAACATCCTCTCACCTTGAGTTTCTCGATCCTGGAGAGGAACTCAAAAGTCTAAAAGTCCTAGTTGGAGTCTCTGAGAAGGTTTCACTAGTCGTCCACTTCTGGTAACCACAAGAGAGATATCTTTGTCACTCGGTTGGCTCTTTTCTACACTGATTCTAGCCTGATCAATTTCTGGAGTAGTCTTTCGTTGTTTATTATAAGCATTAAAGTTCACTTTCTACTGGTTTATATTATCTGATGGGGAATCGCTAGCTGCATCAATTTCTAAAGGAAACAGGTGTTGGAAAGGACGGAGGAAAATTCCATTTTCTGTTTGGACTTTAGCCAATCTTGCTATTTTGTCTTTTCCGAAAAATATCTCTATTATTTTGGCTAAAGGCCAGTGAAGACGTCTTTTGTTGGTATCTTCCAGAAGAACGATGTCTCCTATTTGTAAAGGTTTGGAATTCTCCTTCTTCATAGACTGTTGCCGCAGCTGTCTTAAGTACTCCGTTCTAAATCGGTTTCGCAGATCATTTCTTATTCTTTGACGATATATTGCGCGTCGATTAAGATCTTGGGAGTCTAATGTATCGATATCCGGGACGCCGGATGTAGGCATTTCTTGAAGGAACATCAATGGTGTTAAGGGTTCAGGATCTCGATTATCTTCGGAGATGTATGTGATCGGTCGCGAATTGATAATCTGTTCACAATCACAGAGTATTGTGCTCAGTTCTTCGTAATTTAATGAGGCGCGACCCAAAACTTTTCTTAAAATTTCCTTTACCATTCGCACAAGGCGCTCCCACCATCCTCCCCACCATGGTGCTGCAGGGGGATTAAACTTCCATCTTATTTTCTGTATAGAGGCTAAGGCTGTTATGGCTTCCCCAATCTACACTGTAAAACAAAATGGTAACGTTCCATGTAAAATCCAGGAACGTTTCGCCTTTTCTCAGGTTTTCAGAATAATTTAGCTCTTTCCTGTGAAATTCTGGTTTTCTTATCTGAAACGTTCCTGAACCCTGAACAAAAGTTGAAAACAGCAAAACGCTGCGGCCGCCATTTATTATTTTTCTTGCTATAGTCCTTTGCTCGCGCGCGAGTGTCGAAAACGAATTACTTAAATGAATGTAAAAAAATCAATATGGAATGCAAATAAATCAATAGACGACATAATCCTTTATGTCTTTATTGTCAAGACAATTCAGATGAAAATACAATACCTCTGTGACATCGCTAAGAGATTATCTCTCGTACTTGTCTGTGGAACGTTTAACGAGCAGACCGTGTAAAAAAAATACACCTATTATTTGGATCTCCATTAACCAGGGAACCATCAAACATGATTCTCACCGATTTTGATTAATTTAAAGTATGTTTTAGAGTTCTTATCTCTAATTATTCTTGTGAAAGGATTTCTTCAAATGGGCCTTAGATTTTGAGAAATTAGATGCCTAGGTTTAGCATACGTTTCAAATACCCATTAGTATGCAGCGCTCAACGTGTCTTTCGTGGTGTGGACGCAGAAAGCTCGCACGCCACCCGTACGGCCCGAGTTCGATGCTACCTCTGGACTTTTTTTTTTCTTTTTTAATTAATATTATATTTTAACACTTTATTACAATTTGATTTAAATTTGATATATATTTGACACTTTGAATTGCTGCAAATTTGATTTTTTTTTTTTTTTTTTGGAAAAATTATACGTTTAGGTTTTTTTTTTTTTTCATGAAAATTTATATGTATTTTATCTAACTTGTAAAATAACATAATTACTGACGAAAATCCAAAATATTTTATGTCTAGATTTTTTTTCTAGTTATTATTTACATTTATATATTTTTATATTTTAAGCAAAGTTCAGAAACAATATATCATATATATATATTTACTTTATTGAATTTTAACTGAAAATTTATTTTTTCGTGTAAATTATAAATAATAATTTTGATGTCAATTTCAAAATATTTTTTCATTCTAACAAATAATGATAATAAAGCGAAAATTGTCAACTGGAAATGTAAAAATCGTCTGCGGATCCCGCATGCTGTGAAATGTCAGTAATGTTTTGCTGTCAACAGAAATATTCCTGGTATTTCGCAGGAAACTTACTGGCATTTCTGTAGAAAGTTTTTAACATATACAGTAAAGTTCCAGTCATTTTCAAGAAATGTTTCTTGGAAATAATGGGCAACTCAGCTGCCCATTTTTTCCCAGGAACGTTGCGGAATTTTTTTTACAGTGTACACTGGAAAGTGCTCTGCTAGTGCCAACAAAGTTTTTCCCATTGTCCGAGTAAATTATGTAAGGTCTGCCTCGCCGTGCGATGAATCTTCTTAGGGACTGCATAAAGCATTCGTCTGATAAAGATGTTATCAACTCCAAGTGTACCGCTCGATAGACAGCACAGGTGAATAAAGCTATCCACACCTTTGAACCATCGGCAAGGTATAGAGGACCGGCTAAATCGACTCCCACCACTTCAAATATAGTTGCATCTCTGATTCTGTCTTCAGGTCGGATTCCTGGTTCGACGTCTGTTCTAGGTGTTTGGAATCTTTGACACTTAACACATTGTCTAAGAACATTTCTGATACATTTTCTTGATTTTAATATCCAAAAATTTTCTCTAAGTTGAGCCATTAGATAGCTAACTCCAGCATGATGTCTTTCTATATGTTTTTCATAAATTAATCTTAAAACAACTGGATGTTTAGAGGGAAGGATTATAGGAAAACGAAAATTTTCTTTATCGTTTCTAAGAATTATGCTGGTTTTGGCTCTTAAGAGACCGTGTTTATCTTCCAGTGGTCTTAAAGATTTCAATTTTGGGTCGGTTCTGCCCGAAAAGGATTCTCTTTGTATTAAGCGTAGCAATATGGTTTCAGCCTTTTCAAACTCATCTACAGAAATATCAGGAGCTGAAATTTTTTCTTTCATTTTCGAGTTGTTGAAGAATCGATATATCCAAGCAATCATTCTGACATTTTTTCGATAAGAGGAAAAATGTCGGTAATAGCGATTAAAATCAGTTTCTTCTTTATCTAAAAGAGTAAGAATTGTCTTCTTTTTCTCTTGATTTATGACTTTTTCATCAGGATATTCTTCTGGTTGTGGCCACTGGTCTTCTGATAAATATAACCAATCGGGACCCTCCCACCATCTTGATTTTTTCAATTGTTCAAAAGAACACCCTCTGGATGAGAGATCAGCCGGATTTAAATGTCCAGGTATATGTCTCCAATCTTCTATTTTGGTAAGATCTCTTATTTCTAAAACTCGATTATGTACAAAGGTACCCCAGGTTTGTTCTCTTCGTATCCACCCTAAAGCTGTTGATGAATCGCTCCAAAATGTAGTCTTTTCTGGTTTTAATTTTAAGTCATCCGTTACAGATTTGGCGAGTCTAGCCCCAATAAGGCATGCGAGCAATTCCAACCTCGGTATCGTGAATTCTTTGGTGGGTGCAACTCTGCTTCTAGCATTTACTAACTGAACTCTAATTTTCCCTTGCGTTTGACACCTAAGATAAACACAGGTGGCATAGGCATGTTTACTAGCATCAGAAAAAATGTGTAACGAAATTTCGTTTTCATTAGCGGGGATTATGTTTAACCATCGAGGGACATAAATTTCTTTCAAAAAGCCTATTTTGTTCAACCAATTAGTAAATTGTTTCTTTAAATTTCCAGGTAGTTCTTCATCACATTTTAATTTCTGTTTCCAGGTCTCTTGAAGAATTAATTTTGGTACAAGAATTGCTGGAGCGGTGAATCCGATGGGATCGAAAATTTGCTACATAATAGACAATATTTTTCTTTTTGTGATTGGTTCATCTATTTCAATTGGTTCTTCTTATTTGCACATTAAATTGTCTTGCTCTAAGTTCCATATCAATCCCAAAACGGGTGCAACTTTGGGTTTATCTCCGGATTCATCGATCATAGCCTGAGGCAAATTTGATCGCCAACAACTCAAATTAAAGTGAGCTAAAGCTAATATGATTTGAGATTCTGTAATAAATTTTTCGGTATCAGGAATTGAATCTAAACTAGTGAGAGAATTGTCTATATAAAATGAATTTCTCAAAATTTGAACTGTATCTTGCCAAAGTTCGGGGACTTCGCTCAAAAGGTGATTTAATGTAGCCATTAGTAAAAAAGGACTTGAAGTGAGTCCGAAGACTACGCGACAATGTCTATAAATTTTAAAATTTCGATCGGAATCGAACCAAAGAAATCTAAGAAAATCTCGGTCTTTTACTTTTATTTTAATTTGGAAAAAGGCCTTTTCGATATCTGATTAAATTCCTATTCGGTATTTCCGAAATCTGGTTAAAATACAAGGGATTATTTCAATTAAATTAGGACCTTTGGTAAGACATTCATTCAAAGAAGGACAGTCTCTAGTGTATGCCAAGGCGTTAAAAACGGGACGTATTTTCATCGTTTCACTGTTTTCTTTAATTACTGGTCTATGCGGTAAATAATGTATCTTATCTTCCTTTTCAATCGGCTACTTCTTCTATAATCTGGCTATCTTCCCATAAATTAAAGATTTCTTCATATTCCTTTCTTTTATTCGTTTTGATAAGTTTATTTTCGGTCTTGTAAAGATGTTTTTCTGCTAATGACCGATTATCTGTTAAGACGGAATTGTCCACAGTCCACGGTAATGCGACTTCGTAACGACCACTTTCATCGCGATTGACATTTTCTAAAAAATGTTTTTTTGTTTCTTCGCTCAAATCTTCTTTTGTTTTGTCATCTTCATTACTTATACCCAAGGCGTCTAATCGCCATAAATTAGACAAATTAGCATTTGACGTAAGCAAAGACAGTGATAGAACTGATAACGAACTTTCGAAACCAATTTGATTACCCTCTATTTTCCCCATAATTGTCCATCCTAACTTCGTTTCAAAAGCTGCTAAAGCCAGATCAGTGAAATATCTTATATTATCGGTAAATAGTTTCGCGGCTGTATCAGCGCCGATTAAAATGTGTATTTCTTCGGGGTTATTTTCATACAAACATAATCTATTGTTTCTATGTACATCTGACAAAAACACGCCTTCCTTTTCTAAAATTCTCAATAATTTATTATCGCGACATAAATTCACTCCTGTACAGATTTTTTCTTCATCCAAAGCTTGTATCTTGCATTGAAAAATTTGATCTAAACTACCAATCGTAAATTCATAGCGATTATGTTTACTTTTTCTTTCCGTGCCTCCGAAAAGTCCGTCATTAATTATCTCCGTTTTATCTTTCTTAATTTTAATTTATTGGCAGCATAACGAGTTATATAACTATGATGGCTCCCTGAATCTATAATTACTCTAATAAATTCAGTTGATTGATTATTATTAGGGACTGCAACTATCAATGTCTGCAAATAAACGTTGGAAATGATATTATGATTTGAGAGCATCTGTTTCGTAACATCAACATCATTATTCTCTGTATTTAGAGGTTTCCGTTTTAAATTTATTGATTTATTACAAAGTATTTCTGAATGCTTGTCGTGGCAATTAGTACAGAATTCTTTAGATAAACAATTTTTCCTTATGTGACCGCGTTGTAAACAAAGCCCGCATATACCTCTTTTCGCAATAAATCAAGTCTTTTCTCAAACGGTAAATTACGCGTACTAAAACATTTATTACTAAGGTGTAAACCCGAACAGAAGGAACAAGTAATTTCATTTTTATCTTGAACTAATAAATCACTCGCTGATGGTAATTTTCTATTCTGATAATCAAATTTATTGACGCGAGGGGGAGGGGGAAGTATTTCTCTTAAGTGGTTGCGTAATATAATTACTTTGCGTGGGTCGATCGTTCATTTCATTTGATGTTGACGCAAACATTTTTTCTCGGGATGTTAATTATTTATTTAAAAATGAAATGATATCTTGTACTTTAAAAGCATCATCATGGGTTTTATTAAACTAGTGGGCTCGGCTCCCTACGAGCTACGCTCGCCAACCCCCGCCCAGACACCGCAGACTCTAAATGCACGCTAATTTGATCGGCTTTAAAAAGATTTCGAAAGACTGAATTATAATGTAAAAAGCAGTGGCGATCTCCCTATAAACGAATTTCTATTCATTTGTCTTTGATTGGGGAATTTTAACGCCAAATCCGCTGTGGTACTGCTTGATTATCTCGTCGACCGATTTCGCCAAATTATATAAATCGCCAAACCGCTCGCCAAATTATACAAATTGACATAATTTTTTATTTTAAATAACAATAGAACAAATAAATTCGTACAACATTAATAAAAATACAAATAAAACGTCGAATAAAAATAACTTGATGACGTAGATACGTGTAACAACATTTCAAAATACGCTAATATAAAAGGAATTAAGTAAACAGAGTCTTTGTCTCCTGGTATTTTTTAACAAAGCGAAAAGAAAGTTCTTTTAAATGAGACATTTTAAATTAATCGTTTTTAATCAAACGTAATTTTTACCAAGCTATTTTTTTCTCTTTTAAATATTCACGTGAAGATACTTTTGTTAGAAATGAAATATTATTTGCGCTTTCCTAACAAAAATAGTTGAAAAGATCCTCTCAAAATATTAAATAAATGCCTAGCGCAATTTCTAAATTTAAACTTTTTTGCAATATTATTTTGTGTTCATTTTATGTAATAACTATAATGTGACGTAAATATGACGTAATTTCTCCTACGACTTCTAACGCATGTTAATGAACTTATTATTTTACAATATCCTTTCTCTTTTAAAATTCACGTGTGTACTTTTTATGACATAATTTTTAATAAATTCCTGCTTTTTATACGTAATTATTTAATTTTAATTTGAAAGTTTTTTTCCTGTTTATAATAGTCACGTGTAAATAAATTTTTAATTTGAAGCAAATATTATTGCTTGCGCTTTTTATACAGTTGGCAACAGTTTAAATTAGTGCAATTTTCTGAAATCTGTAAAAAATATCTCTAGAAATGCTGAAAATTTGAATTTAAAATAGAAATAAACCCTGAAAAAATGAGTCAAAATAAAAAAATTAATGCAATCTGCACTCCGGCAAATTCTAACGCATAAAATGATCTAAAAATGATTACACTGCCATGTATAGTTTTTGCTGCTATAAAACTTTTTTAGTGGAACGATTTTGTCCAACTTTAGCATTAAATATCTCTTAAAATAATTCTTCGATTTGAAAACTGTCTGCATCAGCATGTTTATCAAACATTTCTGTATAAAACCACCGATTTTCATATTTTTGTATGCATTATTTTTCTTAATATTAACGAAGAAAGACCTCCGGTCACAAAAAATTCAAAAACGGCGGCGGCGGCTAGTTATTTTTTTTTAGAATAGAGAGATTCCAACACAAGATCTCTGGGTAATAGTTTAAATAATATCGGTTTTAACAGACTTTCATAAGATTCCAATGAAACATTAAGGGACTCTAAAATTCTAATGTTTGTTTGAATTTCATCGTAAATTCTTCTAAAGGATCTGGTATCATTTGAATGTCTTAGAGGAGAAATATTTAGAAGTGTATTCGTGAGTACTGATATAAGCAAATCCGTATTTCCATACCGCCCCTTCAGAATCTCTATCGCTTTTAAATAGTTATCTGATGTTACGGAAAATCCATCAATACTTTTTAACGGGTTGGGAGTCAAAAAGGATCTTAAATAATTGAATTTATCATCTGGTTCTAATGTATCATTGTTATGAATGGCTGTTTCGTATGCCGACCAAAATGTCACCCATTCTGATACGTCTCCGGAAAACTTCGCGACATTTAATTTCGGTAATTTAATATTTATGCTTTCCTTTGAAAAGGAGTCTTGTTTAGAAATTGAATCGTTAAGCATTTCCTTTTTATTTAAATCTTTTACCTTTGGATTGGCTCTAAAACGCCAAGAATTAATTTTTTCACGATATTCCTGAGCATTTTGTAATTCATTGTCTAATTGAGCTTCTTGAATTAATTTTTTAATATCTGTATCTGCTCGCTTCAGTTCTATCTCTGCCATATTTAATTGCTCTAAAGTTTCCTCCAAATCTAGGAGATTAGGATCGGCATCCTTCAAAATTGATTCTATTTTATTTATAAATTTATCAATACTCTCGTGAAGGACTGCTCTATCTTTCTTGGCAATCACTAAATTATCCGCCATGATTCTTGACAACAAATACAGTTCTTTAAATTATGTCAAATATTATAACTCTAATACTTTAAGCAGAATGTCTTGATAAATAAACTTATATTGATTCTAATTAATCATCAATTCTGACAGACAGACCGCATCACGGCGAGGGATGCCACTAAATATTATGTTAATTCTGTCTTATTCAATCAATAAAAATTCTTAAATCAAATCAAAATTATCATACCTGTTATATTGGAATTCTGAGTCCAAAGTCCGGTGAGCGGTCGTCTGTTTTCTGGGTCTATTTTCGTTAAAATCATAACAATACTCTAAAAAAAAATCCAAATGTATTCTTCTTGAGTAATTAATCTATTGTCTTGAATATATAGGTGAAACACAAAAAAATTACATTAAAGTTAAATTATTTACAGTAAAAGATTTAGTAATTCTTAAAGTCTTAAAATTAGTGTTCTATTTAAGTTCGAGTCCCATCTGGACAACAGAGGCGCTCCTAAAAGCACCTTCTTCTTCTATTTCTAATTCAGTTCTGCCGTGCGTGGGTGTTGCGCTGGCATGTAATAAAAAAGGTTTTTCAATTTCGCAATCAGAATAATTGTTTAGGGGAGGGAAAGGAATGCTGCGTATTTCGCAACACAAATAAATAGGTCATAATCGTAGCTTGTAGACTTCTTTGAAATACGTATTTTTTTAAATTGTGAAATTATATATTCAAGCCTATTTTTTATGCATTTTCGTAATGTACAAAATAGAGGGCGCTAGGTACGAATAGGTACCTATTTTTATTAGCCATTTAGGGGACGGTTATCAATGCAAAGTCCTTTTCAAGATGATTATGAAACAAATTGTTTTTATGCTTCAAATACAATTATTCTTAATTTATTATTACTAAAACTTATAATGTTATTAGTCTCTGTAAAGAAATAACTATATTTTTTAACAATTCATAAAAATACTAATTATACAGGGTTGCCACGCTTCAGGCAATTTCCAGACTAGGAAATTCTTTGGCACCAGTACTTTCTTATAGAGAATCTCTCTTTAAATAAGGTGAAATTTTGTACGTTTAATCTAGATATATTTTTCTATAAAAAAATACTGATATACTGACTGGAAAATTCCCTGAAGCGCGGCAACCCTGTTATAGTATATAATATACTATTTAAAAGCTTGTTTTATATAAATTTGGACAAAACATATAATTATGCTTATTATATTATTACAAATATCATGCATATTCCCCTATTTAGAACGTTTACATTTTATCAAATAAATACAAAAAAAATTTAGCGTAATTATTTTTAGTATTTTTTCAGTTCATTTTGTCACATTTTAAAGTGATTTTACCAGCAAATTTGAGAAAAGAAAAATTCAGGCACAAATGGATTAAAGCTGAAAGGAAAGTTCGTAAGAATAAAAACAAGGGAAGAAACTGTGGTTTAAAAACTACGAGCACTCTGTAATATGCCAGCGCCATCTATTGACGATTCCTAATACCTTGATCAAAAAAATCTTATTCAATCCCTCCCGATCAAATTTCAGAGTTCATCAGAGAAACTACCTTACATCATCGATCGGTTATTTTAAGAGATTGTTGTTAGCTGTTGATAAATTGGAGGTTTATCTGCTTTATAAAAACTCAATATTTGTTTTTAAAAATTAATTCCGAAGAAAGATGTTTAACAGTTAATTAATTAGATTTTAAAATTTCATTAGATTTTTATTTTCAGTTGTTAAAGTAAACTCTCATTTTCTTATTTTATGTTGTCTAATATCAATTGATATTTTTGAAAAATGATAAAAGCTTATGCTTCGAGGGTTTATTTTTGTTTCTTAAAGAAAAAAAATCGATCTAAACTAAAAGAAAAAAATTACAAGCTAAGTATACTTTTTAAAATTTTATTTAATAAAACTTTAATCTGTTATGCATTCTGTCTCTGATATACTTGTAATTAAAAATAATTTGAATATTTTGAGAAACTTTAAGTGATACTTCAACTGAAAATAGTAGTATGAACTAGCAAAAGAATGCACACAAAAAAAGGTTATATTATTAAGTGTTGTATAGGTGAGATTAATTAATATTGGATGCGTAAGCTTTTTAACTTATCGAAATTTTTAATATTTCTTGTTTAATTAGCAGGAAATGAGAAGATTGAAAGATTGATAGTTATAATTATATGTATATGTTACATAAAAATTTTACTTGCAATATTCATTTAAATTATTCTAAATTTCTGGCATATTCATTATTTCCCTATTTCTTAATAATCTCTATTATTTATTTCTAGTTAATTCCCTTTAAACCTAAAACGCGTATATTAATAATTACCTTATTCGAAATCTTAATCTAAAACTTTTAATCCCTTCATTAACTTTTATCAGCTACCAAAACTATAATATTCTGAGAGAAATAACTTCTTATTTTCGAATGTTTTTAAAAGTCGTTTTTACTATTTTCATTTATAATATTATTCCACGAATCAACTTCCCGCGCAATTGACAGAGTCGGACTTTTTACATCGAAATCCTTCCGTGAGCAGATACTGATTTCCTATTGCGCTCCTCTCTTGCTCTCCATTGGTTGAGTAATTGGACGCATTTCACTGTGTGGCTCGTTTTTGAATCTGATTGGTTGTCCTGAAGTTTACTGTTATACTACGTAAATGCTAACGAAAACGCCGTGCATGAAGCCAGAGCAGAGAATTATGTGTTGTTCGATTGTTTTAAAACTCTGTTACCAGATGTCTTAGCGTCTAGCAGATCGTCTAAATTTGAATATTTCTTTAGCATGGAGTAGTGATTCGTGCTCTAGCCTGAAAGGCTATACGAAAACTCTCATGATGTGAGAATTGTTCACATTTTGATGTGTGACTGAATAAACATTTTAAAGTGACATTTGACTCTGTTTTAATGGTAAAACCACCAGATTTCCATTTTTTGCCCTACTACTCGTATGACCTGACCATCGGAATATAATTCAACTGCTTAATGAATCCCTGGTGTTTCGATTGGACTTAGCCAATCTCACTACTACTAATAAATTAATGTAGTTGATTAAATTTGTAAACTGCAAAGTAACTCAGCTTGTCAACAGCTGCCAATATTCTACAATTCTGATGCATGCAGCTGCAATGTTTCACTAGTGTGGTATGAATTTTTATGCAACCTAACAGAAGCCGTCTAGGATACCCGTAAGGCATGGTGACGTCACGGCGACGTCGTTGTGAAGTCACACTGTGATTTTGTGACCGTCGATGTGACATCATAGTGACTAGAATGCGAGGTCGTTATGGCCGTTTTAGAGGTCGTTTGTGACGTCACATTGTGACCACTCTGTGAAGTCACGGTGTGACAAATTTGTGAAAAGTGTGTCATTTGTGACTATTTTGGCATTAATTTTGTGACGAACCTGTGACGAAAGCGACAATGCTTTGAAGTCACACTGTGACCAATTTGTGAAATATGTGTCATTTGTGACGAACTTGTCCTAAACACTGTGATTTCAAATGAAAATCAAATTTCAAATTAATTGCTTAAAAGACGCAAATAGTGAAAAAGATTCCATGCTGGGACTCGAACCCGGGCCAACAGTACAGCGCACGGACATTCTACCGACTAAATCACATGGAACGATACCCAGGCTGGAAATTTTCTCACTATTACATGTTGGCAAGGCTACAAACGCAACACAAGATGGAATATTTAGCGTGAGCCACCAACATGATGAAAACACGAAACTTAATTAAATCCAGCATCGATTGAAATTATATTAATACTTGGAAATTTTTCCAGAGAGAACCATTCGCCTTGTATACAATATTTCAAATGAAAATCAAATTTCAAATTAATTGCTTAAAAGGCAATTTTAATTTGAAATGTTGTATGCAAGGCGAATGTTTCTCCCTGGAAAAATTTCCAATTATTAATATAGTTTCAATCGATGCTGGATTTAATTAAGTTTCGTGTTTACCCCATGTCGGTGGCTCACGATAAATATCCCATCTTGTGCTGCGTTTGTAGCCTTGCCAACATGTAATAGTGAGAAATTTTACAGGCTGGGCGTCGTTCCATGTGGTTTAGTCGGTAGAATGTCAGTGTGCTATACTGATGGCCCGGGTTCGAGTCCCGGCATGGAATCTTTTTCACTATGTTGGCCTTTGCGCCTTTTAAGCAATTAATTTGATATTTGATTTTCATTTGAAATATTGTATATAAGGCGAATGATTCTCTCTGGAAATTTTCCTAAGTATTAATACAGCGATGAATTTTAAAATCGACTTTTGTTGTAAATATAAAATATTATCTTTTTACCGTACTTTTTAGAAAAATATCGCTATTTTGGAATCCTATTCTTCTAAAACATTTTAAAATTTTCCACTTAAAAAACAATGCTTATCAACTGACATATTTTTTTATTAAGTTCTATGCTTGATATTGAGTTCAAGTTTGATATTTAGAATGTGTAAGTTTTTTAATTTGTTGTGATTTGTCATTGCTTTATTAAATACGAACATGGAGGCTAACGGATATTAATACAACTATTATTTATAGAGCGGCATGATAAGCGATATTTATTTAAATTTTTTATTCCCGTGTATATTGTATTTTGTGAATATGAGCTAAATAGATTTGGTATGTTTTATAGGAAAAGACTGATCTGGGAAATAGAAAAATAAACGAGTAAGAAAAATCATGCGTTAAGCATAGATTATAAAATACTTTCCAACACTTTCTGAATGCTTTAACAAGACATCGTAATTTAGGGAAATGACGTAAATAAGGTAACTAAGTAAACATTTTAGAAAACGCATAAAACATTTGAAAAACGGATTTCAGCAGTTACCTTCCATAGCCGAATATGTTTTCCAATTCTTTTGAACAGCCCTGTATTTGATCTGTAAGGTTGATACACTGAAAAAAATGAAGTACTCAAAAATGAGTAAACCGACGTACTCATATCGAATTGAATATTTTTGGATAAAAAATGAACCTATACTTTCTCTATTTTGAAACGGCACATGTTATCAAACCCAAACAAACGAATATTTTTGTACCCTGTAATCATTCATTGCATTTATGGCGGCATAAATGATGTTTATTAATGTAAATATTAAATTATGCACAGCATTTTAAAAATAATTTAAAAGTGCTGGAAATAATGCTCTTGTCATAAAAATATTCGATTTGAGTATCTTGTTAAGAATTTTGCTATTTTTCTTAATAAATAATCAATTAAACATTTCTTGTTAAGAACTTTGAACGGGAGATAAATGTCAGTACATTTTTACTTTAAATTTTAGGTTGTTTTTTTTTGTTTGTTTTGTTTTGTTTTTTGTTTTTTTGTTGTTGTTTTTTTTTGGGGGGGGGGGGGCAGTACATAACGATTCATATTTGATCACAACCATGGAATAAAAAATGAGTACATGTGTTTCTCAACTTTGAGTATATTTGGATAGGAGCTATTTTGAGTATGTGACGCATTTAAATTGAATACTTTTTACTCAATTTTGAGTACCCATTTTTTTAAGTGTATATATACTATATAATGGGAAAATTTAGTTTAGCAAGAAAACGCCTAACAGGTTGAAATTCTTTATCAGCAATTTATACTAATGTATGGAAACATACTTGAATGCTTTTGTACAACCCTGTAGTTTACCTAGAATCTTTATTACACGCCACTATTTAGTTAATTTTTAATTCAAACTAAGACACTCTTAAAACTGCTGAAATCACATTTCCAGAAATTATAATATATAGACGGCCATGTATCCAATTCTTTACGTGACCCTGTATATCATTTTATCTATAATCTACAAACATTTCTTGGTAAATTAAATGCAGTTCAGCGAAAAAAAGCATAACTCATTTAAAAACCACCTTTAAGCAATTTGCGTCCATACCCAGTAATCCTTACGAATACTTTTGTGTACCCTTGTATAGGAATTATAGCATTTATATACACCATATACTATATATAAATCAGAGTTGTATAATATAGACGCACACGCGCACGCCGTGCGCGGAAAATTTTCCGCAAAATTCGGAACTTTGCGGAAAATGTTTTTGGGAAAAAACAAAAAAAAAATCTTAGTTTTTGCTCTTGTAACTGTTTTTTTTTTAAATATTGAAATCTTAAATATTTCCCAATTTTATGTACGATTTATTTATTGTTTGCCAGGGGTGATTCTGTTACGAATTTTTCGAAAATTTAAAAAATTCGGCCATGAGCCCGAACATTCAGGCATAAAAAAATATCACTTAAAAATATTGCGAATTTCAACAAATGGTCGCCGAAAAAAAAAAAAAAAATTGTCAATCGTTCGAAGAAAAAAATCACCCCCTTCGTCAAAGCTTCGCGGAAAAAATGCGAATTTCGTCAAAGGATCGCGGAAAACGCTAATTTCTTCAAAGTATCCTTATATAAAAAAAAGATAATTTTGTCAAAGAATCGCTGAAAAAACGCAAATTTCGTCAAAGGAGCGCTGAAAAAAACAAATTTCGTAAAAGTATAGCGAAAAAAGCCCGAATTTTGTCAAAGGATCGCGAAAAAAACGCAAATTTCGTAAAAGAATCGCGGAAAAAAATTAATTTCGTCAAAGGATCCCGAAAGAAACACGAATTAAAAGATCGCAAAAAACACTCAAATTTTGGTAAGAAATCGTGAAATCACGTGAATTTTGTCAAAGGATCGCGAAAAGCACGCTAATTTCGTGAAATGGTTGCGGAGATTTTGTTTATTTTTATTTGTGATTTGCTGAATTTAGATCCCTAAAAGTTCCTTTTTATGTAAAAACGGTCTTTTTTGAGAAAAATGGTCCCCTTTACCATTTTTTACTACAAAAGTTGAGTGGGAGTCCTGTATGTAGTATTCATAGGCTTTTCTCTGATTAGTTAAAATGCTGCTTTAAAATAATATTTTTTTAAAGCCAAAAACTGATTTTTTTTTTCTTCCTGCTGCTAATTTTTCATTATTTGCAATCTGTACCCAATGGTCGTTTAGAATGCCCAGAGTTAGCAAAATGTGTGGAGAAATTTTATCTGAGTAATTATTCTTTTAAATGTGAAAATATTTTTAAGATAGCAATCGTTTTAATTTTTAGGAGTTTATTAGCATTAGAATTCCAGTCTTCTCCAAAAACAGAATTTTATTGTTACAAAATTAGATTTTTGCTGCTACAAAAATGGATTTTATTGCTCCAAAATCAGATTTTTGCTGTTCCAAAATGGCTTTAGTGCACTTTCATCCCTGCATCAGTCTCTTTAATGATGATACCTATGAATAGACCTCTCCCTATAAAATATGATTAAGTTGTTTCAGAAGCAATGCCGTATTATTCTGTGAACAGAGTGACTGGCATTTTGTGCGAAGAGGTTACAATATTAATGGTTGGGCTGTTTCTAAATGCATTGACAAAATAATTGATAAGAATTCACCTTTTCTTATCATGGATTTTTAGCTTTATTATTTTTTTAACTAAAATAATTATTCTTTAATTAATATCAATTAATTTTTAATTTGAATAGTAATTACTTTAAAACTACTGTTTTTAATTCATATCATCAAAATAATATAACACATTATTTTATTAAACATTAAATTAATTTGCAGAAAGTTTTTGACCCAATATTTGCGTGCGCAGAAAGTTTTTAGTTTTATACAAGTCTGGCATAAATATAGTGAATCATAAAAGCGCATATCATAATTAAAAATACATTTCCAGCAATCATCGCTAATGAACAGTACTTCGGATACAATATAGTATCTGAAATATTTTGTGTGTCCCTGTAAATGCTATATACGTATTATTCGTATTATGCATGAAATAATTTATAGTATGTAAACCTCAGCGACATATATCAATTTTATTATATATGAAATAGATTAACATAATTAAAGTATGCCGCAAACAATTCCCTCCACCCATATATCATTATGTATTTGAATTCCTTTTTTAGCCCTGTAAATGAACAATAACCATTCTTTGCATCGCATAGTCAACAGAATGCATGTTTTAGTGCACTTCATAAATGCATATAAATTTTATTCTGTTTGAAAGCGTGCGTAAAATCATTAAAAATCATTTGAAACGATTTTTTCCCATAGGCTGTAATGTAACGGAAAACTTTTGGCTGTCTCTGTAAATGAACAAAGCATGCTACAAACTTCATTACAAATAGGTACCGTGCTATGGTAAACGTCAATAACATCCAAAAATTTCAGGGCAATCCGAGTATATTTTCGAGAGTTAGAGTGCGGACAGACTGCTAGACGGACAGACGGAGAGACAAACTGAAGTCATAAGCACTTTTCAACTTGTGTCCTATATTATGTATCCTGTATTATATGAACTTTTAAAAAATATATACTAAAGCAATTTAATCTATAACTTCCTATCAGGCATGAAAAACACTTTATTTCAATGCTTAAATATCATATTTTACTTTTTAGTGCCAATAATTACGCGTATCATAAACGTAGAAAATGAATTTACAATAGAAGAAAATTTAATAACCGATTCAGAATGTCTATAATTAAAAGCTTGGTTAAAATCACAAACAGAAAAAATGCTTACATACAATTTAAAAAAATAAATATACCAATTTGAAAAACACTAAAAATAATAATTAGTATTTATAATTGTACTATTAAACAACAGCAAACTACAATAGATAAATTAAATGCATTATTAGATTTAACAATATCTCAAAAATATTTCCATATGGTATAAGGAATTCCTATTATTTTATAATTTTGGCAAATGTTAAATCTGAAAACATTGGTTTGAAGATTTAGGATTTTAAAAGATAATTTAAAATATTATTAGCATTAAAAGAAAATTCTTTCAAATGTTTCACTACTGTAATATGTAAAAATACATTTTCCCAGTATAATGTTAATTTCTAATCTGAAACAGTTTCGTAATCTCATGATAATCGAACATCATATTTAACCCCAAAATAATAATAACTATAAATGTTAGTAATAAAAAAATAGTAAGAAGCCGATAAAATAATTCCAAATCATTGTCGTTCCATACATTTTCAATCTCAAGTAAGAGTAAATTAATGTTTATATTAATTCCAGTATGAATGTAGGCATGAATCAGTCTCTGCGCAGTTTTTTTTCCAAGCGATGGCAGTTTAAGATATTTTTCTTTACAGTTATCGAACTGGAAAATATCGCTTCTGACAGTTAAAGATCAGTCTTTTACAAATATAACATAAAACTATTTAACTCATAATATACAACTCAGGAATAAAATATTTAAATTAAATAAGACTTACATATACGTTCCATTAATATCCGTGTATCCTAAAATGGTCATTTCCTTATCTTAAAGTGTTGTAGACGTGGTAATGTTCTAAAAACAGTGAACTATTTCCCGCGTCTTCTCATATTTATTTTTCTGTGGGCAGACGGTTTTCAAGCAGATGGTCTGTTACAGATTATTTGTTTTTGTATACAAGAAATATGGAACTTGAATGCGCAGTAATTTTCTGAAAGTATCATTAATTAAAATTTTGTATTTGAAGAAATGTCCAATGTATTTAACCTTTTCTTTTTATCCGTACCAAATAATTCAAATTAAAATATATTGTAAAGTTCCTTTTTTCTAAATAATTATAATAATAGTATTCATAATTAGAGTTTATTAGATAAAACATTGTTTAAATTTTTAAAAGGTGTAAAAATAAATTTAATGATAATGACGACCCCCCCCCTTTTTTTTTCTTTTTTTTTAAAGTAAAGTTTGTTTTGCACAAATTTTGTATATTTCTTTTATTTTCGGAAAATGCTAATTTTATTTTAAAAGTCTGAAAGAAGTAGAATTCATGACTTGAATACAAATTATAAAAATATTCTAAAGCAAGAAATGCATAGATTACTAAACTCTGAAGACTCTTTCTGCGTTCTCATTAAAAGGTGCAGATTTAACTGTAATAGAAAATTTTTAGTTTGAAACCACAGAAGTGTTTCGAATAATCTTGGCCGGTAAAAAAAGAAAGAAAGAAAGAAATTTCCTCCCAGCAAACTAATATGCAAAGTGTATAAATTTAATAGTCCTAATTCTAAATATATTATCCAAATGCCAGATAAAATTGATATCATGAAAAAGTATACATTCACTGTCTTATCAAATTGATAAAATATAGCCTGAAAATTTAGTTTATTAATGCTTGTATCGTGCACTTTATTTATTATGCCCCACCCCCCTCTCCTTTAGTGACGGAATTTACCGTTTGCTATCCACTAATATATTTTCATTCCTTATGCCGCTGTAACTCGTGATGTTTAAGATATTCCTCTTCATTTTCAAATATTTTTGAAGTTCATATTTTTGTCACACTGTGACTTACAATATGGTGGAGCTTTTTGTCACATATGTGACGTGACGTACGTTACATAGCAGTGACATAACAGTGACGTCACAATTTTTTTTTTAATTGCCAGAAAAATATAATTTTACAGTAAATAACATGTTTTAAAGAATTTTCGTAATTTTTTAAAGTTTTCTAAGAAGTTCACATCTCAGTCACAATGTGACATCACTGAGTGGTGGCATTTGGGTCACAGATGTGACGTGACCACAGTGACTTACAGTGACGTCACAACGACGTCACCGTGACCATGCATGCTATGAGGGTATTAACAACAGTCGGCAGGATTATAACATATATATATACTAGGGGGCTCTGCCCCCTGCTCACTGACGCTCGCCAACCCCCGTGAATTGCGACACAATTCGCATTAGAAAAGCTACGCGTCCCCAGCTCGCTTCGCTTGCTAGATACTTTTTGCAGCAGCTCTATAGCCATAATGAGTACTATCATAAATCATTTTAACTTGTGATATTTTCAAAAAAATTTAAGGTAAAAATCAGTAATTGAAAACGTTATTGAAATCACAATTAAAAATGCATTTAATTGGTGCTATCAATAAGCGTAAATCATTTTAACATTATGAAATTTACCAATTTTTGAAATGAAAAATAATTAACTTAAAAAAATTACCTTGGAACACAATTAATTTAAAACTTATTGTGCATAATACTGTGCAGAACAGCTTAAATTTATTTCGAAAAACTCTTGGGAAAACACTACCTGATACCAAGATAGTTCAATATAAATCAATAAACGCTAACTAAAGTTCGTCCGACGGGAAAAATGCAATATCCCTCAGACACTTGTCAAGTTAACAAAACGTAAACAACACGTTTTCTGATGTGTCTAAAAGAAACTTTTGATTAAAATGCTGATTTTCTGAATGCGTCACGTGACCGTAAAACGAACCAATGGCCATTGTTATTCTTACATCTGTCAAAAGATCGTACTGTGCTTAAAAAGAGCTCCTGCTCTGAATTTTAATTTGCTGAATTAGATGTAAAGGCTAGTGAATATGACGTCATATTGACATAATCGTATTAAAATATTTCAGTTTTATATAGCCTCTAAAGCTCATGACGTCAATGGCAGTTCCTAAAAAATCATTCCTGTGCATTTCCTGGTTTTTTCCGGGAGGTACCTCCTTCACACTATGGAAAACTTTCCCAGAAATCGGTTGTTTGTTTGAAACAGTTCTACCGTGTGCCATAATACTTTTGGAGTCCATAGGAGAATGAATCATTTCTTTCAAATATAGCATCATTCTCACTATCAAAACCATTAATCCCTTCCGAGACTAAAGCGTCATTTATGCAATTGTTTTAAAATTCCCTAGATTCATTAAGTATTCACTTTAATTAATTGTAAATTATGTAATTTTCAGAAATATTTTATTTTTTGTATACCAAGGATCTTTAAATAAATAGCAAGAGTCTAGTATATGTATATGTTGGAATAAGAGTCAGGAATATGACGTCATCACTGACATAGTTATAATAAAATATTTTAATTCATGGATGAAAATGCATCTTTGTTTCCCAAATGACGTCATTATCTCCATCGGAAACATTTCGTTTTACATATTGCAACTATGAAAGATTATTCAGTGTCGTTTTATTTACACAGATTGCTTAATATCATTTCTCAATAAATAATCAGTGTTCTGCTCTGACGCGATTAGTGCATAATTAAACGGAATCGTTTTAGTTTACAATTTAGGGAAACCATTGAAATTTTTCTTTTAAATATGACACGAGTTTAAGTGGTGAAATCACTCTTCTGATTGGTGGAATGTAATAAGGCAAATTAATTGTATTACGGCGGTTGTTGCCAAGCGGCAATTTACAAATTCAGCCCTATTTTTGCGCCACGCAAGAGAAATATATATATATATAGATTTTTTTTTTTTACCCATGTACCCATGTGAAAAATTTGCACTTAGCTGCCCTGCCCACTTTTCTTATACCCCTCCGTTATCCTCTCCCGCTTCCCCGCAAATACCCAATTTTTAATTTAAGTGAAATTTCAAACAAAGTCTTTTAACGAAAACGAGGTGGAACCCGCCGAATTTCGACGAAAGAAAATGTTTACAAAGGAACTGTTGCATCAAATTTATAATACATCGACAACAATAATTACAATAAAAAATCCATATTACACTTGTTAATTTAACTCTCCAAAGACATATTTTAACCTAAGATTAACAAAATACTTTTTTCATAAACTTCAACTGTTAAAATTATTGAAAAATTAAACTTAATTGATATACGTCATCAGTAAAATATAATCAAGATAAGTAATTTTGATTAAGTTATTAATTGATACTTGGTATTACGGAATGAAAAATCCGCAAAAATGATTTCACCTTGACATAATCATACAATTTTTCTACCTTTACATCTAAACCAAATCAATTAATTTTCTACGTTTCTCATCCATATTAACCATTTAAAAACATTTTAATGCGCAATAGGTTATTAATAAATATATTTTCAAACTTGAAGTCACGTTTGTCAACTATTACATCTTTTGATGTTAAAATTCCCACGCGTGATTTGAGGTTTTAGTATAATCTCTGTACCTGCGCGTAAAAATTCCAGAAATTTATAACTTTTAGACGTATTCAAGGGGAAATATCTCGTTTTATAAAATAAAATTATCGTTTACTTTTAAATATGACGTCATTTTCAGTCGCTGAAATATTTTTCCTATTAACTCAAACTCAATATCAGCGAAATAAAAAAATAGTGAAATATAACAGCATCATCTGGGAAATAGTGTCTTTTTTAAAGCGTAACGTCATTTTCTGTTCAAATTTTTAAAAATATATTTTTAATTGTAATGAGAGAATGGCATCAGTAAGAATATAATCAATAAAGATAACTAATCCACTTTTAATAGAAATGAAGTATACTTCAGTTGCCACGATACGAAAAATTGGTATTAAAAATTATAAAAAAATTAATATCTCAAAAATAAATTAAGATACAGCTTTCAAACAAATTGCATTTAAAAGTGCATTTTTTTCTGCATACGACGGTGTAAACATTTAAAATGTGGGATGTTTAGAAGTTTAAAAATTTGCAGTAGCGAAAATTGCAAAAGCGAAATTTCATTTCAAATTTCAAAGTGTTGCCATTCGCAGAATGACGTATGCGTTACGCACAGATATGTTTGTCCTTTATAATATAGATATTCAGTATGCAATGTCAAATCTGGGCAAAATATCCTGTCCAATGATACTTCATTCTTCGTTATATGCTACATATTAGTTAAATTCAGTATGCGATGTCAGATTTGGGCAAAAAAAATCTTATCCAGCGATACCTCATTCATCGTTCTGCACTACATATTAGTTGAGAAAAAGGGATGTTAAGAACAGAAAAAATATTATATGATTTTTTTTTTCGTCACGCAAATTTTGCTATATTTTTATCTATCTCACCTCCTATATCACAAGTTGTAACATTCAACTGATGTCCTCTCCCCTGTTGTAACCAAATTTTTTTTTCAACTTTAATTTAGAGATAATTTCAATTATAACAACATTGAGATTATTGTTATTTTATATTTTAAATCTTTTATAAATGCATAACAAACTGAAATCAACCTTAAAAAAACCCTCACATTTCCAATGGATCTAATGCACTAATTATATTAAGTAATTACTGCGTTAGTGTTTTGAATAACAGCCGCATGTACCGATTAGGCGGGACGCTAGTCCTATGCTATAACTTGTTGCAATATATTAAATGATTAATGTACAGTATAACCTCGATTATCCAACCCTCGCTTAACCGGAACTCTCTGTAAACCGACGTCGGTTTCCTGACTTTTTTTTGCAGTGTTTTTTTTTTTTTTTAACCCCCTGTACGGTATGCTATTTCTTTCTCCCAGCTTATTTTGTGCCGTCTCTAAAAAATAACGTTACCTTAGAGAAGCCAGCCGTAAAACAAAGCAGTACGATTAAATACTCTATAGCAAGTTTTTCAACTTCTAAGCATCGCACATTTTCAATTTTTATACCGTCGTGTTGGGAAAAATAAAGTGCTTTTAAATGCAATTTGTTTGAAAACTATATCTCCATTTATTTTTGAAATAATAATTTTTTTGTCGTTTTTGGAGACATTTTCTTAATATTGGCAACGGAAGTACTCCATTTCTGTAGAAAGTAAAGTAAAAATCGTTGTAAAATATTAATTACATATTTTTGCTGCCATTTTTTCATAACAACCGAAAGAAAATGTAATTAAAATATGTGCTATTTTGAAAAAATATAAACGAATAATTTCTCTTAAAACATGGAGCTATTATAAACTATATTTAATTTTAAGTATTTATATTAATGTTACAAACAAATGAAAGACTATGAATCATTAGACAGCCGTTTTTTCTTTTGTCGGTTTCTTTAATGACGGCATCTTTTTGCTGCATTTGTGTATTATTTCGCAATAATGACGTCCTATGCCTACTTTACAGTAGATGTTTAAAAGTGGATCGTAAATGTGGAATTCCTAAGCGGATGCGAATGACGTCATTTTACATAAAATAAAAGTGTGTGCTGTAAGTCTTAAAATTTAAATTTGTTTTGTACTATTTATATATATATATATTAGGGTGACCCACGAGAGGCCAGAAAATTAAAAAGTTTGAAAATGCCAAGTCTCACCTTTTAAAAATGTTCTTTCTGTCATAATATGATACTACAAAAAAATTCAAGTCATTTCAGAAATGTTTAGGGGTCCCCCAAGCTAATAGAAAATAGGGAATTTATGAAAATTTTTAATTTCTAATTAATATGCAGGATTGCAGATTTCTACCCCACTTCTCTTACAATTTTTTTATCCTAAAACTTCTTTAAGAAACACTTCATCATGTTTAACTATGATTTCATTTGATGTTATATTTTTATTAAATTTTTTTATCAATATTTATAAAATTACTATCTGAGAACCATATTTCATTTTTCTGATCATTACTCTTCTAATGCTCTACAATCTTTATTAATCTACTGGATTTCATTAAATTAATATCATGAACTACAATGTTTCTAATATTAATAATAGATGGCAACTTCAGCAGGTGTTAAAGTTTCATGGATTATTTATCTGTGTTTGGTTTTGGATATCGATGAAGTCATTAAATCTTCTGAAGAAACCTCAAAGGAAGAAGTTGTAGTAAAAATACATTTAAATGATAATACAAAGCCCAAAGGAAATAAATCTAAGCTCTGCAATCGCAGATCCATTATTACTCCAAGAGTTGCTGGTGTTTTAGATTGAACTAAGACCAGCATAAAAGATCTACAATGATAATAGCATCTGTAATAAACAAAGAAGGTCGCTCTTCCTCTACCATGATGTCTGACCCGCTTGTAAAAATCCATTAGTGCTTTAAAAAAATAGTGTTCATAGGGAACGCCAATATCTTCGCCAAGAAACCGTTCAACAATGAAAAACACAGTTTGAAACATCAAAGTCAGTTGTTCATTGAAGTGAAAAACTGTTAGCCAATTTGTCATCAAAAAGCATAGGAAATATTGATCATTTAGCGATATACTAGATTTCTTTTGCAAGATAAACTTATATTAAGCCTCTTGGAGTTTCTAAGTTATTGTCTGGAACTGGCAAAGAAGCAGCTGATGTTGTTTTCGAGCTCTTAAAATCGTAAAAATGCGAATCTCGTGTGATTGGATGTGTATCGATACGACCCAAACAAATAGTGGAAGATTCAAAGAAGCATGTACAATTCTTGAGCAAAACATAGTTAGAAACCTTTTGTGGATAGCATTTAAGCATCACATGTTTGAGGTTCTACTTTCTGATGCATTTAGTATGTGTTTTGGACAATCTACTGGGCCTGGAATCTTTTTATTTAAGAGATTCCGAGAAAATTGGTCTAAGCTCAACCATGAACCAAAAACGTAATCAGTACTCATCATAACAGTATCAGACAGTTTAAAAACTTTTAGGTCTGATTATGTAAAAACTGCTACAGAACTCCTTTTCGATGATTACAAAGAAATTTTAAATCTTGCATCATTAATGATTGGATTAGACATTCAATTTAGAATTCGAAAACCTGGTGCTCTTCACCGAGCTCGCTGGATAGCAATTTATTCCTTGGAAAGCAATTGCAAAGCAATTTATTCCTTGAAAATGAAGTTATTGTTTGATAGGAATGAAAGCACAAAGTATTAACTGCTCAAGAGTTTCAAGGTATACAACAATTTAAACGGTTTGTTATATGTGTATATTTGCAGTGTTGGTTTACACGCCGATCTGCTATTGGTGCTCCTCCTAATGAGGTTTCACTGATTCAAAGGTTGAAAGAATATGCTGTCAAACACATAAGCAATATTGGATTAAAAACGATGTTACGTCATTCATAGTATGTGAGTGGAGAACTGCAACACTTAGCTTATTTTCAGATCTTCTTTCTGGAAAGCAAAAATCAAAGATAGTTTTGACTGCTAAAAAAGAAAGGAGTTCTAATTCACATCTATTAGAAAATCTTTCTCTCAAATTGGATGATTTATGTATTTCTAATAGTTTCTTTGAAACGGCTAAAATTGAAGATTGTTTCCTCAGTGTAGCAGTCAAAGATTGGTCCAAAACACCATTCTATAAAAAAAGCTGCAATATTTGCTAAAAACTTGCCTTGTGTAAATGATGTTTCTGAATAAGCTGTTGTATTCATACATGACTTTAGTTGTTCAACAAAGAACTTGCGCGAACAGTTTTTGTTACAAGTCGTAGAGATAGGGATGCACAGAAAGAAATTTTGTAAAGAACAATCGTCAAAATCGTTTTCAAATGTAGTTGATAAAAAATGTGTAAATGTTTAAAAATATGTGTAAATAAGTATGTGATAATTTTAAAACATTCTTCTTGGATGGTTTTATTTACTTATTGTAAGATAATTGTTTACCTAAGTTCACTTTTTGTGCATAATTATACAGAAGGTAGAAATCTCTGCAAAATCACATTCTTCTTAATTTCAGTAATATATCTCTTCCTACCAGAGCAAAAACATAGTTTATACAAAATCTTTCATAAATGAAAAAAAAATGTTATTTGAATATTTTTAATGTAGCTAATAAAAAAATGCTGCATTTCACATTATTTTGGTCTTTTTATGCAAGTTATGGCCTTGGGGGACCTCTAAATATTTTTTTTTAATTCTGAAACAATTTAAGGTGTTTTATATTCACAGGAAGAACATTTTTAGTGAGTGAAAGTTCACGATTTTAAAAGTTGGTTTTTTGGGACACCCTAATATATATATATATATATATATATATATATATATATATATATATATATATATTCATCGGGAGGGGGGGGAACACTAAATTGTAAAAAAGCAGAATTCCTGTTTTCTAGTTGTTTATTTATTTTTTGTTTTTTTACTTTTACATTCCTTGTGTATGCAAGTGGTCCTTTCCGAACTACGAGTACAGATAAATATTTTGATTCCTCTTTCTTAGAATTCCTTTAAAATTTGCTTGAGCTTCCGCAAACACCGATTCAGATATAAGTGTATTTTAGGTATTTATTGATAGCAATATTTAAACTTTGATATCAGTAATTGCGTGATGTTCGGTTTTATCCTCAAAAAATAAATTATCTATTTCTCAATATCAAACAAAACATAGGTAAGACAAATTGGGCTTACCTTGTATTTATGTGTATCCGTACATCATCTGGTAACACACGTCGGTAAGGGTAATTATGCCTTGATCTTCTCCTATATTTCTGATTTATCCACATGCACTGTTCGTGTGATGTTCATGTCATTTAAAAGACACATGTTTTTTTGTGTGACTTGTAAAACTTAAATTTGTCCGGAAACTTTTTAAATAGAAAGAAAAATTAATATTTAATAAAAGCTTTAAGATACATCTCTCCGTTGGAGAGTCTGGGATACAAGTGAAAAATAGAGAAAACATGTATAAAATATTATCAGCAATAAAAAAAACAGGAAATTAGTGACATAAATCAGAATAACAAATTATTTGTATCAATATTTATATTTATAGTAATTTAAAATAAGAGTCTATCAATGTCTATAGTTCTTGAGTATCGCAAAATGTTTATAATAAAATGTCTGTTTTCGATTGTGCAATCACTTTTCACTTTCACTTCCTTCCTTCAGATCATAGACACTTTTGATAATTACTTTTATAAATCACATTTGACACATGAAAAACAATTTAATTAGCTTGATTGTTTTAATGTCCTTGTTTGGAGATTATATTTCACAATAGCTGTCAACAATTTCCCCCTTAATCTCCTAACGAGGATTGTTCTGTAATTTCAGTTTGTTTCTATTATTTAGAAATTCAAACTTGGGCTCTGGTTTTGTAGTATGTCCGCTGTCATTGACTTGCTTGGGCAATAACGCAATTCAATAATTTTATCTTCTTTCAGCTGTTTAATCACATTATATTTTATGTCAATATGCTTCGATTTATTAGAAAACTTTTCGGATTCTATCATTTTTATTCAAGATTTATTGTCTTCGTAAATTACTATAGGCAATTTTTGCGGTATATCAAGATCTTCTAATAGTTTTAGCAGCCATATTAATTCTTGTGTTGCGCTCGCCGCTGCTACGAACTCTGCCTCTGCAGATGATTGTGCAGCACATGTTTGTCGTTTCGTTATCCACTGTATTGGATTCTTTCCTAAAAGGAATAAATTGCCTGTTATCGATCTTCTTGTCTTTAGATCTCCACCCCAATCTGCATCAGTATATACTTCCAGAATGGGTGGTTCTTCCGTGCTGATTACTAAATTTAAGTCTTTTGTTGAATATAGATATCTTATTAATCTTTTAACACCTTTCCAATCTATTTCAGACGGCGTTTCGTTTTTTCTACTCAAAATGTTTACACCTACTAAAATATCGGGCCTACTTATTGTAACAACGTATAACAGCGACGTATGACAACGTATGACACCTATTTCTTGTCGGTACTTAGTGTTGTTTGGCATTTGTGTTTCCTCATTGTTTAATCGTTGAAATCCTGTTTCCATTGGAGTGCCATATGGCTTAGAATCTTCTAAATAAAATTTTTTTGCAATTTCTATTATTTTTCCTGTTTGATTTAGTTTAAAGCTATTGTGAGTCTTTTGTATTTTTATCCCGAGGTAATTGGAAGTTTGACCTAAATCTTCAAGTGCGTACTTAGATTTTAGTTTATCTATTATGTCATTTATATTTTCATCTTTTCCTGCAATTAGTATATCGTCCACGTATACTGCTATATAAACCGTGTTTTCCCCTTCTTTTCTTATAAATAAGCAATTATCAGCATTGCTCTGTTTAAATTTTAATTCTTTTAGTGCTTCACTAATGTTTGAATACCATGCTGTTGCAGCTTGTTTTAGTCCATATGGGGCCTTTTTTAACTTACAAACCTTATTGGGTTCTCTAGTGTTTATGTACCCTTTAGGTTGTGATATATAAACATTTTCTTCCAATTCACCATATAAAAATGCCGTTTTGATGTCAATTTGCCTAATATTGAGATTGTGGTATGCTGTGGCAGTTATGAAGACTCTTAAACTTGTATGCGAAACTACTGGCGCATAAGTTTCATCGAAATCTACGCCGTATTTTTGTCTAAATCCTTGTGCGACCAATCTCGCTTTGTAACGCTTGATTTTTCCGAATTCGTCATATTTCACTTTAAAAGTCCATTTCGACCCAATTACTCTTGCTCCTTGTGGGGTATCAACTAAACACCAGGTTTCATTTTCATTAAGGGAATTCATTTCCTCTTCTGTCGCTTTTATCCAGTTCTGTTTTTCTATAGAATTTTCTATACTCATCATATCTTCCCAACTGTTTAGTACATATACTGGATCGTGCCGGACTGCATAAGCAAACCTGTCCGGCGGCACACCTCTATTGGTTCTTTCTGATCTTCTCACTTGTGGAATTTGTTGTTGTGACGCGGGTGGTGGAATTAGTTCATTTTGTGTTGGTGTCAGATCTATTCCATTTCATTCGTGTCTTTCTGTTGTGTTTGTTTGTTTGTTTCCGCGATTAATTCTCTTCTATCTAGATTTTCGTTAGTATCTGGATTATTTTTATTTTCTATAAATTTTACGCTTCTGGCCAATATTACTCTTCCGTCACTTGTATAGATTCTGTACGCCTTAGAGCGACTGTCGTATCCGACAAAAGTGCCCTTTTCCGCTCTATTGTCTAATTTTCCTCTCTTTGATTTGTGTATGTGGGCGTATGCAGTACAGCCAAAAACTTTGAGATATTTCAAATTTGGTCTCCTATTCATCCATAATTCATAGGGTGTGGTGCTTACCGATTTTGAAGGTAGCCGGTTCTGTAAGTGATTCGCGGTACATATGGCTTCCCTCCATAATTTGTGCGGGAAATTTGCTTCATTTGGCATACTTCTAACCATATCTAGTAGCGACCTATTCTTACGCTCTGCGACACCGTTTTGGCTTGGGTTAAATGGTACGGTGAGCTGATGATGAATCCCATTTTCTTTTAGATATTTTTATATTTCGTTACCCGTATATTCACCACCGTTGTCCTATCTTATCTCAGTAGGCATTTTTCCAAATTAGTTTTTCACCATTGAGGTGTATTCTTTCAATTTTTCTGAAGCCTCACTTTTATTTGGAATCAAATAAATTACACAAAATCACGTATAATCATCGATAAAAGTGACGAAGTATTTTCCCCCCCAATTGTGGGTGTATTTATAGGGCCACATACATCAGAATGAACTAACTCGAGCCTTTTTGTAGCTCTATATGCACCTGATTTACTTAATGGGGTCTCGCTGATTTTTGACTTGATGCATACCTCACATTTCGCATTATGTTTGCAGTTGTTGATTTTAATTCCATCCTTTGATAACATGGACTTTATTGTGTCGTAGCTCCTATGCCCCATTCGCCTATGCCACAAATCTATGCAATTTGCATTTGAGCAGTTGTAGGTAACATTTGCATAGTGCTTGTGATTTTCATCTTTATTAACATGTATTTCATACAGATTGTTTTTAAGTTTACCTTGAAGTATAATCTTACCTTCATGAATTATGTCACATTTATCTTTTTCAAATTTGACTTTGCAACCGTTTTTAGTTGCCCTACTCACTGACAGCAGGTTAGTTTCTATGTCAGGAACGTATAGTACGTCACGCAATATAACTTGTTTGTTTTTATTTTCGGTATGAATTATTACCTCTCCAGATCCATATGAAATCAGTTTATTACCATTAGCAACCGTGACATTTGTCGCATTATTATTTGTAATTTTGGTAAAAAATTCTTTTGAATTTACTATGTGGCTGGAACTGCCACTGTCCACTATAAAAGTGCCTTTATTTTCGGACTCTTCGGTAATCTGACATTTATTGGCGTCCGCAAGCAAGACTTGTTGAGAAAGTGATGGCTTTAAGTTTAAGTGATAATGTGAAATTAAGAGGAACTGTTAGAAGTGGTTTTACAAAACAACTAAATTCCATAAAAGAAGAATTAAAAGAAGATACGCCGGATAAGAAGAAATTACAGATTTCTTTATCGATGTTAGAAGATAAACACAAACAGTTGATCGAACTTAACTATAAAATTCTTCTTCAGAAAATAGAAAACAACGCAGACGATTTGGATGGGGAATCTGAAGTAGCTGATAGTTATGTGCGACAATTTCTTGAAACACAGGTTAGTGTTTATGAATTAATTAATGTATCTTCTAATGATATAGATAACAGTTCTATATTAGTGAAGCTAATATTAAAAGGAAGTTTAAACTTCCGAAACTTGAACTTTATAAATTTGATGGGGAAATAAAAAACTGTTTAAAAACTGGTGCCAGTTCGAAAAAATACACGAAGATTCGGATATAGTTCCGTCTGATAAATTTCAATATCTTATTCAGGCTACAGTAAAAGGCTCTAGGGCCAGAGAAATCGTAGAATCGTTCCCGCCAACCGGCGATAATTACGCCAAGGTAATTGATAGTTTGAAATCTAGATTTGGTAGAGAATATCTATTAGTAGAAGTATATATCCGAGAGTTATTAAAATTAGTTTTGAAGAATTCGTCTTCACGAAATAACTCTAGTTCCATGTGTTCACTCTATGATAGTTTAGAATCCCATATTAGAGCTCTTGAAACTCTTAATGTCACCACAGAAAATTGTGCTGCTATGTTATACCCCTTAGTAGAATCATGCATGCCAGAAGAATTTTTAAGGGCATGGCAAAGAAGTTCTAAGTTTATAGATGGCGCGGAACCTAAAAATAGGTTAGATAATTTAATGGAATTCTTAAAATCTGAAGTAGAGTCGGAAGAAAGAATTAATTTAGCCTTATCTGGATTTGAACTAAAACCTAAGATTAAAAAACAGGGTATTTCAGTGGAAGAACGAATATCTACCGCTGCTTGTTTGTTATCCACCAGTCCGGCGTTCGTTAAAAGTTGTGTTTTTTGTAACGGACATCACGAAAGTTTTAACTGCTTTAACGCGCAGAAAATAAATTTGGTTAATAAACAGAAGATTTTAAAACAAAAGGGTTGTTGCTTTAAATATTTTAAACGAGGGCACTGCTCAAATAAGTGTAATGCATTCATAAGATGTTTAGTTTGTAATAAAGAACATGCTACACTGATGTGTCCAGAAATATTCTCAAATAAAAATGTTTCGAGAGGTCATATTGACAAAAGGGATAAAAAAGAAGAGAAAACAGAACCATCTACACAGAAAACATCTGAACAGAATTATTCGAGTTTATCGAGTCAGAATTTATTAGTTTATTCAGAATTTATCGAGTTTATCCCACAATCCAAAGGTAATTTTGCAAACTTTGGTAGTGAAATTAAAAGGGCCTCATTCATGTTCATATGTTCGAGCGTTGATCGATACAGGTTTAGAGAAGTCTTATATTTTAAAACACACTGCTGAAAATATGGATTACGAACCATTGAGAGAAGAACTAGTTACCCATTCTTTGTTTGGGAGAAAGAAAACTAGTAGAACTAAGCATATGTGTTACAAAATACATTTAGTAAGTTTAGATGGAAAATGTCTTTGTAATTTTGATGTTCTGGATGAACTTGTTATTTGCGAAAATATTCATTCGGTACAGAAAGGTCCTTGGATAGATGAACTAAAAGATATGAAAATTTGCATAAGTAATATAGATGAAAAACCAAGACCAATCGAAGTTTTAATCGGTGCCGATGTTGCCGGAAGATTATTAACTGGGCGCAGAAGAAAATTATCCTGCAATTTAGTAGCAACTGAAACATATCTAGATTGAACACTGGTGGGTAAAGTTCCGATTAATGACGTCCATGAAAAGTCTGATGCAATGGTTTTAACATCTTTATTTTCGAAAGAATTTTCTATAACAGACCTGTAGAGTCTTGATGCAATCGGTATAACTGATCCTGTAATTCGGAAGTCCCAAGAAAAGAAGGAACGTGAATCAAAAATCAGTTTCTTGGACTCAGTTACTGTAAATGCCGAAGGACGTTATGAAGTCTCTCTCCCATGGGCTGAAGAACGTCTTCCTATTTCTAGTAATGGAAAGATAGCGTTAAAAAGATTAGAAACCATGACTAAAAGACTTGATTCTGATAATTTGTTTACATCCTATAACGAAGTTTTTAATGACTGGTCGACTTTGGGCATAATTGAAGTAGTTTCTGTGAATTCAAAGGTAGACACTGTGCATTACTTACCTCATAGACCAGTGCTCAAAGATAACAGCACGACGAAAGTTCGTTCAATTTTTGACGCATCTGCGAGAAAAAAGTCATCCCCGTCCTTAAATCAATGTTTGGAATGTGGGCCGAACTTAATGAAGCTTATTCCCGATATTCTCCTTAGATTCCGCGAACAAAAATACGCTGTCATAGCGGATATAGAAAAAGCTTTTTTACAAATAAGCATCAGACCAGAATGCCGGGATTTATTAAGATTTTTTTGGTGGAGATGAAGATGAAAGAAAATTGAAAATACTTCGTCATGCACGATTAGTTTTTGGCTTAAAATGCAGTCCTTTCATTTTGGCAATCATTATTGAATTTCATTTACTGAAATTCGCTGATAATCCTTGCTATGACAAAGAGATGATAACGAAACTTCTTCGTAGTTTTTATGTTGGCAATGTTGTTACGAGTTTTTCTAACGAAGACAGATTGGTACAATTTATACAGAAAGCTACAAATGTAATGGGGGAAGGTAAATTCAATTTGAGGGGTTGGCAATATTCTGAAGATAATGTCGAGCCTACAATTTCACCTGTAATTGGTCTATTTTGGGACCGACAAAATGATACTTTAGCTCTTAATTTGGGCTGGCTAGAGAATTTTGAACTAGGAAAAATTACAAAACGAACCATTTTCTCCATTGCACACAAGGTGTTTGATCCAATTGGATTGGCAAGTCCAGTTTTCTTGTTGCCGAAACTTTTATTACAGATAATGTGGAAAGATGGAATTTCGTGAGACGAAGAGGTTGGTGATAATATAAGAAATGAATTCTTCAGCTGGTTTAGCGACCTTAGTTGCCTGAAACAAATATTTGTAAGAAGATGGTTTTGTGTTGATGCAAACTGTGAAACTCTTAGTATGCATACCTTCTGTGATGCAAGTCAAGACGCTTATGCCGCCGCAACATTTATTAGAATAAGTACTGCTGACGGAGTCGAAGTACATCTATTAGCTGCTAAATCCAGAGTTGCACCGGTCAAAATAATTACCATCCCACGTCTTGAATTAATTGCTGCCACGGTGGGAGTTAGACTATGTGCTTCAGTCATGAAAGGACTTCTGTGGGAAAATGTAAAATTGTATTTTTGGAGAGACTCCTCTACGGTATTGAATTGGATACAATGAGAAGAATCTTGGACTGTTTTCGTAAGCAATCGAGTAAAAGAGATTAGAAAAATAACAGATCCAAACTCATGGAAACACGTAACCGGAACTAAAAACCCAGCTGATCTTCCATCCAGAGGATGTTCTGCGAAACATCTAATGAAAATAAAATGGTGGGAGGGCCCAAGTTGGCTTAAGGAAACTGAAGATAAATAGCCCTCGTCTAATATAGTCGCTGATGAAAACGCCATTGCCCAAGAAAAGAGGAAGTCAAAAATGCCTGTTGATGAAAAATCAGTAAAATGTTTAACGAACCAGACAACATTTTGTGAGTGGTGCAATTCACCTAAAGATGAGAAGAATAGTCTTTGTAAGTACCATGGATTTGAGTGGTATTTTAGGTTTTCTCAAATTATGATAAAATTGTTCGTCTGGTGGCTTGGATTCACAGGTTCATTCATAATTGTAAGATAACCAAAATCTCGAGGTTGAATGGAGAATTAACCCTTCAAGAAATAAATGCAGCTGGAAAAGTAGTTATGAAATCTATTCTTAGAAGAGTCTTAGGAAAGTCTAGTGTTTCTTATGAAGAAATGACAACCATTCTATGCGATACAGAATCAATAATTAATTCTCGACCTCTTACTTATATTTCTGAAAGCAATGGTGAACTTGTTCCGGTGTATCCTGCTTTGTTCATACAAGATGTAAAGCAAATCACCAGATTTTGATGTTGTGGATAAAAACAAATTGAATAGAAAATTAAAATACCGACAAAAGCTAATATCTGATCTGCGAAACAGATTTCGTTCTGAATATTAGGGATTATTAATCCAACGTCCCCAATATAAGAAATGTAAAGAACAAATTCAACTTGGTGACGTCGTGTTAATTGGCAAAGACAATACCAAACGTATGGATTGGCCTTTAGGGCGCGTCATAGAACTTATTCACGGAAAAGATGGTGTCACCAGATTAGTCCGTCTACAAACATCAACATCAGAAGTTTTACGGCCTATTCAGCGAATTTATCCTCTAGAAGTATCTTCAACGTAGTCTGAGGAACGAAAAGAACTCTACTCATTTCCGACTATTCAGACTGTGTCTAAAGTTGAACCTGTAAAGCGTACACGATGTGGACGGATAATAAAAGTGCCTCAAAAGCTAGATTTGTAATGTAAGAACTTTTTGTGACCAGTTGAGTTGCCTCTCACCAACTCAAGGTGGGAGGATGTCGCGTAATCAACCTAACTCAATGGTTTTCAGCAATTTTATCACATTTATTTTATTTGTTTATACTATTTTGATGTTGTTGGCAACAATAGTTTTATGTTTTGTTAGAATTGTTTTGTATTCCAAAGATGTACTGGTGAATAAATATATTTAAAAGATAAAGCCAAGCGATTTTTAATATTATAAATATAGGTCTCTATAGAATAAGGTAAATAGTAGTATTTTTTAACGAAACGTGTAACGTTATAGTTTTTCAATTTGAATAGAGACATATATTTTATGATTATTATTTTCGCACTTTTATTGAACTCTCAATCAAGTAAAGAACCTCGAATGCCGGTGTGCATATTAGTAATCTGACAATATTTAATAATTTGGGCGACGATAATTATAATTTGTATCTGATAATTATAATTAAAAATCTTGACGATAATTATAATCTGGGTATTTTACATATGATGTAATTGTCAACATAAAATGCGTTTCACGTGTAATAATTTCATTATTTAAGGTTTTCTTACATTTTTAACGTACGTGTAAATACAATTTTTATGACGTAATTTTCCCTATTTCCTGCTTTTTACATTTTTTATTTGAGAAAAAATATATTTCTTTGTGCTGTTTTACACATTAGCATCAATATAAAAAAAAATGACTTTTTCTAAATATGAAAAACAACCCTCTTGAAATAATGCAAATTTGAATTTTAAAAAATGTAAAAAAAAAACTCAGAAAATTTGTTAAATTAAAAAAATAAGCGCAGTCTGCACGCCACAAGTTTATGAAGTAAATCCCCAGAATTTTTTTTTTTAATTCCTATGTATAGTTTTTGTTCCTATCAAAATTTTTAATAAATTTTAACAACGAATTTGACCAATTTTAACAATTAATAGCTCTTAAAATAATTCTTCAATTTAAAAACGGTTTTCTTCAGCGTGTTTATCAAACATTTCTCTATAATACTACCCAATTTCATATTTTTTGCATGCTGTAGTTTTCTTAATGCTAGAGGGCTCTGCCCCCTACGAGCTACGCTCAAAGCGCTATAAGTAAGCGTACAAAGTTAATGCTGGAATCTGCCGTAAATTGACACAGCTGCGCCATCTTGTGGATGGAGTGAATAACGCAAATACGCGGGTTTTTTGTATGACGTCATATATGACAGAATATCTATACCATCTGCGCATCTCGTGCGCAGATCTATTTGAAGATATTTACAATTTAAGAGTTATAGGCGGAAAAGCAAACAAAGCTATTTTAGAGAATACCTGTTAAAATTTTAATCATGAATTTCAAATATTTACTCACTCATGGAAGATGAATCTTGTTTAAGAGATTTATTGCAAAATATTTTTGTTACAGTTTGTTTTGATGAAAATATGTGTATTTAAAAAAAAAATCGCAATGTCATTTTAATTTCGGGAGAAAAAGCACTAATGTAACAAACAGTAATGTAATAAACAGTATTGCCTTTTGCCCCGAAACTAAACTGACATTGCAACTATTTTTTAAATACATATACTTTTATCAAAACAATTGTAACAAAAATATTTTGCAATAACTCTGGTAAGCAAGGTTAATCTTCCATGAGTGAGTAAATATTTGAAATTCACGATTAAAATTTTAACAGGTATTCTCTGAAATGGCTTTGTCTGCTTTTCCGCCTATAACTCTTAAATTCTAAATATCTTCAAATAGACCTGAATTTTATGCAAGCTATTCAGGTTTTTTTTCCACATTGGAAGAAACTTGCCCACCTTGGGTTTATGTTATTATTTATTAGAAAAGAAAATGTATTTTAAATATAATGAGCGAAAAGCATGTGTTTAAATTGATGTAATATACCAGTATGTATGTATTTTAAATAAAGTTATGTTTTTCAAATGACGAGTATATTTTTAAAATGATGATTTTATATTTTGAATGAAATGAATGCAACATAAACGCTGGTGATGGGGAAAATATTTGACGGTTTATGAACTGCTGCCGGCTAACATAAAAGTACTTTTTTACACTGTTTATTTAATCTAACCCTGTTCATATATATGAAAAGATAAAAAAAATTAATCGATTTTTCCCTCCCAGATATGCTAGAAAAATAAAAATTATGTACATGGATGTGTTTCTAGTAACAATACAACATTTTAGCATTTTTACAACTTGATTATAAATTAGCAAATTAATTTTACGTTATCTAAACGTAGCTGATAAATCCTTAAACATTCTTTATGGTTGTTACAACTGTATATACAAGTACAACAATTGAGTAAGTTATGTGACAAACTACGATTTCTAAAATATACCAGCTGGTTGGGAAATTACAAAAGAGAATTATTTAAAACCTTTAAGCATCTTAAACGTGATTTTCAGCCCTATAATTTTTAAAAAAAAAGTTAAAATATTTTTTAATATATATTATTAAATGTCAGTGATTTTAATACGCTCAATTGGCCCATCCCCGTCCGCAGCCCTTTTTTCTACTACTTATTCCGACTCTTTTGCGGAAGCCAGATTGAAAAAAAAAAAAAAAAAAAAAAAAAAAAAAAAAAAAAAAAAATTGAAACCGGGCAAAATTAACAAAATTAAAAGGGAAAATTTAAATTATTGGCTACCGACCAACAACTGCTACGTCGAGCTTATTATTAGTCTATAGTTTTCAGTTATTGGCAATTGTTGTGTGTTTCACAAGCCTTTTTCAAATTTGGAGAATGTTCCGCAATTGGGTTATTTCGATAAAAGTTACTTTCATTTTCTAACCATTATTTAACTTTTATACAGTTACAATTGTATACTGTTTTCTCATTTGACGCCAATCATGGCTATCGGCCCGATTACGGAAAGTTATCCATTTTACCTCTGCGAAGAACCGGTGTAAGATAATAAATGTTTAATTGAGCATACCACGTACTATTTGTAAATATTTTATATTTTATTCCAATTTTTGTAGTTTCTTCTATACTTTGTATGCTTTCTGCAATGTTATTCACCTGTGCGAAGTGCAGGTATCCCATGAAAACTATTTTTCCCCGATATGACACAATGACCGACATATTTCTAGATTTAAAAAAAAAAAAGTAATTTGTCGATTTTAGGAATTTTTTTAAAGCTGTTGTCTAAAATTCTCAAAATATTTAAAACTATAAATAATCCATTATTGCTGGTTTAATAGTACAAGAATTACTGCTTGCATTTTAAATCAAAGTGGATCCTAATGTAAAATTAAATGAGTTTTAAATGGAATGAATGAAATGTTTCTATTTTAAATATTATAAATACAATTCGATCAAGAGAATATTTGGCAATTTAACGCCTGCGCCCGGTAAATAAAAAATATGCCTTAAAATTAATTAAATAATTTATACTTAAACTCTAAGCGTAATAAAACGTTTAATTCTCATTGGAAATACACATGTTTATGTAATTTTTATAACTTTACCTTATCAGGAATTGAATTAAAAACGCTGCTGTAAAATTCTATCTTAACATACATTAACTAATTTTTATATGTCCTTGTTCATTGCATTACAAAAACATAATTCAAATAGAACGTATTAAAATCACTGACATTTAATAATATATATTAAATAATATTTTAACTTTTTTATAAATTATAATAAAACACAAAACTAACCTGTTTTTCTCTTTTGGGAAGCGAAAAAGGTGAGTTCTCTCAGATAGAGAGTTATATTTGCAGTTTTGAAAACTGCAATAATTAGAACGAAAACGTGGCATTTTCCCAAATAATATAAGTTCTTAAAAGAACTGATTTTCTTTAAATAACTAACTTGAATTAATAAATTAAATAATGGCGAATAAATAAATCGAATTATATCTATACTTCCAAGTACTGCAGACGACAAACGAATAAAATCACGGCTGCGCGTGCGCATAGTTATTTCATAGATATCGAACTTATAGATCATCCACAAAGGGGAAAGAAGTTAATAATCCTCTTGTATTTCACTCCATCCGCTGGGTGGCGTATGACCTTGATTGACGTGACCTCGCCTTTAATCTTACGATTACCTCTCCCATTTAAGATAGGACGCTTACTTATATCGCTTTGGCTACGCTCGCCAACCCCCGTTCAGACACCCCAGTTTCTAAAAGCACGCTAATTTCACCGGCTTTAAAAAGATTGCATTATAATTTATAATGTAAAAAAAAACAGTGGCAATCTCCCTGTAAACGGCCTTTCATTCATTATCCTTTGATTTCAGATTTTAAGTTCAAATCAGCCGCTGCTAAGAGATACGATGGGTGTTTTCGTCTTTGATTTAAAAAAAATTAGTTACAAATTAGAAAATAAGCTAATGTAAAATTAATTAACCCCTTGGGGACGAGCGACCGGTATTCGTGCCGCTTAAGGTGCTCAAAATCCGTGAATATTCTCACGAGTAAATTTTTATTGTAAATTTTGCCTTATTTAATCCGAGCATTTTCCCGATTCAAATAGGCAAAAAAACAGGTGATAAAAGATTAAAAATACCATAAAAGACGCTCGTCCTGAAGTGGGTAAGTAAACAGAGCCTTTGTCTCTTTGAAAATTCTTTTGTTGTTAGAAAGGGAATATTAGTAACGCTGTCTTAGAATTCAGAATAGTAGTTGAAAAGATTATCTCAAAATATGAAATAAATGTCTCGCGCAAATATATTTTTAAATTAAAACTGTTTTGCCAACTGTTAATTATTTGGCCTGAATTTGACATACAGTCGGCTCTCGTTAATTCGAAATCGGATAAATCGAATCTTCGCTTAATTCGAACTAAACATGAAGTCCCGAAATTTTCAATGGCAGAATAACGTTAAAACTTTTCATTTATTCAAACTCATTTTCTCTTGACTTCGTTTAATTCGAACTAACGAGAATTCCATTTTTTCATTTTTCCTTACTTTCTCACGGACTTCAGATCCTTGAAATAACTTTCTTTCTTTCATTTTTGTCAGAATTGTTCTGAACTAGTATAATAATTCCATGCATTTGAAATCCGCTTTCTTAGTGCGCCCTGTCTGTCCATCAATGACACATTCGCCCTTTCTTCCATTGTGCTTTTCCTAATCCCTTCTGTAGCATTTGACCCAGTGACATTCCAAGAAATTCACTGAGTGGACATCTGTTAAAGATAGGGGAAACCTGTTTTATCACTACATTCTACTTTCACTCTGGGGATCGAATTTTTCAGTCAATGGTTTTACTTACTGCTAAATTGGTTTTTTTTTGAGAAAGTAAAAGATCTTGTTTCTTTAAAATATGGCTCCACGTGGAAGTTATAAATCATTAACTCTAGAAGCCAAAGTGAAAATTATTAAAAAGGTAGGATGTGGCCAATCTAAGACAGAAATTGCTGCAGAATATGGAATAAAAAAGAATACGCTGTCTACTTACTTGAAAAATAAAGAATTCATCCTGAAATCATGGGAAAAGGAAAGATTTGCTAAAGGACGAAAACGTATGAGAACAGCAGCCCATGAGGATTTAGAGGAAGCTTTACTGCTATGGACAAAAGATGCATTGGCAAGAAATGTACCTTTGAGTGGACCTATATTGGCAGCTAAAGCAAAAGAACTTGCACTACTCATGGGTATTAAAAATTTCAATTGCAGCGAAGGATGGCTGACACGTTTTAAGCAGCGAAATAACATCGTACACAAAACTGTGTGTGGTGAAAGTGGTGCTGTAGACCTCGCTGCTTGCATTGAATTCTGCGAAAAGCTACCCGAACTTATTTCTACTTATGCAATGAAAGACGTGTTTAATGCCGATGAAACAGGGTTGTTTTATAAACTTCTTCCTAATAAGACTTTAACATTTAAAGGTGAAACGTGCACAAGTGATAAACTTAGAAAAGACAGGATAACTGTGATGGTAGGTGCCAATATGGATGGAAGTGAGAAGTTAAAATTGTTAGTTATTGGTAAATCAACTAATCCACGTTGCTTCAAAGGAGTTAAAGCACTGCCTGTTGATTATGTGGCAAATGCCAAAGCCTGGATGACGCGTGAGATCTGCATCAGTTGGTTAAAAGAACTGGATAAAAAAATTTCTCGTGAATACAGAAAAATTCTATTGCTGCTAAATAATGTGCAGAGTCATTGTAAACTACCAACACTGAGCTCTATAAAGATTGAATATTTACCCCCTAATACTACAGCACAACTGCAACCGATGGACCAAGGAATAATTCAAAATTTAAAAACTCATTACCGTAAAAGGGTTCTAGAACAAATTTTATTTTCGATTGACCTTAAAGAAAGCTACGACATAACATTACTCACGGCCATCAACGATTTATATGCGGCGTGGGACGCCGTACAACCTGAAACAATAGAAAAATGTTTTCGACATGCCGGATTTATCCATCCATCTAAAAAGAGTGGTTATAATGCAAATGACGGAAACGACAGACCTTTTGAAGAAATAGAATTTCCAAACTTTTCTGAAAAGTTCCAATGCGATATTACGTTCGCAGAGTATGTAGCAGCCGACAATAGTTTAGAAGTATCTGGACCCTTAACTGTGGAAGAAATTGTTGAAACAATTCACGAAAAATGCAATGAGGAGATGGAATCGGATTCTGGTGATTCTGCTACTATGTCCCAAGTGCTTTCCTTACCCACAGAAAAGTCAATTGCACAATCAATTGAGTGTTTGCGTACATTTATCCTGATGCAGCCGTCATCAGACAAAGAATTAACTGTTTGTTACAAATAGAAAAACTGGCTAAAAAGTCAAAAATGAATAGGACTAAGCAAACAACAATTGATAATTTTTTTCATAGAGATGATAAATAAGTGTAAATAATTTCTTAAATGTTCATCTAATTTCAGGTAAGAAAATTATAGTACAATTAAAATGTAATTTTAAATGCCGTTGTTCTATAGTGTATTATTAATTTTTATGTTTTATTTATATTATTTTAATATTATTAATTAGTTTATGTATTTATATCTTTTAATTTAATATTAAGTCATTCTAACGATAACATCCGAAATTTAAAAAAAATGCTATAACATTAATTCCTTTGTAATAGTACCCCTTTAAACATGTTTTCTCTCATACTTTCCATAATTCGAACTCTGGATAATTCGAACATTTCTTGTGGTCCCGACGAGTTCGAATTAACGAGAGCCGACTGTAATTTCCCCCCATTTACGAATTTTAAAGTATAATAATGAATTTATTATTTAAAATTTTTATTTCTCTTTTAAAATTCACGTATAACTATAATTTTTATGGTGTAATTTTCAATATTTTCCTGATTTTCAACATGTAACCACTTAATTCTAATTTGAAAGTTTTTTCCTGTTTATTACAGCCACGTGTAAATAAATTTTTAATTTGAAGGAAATATTATTCTTTGCGCTTTGTTTACAATTGGTAATACTTTAAAATAATACCCTTTTCTAAAATCTCTCTATTCTAAAAAAAAGTAACTACCGCTGTCACCGCCGCCGCCGCCGGTTTTGAATTTTTTGTGACCGGAGGTCTTTCTTCGTTAATATTAAGAAAAATAATGCATACAAAAATATGAAATCGGTAGTATTATACAGAAATGTTTTGTAAACACGCTGATGCAGACAGTTTTCAAATCGAAGAATTATTTTAAGAGATATTTAATGCTAAAGTTGGACAAAATCGTTCCACTAAAAAAGTTTTATAGGAGCAAAAACTATACATCGGAATTTAATAATTTTTAGATCATTTTATACGTTATAATTTCCCGGTGTGCAGAATTCATTATTTTTTTTAATTTGACTCATTTTTCGAGGTTTTATTTCTATTTTAAATTCAAATTTTCAGCATTTCGAAAGATATTTTTTACTTTTTTTAGAAAATTGTACTAATTTAACCTGTTGCCAACTGTATAAACAACGGAAACAATAATGTTTGCTTCAAATTAAAAATTTATTTACACGTGACTATTATAAATAGAAAAGATACTTTCTAATTAAAATTAAATAATTGCGTATAAAAAGCAGGAACTCATTGAAAATTACGTCATAAAAATTATACACGTGAATTTTAAAAGAGAAAGGATATTGTAAAATAATAAATTCATTAACATGCGTTAGAAATCTTAAATAGGAGAAATTACGTCATATTTACGTCACATTAGAGTTATTACATAAAATGAACACAAACTAATATTGCAAAACAGTTTTAATTTAGAAATTGTGCTAGACATTTATTTGATATTTTGAGAGGATCTTTTGAACTATTTTTGTTAGGAAAGCGCAAATAATATTTCATTTCTAACAAAAGTAATTTCACGTGAATATTTAAAAGAGAAAGAATAGCTTGGTCAAAATTACGTCAGATAAAAACGATTAATTTAAAACGTCTCATTTAAAAGAACTTTCTTTTCGCTCTGTTAAAAAATACCAGGAGACAAAGACTGTTTACTTAATTCCTTTTATATTAGCTTATTTTGAAATGTTGTTACACGTTTCTACGTCATCAAGTTATTTTGCTTTCGACGTTTTATTTGTATTTTTATTAATGTTGTACTAATTTATTTGTTCTTTCGTTATTTAAAATAAAAATTATGTCAATTTGTATAATTTGGCGAAATTGGTCGATTGGATAATGAAGTAGTACCGCAGCGGATTTGGCATTAAAATTCCCCAATCAAAGAGAAATGAATAGAAATCCGTTTATAGGGAGATCACCACTGTTTTTTAAATTATAATTCAATATTTCGAAATCTTTTTAAAGCCGATCAAATTAGCGTGCATTTAGAGTCCGCGGTGTCTGGACGGGGTTGGCGAGCGTAGTTCGTAGGGGGCCGAGCCCCCTAGTGTGTAAAAAAATATCTCTCGAAATGCTGAAAATTTGTATTTAAAATAGAAATAAAGCCTCAAAAAATGAGTCAAATTAATAAACTGAGTGCAGTCTGCACACCGGGAAATTCTGACGCATAAAATGATCTAAAAATGATTAAATTCTAATGTACAGTTTTTGCTCCTATAAAACTTTTTTAATGGAACGATTTTGTCCAACTTTAGTATTAAACATCTCTATAAATATTTCTTAGATTTGAAAAGTCCTTCCGGCCAGTGCCGGGAGGAAGAGGTAGCTTTCATATTCCTTATTTTAAAAAAGCCAACTTATATTATTCAAACACATGATGCTCAATTAAGTGGAAACCGAATGTAGGAGATTCAATTTTAATTTTTATCAATACTAAATCATTATGAATGAGAATTTCGCGAAATTAGTCAGCTTTATCCAAGCTGCTTTTATTTAAAGTAACTTATATTTGGCTGCTAAATTCGGCGATTTCTTAAAGTGCCTGCCATTTTAAGACAACATGGTGGATGAGGCTAACCAGTGAACTTGATCGAGACCTTAGTAATTGCTGTGCACATGCTCACTCGCATCGGAATCGGTTGATATATACGAGTGCTGCAGGCAAAAAATCAGATTTTTCAAAATGTCACCCACGTTAAAAATTGAAACTGCTATATCTGAGCCATTTTTTAAGGTAAAGACAAACAAAAAATGCTCCTGAATCCTTATATCAAGGTCAAATACTTAAGAAAGAAACCTTTTTCAATTTCTAATTTTTTTGCACCTCACTTTAAATATAATTTTTTTTAATTTAATGGCCGCCATTTTGAAACAAGATGGCTGATGAAGCTGGCAAGCGAACTTGGTCGAGAAATTGATGTATACTATCCACATGCCTTCTTCCATCGAAATAGGCGAATACGTGTGGTATCGCGTGACAAATACAAGATCGTTTCAATGTGTTAGCCATGATAGAAATTCAAAGTGCAATAATTCAACCACTTTTTAAGATATAAACAAAAGAACAAATTTTCAGAAACAAAAACTGCTCCAAAATCTTTGTATCAAGGCCAAACACACAAAAAAAAATCTTTTTCATTTTCCAATTTTTTATTACCTCATTTTAATTTTTAAATTACATTTTTTTTTTAAATGGCAACCCTTTTTAAACAAGATGGCAAATGAAGCTGGCCAACGAACTCGGTCGAGACATTGGTATGTACTATGTACAGACCAAGTTACATTCAAATCGGTTCATAAATACGCCTGCCATCGCGTGAAAAAAATCAGGTGTTTTAAAATGTCAGCCACAATAGAAATTCAAAAAGTCCTTCCGGCCAGTGCCCGGAGGAAGAGGTAGCTTTCATATTCCTTATTTTAAAAAAGCCAACTTATATTATTCAAACACACGAAGCCCAATTAAGTGGAAACCGAATGTAGGAGATTCAATACTAATTTTTATCAATACTAAATCATTATGAATGAGAAATTAGTCAGCTTTATCCAAGCTGCTTTTATTTAAAGTAACTTATATTTGGCTGCCAAATTCGGCGATTTCTTAAAGTGCCTGCCATTTTAAGACAACATGGTAGATGAGGCTAATCAGTGAACTTGGTCGAGACCTTAGTAATTGCTGTGCACATGCTCACTCACATCGGAATCGGTTGATACATACGAGTGCTGTCGCAGGCAAAAAATCAGATTTTTCAAAATGTCACCCACGTTAGAAATTGAAACTGCTGTATCTGAGCCATTTTTTAAGATAAAGACAAACAAAAAATGCTCCTGAATCCTTATATCAAGGTCAAATACTTAAGAAAGAAACCTTTTTCAATTTCTAATTTTTTTGCACCTCACTTTAAATATATATATTTTTTAATTTAATGGCCGCCATTTTGAAACAAGATGGCTGATGCAGCTGGCCAGCGAACTTGGTCGAGATATTGATGTATACTATCCACATGCCTTCTTCCATCGAAATAGGCGAATACGTGTGGTATCGCGTGACAAATACAAGATCGTTTCAAAGTGTTAGCCATGATAGAAATTCAAAGTGCTATAATTCAACCACTTTTTAAGATATAAACAAAAGAACAAATTTTCAGAAACAAAAACTGCTAAAGAATCTTTGTATCAAGGCCAAACACATAAAAAAATCTTTTTCATTTTCCAATTTTTTAATACCTCATTTTAAATTTTAAATTATTTTTTTTAAAAAATGGCAACCCTTTTGAAACAAGATGGCAAATGCAGCTCACCAACGAACTCGGTCGAGACTGTACTATGTACAGACCAAGTTACATTCAAATCGGTTCATCATCACGCCTGTTATCGCGTGACAAAAATCAGGTAGTTTTAAAATGTCAGCCACAATAGAATTTCAAAATGTTATAACTCAGCCATTTTTTTAGATGTAGACGAAACAAAACTTGTTCCGGAATCTTTGTATTAAGGTTAAACACATACAAAAAAAATCTTTTTCATTTTCCTAATTTTTGGTATCTCATTTTAAATTTAATTTTTTTTTAATTTTTTAAATGGCCACCATTTTGAAACAAGATGGCGAATGAAGCGGGTCAACAAACTCAATTGAGTTATTTGTATGTACTATGTACACACCAAGGTATATCCAAATCGGTTCATAAATACGTCTGTTATCACGTGGCAAAAATCAGTACGTTTCAAAATGTCAGCCACGCTAGAAATTCAAAATGCTATAACTCAGCCATTTTTTAAGATATAGACGAAACAAAAACTGCTCCCGAATCTTTTTATCAAGGTCAAACACATAAGAAAAAAGTATTTTTTCAATTTTCAATTTTTTGCTACCACATTTCAAATTTAAATTTTTCTTAAAATTTTAAATGGCCGCCATTTTTAACAAGATGGCGGATGAAGCTGGCCAACGAACTCGTTCGAGACATTGGTCTGTACTATGTATAAACGAAGTTAGATCCAAATCGGTTCATAAATACGCATTTTATCGCGTGACAAAATTCAGGACGTTTCAAAATGTCAGCTTCGCTAGAAATTCAAAATGCTATAACTCAGCCATTTTTTAATATATAGACGAAACAAAAACTGCTACGGAGTCTTTGTATAAAGGTTAAATACATAAGAAAAAAATATTTTTCCATTTTCAATTTTTTGGTACCACATTTCAAATTTTAAGTTTTTTTAAAATTTTTAAATGGCCGCCATTTTGAAACAAAATGGCGGATGGAGCTGGCCAACGAACTCGGTCGAGACATTGATATGTACTATGTACACACCGAATTACATCCAAATCGGTTCATAAATACGAGAGTTACAGTGTGACATATGTCAGAGATATATATATATATATATATATATATATATTGATATATATATATATATATTGATATATATATATATATATATATATATATCAATTTTGAACGGAGGGTGGTTTCGGGGTCTGGGTGTCATGATCGATGAAAATATACCAAAATTTTTTGAAATCGCTTTCCTCCGAACGGCTGCAATAGGTAGCTTTTTGTAAAGAAAGCTACCTAAAAGCATACAAAATATTCTATTAGCTAACTTATTTAAACTAAACTAAGAATTTAAATAATTCTAGAACATTGATAATATATAGCATATAGCTATATGCTATAAAACAAAATAAATTCAGTAATAATTAATATAATTATTATAATTATTATAATAATTATTAAAAATAATATAAAAAAAATTTTTAAATCTATTATATATAAGATAATTATAAAATGAACAGGAAATAAAAAACATATGGAAGTATATAGAAGGTTAACAGATACTTAAATTCCCATTACCTAAAAAGAACAAATATAGAGTGTTGATTATTTTCATACATCCATAAAAATCCAAAAATTATGAATGTGGGACATTCAAAAACATTAAACCGATAATAAATTGAAAATAGATAAATATTAAAAAGAATAGAGGAATAATACACTGCTCAAAACAATTAAAGGATATTGCAGTTTTAGGTGGATTTTGTATCTGGTAAACTGTTTAGCTGATTGATACATGGTCGACAGACATAGTAGGTTATATGAGAATAAATTACACATGTTTGGCAGAAAAAAATGCATTTTATTGCGCATTTGTGTACTAAAGGAAAAAAACACAATTTGTGCATATGAGAAAAAAAGAATAAGAAAAGGTGTTTTCTTCAAAGAAAATCATTTTCAGTAGGGGGTATGGTTTCCACGGGCGGCCAGCAACATTGAACACCTTTGAGGCATGGACTCAATGAGGCTATTAATGACGAGTTGGGGTATTCTGCCCCACTCTTCCAGAAGAGCTCTTTCCAGTTCTTGGAGAGTTTGTGGGAGTTGTTGGCGGCCAGAAACTCGTCTTCCTAGAGCGTCCCAAACGTGCTCGATTGGATTCATGTCTGGAGAACACGCTGGCCATTCCATTCGAACGATTCCTTCCTCGAAAAAGAAATCCTCCACCAGGTTTGCACGATGTGGCCTGCAGTTATCGTCATTAAAATGAAGTTATCTCCGATTGCTGCAGCGTAAGGGACTACAATAGGTCTGAGGATCTCATCCCTATATCGGCGACCAGTCAGAGCTCCATCTCGAATGATGTAGAGGTCAGCGCGCCCGTCAATGGAGATGCCACCATACACCAACACTCCTCCACCGCCAAATCTGACACTTTCGTGCACGAACGCAGGATTATTCCTACTGCCACGGTCCCTCCAGATGAAAATACGCCTATTATCCGGATGCACAGAAAAACGGGACTCGTCAGAAAACAGAATATTGCTCCATTCATTTCTCCTCCAGTTGACATGCTCGGTTGCCCACTCCCTGCGGTCGCGACGATGCCTTGATGTTAATCTAACACATACCATCGGACGGCGAGCATACAGACCTACAGCATGGAGCCGGTTTCGGACAGTCTGAGTTGAAATCGTGGTGCCTGTAGCCGAGCGAAGGTGTTGTTGGAGAAGAGTAGCGTTCATGGTTCGGTGTCTCCGAGCTGTTAACGCTAAATACCGATCTTCATTGGGCGTTGTTGCCCGTCTACGACCTTGCCCTAGTCTTCGGCCTGCACATCCACTCTCCAAAAAACGGTTCCAGATCCTGGAAATGACACTTTGTGACACTCCAATGGCTTGCGCTACTTCGACTTGAGTTTGGCCCCCTTCTAACCTACCAACAATTCTCAAAGTTTCTGAATCTGTCAAATGACTTCGCTGAGACATCGTACTCATCGAAACAAAGCAATCACTGAATGCCGATCATCCTTGTCTTCATTCTCTTTTATCCAGTTGAACGTCAAATTTCATTCGCTGCCGCTGAAGCGGCGTTTTTGACGTCGAACTCAAAATTTGCATACTCCACAGTTTGAAAACCAGAAAAATTTGCATTTGTGATTCTCTTCTTCTATTTTCGGCAAAAAAAATTTCGTTTATATCTTTATTTTATATAAAACTTCAAATATCCTTTAATTGTTTTGAGCAGTGTAATAAAAATAATTACCCAATTTTAATACATACAGTATAACTATATTTATATTAAACATACTTATATGTATATATACTATAAAAATGGCATACTATTAGTAATTAATGTGATATTGTCCTTAGTAAATTAAAATTTAATAACAAATGATTGTAAATAAGATTAATCAATAATTAAGCTAATTATAATATTAATGAAATTCTCCAATTACATATAAAATATCAAATCAACATCCATATAAAATACGTATCAAAAATATAGTAATAATACAAAAGCCCCATTTTTTTTTAATTAACCATTGCGTATTATCCAGACAACACCACCCTCCTCCGTACTCTAACATCTACCCACCCAACCAACCTATAATAATTTTTTTATATTATTTTACAATTTTTAATTTTTTATAGATATTTTTTTATTTTATAATTTTTTTTGTAATTTTGTTTACGCATGTGTTAATTTGTTTTAAAAGATCATGTAAGAAAAGTACTAATTGTATATTAATGAATATATGAATTTTTTTGGAAAACCATGATTTAATGCATCCTAAATTAGTTTTTACTTTCTTCTATCTTCAATAGAAGAAAGTATTGTAATCGAAATATTTTTCGACTTCCGGTTTTCGACGGATTTGCATGTTTTAGGGGTCAGAGATTCCAAAAAACATGTTTATAGAAAATGTCTCTCTGTCCGTCCGTCCGTCTGTACGTCTGTCCGTCCGTCCGTCTGTCCGTCTGTCCGTCTGTCTGTCGCCATTGTACCATCAAAAAGTGTATGAAGTTATGTATAGAATTAAACCAAAATTTTATTATAAGTTTTTGGCTATGGCAAGCAGGTCCTCCGGAATTTGGAAAAAATTCGCCGGTAGGGGGCGCTGATATAACAATTTTTGTGCGATTTTGAATATTGTACCATCCAAAAGTGTATGGAGTTATGCATAGAATTGAACCAAATTTTTAGTTTAAGTTTTTGGATATGACAAGCAGGTCCTCCCTGAATTTGGAAAAAATTCGCCGGTAGGGGACGCTGTAAATGCGTTTTTTGTGCGATTTTGAATATTGTACCATCGAAAAGTGTATGAAGTTATGCATAGAATTGAACCAAATTTTTATTTTAAGTTTTTGGCTATGGCAAGCAGGTCCTCCCTGAATTTGGAAAAAAATCGCCGGTAGGGGGCGCTGTAATAGCGATTTTTGTACGATTTTGAATATTGTACCGTCCAAAAGTGTATGAAGTTATGCATAGAATTAAACCAAATTTTTATTTTAAGTTTTTGGCTATGGCAAGCAGGTCCTCCCTGAATTTGGAAAAAAATCGCCGGTAGGGGGCGCTGTAATAGCGATTTTTGTGCGATTTTGAATATTGTACCGTCCAAAAGTGTATGAAGTTATGCATAGAATTAAACCAAATTTTTATTTTAAGTTTTTGGATATAGCAAGCAGGTCCTCCATGAATTTGCAAAAAATTCGCCGTTAGGAGGCGCTGGGATGGCGATTTTTGTGCGATTTTGAATATTGCACCATCGAAAAGTGTATGAAGTTATGCATAGAATTGAACCAAAAAAAAAATTTAAGTTCTTGGCTATGGCAAGGTTGTCCTCCCTTAATTTGTAAAAAAATCGCTCGTAGAGGACGCTGTAATAGCGATTTTTGTACAACTTTTGTGCCATTTTGAATATTGTACCGCCGAAAAGTGTATGAAGTTATGCATAGAATTGAACCAAATTTTATGTGTTTATTTTTGGTCATGTCACGAAGGTCCTCCCTGAATTTGGAAAAATTCTGCCGGAAGGGGGCACTATAATTGCGATGTCTGTACCATTTTCATTATTGTACCATCGAAAAGTGTATGAAGTTATCCATATAATTGAACCAAATTTTTTGTGCATGTTTCTGGCTATGGCAAACAAGTCCTCCCTGAACTTGAAAAAATTCCAAAAGAAGGGGGCGCTATAATTCCGATCTCTGTGCCATTTTCATTATTGTACCATCGAACAGCGTATAAAATTATGCATACAATTGAACCAAAATGTTTGTGCTTGTTTTTGGCTTTGGCCAACAGGTTCTCCTTGAATTTGGAAATATTGCGCGGTAAAGGGGCTCCGTGCTAGCGATTTTTGTATACTTTTCTTGATTTTTCGTAGTTCTGGTGTGCATCGGCGGCTCATGCAGCGGCGGGGAACTGGCTTCCTGCTATGCCGGCTATTCGCAAACAGCTGATAACGACAGAATAAGGAAAAATTAATAATTTTAACAAATATCATGATATAGATTAACTCGTTTTAAGTCCGTTTAATTGACTTGAGCAGAAATTTAAGATGAAAATCAAAGTTGGTATAGTATTGAACTAATAATATTGAAGTATTAACATGTGTAACTAGGTTTTGAAATATTAAGATGTATAAGATAGAAGAAAATTTTGGGATTGGCACGTCCAACTAGTTTAATATTATTGTTAATTAGAGGAGAAGAACATAAACATTTTATTCTATATAAATGATTAAGTATTATATTTTGAAATACAGAATGATGTAGGCAAGATTTAAAATTTGTAAATGTATTAACATTGAATTTAAATTCTTTACGTTTGTAATATAAATCTGTGATTGTTTTGTTGTCTTTTATTGTAATTTTAAGATCTAAGAAGTTAATTGTATTGTTAGATAAAAGGTTTTCCGTGAATTCCAAATTAGTGAGATAATCTACTGGAAATCGAGTAATTGCAGATTGAGCAGTATCAATTAAAATTATGTCATCAATATAACGATATAAATGTAGATTATTATTAGTAAAATTACTTTCATAATGATATAAGTATAAGTCTGAGAGTAAACTGGAAGTACAGCCGCCTTGTGGTATACCGACATGCTCTAAATATAAAGTGTTATCTTGCAATATATAATTATTATAGATAATGAAGTTTGTTAAAGATTTAAAATATGCAATATCTATATTAGATGGTAATTCCAGTTTTTTATAATACTTTTTAAATAATGCATTTATAATTTTATGTAAATCTAATAGGTCTATATTATTAAAAAGATCTTTGAAGTCATATGTCGTTATATTATAAACACAATGAAGATTTTTTAAAATATTGACAAGTTGATAGCTATTTTTGGAACAGATGTCATATTCGCCCCATATTCACTCTAAATTAAAATGTCTGAAATTCAGACACTTAAGTGTCTGAAATGGAGTGTTCAATTTTCAGACATTTTAAAATGTCTGAATTTTTTCAGACACTTTTTGCGTCTGAATTTCAGACACTTCAAACGTCTGAATCGCATCCATTTTTTTGTAAGCATCATACGTAGCCATGTTTGACCACGTTGAATCCTGGAAAAATATTTGGCTGTGGTCCTGCTCCTCCCCCCCCCCCCCAATACAGCCTGATTTTTTTGGTGCTCTCAGTTTTGGTATACAATTTTCGTTACGTTGATAATTTAAATCTTTTACGACATTGTACTGATTATAATCAATATCTTGAACTTCAGGAGTAGAACAAGATTAAAAAACAAAAAATATTTATCTAAATTTTAGATTTTTTTAAATTTATTTTGTTTTTAACCTTATTTTACTTTAAAAGTTCAAAATATTGATTATAATCAGTACAATTTCGAAACAGATTTAAAATATAAGCTTTACAAATATTGCACATCAAATTTGGGGGCAGTACAGTCGTAGGGGGATGGGGCACTTCCCAGTTTGCCCTTCCTTTAATCAAGAAATACTTTTGCAAAAAACGCAACCCTGCATTATAGTTGTCTAAATTGAGATGTCCGGTATTCGGGAGTGTCCGTTGTGGGGGTTAATGGACATTCTCGAATAGCGAACACCTCTATTTAACGAATACTTTTTTAATCAGCAGACATACATATTTGTATATTTTTACCTCAAAAAAGTAGACATCTCCAATTATCGGACAAATTCCGCGGTCCCGAAGTGTTCGCTATTAAGGGCTTTTAAGGTACATAGATAAATATATATATATATTTTATAATCTTGTCCTACTCTAAAAGTTCAAAATATTTATTATACTCAGTTGAATGTGGAAAAAGATTTAAAATATCAGATGTACGAAAATTGCAAAAATCCCCCCCCCCCCCCCAAAAAATGAAAATATAAAAAAATATATTGCCACATAGGATATTTTACATATACATCACTTGATAATCACAACAGCCATTTAACTATGAATAATGAAAATAAATAAATAAATATTCTACTTTAATAACATTGGGGAAAAATGACTTTGGTATTTTGTTAAATATATTTGCGTTTTTAAACTTGTCCTACTCTAAAAGTTCAAAACTTTCATTATAATCAGTGCAAGATTTAAGATATCAGCTTTACAAAAATTCATGCAAAATCCCCCCCTCCCCCCCCAAAAAAAATGAAAATACTTATTTAAAAATTATGTTTTTAAAAAATTTATATTTCCACATGGGCAAGTTTTTACGTAGATCAGAGGGTACTCACAAAAGCTATTCAACTATCAATAAAAACAAATAAGTACATATTCTATATTAAAAACATGAGAAAAAAATAACTTATGATTTCCAAACTTCTTTCGTCTTAAATATATACAGTAACATCTGTCATTTTTGTATTTTTCGTATAAGTGCATATAAATAAAGTTACCACAATTTTAAATACGAAATCTAGTTAGAGGTTTTTACTTTTTCCCATTATAAATTTCAAATTACTTTTTTATTAAAAATAATAAAAAAATCAGTATTAGAGTTGATTGCAAATCAAATACATATGTATATTTTTACAGGCAGCTTCATATAATAGACCAGTCTCATTTACTTTATTTATCTTTTTTTAATCTGCGGTTTTATGCCAGGAAGTAAGAAAGCATTAGGTCATCTTTCAAAGTTTTTATTTTCTTTACTTCCTTGTGGCCGTCATTTACTGCGAGATAAAAATTATCCATTGAAACTAAGAACTGACATTGAATATATAATTCGTAATAAAAATGAACGTCATAAGTTTAAAAATATATACTTCTAGAATTAGTGGGGTTTTTTGCGAACAGATTCAAAACTAATTAAATTTCATGCAGGATTTTGTTTAGTACAATAAATAAAATCATAAAATACACTAATTTTACTACTATAAAGAAACTTACTTGAGTTGCTGCAAGAGGTAAGAAATATTCCTCGATTTGAAATTTTAAAAACTACCACAACCACAGTGAGGGAGAAAGACTTTCATCAGTTTAAAAGGTAATCCCATAATACATCCGACTAGCCATATTTAAAGAATGAGATGTTTCATCCTAAAAACAGGACCCGCCAGACAAAAGTTTCTTTTTTTTGCCAGCTTCGACAGGACGAAGATGAATAACACAATATTATTAATATAAACTGATACGAGTTAACACTAAGCCCATTGCACACGCTTTGTAGAATTTCCGGGTGTAATCTTCAACCGTCGTCTACTTCTGTTCTGTGTCTATCCCGCCCTTGTATCGACGACAGCTTCTAAGAGACATTTGATGTCGAGAACACACGTCAGATGTATGTATTCAATAAATAAATAATCCAAGTTAATACGAATTAAAATCACAGTACTTCACATTTCGCAAAAAACGAATTAAAATACACGCGTACATAAAAACAAACTTTGTTTGAATTACAACGTATACCACTTCGAACGAAGACATCTAAAACGCATGCGCAACTGGGAGTACTAGTGCTCCCTGGTGGTTATTGCGTCGGAAGAATCAAAACGTCTTAAATTAAGACACGTTTAAAGCAATGAAGTGTCTTAAAATAAGACGTTTGCGGATATTTTAGACATTATTCTCAGTTCGTTTACACCATGGTCATAGTAAGAAGCTTATGTATATTAAATTAAGACATCTATAGTGTCTTAATTTTCAGATTAAGACACTTAAGTGTCTAAAATTCTTTTTCAGTCACATATGTGTCTAAATTTAAGACGCTTCTATTTGCAGTGTTGGCGCGATTTTTTTCGGTTGCCAATTTGGCGAAAACATCAACAGCATAAACAACATAATCCGGGTTACCACATCAAGCACTTAGGCGCAAGTTAAGTACCTGTTGCCTATATGATATTGGCGATAGAAAAAAATCGCGCCAATATGGGGCGAATATGACATCTGTACCTTATTTTTTATACAATGTGTATTATCATTGTTTGTAGTAAGTACATATAATTGATTAAGAATTTTTAAGAGAAGTTTATTGGCTTTATTATCATATGTATATATATATATATATATATATATGTATGTATGTATGTATGTACTAAATTTTGTCCGCACGATAAAAGTCGTAATTATGCACGGATCATCTTCAAACTCGCCAACAACTTTGAGATGGCTAATATCTCGGCGGGGATTGAAAATGGGCAAAATCGGCCCAAGGGAATGGAAATGGGGAGGGTTCAAAATTTTGGAATACCGTCTTAACATGATTCAAATAAAACCAGCTCTTACACAACAATGACAGGAAAAAATAAATATTTTTCGTTATAGCAGTTGCCAACAATTAAAAAAAAGCAATAAAATTCTCACCACAACAATTGCTTTTCTATTGCAAGTTTTCACGTGAAAAATTAAATTAAATATATAGTTTGAGGAATTTAAAACAAATTGAATATTACGTCATAAGTTTTCTAGAGTAAGATTTCCGCATGAATACTGAAAGTGAAATAAATAGTTTGACGAATTAAAAACAAAAACAAAATAGTGCGTCATATTGGAAATAAAATGGACCTCAGCAGGTGAATATGTAACGTCATGTGAGTTTGAAGAAACGCATTAAAACATAAAAACCCGACTATGGAAATATTAACTTATTTTAACACTTTGAGGTTCTCTGAATTTGCTTTAGCTATTTTTTAAGCCTATTCCACATACATGCGTGTGTGTATTCATGTATATTAGAGTTTTCACAAAATGTTTAGCTCCCTAGAGCTCATTTTTAGTGAAGGAGCTGGGTTTATCTCTAATCTTGATTTAAGTTTTGTTGGTGAATTTAGCACTAACTTCGAAATCTACCTCCGCCTGTAGACCCGAGCCGGCAGGGATTTTTTTTAGCTTTTGAAAATTGATTCTTATCTATTTTTTAGCGCTGAATCCGAAAATGACCTTCATTTTAAACTATCACGTCAGGATTTTTTTCAAATCGCAAATTTCAAAGTTAAAAAGCTCAAAGTTAAAATTGAATTTTGGTTTGTGCCATGTTTTTTAGCTTTTGAAAATTGATTCTTATCTATTTTTTAGCGCTGAATCCGAAAATGACCTTCATTTTAAACTATCACGTCAGGATTTTTTTCAAATCGCAAATTTCAAAGTTAAAAAGCTCAAAGTTAAAATTGATCCCCCCTCCCCTCCCAACCTCATCGGAGTCCTGAGCTGTTTAGCTTTAAAAAATCCAGTATAAGACAAAAAATATAGTAAATTATTGAATTAATTAAAATTAAACTGAATAAAAAAGTCTTACATCTATTTTATAGTATCAGATTTTTGGCTATTTTTTAACCTTGAAATTTACGATTTGCGAAAAATCCTGACATGATGGTTAAAAGTGAAGGTAATTTCTTTTATTCGGCGTTTAAAAATGCATAAAACGTAATTATAAAAGTTAAAAAACACAACCATCGCAGGCTTATGTTATCTAATCTAAAACTCTTTCTTAACCCCTTGAGGGGCGGTGGGATCGCCTAAGTTTGATTAAGATTTGCACCAGAAAATTTTAATTAAATTTTACTTTTACAGCTTTGGAGGGAAAATGTCAAAAAATTGCTTTTCCTTATTTTGAAATAATTTTTTTCTAAATTTCCGGTGGGAATTCAGCATTATACAAACGCAATTGCTTGCTCCTCAAGGGGTTAAACCTGTTGACGGTAATCTATCCGAATTTTGTGTGTGTGTGTGTGTGTGTGTGTTATCCTTTAATATAAGTATGTATAAGATGGTAAGTGTCGAAAATTATAATAATTAATACAGTAATTGTCATCGGATTTAAGTCAGTATGTAAAATTTAATTTCGATCGGCCTGTTGAAAGTGAGTTAAAGTTTGAGTACAAATTTTAAACTGGAAAGACGATCGATGCAAGTTAAATAAAACCTTATGAAAATAACATAATTTTTGTTAAAAGAAATCATAGCCTCAAATCCTTACAAAATAAAACATATGTTAAAATGCAATTATTTTATCTAATCCGAAACTTAACTCATAAAAGTTAACTCAGTCGTAATAGTTGTACGATTTCTTTCAAAGCGCAAGATATCTTGAAATATGTTTAAGTACTTTACATACGACCCCTGAAAGCATGGCCGAAATCATCTGTTTTGAGATGCAAAAAAGTGGTATAAGTCATGCATATAAAAGTTTCATAACTCGGTCAGTTTTAATGTTAGTTGAATGGGACTATTTTTGTCTTACTTATTAGTGTCACAGAAAATTTTTACTAAATATCACTTATAGAACCGGAGGATCGTATAAAAATTTAAATTTCGTAATTTTTTAAAAAATGTTTTTCTTGGCCCAAATCGCTTTAAAAATAATTCTTTACCTTATTTAAACCATTTTTGTAATTGGAAGTATGCATCTAGAACCAACGGTTGCGAAAATAAAGGTCGATCAAGGTGGACACGCTGTATAAAAATATTCGATAGTAGCAAACCTGCTATCGGTCCGTGGGACACATATTTCCCGACGTAGTCAAATATGTAAATATATTAACCATTATTTTCTATCTATGTTTCTGTTTAAATTATCAGGAATGAACTAACAATTTTCTTTACCAAATTGTTTTAAAATTTGCAAGATTTTACATAATTACACATTTTGCAAGATTTTTATTGACTCTCGGATACCAATGTCACTTAAATATACTAGAGGTCTGCAGGAGCCGAAATTTTCGGACTCAGGTCCAGTCCAGGCCAGACATAACTATCCTGAGCCGGTATAAAAGCTTAGCCACGGTCTGAGCCGAGCAAAAATCCTTAAAATTGGGCCCGACTCGACTCTGTTTCTACAAAACTTTCCGATATAGCCAGTATTATCCTACAATTAAAATTCTTTAAAAAAATATTAGATATATATTCAATCAAACCTTTTGAAGTAAAGAATTTTTCAGATTAAATGTCCGCAAATCATGGCATACGTAATTGCAATGTAATAATCGCATACGACAATTACATTCAAGTGAAGACTCATTAAAAATAAGTAGTTCAGAATGATCAAAATAATGAAGCTCTATAAATGAAAAAAAAAATAGATTTTTAAAAATTTATCCCTTTAATTTATTAAACCAAAATAAAAGCATAATCCTGGGTGTGCCTTTGAATATGCCAATGCGAGCGTTTTCAAAAGGTGATTGCGTTGTGTTGCCAATTTAGCGTATTTTTTTTTGTTCAAAATAACTAGCCGAATTTCCGAATTGATAACTTCACTTTATTTAATCACGGAATGTGTCATTAAAAATTACTGTTCGAAATTACTGGTAGAAGAAAAAATCGGCTAAATTGGCAACACTGGTAGGAATGTTGAGGGTATTAACTAAATTGGAAGAGCATCACACCATTTCTTTCACACGGCCTCGCTTTCGCTAAGGACAGCTCTGAATCTGGGGCATTTAAATTCATACAATGTTCTATGTGCACTACGTACAAATTAGAAAAAAAATCAGATCTGCGACATTGTTCTGCAAACCAATGAAAAAAACATAAGCTTTGAAATCTGTAACATTATTTTTTACAATGCAGAACCAACTTCTAGTACATCTTTTTTCCTGACAGATAAACACGAGTTTTTTTATCTATATTATAAAGGACAAACATATCTGTGCGTAACGCATACGTCATTTTGCAAATGGCAACCCTTTGAAATTTGAAATAAAATTTTTATTTTGCAATTTTCTCTACTGCAAATTTTTAAACTTCTAAACATCTCACATTTTAAATTTTTACACCGTCGTATAAGGAAAATGTGCTCTTTTAAATGCAATTTGTTTGAAAACTGTATCTCAATTTATTTTTGAGATATTAATTTTTTGGTAGTTTTTAATACCATTTTTTCAATCGTGGCAACAAAAGTACACCATTTTTATTGAAAGTCATTGAAAGTAAACGGAAAATAGTCGAAAATAGGAGATTACTGTATCTTTTTGTTGCCAATCTCTCATAAAATCTGAAAAAAAAGTTGAAATTAAAATACGGGCTATGTCAAGAATATTGTCTGTTATTCCGCGATAATGACCTCATATACATACTTTTCTATAGACGAAGTTTAAGATTGAATTGTAAAAGTGGATTGCTTTAGCGAATGCAAATGACGTCATTTTATAAAACAGCGTGTATTTTAATTCTTAAAACTGAATTATGTTTTGTAGAAGTGCGTCATTTTCACAGCCCAGCTGCTTTTAAATTCTTAACAGGTGAAAATGCTTCACTTTTGAAGACAATGTAATCGAAATCACACACTGATAAAACGCAATATTTTACAAAAATTTAGAATGTCTTAAAACAAGAGAGGTGACATGCAAATAATAACGATTTATATTATAGAAATTGATGATTCTCGCCTGGATGGATTTGCTTCGCCGAGTTAGACAAGCAAACAAATAACACGAGGTTTAAAATAATATCATGTTCCTGAACTCATTGTCCAAAATTCTCTCGAATAATAAAACTTTAATGCTATTCTTTAGGACATTCTACTACAATTTTATCAAAATAACGTAATTTGCTTAATTTAATTTTTCACAATTTTATAATCTATATATTTAAAACACAAGTGTGTTTTTTACTCATCTGCCCTGATCTTTGTGCTGAACCAATTTTACTAATATTTTTTTTCAACTGAAAGCTGTTCATTTGTAGATGTGATAGCACTATCTTTTTCTTTTAATATCCCTACTTTTATATTTTAATTTTAAAAGCATTTTATGAAATTTCTCCAAAATGATGAAAATTAGATAGTTTCATTATTGCACTACAAGAGAAAACTAGTATGTTGTGGCCATCACAAAACTTTCTTCTATATAAATCACGTCAATTAAATCGTTTAAATAGTACCAATTCATATCACAATATATCTGAATTTGAAGTTTGGTGAAAATTCGTGCATTTGTTCTTGTATAGAGCTATAGCGGAAATTCTGAAAAATGTAGTATAGCAGCGCTACCTGTTGAGCGATTTACACCAAAACATAAACAGCACTAATTGATATCAAGGTATACCTGAATCTGAAGTTTGATGAAAATTCATGCATTAGTTATTGAGATACAGCTGTGGCGGAAATTCTGAAAAATGCAGCATAGCAGCGCCACCTGTTGAGCGATTTGCACCAAAACATAAACAGCATTAATTCATATCATGGTATACCTGAATCTGAAGTTTGTTGAAAATCCAAGCATTAGTTCTTGAAATAGAGCTATTGCGGAAATTGCAAAAAATGCCCAATAGCAGCGCCACCTGTTGAGCGATTTACACCAAAATGTATAAAATGTCTATTCATGTCAAGGACTAACTGAATCTGAAGTTTCATGAAAATCCGTGCATTAGTTCTTGAAATAGAGCCATTGCGGAAATCGTAAAAAATCCAGCATAGCAGCGCCACCTGTTGAGCGATTTACACCAACACGTAATCAGCATCAAGTCATATCAAGGACTAACTGACTCTGAAGTTTCATGAAAATCCGTGTATTAGTTCTTGAGATAAAGCCATTTCGGAAATCGTAAAAAATGCCCAATAGCAGCGCCACCTGTTGAGCGATTTGCACCAAAATCTCTAAATTGTCTATTTATGTCAAGGACTAACTGAATCTGAAGTTTCATGAAAATCCGTGCATTAGTTCTTGAGATAGAGCCATTGCGGAAATCGTAAAAAATGCAGCACAGTAGTGCCACCTGTTGAGCGATTTACACCAAAAACTAATCAGCATCAATTTGTATCAGGGACTAACTGAATATGAATTTTTGTTAAATTCCGTGCATTAGTTCTTGAGATAGAGCGCCCACAAAATTTGTGTCACATACACACAGACAGACAGACAGACAGACAGACAGACAGACTCACAGAGTCACAGACAGACATTTTGTAAAAACATGTTTTTTGGAATCTCTGACCCCTAAAACGTGTAAATCCGTCGAAAACCGGAATTCGAAAATTTTCATGAATCCAATACTTTCTTCTTGTAAAGATAGAAGAAAGTAAAAAAATGAGGTATTTTTATCTTTATTCACGCCATTTTCTGATAAAAATTAAAAATTATTTATAAAAATTGTTGTATAGGATTTAGTAGCGCGAAATCCCATTAGTAGCATAATATTATATTAGGTGAATAATGACGAAAAATGACATACTGCTTTTGAAAACACGCATTTTTCCTCATAAATTTTCTATATTGTTTTTTCTCCAGCATGTGTACTGATACTAAGTTTCAGATATTAGGAGAAATGCTTATTTAAGTGAAAATGAAGTCATATTTAAACGAAAACGATCATTTTCTTAGATAAAACTAACAATTTTAACACAAATTCGTCTAAAATATATAAATTACGGAAATTTTTACTCTCAAGAATTGAGATTAGAATCTGAAGTAAAGAGTGCGTCTGTTCGATAAAAGATGTTGCTGACAATCGTGACTTCAAGTTTTGAGTTAAAATTATTTTTAAATGATCAAACAAAATACAATTTTTTTTTAATGATGAATATGGATATGAGAAGTGCGTATGCAAATTTTGCGAAGGTGAAAATTGCTGTTTTTTATTCCGGAATACCAAGCATAAGAGCCTCAATTGATAACCATATCCTAAAATTGATCTTTATTATATTTTACTGATTAAGTGTCTATATTATAAAGAACAAAGGTATCTGTGCGTAACGCTGACGTCATTTTGCGAATGGCAACACTTCACGATCAAATTTCTGTCTTGAAATTTTTGCTATTGCAATTTTTTAATCTTCTGACCATCGTACATTTTCAATTTTCGTCGCTCAGGAAAAAAAAATTATTTTCAAATGCAGTTTGTTTAAAAACTGTATCATAATTGACTGATGTATTATATTTTCTAAAATAATTTTTAAGCATGATTTTTTTTTTAATTTATCTTATTACGTGCCAGTTTCAATACATAATAATAATAAACATTTTGCACATAAAGCAACAAACATTTTTCAGCATTTGTTTCTGACTATTTTTACATAACGAAATTAATACTTCCTTTATAAACAAATAAAAGAATAATATTAAAAAACCCACCAGTCTTAACATATTTGTGAAAGACAAATTAACGAAATTAATCCTTCTTTTATAAACAAATAAAAGAATAATATTGAAAAAACACAAATCTATTAAATTTGTAATCGTACAATTTAAATTTTTCGATCACCAAATAGGAATTTTTTTTTCAAATGGAATTTGTTTGCAAAGTTCATCTCAGTTTACTGATTGTCTATGGTTTTAAAAACAAGTTTAAAGGATGAAACATTTTTTAACACGTTGAGTGCCACGATGACGGACACTGAAGCGCTGAAAATTTACAACGTTTAAAGTAATTTTTAAGAAAGTATAATCCTGTAATAAACAAGTTGGAAATTACTCGTCAAACGTGGCAAATGAGGTGCGTTCGTACTATAACTAGTTTTATAATTATTTTTTGCACCCATATTGTGCTGAATGTTTATTTGTTTGCACTTCATAAGTGCATAGGCTGTAACATCATTAAAATGCACTCGCAATAATTTTTCCCATTCCCCGTAATGTAACGGAAAACTTTTGACTGTCCCTGTAATTAATTTATACATCCGATTTTCATAAAATTTTAAATGGCTCGCCAAAATATTGCAGCAATTATATATTTAAAATTTCAGACCATTCGGGAGGCTGTAACATCATTCAAATACACTTGCAATAGTTTTTCCTATTGGCCGTAATGTAAAGAAAAACTTTTGATTGTCCCTGTAATTAAACTATAAATCCGATTTTCATAAAATTTGAAATGGCTCGACAAAATTTTGCAACAATCATATATTTAAAATTTCAGCCCATTCGGTTGGGTAGTTTTTGCTCTGTTACATGCGGACGGACGGACAGACGGACTGAACGACGACTATAGGTGCTACATATTTATATAATTACGAACGCACCTAATAAGACGTAGGTAAATTTTAAATATTTGTTCAGTAATTATTTAGAACAATGTATATTTTTTCAGTTTTGTATCATCTTCTAGACGTCAACCATCGGTGACTGACGCGTTTTAAACGGAAATTTCGCTGTCAGCCACCGGTGGCTGACTTGGCGCTTAACGTGTTAATTTATCTACATCGTGCGGAGCTCGATTACGAAAGAATAATCTGTTTGCCATTAAAACAAAATAAAGAGTTCATCCTTTTCTTGCAGATAATATCCATTAAAAAAAAAAAAAAAAACTTCCCAATGAATAAATAAATAAAATAATAAAAATAAAACACAAATTTAACAGACGCGTATAAGCTCTGAAATTATCAGAATATAAAGGATGCCGTAAGTAGTAAAATCTTGGTCAAATAACTATTAGCATGCGGCTAATAAGAAAATATCACTTTTGATAAATTTCAAAAATTCATTTGATTGTATAATTCGTATTTTCCATATGAAAAAGGCTTTTTTAATGTAAGTGGGCAATCTAAAAAAATTATTGCATACAAAAAAAGTATTAGTTTCCGATTTAAAAAAAATGTTTTCACCTATATTTTTTAATCCGGGAAGCCCGGGTTCGATCCCCTAGTATTAATAAAAGTAAAACTAATAAGCATTTAACACTTACCTTTTGAACTCATTCCACAAAGATATTACTTTTTCACGAACATCGTATTACATGAGTCAGTTTGATGTATTTGTAAATTACATATATCTTTTGTACCTAAGTAAATCAATAAAATGAATATTCTCATGTCGATAATCTCTTATGAGAATCAAACTTCATGAATGTTTAATAATGTCTATTTGCCTTTCACAATATCGCTAAACTGCTCAAATATACTTCGCCTCTTTACATAACGCTTCCATCACTATTTAAATATATTACAGCTTCTGCCACTTTACTGATTTAAACAAGCAATGAATGTCGTAATACATATATTATTATGTAAATATGGAATGTTCTCGTGCAATTCATAAACTACATTACTAACGTGCTTAAAGTTTTAGATTTAGTATAAGTGATATTGAAATTTAGTCGTGACAATAATTCTCTTAGGTTCCTATAATAAAAGCACTAACGTATTTCTTAAAACTATCAAGCATCGTACTTAAAGGTATTTCATAATATACTAAAACAGCAGTATAACATTGATTCAAAGTAATTATTGATATACTAGAAAGATAGGCCGTCTAAAATGACGGAATATGAGATATAAAAATATATACAACACATGTGCAAGAATATGAGTTTTCCTCGCTTGTTCCGCAGTGATAGATGAAAATAACAGACTTTAAAAACGAAACTCATTTATAAAAAAAACTGTAGTAGAAGACCACTAATTGGAGCTTGGTTCCAAGTGTTGTGAGGATTTGAGGCTTTTTGCAGATTACAGGTCATGTCTATATTATAAAGATAGACATATGCCTTCTTTATGCTAAATAAATTTTATAAATATTAACAAAAAAAATGCATGCGTATATGAAAAGAAACAACAAATAAGTTGCCAGAAAATATGTTGTAAATTTTCCTTCTTCGCCAAGGCCCCTAAAGTGGAAAAGTGCCGAGAATTTAACTTTTGTATCCGACTATAAAAAGCGCGGTACTTTTCCATTATAGGATCCTTGGTGTACTTTTTTAAAATTTGTCATAATTTGGACTTCAGAAGTGAGATTTTTTGCCAAATCATATAAACAGCAATGAAAACAAAATTAATGAACCTTTTAGTTTATTTATATAACCTACCGGGTGTCCCAAAAATGACCGATGATTTTAAAATTCAATAACTTGCAAACGGTGACAGATATTTAAAAAATTCTTGCAGGAGGGTTATGTATGATGTCAGGAATTTTTTTACTGTGATTCTTGATTTTAGTTCGAATTTCAAACAATAGATGGCGCTGACAGTGATTAGCGCTCAGTCGAGGCCGAAACTGATGTCACTCAGCATTGATGCGAAGGAGTGAGATTAAAGCTATGGAGTGGATCTCATTCTCCAGTACAATCTTGCTCTTAGGCGCCGATTCTCAACACATTCGATATGATTTCAATGAAATGCCTTGTTGCCATGGTAACAACAAATTCTTCGATAGTGGAATACAGCTGTCAGAACTGGTTAAACAAAGCAATTTCTATCATTTGTTTTGAGGTACACTGTTAAAAATATCGTGAAATATTAGCCCTGTTTTCAGAGGCTATCTATTTTCTGACCAATGAGAACACTCGATAGATGTTTATGTAGCGTTCTTATTGGTCAGAAAATAGATAGCCTTTAAAAACAAAGGTACAGTGTAAACAGAGGTAGTTTTTAACAGTGTAGTTATTTTTAACAACAATATACTGTTAACCATTTTCACAATTATTTTTCAACATTTATAAAAGTCTACTGACGAATTTCCTTAAAAGAACTAAAATTTCTTAGAATGCACCACCGGATGTCCCAAAAATGACCGACAACTTAAAAGATAAATTAAAGAAAAACGGAGGGCGATAGTAATGTACGGTTTGCTGCATTCTGCTTAGGTAACCAGTAGGACTGGACGATATGGAAATTTCTTAAATCGATTTATCATCCATCTAACATCGCGATGTAGCACTAAATCGCGATTTCACAGATTTTATCATTTAGAATATGGAAGCCTATTTTTTAATTTTTAGTAACAAAATACGGTCTTCTTGCACCCCCATCCTCCTGTATTATTTAGTATACTTAGCTTTTAATTTTTCAAATACCTTTGAAAAGAGGTTAATATTTTACATATAAAAAATCTTTGAATGCCCCCAAACCACTCATATTTTTCCATTTTAAAAATTAGTGACATATTTTAATACATTTTATAAACTCATTCTTTAAGAAATATTAAAAAAGAAAAGATTTTTTTTTTGGTCTGATATGTTATGGCCGCTATAATCTAAATGTCTTAATGGGATGGTGGGGGACTTCCCCTAGTTTACCCAAATAGCGCCTCATTGTTAATAGTACGCACACTCTTTTCTTTTTTTACAGACACAAAATTAAAAACTTATTGGGTAAAAACGAACCAGATTCAACGAATTCAATGATGAATTTAACTGTGTATTTACCATGAGAAAAATGTAAAAACAAGTGGGTAAGTGTGATCACAGATCGCACAGAGGGTTTCGTTTAATATTCATTTCAAAACACTTTATCCTTTTGAAAAATCTGTTAGTTCCACATTTCGCAACTAGGGGCGCACTCTATTCCAAACAAATCTCTACCCGAACGAAACTCCGTTTTACATACTATCCGTATATATATTAGTCGAAGGGATTGGGTCCATAGCACCCAAGATAAGTAGGCGCCCCTGGCGGTAAAAAGTGGAACTCAAATATGTAAGGCTATGGTGCATAATATAAAAGAATGGTCAAAGGGGTGTCGGCAAAAGTTGGAAAAGTGCTCCCCGGGTGAAAAGTGCGGAGGTTAGAAAAATAGCTTAAAATATACGTTAGAGCACGGAGGAGTAAATAATATAAGACTTTTTGAAAATTTTATGATTTGTCGTGTGGTCTGAGGTATTCAGCTATACGTATGCAAAAATTCATGTCTCCAACTTAATTAGGGGCTCTCTTAGAAAGAATTGCTTAAAATACATATGTGGTAGCTCAAAGGGTTAAACGTAAGACTTTTTCAAAATTTTATAATTTGTCGCCTGGCCTCAGGTGTTCTGCTATAATAAGCATGCAAAATTTCAAATCTCCAATTTAATAAGGGGCTCAGTTAGGAAGAATTGCTTAAAACACGCATGTGGGAGCCCAAAGGGTTAAATGTACGACCTTTTCAAATTTTTATGATTTGTCGCATGATGGTGTTCAGCTAGTATGCAAAATTTCACGCCTCCAACCTAAATAGAGTGTCACTTAGAAAGAATTGTTTAAAATACACATGTAGGAACCCAAAAGCTTAAATGTACGACTTTTTCAAAAGTTTATGATTCGCCGTTTGATGTGTGATGCTCAGCTATAAGTATGTAGAATTTCACGCCTCCAACCTAATTAGGGGCTCACTTAGAAAGAATTGTTTAAAATACACATGTTGGAGATCAAAGGGTTAAATGTACGACTTTTTGAAAAATTTATGATTTGTCGTTTGATGCGAGGTGCTCAGCTATAAGTATGCAAAATTTCACGCCTCCAACCTAATTAGGGTTCACTTAGAAATAATTGTTTAAAATACATATGTGGGAGCCCAAAGGGTTAAATGTACGACTTTTTCAAAATTTTATGATTTGTCGTTTGATGTGGGGTACTCAGCTATAAGTATGCAAAATTTCACTGCTCCAACCGAATTAGGGTTCACTTAGAAAGAATTGTTTAAAATACACATGTGGGAGCCCAAAGGGTTAAATGTACGACTTTTTCAGAATTTTATTATTTGTCGTTTGATGTGGGGTATTCAGCTATAATTATGCAAAATTTCACACCTCCATCCTAAATAGGGGCTCACTTAAAAAGAATTGTTTAGAATACACATGTAGGATCCCAAAGGGTTAAATATACAACTTTTGAAAATTTTATGATTTGTCGTTTGATGTGAGGTATTCAGCTATAAGTATGCAATATTTCACTCCTCCAACCTAATTAGGGTTCACTTAGAAAGAATTGTTTAAATTACACATGTGGGAGCCCAAAGGGTTAAATGTACGACTTTTTCAAAATTTTATAGTTTGTCGTTTGATGTGAGGTGTTCAGCTATAAACTGTAAAATTTCACCCCTCCAACCTAATTAGAGGCTCACATAGAAAGAATTGTTTTAAATACACATGGGGGAGCCCAAAGGGTTAAATGTAGGACTTTTTCAAAATTTTATGATTTGTCGTTTGATGTGAGGTATTCAGCTATAAGTATGCAAAATTTCACTCCTCCAACCTAATTAGGGATCACTTAGAAAGAATTGTTTAAAATACATATGTGGGAGCCCAAAGGGTTAAATGTACGACTTTTTCAAAATTTTATGATTTGTCCTTTGATGTGAGATATTCAGCTATAAGTATACAAATTTTCACGCCTCCAATGTAATTAGAGGTTCACATAGAAAGAATTGTTTAAAATACACATGTGGGAGCCCAAAGGATTAAATATACAACTTTTTGAAAATTTTATGATTTGTCGTTTGATGTGACGTATTCAGCTATAAGTATGCAATATTTCACTCCTCCAACCTAATTAGAGGCTCACATAGAAAGAATTGTTTGAAATACACATGTGGGAGCCCAAAGGGTTAAATGTACGACTTTTTCAAAATTTTATAGTTTGTCGTTTGATGTGAGGTGTTCAGTTATAAGTTTGTAAAATTTCACGCCTCCAACCTAATTAGGGGCTCACATAGAATGAATTGTTTGAAATACACATGGGGGAGCCCAAAGGGTTAAATGTACGACTTTTTCAAAATTTTATGATTTTTCCTTTGATGTGAGGTATTCAGCTATAAGTATGCAAAATTTCACGCCTCCAATGTAATTAGAGGTTCACATAGAAAGAATTGTTTAAAATACACATGTGGGAGCCCAAAGGGTTAAATGAATGACTTTTTCAAAATTTTATGATGTGTCGTTTGATCTGAGGTGTCCATCTATAAGTACGCAAAATTTCATGCCTGCAACCTAATTAGGGACTTACTTAGAAAGAATTGTTTAAAATACACATGTGGGAGCCCAAAGAGTTAAATGTACGACTTTTTCAAAATTTTATGATTTGTCGTATGATGTGTAGTGGTCATCTATAAGTATGCAAAATTTCAAATCTCCAATATGTGTAGTTTCTGAGAACGGGCTCTGTGACGGACAGACAGACGGACAGACAGACAGACAGACAGAGGATCGAGACGAATAGGGTTTCGTCAGATGAACGAAACCCTAAAAAGTGGGATTATATGAGAAATAAGATGCGCTTTTATTTCTTTTTAACTTTTAGATTATAATAAAATTTGTTTAACATAAATGCTGACATTCGTATAGTGGATGGAGAAGGATTGAAAGTGTTAGCTTCAGAGCACACTTCCGAAATTGCTGATATTTTTCGCGAGTGTTGGCACCCTGTAAGATTAGTAATAAAATAAAATATTAAAATATTGTTTCTTTTTTATGATAACAAAATGTCAAAAAAGCAGAAAATCGCAGATTTGGAGAAAAATCTAATGAATGCCACTCCCCAATTTTCCTGTAAAAATCAAGTTACTTGACTCATTACAAAACTTTTTTTAATAAATTACAAAATAATAATAAATAAAAACTAAAATATTCCAATATTACAAACGTATGAAAATTAATTTTTTATCAAAATAATGCATAAAAATATAAACTAAAAATGGATGAATTTGGATTTTAACCTCAAAACTTTCTTTCTTTTCAGACATAAATAGTGAATCAATTTCAAGAAGATACTCAATCGACGCGGCTGGCATTGAAATTGGATGTCAAACCCGATGCATGACTATTTTAATTACAGAATAATAGAAAATAAAGAATATATATTAAAATATTACCCAAACATATGAAAAATTAATTTTTCATTAACAGAATGGATAAAAATAAAAACTGAAATGCGATGAATTTGGATTTTAAATATGAAACTTTATTCTTGTTTTTCATCCATAAATACTCAATTTCAGAGAAAAAATCTTATTTGAAAAATAAATGTTATTTCATGCGAACCACGGCCAAATCGAAATACAGGAAACAATGCAGTTTTGAACGCTGTATTCCACTATCGAAGAATTTGTTGTTTCCATGGCAACAAGGCATTCCATTGAAATCAAATCGAATGAGTTCAGAATCGGGGCCTAAGAGCAAGATTGTACTGGCGAATGAGACCCACTCCATAGCCTTAATCTCCTTTCTTTGCATCACTGATGAGTGACGTCAGTTTCGGCCTCGACTGAGCGCCAATCGCTGTCAGCGCCATCTATCGTTTGGAATTCGAACTAAAATAAAAAATTACAGTAAATAAACTCCTGACATCATACATAAACCTTCTGCAAGAATTTTTTAAACATCTGTCAGCGCTTGCAAGTTATTGAATTTTAAAATCGTCGGTCATTTTTGGGACACCCTGTACAAACATTATTTATATCTATATTATTGTTGTTTTTTATATACAATTTACTTCACTTTGTATACAAAAATAGTTAAATGGCTTCTTAATGTTAAATAAATTGTATAAATATTGAAACATTGCTTGTGTAGGGGAGGTATGATACACTTTTTTTTACTAATTTTTTACAACCCTTAAAAAGCTATCTTTAAACAAATTTTTCGTGTTTTCTTATAAAGTGACGTTTTATTCATTTATTAAAAATATTGTGAATCATCCATATAATAAAAGCCGAAGTCATGTGACTGTCATCAATAGTTCCGGGCTGACCGCTTCGCTTTTTATATGCCAAACGGCCATTTCTGTATGTTTATGTTAGTCGGGCGCAGGTGATAAATTCTTCCATCGCCATCATTTCATTAAAAATCACTCATTTCATTTAAAATACATAACTTTCATTTAAAATGAACATATTTAATTTACCTCATTTAAAATACAATAAATAAATAAATAGATATTTTTCCCGTATAGGTTCTTGGCGAGAAAAAAAAATGGCATCGAATTTTCCGGCAATCTATATCCTATCTCATATACATAAGCAATTTTTTCCATATGTATACAATTGACTTAATCTAAAGAAGCCAATAATCTATTTTTATATAGAAACAGTAGTAATTTATATATATAAGCAAATACGGTATATATATGTGTAAATAAAATGTTTATATGCAAATAAATACATATAAATAACTAGTCGGATATACCAATCCCAAAACTTTCTTCTATCTCATGCATGTTAATACTTGAAAATTAGCTATCACACTACCAAAATTAAACGGCAATCTATGCCCATCATGAGGATTCTATAGATATGAAATTCCGTGCATTAGTTCTTGAGATCTGGCTATCTACAAAATCGTGTAAATACAGCAAAATTCAGCCTAGCAGCCTCACCTATTGGGTGCTTTACACCAAAACCTATGTTAAACAAAACTACCAAGCAACCACTTACGTCAAAGTCTAACTGAATCTGAAGTTTGGGGGAATTCCGTGCATTAGTTTTTGAGATAGAGTTATTGCGAAAATCATGAAAATGCCAGCATAGTAGCGCCACCTATTAGACGATTAACACCAAAACCTAATCAGCAACAACATATGTTAACATCTAACTAAATCTGAAGTTAGATGAAAATTCGTGCATTAGTTTTTGAGATAGAGCTATTGCAGAAATCGTGCAAAATGCAGCACAGCAGCGCCGCCTGTTGAGCGATTTACACCAACAAGTAATCCGCATCAAGTCATGTCGAGAACTAACTAAATCTGAAGTTTGATGAAAATCCGTGCATTAGTTCTTGAGATAGAGCCATTGCGGAAATCGTAAAAAATGCAGCGTAGCAGCGCCACCTGTTGAGCGATTTGCACCAACACGTAATCAGCATCAAGTCATATCAAAGACTAACTGAATCTGAAGTTTCATGAAAATCCGTGCATTAGTTCTTGAGATAGAGCCATTGCGGAAATCATGAAAAATGCAGCATAGCAGCGCCACCTGTTGAGCGATTTACACTAACACCTAATTAGCCTCAAGTCATATCAAGGACTAACTGAATCCGAAGTTTCATGAAAATCCGCGCATTAGTTCTTGAGATAGAGTCATTTCGGAAATCATAAAAAATGCAGCATAGCAGCGCCACCTAGTGAGCGATTTCCACCAAAAACTAATCAGCATCAATTTGTATCAGGGACTAACTGAATATTAATTTTTATTAAATTCCGTGCATTAGTTCTTGAGATAGAGCGCCTACAAAATTTGTGTCACACACAGACACACAGACAGACAGACTCACAGACAGACATTTTGTAAAAACATGTTTTTCGGGTTCTCTGACCTCTAAAACGTGTAAATCCGTCGAAAACCGGAATTCGAAAATTTTCATGAATCCAATACTATACTTCTAGACACTGTACCAATACTTTCTTCTTGTAGATAGAAGAAAGTAAAAATAGAAGTTCACCAGGTTTGTTTTCATACTGGCTGTTAAAATCTAACGTCCACCCAACCAATCAGGGATCTCTTTGCCTGCTGTGAACCCCATGGAGGAAAGAGATAGATGGAGTTGCAGTATGCCGTTAAAAAGGTTTGCAATATGAAACCATTTATCGCTCAAATTTAAACGTCCAAGAAAGCCCAAACAACACAAGCACGTGAGAGGTATTTTGTATTAATAAGACGAATTCAAAGAGGTGAATTACAGCTGAAGTATATTTTAGGAAAAAATGGTACATTTTTAGGTGAGTTCGTAATTATATAAATACGTAGCACCTATAGTCGTCGTTCAGTCCGTCCGTCCGTCTGTCCGTCCGTCTGTCCGTCCATCTGTCCGTCCGTCTGTCCGTCCGTCTGTCCGCATGTAACAGAGCAAAAACTACCCAACCGAATGGTCTGAAATTTCAAATATATGATTGTTGCAAACTTTTGTCGAGCCATTTCAAATTTTATGAAAATCGGATGTATAGTTTAATTACAGGGACAGTCAAAAGTTTTTCTTTACATTACGGCCAATGGGAAAAATTATTGCAAGTGCATTTTAATGATATTACAGCCTTCCGAATGATCTGAAATTTTAAAGATATAACTGTTGCAAAATTTTGTCGAGCCATTTCAAATTTTAGGAAAATCGGATGTATAGTTTAATTACAGGGACAGTCAAAAGTTTTTCTTTACATTACTGCCAATGGGAAAAATTATTGCAAGTGCATTTTAATGATATTACAGCCTTCCGAATGGTCTGAAATTTTAAAGATATAATTGTTGCAAAGTTTTGTTGAGCTATTTCAAATTTTAGGAAAATCGGATGTATAGTTTAATTACAGGGACAGTCGAAAGTGTTCCGTTACATTACGGGGAATGGAAAAAATTATTGCAAGTGCATTTTAATGATATTACAGCCTTCCGAATGGTCTGAAATTTTAAAGATATAATTGTTGCAAAGTTTTGTTGAGCTATTTCAAATTTTAGGAAAATCGGATGTATAGTTTAATTACAGGGACAGTCAAAAGTGTTCCGTTACATTACGGGGAATGGGAAAAAATTATTGGAAGTGCATTTTAATGATGTATCAGACTATGCGCTTTATGAAATGCAAAAAAGTATACATTCAGTACAATATGGGGTGCAAAAAATAATTATAAAACTAGTTATAGTACGAACGCACCTCATTTGCCACGTTTGACGAGCAATTTCCAACTTGTTTAAAGTGTCTTTGTTGTGTTGTTATTTATTAAAATAAATGTTTGCCTTTAAAACAATTGGAATTGGACAATTAACAATAATAAAATGTCAAAATAAGATTAAATAAAATATTGAAAACATTTGATAAGAACTAAAAATTGTATTATTGAAAGTTTTCTTTCTTTAACCCTTTCCAACATAGATGCAAAATGTTTGTCTTCGGTTTGTATGGCCTTCTGGCCGAGCTCTAATTCTTGTAAATATACTGGGATCACGCTCATTTTTTATGTGTTATTGACGTTTACTATAGCGCGATCGCTATTGAAAAAAGAAAATGTGTGGCACTTATATTATATAGTTCATTTGCATGGGCGGTAAAAAGTATACTGTTACATTATGGTCAATGGGAAAAATCGTTTCAAGTGCATTTTAATGATGCTAGACAATTTAAAACATAAAGAAATTGATATTCATTTATAAAGTGCAGTAAAACATGCATTCTGTAGAATATGGGGTTTGCAAAGCATTTATTATTCATTTACAGGGCCACACAAAAGAATTCCGTTACATAATGATATAGGGGGGGAGGGACTGTTTACAGCGATATTATGTTACTGAAATATAATGGAATAGACATAAATTACTCAGATTTACTACAATGTACTTGTTGTGAAATGTGACGTGCATAGTATTTATCGTTCATTTACAAGGACACACAAAAGATTCGGATACAGTACTGGATCTAAAGTACTTGTCAATATGTGACACAAATTTTGTGGGCGCTCTATCAAAAGAACTAATGCACAGAATTTAATAAAAAATTATATTCATGTAGTCCCTAATATAAATTTGTGCTGATTAGTTTTTGGTGTAAATCGCCCAACAGGTGGCGCTGCTATGCTGCATTTTTCGCGATTTCAGCAATAGCTGTATCTCAAGAAATAATACACGGATTTTCATCAAACTTCAGGTTCAGTTGGTCCTTAATATGAGTTGGTGCTTATTACGTTTTAATGTAAATCGCCCCACAGGTGGCGCTGCCATGATGCATTTTGTAGGTTTTACACGATTTCCGCATAGCTCTATTTCAAGAACTGCAGCACGGATTTTCATCAAACTTCAGATTCAGTTAGTCCTTGATATGACTTGGTGCTGATTGCGTGTTGGTGTCAATCGCCCATCAGGTGGCGTTGCTGTGCTGCATTTTTCACGATTTCCGCAATAGTTCTATCAAGAACTAATGCACGAATTTTCATCTAACTTCAGAGTTAGTTAGATGTTAACACAAGTTGTTGCTGATAGATTTTGGTGTTAATCGCCCAATAGGTGGCACTGCTACGCTAGAATTTTCATGATTTTCGCAATAGCTCTATCTCAAAAACTAATGCACGGATTCTCCCCAAACTTCAGATTCAGTTTGACGTTGACATATGTTGTTGTTTGGTGGTTTTGGTGCATCATAGGTTTTGGTGTAAAGCACCAAATAGGTGGAGCTGCTAGGCTGCAGTTTGATGGATTTACACGATTTCAGCGATAGCCATATCTCAAGAACTAATGCACGGAATTTTATATCTTTAGAATCATCATGATGGGTATAGATTGCCATTTAATTTTGGCAGTGTGATAGCGAATTTTGAAGTATTAACATGTATGAGATAGAAGAAAGTTTTGGGAATGGTATAGATGTTATAGTTTGAATGGTATAGTTTTGTTTTCCTTTTGGTATAAATTTTCTGAAAAGAAAAGTTATCCTTGAGAAATGCATAACAATTTTGTGAAAAATAAAACTTTGTATCGAAAAGTCAAGTCCAATTACTCAAATGCGAGCCAAGTATTTATTGATAATAATTTCATTTTTACAGCTAAAATTTTCCTGTCATGGAACTTGTTTTTTTGCAAATAATAATATGTTTCAAAACTCCAGTAATGCAAACTGATTAATGGAGTTTCTTTGAGGGCATGAAATTTTGTGATTGCGCTTCAAATAGACTTAATAAATAATTTTTGACTGTATCAATCGCTACTAATTTAGATAAACGTCTTTATTTGTTTTTAACAGCATATTAATAATTGCATATAAACAGATAAAATATAATGATGAATGCATTCTTTTAAAATTATGTATGAAAACTTAAATTACAAATATTAATCGAAAATCTAGATTTTCAAGTGCAAACGATTTTCGGACAATAACGAAAGAATGTTACCCTTTCAAGTAAAATCTTAAAAGACGCTTCTGCTATTCATATTTAAAATACATATGATAAAATAATCAAATAATTCTGTGAAGTGATATATTAGTATCTTTGATACATTCTGAGCTAGTACTACATCCTATAACAGCGCATAAGTCATCTTTTATCGAAATTTCAATCATATCATTCATATCTTGAATAACAATTTCCGACGGTAAAAAATGAAAGCAAAGAAATACAGATTTAAACCGGTTTGAACTGAAAGGCATGTCAAAGCACGTGGTTTTGTTTGGGCTTTCTGTAGTGGATTTTAGGGTTACTTTTTTGGCGTCACCCCCAACCATCTTACTGCACCTCCATCTATCTCATTCCTCCATGTGTGAACCCCACCAGAGTAAGATCGGCAAGCTCAGAGGTCAGAATAAGATGGCCAAACTACGCAGGAACTCCAAATGCTTGTTTGACTCGTTTTCCAATGTTTTGTGATCAACTCATAAAACTGCTACAGAAAGCAGTGGAGAAAGCAGTAATCTAGGCTTATCAGTTCAATGAAACGGGGGGGGGGGGGGGGGGGTGATATAAGGAAAAACTTACTAAGACAAAATTGAAAAAGACAGGGGAATTTTTCGTTTTAAGCAGGTTTTTGTCATAACAGGTACCGCAATTCTAATACAATGAAATCTGCTTAGACGGAATCACATGGGACCAAACGAATTCCGTTTTAGACAGATTCCGGTCTTACAATAAAGGTGCAGATTCCCAAAATCTCGAAGGGCCCAGTGGCTTCTAAATCCAAAAAATCCAGTGACCACATTGTGAAACAAATGAATAAAAAAAAAAATAGTGTTTATAAGGGGGGGGGGGGGGACTAAAAAAAACCCCTCAGGAGTTCAAAGTGAAAATTTTTAAATTGGATGTATGACATGTAGGTACATGGGTAATGATATTAAATGAGACGAAGGATTACTAGTTTTTGAATATTTAGCAACATGTAATGAGCTGACCGCCTATGAAAAAAAACATGTAATTTTTACTTTCTTCTATCTTTACAAGAAGAAAGTATTGGATTCATGAAAATTTTCGAATTCCGGTTTTCGACGGATTTACACGTTTTAGGGGTCAGAGATTCCAAAAAACACGTTTTTACAAAATGTCTGTCTGTGACTCTGTGAGTCTGTCTGTCTGTCTGTGTGTATGTGACACAAATATTGTGGGCGCTCTATCTCAAGAACTAATGCACGGAATTTAATAAAAATTTATATTCAGTTAGTCCCTAATACAAATTGATGCTGATTAGTTTTTGGTGTAAATCGCTCAACAGGTGGCACTACTGTGCTGCATTTTTCACGATTTTCGCAATAGCTCTATCTCAAGAACTATTGCACGGATTTTGATGAAATTTCATATTTAGTTAGTCCTTGATATTAAATGATGCTGATTACGTTTTGGTGTAAATCGCCCAACAGGTGGCGCTGTTATGATGAATTTTGCAGGATTTACACGATTTCCCCAATAACTCTATCTTAAGAATTAACGCACGGATTTTCATCAAACTTCAGATTCAGTTAGTCCTTGATATGACTTGCTAAAGATTATGTGCTGGTGTAAATCGCCCAACAGGTGGCGCTTCTGTGCTGCCTTTTTCACGATTGCCTCAATAGCTCTATCTATAGAACTAATGGACGAATTTTCATCTAACTTCAGATTTAGTTATATGTTGACACAAGTTGCTGTTAATTAGGTTTTGGTGTTAGTCACCCAATAGGTGGCGCTGCTATGCAGGAATTTTCACGATTTTCGCAATAGCTCTACCTCAAAAACTAATGCACGGATTTTCTCCAAACTTCAGATTCCGTCAGAAGTTGACATAAATTGTTGTTGATTAGGATTTGGTATAAATCACCCAATAGGTGGCGCTGCTAGGCAGCATTTTGCTGGATTTAGACGATTTCAGCGATAGTCATATCTCAAGAACTAATGCACAGAATTTCATAACTTTAGAATCCTCATGAGATGCATAGATTGCCATTTAATTTTGGTAGTGTGATAGCGAATTTTGAAGTATTAACATGTATGAGATAGAAGAAAGTTTTGGGATTGATACATCCGACTAGTTTTCTTTTTGATCTTAGTTCAGTTTATATATGTTTTTGCACTAAACATGTAACAATTTGTTCGCGTGACCTTAATTGATTTATGTACTTGAAACTATAGTATATAATTTAATAAATATTTCAACATTAAAACAAAAATTCAATATTTTAATTTTTAACATTTGATATAAAAAGGTTAATTCTAAATTAAAATCTAAAGTGCTGTTGCGATTCATTACTATGAATTTTCAAATTAATAAACAATAGTGCGAATTTTGAGCAATATTTCAAATGAAAATATGACTATTTCGATAAGTGCAAAAGCTATTTTAAATATATATATATATCAAAATTGGTGTTTTGATTTTCAGCACAGACAAAGCGAAAAAAAGGTCCCCATGAGACATGAATCACACATAACAGTGACTCCAAATTTTCAAAACTATTGAGTGGGCTCAAAACGACTTTAGTAAAATGGCACGGCCAGTTTGTGTTTCTTTGACGGATGGACAAATTGTGAAAGATGACAACTCAAAGTCAAGTTACCACGTTTTAATAAAGTTGTAATTTTATCAAATTATATTTTCGCGCGTTTTTCCAAATAAAGACACTAATACACTGCTCAAAACAATTAAAGGATATTTCAAGTTTCTCTCTATTCTAAAAAAAAGTAACTACCGCTGTCACCGCCGCCGCCGCCGCCGCCGGTTTTCAATTTTTTGTGACCGGAAGTCTTTCTTCGTTAATATTAAGCAAAATATTGCATACAAAAATATGAAAATCGGTGGAATTATATAAAAATGTTTGATAAACACGCTGATGCAGACAGTTTTTAAATCGAAGAAATATTTAAAGAGATATTTAATGCTAAAGTTGGACAAAATCGTTCATTTAAAAAAGTTTTATAGGAGCAAAAACAGTACATCGGAATTTAACCATTTTTAGATCATTTTATGCGTCAGAATTTCCCGGTGTGCAGACTGCACTCAGTTTATTAATTTGACTCATTTTTGGAGGTTTTATTTCTATTTTAAATCCAAATTTTCAGCATTTCGAGAGATATTTTTTACTTATTTTAGAAAATTGTAGTAATTTAACCTGTTGCCAACAGTACAAAAAGCGCAAAATATAATGTTTGCTTCAAATTAAAAATTTATTTTACACGTGACTATTATAAACAAGAAAATATAAAAAGCAGGAATTCATTGAAAATTATCATAAAAACCATATTACAAGTGAATTTTAAAAGTGAAAGAATGTTGTAAAATAATAAATTCATTAACATGCGTTAGAAGTCTTAAATAGGAGAAATTACGTCACATTTACGTCACATTACACATTACGTAAAATGAACAAAAAATAATATTGCAAAACAGTTTAAATTCAAAAATTGCGCGAGACTTTTATGTAATATTTTAAGACGATATTTTCAACTATTTTTATTAGGATAGCGCAAATAACATTTCACTTCTAACAAATTTTTTTCCCGTGAATAGTAAAAGGAGAAAGAAAAGTTTAGTGAAAATTACGTCAGATTAAAAACGATACATTTAAAGTGTCATTAAAAAAAATCTTTCTTTTCGCTTTGCTAAAAAATATCGGGAGGCAAAGACTCTGTTTATTTAATTCATTTTATATTAGCTTATTTTGAAATGTCGACTGATTTTATTTAATCAAAGACGGAAATAGCCATTGTATCATTTAACAGCCGCTGATTTGGCTTTAAAATTCATCAATCAAAGATAAATGAATAGAAACCCGTTTATAGGGAGATCGCCACTGTTTTTAAACTTATAATTCAATCTTCCGAAATATTTTTTAAGCCGATCAAATTAGCGTGCTTTTAGAGTCTGCGGTGTCTGAACGGGGGTTGACGAGCGTAGCTCGTAGGGGGCAGCGCCCCCTAGTTATATAAAATAAAGATATAAACGAAATTTTTTTTGCCGAAAATAGAAGAAGAGAATCACAAATGCAAATTTTTCTGGTTTTCAAACTGTGGAGTATGCAAATTTTGAGTTCGACGTCAAAAACGTCGCTTCAGCGGCAGCGAATGAAATTTGACTTTCAACTGGATAAAAGAGAATGAAGACAAGGATGATCGGCATTCAGTGATTGCTTTGTTTCGATGAGTACGATGTCTCAGCAAAGTCATTTGACAGATTCAGAAGCTTTGAGAATTGTTGGTAGGTTAGAAGGGGGCCAAACTCAAGCCGAAGTAGCGCAAGCCATTGGAGTGTCACAAAGTGCCATTTCCAGGATCTGGAACCGTTTTTTGGAGAGTGGATGTGCAGGCCGAAGACCAGGACAAGGTCGTAGACGGGCAACAACGCCCAATGAAGATCGGTATTTAGCGTTAACAGCTCGGAGACACCGAACCATGAACGCTACTCTTCTCCAACAACACCTTCGCTCGGAATACAGGCACCACGATTTCAACTCAGACTGTCCGAAACCGGCTCCATGCTGTAGGTCTGTATGCTCGCCGACCGATGGTATGTGTTAGATTAACATCAAGGCATCGTCGCGACCGCAGGGAGTGGGCAACCGAGCATGTCAACTGGAGGAGAAATGAATGGAGCAATATTCTGTTTTCTGACGAGTCCCGTTTTTCTGTGCATGCGGATAATAAGCGTATTTTCATCTGGAGGGACCGTGGCAGTAGGAATAATCCTGCGTTCGTGCACGAAAGTGTCAGATTTGGCGGTGGAGGAGTGTTGGTGTATGGTGGCATCTCCACTGACGGGCGCACTGACCTCTACATCATTCGAGATGGAGCTCTGACTGGTCGCCGATATAGGGATGAGATCCTCAGACCTATTGTAGTCCCTTACTCTGCAGCAATCGGAGATAACTTCATTTTAATGGACGATAACTGCAGGCCACATCGTGCAAACCTGGTGGAGGATTTCCTTTTCGAGGAAGGAATCGTTCGAATGGAATGGCCAGCGTGTTCTCCAGACATGAATCCAATCGAGCACGTTTGGGACGCTCTAGGAAGACGAGTTTCTGGCCGCCAACAACCCTCACAAACTCTCCAAGAACTGGAAAGAGCTCTTCTGGAAGAGTGGGGCAGAATACCCCAACTCGTCATTAATAGCTTCATTGAGTCCATGCCTCAAAGGTGTTCAACGTTGCTGGCCGCCCGTGGAAACTATACCCCCTACTGAAAATGATTTTCTTTGAAGAAAACACCTTTTCTTATTCTTTTTTTCTCATATGCACAAATTGTGTTTTTTTCCTTTAGTACACAAATGCGCAATAAAATGCATTTTTTCTGCCAAACATGTGTAATTTATTCTCATATAACCTACTATGTCTGTCGACCATGTATCAATCAGCTAAACAGTTTACCAGATACAAAATCCACCTAAAACTGCAATATCCTTTAATTGTTTTGAGCAGTGTATTTATAATTTCATCATACTATGAATATAACTACAAATTGAAAAGGCAAAAAATTAAACATGGAGCAAAACATTTCAGTCATTTGGGATTTCTGGGTGTCAGTCAGAGAACGAAAACAGATGGTCATTGGTAAAATAAATTTTGTTCCAGGCTGAAAAATAAATAATTAAATAATAATGAAAAATGTAATGAAATAGAAAAAATAGAAATTGGACATGCTAGGAAATGATCAAAAATAGATTTTAAAAAAAGGAAAAAAACTATTTGATTGCATAGTTTTTGACTAAGAACAACTGCCAATTTCATGCGTTTGCGAACAAAATGAATTAAAAAATGCGACAGAAAGTAGACAAATTTGGATTTGAGAACATCCTTAAATGAAAATTTCAAAGTAGCTGTTCATATGTGATAAGGCATTTTAAATTAACAATGAGTAAATATCCCAGAACTTGCCTTTTACTATTGCTGCTAATGTCACGTCATCTTTCTAATCTTGAATATGTGAACACTGTATTGTATCGTATGGATTTTGAAAATTTTCTTTTATTTATTCTTTTCCCGATTGAAAATTTTAATGCTTATTAAGTTTATTTTGTTTCTTTACACATAAAAAATCTTTTTAGAACAGCATAAAAATTGCGAAGATAAATCGTAAAAATATTTCAATGATTTTCAAAATTCGCCACAATATATATTTTACTTTATTTTTAATATGTATTTGATGCTTATTATTCTTTTATGATGAATTTTCAGGAGGCATAAAAATTTTGAAATTAATGTGTTCATTGCTTTTTTGAAAAAGGTTACCCGAAGTCTAGAATTGCAAATGTTTTAACGATTCTTTCGAGTATTTAATATATAAAAATATTTTTTCATGTAATTCGCACTTTTAGGTAAACACATACTGTTATGGGTATATTTTCACATATTCTGTAATACAAAAAAAAAGGACACCAGCAAAGGGATGTGGCAGGTGTAATGCAGCCTGGCCCCGCAATTATAGGGACCTCCGATGAGACTAAAAAACGTTTTTTTCTACATGAAAAACATAATAAAGAATTAAATAAATTGGGTCTTAAAAAGGTTTGCACTATGCCCTGCACCTAACGAGATCTAAATTCCGTTTTATTTTAACTTTAAGGTGAAAGCAAGCCCTGTACAACAGTATACTTAAAAGTAGATTATACTTAATCTCCACCCCCGCCCCACCAGTGGCCAAGAGGTTCTGCTCTCGAAGCTAGTAGACGGGGGATGCTGGGTTCGAACTCAATCGCACCCGTCGGCCTAATCGTTCGGAGTTTTCGTGGTTTTCATCGAACCTTGGATTTCCAAGCGTAAATACGGATTAGGCTCCCTTAGAAAGATTCCCACACAGGGCACTCTCCCTCGGGCCTATCCCTCGAGTAGATAAATCGGCCGTCAAAAATCAACCCAACCAAACATACCCTCCCCCTTTCCTAAAAAAATTCTTTTAACAGTGACAAATTTTCTGACATTTGCAAACTCATTCTCAAACATAAAGCATGAAATTAGCAGATTGTACTTTGGAATGGAATGTCGTTTTTTATTGTTCGATAAATGCATTGCAATTTCATTTTGGTTTATGTCATGTGTGATTAATGTCTCATTGGGGACCTTTTTTTCGCTTTGTCTGTGCTGAAAAATTGCTTCAAAACACCAATTTTGATATATATTTTTTTTTTTTTTTTAAATAGCTTTTGCACTTATCGAAATAGTCATATTTTCATTTGAAATATTACTCAAAATTGGCACTATTGTTTATTAATTTGAAAATTCATAGTAATGAATCGCAACAGCAATAATAAATTCATTCAGTCATATTACACACTTTAGATTCTAATTTAGAATTAACCTTTTTATATCAAATATTAAAAATTAAAATATTGAATTTTTGTTTCAATGTTGAAATATTTATTAAATAAATTATATACTATAGTTTCAAGTACATAAATCAATTAAGGTCACGCGAACAAATTGTTACATGTTTAGTGCAAAAACATATATAAACTGAACTAAGATCAAAAAGAAAAAAATTACATGTTTTTTTTTCATAGGCGGTCAGCTCATTACATGTTGCTAAATATTCAAAAACTATAGTAATCCTTCGTCTCATTTAATATCATTACCCATGTACATACATGTCATACATCCAATTTCAAATTTTTCACTTTGAACTCCTGAGGGTTTTTTTAGTCCCCCCCCCCCCCCCACACCTTATAAACACTACTTTTTTTTTTTTTAATTCATTTGTTTCACAATGTGGTCACTGGATTTTTTGGTTTTAGAAGCCACTGGGCCCTTCGAGATTTTGGGAATCTGCACCTTTATTGTAAGACCGGAATCTGTCTAAAACGGAATTCGTTTGGTCCCATGTGATTCCGTCTAAGCAGATTTCATTGTATTAGAATTGCGCTACCTGTTATGACAAAAACCTGCTTAAAACGAAAAATTCCCCTGTCTTTTTCAATTTTGTCTTAGTAAGTTTTTCTTTATATCACCCCCCCCCCTTTCATTGAACTGATAAGCCTAGATTACTGCTTTCTCCACTGCTTTTTGTAGCAGTTTTATGAGTTGATCACAAAACATTGGAAAACGAGTCAAACAAGCATTTGGAGTTCCTGCGTAGTTTGGCCATCTTATTCTGACCTCTGAGCTTGCCGATCTTACTCTGGTGGGGTTCACAGCAGGCAAAGAGATCCCTGATTGGTTGGGTGGAAGTTAGATTTTAACAGCCAGTTGTTTTCATAGCTATTTATATATTTTATCAATGTATTTCACGTTCTGAAGCCCGAATTGCGCCAAGCTTAAAGAAAAATGCCAAGGCCCCGGTAATGGAAAAGTACCTAAATAAACAATTAATCGTAATAATAATAACATAAACTAAAATATTTCATTTCAACATCAAAGTATTTTTTCTAATTTACATTCAAATGAATATATATTCCAAGATTTGATTTCAATTGAAATTAAGTTGACAGCTTTCTATTTCACTTCATAGAGTAAACAAACACAAGAGATTCATTCATCATACAAACGGTAGAAAATATTAGCTCATGGAGGTAATCATTCGGAAAGTCATCTCCAACAATGAATGGACAATATTCTTATGACGTCATAGTAGGTAAATTGACGGCGCTAACGTTTGTTAACGGCTTGCATTCACGAGGGTTTTATTTTGTTATTTCTCTTAGTTACGTTAGTATATTGTCATATTTATGAACTCAGAAATGAAATCTATTAAAACAAAAGTATATATATTCATTATTTAGTTATTAAGTAATGAAAAAAAATTATAAATGCATGATTTGCAAAATTTAAATAAATTTATTAATATTAAAAAATAACATTGAAGTAACAGCATGTTTAAGTAGAATAAGTTTAATTTAGATAATTTATGAACAAATCTCAGTTTAAACACTTGAAGTTTCACTCATTTTTACAGCTACGGAAATTATGCGGTATTTGTCAAAAAAGACGAAATACGCATAACAACAAAAATGTATGAGATGTTATCAAGTTCGCAAAGAATTCTTGATTTCTCTATCAGAATGTTTGGACTCGGGGAAGGATTGAGCAAGTCAATTAGTTTCAGAATGAAAGTAACATGATGCAATGCTTAGCATACATTTAAAGGAAACCAAACTGGTCGCCTGAGGCGGCTAGTTTAAAATATAGTCATTCGAAAAGTATATTCCAATTATTTTGAATGGTTACTACTGTATCAAATCTCCCCATTACTGGGGAGGATTGATACACTAGCAAGGGAGGTTTGATACATTGTTATGTAAATTGAAAAAAAAAATGCAAACAATTCAATTTATGCGTCATACATTTTTTTATGATAAATCTTGAAATATTTAAGTAAAATTTAAAACGAAATGACATAGACATATTTTTGTTTCAGAAATGTTTTTTACAAAAGTATTTAAACTATTGCTATTATTTAAACAATTCTAGTAACAAACTTTTTAGAAAATAAATAATGAAAAAAAAACTAGAGATCTAGCTGTAAGGAAAAATGAAGTGAACATTGCTGATTTGCAAACAATTTAACATAAATTTAGCACATTTAAGATTCCTTTAACCCTTTCAGGGGAAAAGCATTTTCAATGCTAAAGTGTTAAATAAATGAATGGCACCGGAATTTACCAACAAATTTAATTAGAAATAAGAAAAGGGATATATTTCACTTTCATAGTAAATGGAAAATATTTTACCAAAATGCTGGTGCCAATGTGGTGTTTGGGAATTAAAATTAAGTGATTTCATAAACATACCACCACCCATAAAATGGTTAAAAGAAAAACTAATAATTCTGTCATTTTGATAAGTAAAATTGGGTAGGTTTAACGTTTTTTTTTTCAGTTTGCCCTTTGTCAATTATAATTTTCCCTTTCAGGCCATTTAAACTTTTTTCCTTCTACATGACGAGCAAGGCGAGCTAACCATCTATCATCGCACTGCTTTTCTGTGTAACCTACATAATATCTATGAATAGTCTCTTTGTTCTTCCTTACCAATTTCAGTAGCTCTTGCTGTAAAACAATAATAAATATAATATATTAGTTTAAAAGTAAAAAAAAAAAAAAAAAAAAAAAAAAAAAAAAAAAAAAAAAAAAAAAAAAACTATTAAATTTCAAATATACAAGTGTATCATTACTCCCCAGCTCTAATGTATCATTTCTCCCTATCATAGCTTATTGGATTTTCAATCACTTTGTATAAATGATGTTGCAAAATGCCAATCTGCTTTCTAGTAAAACTCACCCTAACAATGTGCTTTACAAATAAAAAATAATTACAAGATATTATCTTCACTGTAATAAGCGTTATGAAAGAAAATCAGTGTTTAAAAAAATTTACATCGACATTCAAAAAATCTTCAAAATTAAAAGAAAAAAAACGTTGTCAATTCTTCACTGCTAAGTCCAACTGATGATGGCCTCTGCTAATAAATGAGCTTTTACATCTGTTATAATGGCTCTTAATGCCATTTGTTGAAAAAAATTGTCAATGTATCAACCCTCCCTATGTATCAAACCTCCCCTACCTCTTGAAACAGTGAATAAGTTGCTCTAAAATATGTTGCCAAATTTTATTTTCTCTATTTCGCCAAGGCCCCTATACTGGAAAAGTACCTAAAGCACATTAAAATCGGGCAGTTAGGAGCTCAGACAGTGCAGCGAAGTCTATTAAGTGTTATGCTATTAGTAGCATCGGGATGAAGATGTAAAGACGTACATTACATTTTAAATTGTCGCCCATAGATTTTGAAAAAAAAAACCTTAAAAGCGCGGAGTTTAAATTAAATTACGTTGACCTCGCTTATGAAATATCAATGGTTTTAAACAGGAATTTCGCTAAATTAGCTAGCTATCGCCAAGTTGACTTCATATATGACAGCTTATTTTTGTCACCAAATTTGGCGCTATTTCGTCAAATTTGGCGATATTATGCCAAGTTGGTCAACATTTGGTGCTACTGTGGTAACCCTGCATTAGCAATTTTCAGCAATTACTCCTTACAATGAGGCGGCCCTACCGGAATTGTGAGGGACACACAGAGACTTGGATTTTATATAAATAGATTATTTTGGCGCAAAATTAGAATGTAAATAATTTAGCACACATTATTAAATAACAGTTTTCCGCTTTTTGAATCGGTCTTAATGTCTTTAATCCTATAGTGTTTGATATTTTACCATTTGATCAATTTCATAGCTTTTTATTAATTACACGTACCAATTAACATAATGTTACGTACTTTGTAGTATACCATCAAAATGCCAGTTATGGGCGGAGCCAAACCTAATTAAATAGTTGAAGCTTAAAGTTATCTGTGTGTCGTTGCAATTTGTCACGATTGGGCGGTCATTCAGCTGAGACGGATTCAACTCGAGACCCTGAACCCGGGCCCGATGCCGTCTCGATTTCGATTTTTGTATAAGCCTTCGGGTTCGGGCTCCAAGTGAAAATTTTACTTATTCACAAATTGAAAATAAATATTAATAAAAACTTTCTATTTCAGAAACAAGAATTAATTTAAGTTTTTTAAAGTGTTTTACAATTCTTTAAAAATCAGTTTGAAAGGAAATTTAATTCTTATTGGTGGGATATACATGAAGAAATATTCTACCTGATTCTGAAACCTTGATAAGGTCAGAATTAGTCACATAAAGAAGCCATGGGATATCCCTTATCTATCCATACTTTGTTTGAAGTGCTTTTCCATAATTGCAAGAAAACAGAGCTCATGTCTTTCTTCCATAGTGGCACGATAGTATTTTAAAAGAATGATTATCGTCACAATTAAAATTCCTATAAAGCATAAATTAAGATGTACTAAAATTGCTTTTAGGTTCATATATATAATATAAAATTATTTAAAATACATTAAAATACCATTAAAATACATTAAAAATCAAATTAAAATCCCAAAATGTTTTCGACAAAATTAACACGGCAATCGTCAGTGGTTTTTAAATGTTGTCATTTCTCTTAGCGTTTGTTCGTCAAGTAGAATGGAAGATAAGTTGAGAGGAAAATGTATTCAAATTTTTAACAAAACAAGATTTCATCTACTATGTAGCAATTCTTTCCAAGCTCCATGGATGTCATATGACAATGCATAAAATTTTAGTAAATTTTATTTGTGCTTTATAATAATTTTAATTATTTACTCTAGGTGAATTTAGCACTAATATTTTAACATTCTTTTGTTGAATACTGTGACTTTTGCAGCTTTCTGCCAATGGTTGTGTGCAAATAACTGCTGCTTTAAAGAGATTTTCAGGGACATGAAAATCACGAAACCTTCTCATGAGGGAGTGATTATGATTAATACTTATTTTTGTGTAAGAAGAGATTTTTAAATGAGAAAATTAAACTAGAAACAATTTTTAAATGCTATTAGCAATTTTTGTTGTGTCCTTCCAACATTGGGCTTGAACTCTGATGACAATTTTTTTCGGGCTTGAGCGGACCTGGGCTCTGGAAAAACTGCCCGAACACATCTCTAGAGGACATGGCTAAATTTTATTAGGAGGAGCTTCAAAAAGCTTGACTTTGAACAATTGATGAATTTCTTGCCAACATTAATGATTCCGTGCCGTGCCAAGTTTTGCATGGAAGGTTCAAGCAACCAAGCTTTCCCGAACGCTCGGGATATGACGTTATCAGTTAATTACGCGATGCATCCAACATCAAGTATATAAACTGAAGCTCTGGCCGTGTCAGTAAAATTGGAAAATTGAAGTTCAATTCCGTTTTTTTAATGACATCAGCAGCATTGTGAAGCTGGTTTATCCGAGACGTTTTAGCTCTCTCTTTTAGGTTACTTATTTCCTGAAATAATGGTTCAATTATGCTGTAGTTATTTGTTTAATAGTGACTGTCCGCTCTTCAACTTTTTGCACATTGTTGAATTTATATTGCGTCGGTCTAAAGACTGTTTTATTTAACTTTCAGTCTACATAAATACCAAAATAGAAATAATACTATTATGGATTTTATGTTATGTAAATGCAAAAATTACATGCTAATTAGAACAAATAAAAATTTTATAAATTTCTAGGAATTTTAGAACAAAAAGTATTAAGATATTCCTTTATTATTTATTCCACTTTTTTTTTTTTCATTATTTGCCAATATAATTTAAAAGAGATATGTTATAGGGTCAGAAACAGACTATTTTTATGATGATATGTAATGCAAAGTTCGGAAAGAAATTTCTTTTCTTTTTTATTTCAACTTCAAAAGGAAATTGTATTTGCTCAAACAATTCTACTTTGAAGACAAATATACGGAAATTGATTCTAAAGAGCTAAATAAATTTGAAAGCGATTCCAAGGAGAATTGTTTTAGATGGTTTTGCACTGTCTTTAGATGAAAATCTTTCAGTAGGTTTATTTTTTTAAATTGAATTCTGTTTCGCATCCAAGTACATTATATTAAAGTATGAGGTATACTTTAGTGCTGAGTAGGCAATCTGTTTTTTTTTTCCTTTTTCTGTTTTTTTTTTTAATAAATGTACTAGCTATCAAGATTTGATTATATAAAATTCGCGTTGAATACTGATAAAAGCGCTTTTTGAAAAAATTATTACACTCTGTATTCTTTATTTTTTACATTTTAACATTTAAAATATCTCATTGTTGCAGTTTCACAGCTAACCAGTGGCGTAGCTACGTTTTCTGGCGCCCAGGGCAGGAAGAAAGTTTGCCCTCCTCCCCCCCTCCCCCCCCCCCCCGCCTAAATAAAAAAAAACACATTATTTTTCCCGAAGAAAGACAAAAAAGTCTTTTTGGCTTGTATCGGGAGGAATAGGCAGCTTCGCTTTTTCTTGTTTTTAAGGATTCAGCTAATTTTACTCAAACACACGAAACTAGAATGTTTGGAACCCGATTAGAGTTCTAGTTTTCGTCAATACTGAATTTGAATGGGAATTTCAAAAACTTAGCGGAACATTTACGGATATGATTATGTTGTTCTAAGCGTATGGGAGTAGCGACAAAGAAAATAAATTTGCAAAAAACCACATTTGCTAAAATTCCTAAATTATGTCCGATTATGGTAATAAAATCTCCTGATTCAAAACTGCAGCCTCCACGGAATTTCAAATTGCTATACTCATCCATTTTTTTAGATAGGGGGGGGGGGACAAAAAATGGTCTTGAATACTTTTGGCGGACCAAAATGTCCAGCGAATTTGGTCAAGTTATTAACAAACCCTTAACACTAGAACGCCCGAAAGGAGTCGATTCGACTCCGACCACATGATTAAATGTCCATTGGAGCCAGAATTTTTTTCATAAAATAAGTTAAACTTAAGCGACGCAGAATTACGTTAAATAAATCAGTTAAATAGTTTTAAATAAAAATTCTGGGGTGAAATACTTTTATGAAACTTGAGTAAAATTTCTGGGCGTTCCAGTGTTAACATATGCTCAATCACATCCAAATCGGTTTATAAACACAAGCGCAGTCGCATGACAATGATCAGATATCTATATAGAGAGATACATACTATATGTATATATATAGATGAAAGGGATAAGAATTAAAATCCTTTTAAAATTCAAAATTTAAATTAAATTTCAAAATTTAAATTAGAATCCTTAAGTTCTTTTTCCTAACTTTAAATCTTATATTCTAAAATCCTATTTACCCCTTGAACTTTGTTTCCCAGCACATTTATTACGGACACCATTAAAATCAGAGAGTAACTTAAGATGGAAAATGCTGACGTTCGGACAATTCTCCTTCGTTTGTGGCTAAAGCGTTATACGTTACAGAACCCGGGAATTGTGCGGGTCTAGACCATATGTCAATCAAGAGCTAATTAACCAATTAAACTAAATGTTCCTCGCAAATTGACATCTTCACACCCTTCTGGAAAATATTACAAGCCTCAACATATTCGCAAGAACTGGAGCTAAAAAGTTTAGATTTTGCGATTTTGATAAGTCCGCATAACCTACGACCATCTACTTCCCGAAATTGGCGTAAGTAGCTCGTGGAACCTCCGATCGAACTCGCGGAGATGATTGTAAGAAGCAGCGAACAAATAAACGAATTTGGTCCACAAAGAGGTTTAAAAGTCAAATTATTTTCTTTCATTAATCTCCCAATTATTCTTTACATAGATAGATGACGTTTTCTTTAATGCATATGCACTGAACTTTAATATAATCAAATAAAATTAACTTTTAAAACGATGAAAACAGCCGTTTGTACTGGCCGTTTTAGGAAGATTTTAAAGTCCTACTTTGCTTTTTATACGATTTAAGAAGGAAAAATTTGGGGTAGGTCGCCCACATTTTATTATTTGGCTTTTCTCAATGCCAATTCGACGGGAAAATGGAATCTCCAATAAAGAAGAAATGATATATTTACTTGTTGTTCTTCCAGCTATATCCTTTTTGCAATGGTTCACAGAAGCCTCCATTACACGAAAATATTCATATGGAACGCTAAGAACACAAAAATCAGCGTAAAAACCAATCTATGTGTGTCTGTATGTAACGGAGATGGCTAGAAATATCTACCACACGTACAAGTCTGAAAATTTAGGTGAGGGTAGTATAAGGCAGGTCCTAATGCACATGAGATTTAGAATTCTTATTTTTTTATAATTAGCCGAGGATATTAATTAAAAACCCATAAAAAATTCGATTTTTTTTTTTACAAAATGGCAAAAATTGCACGAACATCTGAACCTGATTCCACAGTCGAAATAAAAGAAATTAAGAACTTTTACTAGTCAGCGAAAATTAAACAAGATTTCAATTTGAAAACTTCAGAGCACATGCAAAAAGATATTTTCATTAACTTTTTGAAAATCGATCGGTATTTTTTTTTAATTTTTTCAAAAAACTGACGGCAACAGTACAAAAGTTTCGAGAGAACCATACAGGGACAAACATTGATTAAAAACTGAACTAAAAAGATATATTTTTACGGCAGACCCCTCCATTAATTTCCGAAAATCGATGGATCAAAGATTATCTGACATGTAGACAATGGACTTAATTATTAAAAGTTGACAAATGCTAAAAACATAATTTAAAAGTGTTTTATCAATTTAATCGAAGATTATTAGTTGTTCTGTGGTAAGAATCCAGTGATATGAGTTAAGAGTTCTCCCACAAGGGTTTCTCCCCTTTATTTATATTTTAAAGTATGTTTTCCAAAATATAGACTTCTTTTACCCCCATTATCTAACTTTTAAGCCCCTTTTTTGTTGGATTCTATGGACCAGATTTCAATGTGAATTGATTAATTCAAATTAACTAACGATTTTCTTGCAGTTTTTACACCACCTTCCAGTGCAGAGGTCGCATTCTTATATCGGGTTCTATGGACCTAATTTCAACTGAAATTTTCTCATTACACTTGGTTTTTGATTGTCTTACAGTTTTTATTTCTACCTTCCACCTCCAGAAGAAATTTATCTGAGGTTTCATGGTCCCGATTTCAACGAATTTTTTTCTTCCAACTCATCTTACGATTATCTTCAGATGTTCTTGCACGTGCGCAGCACGTCTTCTATACGGAGATGTAGGAAGCGGGGATCCGTTCCGGAGATTCATTTTGAAAGAGGATTTTGAATGGAGGTTTGTAATGGTTAGATATGCGTGCGCAGCGCTCCCGGTCTATGCTCCCGAAGACACTGGAGACCCATCCCAGAGGTTCATTTTGAGAGATTATCTTTTTTTGAATAGAGGTTTTAATCATTCGCTGCTCGTTTGGAAAAATCGACAGTCGGGTCAGTTGAATACAAATGAAAAATGTTATTTTGATACCAGAAATGTGACTCCAAGTCGCCAATAGGCCTCTGGATTTATTTACTGGAGGCTAGACAGCTAAAAACCTTCATCAGCGATTGACAATTATGGATCTCTTCATTCCCCCCGCCTTCACCGAATTTCTTCAAAACATTCGCACACACACACAAAAGAAAAAGGTCAACAATTCCTATTTATTTTCAAAATATGTGAAATAATTTCGGTTTAAAGTTCCTCTCAATTTGGGGCCCCTATTTAATCATTTCGCTCCTCAATTCAGGAACATAATTATCTTACATACCAAGTGTGTTGAGCCACCCCTAGAAACATTTACAGAAACTTTTTCTTCATTCATTATTTGGATATAACAAAATATCTTACTAAAGAAAACATTTACACAAAAAAAATTTAAAAATCAACATTTTTGTTTATTGTCAAAATATGTGAGATAATCTCTTTTAGACCACTCTCAATTTAGCGCCCCTAGGCCTCGGCGCCCGGGGCGGACGTCCCTCTTGCTCCCCCCGTAGCTACGCCACTGTAGCTAACTGGTATGTTTTAGAGAGTGTGGTTTGGCGTATCATTAACTCCATTGTTGTTATAACTCGCAAACTGTGGTAACCATAAAGAATATTTAGTGATTTATCACTTGCACCAGGCTAACGGAAAAATGCCTTACAATTAATTTATTAATGGACAGTATTCCTGTGATGTAACGTAAGAAAAAAATGCCGATCTTTATAGCCTCGAGCCGAAAGAAAGAATAGGCTCCATTACTTTATGGATTATTAGCTGGAAACAAATACTAAGCTACTTATATTATTTTAAGTGTAAACGAAATTTTTTGTGACCAGCATGCAATAAGTACGATAGACGATACATAAGGCAAAAGGCGATTTTTATAGTCTCAAACCGAAAGGAAGAATAAGGTTCATTTATAATTAAGTTCTGATAATATTAAAACATTTTATTGTCATCGGAATCACCCCTGTGTACATAATTTTTATCATACTAGCAAATCAGGATGTGAATGAAAAATTGATTACAACATTTCATCTTTACTTACAGGAATCAAGTTAAGTTAGATAAAAAGAGTATAACAAATGAATTATTGATAGTAAAAGAACTGAAAATGAAAAATATGTAGAAGTGTTAATAAATGAGAGTAAAATAATTATCAGTATATTTATCAAAAAATCCAAAAATAGAAAATCTCCTGTCGAATGTGAAAGAGATTGAAAAATAATCTTGCATCTCTACATGGTATAAGTAAATGACAGAGGGTTGTGACTACTAGATATTATACAGTATTAGTTGATCTTTTAGCTTCATAAGTTCTACTCTAAAGGACTGAAATTTCCAGATTCAGGCCCAAGTCCGGAGCAGCATAATAGGTAAAAGTTCGGCTACCAACTCAATATCGGAAATCAATATCGACAAAACTTGCTAATATTTCCAGCAGTGTAGTCCTGGGGGAAAAATAGTTGTAGGACGCTCAAAGTCGCGAACATAGGGATCTGTTTCATCCGGGGTAAACTTGATTTTGAAAATTCTCTTTCATTTTGGATTGAAAAGAATGTAATTGAAAAATTAGCAGAAGTTAAAACTTGCAACAGAATTTTAAAAACTATATCTTTATTTTATGATATACTTTTTTAGAATGGAGTTTTGGATTGCTGTAGTTCTAATTCACTCAACAAAGATTTTGTTAAACACTTCTTTCATAATTCTGCAAATTTTAATTTTGTAAATAGTCTGAGAACAACATTACACCAGATTTCTAGAGACCCGGCTATAAATTACCGTACATTTTTAATATCATTATAGATTTTGAAGTAGAATTCGATAGCAAATAGCACTCGTATTTGTACCAAATGGCGTACCTAAAGAGTAATTTCCAAATCGATTATTATACCATACTTACAATGTAAATTAAGATTTATGCATAAGGATGCAAGTTTTTGCGATGTAAATGTATTGTAAAATAAAAATTCTCAAACATCTGCCATAATACAAAGATTTATTCTCAACATGGAAGAATAATTTGCTCTCTATTCACAAAGTATGCCATGTAATAATGATGTTTCTTGAAAAAGACTCTGAGAAACTATGTTTTCTCCATTAATTGCCGTATGAAAAATTCAAAATTTTTTGACAATTTAAAACACTTGACTGAAGATCCAAATTCGGATGCAAATTTATTGTTACGTATTTTAGTATCTGTTTTTACACAACAATTAATTGCTTTAAAAGAATGTTTGAAAACCTCAAGATACGAAGGTGAAGAAATAGATAAGACTAAGGATGTGAATAATGTACAGTATTCCGGCATAAACTTTAAACCGTATTTTTCTTTAACCTACCTACCTCTAATCGACCCGTTCCTATAATTAATTCTTGCATTCGATTCGAACCAGAAATTTCTTCATGAAGTTATTTAAATAAAAGCCACATAGAACTAAGATCAATAAATATGTTGAATAGTTTTAAATAAAATTCTGGTGTATATATTTTTAATCAAGGTTGGGTAAAATTTCAACAGGGTAGTGAGCTGATGCAGTTTCATTAAAAGTAGGTAGAAGCAGAAGTAATAAAGACAGTAGTGATAAAATTAGGAAAATTGCTTCGGTGCTCATAGTAAGTTATTCTTAGTAAGATTGCAATATGATATTTTGAACTAAGCAAAAGTATGTTACGTCATGACAAAATCATACATAAATAAAAATAATAATATGGAAAATTTAGTGCGGGACAGTAGTGACAGGTAATAAACATGTTTTTATCTTCGTATTTATTTTGTAGCTTGTATGCTACAAAACTGCTTTCGAAGTCCAGATAATTAAAACTTGTGACTTTCTCAGAATTCAAGATTGCTGTATCTATTAAATGTGTGGCGACGCCATCTTGCGCGGTCAGTAAAACGAGTTTCTCGCAGACTTTCTGACCACCGGTTCTCCAGTTCGATCCTTACCGCCGCACATCTCCTACAAATGTAATTGTCCTCCAAATTTTACCAGACTCTCTGGATGGGCACATGATGAGCAGTTTTGTACAAAGGGACAGTTGTGACATAAAAACTAGACGGCAATCTTTCTCTGACCAGAATAAATATAAAAGTATTTATAATTTATAAACAAAATTATTTATTTTATACTTTAGAATGTACATTTTTATTTTTTATAGAAAAATTTCGAACAATAGTTTGTCTTTACACTTAAATTTGTTCCAAAAGATCAGTGCATGAAGTGGGAGACAAGTGACAATTTGAATATATAAACTATCGTTGGATTACAATTTACAGTTATTTTCTTGAAAATTCTTTTTGGAACTGTAGATAGACATCGCAGACAGAATACATTTTATGCTAATGAAAATTATATAAATGATAAAATGTTGCATATAACCCCAAGGGACACAAATTACTTATTGGAGAACCGCCCATATACATTGAAACCTCCCTGAAAGACCACCTCTCATAAAGACCGTTTATTTATGGTCTTTAATTTTTTGCTATAGGCTCAATGTTAATTTTCCGCCATTAAAGGACCACTATTTCCCGTCTCCCTCCTTGAAAGACTACACTTTAACTTTTCAGCCGAAGAGTAGGATTACTTTCCAGTGCACGGAGTAATCTCGAAATTCCACTTCTTTGCGGAAAACACGCTCAGCTAAGTCTACTTCCTTAGACCTGGCGAATAAAGGTCATCTACCCCCCCCCCCCCACCCCTTTCCGTTTAGGAGGAAAAAGCTGGTTCTCGTGCGTTCCCGCGTTTAATGTTACTATGGTTACAGAGGGAAGTTGGTGTTGATGGAAGAAGGGCTATTGTCCCCTTTCCTGGAATTGGCCGAGTAACGGACACCTGTAAAGCGCAGGAGTCTTTTTCGAGAGGGAGAGTGGGGTGTGGTTTCAGATTCCAATTTAACTAAATTCTGTTGCTTAACTTGGAAAGATTGCCACTTGTTATCACCTCAGTTTTGTTTAACAATGGAAGTTATAACACAGTGCATATTCACATCATCGAAGTACATAGCGTATTTTTCTTGCTGTGTGCTTAGTATAGCAATTTACATGATGTCTTCATTTTATTTTTTTAATTTAAATTATTTTATTTTTTAAGTTATATACGAATTTTCTAATAAGTATTTATCGAATAGTAATTCGTACAAAATAAATCGAAAATATTTTGCGCAGACATTTACCTGCATTTATGCTGCATCAAATGATGAAATATGTGACCAAATTTGTTAGCCGCGCTAATTTTACACTATGTGATTCTCAATGTGACGTCACAGGAAGATTTACCATAAGAAAATTGTTTAAAATGTATAGTTAATATATGACGAAATTTTCGCCTCAAATTTGTTTCGCGTGTAATAATTTAATTATTTTAAAGTTTATTTTTTTTCTCTTTGAGATTTACGTACAAATATGTAATTCAATAATGTTATTGAAATATTAATTTATTTTAAAGTTTAACAGCATTTCTCTAATAGCGGCAACATTTTTTTTTCGTTGCTGCGAATGACAGAGAGGGGGGGGGAAATGTCATTTTCCCATTATTGATGTAAAATATAAATGAAAACCAAATGGGTAAATTTTACTCTCATTGCATTCAGTCAAGCGATTATTATTTCATACTAGCGAACTTGCCCGACGTTGCCCGGGTACGCCAAAAATCAGCACGAATTGCGAAAAAGCTTTAAAAATCACAATAAGATATCGCGAGAAAATTTTAAATCGCTGCACAAATTTCGAAAAGAGAAAAAAAAATTATATATTGTGTTCGAAGATTGCAAGTTGATTACTTTCACTAATGTGGAAAAATGGTAGCAAATCACTAAAATACACTAAAAATCACATACAAAATTCCCGAAATTCGAAAATTGCTATACGAAGTCCGAATAAACTTTATTGAAATGAGGGCAGAATATACTTTAGGTCAAAAATGGAATGTCAAAAAATTGCAGCAGATAGCGAAGAAACGTAAAAATCGAATTAAAAGTCTCAAAAAGTTCAAAAATCACGAAAGTCAAAATTTACTATAATTGGATAAAAGTTTCAATTCTAATTCCTTCGACCTGCGGGCTCTCTTAAAATTTATGTTTGGGAATGCATGCTAAGCATTGTTTCATGTTACTTTTATTCATAATTTAATTTACTTGTATTACCTTAAATGCTATTAATATAACCCCTTAAGTTAATATTAGATTTTGTTGCATTAAAATATCTCAATTTGTTGATTTTCTCTAAGCAAGTAATCCTTATTGGTTTACAATGGAAGTCTATGGGAATTTGGCGAAATATTAGAGATATCGCCAAGTTGGTAACAAACTTGGTGGTATTTGGCGACAGAACTGTGTCTCCCATACGGTAACACCCTTATAGGTATGAAGATGCATTAACTGCTGTTCAATAATCGCATAAAAAATCGCTAAGAATTCAAAAATCGCTGTACGAAATCCGAATAAACTTTTTTGAAAAGAGAACAAAATTTACTATATTGGGTTAAAAGAAAGAAACCGTATTCTTTTCACTAATGTGGAAAAATCGCCTCGAAACTTAAAAAAGTGCTAAAAATCGGATCAAAAAATAAATTTAAAAAAATCTAATCAAAAAATCGAAAATCGGGCTTCGAGGTGCAAAACTTCATATATAGACGTACCTTTCCCCCGAAATTTTGTAGCTCTACGTGCAGCGGTCTCTTCAGAACACCGTCGACACACTCACTCACACACAAACTTCTTTCCTATTTAGGTGCGTTCGTAATTATATAAATACGTAGCACCTATAGTCGTCGTTCAGTCCGTCTGTCTGTCCGTCCGTCCGTCCGCATATAATAGAGCAAAAACTACCCAACCGAATGGTTTGAAATTTTAAATATATGATTGTTGTAAAATTTTGTCGAGCCATTTCAAATTTTATGAAAATCGGATGTATAGTTAAATTACAGGGACAGTCAAAAGTTTTTCTTTACATTACGGCCAATGGGAAAAATTATTGCACGTGCATTTTAATGATGTTAAAGCTTTCCGAATGGTCTCAAATTTTAAACATATAATTATTGCGACATTTTGTCGAGCCATTTCAAATTCTATGAAAATTGGATGTATAGTTTAATTACAGGGACAGTCAAAAGTTTTTCTTTACATTAAAGCCAATGGGAAAAATTATTGCAAGTGCATTTTAATGATGTTACAGCTTTCCGAATGGGCTGAAATTTTAAATATATAATTGCTGCAAAATTTTGTCGAGCCATTTCAAATTTCATGAAAATCGGATGTATAGCTTAATTACAGGGACAGTCAAAAGTTTTCCGTTACATTAAGGGGAATGGGAAAAAATTATTGCAAGTGCATTTTAATGATGTTACAGACTATGGACTTATGAATTGCAAATAAATACACATTCAGTACAATATGGGGTGCAAAAAATAATTATAAAACTAGTTATAGTACGAACGCACCTCATTTGCCACGTTTGACGAGCAATTTCCAACTTGTTATTATAGATATTTGTTTGATATCCGAATGGTGCCAAAATGTCTCATAATAATTCTTAAAATTTCTAAATATAAAATATTAAAAAGTAATATTGTTGAAATATTAATTTGTTTTAAATTTTAATAGCATTTCTCTAATAGCGGCAACAAAATTTTTTATTGCTTAGTTGATAGCCAGGGTAAATGACGCCATTTTCGCATTATTGATGTTATTTACTCTTTAAAATTGAAAAGAAAACCAAGCAGGAAATTTCATGCCCCGTACATTCAGTTGAACAATTATTATTTCGTATAATATTCGTTTCGTTTCACATATCTGACTTAGTGTTTTTATAAATTCGTTTCATTAAGATTTTTAAAAATGACAAAATGATATCAATAAATAATAATCTCTATTAATTTCTTTTCCTCCTTTCTTTAGCGTTTAGATAAATGACATCATCTGGAAGAATTTATTAAAAATATTTCCAGTTTATGAATTAAAATAAATACTTAGAAAATTGTATTTTTCTCGCTAAATGATTTCGGCTTTAAGTGCATTTGTAAACTGAAAAACGGAATTATTATTACTTTCTTCTATCTTCAATAGAAGAAAGTATTGTAATCGAAATTTTTTTCGACTTCCGGTTTTCGACGGATTTGCATGTTTTAGGGGTCAGAGATTCCAAAAAACATGTTTATAGAAAATGTCTGTCTGTCTGTGTGTCCGTCTGTCCGTCGCCATTGTACCATCAAAAAGTGTATGAAGTTATGTATACAATTGAACCAAAATTTTATTATAAGTTTTTGGCTGTGGCAAGCAGGTCCTCCCGGAATTTGGAAAAAATTCGCCGGTAGGGGGCGCTGATATAACAATTTTTGTGCGATTTTGAATATTGTACCATCCAAAAGTGTATGGACTTATGCATAGAATTGAACCAAATTTTTAGCTTAAGTTTTTGGATATGACAAGCAGGTCCTCCCTGAATTTGGAAAAATTCGCCGGTAGGGGGCGCTGTAAATGCGTTTTTTGTGCGATTTTGAATATTGTACCATCGAAAAGTGTATGAAGTTATGCATAGAATTGAACCAAATTTTTAGTTTAAGTTTTTGGCTATGGCAAGCAGGTCCTCCCTCAATTTGGAAAAAATTCGCCGGTAGGGGGCGCTGTAATAGCGATTTTTGTGCGATTTTGAATATTGTACCGTCCAAAAGTGTATGAAGTTATGCATAGAATTAAACCAAATTTTTATTTTAAGTTTTTGGCTATGGCAAGCAGGTCCTCCCTGAATTTGGAAAAAATTCGCCAGTAGGGGGCGCTGTAATAGCGATTTTTGTGCGATTTTAAATATTGTACCGTCCAAAAGTGTATGAAGTTATGCATAGAATTAAACCAAATTTTTATTTTAAGTTTTTGGATATGGCAAGCAGGTCCTCCATGAATTTGCAAAAAAATCGCCGTTAGGGGGCGCTGTAATAGAAATTTTTGTGCGATTTTGAACATTGCACCATCGAAAAGTGTATGAAGTTATGCATAGAATTGAACCAAAACAAAATTTTAAGTTCTCGGCTATGGCAAGGAGGTCCCCCCTTAATTTGTAAAAAAATCGCTCGTAGAGGGCGCTGTAATAGCGATTTTTGTACAATTTTTGTGCCATTTTGAATATTGTACCGCCGAAAAGTGTATCAAGTTATGCATAGAATTGAACCAAATTTTATGTGTTTATTTTTGGTCATGTCACGAAGGTCCTCCCTGAATTTGGAAAAATTCTGCCGGAAGGGGGCACTATAATTGCGATGTCTGTACCATTTTCATTATTGTACCATCGAAAAGTGTATGAAGTTATCCATATAATTGAACCAAATTTTTTGTGCATGTTTCTGGCTATGGCAAACAAGTCCTCCCTGAACTTGAAAAAATTCCGAAAGAAGGGGGCGCTATAATTCCGATCTCTGTGCCATTTTCATTATTGTACCATCGAACAGCGTATAAAATTATGCATACAATTGAACCAAAATGTTTGTGCTTGTTTTTGGCTTTGGCCAACAGGTTCTCCTTGAATTTGGAAATATTGCGCGGTAAAGGGGCTCCGTGCTAGCGAGTTTTGTATACTTTTCTTGATTTTTCGTAGTTCTATTGTGCATCGGCGGCTCATGCAGCGGCGGGAACTCGCTTCCTGCTATGCCGGCTATTCGCAAACAGCTGATAACGACAGAATAAAGAAAAATTAATAATTTTAACAAATATCATGATATAGATTAACTCGTTTTTAGTCCGTTCAATTGACTTGAGCAGAAATTTAAGATGAAAATCAAAGTTGGTATAGTATTGAACTAATAATATTGAAGTATTAACATGTGTAACTAGGTTTTGAAATATTGAGATGTATAAGATAGAAGAAAGTTTTGGGATTGGCACATCCAACTAGTTTTTTTAAGTAAATGGAATTTATGTCAAAGATGAAAATGACAGACGATATTCGATTTTCTAAAATAAACTGATTCCTGAAGATTGAATATGTGAGATATTCTTGAAAAATATAATTTAATAACAATATTGTCTTCACTATTGATTGAAATAAAAGATAATTTCAATTTGAAAATGACGAAAAAGAAATCTAATAATCCTTATAGTTTCCCCCTTTCTTCCACAAGAATGGAGTAATTTAGTTGCCATCATTACAGAAATGTCACTAAAATTATAAAAAGAAATATCGCGAAAACAAATTAAAATTTTACAATTCTAATACCACTTTTGAAATCCACGGATCAATATGGATAATTGGCTCTAATTTCACTGCCAAACGTTCCATATTTTTTAGGAGGAATAGCTGTGAAACACGATCAGTCATTTAATTAGTCATTTCATTAGGATCTCATAATATATAGGGTAGATAAAATTCATACAAACTTTTCAAAACATCCCTGCTTGCAGTATGCTGGTTTTATTTAAATTTCATTTATTTTTCATTTAAATTTCATTCATTTTATTTAGGATAGCTGAGCTCAATTTTTAATATGACATTTTTTTACTTTTTCGATTTTGGTTGCAGATTTTTTTTAAAAGGTACTTTCAGTTTCGAAACCGGTTTCCTATACAATAAAAATCGCTTAAAAATATTCAAATTTAAACGAGAAATTCGAAAACAACCTGCCCATTCGTTTAACATTACTGAGCGGGTATTTTCAAGTGAGTGAAGACTCCCCTTGACCCATGACTTAGGGAGTGACAGAGTAAAGATAAGTAAAAAAAAAAGATTTGGTCTCAGAAACAACATTCATGGATCCAATATTTAAATATTAGTATGAATTGCAATCCTTATTTAAATATTAGAATGAAATTGCACAGGTGTGTTCTTTAAACTTTAAACAGAAAAAAATCTGTTTTCAAAGAAATAAATATTTTCTTCTTCAAAAAATCTTCACAGTGCAATCTAAGAAACTGCCCCCCCCCCCCCTTCAGTTACGAATTAAAGTCACCTGTAACTCAGACAGCTAATTGGGGTTTGGCGCTAAATTTTTCTGATGTAATATGATTATTAATTACACAGTACTCAAAACCAGGGTTCGTAAATATCTTAGAATTTTTGAAAATATCAAAGATATCCTATTTTTTATAAGTATCTGATATTTTCGATATATATCCAACATTTTCAAATCAGTCAACTTGCAGCTGATATTAAATATTTTCAAACATAATATAAATTAAAAACTAAAACATATTGCACTTAACATGAGAACTTAAAAAATATTCTAAAAATAAATTTTTCTTTTCCTTTTCTCTTTTGTTTTCCACTTCGAACAAAATTGAAGATCAGCAAATTGAAAACAGAAGCAACTTGTTTTATACACTTACTAAGAAAATCTACCCTATCTATCTATATTATAAAGGACAAACATATCTGTGCGTAACGCATACGTCATTTTGCGAATGGCAGCACTTTGAAGTTTGAAATGAAATTTCGGTTTTGCAATTTTCGCTACTGCAAATTTTTAAACTTCTAAACATCGTACATTTTCAATTTTTATACCTTCGTTCAGGGAAAAAAAATTGCTTTTAAATGCAATTTGTTTGAAATCTGTATCTCAATTTGTTTTTGAGGTATTAATTTTTTTGTAGTTTTTAAAACAAATTTTGTAATGGTGGCAACTGAAGTACTCCATTTATATTGAAAGTAAAAGGAAAATATTCATGGTTTATTATTTTTATTCATTATATCCTTATTGATGCCATTTTCACATTACAAATAAAAGTAACTTTTTTATAATTTTTGAACAGGAAATGATGCCAGACATTGAAAAAAAAAAAAAAAAAAACACGCATTCTTCTTCATAAATCAGCTACATTTTAATATTTTTACATTACGCTGATAAATGAGTTTGAGGCGCTCGGTAAAATGATTCAGTGTGTAAAAATGATGTATTTAAAACAAAACGATCATTTTTTTTTTTTTTTTTTGATAAAACTAAATATTTGACCAATACTATAAATGGCCATTACTATGACAACTAAAGGCAAATTTCGGAATTTTTTTTATCGCGTATACTAAGATTAGAACTTAAATTAGTGCGAATGTTCACATGAAAAGTTGTATCGGACAAACGTGACTTTAAGTTTGGAAATACATTCATTAATAATCTATTGCGCATTAAAATACTTTCAAATTGTGAATTTGAGTGGTGCGTATGTAAATTACGAGAATGTGAAAATAACGTACATTTTAGATTTTATGGGGGAAAATTTTATGTGTGACAAAGCGAAATCCTTTTTACTGATCTTTCATCCCGTAAAAACAAACATAAGAGCCTCCATCGATAACTTCATCATAATTACTCATCTTGATTACGTAATCAAATACAGTTTAATTTTTCAATAATTTAAGCAGTTGGAGTTTATAGAAATAATATTTTGGTAATTTTAGGTTAAAAATATTATTTGTTTTAAGAGTTAGACAATCAATGTAAGGCGATTTTTTTATTGTAATTATTTTTGCAGGTTTATTATAAATTCGATCTGCAGTTCCTTTCAAACATTTTAGTACGTCGAATTTCGACGGGTTTCAACTCGTATATATAAAATCCTTATGAAACGAATTTATGTAACGATTCTATGAAACGACTAATTAAACAACTGATTACGTTTCACGGCGATTTCTCCTAAAATGCGGAATACTTTGCGATGAAATTAACACCAAAAATCCGTATTGATCTGCAGATCTCAAAACTGGTATTAGAATTTTTAAATTCGAATTAGTTTTCGAAATATTAATTTTTTCCTAATTTTATATACTTTTCTTCAATGATGGCAACTCATATTTTAATCATAACAGATTTTTTTTTTTTTTTTTTCAGATTTTAGAAAAGGTTACTATTTTAAACTAATTTGGTGAGAAGTTTGGCCTCCCTTAAATGTATGCTAAGAAATGTATCATGTTACTTTTCTTCATAAATTCAATTTGTATTTCATTATCATTTTATTTAATACAAACTGAAACATTTAAAATAAATGGCTTTCATTTCTTTCTTTATTTATTTTTAAACGAAATGAAAAGAAAAATATTAGGCACAGATGTCATATACGCACTGGGGTACCTAATTGGCACCAAAATGGCATTATTTTGGCTGACATGGTAACCCGGCTATTGTTGTTTATTTAATAAATGTTTATCTACTTTATTTTCTTTTTTTAAATTACATAAATTGTTTTGTTCTATAGTTAATTATTTTTTTGCTTATTTACCTTAAAAAATAATAGAAAATAATTAAAAAATACGGTACTACTTAGTTATTCCGTCGACCCATTTCGCCAAATTATACAAATCGCCAAACCACTCGCCAAATTATACAAATTGACATAATTTTTATTTTAAATAACGAAAGAACAAATAAAATATAGTACAACATTAATAAATATACAAATAAAACGTCGAAATAAAAATCACTTGATGACGTAAAGACGTGTAACTTGCTTAAAGTCAAGTGAATGTGACATTTACGATCAACCATTATTGGCATTTAATCTTATAGTTTGGTGATAGAGTTTTGGTCGACGGGATAACTAAGTAGTACCAAAAATACATATGTAACTGGTATTCGAAAACGACGTTTTCGCCAAATTTTCGTTAAAAAAATCACGCCAAACCCGGTGCGTATATGACATCTGGCCAAATATTAAATGATGTAACAAACGATGACATTTAATTTCAACTTCAAAGCAATGTTTTAATTTACCACTCGAAAAATAAAAAATAAATGCTAACTTGCGAGTTGAAAAATAGCTATTGGCAAGATTTGCACCCGGCCAGCGTAACAGTACCAAGAATTCTTTGCGATCATTGAAACTTTTATACAGATGTCATATACGGACCCATATTGGCACGATTTTTTTCTGACGCCAATGTCATATACGCAACGGGTACTTATCTGGCGCCATAGTATCGTTATTTTGCTTGATTTGATAGGCCGGATGTTGTTCTTTATACTGTTGATGTTTTCCCCAAATTAGCGTCGGAAAAAAATCGCGGCAATATGGGGCCGTTTACGATATCTGGGCCAAACTTTCATATGAAAAGCGAATGGATCAGAGTGTATTTATTTATGGCAGTTAGATGACTTGGACTATTATAATATAGATGAAATGATGGCGATAGAATAATATTTGGCGACTTATCACCTGTACCTGGCTAACATTAAAGTACCAAAATGGCACCAGGAATATAAAAAGCGAAGTGGTTCGCCCGGAACTGTTGATGATAGTCACATGACTTAGGCTATTGTTATAGAAATTGTTTTAAAATACCGGGAGACAAAAACTCTGTACACTTAATTCATTTTATTTTAGCTTCTTTTCAAATGTTTAACTGATCCTCTTTAATCAAACACGAAAACAACCATTGGATGTCTTAACAGCAACTGATTCTACCTTAAATTTTTGAAATCAAAGAAAATTGAATGGAAACCCGTTTACAGGGAGATCTGCACAGCTTTTTTCAGTATAATTCAATCTTCTATAATATTTTTAAAACCGATCGGATTAGCGTGTTTTTAGATTCTACGGTGTCTGAAAGAGGGTTGGCGAGCGTAGCTTGCAGGGGGCAGAGATCCCTAGTATATATATATAGGATTCAGTATCACATATCAAGAAATCAGAAATTTATACAACAAAATTTTAACACAAAATGGTTTTTCTTTTAATTGAAAAATTTTAACATAAATCTAAGCTTTTTTTTTATTTTTTATTCCCTAACATGTTGTACAGTTTAAACTCAATTAAACCAAAACCAGAAAAGATTCTTTTCTAATGAAGCTGTGTATAACTGATTATCTAAATTAGACATTTTATCTTTCAATGCCTGTTTTGAATTAATGATGTCCCACATAATTATTAGTTTTACATTTAAAAATAAAAGCTTCAAACATAAAGTTTGGAAAATATGTTTGTTTGTTTTTCTTTAGCTAAAACAGTCACTGCCAGACAAAAGTTTTTTATCTACAGAATAGACACAGTCAATAACTGTAGAAAATTTCATTTGCACTTGCTTTGGCTAAAATATCAAAGATATCTTGCACAGTGATATTTTGAAAATAAATATCAAATATAGAAAATATTAAACATCTTGATATTTTGAAAATAAATATCAAGTAGGGGAGACTAAGGAGGGTTGACCCACTTTTTACAAAATGATTTTTTATTTTTTAAATATTGAACGTAGAATAATATTTTATATATCATTTTATTCGTTATACAACCTGTTATCAAAAGAAAATTGCTACGTAAGTGTAAAACATAAGTAATTTGAAAAATGATGTATTTTAATCATGAGAAAATAATGGGTCAAGGCTCCCCACGTATGGGAGGCTTGACCCACTTTGTTTTATATTGTAATATTTGTGAAGAGAAATAAAATCAGTTTAAATAAAGCAAAATAATTTTATGCTACATGCTTTAATTATTACAAAAACATACTTTTGAAAAAAAATGATGCTTAGACAAATTTGTTTAGACGAAATCACAAGTCAGAGGAGAAAATTTTTGTTTTAAACAGGATTTTGTCTGAGTAAGTATAATTGTACAGCAGGGAAAATGAAATTCTAATATTAAGACAGTATTTCGCTAGAGACAGGTTCCGTTTTCATACGGTTTCATGCATTATTATGTCCGGATTTAGTAGCCGCTGTTCCCCCCCCCTTTTTTTTTGTCTCCTTGTCCTACTTTTTGTGACATTCAACGTGACAACTCTAGTTGTCACATAGTTTGGCTTCATCTCACTCTATTCATCATGTTAAAATTTGTCTACTTACCTTCCTAAAGTTTTTCGATCAATGCTATGTCCTTTTGCAGCCGTATGAGTACTTAATTTATCATTAATATCTTTTAACCCTTTAAGGGACAAAGTACTTTCAGTACTAAAATGTTGAAATAAATGTCTGGCATCAGAATATACGAAAAAAATTATTTGGAAATATAAAGAAGACTATATGTCACATACATATTAAATGAAAAATATTTTAGCAAAATTCTGGTGCCATTGTAGCGTTTGGGAATTAAAATTAAGTGGTTTCATAAATGTACCACTGTCCCTGAAACGGTTAAGACTGCTGCTTTCATACTTTTCCACTGTTCCTATTTACCTATTGTAAGTAAAATTTAAATGAAAAAAGTTCCTATCAACTTTCCCATTTATATTTCATTATTATTTTCGTTTAGTGGATACTATAGCAATTTTTCACATCTTTCTTTAATCAATTTTAAACGTTTTCTTTTCCATAAACCCATTTTAGCTTTTGAGCCATTTTAGCCCCCAGCTTTTGAGAATAAATTCACAATCATTTTTATATATAATCATTAACCATTATGCGCAGTGTATAATAAAAAGATTTCCAAAATACCCTAAATTAACACATTGACGACGGGCAATTTTTATTAAATCAGAATTTTAAAACAGTAGAAGCCCCTCCCTGTTCCGAAAGTCTTTTGTAAATTTTTGCTCTAGATAGGTTTCCCAAGGTTATGCATCGGTAAATATCTTTCAATTTCCGAATTCAATATACAATGTCTTACAATCTAAACAAATACGGACAACATGATATAAATGCATTTTTTGTAAAGTGGAAGCCACACTCTTAGTCAATGATGTTTTTTGAATGAAAACCAGAATTCTCATTTCCAATCATGAATGTGTTAAGGGAGCCTTGAAGATCTGGTCAACCCTCCCTCACATTGACTGGGTCAAGCCTCCCCACATAGCTCTTTTCTAAAGAATAGCACATTATTATGTTAAGCCTAACGTACTGTGTAATCTTTATGCCTGGAATGAAAGCTTGATATTTCTGCATTACGTAAAACCTACTTACTTAAATTTCTATGATATATTTCAAATGAAAATCAAATTTCAAAGTAATTGTTTAAAAGGCGCAAAGGCCAACCTAGTGAAAAAGATTCCAAGCCGGGGATCGAACCCGGGCCATCAGTATAGCGCACTGACGTTCTACCGACTAAACCACTTGGAACGATACCCAGCACGGAAAATTTCTCACTATTATATGTTGGCAAGGCTACAAACGCAGCACAAGATGGAATAATCAACGTGAGCCACCGACCTGGGACAAGCACGGAACATAATTAAATCCAGCATCGATAGAAACCATATTAATACATGGAAATTATTCCAGAGGGAAGCATTCGCCTAGCATACAATATTTCAAATGAAAATCAAATTTCAAAGTAATTGCTTAAAAGGTGCAAAGGCCAACCTAGTGAAAAAGATTCTTTTTCTTCTTTTTCACTAGGTTGGCCTTTGCGCCTTTTAAGCAATTACTTTGAAATTTGATTTTCATTTGAAATATTGTATGCAAGGCGAATGTTTCCCTCTGGAATAATTTCCATGCATTTCTATGATATATTTTATCTGAAAACAGCTTACAAAACGCTTCTAAAAAACACAACTTTTAGGCTGAAACGCCTAACAATTGATTGTTTCTACACCTATTTCGATTATCTCTATGAAACAGAGACTGTTGTTTCAGCATTCAAATAGCTTTGGTTGACATTTTATTCTGAAAAAAATAATAAAATACCCATTGAACAAAAAGGATTCAAATTTTCTCAAAAATATTTGAAAAAAAAAATGGACCATTTAATCTTAATAAAAAGTAATTAAAATCAGATATGATGGCAAGTTTCTTTCCCATATTGAACTCAGATCCTAGAATTTAATGAAAATCAGTTCTCCCTCCCCCACCACTCCATAAAACGATGTACCATAGCACATCCGCAGCATCACTGAGCATTTAAAAAAACAAACCTGGAGTGACTCCACTTGACTGTCCAAAAACTTTAGAGAATACAGTAGGTTTCCTCAAATCTGCAACCCTAAAATCCACACATCATCACAGATATAAACAATGAAACTTTCAGTTCAGATGTAGGGGCAAAATTACAGAATTTTTTAATTTTATAGCATTCCATATGTATTTTAATATGCAATTCTGGATAATATGACTGAATTTGTGGTTTTTCATGAAGGCAGTATAATTTTATTTGTGAAAAAAATCAAGTTATTGCTGATATTACTGGTAATTACAATTTTTTACCAAATATTTTTATGTATTAATCAAGATTTTTTGATTATTAAGACTGACTAAACCTGAAATAAAACTTCCTTACTTTACGATTTTGATGTGAATTAAAAGGTTACCTTTATGAGGAAAGTTTCATTGAATAATTAAAGGAAAATTTATCTCATCTTTATTATGCATGTTTAATTACACATTACTAATTATTTACTTGACCTCTACTTTTAATAATTTAATCATTTGTAAAATTATCTGACTTTTTATCATTTTAGTTTATTACTTTACTTAATTATTTTAATATTTTACTATATTGCAACCATTCATTATAATTTTGATTTCATTATTACATTTAAATTACTGTTTAAGAAATGTAAAGGAAGCAATGACTAGAAATCTGCAAAATTCTAAAATCCGCACAACCTCTGGTCTGAAGCTGTGCGGATTAGAGGGAATCTTCTGTACTATGAGTTTTAGATCTTAATTTTACAAAATTGTAACGCTTTCACATTTGAAAACAGCCTCATATTTTACAGAAAATGTCACTTTCAATCATACAGTTGTTTCTAAAATTATAACAATTTTTAATGAATTTTCCTTCCACTTGTGCAGAAATTAAAACCTGTTATTAATTAAAATAAATGTTGAAATTGGATTTACATAGTCATGCTAAAGGGAGGTATAAGTTGTTTAAAATATAGATATTTCACCATTGTTCGTGAACAATATACAGTACTTAAAATTTTTCTATGTTTTTATCAGTTTTTTTTTTTCTGATTTTTAAAGAAAAAGTTGTAATAAATCAAGTTACATTCTAAGAAAATTGGCTGTTATGTCAAAATAAGATGAGTGGGAACAATTAAAATATTTAATTGCATAATTGAGTTTTAAAAAAATACTTAATCGGGGGTTTCTTTTGGTTGAAAACTAGTTTAGATACCAAATCCGTTGATAAATTTGTATGAAAATGTGTACAGCTCTTGCAACATTGGGCTGTAACATATTCATCAAAGAGATTACTCCAAAGATTAAGGGAGATTAATTGAGGTATAGTTTAGATGCAATCATCACAGACACAAAAAAAAACTCTGAGGGGCCAAAAATAGTAAAAAAGAAAAGAAACATACACACAAAATAGAATGATTGTGAAAATAGCAAAAACAGATTCAGGGAACTCCAAAATGTAAAAATATACTAATTTTTCCAAATTGGGTTTATACCATGATTACAATATTTTGCTTATAGTATATATGTACAGGAAGAGAAAATATGAAGAAAACAATAACTAGGATTTGGACTTAGAATGTTTTTTTCTTAGTATTGACTTAAAATGTTACCTTATTTGAAATAAGACTTGTCAATTACTTATTTACAGCTCATTTTTCTTGCTTATTAAATACTAGACTTTGCATACAATATAGAAGAAAACTTGCCATTATTTTATATTTCAAATAAATTTTCTGTTATGATAATATGCCACAAGAACTTGTCATTTTTTTACATGAATGTTTTTCATTTAGTTCTTATTAATCAACTAGATGCTTTACAGTCTACTTGTCCAACATATGTGTGTATCTCTGAATGTAGTTAATGCTCAAATAAAGAAAAAAGTTTTCATACCAACGTATTTAACATATCTCAAGACTGAATCGCTACTTTGCAAAATAGTAGTAAACAAAAAGTCCATTAAAATATATGAATGGTCTTGCAATTTGTCACTTCCATAAGAAAATATATTTACGATGTTAATATTTCAATAGTTTAACTTCATTTAAAAAGAAATTTCTAAACATTGCCAAAATGTGGGTCATTTTAAATTTCCTGAAAACTTCAAAAGGAACTGTTGAATTATTTATTAAATTCAATAATTTAAAAAAACAAACTCAAAAATTTCAAAAACAGCAGGTTTTAAAAAGTATTTTGAAAATAAGAAAAATAGCTTGGGGATTTAAAACGGATAATAAAGCTTTGTTCTTCCTAAAAATGCACATTTTTTTATTTTCTGAAAGTTAGAATGCATGTTAGAAATTATATATTTATAAAATCGTACAAACATTTAATAAAAGAATTTCTGAATCAAACTTTTAAAATATTTCTTTGAGATGCATAAATTTGGGTCAAGGATTACTTTTGAGCAAATTTAGCAGCTCTGTATGTACACTCACACACTCTTTTATTACAAGTAGAAAAGTATTAAAAAATTAAACAGTTGTGTGAAGCCATTTTTCTAGCATATTTTAAATCTAAACCTAACAAGACATAAAACAATGATAGGAAATAACATCCTTCGCTTCTAAAATAACATTTAAAATCAAGATTTTTAAAGATAAATGAGGATGTAATGGGCTAAGTTAAACTCCAAAATCAGCAACATACATTAGAATGGGAGTATTAAACATGTGGCCTGTGGCCACAATTGGCCTGCCGACTACTCAACTGTGACCCTCCAAGTGTTTGGCATTTTATTAGTGCTTGATTGTTGTTCATCAGCAGAAACTTTTCACAAGCATGCATTTGCACCAACTAAGGTCTTAGAGATGGTAAACATCAAAAGTATATATAAATCAGTATTGACAGTTGGTTTGGTTTTTTAATTATTATTATTATTCGGAATGCTACCATGATTTTTGAATAGAAGTATTTAAAAAAATTGTCTTATTTAAATGATCATTAAATGAGAAGAAAAAGTAGTGGCATTTTTTTTTTTTTTTTTTTTTTTAAGGACTTATCTAGCAACCCTAGTGTATATAAACAGATCTAACTCAATTTTAAATTTCAGCTCCAAGAAAATGTGGATACAAAAACAACCAATCTGATCATAGCAAAATAGGCAGGCATACTGAGTAAAAATTTTAAGATTTCTAAAAATTTTTATGGTATTTCCTTATAAATTTTTATAGTATTTTCTTATAAATTTTTGTGTTTCATTCCCAAATAAAAATTTTATTTTAGTACTGCCTACGATTTACACCACATTATACAAAAATATGCAGTATTTATTGAATACTACGAAATGTATTGTAAAATTAATAAAATATGGCTTAAATTAAGAGAGTTAAAAAGTTAAAAACTAATATATAAAATTAAATAGCGGTTATATGTGTGGCTATGAAAGGGACACAAATTGTCTCTTCTATGTAAATCTAACTAATATGACACTCTTTAGTTGAATGTATGGATATGTATAGAATGTATGGATTTAAGCTTTTTAACTTTTTTCATTACTTAGAACGTGGTAAATGTGTTCATTTTAATAAATATTGTGTGATCTTTAATTCATTGCTTACCGATATATTCGTACTCGCAGAATATGTAAAACATATGTTAAAACCCTGTGAGAGTATGAACAAATGTGATTAACTGGAGATAAACATAATTTATTTAAGTATTGCGCGGCAGCGCAATACTTATTTCCAGTGTCACTTCTCAAAGTTAATTTAACATAGAAAAGCCTATGAGGATCATAACTTTTTCATTTTTTCTTCCCACCTTTTTGTCCCTGATGCCACTCAATTTTTATTCTTTACTAATTCTAATGATATTATAAATTTAAAGTTTAAAAACGTTTGCCTGACGTCAGCGTCAAAATGAATAGTAAAATGCCTTTGAATATGAGTGAATTATAACCCAGAGAGAAGCATGGGCCAATTTTTTTTTTACATTATTCAAATATTTTTCTTAATAATTCCAAATTTCGCTTTTTTCATTGAGAATCAACGGACATTTTTCATAGAAAATGTAAAATTTTTTCTTCATTGTTGCAAAAATTTCAAAAGCCGTAATAATAATTTATTTCTTTTTAGTTGAAACATTTTCACGTGAAATAGTAAATTGAACTAGTTTTTTTTTTTTTTTCAAGAATTAAAAAGGTGAATATGGCGTCATAGTGGAAAATAAAAAGGATATTTTCAGAATAAATTTTTGCTTTGGTCAAGTTTATGTTTTAGTAAAAAGTTTCAAATGGATAGCTATTTATACGCAGGTAACAAACTTAGTGAGGGATTACATAACTTAAATTTTAAAATGTATTTTTTTTTTCGAGATGAGAACTATTTATACCCCAAGTTAAACTTGGGTAACGATTTTCTGATGTGTTTACATCACCTCTTGGGAGAGAATAAGGTAACAAAATTTAAGTAAAACTTTTATTTTTTACTGTATCACAGCTATAATATTATTAAATATTAATAGTATGGATTCAACACAATTTATTTTTGCATTCATATTTTTGCATTTTGCATCCTGAGTGGGAAATAAGGTATCTAAATTTAAGTGAAGTTAATTTTTTACGTTTTGATTACAGATTTTTTACGTTCTGATTTTTCAATTTTTGTCCAAACTACAGCAACCTGCATTAATTACTACAGTGGTGAAATATTTTGAATTATACACTGGTAAATTGCATCACACATTGTAATGCAATACTGCATACATCAAAGCCTGATGATGATTACCCTCTATTAATTTTGAAATGAGTTCGTCTGGATGCAGTAGTTATTAAAAAAACTTAACATATTAAACAAAAACATAATTTGAAGAACAAATTAAAAAACAACAACATTTATTTCCTACATTGTTTAAGCCCGAGAAGGGACAGATATTAAGATATTTCATTCAATTAGTTCTACATTTAAGGTTAAATTTTTGTAACAAATTAGTTAAGCCAATTGAAGATTAAAAAATAAAAATAAAGTTCATACAATATGATACTTAAAACACCTTAAAAAATTAGATTCCGTTCAAATGAAATCGAAATAAATCTTAGACTTTTTTTAAGTATTGTATTTTGCATGCATCTCATCATTTTATGTGCAACTGTCATAAACATAATACAAAATCTGCAATACAAATATTTTTAATTAAAAATGGAAGACTTCTAAGATTTATTACGCTTTCATTTGAACGGAATCTAATTTTTTAGTGTGTTTTAAGTATCATATTGTATGAATTTTATTTTTATTTTTTAATCTTCAATTGGCTTAACTAATTTGTTACAAAAATTTAACCTTAAATGTAGAACTAATTGATTGAAATATCTTAATATCTGTCCCTTCTCGGGCTTAAACAATGTAGGAAATAAATGTTGTTTTTTAATTTGTTCTTCAAATTATGTTTTTGTTTAATACTAGGGGGCTCGGCCCCCTACGAGCTACGCTCGCCAACCCCCGTCCAGACACCGTATACTCTAAATGCACACTAATTTGATACGCTTTAAAAAGATTTCGAAAGATTGAATTATAATTTAAAAAACACTGGCGATCTCTCTATAAGCGTATTTCTATTCATTTCTCTTTGATTGGGGAATTTTAACGCCAAATCCGTTGTGGTACTACTTGATTATCCCGTCGACCCATTTCGCCAAATTATATAAATCGCCAAACCACTCGCCAAATTATACAAATTGACATAATTTTTATTTTAAATAACGAAAAAACAAATAAATTAGTACAACATTAATAAAAATACAAATAAAACGTCGAAATAAAAATAACTTGATGACGTAGACACGTGTAACAACATTTCAAAATAAGCTAATATAAAAGGAATTAAGTAAACAGAGTCTTTGTCTCCTGGTATTTTTTAACAAAGTGAAAAGAAAGTTCTTTTAAACGAGACATTTTAAATTAATCGTTTTTAATCTGACGTAATTTTGACCAAACTATTCTTTCTCTTTTTAATATTCGCGTGAAAATACTTGTGTTAGAAATTAAATATTATTTGCGCTTTCTTAACAAAAATAGTTGAAAAGTATCCTCTTAAAATATCAAATAAATGTCTAGCGCAATTTCTAAATTTAAACCGTTTTGCAATATTATTTTGTGTTCATTTTATGTAATAACTGTAATGTGACGTAAATATGACATAATTTCTTCTATTTAAGACTTCTAACGCATGTTAATAAATTTATTGCTTTACAAATTCCTTTCTCTCTTAAAATTCATGTGTAATTATAGTTTTTATGACATAATTTTTAATAAGTTCCTGCTTTTTGTACATAATTATTTAATTCTAATTCCAAATGTTTTTTTCTGTTTATAATAGTCACGTGTAAATAAATTTTTAATTTATTTACACATATAAATATATATATATATTTTTTTTTGAAGCAAACATTATTGCTTCCGCTGTTTATACAGTTGGCAACAGTTTAAATTAATATCACTTTCTAAAATCTGTTAAAAATATCTCTAGAAATGCTGAAAATCTGAATTTAAAATAGAAATAAAACCTCAAAAAATTAGTCAAAATAAAAAAATTAATGCAATCTGCACTCCGGCAAATTCTAACGCATAAAATGATCTAAAAATGATTACACTGCCATGTATAGTTTTTGCTGCTATAAAACTTTTTTAGTGGAACGATTTTGTCCAACTTTAGCATTAAATATCTCTTAAAATAATTCTTCGATCTGAAAACTGTCTGCATCAGCGTGTTTATCAAACATTTCTGTATAATACTACCGATTTTCATATTTTTGTATGCATTATTTTTCTTAATATTAACGAAGAAAGACCTCCGGTCACAAAAAATTCAAAACCGGCGGCGGCGGCGGTGACAGCGGTAGTTACTTTTTTTTAGAATAGAGATATATATATATATATATATGTATATACATATAATTACAATACTCTTATATCAAAGTGAAAACTGAAGTTTTTTTTAAATTATTACTAGGGGGCTCTGCCCCCTAAGATCTATGCTCGCTAACCCCCATTCAGACATCGCAAACTCTAAAAGCACGCTAATTTGATCGGCTTTAGAATGTATTGCTTAAATGTATTGTTTAAAATCTGACGTAATTTTCACCAAAGTTTTCTTTCCCTTTTTAATATTCATGTGAAAATACTTTTGTTGTTAGAAAGGAAATATTATTTGCACTGTCATTCTCAACACAAGAGCAATGCGACCCCTGCAGTCACTTCAATAACATCCGCATTGGTTCAAAATATCTCAATATGTTGATTTTCTCAGGGCTCCCAACACATTTTAGTCCTCAAAAAGAGGGAAAGGGGACCATTTTTATTTAAAAAGGGGACTTTGGGGGACCATTTTTATTTAAAAGGGGGACTTTGGGGGAACATTTTTATTTAAAAGGGGGACTTTGGGGGACCATTTTTATTTAAAAGGGGGACTTTGGGAGACCATTTTTATTTAAAAGGAGATTTTGGGGGACCATTTTTATTTAAAAGGGGGACTTCGGGGGACCATTTTTATTAAAAAAAGAGACTAAAAAAGAATCATGAGTAAAAACATTGCACTAATTTTCCTAAATATGCAAGTAAATTTTTAAAATTACCCCAGAAAATATGTTAGAAGGTTATCTTTATAAGGTGTCATTAAACAATGTACACAGTTTCATAGAAACACATTTAAATGTCCTACTGCAAGAATATAGAAAGTATTCTATATTTCGGCATTCACTTTGATAATTCTCTTTAAAGGTAAAAAAAAATAATGATCAGTGAATAAAAAGAGCACAGCATAATAACGATTCCTGTTGAACATTAAAATTAGATTAAGATATATGTTATTAATTACTATCCTCAAACATAAAATTTAGTTTCTTTTTGCACAATAGAGAAGCTAGGATAAGCTATAATGTTCATAGGAAAAAGCCTACTATGGCAAAGCTCCGTGGGGAGTGATCTAAACCAATATTGAATCATCAGTATTCATAATTTTACATATCAAATCTCGTGAAATTTAATTCCAAACATGCCGTGATCTGGCTTTCACAGAAATAATTAAAATTGCAACCTAGTAGTGCCTGCCACCTGTCACGAAATACACCAAAATCTAATCAGTGCCAATTTATGTCAAGAATTAAATGAATGTGAAGTTTGATGGAATTTCACCCTAACGATGCTAAGGTATAATTATCATGTAAATTGTGAAAAATGTAACATAGCAATGCCACCTGTTGGGCCCATATACACCGAAACCTAATCAGCCCCTATGTGTGCTAAAGTCTAATTACATATGGCATTTGATGAAATTCCATGCTTTAGTTTTGAGATAAAGTAGCTACAAATTTTGTATCACAAATAGAGAGAGATTTTTAAAAAATAGTCAAATCGTATTGAGGGTCAATCTAAAACATATACATCCATTAAAAAAATGGAAATTTTTTTTCATGATTCCAATACCTTCTTCTGATAAAATAAGGGTCTCTGCCCCCTACGAGCTATGCTCGACAAATTCCGTTCAGACACTGCAGACTCTAAAACTACGCTAATTTGATCCACTTTAAAAAGATTATGGAAGATTTGAATAATAATTAAACAACCAGTGATGATCTCACTGTAAACAGATTTCCATTCATTTCAACTTCACTGGGGGATTTTAAGATATAACAACTGCTGTTCAGACATTTAATGGCTGTTTTCATGATTGATTAAATAAGATCAGTAAACAGCATTTGAAAATCAGCCTATATAAAATGAACAAATCAGAGTCGTTGACTTTCGGAATTTTTTAAACAATATTATAAGAAAATTGTCTTAAATAACACATTTTAAATCTGACGTAATTTTCACCAAAAATTTATTTCTCTCTTTAACATTCACGTGAAAATACATTTGTTGTTTGAAAGGGAGAATTATTATTTGTGCTGTCTTAGAATTGACAACAATAGTTAAAAAGATCACCACAAAATACGAAATAAATCTTTCGTGTAAATATATTTTTTAATTTAAACTGTTTGGCAATATTATTAATTGTGCATTTTAAATGTTATGTAATTTCTCCTATTTATTGCTTTTAACTAGGCACATATTAATGTTAATTTTTAAAACTTTTCTTTCTTTTTAAATATTCCCATGTAAATACAATTTTTTTGACGAAACTTTAAATATTTTCCTGCTTTTAAAACGTGATCATTGAATTCTTATATTAAAGTTTTATTTCTATTTTTAATAGTCACATACTAAGACATTTTTAATTTAAAGAAAATAGTACTTTTTGCGCTGTTTTTACAATTGGCAACAATTTAAAATAATAACTTTATCTAAATGTGAATAAAAATATCTATTAAAATAGTAAAAATTCAAATAAACTGAAAAAAAAAAAAAAAATCATAAAAAACTAAAATAAAATAAATGCAGTCTGTGTACCACAGGCTTGTAATGTATATCCTTAGAAAAAAGGATTAAATTCCTATGCATAACTTTTGTTCAGCTATAAAACTTTTTTAATGGAATGATTTTGACCAACTTTAACATTGAATAGCTCTTAAAAAGGATTCTTCGATTTAAAAACTGTCTGCACCAGCGTGTTTATCAATAATTTCTGTATAATATGAGTACTACCAATGCTCATAACTGCAGTGGCAGTGACAGAGTTAGTTACTTTTTTTTTCTAAGAATATAGAAATATATATTGAAGAGAGCCTAAGGGGAAAAAAACAAGAAGACATTGTAATTAAGAGTTCCTTTAATAGATTGGCTATACTTCTCCATCAAAATTGAAAACAAAACTACATCTATAATAATAAAGGTAAAAGTTTGTGTACTAAAGAGATTGTTGCACATAGAGCTACAAGATTTGGCAGGAAGATACCACCCGTATATCTAAATTTGTTTTTGGATTTTGTTTTAATTACATTTTTTTTATGAGATTTTTATTTTTTAGTCAAATGTAATATTTTTTTTTTCTACTTTTCAATAAAGTTTATTCGATATTTGTACAACATTTTAAAAATCTTCACAAATTTTTAATGTGAATTTCAGTCTTTTTTTGCATTCTGCGGCAATTTTTTGGCATTCATAAAAGAAATTCAGTTTCAAACATTTAGCCCTAATGTAATAAATTTTGCCCTAATATGATTGCGTCGTCAGATTTAAATTTTTAACTAATTTTAGCCTTTTATTTTGTACGTATATATGTGTATTCTGCAGCGATTTTTTCCACATTAGAATCCGGTTTTAATGTTTTAGCCCAGTATAGTAAATGTTGTCCTCCTTTTAATGAAGTTTATTCAAAATTTGTACAGCAATTTTCGAATTTTTATGCAATTTTTTAATTCTTAAAAGGAATTCAGTTTCAATATTTTAGCCCAGTTTAATAAATTTTGTCATATTTTGAATACAATTTATCCAGAATTGGTACAGCCTCTTTTAATTTTTTTTATGCAGTTTTTTTTTTGGGGCGATAATTCTTTAACATTCGATTTCAAAAACTGGTCATGTGAGTAACAGGTCTGGCTAAGACAAGTCTAGCCTTGATAAATGGAAAGTGTGTAATAATAGAAAAGTCTCCCCTACATTTTGCTTTGTGGAGGATAAATAGGAGAATTCTGAAAATTTCGTATTGTTTCCTTGAACATAAAAAAGGATTTTTCTTTTTATGAGGTAATAAGCTGTTAGCAGGGCCGGCGCAATATTGCACAAGGAGGTTGAAGTAATTTTTTTTTATTTTGCGGGGATTTTTTTCAGTCACTGAAAAGGGGACTAAGGGGACCAAAATGCATAAAAGGGGACCTTTTTTTAAAAAGGGGACTTTGGGGGGGAAAGGGGGACCATTTGGGAGCCCTGTTTTCTGTAATCAAGTAAACCCTATTGGTTTACAATGGAAGTCTATGGGAATTTGGCGAAATATTAGAGATATTGCCAAGTTGGTGACAACCTAGGTGGCATTTTGCGACAGAACAGCGTCCCCCTTATGGGTATGGTGATGCATTAAATGCTATTATATAACTATTGAGATGTTTTTCACTGATACGATAGCACAATATATATATCGATTAGTTTTAAAAAATTATCTCAAAATATGAAATAAATGTCTTGTGCCAGTATATTTTTAAATTTAAACTGTTTAGCAATATTATGGTTTGGCAATTTTTATTAATAATGTAATTATCAATATTTTCCTGCTTTTAATACATAATCATTTAATTCTCATCCAAAAGTTTTTTTCTGTTTATAATAGTCACGTGTAAATAAATTTTTAATTTGAAGGAAATATTATTGTTTGCACTGTTTTTAAATTTGGCAGCAATTTAAAATAACTTTTCTAAAAGTTGTAAAGAAAAAATATCTCTCAAAATGCTGAAAATTTTAATTTAAAATAATAAAAACCTCAAAAAACGAGTCAAATTAAAAAAATAAATGCACTCTGCACACCGGGAACTTATAATGTATAAAATTATCTAAAAATTATTATATTCCTATGTATAGTTTTTGCTCCTATAAAACTTTTTTAATGGAACGATTTTGGCCAACTTTAACATTAAATATCTCTTAAAATAATTCTTCGATTTGAAAACTGTCTGCATCAGCGTGTTTATCAAATCAAACATTTCTCTATAATACCACCGATTTTCATATTTTTGTTTGCAATATTTTTCTTAATATTAACGAAGAAAGACCTCCAGTCACAAAAAATTCAAAACCGGTGGCAGCAGTGACAGTGTTAGTTACTTTTTTTTTTTCAGAATAAAGAGATTATTTGTATAATTTTAATGTATGTTATCTTTTACATTGTGATTCAAGTACCAGATTCACAGAATTCCACTGAGCTAGTTGTTTTTATTCACAGATATAATGTGAATTTAAAAATAAGTTAGGAGCTTATAGAAATTATATTCCAAAGATTTGTTTTATAAAAAGAAGCAATTACAAATTTAAAAGAACAATGCAAACATTGGAGAAATACATTTTTGTATCACTTTGATCGTCATTGAAATTTTTAAAAGCACTTAAAAACTGATTTGAAATTGTCATTTAGATTTGTATACACAGGTTTAATTAACGTCAATCTAGTAAATATCTTAGAGATATAGGTAGTAACGATAAATATATCCACAAATTAGATGGATTTCCACTCGAAGTTTTTAAATGTTCCTTTCCAACTGTTACACCATTTCAATTTTAAATTGACAAATTATGAATATTAATTATTAAAAAAACACCATGGGCAAAATACTTGGATTTTTAATGTAATATTAGAAATTACTTTAGTGACTTAGAATTTCAAGGCAAATTTCATAATGCCATCATGTTAATTTATGATATTAGCATTTTTAAATTGAACTTATTAGTCTGGCAAACCAATTTTCAAAAATAAAAATTATTTTAAATGCTGCCAAGACATTATTATAAAAATCCTTAGAGTTGGAATTTTTAGAATATACTGATTATGTTTTTAAAATTATATTATGAAATAAATTCAAAAGTAAGAAATGTGAAAATCAATTTTATCTATTTACTTCTACTAGTTATTGTTGAAAATTTTGTTTCAGGGTTCCTACACAATTCCGGTACAAAAATTCCTTGACTTTTCCCTGACATTTTTCATAAATTTCTCTGACCGTTCTCAATAAAAATTCGGCTTATATATTGTTGTAAAACCCTCCACAATGGACAATTTTAATCTAGATAAATGATAAAAAATGTATGTGATGCCTGATTTTTAATTATTTTTCATATTATGCTAAGTTTATTAGTTTGCATAAATTTTATATAAATTTTTTAAATTGGATGAGTAATTCAAAATTTCTTCACATACGGCGATAATCAAGATTCTGATGGAAAAATAGAATACATGAAAAATTTCCTGACTTTTCCCCCAACCACTTCAAACATTAAAAAAATTCCCTGACTTTTTTGCATAAATTTTCGATTTCCCCGACTTTTCCCTGAGCCATAGGCACCCTGTGTATTATTGCATTTAATCAAAATTCAGTGTGAATCTATAATGGAACGGAAATATATGGATGTGGGGTTCTATATTTCTAGAATATTTTTATCAGTCAACAGATTTCTTCAAGCATAATGTGGGATTGGATTTATTTTAGTAGCACATTTTTGTAGGATATCTTTGCATAGCTGCCAATATTTCTTTAAGGCAAATGAACATAATTTGAAACAAAAAAATTTATTTTATAAATGAAATCAAATAAGTACCGCACAGAAAAAAGCAGGAAGATTGACAGCTAAATAAGTATGCCTTTGCTGTTTTAACTTTACAGAAAAGTCAAAGTACAGAAAGATTAAGATTAGCAGACAAGCATGTACTGTATGCATCATTTTTAAGATAACTACAATTTGTAAAATTCAATTAAATCTTGTCGATTTGGTTGATGAAAAGTATTATCAAGTGCATTTTCGATAAATAAGGTAAAATAAACTATGAGCAATAATATTAGAACTTTGTATGAATATTTATATAAAGCACACATGCAGGGTGCGACATACAAAAGATGTACACTTGCTGCTAATATTTCCAAATATTTATTGCCACCTTATTTAATCAAAGATAATTGTTAAAATTCTGTGAAGAAATGAGCTACAGAATGTGTTTTATAAAATAGCAGTGACAATTCTTAAAAATCATATGCACCCAGTGTATATCATACTCTGTGCGAATGTTCAGGTCATAAGTTAACATGGTTGTATTTTGCATGTAAAAATTTTATTTTGTGTGATGGTAGTAATTTATAGCTATCCTTTATATTTAATGTGGCCTGCAGCTTTGTATATAATGCTTAATTTGGCCCTTGGCGGTAAACGAGTTTGACAGACCAGTATTAGAAGATGATTCCCTTATGGCCTGAAAAGTTTATATGCAATTATGCACGCAAAAATATTGTACACATGGAAAAGTATAAATATTAATTTTGGATAAAAGAGAAAAAAAGTTTCCAATGAGTATAGTTTTTTTTTTTTGTGATAAAATATTAAAAGACTCCTAATAGAGGGGGGGGGGGGAATGTGGACAATTTTTAAAAAATCCTATAACTTTGTTAGCTCTCATATTTTTAATTTCTTGTAAATATATACATCTATTTCAACCTAAAATTCACATGTATGTTAAACTGTGTATGTGTATGCAATATACACACTAAACATGCACATATAAATAATGATATGAACATGTGCTCCTGCCAAGATGGCTTTAAAATTAAAATGCACCCATAATAATTAAAAGATTGATCACTGATACAGATAAAAAGAGAGAAATCATACAGATGAAACATGATGATGAAATTTTTCTATGCTTGTTTACCAGACTATAGAATGATGTACCGTATTTACTTGTGCATAACGCGCACCCCATATTTTACACGAAAAAGGGCGAATTTTTTTTATCTCATATATAACGCGCACTATAAATTTGACATTGCAAGTGAATGCCAAATTTATTTCGAATGCTAATAAAATTAACATTAAAATAATGTTACTAGTGCTGTTGTATAAAATCGTGTTAAGGAATGAAATAAAGATGCAACAATACCTCTATTAAGTAAGTCTTTTCCAGTTTCAATTTCTTCTTCGAATGCATTTCTTGATTCATATGCATATCGTCAGAGCAGTAAAAAATTATTCCGTGTATAACGCGTACCTAGGGTTTTTGCCCTAAATTTTCGAAGGAAAAGTGCGCGTTATACATGCGTAAATACGGTATGTAAAATTGTAAACTATATTAAAACAATATTGGAAGCATATTGCAGCAACTAGAAAATCTGCAGATTTACAGGGGATAAAAGTATAATTTATTTAAATAACATTACAAGTGAACAATCAAGATCTTGAGGTAAAGCGCTTTTTACAAACTTATAGTTAAATTAAAAACATTCTTCAACTAATATCTTTTGGAACTTCTGAAGATTTTGATTGTTGCTTTAAAGAATTAAAAAATTCCATCTGCTCTGCAATAACATTTAACATAGGATCTGCTTCTACCTTTCCACCACTATCATATTCTAAATCAAACAGCTGACAAGATTCTATATCATATTTAGCTCGGACATCCTCTAAAAAGATGTGTAAGATAATATTGCCTGTAAAGAAAATAATTAAAATCAGCAAATTACAGCATTAATAAAGTAAAACTATACATTAAAAAATAGTAGCAAAAACTGAATAGGATTCCCGAATTTTGAAGCAATTACTTCAATTGAAATACTGATATTTAGTAATCTAATAAACATATACTCAGAGTGTTTAATGACCCAATCGGGAAAAAAATTCAAGACGTCAGGAAAAAAAAAAATTCATGATGTATTTTATCGATGCACATGCACTGACATATTAAATATGAATAATTTATTAATTAATACCAATTATTGATTTTTATATTTAATTAATACATTAAATTATAAATTAGTTTCTAAAAAATCTGTGAAATAGAACATGAAGCAGCTAATAGTACATTATATAATTGCACCTTATTTACAACTGTTTTGTAAATATCAAACCAATCATTACCTACAATCAGAAACAAAATCCCCCTAAATTCAAAAAAGCCTAATAATATAAAAAATATTCACTATTGGGAAAAAAAAAACTAGAAAATAGGAGTTCTGCTTTTTCAGAATTTAGTGTTGCCCCCGATGAAAAAAAAATATATATGTATATATAAATAGTACAAAACGTATTTCAATTTTAAGACTTAAAGCACACACTTTTATTTTATGTAAAATGACGTCATTCGCATCGGCTTAAGAATTCCACATTTACGATCCACTCTTAAACATCTACAGTAAAGCATGCATAGGATGTCACTATCGCAAAATAATACAGAAATGCAGCAAAAAGATGCAGTCATTAAAGAAACTCGACAAAAAAAGGTTTATCTAATGATTCATAGGCCTTCATTTGTTTGTAATATTAACAGTTTATAATAGCTCCATGTTTTAACAGAAATTATTTGTTTATATTTTTTCAAAATAGCACATATTTTAATTACATTTTCTTTCGGTTGTTATGAGAAAATGGCAAAAAAAAAGATATAATTGCTATTTTCCAACTATTTTCCCTTTATTTTCTACATAAATGGAGTACTTGAGTTGTCAAAATTAAACAAATGGTGCTAAAAACTGCGAAAAAATTAATATTTCAAAAATCAATGGAGATACAGTTTTCAAACAAATTGCATTTAAAAGTACTTTTTTTTCCAATACGACGGTATAAAAATTGAAAATGTGTGATGCTTAGAAACTTAAAAAAATTCTATAGAGCAGCGTTTCTTAAACTTTGGGGTCTCGCGGACCCCTTTTAATATGATATGCATTTCGGGGACCCCCAACAAAAAATTTTTTAACGCAAGATAAAAATAAAATTATTTTAATGGTACAGACCTTATTTATTTTTTATTATGGATATCCTGTGTTTAGTCGTTGAAAACATCAGTTGCATTAACAGGAAAAATGACACAGATTTTAAGACAGTTAAAATATACATACTAATATTTCCTGTGAGAAGGATGCTACTGATGTTTTTTTTCTACGAGATGTGAAATGTCTGGTTCAATGTTCGAAACATGTATTCGCAAGTCTGGTTCAACATTCAATCGATTTCTATATTTGTTTTTCATGTGCACAATGCTGAAAATGTTTTTCACAGAAATATGTTGTACAGAAGGGATGTAAATGCTTGATAGCTTTATCTGCCGGTTCTGCATACGTATTTCTCATGCACAACCAAAAATTAGGAAGGCTGTTCTCTTGGAAAGCAATTTTCATGGAGCCATCGCATAATAATTCGCAAGTTGTTCGTGCTCCAAGAACGTTAAGTATTCCATTTCACTAATGTCTTGGAAATGAAATGGATCCTTCATCCACTCATTTTCTGACTTTGAAAGAGGAAAATAAAGTCGGAAAGCTTCTTTCAAGTTCTTCAGGTGTGCAATGAAGTTTTCAACAATATCAGGGAAAATGGTATCGCCAGAGATTTGTAAGAAATCGAACAATGTTGAGAATGATTCAAAATTATTATTTTCTAGTCAATTTGCCCACAAATCAATTTTTTGTATTGTTGCTTCTACTCTGTCTTGTACTTTGAAAATATGTACCGATGTTTCTTGTAAGCTTAAATTCAACTCATTCAGAAAACTAAAAATACCTGACAAATATGCCACTTAACAACATTGACATAGATTGCTTTGGGGCCTACGGCTTCCAACTGGAATGATCCTTATTATACACAGAAACAACAACAAGCCACAAACAAGTTTACTTCTTTTTACATTACATATTCATATAACTACAAATAGATACTCACAATTACGTCTTACCTATGGATTCGATCCCGGTCCCCCGGGATAGCAGCAGCTGTCACTACTGATCACACCACTGGGCGACAGCCACTTGACAAGCCAGGAGAAATCATTGAAACATTGTTTCAAATGGAATTTGGAATCCAATAAAAATAGCCTCACTTCATCACACAGTGCAAAAATGCGATTTAAAACTTTTTCTCATGACAGCAACCTAAATTCTTTATGCAAAATTAACTGCTTATGTTCACTCCGAATTTCTTCACATAGAATTTTAAAAAGTCTAGAATTCAATGGACGAGCCTTGATATAATTTACTACTGAAACAACTTTGTTGAATGTAGACTGCAAATCTTCAGACATTTTTTTCGCAACCACATTATAGATTCACGGTAAATACAACAGGGTGTCCAAACTGCATGCGGTGCTTTATCTTTAACCAAGCTAATCAAGCTATTAATAGATCCAGTCATAGTTTGAGCCTCATCTGTTTTCTGACACATTTTGACCAATTTATTTCTTTTAACCGTCTAAGCAGGTGAATAGTGCTGCACTTTGTTGTGTGAGATATGGAATGAATTTGCAAAACAAAAAATCTTCATGTACCTTACCACCAAATTCATAACAAACGAAAGCTAAGAAATTCACTTTATTCGAAACGTCTAAATTCTCAGCCACCTGTAATGCGAAATAAGGTCATTTTTTTTACATGTTCAATTAATTGACTCTCAATATTTTTACATAAGTTGGTGATTATGTTCTTAACAGTATCATTAAATGAAATTAAATTTAGATCACTTTAGGCTGCTTTTACTATTATCATTGTTGTGACCATTGCTTTAGCAGGTGAAAAATATTCGGGAAAAATGTTTGGCTTGCGCAGAGATGAATTCAGTGGATGGAGTGAAGGAGTGGGATTTCCTTCAACAGCATTGAAATGTTTTTCTTGAAAGATTTAGATTTAAGCCTTATTAATAGCCTTAGATTAGAAGTTCTAGTCCTACATTTATCCACAACTACAGCTACAGAAATTCCTGCCGAAGGAAAAAAGTCTGAATTAAACACTGGGCTTGAGGGCCCCCCTTGGTAAGCTCGCGGACCACAGTTTAAGAAACGCTGCTATAGAGTATTTAATTATACAATGATACATCTGCTTTGTTTATTGCTGGCTTCTGTAAGGTAACGTTATTTTTTGGACACAAAATAAGCTGGAAGAAAGAAATAGCATACCGTACCAGGGGTTAAAAAGAAAATTTTGGGAAAATATAATCAAATTTTTATAATTTTTAAAAGTATATTTTACAAAATACTTCTAATTCTACTAATTTTTTCTTCATTTGAGAAAACCACTTCAAGTAGATCTTTGCATTTTTATGCATACTGCAAAACACAAACTGGATAGCTACACAAATTAACAATGCTAAAACTTTTCAATTATAGGAAAGATTAAAAAAACTTCTTTTTTTTTTTTTTTTGTAAGATTTAAGAAGAAGTCTAAAACCATACAATATTTCAGCTGTAAAGAATATTCTTAACTTATTATAACTTATTAATAACTTATTCTCTACAACTTTAATGTTGTTTAGTAATATTAAAGCATGGCATTATAGATCAAATGATTTCAATGATGACTTCCAAGCCATTCATTTACCATGGCTAAAAAAGTCTATAATTTTAAAAACAAAAAAATGGTTGCAGTTTTATCTGTTTTCAGGTGTTTAAGATTTCAATATTATAAATTTAACATTAGGATTTAATCTACCTCTGTTACTGGACACAAAGATGTAATTATCATACTTATAAGAACAAGCAGCGAAATAATTTTCTTTACCACTGTATTTAATAGATGCCCTTAGCCAAGTTAATGCTGCATATTAGCTAAAATCTGTTTAAAGAGAATGAATAAAAGAATGACCATGTAACCTCTGTTACCAAATTACAAATTTTAAAGTTAAAACTTTTTCAAAACTAGGGTGTAAAAATGTTTATTTAAATCAGATTTTTATGATTTTTTTTCCCAGCGTTCAAATACTGAATAGCTACCAAGAGTTTTAGGTTTCCAAAACAATTAAAACGCTAATTGCTAACATAATCTATGTTTTTACACTTTAATAAAATTACAATTATTATTAATAATTACAGAAATTATAAAAACTACAAGTTAATAGTTTCATTAATTAGTATCATACAATAATCTTATATACATTAATATTGTAATAATTATGTAAAACTTTATTAAATATTAGTGATATTTAACATTTATTAAAATTATTAATAACTGCATTTAATATTAAATAATAAAACTTCAAATTAATAATTATTAAACAATTAACTCTCTAATTAGGAACATATTATACATTTTCAAGCTTTAATTATTAAAATGATAATTAATAATGTAATTCATTTTAGAAAGAAGAAGGGGCAGGATGCTAGTTCCAAAAAAGGGCACTATTTCGTGAAGAAATATATTAGTAGTAATGTGTTTAGTAATGATATAAGAAAAAAAAGAATAATTTTTAGTATGATAAATAAAGTGTCCTTAAATTTTAATAATTTTAGGAATCACATATTGAAAAATACAATTAAATAACAGCATGTTTTAATAATATCCTGTTTTTTCTAAAGAAATAAAGTTCTATTATTTTTGCAAGATCTTGGGCACATGAATTTAGAAATACTGTTGAATGGGGAAGTTTTTTACAAGAAATCTCTGGCACAAATGCAAGTGAATTTAACTTTAAGGCAGGGTGCATTTTGCCAATTTCAAAAGGGACAGGGTGCGGCACCCTTAAAAAATGGCCTAGAAAAAATAATAAGCAATTACAGAATTAATAAAAAATGCAAATAAGTAATTTCATTAGTTAGTAGCACAAATAACAAAACTAAAAAATATTATTTGCAGCTTGTTTTGCATTTGTACTTAGAAAAATTACTCTGTTAATCACCAAAATCTAAACTTACACACATGTATGTATATGATAACCAAAAAAATTATGAAAATGAGTTAAATGCATTCAATACACACATACAGAATAAATATAAGAATATATATGTTATATCTGAAATCCTCAAAATATTTAAATAACAGCATTATTACATTTCAGTGGGGATTATTAGCTTTCAATGATTTTTTTTTTTTTTTTTTAAGAACAATTTTGCTGCTTTTTCAATCCCTAATTAATTTTTTTTTATTTAGTATATATGAGTTACCAAGTTTAAAAAAAAATAATAATAATAATTTAATTCAACCTATACTGAAGAAGCTCTTGCTGTGCTTAACATCTTTATACCAATTAGCTCTTTTTCTCTTATGCATTCATTTACAATTTAGCTGTTGAGCAGAAGTCACATTTTTATTCTTCTTTAACTCGAGATTGCTATTAATTTATTATTACAAAAGTAGAACGAGAAACTAAGACACTGACTATTTATTCTTTTACTTGCAGAAATTTATTATGCTTGCTTTGTTTATTTTTATATAAAATAATGCATAAATTGATTACCTAAAGGAAATTATGACATTACAAATTATATTATATTTAAATATCATTTTTAAAGGAAACCGTTTTATGTTGGATAAAAACAATGCTTTTTACAAACTTAACTGTTTTTATTTTTTTACAATACTCAGGAATTAATCTTAGAGCTCTTTTTTGTTTATTCATAAGTCAAAATACTGTAGAAACTTTCAAATTATGCTTATCTTAGATTTTAATACTTTTGTCACATTTTAAACATTTAGAAATTTTTTTTATTTTAATCAATGATTTAAAAAAAAAAAATCAGTTGATTAAAATCACGATTCCGCTGATTTAAATCAACTGATTAAAATCATTGACACCCTATTCAAAACTATTTAAAAAATTACTCTAGATCAAAATGGGTATTTAGTGATTGTGTGGCCACTTAATGAGTAAATAAATCTATTGATAGATTTCAAAATAATCAAAATAGAAAAATTTTAGAAACTAATTACTACTTGTAACAGAGATTACATGAGGTAACAGAAATTACAAAAAGTAACAGAAAAGTTACCAACACCAAGTTAATTTAGTGATTTTGTTCTCTCATATGTTGGGAATGATGTTTATAATTTATTGCATTAACATTTTTTGGAATTAAATAAATAAATAGCTAATTTTGAAGAATAACATCTGTAATCTATGTTATTTAATAAGAGAGGTTACAGAAGGTAACCTCTATAACCAAAACCAAATTTAAGTTACCAAAATCAACTTAATTTAGTGATTTTGTTATCTTGATATCTTAGGAATGATGTTTTAACAATGTGTGATGTTACTACACCAAAAGTTTTCTCAATTAAATGAATTTATAATTAATTTTAAAAATTAACATCTGTATCTGATAACAGAGGTTACATTCAGAAATAAAAAATAATAATAATAATAATCTGAGAACACATTTTATTTGGTTTACCTATCAGTCTAATTAATTGAAAGTGGCACCAAATGTGAATTGATTTTACTTGTAATCATTCATCACAACATAAAGATGGTGAATAACGGGTAACAGAGGTTACATAGAGAAAAAACACCCTTCCGGAAAAGCACAAATTTATCCACTATACCTGATATTCATAACAAATATTCAAAATAATTATTGTCACAACTTGCTTACCTATAAACATCATTTGTATTGTGTAGTACACTTTTTTGACATGCATAGAAATAAAATGTGTGGTAACAGAGGTTACATAACACATTTCAAAACCGTGGGACACCCACGTTTTAATAAAAAAACATAACAAAACATAGACTTAAAAGAATTAATTTATGCAATATTTTAATTATTAGAGTATGTTCTATTATTAAAAAAATGCTTGTACATGAAAATAAAAATGTTTTAGTATTAAATAAACAATATCTTTCAAGGAAACTTCATCTTGGGATAGCCCAAAATGTAGGTGATGAATTTTTAAATATTACTTTTTGCTTAGTAAATAAAGTCTTAATCATACTTAATATATTTTTGGTACTTTTCAGTCAGCCGGGTGCCAGTGTTATATATACATATATATGTATATATACATATATATTTACATTATATACATATGTGTGTATATATATATACAATATGTGTACAGGTATATATATGTACATAACTATGTATATATATATAACACTAGCACCCGGCTAATCGAAAAGTAGCGTATTTTTTTAACGAGTAAATAAAATATATTAAAAGTGGTAATAAAAGTGAGTAAAAACACTAAATACTTTTCAAATAAAAAGTTCTTCATTTCCCAGACATGAAATCTGCATGCAACATTAAAACATACATAAAATCAGGAATAACCACATTCAGAATCTCGTTAACATATGTCTCCCATCAACGTATCAGTCCAAGCAAGCGATTTCTGAAAATACCACATCATACTTTCACATAAAATTGCTTTTGATGATGACTATCACTTGCCATGAATAGATTTGTGTCAGACCAGAAAGTCTAATTTTGTGGATTTATACATCCATCTTGTTTAAAAAAGTATTTGTCAGTCCAAATTATGTTTTTCATGAAAGAGGAATTTGCATCTTCCTGATTAAGAGCCCAATTGCAAAAATCTGGACAATGTTAATATTCCGTTGGCTCGTCTTTGTACACCACAAATGCCAAACAGATGCCATTTATTGTGTCTCAGTATTTTCCACACTGTTGTACATAATACAATCATTTATGAAGCAACGTTATGAACACTACTATGTGAATGACTGTAAAAGTAAACCAAAATATCGATTTCTTCATCAATTAAGTGAAATCTAGGCCTACCTAGTACACCTACAGGATGTATGCTTACTCTTTCACGTATTTGTTACACTAATCGGGAAATCTCTAACGACTCTTAACTAAATCTCTCAGAAGGATGTCAAGAATTTGAAAATGTACACTGAAATTCCTGTGCAGTTTAGTTAGCATTGCGATTGCATAAATTGTACAGCATTAGCATTTCAAAAAGTTATTTGTTGCTGTATTGCAACATTGTCTGTGCACTGTAATTACACTCTCAAAATGTAGCAGATAGATGAAATACTTAAGATTCACTTAACCCTTTCATGGGCAGTGGTATGTTTATAAAACCACTTAATTTTAATTCCCAAATGTTATCCATTTATTATTTATCTGAAAAATAGCTTTTTCTTATTTCCAAATAAATTTGTACATAAATTCTGGTGCCACTCATTTATTTCAACATTTTAGCAATGGAAGTTCTTTGCCCCTGAAAAGGAATTCACTTAGACTGCTCGACTGCATGTATTAACAGGGGTCTGTCCAGACTTTTCTCACAGGTCCTGTTTTTGTGAAATTGTGAAGTTTTTCTTATTTTTGTGAAAATTCTAGTCATAATTTTGTGAATTTTAAATTATCGATGTCTTCATGTCCTATCCTTCATGTATAAAAAACTAAATAATATGCTCTTTGGTGAGTTCAACTGCTTACTTACAGGCCAGATTTTATTTTTAAATGACTAAATTTATGAAAAATTCAATTTGAAAGTGAAAAAATTCTGTGAAAGGTCCAGGTAATGAGATTTTGTGATGTTACATACAAAAAATCTTAAAAGTTGTATAATTGCTTGACGTTCCTATATTATATTGCTTAATGATAATGTTTGTTTGTTTTTACATGGTAAACATTTTGTGGATACATTTTTAGCACCACAATCAACCATTTTGTCAAATCAAGATGAAATCCTTTATCACATCAGTTACAGAATGCATATTTTAGTAATAATTTTTTTTTAATTTCCTTTATAAGTAATACATATGCTCTGTAACTAACCAAATTAAAGGATTATAAACATTCAATAAATTTAAAAAACAAATGTTCCCAAACAAAGATAAATAAGCAGGCCGTATCACCCAAATGATATCACAAAACTGTACAGATTCAATGAGAGTGAAGCTGGTAATGAAAAATATCAGAGTTACAAAGAATCAATGAAAGGGTGTAGACAAAGGAATTGCATTAGAGGTTGAAATACTCTTTACAGTATGTACAAAGAGCAAAGTTCCATTTTTTTTTTTTTTTTTTGGGGGGGGGGGGGGAGAGAAGCACTGCAATTTGAAATCTTTAGTTTCATACTCATAAAAGTTTTTCTTGAATTTTCCTCAGAAGTTTCAAATTTCTCTGACTTGACTTTTTCAGAAATTTTAAATTTTCCTGACTTCTTCTCAGGAATGGTAAACTTCCATGACTTTCTCCTGACTTCTCCAGTCTATAAAAATTTTCCTGACTTTACCATGTTATCCATACACTAGTGTATGGGACACATTTTACTCATTGGGAAATTTTCTGCATGGTAAGCCATATAAAAAATTTAAATTTTGTACCTTTTTTATGTAACTTTGTAATTTATATTATGATCAATCTTTAAAGAATAAAAGCAGAGGTCAATGTTTATGAGACATCCTATATATTGGATTTGTCATAGACACACATATTAAAATACAAAACACTAATAATCAATTAATTACATATGAGAAAATTTAATAAATACAGTCGAACCCGGTTAAGACGCGTTTCAAGAGAGTGATCAAAAGTTGCGTATTAAACGGGATCCGGTATTAAACATGATTTGTATAATGTTGCAGGAACTGGGCTTATTTGCATATATAATGGTCTAAATGAACTTTAGAGCTTTCATTTATATGCTTAGGGTCGAAAAATGTATCTTTTACGTATATTTAGATTAAAATTTAATTGTATTTCCTTTTAACTCATTGTTTCTTTTTATAGAACCGACTGGTATAATATCGAAAAATAAATATGGATTCCAACATGGATTTATTGTTGATTAATACGTTTCAACCAAAAATAAAGCAACAAAAATAATTTTCTACTAGACCAATTTTTTTTTTTAACAAAGAAAAAGCATTAAATCTTTGAAGCACAACCCAGTTTTTAAAATCATATTTAGTGCTTATAATAATGAGTATCATTATAATCTGTCCTTTTTTATGCAATAAAAAACTATCCTTATTCCTCTTTGTGTAAAAAATATTGTTTGCATAGCAAAAAGTAAAGGAAACATAGAAAACAAAAAATAATTATCCAACCACAATTGTATTTGTTTAATCTTTATGAGTTTCATATTTTGTTGCCTATAACACACATTATAAAACATAATGCGCCTCACTAATAACAGGTATGATCATCTCTAATCATAACAATTTTTATGATGTATTTGAGAAACCTGAATTCTGTTAGGAAAAATGCTTCCTTAGGTCTCATCACTGTACATGCTTGTGTTTATAGGCTAAGTCTGAAGGAACTCTATTTATTAATATTTACTTTCTTTTTAAACACTTATCTTTATTTCTTAAGTAATCCATTTTCCATTTATTATTTATATTCTATAATTCAGACCTTCAGTTTCGTATATTCTTATTTACAATAGACCGGAATTTTTAACTCACAGCATTTTCTTGCATACTAGTCTTTCCATATCTTGCTGGCTACTGTTTTAGTACACGAAAGATTCATAGATGGCATTAGCAACTCTGTCTGATCAGGATTGTCGCCACTGCTACGCAAGATCGGAAGTACGGTTTGAGAGCTAGTAGTGTGGGGAGCTAGCGATGGATGCGTAGAACCCTTTCCTGCGTGTTCATATCGTATATATACTGAGAGATCGTTGACCTCAATTGCAATTCATGTTTTCCTTTCATTCAAGAGGTGTTTGTGAAACAGACATGTTTACTGTGAGATATTGTAATGAAAGTTTGCTGCTTTACGATCATCATTTTTATTCAAGAACTTCTCCTGTTTTTCAAATGTGTTGGAGATGATGATGAAGATATAATCTAATAATCTATAGTCTTTTTGTTTGCCAGGTCTACTTATATAAAATAGTTTCTGCATAATGATCTCTGGGGTAGATATATTTAATTCGTTATATTTATATTTTTAAAAGAAATGTTTTTCTGTTTGAGTTATGAAATATTGCAGGCTTAACTAAATGATTTAAGTTTAAATGATTAGGTAAATTGATTTAATTTAATTATGAAACGTAATATTTTAATTGATGGAATATAGAAATATTTAATTGACACTTGTACTTTGAACTTTATTAATTTATTGACTATATTTTATTTCTGCTTTTAAATAAAATACAATTGTTTATTTTAACTTGTTTTTCTTTTCCATCACATATGTTTTTCTTTCTACAGGCTTAATAGATTAATTGTTTTAATAGTTTCACTTTTACAGCTGCTTCTTAAATTAACCTTACTTGTGTTAGGCTATGTCGGAAGTTCAGCATTTGATCCTTTCACTCTTAGTTGATCTCTGCTCACATTTTTGGACATTACTTTTGTAATGTTCATCAAATTCATCTATATTTCTCTAATACAGTAAAAATATATACAAAGTGCGAGGCAAAGAATGTTAGAAGGCGAGATCAAACAAGGATTGAAGTTTTGCTAAATTATCAGGTTTTTGTTTTATTCAAATATCTACCACTATTTCCGGTTAGTAATTTTCACCTTAATTAATATGTTATTAAATAAAGAAAATAATACTACTCGGAAACAGTGTCTTTTATCCGTATTTAAAAAAATTCGCTAAATTGGCAACACTCAAGAACAGAGAAGGAATTCACATCTTGATCAGTGAATTCACATCTTAAGCATGATTTTTTTTTTCCCCCCTCAAAGGACTGAAAATTTATTGCATATTAAGTGGATTTGCGTAATAATCGTTTGTGTATTAACCGTGTTTCACTGTATATAGTATTCATGTTTCTTAATATTATACATCAAAAATGCATCTTCTGTGTTCTACACAGAGTTATTACCGTATTTACCCGCGTATAAGTCGACTCCCCACTTTCCCGATCAAGAAATTTGAATTTTTTTAAATCCCGCGTATAAGTCGACCCCCCACTTTTCCGATCAAGAAATTTGAATTTTTTTTTAAAATGCATTATTCAAAATCACTTGGAGAAAAAAAAAAAAAAAAGAAAGTTCTAAATATACAATAATAAAGAAACTTTTTTTTTTCATTTATTCGAAATCATATGAAAAAAAACTAAATATACAGTAATGAAGATAACAATGTACTAAAGAAATATAAAAAGTTAAACTGATTCAAGGTCACTGATTCAGTATCGGACTCGCCAAACAATTCACAAAAATCCTCCGTCGTTATCGGCTCATCATGATGCACGTTTTCAATCTCTGTTTCGCTACATTCTTCCTCGTCATTATCACTTTCGAAAATAGCATCATCTGCTGTGCCATCTAGTTCGTTGCTTATGTAGCATTTCTTGAACGATTTTATAATAATTTAGGAAGGAATTTGATTCCACGCATCTTTAACCCACTGGGCAATTAATGCAATGTCGGCTTTCCAATATTATTGCCCTATATAAATGTTGGACAATCGGATGAAATCCACTCTGCCCAATATTTTCTAACATTTGCTTTGAAGGGCTTATTAAGGCAAACGTCTAGGGGTTGAAGGACGGTTGTTAACCCTCCCGGGATTACAGCTACAGTCGTTTTTAGTTTTTTCGTCACTTTATTCACGTTTTCAGAAAAGTGGCCACGAAACGAGTCGCAAACTAAAAGGAAACGTTTTTTGAAAACACTCCTGGTCTCAACCGCCGCGGCGAGCGGCCCCTTTTTGTCCGCAGCCCTTTATTATTCTACTTATTCCGACTCTTTTGCAGAAGGAAGATTCATAGGTCCCCAGCCACGTCCCGAGTAAAAGACACTCCAGCGAAAGCCAGGTTGAAAAAAAATTCAAAAATTGAAACCGGACAAATTTAAAAGGGAAATTACACAAATTAAATCACATTTTTAAGCCGGTCGACTGTTCCGTCAACATCCATCCACCCCTTTTCATGGTCTCGAATCAGCACACCAGATGGAAATGTAACGTTTTTCTTTTGAAAATAATCAACAAATGAAGCTTACTACCGTCGGCCAAATAGGTAAAACGGGTTTTTCCGTGTCCAGTCGTTTTTCCCAAAATGCTTTTTTCCCCCTTGCAGTTCCCTGCTTTATTTTCTGGTAGGTCGAAACACATGGGTGTTTCGTCTAAATTTTCTATATGACAAAGTTCAAAAGATCTCATTTTTCTTTGATCCATGACGTATTTTTGAGATTTTATAATCTTTGCTTTCAAGTAAGATGGTAATTTTTGTGCCAGTTTAGTGCGCTGGCGTAAAGTCAAACGATGACGATTCATAAATCTAGTGCACCAATGTTCTGATACGCGAAATGTGTTTGGAACACCATACTTTTAGATAGATTTCGTAAGAAATACTACCTATTGCAGTCGTTACCATGGTGCGATTTTTGAAAAATTCCTTCATAACTTTTCATTATATGACCCCAGGAACCCAAAACCACCCTCACCTAAAAAGTTTATATATGTATGTATGTATGTATGTACTAAATTTTGTCCGCACGATAAAAGTCGCAATTATGCACGGAACGTCTTCAAACTCGCCAACAACTTTAAGATGGCTAATTTCTCGGCGGGGATTGAAAATGAGCAAAATCGGTCCAAGGAAATGGGAATGGGGAAGGTTTAAAATTTTGAATACCGTCTTAACATGATTCTGATAAAACCAGCTTTTACACAACAATGGCAGGAAAAAATAAATATTTTTCGTTATAGCTGTTGCCAACAATTAAAAAAAAGCAATAAAATTCTCACCACAATTGTTTTTCTAATGCAATGTTTTCACGTGAAAAATTAAATTAGATAAACAGTTTGACGAATTGAAAACAAATTGAATATTACGTCATAAGTTTTCTAGAGCAAGATTTCTGCATGAAAATTCAAAATGAAATAAATAGTTTGACGAATTGAAAACAAATTGAATATTACGTCATAAGTTTTCTAGAGCAAGATTTCTGCATGAAAATTCAAAATTAAATAAATAGTTTGACGAATTAAAAAAAACAACAAAATATTGCGTCATATTGAAAATGTAATGGACCACAGCAGGTGAATATGTAACGTCATTGAGTTTGAAGAAACGTATTAAAACATGATAAAAACCCGAGTATGGAAATTTTAACATATTTTAACACTTTGAGGTTCTCTGAATTTGATTTAGCCATTTTTAAACCTATTCCATATACATGCGTGCGTGTATATTAGAATTTTCACAAAATGTTTAGTTCCCTAGAGCTCATTCTTAGCGAAGGAACTGGGTTTATCTTTAATCTTGATTTAAGTTTTGTTGGTGAATTTAGTACTTAACTTCGAAATCTACCTCCGCCTGTAGGCCCGAGCCGGCAGGGATTTTTTTTCTTTTGCAAGCTTCATTGCTCGTAAACGTATGGCAGTTCTAGTGACAATAAAATCATTTCGCCGGCACTCTACAACCCAATCATGCAATACATTTTCGAGTTCTGGAAAGGGCGATTTTCCATGCCGCAAAGCCTTTTTTGATTTTGGGATGTTTTCTAGCTTTGCCTTATTCTTGCTTCAATCACGAATCAATTTTTCGCGAACCCAAAACTGACGAGAAACAGCACAGTTGTTAGACTCTTCCGCTAAAGAAATAACTTTAAATCCAGCTGCGTATGAATTGCGTTTCTGTTTTCTAATAACTAAATAGCCATATCAGTAGAAACAAGGAGAAAAATTGCAGTAAGATAAACGAAGAAATAAAGAATAAGTGTACTATCAAGAACACCCAAGATATACGCGGGTCACGTGTTTTTAGAGAGTCACATGTTTTTAGCCACTCCCGGACGATTCAATTGCACATAGGGGTGATACATTCTCGGGATTTTATCTACTGATCTATCAGAGAGAGGGGGAGGGGGTAGTAGGCGTACATTCATCGCCAGCATCAAACCCGTCACTCAGTCTCCTCTTTTTCTTTCCTGGTATGGAAATCGACAGTACATGATGTCAGTGTGTTATGGAATGCGAAAAGAGAACAATTACCTTTCAGAAGGGTATTTTTGACTTCAAGTAAAAAGAAAAAAAAATAAGGACCCTCGTATAAGTCGACCCTCCCAACTTTAAAGTCTTTTTTTATCCAAAATTTCTCGACTTATACGCGGGTAAATACGGTACTTTTCGAAATTGTGATTACACTGTCTGCAATGATGTGTAACTAATACTGAACAAATGTGTTCTCTACAGCATAAGCACTGAAGATTATGAGCTATTTATCAATTAATGTTCCATCAGAATAATTGAAATTTCAGTTTTAAATCAGGGTAAAATACTGGAATTCCAGTGTATAACCAGAATACAATCATCTTTGTTTTATATAATGCAAACATACTATGCATATAGAAATTAAAACGATAATATATTTATATATTGTACATATACCATATTTATATATTATACTATACTATTTGGAAATCATAATATATGTTATGTTTTTATGACATAACATTTACCTATGTCATAAAAACATAACAATATATTCTATGATTTCTCTGTTACTTTCATATATTCAATATTGGTTGTTGTATCACAATCAAAGTGTGATGGGCACATCCACCTCTTAGGCTTTTATTATAAGAAATATTGTATATGATAGGGGTTTTTTTATGCAGAAGTTCATAAAGTTAATGAATGCTTATAATTTAAAGTAATTAAAAAAAAATAAATATACCCATGTCAATCACTTTCCAACCCGAATTATCTGCTCCTTGAACTGTGACAAATGGATCTTTATTGTTTTTTTTCTTCTTATACTATAATAAATAAATAAATAAATTAGCTTATATTTTGAAAATCAAAACAATCAGTAATTAAAAATGTATTACAATATATCTCGTAGGGTTCATACTCTTTTTCCAAGAAATAATTGTCTGATGTATTTTCCAAGATGTATATTTTTTCCATGTCAACAATTAACGATATTTTTTAAACCAGTATCATGCCACCTCCCCCCCTCCCCCCCCAAAAAAAAAAACAAAAACAAGGTAATCTCAAAAATAAAGATTATGCATCACCTATATAAACAATATGAATAGAACTTAAAGGAAAAACATTCATTTGTGTAAAACAGAGATGGAATCTGCATTAATTGTGAGGTTGTCCTTAAAAACTTGGTAGATAGCTGCATGAATTTAATTTCCACTTTGTAATTCTATTACCTCTTTGAAAAGCACTGTGTATAATATGAAGGCTATAAATGCCAATATCAATTTAAAAATGTCCTTTATTTTTCCTAGGTTCCTCTTAAACAGTTTTCCAACCTCATGAACTTAGAAGGTGTGTCTAGTGACTGAGTGGATGTCGCCACTTGTTAGAAGGAGCACAGATTTAATATAAAATGTTGTTATATTTAATCTGTAAGAAGGAGTGGCTAGTTTCCAATTCTATATCTCACAATGTTAGAAGGAGTGTATTAATTTCATTATGACATCACAAAGCACTCAAATAGCAGCAAGTGCCCTTAATTTCCCAGAGTAGGCAATCATTTTGCCAGGTATCCCTAGATTTGGGGAATTTTTTGCATTATACCCCAAGCTTCTCCTGATTTTTTACTATCAAAATTTATTCCCTGATTTTCCCCTGAATTCCATAATCCCCTGATGAGTATGAACCCTGAGTTAGATCAGCATGGTCCAACCTGCAACACATGAGCCATCCATGGAAAAAATTTTGATAGGCTTCTTACTTGTCAAAGATAAAAATTTATAAATTTAAATCTTGATGAGAAATATGCAAATTCATATTTTTGCAACTTTGTTACAACTAGGTCTCACATATGGCAAGCCAAATTATCTACAAGCAAAAGTTATCTAATTCAACAATTTAATTACAATAGAAATGAGTTAGTAATCTTCTGGTCTGCAGATGAAACTTCACGATTTACAATCACTTTCTTTAGGAGCCAAAAAATGATAATCCTCAAAACGTCTAGAAATCCTTACCAAAATATCCTTTTTTGAGAATGCACAAATTTGTATTACATATGCTGTCATTATTTGAGAGCATGTGTGGGTGTAAAAGCATTTTCATAACTTTAAAAGCTACTAAAGTAAAAGGCAGAAATCATATTGCAAAAAATTCAGTGGAATGTTGTTTTAAACTTTGCTCAATAAAATAGCAGTTCTTTTAGAAAACACTGTTAATGTTCTCATTAAATTTATATACATCTAGTTGTAAGTATTTGCCCATACTTACTTGCATTAAGATTTGTTTGGCTCTTGGCAAATGTTTGGACCATACTGATTTAGATTAAAACATATTGATGTGTCAACTGATGAAAATAATTTGTTGGAATCACATTTGTTAGCCAAAATCTTCGTTAATGGAAATGTGATTTCCAGTCCAATTAAAATGCAATGAGGTACCGTTAGGTTTGCCCACAGATACATTCAAAGAACATTTCTCAACTGAAGAATTCATTAAAAGATGTGAACTCACCTGGTAAAATATTATTTTGTGTATTACTAAACTTATTCAAATAATTATATTGGCAAGTGATCTGTCTTGTATAGCTATGAGAAACACTAGGCGCTTGCAAATTTAAGCATATTTGATACTTGATCAAGAATGCAGTAAAACCTCAGAATAACTGTCACCACTGGGAGCATGATAATGTGACTGTTACTTCGAAGGTTGCCGTTATTCAGAGGTTCCACATTTTAAATCTCAAAATTACATTACATTAAAATCAAAATAACTAACCAAAATTACTAAAAGATAATCATAAAACACCAGTCTTCAATTACATTTAATAAAACCTTTGAGACACAGTTTCAAATACCATAAAAGGTGCTTAAAAACATGAAATATATATTTCAATCCTTCCAGGACCATTTTCAATTTCTTACTGATTGAGACTCACTTTCAGCTGGGCCACTCTACGGATCCCCCCCACCTCTTCTTCCCATATTCGTATCTTTTCATAATCATCTCTCTCCAACCTTGGTCCACCAGCGCATGTTCCATGCGGTTGATCGCATTGTTCTCACTCACAATCTCCACAGCCTCTCTTTTTAAGGCATGATTAAAGTTTTCGTAATTTGCTAACTTTTTGGTACGCTCAAATTCGATTTCCAGCCTTTCCTCCGCATTGAGCCTTGCTAAAGCTGTTGTTACTCTTCCTTTCTTTATATCCTCCCTGTGCTCTTTTACTCTTTTTTCTATTCTTCTCTTTGTTACTCCAATATAACATTTTTCGTCCCCACTCTCGTTTTTTAGGTTGATTCTATATACGCCCGAAGTTTTCATATCATCTATTCAGTCTTTTTCATTTCTTATTCTCTGAAAGATATTCCTATTGGGCTTTATTGGTATATTAATGTTATATTTCATAGCTTCTTTTTTAAGCACATTAGCTGCTCCTTTATCATAGGGTATAGCTCTTGTAAAATGTCTTTGTGCATTTTGCGTGGGGGTTATGATTGATAGTTTTTTAATACGCTTTCTGTACAACTTGTCCACTATATAGGTTTTTAAACCAGCCGTTTTTTCTATGGTCTTTATTGTCCTAATCTCTTCTCTTAATAATTTTTTATTGGCCAATAAAGGAAAATCGAATGAGCGTTCCAAAAAGTTAGCAAATTACAAAAACTTTAATCATGCCCTAAAGAGAGAGGCCGTGGAGATTGTGAGTGAAAACAATGCGATCAACTGCATGGAACATGCGCTGGTGGAACAAGGTTGGAGAGAGATGATTACGAAAAGATACGAATATGGGAAGAAGAGGAGGGGTATCCAAAGAGTGGCCCAGCAGAAAGAGAGTCTGAATCAGTAAGAAATTGAAAATGGTCCAGGAAGGACCGAAATATATATTTCATGTTTTTAAGCACCTTTTATGGTATTTGAAACTGTGTTTCAAAGATTTTATTAAATGTAACCAAAATTATTTTACTTTTACAGTTTAAAAAAAACTATTATACATACTACTATTATACACTAAAGAAATAACTTATTCCCAGTTGTTGTTTTTTAAAGCATATCTCTTTCTCTAAATGCATAATCATCTCCCCAGATTTGCTGTACAATTCGTTATCATTTTGAGTGAGTGCAAAATTTTTAATTTCCCAGTTTCTCTGAAATTTCTGGGGTATTTTCCTGCAACACTGGACCAGAAATTGGGGAGATTTTTCTCTCGACAGTTCTAAAGCCATTTCAAAAGCAACTTATCAATCTCATCATAACGAGTTCTTCGACACTTAATTTTAAATTCCAAATTCACACCTTGAAACGTATTTTATAAATAAAGTCTTTTTTTCAGAATGTCATCTTTTGGGTTCCTTCCGCAATTGTACATTTTAGCTATTTTTGTGCACTTACACCTTTTTTGCTGTCCTGGATAATTTTCAACTTACCACTTAAAATTAAAAAATTTTACTTTGAAGTAATTCTTTTAACAAAAAACATGTGCTACACATAGACAAGAAATATCATCACACGATTCACAAACAGTAACAAATGACTACCTCTTGTTCATACTTAAATTTCATCACCCCCACTCCTCTCTTGCCACACCCATTTACAAATGGGGTTTTGCTAAGCAACCGATAGAATACTGTACAGAATTTGTAAGAACATCAAATAAGAAAACCCACCTCTATATTCTTCGCAATTCAGTGGCAGTTAAAACATAACGTGCAAAAAAAAATATTTTGGAGATGACCGTTGTTTGGAGGTTTAGTTTATTGATGTTTCTATGGAAGAGATTCGATAACACCAAAACATGACCGGTATACGGAGGTTACTATTGTTCGGAGTGACCATTGTAGGAGGTTTCTCTGTAGTTTAAAATCATTCATTTTGATATTATTTCACAAAACTAAAAGAACATTATTTTAAAAGGGGTATTAAAATAAAAATAATAGGGAGATATTTGCTGATATAAAGGAAAAAGGGGGAGAACCTAATTTCTCATTAAAATATACCGGGTGTCTATAAATTAATGCCAGGTTTCCTTGCTTCATAACTTTTGATTTCAGAACATGACAAAAAAATATTACTATTCGTAAAATACAACTCAAAAAGTTTTTTACAAAAAGTTAAGTACTCTCTGCCAATTTATGTAGCAACTTTGCCACTGTGGCATTGTGGAAGGCTGAGACATGAGAATTCAAATAGGTGAGTGCACAAGAGAAAGAAATGCACATATTATAGATTTTTCAAACTTTGAGCAATCTAACTTTGTACTTATAACGCATTAACTTTTTCATAAATTTGGAAAAATATTAATATTAATTATTTGATTAATGGCATTGAGCTGCAACTTTATGCATATATGTTTATACATATGTTTTGCACGTGTAACTTTATTCGTGTAACTTCTAAAGTTACAAATAGATAATATTTTTCATCATTTTCGTAAATCAAAAGTAAGGAAACCACGACAATAATTTATGGACACCCTGTATATATCGGGAATAATATGAGGATTATATCCCAACTGATATTTCTAAGCGATTAATTACTAAACGGTTTTCTTACAATATACTTTTTTTTTTTTTTTAATCTTATTGTATTTTAACAATTATTAGACTAGGAACTTAATCTTTCAAGCAAATAAACAAGCATTTAAATATCATATAAAGGTGAAGAATATTAATTAAGAAAGTAAAAGAAAATAATAATACATCTTAAATGTAATTTAAATTCTAACTTTTAAAAGCATATGACAAGCATTTAATAATTTATCTATGTAAAAAAAATAAACTTTCACTTATATACCAGGCCACCCCTCAATTTTTTTAGACTTGTGTAGGGTCAGGTGGGGGAAAATGGGTCTATATTAAAAAATGGTCCTTTTCACCACATAAATTTACTTGTTTTAGATTTTTTTTTCTGTAGAAGCATCCTCTGAGATTATGCCAAGTATTTCTAATCAAATTTTAGGATCTAGAAACAAATTTATAGATACTTAAATTCCGTTGTTTACATTCACTGAGTTGTCTAATTGCAATTTGTTGTGAAAAACTTTCTTACTTCTTCTTCAGATAGTGAAAATACTGTTTTATTTTGATACAGACTATTAGAGGACCCTTTTAGGAACATAATGGTATAAAAAGGCAAGAATAACTTTATCATTTAAATTTTTTATAATTTTTTTTTCTGGGGTGGAGTATAAAATGGGTCTATAGTTAGGCTTAGCTAAAAGCTGTATGATGCAACACATTCTAACTCTATGTTTACTTTTGAAGTATTAAAAAATAAAATAAATAACAATTATTTCATCATTAGTTCTTGTTTTATTAACCTAGTTTACAATTTTATACCTATAAAAACTATTTTCCATTTATTTTCATCACATATTTTGAAAAAAAAAAAATGCAATCAAAAGAGAAAGAAGGGTCATTCAAACCTCAAGTAAAATAAGAATTTTTAAAAAAAGGAAAAATGAAGCTGGTGAACTTGAAAGTAAAATTGGTCCTAATTTAAAAGTAGCAGCGCCACTCTCAAAAATAAAGCAAGGTTCTTGGGTAGAAGTTAAATACTACAATGAGTTAAGAGATAAAGTCAAACGTTCATAGGCCAAGTGAAAGAAATCAATGAATTCTGTCACATAAAATAAAAGTTTTATTTTATGAAATTTATCACATAGTATAAATCTAAATTAGGGAAATGTTACATTTTTCCTGATATTGATGACGAAGATGATGTGGAGCTCAGTCAGATTTGCCGCATAGTAAAGGAACCAAAATTTGACAACCGTGGACACTATTTCTTTAATTGAATATTTAAAAAAAAAAACACATTTTTCAATATGTTTCTATTTAAATATGTACTTAATACAATAAAATGAGTGTTCTGTAGATTAAACATTGTATTAGCCTTTTTTTTATTCAAATATTCACTTAATTTAATACTAGGCCCATTTTCTCCCACCATGGGGGAAAATGGGCTTATGAATACTTGCCTTATTAAAAAAATTACTGAAAAATAACATTTAAATTATAGTGAAAAATAATGTTTTATTTGTAATCTATATAAGCCAAATGTATATAATATGTATCAAAAGTTCCATTAAGAAAATTATAAAAGGTTGATATATAAGCATTTTTTTTAAAAAAATGCTTGATTTTAGACCCATTTTCCCCCACCTGACCCTATAGTAATATTCTGCCAGAATTTGAACTCCATATTTCAACTGCAAGAGGGTGCTCAACACCCACTAACTTCATAAGTTTGTGTATTTCATTCTAATTTTTCTATATATTTGTTTAAAGAAAATAAAGACCTCCAAAATTAATTTCTTAGAAAAGAATAAAACAATATCAAAGTAAAAAATAGAAATGTAATCATCTTTGGTCTTTAATAATACAAAATAGTGTCTAAAACTGATTTTTTCGTTGTTTTTGATGGAATGCATTTTCTGTTGGCTTCTATGACCTGCAGCAAGAAATGCTTTTCCTCTTCATCATTTGTTATGACATTATTGAAATTTCCATTAAGCTTAACCCCTCGTTCTGTACTGTCACTCACTACTTGTAAAATTGTGATGCCATTCTTTTCCCTTGGGATAGTCTTCATTGTCATTTCATTTTACGGGAGAAGGCTTAACAATGATTTCCTTATATTCATATGAGGTAAGAATTCTGTTTTCTTCTTGTTGCAAAGTCTGACAGTTGTACACCATCTTCTTTTAAAATCTCAAGTTCTCGTGTTACATAATGCTTTTTAAGGGCTTGCATAGCTGCAAATCACTCTACAACAACTTGTCTTCTTCCATTTAAATTCTGTCAGAAAAGAGAGACAGTCTTATGAAGTCATCAGAACACTCAGATATGTGATGTTCCATCACTTTTCTAGTAGAAAGTGCAATCTCTTTATCTGTTGATAGATAATTTTCAAGATCTTTAACTGTGTTGTAATAAATTCATCGTCTGAAGGCTCAGAGTTTTCCATTACACTATTTAGACAAATATTGGATGAACAGATGGTAGCTGAAGGTAAAAAGACTAATGTTTCACTCTTCTTTTATTCTCTTAAGAGAACGTTCATATTTCTTTCGGTAACTCTTTATCCTTTAAACCCATATACATTTTACAATTGGTTCTTTCATCCTGAAGAAAATTAGAATCTTCTTTAATTCTTATTATTTTTATAACACATTCATGACCAATATGAAAGAAAAGAGTCCAAGATATCTAACCATTCCTTATCATTAAGCTGTAGAAAAAGACCTTTGTTTTTCTTTAACAAAAGTCAATGAGAATGAATGTTTTCTAATTTTTTAATTATGTATGTGTTTCTTTTGTTTTGTAGGAATTTCAGATCTCTGCCATATCTGCATTAATTCTTTAACTGTCAAATGACTAACATATTGTACCAATTTTGATTCCTTCAATTGATAAAGAACACACTGAAGTATTTGTCTTGTCATAGTTAGTTTTTTCAATCTAGTCAATTGGTCTACTGATCTTAGACCAATCAGAAAAATTTCATTACTAAGGCAAGTAGAAACCGGAGCGATTGCAAATTTTTTGCTTGGAAATTTCTTTAAACAGAAAAGAACGGCTATTTTTCATAAAATTAAAGTTGTTGATTAATACACAAATTTTGTGATTATTTTATTTCATATTAGGCTTAGTGTTTGTCTTAGTAACTGTAACATGGAATAATGTTAGCATCCCATAACAGTATACTAATATTTAATATAAATAATGTAACCTAAATATAATTCTTGATACTTATTTAAAAGTAAAAACTCTTGCAATAAATAATTAAATGTATTTTAAATATTATTTTCATTTGCCACTTTTCACTTAGGAATAGCCATGAGCTAAATGTAAACAACTTCAGACAGATGTTTTCTGCTGGATGCAGAATTTGAAAATCTATAAGATAATTATTTAAAATAAAAATTATCATAAAAAATTAAATTTTTCACTGACAAATTGTTTTCAATTGGTTGTAAAAAGAGTTGGTAGAATTCATGTTTTGGTTTAGAGTTGTCTGTAACTTTATCATGTAAATAATTCTCAGAAATGTTGCTACATATAATAAAATATTTCAGAAATATTTAAATACACATATATATAATGTAACAAACTAAATTTCTTCTAAAAACTTCTGGAAAAAAATTAATATTTCTGTAGTATAAAATATTGTTCATTTCCTATGCTTCTGCTAATGTTAAATTGTGGGGTCATTGAGCAACCTCTTAGAATTTGAGCAAGAAGCTAACAATTTACCAGTATTATACTATTGATGAGTCTAAAAAAATTAGGGGGTTTCCTGGACTCTAGCTCAAAAAAAGTTTTTTTGAACCACCCTAATGGATAGAGCAAGGAATGTTTTGGTATTTCTAAAAATAAAGTAAAAGATCATAAGCATTCTTTAAAATAAATATATCTGTATGCTTTGATTTTGTTATGGAAAAAAAAAAAAATATTTATGAACTTTTAATGTCTAAGCAAAGAGAAATCTAAGGTATATAGCTATGACAGACATTAAGACCTTTTGTCAAGCATAAATCAAAAAATATTTGATTGATTATATTCTAATTTTCATAGGAGGTACCTATGAGTGACAACTTTTGTGATAAATTGTCAAGAATAAACTTGAAATCATTTAGAAATAATATTTAATAATAGAGAAAGAGGATCAAGTAAAATATATAAATATGTCACGAAAGTTTAGTGTGGACATCATATTTACTGGCAGAAGATTTTCGTAGAGAGCCGAATTAAAGCACAGCAGCAAAAAAATTATGCACACACATTTTTTTCTATTTGAAAGGGAAAACTTGTAATAACTTAATAGTAGAGACTGAGTGCAGATCTTGCCAATAGCAGCTTTTATATTTGATGGTTGGCACTAATTTTACCTTTTGAGTTGCAATTGAAATTCTCATTATTATGGCAATGCGAGAATAAAATGTGTCATTCAGAATCGTCAAGGGTAGCTAGGCAAAACACTGTCATCTAAAGCCAAAAGTCCCAAGTTCGATTTCTGGTTTTGATACTTTTCACTCTGATTTTATGATATGAAAAAAAATCTTTACATTCAATGTTGAGATCTACAATTTCAAATGAATCAATGTTACAGATTTTTCATAAGATATTTAATACAAAAGAGATTCAAGCTATCACACAATCATAATAGTTTACATTTGTTATATATAAACAAGAAATAAATGACAAAAATGAAAAGAAGGGACAGGAGGGTAATGGCCTCTCATTGGATTTTGAAATTGTATCTCAATTTCCCTTATCTTTGATAATTTTGAAAGATACATTGAAATTTACCAGATATTACAAAATATATATGATTCGAAATAAAAGTTTTTTTTTTTTTTTTTTAATACAACACTGTCTTGGCAATGTGTCACAATCAAACAAAATCACAAATGTATCCCGTCCCCAACCACAGAAAAAAAAAAAATATATAGCTCACTGTCATTCAGATTACTAACCAGTTTTAAAATGGTTTCAGCGACAGCTTCTGTGTGTCTTGCAGATCTGGCTGTAACAAGGACGAAGAAATCACAGGAGCAGTCTTTATCATCAGTCAACATTGAAATAGTTGTTATATCTGCTAAGTTTTCATTACGAAGGACTTGAATTATGTCATCTATATCAAAAACCCCAGTAATTCCTCCTAAAATATTTAAAATGACACAATTCATTTATGTAATCTTAATGATTGTGTACATGTCATGAAAAAATCTGACCAAATACATTAAATACAGAGATGGTTCACATATTTTTTAGACAAGTTTGTTTAGGTGTAAAAAAAAAAAATCCATCTGCATAGAGCAGTGGTTCCCAACCTTTTTTTGGCCGCGCCCCACCTAAACATATTTTAAATCATGATGTCCCCCCTCCCTTCTATATCATATAAATCTTATTACATAAAAAAAAGCAACTTCTGTTTTCACAGAACAATCCAAAATAGCATCAACTCAGATAAGTGATTTCGCATTCTTTAATTTATCAAAATCATATTTTTTTATTACAAATATGTTTTTAATATAACTATGAATGCAATGAAGCCATGGATCTTCGCATGTACATCTACAAAAGTTTTAATAATTTTTGGCAACTTACCACAAATGTAAAAGTGATAAATAATCTACCTTTTTATCTTCGTAAAATTTCTTGACATCTCTCTCAAATTTTGTATTTAGTTTGATAGAATTGATATATTTTATAAAGGATTTTAGTACTTCATTAAGAACAAGTTATATTTGTTTATCACCGACACAGTACGGATAATATAATTTGCAAGTAACATCTCTGGAATTATGCTTTTATCCATTTAAAGTAATTATTTTTTTTCCCTCGTAACATACTTCTTTGATAGCAGGCTTTCTTTTTCCTGTTATTATTATTTGGCCACATGTTTTTTTCAATTTTAATTTTTAAATGAATATGTCACGAAGTATGTTTAGATATTGTGTATGTGGCCTGCAGAAGAGCCATAAGAAGTTTACTTTCTACCCGTTTCCATCCATGATGTGCACGAGGATTTATTAATTTCATAAAAGTAGTATCTCATTTAGGTAATTCAAAACATTTTTCAGATTAAACATGTCCAAATAGTCAATTTTAAATATACCCTACAAAATTTCACATGTAAAAGTTCCTTCATGAGGCATATTGCACTATGAATAGATGTACAAGTTTGTTTATATATGTATATAGTCAAAAAAGAGGCGTGATTTACTAAAATAATGTTAAAACCAGAAAAATTTAAATGATTTTTTAGTATATGAAGGTGTCGAAGTATGTAAAAACAATTCATATAATTATTCTGGTGCAAGTGTATTTTGAACTTCTAAATGGGAATGTTTCATAAGTTAATATTTATTCAGCTATTTTTAATTTTTTTCATTTGTTATTTCTGCTTTTAGACTACGACACTAATTGTCATTGGAAAAAAGTAACAGAAAATTCGTTAATAACAAATCTCAAACTGCCCCCCTGAAAAGTCATATTGCCCCCATGTGGGGCGTAAGCCCCACGTTGGGAACCACTGGCATAGAGAAATTATTTTTCACAGCTCTACAAACTATAAATTCAAAGTATAGTGTTTTGCAAAGTATAAATTCTCATCTCGTAACTGAAATTTTTGTTTACATGCAAAATGGCACTTTTAAAGAACCGATGGATGGAAGGCTATATTTCTGCACTTTCAAAGAGAATTATTCATATTTGGTTATTAAAAAACTGTGAAAGGCATGGATTTTGTATATCTAAAGCCACAATAGATAGCATTGTCAATAAGACAGGGGAAAATATGAATGCCTGGCTTCAAGTGGAAAAATTATTCCAAATATGTACCCAAGAACAAAAAGGAATTTGAATATTGCACAGGTAAGGATCTTCTATGGTAAAAGAAAGTCCTCCAAGTAAAAAAAATGCTGCTAAGTCGTTAAAATTCTCAGTGTCAACTGTTAAAAAATCATTAACACCGATTTGAATTTTTAAAAAGCCAAAAAACACAACGATCATTTTTCTCCACGACATATTGCCAAGCGTATAAAATGATGCAGAATGAAAAACATTTATACGGAGAAAAATAGACTTACAATAGATGAAGCTTGTCCATTTAAATAGTTGCAATAAAAAGATTTATTTTTATCACCAAATAGAAAAAAAAAATTCTTAAAACATGGTTCAATGTATCTAAAGAAAGTTTCAGCAAAGGACTTATGATTGTTGCTGGCAATGCATATATGTAACAGCAAATTAAAAATAAAGAGTGTGGAGAAAAATGTTAAGATCAAATCCACAATCCACATACTATCAGAAACATATTTTACTCCTAATCTTCAAACATGAAATACCAGCTCTTTACTCCAAGTGCCATTAATCTGTTGAACTGCATCCAGATAAAGTAAGCAGCCACACATCACAATCCACTGTTAATTTCTTGGAAACAAATGGAACGAGAAAGAGTTATCATCAGGTCTACACCCTTCACAGATATACCTGCTAGGTCTCTTGGTATATCACACATGGATTTTTCCACTTTTGGACTTTTAAAAAGCACATTATCCAAATATCGACCTACAACCTTTCATGACCTTTGGTTCAAAAGGAATGGGCCAAAATACTTCCAAAACTGCAAAAGGCATATTGTCATTGGAAGGGTAATTTATAATTAAAGGTTACCAAACTGAGCATTTAGAGCACAAATATTTTATGCAAAATAGTTCTGTAAGTATACCATGAAAATTGTCTAAAATATGTGTTAACATCCTCTGTATATCAGAAATTTACATTTAAAATGTTATTTGGCGTCGAATTTTTAAGCAAATAAATATAAAATTACCAAGAAATAAGACTTAAAATGGTGCAATAAATGTTACTTTTTTCATATTATCATAATTCAATTTATTTAAATACAATCAACTGAATTTATAATATTGTCTATTTTAAAAATGCTGATCATTTTGATATATGCTATATAAAATAGTTATGATTAACGTATTGGAAATTGGAAGCAAAGAGCAAAAACATAAAAATGTGAAAGCAATAGATCTTATATTTTTCAAATAGTTGTGTCAAATACAATACAATAATGTTCACTCTAAAAAGAAAAAGGGCAGGATGATAGTCACTTAAAAAAAAAAAAAAAACTACTGAAACAGGGAGGGGGGGGGGGGAGGCACTATGTAGGGTCACCCGGTGTAATTCCTGGTCAGCAAGTTTCTGGGGATAATTCCTGGTCACAGTCCTTTTTATGTTTTAAAAATGCTTCACCAAAATGAAAAAAATCAGAGGTACTCTGAACTATCCTCATTGGAATTTATTACTTAATTATGAGTTTATATTTTATTTATTTTGAAAAAAAAATCTTTTTGAAATGGCTTGTTAAATTTCTGTAAAATAACATTGGCCTTAGTTATGATACATTTTTACAAAGATCTTTGTCACAATCCAAATTTTAAATATTTTTCTTGTCTTCCTTTTTGGTTCAATTACCAACTACTTTAGCTATTAAAAAATAGCCTAGAAATTTTTTATACTATTTTAAATAATTTACAGAAGTTGGTCAAATATTGGCCCATGTATCTGGGGTAAACCTTGGTCACTGGGGTAATTCCTGGTCAATGTTTTTATCATCATTTAATTGTCATATTTAGTGATTTTAATTGTCTCAAACCCTTTGAGAATTAACTGCAACCACACAGTTCACCACACTTTAGTTAATTGTAGTTCTTAATAAAGTAGAGTCACCCATGGTAATTTCTGGTCACTGAGTTTCTGAGGTAATGGTTGATCATTTTTGCTTTTGTTATAAAAATAACAATTTATGAAACTGTAAAAAATCTCAAAGATACTTTGAATCCTTTGCTTTGAGATATATGCCTTAATTATTCATTTAGTTGAAATTAAATGTTTAAAAAAAATTATATTCAAAACTGCTAATAAAATTTCTGCAAAACAACGATCTTGATTTTTACACATTTTACAATCGATCATTGTCATTCTTGAAGTTTTAATTATCTTATTTCAACTAATGACTAAAGATGAAAATAAGGAATTTTGCTTAGTGGCCACTGGCCGGTAGGTTGATTTTTTTTAGTAGCCAGTAAGTACATTTATGTCACTGAATATTTAATTTAAAAATATATGTGTTTAGAGTAAATAAGTAATTTATGTACTAAATAAAAATATTTTAATTTGTATTGTTTTAAGAAACAGGAATGATTGTGAGTAAAAAAAAAAATTCTGAAGTTCACAGCAAATTTTCTGAAAGGTTTACAACAGAGGTGGGGGAGGAAAATCCACTCCCGGCATGAACTATGTTTTTTTTTTCATGTCACTTTGACGAAATTTGTGGGGTTTTTCGTGATCTTTTGGCGAAATTTGCTGCTTTTCACGATCTTATGACGAAATTTGCCGCTTTTTCGCGATCTTCTGGCGAAATTTGCCGTTTCTTCGCGATCTTATGACGAAATACCTCGTTTTTTCGCAATCTTATGACGAAATATCTCTTTTTTCGCGATCTTATGACGAAATTTGCCGTTTTTACGCGATCCTCTGACGAAATTCGCATTTTTTTGGCGATCTTTTGACAAAATTGCCAATTTTTCGTCAAAAAATTGACTAAATTGATTTTTTTCGGCACCATTTGTCGAAATTCGCGATATAATTTAAGTCCAAATTTATGACAGATTTTTTAAAATTTTCGGAAAATCCGGAACAGAATCACCCCTGAATAAATTTGAGATATTAATTTCTAATTGATTTTAAATTAAGTTAACAGCAAAGTTATATGCAACATGCTTATATAAGCCCATAAGTCCCACTATGCTTAGGTACTTAAAAAAAAAAAAAAAAATCTTAAATTTACAACAAATTTTCGGAAATGTAAAGGGGGGTGGGGGTCCCTCCTGGTACTAATTATGTGTTTTTTTTTCACGATACTTTAACGAAATTCGCATTTTTCAGTGATCTATTGGCGATGTTTGCGTTTCTTCCACGATCGTTTGATGAAATGTGCGTATTTTACGCGATTTTTTGACGAAATTCTCATTTTTACGCGATTGTTTGACAAAATTCACGTTTTTTGCGATCTATTGACGAAATTCGCGTTTTTATGCGATCCATTCACGACATTTGCGTTTCTTCCGCGATTCATTTACGATACTCGCGTTTTTCCCGCGATTGTTTGACGAAATTTGGGTTTCTTAGCGATCCTTTATGAAATTCGGGTTTTTCCGCGATCCTTTATGAAATTCGGGTTTTTCCGCGATCCTTTGACGAAATGTGCGGGTTTTTTCGCAATCTTTTGACAAAGTCTCGGTTTTTTCTTCGTGATTCTTTGAAATCCCTTTTGAAATATCCTGCATTTGGCCGGTACTTTCCATATTTTTAGTCGCCAGTTTTTCACATTTAGTTGCCGAGTGGCGACTGCTTATTTTCATCATTACTAATGACATATCACAGTCTCTTTAAAAAAGATTATAAAATTTTCCCCTACTATATTAAACACTTTTAAAAGAAGAAAACAGTAAGTGCTCAGAAAATAAGACACTCTCTATGACTGTAACAAATTAAGTAGAAATACTATCTCACTGCAAAATGTCAAAATGATGCATAAAAATGTACATAATGCAATAGAGGAACCTAATTATTATGCTGTGTATTATATTAAAGGTCTGTATTGAAAATTTCTTGAAAAGGAAGCTGAAAACTTCAGTTGGCTTAAGCAAAATTAAATTGATAACAAACATTCAGTTATATTTTTTATAGACCAACAAATTTGCAAGTTATTAATAAATCCATTTACAGTGGATACTAATGAAGTAATAAATACTGCTTATAAATGTTGTAGAAATGCATAAAAATTCTTTTGCTAATTAATGTTTTGTAAAATGTACAAGAGTCTTTTGCACATCAAATAACTTTGTATTTATGCCCAAAACAAAGTCTATGCTTTATTATTCCACATTTATGAGATGAACAAACTTTTAGAAGATTGATTCTACTTATTTTATTACTCTGTCATAAAAAAATTAACTGTACTACTAATTTATTTACATGAAAAAGGATGCTGACCGATAATTACCCCAGAAGTGACCAAGAATCACTCCATTTCTGGGATAATTCTTGGTCATTTAAAAAATAAAATTATTTTAATTATAAGTGCATATATATTAAAGTATAAGCATTTCATAATATATAGCCATCAGAGGGGGCTTATTCCACAAAAAAAAATGGAACAATACCTTTAATAGTTTTTATAATAATTAGATGTTGATGCTTTTTGACCAGGAATTACCCCAGGTGACCCTAGTTAATGTTAAATATAGAAAAGGGCAACATTGCAAGAGAAAATGTTGGTTTTTCTGTTTAGTAATAACCAGTGATGTAGTCGTAAAAAAAGCAGAGGGCATACGCTCTAAGCAGAGGGTATATGCTCAAGGCAAAGGGTATACCCTACAGTGTATATACTATAGCTTTTTTGAGAAACAGAGGGTATACGGTGTTCCTTAAAAAAATCCAGAAGGTATACGGTGTATACCCTCCACTACATCCCTGGTAATAACAGTTTCTCCCAAGTTCCTCTAATTTTGCCAAATTATACAAATCACCAAACTATTCGTCAAATTATAGAAATGGAAGGTTGTTGCCATTCTAAAATTTTAAGATAGGAAATTTATGGAAATTACATTTTAAAAAACACTAAAGAATAAGGTTACTTTAATGAAGATGTTTACTTATGGCACAGCAACATACCAAATATAAAATTTGATTTCTTTAGATGATTTCGGACAAAAGAATGCGAAGGCCAGAAGAATAGTTTACATATTTAAATGCAGAATTATTAAATTAAACCATAAACAAACGGATATTTTTAAGACATTGTATTTGTAAATAAAATGTGAGTATTTTAAATGTGATAATAGAATTTATTAAGGGACACAACAAATATCAATGATAACAGAAAATTGTAAGGAACCTAATGCTCCTTATTTGGTCAAAAAACATAGACTGATTATAACTATAAAATGTACGTAAACATTAGATATAGGTTTGAAGCAAAAAAAAAAAAAAAATCAAAATTTGCTGTAGTTTTAATAACGAAAAAACAAATTAGTAAAACATTAATAAAAATAAAAAGTCGAATTAAAAAGACTTGAAGACGTAACAAACATGTTTAATGTCAAGTGAATGCGACATTTACAATCATCTATTATTGGCATTTAATCTAACAGTTTGGTGACAGTTTTTTGGTTTACAGGATAATCAAGTAGTACCAAAAATTTTTAATAAACAAAAAATGCAGAGTGAAAAATTTTTAAAAATCGGAAAATTCAGAGCAAAAAATTAGTAATTGAAAAATCCGGAGCGGAAAATTTGTAAAAATCGAAAAATCTGGAGCAAAAAATTTGTAAAAATCGAAAAATCTGGAGCGAAAAATTTGTAAAAATCAAAAAATCTGGAGCGAAAAATTTGTAAAATCGAAAAATTTGTGAAAATCGGAAAATACTGAAAAATCTGGAGCTAAAAATGTTTATACGAGGGATTTTCGAAAAGTAAAGATACAATGCCGCATACACACTAAAAAAAATCTTATTTGATAAAATATTTATTATGAGTTATTTACAGCTATATACCTTATTTTTCAACGTAATTGCCGCCACTGACCAAGCATTTGCTTAGTCTGGGTACAAGCTTCTGTATCCCATTGGCATACAAATTTGCCGCCTGTTGTTGAAGTTGAAACCACATTTCAACTTCAATTTTGATCTCATCATCGTCATAGAAGTTTTGCCCTGCAAGGTTTCTCTTCAGGTAAAGGAATAAGTGGAAGTCAATGGGTGCAAGGCTGTATGGCAGATGGCTTAAAACTTCAACTTGAATTTTTTGAGTGCATAGCGCGCGAGGAAGTCGAATGCGTAGCCCGTCCTCTTCTTTTTGTGTTCTTTTGTTAACATTTTCGGAACCCAGCATGTGCACAATTTATGGTACTCTAAAGTCACAGTCACAGCTTCTTAAAGTGTTGTAATAAACACTTCTGGTATGACTTTATGCAACTTTTTCATTGTGAGACGCGTATTTGCTCGAATCGCTTCCTCCGTTCTTTGAAGAAGGGCATCAGGGATCACAGATGGTCTACCTGTTCTGGGTTCTTCATGAACATTGGTCCTACCACTAGAGAAAGCACAACACCATTTCGTTACATTTTTTTGATTCATAATGCTCCCATAGACAGAAACAATTCCTTTGTGAATTTCCGCTGGACACTTCCCTTTTGCATGAAGAAAACGTATGGCGGATCAAACTTTACATTTGGCGGGATTTTTAATTGATGCAGCCATTTTAAGCATTTGCTATATGAAAAAAGATCACGATAGAATTAACGAATGACTGCGAGGGGAAAGTCAAAGGTTCAAGGATACAATCTGTGTTGCCAGCTCGTTCATTAAAACTTTTTTTCCCCCTATCGTCTGCATTGTATCTTTACTTTTCGAAAAGCCTTCGTAAATTGAAAAACCTGGAGCTAAAAATTTGTAGTATAAATTGAAAAATTCGGAGCTAACAATTTATATAAATCAGAAAATCCAGAGAAGAATTCAGCTAAATGTTTGCAAATTGCTTAAAGTTTATTTTATGAAATAGTGGCATGTTTACTTTATGAAAGAAATTCTCATTAGAACTGTGAAAGTAGCGAGTTGTCTTCCAAAAAGCCTGCATTGTGATTGGAGAGAATTTCGACATTTCGAGGTTGCCGAATTCTCAGTTGGCGCAAGTCAAAAACATCGGCAAAATTGGGCATCTTGCTTGCTCTACGATTCACAATTTTTTTCACTATTTGTTTAATTTAATATAAAGCTCTATGTCTATTTTTATATACAAACATACATAATCTGTATATAAAAAACAATGATATACATATTATAAATAAAACCTTTGTATATAAATAAATATCTAAAGCATAAAAATTCATCAGACATGCTTTCATATCCGTTTATATCGCTTGGCAGAAAATTTCAGTTTTTAAAATCCAGTTGCATCAAATAAAAAATAAAAAAAAAAGCCAAAGACCCTTTAACAAATGAGTACATCATATTTTGTGCGATTTTTAAATTTATAAATTAATTGATTTGGTGGATTTAAATATTTTATTTCCTTAAACATTTAACAAATATGCAGTATTTCTTGATAGATCACTGTTCCCAGCTCTCATATACTCTTTCTACATCTGAAAATATCACCACATTGCTAATGTTTTATGACCCATTTATGGAATTTAAAAAATTAATATAACGGTTTTGAAATGGTTTACAAACTTTTAGGTTTGTTTTAACATTATTATATGTGAAAGAGAAATTATTCATTTATGAAATATGCATTTTCATTTGTAAAACATGAATTTTAAATTGCTACAGAGTGATATACAACTTAATTATACTAATAGTCAAAATTTTTAATTAAAAAAATGATTTCCTATGAGAAAAAAAAAGTGCTTAGATGCTGTATATTCCCGCGGCCGCTATTTTGGATTTCTTGTTGGCGATCTTTATCGACATGGCAACCACGTTGAGTGTTGGTTCTGAAAGCCCCTTTTTTTGGAAGATTGTCTTTTGAGTCGGATTTATTTGATTGACTATGGCTTCCGTAGTTTGATTACCTGCTGTGGGAGATGTTATTAAGAAATATCAGGCAATTTGATGTATATTTAATATTTTTTGATAATTTATTTCTTAAATAGTGTTATTTATGTCTATTTTTCTGCAATATTGCTGTTTTTACTTTCTTCTATCTTTACAAGAAGAAAGTATTGGATTCGTGAAAATTTTCGACTTTCGGTTTTCGATGGATTTACACGTTTTAGGGGTCAGAGAACCCGAAAAACATGTTTTTACAAAATGTCTGTCTGTGAGTCTGTGAATCTGTTAGTCTGTCTGTGACACAAATTTTGTGGGTGCTCTATCTCAAGAACTAATGCGCGGAATTAATAAAAATTTATATTCAGTTAGCCCCTGATATAAATTGGTGCTGATTAGTTTTTGGTGTAAATCGCTCAACAGGTGGTGCTGCTATGCAGCCTTTTTCACGATTTCCGCAATAGCTCAATCTCCAGAACTAATGCACGGATTTTCATCAAACTTCAGATTCAGTTAGTCCTTGACATGAATTGAAGTTTTGTACATTTTGGTATAAATCGCTTAACAGGTGGCACTACTATACTGCATTTTTTACAATTTCTGCAATAGCTCTATCTCAACAACTAATGCTTGGATTTTCAACAAACTTCAGATTCAAGTATACTTTGATATGAATTAGTGCTGTTTGTGTTTTGGTGCAAATCGCTCAACAGGTGGCGCTGCTATGCTGCACTTTTCAGAATTTCCATTATAGCGGTATCTGAAGAACTAATGCAACAATTTTCACCAAACTTCAGAATCAGTTAATCCTTGATATGAATTGACATTTTGGTGTAAATTGCTCAACAGGTGGTGCTGTTATACAGCATTTTTCACGATATCTGCAATCGCTGTATCTCAAGAACTAATGGACACATTTTCATCAAACTTCAGATCAGTTATTCTTTGATATGAAATGATGCTGACTACGTGTTGGTGAATATCCCCCAATAGGTGGCGCTGCTATGCTGCATTTTGCACTATTTCCTCAATAGCTCTATCTCAAGAACTAATGCACGAATTTTCATCAAACTTCAGATTCAAGTACACCTTGATAAATGTTGATACTGATTATGTGGTTATGTAAATCGTTCAACAGGTGGCACTGTTATGCTGCATTTGTCATGATTTGCGCAATAGCTCTATCTCAAGAACTAATGCACGGATTTTTCCCAAACTTCATATTCAGTTAGACATTGACATATGTTGATAATTAAGTTCTGGTGTAAATCACCCAATAGGTGGTGCTGCTATGCTGTATTTTGATGGATTTACACGATTTCAGGGACAGTAATATCTCAAGAACTAATGCACGGAATTTCATCTTTTTAGAATCCTCATGATGAGCATAGATGCACTGTGATAATGAATTTTGAAGTATTGACAAGTATAGAAGAAAGTTTTGTGATGGCCACAACATACTAGTTTTGTTAATGAAAACATCGTTTTATTGGCGTCATTAATGATGTATTCTGATATTCGAGATTGAAAAATATAGCTGAGTGGTGTTTTGACAACTCCACATGTTTTATAATTTGTAGTCAGGAAAGTTTTAAAAAACGGAGATATGTTGCATTGGTTTTTGATTGTAAAATTCAAGGGCGTAGGAACCGTAGGAGCTGGGGCTCCCCCGGGAGAAATTCTCGCACCACATCTGTTTACGATACATTGCTAAATTAAAAAATAAAGTATACTTTTTCTAGGAAATTCACACAATAAACAACAAAGAGAGGGGGTGGTGAACATACTTGTTTGTGCTTTCAGCCTTTTTCTCATTGTTTACAACCCTCTCGATTTCCAGAAAAAAGGGGTCTTATATAGGTCTACTATAAATTACCTGCACCGATAACATATTTATAAAGAGGAGGCCTTTAAAATTGATTTGGAAGAGATTTGTAAAGAATTTTTAAGCAAAACAACAGAAAGCACTTTAATTTTTGGTAAATGGAAGTGGGAGAAGCCTTAAATTTGAATATTGTATTCGGGATTGCACATAAATTAAGTTTCTATGTATCAAGTATATCTATTAAAAATTATTTTAACTGGATTAAAAAGTTGGTGATCTTTTGATATGCTTCTGTTTGTGAAACGTGCAACACTATGAAGGAACCCTCCAAAATGATCCACGCCACTAACTTTCCGCAATATGCCCGGCTCTCCCTGTTTGTACAAAGTTCCTACGCCACTGGTAAAATTAAAATTATGGTAATATGAAGTTTGATATTGTTAGTATATGTTCGATATTTCAAGTTAAAGTTCTTGAGTGATTTAGTTTGAAATTGTGAATTATTTGTTCTTTTTTTTTTTTTTGCTGTAAAGTTAAATGACAGTTTTACGATGAATTGAAATTTGAGAAATTATGGCAAGGGACCATTTTTTACAGTTGGGTTTAAAGGAATGAGATGTCTGTTAAGGTATGTTGATAATTTTATGTATATTTTGTTATAATGTTTTATATTAGCTGTTTATTGTATATTTCTCATGCATTTCATGCATTTTTTAGATTGGTGCACAGCAACATACATGCATTTACTAACTGCTGCTTTAACGAGTTTTGTGCATTTTTGTGATTGCTGCAGAAGTAGTTTGCTGAATCCAGTAATGTTTTTTTTTTGTTAATGAATGAATAGCGTTTTTATGTTTATTTACTAATTGCCGCTTTAACGAGTTTAATGCATTTTCTAGATTGCTGCAAAAGTAGTTTGCTGAATCCAGGGTTGGTAAAAAAACGGATTTTTTTCAAAAAAACCAAAAAACCCGTTTTTTTTTTTATTTAAACCGGGTATTTTTAAATATATTTTCCTATTACATATACATGCATATTTATTGATAAAAATAAACATTGTTGGATATATAAGTAATATAACTTCATTTAAAAATAATTTTAATTAAATAATTACAGTAATTATGTAGAAAATTGAAATAATTTAAACATTTTTAGTAAAAGGTATGTCTTATGTTCCATGAATAAAATGCTCTACATAGTAGTGAAACATTGATACCTTGAAAATCTTAATAAACAATCTTTTGATTACTATAGTAACTATAAATAAATGTATGGTGTAGTTTCATAAATACAATATACTTTCCCATGGCTATTCAAAATAATTTCTTTGAAATATTTGCAATCAGATATCTGATTTTTCTGTTTCTACATGTACATCAACAATTATCTTTTATTGAAAGCAGGGTTGGCAAGTTTTTGACGCATGACGGTTTTTACCGTCATGTCAAAAGCCTCTTTGTCAAAAAGGTCGAAAACTGTCAAAAACCTATTTTTTAGTAGTAGTTTGTTTTTACATTATCTTTTTTCATTCTGTCTTTAGTATTAAGTTGTTTTACATGAAATATTCAATATTGAAAAGACTCTGAAGTATATTTATCTATCCGAGAAAAGCAAAAAAGAATTGCATTAGAATAATACATATACATCTCTGTTAGCAGATCTCTATAATAATCCTAAGTTATTTGGCATATTCTGTAAAAATTAGATTTTTTAAAGAAATTCTATAACCCATAAGTCTAAGATTTAAAAATGTGTATAATTTCGGCAGAATTTATTACACTCTTTAAAACTAAATAGTTTTCTCAGAAATTACCTCAGAAGTAAGATTTCTTAAAGTGTTAAATCAAAATTGTTCATTGATTTTTATTTCATATAGCAAAACTTGATTTATATAAATAAATATATAAATAAATGACATAAAATATATTTTAATAGTTGAGAATTACATACATCTTTTGGGAGAAAGGAATAAGACTTGTTCTTCAAAGTTATATCTTGTAGAGATTAAAATTGCAAATCCATAAACTTTAAACCATGTGAAAACTCAATTTTTAACTATATATTTTTGTTAAGTAATTTATTTCTATTTGTTATTTTGTTGTAATTTAATTATTTCCTTAAAATAAATAATTAAATATTACTTTAAAGCAGAAATGTATATCCATTAATTAAAAAGTTAAACTGCATTAAACAATAAATAAAACATTTAAGAATCTCTCTAAATTTAATAGTAATTTAAGAATAATTTTAACGGTAAAAGATTTTTACTCATACAGTCATATGTATGTAATAAAAATATGCAATGCGTTATTTCTTTCAATTCACTTTAAATAATGCCTAAATAATTTTAAGTAAAATGTATACGGGAACAGGACATTATATTCTGATTTTTCTTAAATATAGTTTAGTTATGTGTTAAATTTTAAGTCTAAGAGCTTTCACCTGAAATCAGGTCCTACATGTTTGTATAAAAAAATTATTAATTTAAAATTTTAAGATTCTGCTTATTGAAGTGAAAATGAAAATCACAATAATTGCATTTATGAAATACATAAGATATGCATTTGCAAATATTATATCTAAGAATATTCAAATTTATTCAATGGCCACAGTCCATGCTTGACATCTATTGTCATACCATATAACAGCATTTTTGCATCTCTAAAATAATTTTAATGTATTTTATTAAAAATGTATGTAGAATGTTACTTAATAATTATAATAACCTTTTATTATCATATAATATTAATGCTCATTGCAGTTAGTAGAATCTATATTAGTGGAGATTATGACAAATATTGTTCTTTCCTTTTACTCTTGTATTTTTAAATTTTTCCCATTTAGGAAATGCTCTTCTTTTAAATAAATTTAATAAAGTAATTGTGAATAATAATAACAAGAACAACAAGGAAAAATTAATCTAGAAATGTATTGTATGCTATACTTACACTATAAATTGGAGGAAAATCGCAAATGATAGGTTTTTGACGGAATAAACCGGTAAAAACACGGTTTTTACCACTGTCATGTCAAAAACCCAACCCTGATTGAAAGTAAAGCTTTTTATAAAGAATTCCTGGAATGATTTGAATTTAGCAGTAGAGTCTTATACACGTTTCAAGAAGTACTATTGTATATTGTCATTTGACACTTCTCAGAAACTGCCAGATAAAAAAGGCAACAGTAAAATAAACAGAAATACCAATTTACCAGCTTTTTAGACTACAGAAAACATTGATCTTAAAATCGAAAGTAGGAGATTTATAAAAGTTGCCATCCACTAAAACATTTAAATAGTCAGACTTAATACAAAGGCTTTTTTTCTAAGCTATGTTATAATACCTATTACTTTTAAATTTCTAAACTAAAAATTAATAATATACCTTTTTGAGCATTTTTATGAGACTTTTTTCGATTATGTCTCAAGTGAACTTTATCTTAATTTTCTCCCATTTTTTTTGTCAGATCTAAATAATGGATTCGATTATGCAATAGACGATTTAAATATACCTTATTGCATATTTTAGTTAAAAGTAAGCAGGTGCTTCGCTAGCACCCAATTTTTCAATGTCCTCTAATTTCACTTCATATTTTGAGTTTCTTTTTTATTCTTAAGGCTGTTCTCAAATCCGAAAGGACAACTTTATTGTCAAAGTGGGTGTTTTGAACTGAATTTCTGCATGAAAGAAGAATAATCACTCAAGGATGGTTAAAAACATCTTTGACATGTGATCAAAATTGCCTATAACTCAATAGGTAATTTACTTATCAAAAATGGAAAACACAGTTCGATTCCAAATTGCTTCCATAGTCAGGCCTTCCAATTTTATATCTTTCCGTTAAAAGATTAATTTCTAAATGTGTCAAAGGGTTTTGCGCTTGTTGAGTCGAGCAGTTGACCACAGTCTTAAAAGATAATCTCCCCAGTCCCCAATCAATATTTTTTTTTTTTTTTTTACAGCTTGACAAATCTTAAAGGTCATTTTATGTTATTAACTGTAAATAATCTGCGTTTTCTCAAAGGAAAATATTTTATTCAAAATATAGGATATTTTTAGTCTATTTTATCTTTGATAAATTCACATGTTTTAAATTTCCTCTTTAGAGCTTCAGATATGTTCATCAACACATGCACATACAAATTAACCTAGACTCACTATGCCTCACGGTAACTGCTGGTATAAGACTTAAAAGCAGTGTTGTAGTCATAAAAAATGCAGAGAATATACACTAAAGGCAGAGGGCATACGCTAGAGTCCTAAACGTTCATGGTTAGGGTATACGCTATAGCTTTGAGAAACAGAGGGTATACGGAGCTTCTTAAAAAAATTCAGAAGGTATACTTCGTATACCCTCCACTACATCCCTGGTTAAAAATAGAAATTATTATTGTATCCAATAATTTGAAATACTTAAAATACAAAAATAAGAAAATATATTCGATTTTTACTAAAAAACCAGTTGGTTAACCAATTGATTTAAACAATGCCAACCCTGCTGATAACAGAATAAAATCATAATGCAAAACCCCAATTCTAATGTAGGAATGGAAGAAAAACAAAGGCTTACTAAACCCAATAGCAATGATACAATAAAGAAAACTCACAGCCAATCATTCATTAGCATACAGAACGAAGTGTAACCAATGGAGAGAATTACTTATGATTATTTCATCATTGAGGAATAATGTAATCCTTGGTAAATCTTAACTAATCAAGCAATCTAAGTAGTAAAAGTGTATTTTTAGCTGAAATCAGCCATTTTGGCTATTTATAAAAATAAAAGGATTGAAAAAGAAGAAAGAAAACTACTTTTTTTCCCCCCAGCTAATTTTAGAAAAATTAATTAGTCTGCCATGTAGATTTAAAGTTTATAAGAAAAGTTTGATTGACTAAAAATGTTTCACTTTACAAGATTATTAATTCATTTTTCTAAAGTTTTGCTTGTAGCTTCTGCATAACTTGGATTTTGCATTTTTCAATAATGTGTAAAATAAATGAAAACATTAGGGAAAAAGAGAAAAAAACCAGATGAAAAAAAAAAACCAGCATGTTTTTTTAAAAAAAACCATTTGGTTTAAACCAAGCAACCCTGGCTGAATCCAATGATTTTTTTTCGAGTTTATGAACACGTAGCGTTCATATGTTTATTTACTAATTGCCGCTTTAACGAGTTTTGTTTATTATTTACATTTTATTTTCGTTAAGCCTAACATGTGCATAAATCTGTGCTTGGCGACATCTACTTGGCGGAAAAGTGGTTTTCACGCCAAGAAAAAATCCAAGATGGTGGCCGTGGAAATATATGACATCTGTTCTCTTATATTGCCAATTTATACTAAAAAATTTGAAATATACAGCAAAAGTCAAGAGTTTTTTGTATTTTTCCCAAACACCTTGAAAATATCTCCGTGATGGAAGAGTTTAAAGTACAAATATAAAACTAAATGTACTTGATCTGAAAAAAAAAGAAAAGAGTGAAAATTTATTACTGAAAAAGGCAAGAAAGAAAACATATTTATGGAAAAAACATCATTAAGCAATTTCTTGAGTTAACAGAATGCAGGGGCATCATTAATTAGAGAACTGGCTTTAACAGCTTCCAATTTGTGAATGAATTCTATAGAGAATTCCGTAACTTATGTGGTCTAAAAAAATAGAAAATATTTCTTTGACACAGCTTACTTTTCAGATTAGTAAAAGGCTTTGCTTTTAATTCTTGGTCAATATGGTATATTTGTTCATTTGCTTCATCAGCATCTTCAAAACTAGGTATAACAGTTGAATCAGCATCAGAAAATTCTTTGTACTTATGATCGAGACCTCCACCTACAGTTGTGGTAGGATCATGCTTTGAATTATTCATTTCTTTAGAAGTTTTACTTTCTTCGTACTCACAATCTATATTTTTGCGTATGTCTTCTAATAATTCACTTGTTTCTTTATCAACACCAAAATCATTTTCAAAGTCTCTTAAAATACTCTGAAACTCTTCATCTTCTAATATTTTCTGAATTTTTTCGCTTTCATTTTTTTCTTTGTGTCTATCAGTATCTTTCTTCTGCACAGACGTATAATTTGAAATATACTTTAAGCAGTTAGATGCATTTGAATATAATGATACAGCATATTTCGGATGAGCAATATAATGCTTAACCTTTGACCCTGAACTATAATATCGGGGATAGAATACCCTCGTAATAAATTTTACATTCTTAAATAAGTGCACTTTATTCATTTATGACAAGTTTCTTAAAACAGATATTCACTTGTTAAGAAGATGATACTTTTGAAAGATTTGTCTTTCACATAAATAAACTTCAAACTCTATCTGAAATTTGCGAAATCCCGAAAATTATAAAAATGGGTTATTCATTTCACAGAAAAAAATAATAAATTGAAATTTATATTTTTGTTATCAAAGGATTTGAAAGATCTTGTTGCCACTTGTCAAAAGGCTGCAAAGAAATTATTGCAATTGCAATAAAAAAAATTCGTAAGAAGATACAGCTGGTTTTATTAAATATAAAATTTCCGCAAAATGTTGCCACATTCACATCACACATTTGACTCTGAAAATACCATAAAATTTTAGCAAATTTTATCGTACCGGCAGTTGTTAACTTGTGCATCGCTAGATGTCACTATCAGTACTGATTGGCGTATTATGCATAAAATGTTTTGCCGGTATGTTGGGTGGTCATGTAACTTCTGTTTTGTTTACGTTGATGTTTATTTACATCTAGTTTACATATGTATGTCGAAGTTTAATAATTTTGTGTGTCACTTTCCCGTTACATAATGTTAAACCGGAGAAAAATCTTTGTCATTTTCGAGTTTATTTCATATATGTAGAATAAGTTACTAACTGCTATAATGTAACATAAGTGACAACGCGTTATAATTCGTCCCTAGGCTATAGGTCATATAGTAAAGGTTTGTGGGTCATTTTCCCGGTGAATCGGGTCAGTTCATGTCATTCACCTAGAATTGTAACCAGACTATTCTATTGGCATTTTATTTGAGTGTGTTTCGATGATCATGCTAAAAAAGCATTTTTAATTAGAATTAGTTGCAATTGTAAGATTGGAAAATGTTACGGGTAATTCTTCCTCGTAAACATATTTCTTCGGATTGCTTTCTTTATGTAAAATCGTATGTAGAATCAAAAGTTTTATGCCGATTTTTAAGTTCTCAGGTCTCGCCTTCTGCGAAATGGTCCCCCAGTGTCAGAACTCATGACTGGAATCGAGCAATTACTGACGCTGAAAAGATTGTCGGATATCCTACTACTTATTTTAGTTTGAAATGTCTTTTAAGTGATGAGTTTACTAACGTTGCTATGTATTTACGAAAGTTAGTTGGCACAAATCATCCAATTCTTAAGACTGCAAAGTAAGTATATGTTCTTTTCTTAAGCTAAGTCATTCAAGAAATTAATTATACGATTTATTGCAGCATTCCTAAAAGCCCTGTGGCAAAAAATTTTTATACTTTCTGCGACAAATTTATCTGCATTAACTGTCCCTGAAATCAGGACGTGTATTAATTGACTAAACTGCAAAAAAATTTTAAATACCTTGTCCCCTACCCCCAACTACATCCTCATATTTTGCAATCCCCCTTCGGAAACTTAGAATTATTATTTTTTGTTGCTTTGAAGTAACAAATAAGATAAACAGGGCACTAAGGCAAGACAACTTCAAACAAATAAGGCTAAATAAAATAAGGTATTTTTGTTGAGGGGAGGGAGAAATAGACATTTAAAGAGGAAAATTTAAAAAATATATATTATATATCGTTTATGAAAAGTAACAAGTAGAACAAGAAATTTAAACATAAAATAGAGATTTTTTAATATTGTAAAATTTAGCTGTTAGGAGGAACAGAAGCAAAAATTTCGGGAGAGAAATGAAATATAATTTATTTATTGTTATTTCAAAGTAATAAATAGGGCAGGCTTTGTTTTTTAAATGAAATATGAAAGTATTTTAAAATATTTTATTAGCATTGCAAAGTAACAATTAAGAGCACTAAGGCAAAACATAAAAAAAGGGGACAATTTAAAAAAAATAAAAACTGAGAATTTTTAAGATTAACAACTTTAATCCTTAACTGTCATTGGCAGTCTCATAAATTGCTGTTTTCTTCAATTTTCACCATTTTTAACTATAGATGATAGTGAAATTTTGTTTCGTTCAGAGCCCTAGTACTATTTCTAGACAATTTTGAATAGGTGAATTTTAATTATAAAAGTGCTGTTCATAAAGTTTACTACAGAAACAGTATCCAATGAGTTAGTCGAGCCTTTTATTCATCTTTCAATCAAGCAATTTTGGAGACCGCTAACAGTATTTATGCATGGGCAGAAGGAAGGGGGGGACAAAGAGAGGGAAACTAAAACTTTTGACGTGAAGTAGTTGATTGTTCAGTTATTTATTGTTACTTCAAAGTAATAAATAGGGCAGGTTTTTTTTTTTTTTTTTTTTTTAGAGATTTAAAGATTTTAAATTTATGATCAGAAATTTAAAGGATTCATTATTTACGTATTAGTATTTCAAAATACTAACATTTAAAATACTGTAGCAAAACAATATTAAAATCTGGACAGAACTGACAGCTGAACAGTTTTAAAGATTTTCGAATTTAATGCTTAGGGGAAGAGGGGGAGGGGGGATAAAGGAAAGGAAACACACATTTTTGGGGGAAAGAAGGAAAATCTGGAGAAACACAGAAGACTCTCACCTTCTACCAATATTTTTCTCCAGAATTAAAAAAATAAACAGAAATCCTTTTACAGATGTCCATTAGTTTTGTTCATGGATCTTCTCTCCCTCGCAAAAATATAATTTTTCTTCAATGAAATTTTTTTTTCTTCCTGTAATAAATCTTTCTCAGTCTGCAGCATTGTCACCGCAATTCTTCCACAGTGCCTAAAAGACTTAGATTTATTGATCATAAGTTCATTAATGTCATTAACAGTATTGATGCTGATTGTCAAAAAAATATATATATTAAATAGACTTTTTTAATTACTTTGGTTAGTATTTCACTGCACATGGTTTTTATATATTGTGCTGTCCTTTGTTTAAAAAAAAAAAAAAAAAAGTAAAATGTGCCTTTAAAAAAAAACACCCTGTATACTTCAAATAAAGTCACTGAAATCAAATGTTTGTTTCATCCTCTTTCTACCCATATTTAACAATAAAAGCATTAAAAAGTATTTTGGAATGTTGTAGTTTTAAAAGAATTTAAATTAATACTACAGAATTTTAACAAAACCTGAACATTATTTTCAAAGATTGCCTTGTTATAATCTGACATGTTAGAATGATGTACAGTCGTGGAAAAAAAAAAGTAAACACCCCTACTAACTTCTCAAAAAATTATCGTAGAAGAAAGTTACTGGTACCGAACGATTGGAAATAAAGTCTACTTTTAAGTGATGCATTTAAAATTTGTTTAAGGGGCCATCTACATACTAAAACAAACCATAACTTTGTTTTTTTCAATAGCAGTAAACAATTCTGACAGCATAAATGAATTCTACACCTTTCAATTAGCCTATATACAAATTTTTATGCAATTCGTGCCATAAGTTTCTGAGAAATTAATTATTTTAAAATGAGCGTATTTTAAGGGCTGTATCCAAATTGAAGTTCCGAACTCGAATGTTACCCGAGAGAGCCGCCTTCTTGATCAAGGCACGTTTAAGCGTCAATGAAACCTGTTTGATTACAGGATAGCAGAATAAATTTCAAAAATTTACTCACTTCTATCATAGACGGCCCCTTAAACCATCATTTTGCCGTTTTTTAAGCATAATTTGAAAACTACTTAGAAGAAAAATGTGAAATTTTGGATTTCCATAAAGCAGGACTTAATAAATCTAAATCCATCAAAAAAAAATTATATGTTGCAATTCATAATTTTTTTTAATATTAATTTCATAATTCATATCATAAAATTATAAAAATTTCAAATTCAATGTATTTATGTTTGGATATATTAGTATTATTGCTACACAAAAAATTAGCTCATTAGGAGCATAATTTCAGGAGATATAAATAAAAATATGAAAATGTAATTTAACATTAGAAGTACTAAATTTTGAATGTCTATAACTCAAAAACTTATCATTCAAATGGCTTGAAATTTGGTTTCTAGGCATATTTTGAACCGAAGATTTGAAATATCTTGTTAAATTTGGGTACTGCCATTGAAGAAAATGAAGTTTGGATTCGTTTTAATATGTATATGGCCCCCTAAGCAAATTTTATACACACCCTTTAAAAGTAGACTTTATTTCCAACTGTCCGGTACCAGTAACTTTCGTCTAAGATAATTTGTTGAGGAGTTAGTTAGGGGTGTTTATTTATTTTTTTTTTTTTCCACGACTGTACAGCAATTTTTATATTACTAGGCAGGGTTGTTTGGTTTAAACCAAATGGTTTTTCTCTTTTTCCCTAATGTTTTCTTTTATTTTACACATTATTGAAAAATGCAAAATCCAAGTTATGCAGAAGCTACAAGCAAAGCTTTAGAAAAATGATGAATTAATAAATTTGTAAAGGTGACAAACATTTTTAATCAATCAAACTTTTCTTATAAGCTTCAAATATACATAGCAGACTAACTAATTTTTCTAAAATTAGCTGGGAAAAAAAAAATAAGTAGTTAGTTATTTTTCTTCTTTTTTTTAAGCCTTTTATTTTTAAAAATAGCCAAAATGGCAGATTTGAGCTAAAAATACACTTTTACTACTTAGATTGCTTGATTAGTTAAGATTTACTAAGGATTTCATTATTCCTCAATGATGACATAATCATAAGTAATTGTCTCCATTGGTTACTTTTTGTTCTGTATGCTAATGAATAATTGGCTGTGAGTTTTCTTTGCTGTATCATGGCTATTGGGTTTAGTAAGCCTTTATTTTTCTTGCATTCCTTAATTGGGATACGGTTTTGCATTATGATTTTATTCTGTTACCAGCAGGATTGGCATGGTTTAAATCAATTTGGTTTTTTCAGACTGGTTTTTTAGAAATGATCTAATATAATATTTTCTCATTTTTGTAATTTAAGTGTTTCAAATTATTGGATATAAATAATTTCTACTTTTAACAGTCTTATCCCAGCAGTCACCGTGAGACATAGTGAGTCTAGGTTACAATTGTATGCATGTAGAATGCAAATTGCATGTGTTGATGAACATATCTGAAGCTCTAAAGAAAAAAATTAAAACATGTGAATGTAGCAAAGATAAAATAGATTAAAAATGTTCAATATTTTGAATAAAATATTTTCCTTTGAGAAAACGCAGATTATTTACAATTAATAACATAAAATGACTTAATTTTAAGATTTCAGTCAAGCTGCAAAAGAAAATTTTCTTGATTAGGGAGATTATCTTTTAAGGCTGTTCTCAACTGCTCTACTCAACAAGCGCAAAATGTTTTGACACATTTACAAATTCATTTTTTAACGGAAAGATAAAATTGGAAGGCCTGGCTGGAAGCAATTTGGAATCAAACTGTGTTTTCCATTTTTGATAAATAAATTACCTATTGAGTTATAAGCAATTTTGATCACGTGACAAAGATGTTTTTAACCTTCCTTGAGTAGTTATTTTTCTTTCGTGTGGAAATTCGGTTCAAAATGCCAACTTTGACACTATTTTCTAAAAAATCTATTGCGTTTGAAAATAAAAAAAAACGGAAAACACAGTTTTATTACATAGTTTCTGAACAACAGCATCTGCTAGTTGCATGCATTTCCAAACAAAAATAAATTAAAACTTCTGTCATAAAGTTGCCCTATCAGATTTTAGAACAGCTTTAAGAATAAAAAATAAACTCAAGATATGAAGTCAAGTAAGAGGACATTGAAAAATTGGGTGCTAGCAAAGCCCCTGTTTACTTTTAACTAAAATATGCAATAAGGTATTTAAATCGTCTATTGCATAATCGAATCCACTATTTAGATAAGACAAAAAAATGGGTAAAAACCGAGATAAGGTTCGAGTGAGACATAACAGAAAAAAGTCTCATAAAAATGCCTAAAAATATATATTATTAATTCTTAGTTTAGACATATAAAAGTAATATGTATTATAAAATAGCTTAGAAAAAAATCCTGTGTATTAAGTCTCATGGCTGTTTAAATGTTTTAGTGGATGACAACTTTTATAAATCTACTTTCCATTTTAAGATCAATGTTTTCAGTAGTCTAAAAAGCTGGTAAATAGGTATTTCTGTTTAACTGTTGCCTTTTTTTTTAACAAGGCAGTTTCCGAGGAGTAGTGTCAAATGACAATACACAATACTCCTTGAAACGTGTAAAGACCCTACTGCTAAATTCAAATCATTCCAGGAATTCTTTATAAAAAGCTTTATTTTCAATAAAAGATAATAATTGTTCATGTAAAGTTGTGTTGATGTAATGTAATGATGTAATTGTCTGAGCGAAGCGAAGGCTAATACTCAGCGAAATATTACTGTCCGGACACTTTACTACTACGATGGATATTAACGCCATGTCCTACTAAAAAAAAAGCCTAATAAAAACCTTTCGTCAAGCATAACTCAAAAAATATTTGTCGGATTTCGTTTCTGATTGCACCGGAAGGTACCTATGAGGGTCGCCTACTGAATGCACCTACTATGAAAAATAAGTTCCAAACCGTTTAAAAATTATATAGAAAAAACTCTTAAAAAAGCACAATTTATCTGCATACGTCACAGAAATTTGGTGTGCGTCACTTTCACCGGTTGATGTTTTCGTAGACAACTGGTTTGAACACATGGAACAAATAAAAAAAAAAATACGCACGCAGTAATATTGAATAGATCAGTTTCAACCACGTGATCACAAACCTTGCAACAACCCGTGGCAACCAGTTTTGGTGGGCAAACAAATAATAATACAGTATTCCGTACCACGGTGACCGTTTTTAGCCTGTTGTATAAAATCTGGCATGTTGTATGACATACAATTGTGGATGATTAAAACAAAAGGCATGAGTGTTTATTGATCCGGAGGTTATCTTTCTCTGGATGTCTGTCTGTCTATCATACAGCATGCAATTTTCTTGTAAAGGATGATATTATTATGCAGTAAAACCTCCATAACGGACACACCCGATTAGTGGACACCTCTATTTAGCGGGCATTTTTTCGATTACCAACCCTTAAATAACTGTACATTTTTTACTCTCAGTAGCGAACACCTCCAAATAGAGGACAAATTCTGCCCTCCCGAGGTGTTCGCTATTCAGAAGTTCTACTGGTAAAACCTCCATAGCGGACACACCCGATTAGCGGATACCTCTATTTAGCGGACATTTTTTCGATTACCAACTCTTAAATAATTGTACATGTTTTACTCTCAGTAGCGGTCACCTTTAAATAGAGGACAAATTCTGCATTCTCGGGGTGTCCACTATTCAGAGGTTTTACTGTATATAATATTGATAATTATTTTACAGGGCCGCACAAAAGAATAAGAATATATGAAACGAATGTAAACTAAATTCGGGATTGGTAGATCGCTGATGGTAATGTAATTTTAGGATGTTGTTACAGTCATCCGCAGCATGTTTTTAGAGTTTCGTCCATCTAACGAAACGCTACCTGTCTCACTCCTTTGTCTGTCTGTTTGTCCGTCTGTCACAGAGACCGTTCTCAGAAACTATATATGTCGGAGACTTGAAAATTTGCATACTTATAGCTGAACACCACACATCAAACGGCAAATAATAAAATTTTGAAAAAGTCTAATATTTAACCCTCTGGGCTCTAACTTGTGTATTTTAAGCAATTTTTCTAACACAGCCCCTAATTTAATTAAGTTGGAGACATGAAATTTTGCATACTTATAGCTGAACATCTCACATCAAACGATAAATAATAAAATTTTTAAAAAGGCTTAATATTTAACCCTTTGGGCTCTAGCTTATGTATTTAAAGCAATTTTTCTAACTCAGCCCCTAATTAAGTTGGAGACATGAAAGTTTGCATACTTATAGCTGAACACTTGCGATAACACGATAAATCATAAAATTTTGAAAAAGTCATATTTAACCCTCCGGTCTCTAACTTCTGTATTTTAAGCAATTTTTCTAACTCAGCCCCTAATTAAGTTGGAGACATGACATTTTGCATACTTATAGCTGAACATCTCACATCAAACGACAAATAATAAAAATTTTAAAAAGTCTAATATTTAACCCTCTGGGCTCTAACTTATGTATTTTAAACAATTTTTTTAACTCAGCCCCTAATTAAGTTGGAGACATGAAATTTCGCATAATTATAGCTGAAATCCTCACATCAAACGACAAATAATAAAATTTTGAAAAATGTCTGATATTTAACCCTCTGGGCTCTAACTTATGTTTTTTAAACAATTTTTCAAACTCATCCCCTAACTAAGTTGGAGAATTGAAAGTTTGCATACTTATAGCTGAAAACTTGCAATAACACGATAAATCATAAAATTTTGAAAAAGTCATATTTAACCCTCCAGTCTCTAACTTCTGTATTTTAAGCAATTTTTCTAACTCAACCCCTAATTAAGTCGGAGACATGAAATTTTGCATACTTATAGCTGAACACCTCACATCTAACGACAAATAATAAAATTTTGAAAAAGGTCTAATATTTAACCCTCTGGGCTCTAACTTGTGTATTTTAAGCAACTTTTCTAACTCAGCCCCTAATTAAGTTGGAGACATGAAAGTTTGCATACTGATAGCTGAACACTTGCGATAACACGATAAATCACAAAATTTTGAAAAAGTCATATTTAACCCTCCGGTCTCTAACTTCTGTATTTTAAGCAATTTTTCTAACTCAGCCCTAATTAAGTTGGAGACATGAAATTTAACATACTTATAGCTGACACCTCACATCAAACAGCAAATAATAAAATTTTGAAAAAGTCTAATATTTAACCCTCTGGGCTCTAACTTGTGTATTTAAAGCAATTTTTCTAACTCAGCCCCTAATTATGTTGAAACATAAAAATTTGCATACTTATAGCTGAACACCTCACATAAAACGACAAATAATAAAATTTTGAAAAAATCTAATATTTAACCTCTAATATTTTGTCTCGCGCAATTTTTAAATTTAAACTGTTTTGCAATACTATTTTTTGTTCATTTTGCATAATAAGTGTAATGTGACGTAATTTGTTCTATTTCAGATTTCTAACGCATGTTAATGAATTTATTTTACAATATCCTCTCTCTTTTAAAATTCACATGTAAATATAGTTTTTATGGCGTAATTTCCAATAAGTGCCAGCGTTTTATACCTAATTATTTAATTGTAATTTGAAGGTTTTTTTCTGTTTATAATAGTAACGTGTAAATAATTTTTTTATTTGAAGCAAACTTTGTTGTTTGCGCTGTTTATACAGTTGGCAACAGCTTAAATTAATACCATTTTCTAAAATATGTTAAAAATATCTGTCAAAATGCTGAATATTTGAATTTAAAATAGAAATAAAACCTCAAAAAATGAGTCAAATTAAAAATAATTAATGAAATCTGCAGACCGGGATCTTCTATTGAATAAAATGATTTAAATATGATTAAATTCCCTTGTATAGCTTTTGCTCTTATAAATTTTTTTTAATGAAACGATTTTGTCCAATTTTAGCATTAAATATCTCTTAAAATAATTCTTCGATTTGAAAACTGTATGCATTAGTGTGTTGATCAAACATTTCGCTATAATACCACCGATTTTCATATATTTGTATGCAATGGTTTTCTTAATATTAACGAAGAAAGACCTCCGGTCCCAAAAAATTCAAAACCGGCGGCGGCGGCGGTGACAGCGTTAGTTACTTTTCATAGGATAGAGAGATATATAAAAATGAAAACTTGTCTATCTGTCTGTTTGTAATTCTATAATAAATCCACAATTTGGAAGCCAAAATTGTGAAGAGATACGTACATGTGTATTAAAACATGGCCGAGACAACTAAAGTAATCCGGAATCGAAATAACTTATAGTTAATTTTTAATTAATAAAAAACCACCAATTTAACAGCAATTTCTTATCAAATTTAAACATTTTTCGTTATAGCAGTTGCCAACAATTAAAAAACACAATAAAATTATTACTACAACAATTAATTTTCTACTGCAAGATTTCCACGTGAAAAATGAAAATGAAATAAATAGTTTGCCGAATTTAAAAAAAAAAGGTGAATATTACGTCATAACTTTTCTGTTGCAAGATATTCACGTGAAATATGAAAATGAAATAAATGGTTTGACGAATTTAAATGAAAGTGAATATAACGTCATAACTTTTCTATTTCAAGGTTTCCACGTGAAAGAGGAAAATATTACGGCATATTGGAAATATAAAGGGCATGGTGGATATAGTATAACGTCATATGAGTGTGAAAAATGTATTGAAGCATAATAAAAACCCGATTAGGAAAATATTGGCGTATTTTAACATTATTGCTCCAATTATAAATTGAAATAAGTTCATTTATAGCTGTATTCTTTTGCGTCTGTTATATACATTTATACATTTTTATATAGCGTTTTCATATGATTCATTCAACAACATTTCGACTGCTTTTTTTAATGTTTGTTTTGTGTTGTATGTTAAATTTTGAAATTGATTTTTCAGAACAAACATCCTTCAAATTCTGGGCAATGCCGGCACTTTAGCTTGTAACAGATAAATGGCTTTTGTATCTGTACATCTAATGCTAATATTATAAAGCGTTATAATATTATAAAGTATATAATATTATTAATGCTTGTACGTTTGTGAGGTGTTATCTCTGAAACTACATAGCCAACTTAAAAAAACGTTGGTGGCCATCTCTGCTCCGAAAAAAAGACTATTTTATGTCAGTGCAAGAACCTACATCGCTGCAGGAGCAAAAAAGTTCTAAAATTGTGATTTCTGCGATATTGATTGGGTTAGAAACTTTAAATTAGGTGGGGTAGTTACTTTTAAGATGTAAATACTCGTAATGAACGCTCTCTAAAAGGTTCAATTTGACGGATAAACGTAAAAATTTCTAGAAAGGTTCTAAACTATGATTTATTTGGAATACTGTTGGGGTTAGAAACTAGAACTTTGGCATGGTAGTAATTAATAAGATGTAAATGCTCGTTGTAGAACGAATTCTAAAAAATAGAAATACTAAACAAAGCGGAAAAAGATCTAAAGATGATCTAAGTAACGAAGAACATGGAACTGTTAGGAATATAAACATGAAAATTGACATGGCTGTATTTATCATGACGTAAATTCTCGCAATAGAACAATTTCTAACAATGTCGCTATAAAAAACAATGCAGAAATAAAAAACTTTCAAAAATTTTCTATTTCTCTGTTTCTGCTGAGCCCAAAATCTTGAAATTTTGCTTCGGGTTAGTTTTAAAATATACAATTGTCTCTATGAATGGTTTCTAAAAAATTTAAAATTTAAAAAGATGAAATTAACGGAAAGCGATCTCAGTTACCATTAATTTGGAATTATTAGGTACAGCAACTTTAAATATTTCATAATGCTGCATTTCCTCCGCAAAACATGCCATTTAAATGCAACAAAACTGATAGATACCCACCTAGCATTAAATAAATTGTGTAAATATTGAATAAAGACCTGTATGAAACAGTGAGTAGGTTGCCCGAAAGTACTTGTTAAAGTGGTCCTTCTCTAGGCTTCTCTCTCTCTCGCCAAGGCCACTAACAGAGGGAAGTGCCGTTTTAAATGTGATATGAATTTTTTATCCGATTCATTTTTCTAGACATTTTATCATAAGGTCATATTCTCAATTATCATTAGTAGATTTTTTATATATTAACTTATTCTGGTGAAATTTTGTAATCGGGTTCATATTGGCGTATGTTAGCTTGCATGATTTGCTGAATAAATATGTATGGATTTGTAAATTACTTCAAATGACACTTTGACAGCTCAAAAGTTATGCAGACGATATATTCAGATCTTGTGTCATACTTTATGTTGTAATCATTGCCGATTTCTTTTATTTAATACTTGCTAAATACAGCTCAACTTGTGCAGAATATGTTTGAAAACAAAACAATACAGCGTATGTTGTGGCCAGCATACACTCATAATTTAAATCCGATCGAGCATATCTAAAACACACTCTAACGAAGCATTGCATGCCACTTTTGATGTATTCGGTACTTTGATACTATATTAGATTTTGAGAAGAGAATTCCTTAAATGTTATCGACAACCTCATTGCATCCGTGGAAAACAGATATTGTACAATATTAACTATTCCGGGGGAGCACACACCATATAAAGTATAGTCCATTCTTTTTAAACATCATATATTTGTCATTTAAAGTTACTCAAATTGGTGCGGAGCGTCTGATTATGCTCTTGACATCATTTTATACAGTTAAAATTCCGATATAAGTAAATTAGTGTTTCATTTTCTATTTTACTTTTAATATATTGCGTACTTTCAATTTTATATCCATGCATGGCTGTATTGAATGGTTTGATTTCCCATTTTTTTAAACAGTGTATACGAATTTATATATAAGATTTTGTAATTCGACAATTCGTTTATTTTCATCATTTCAATTTTTCGCAGTATATGGACAATTAAAGATAACATCTCATTTTCTTTGTTTCCACATGTTATTATTAAATCTATGTTCTCAGTAATATCGCTCAGACTAATCCCTCTGAGGGAAGTCCTAGTTCTAACAGAAAAATCAGATATCTCAGGTTGCAAATATTTCAAAGAAATTATTTTGAATAGCCATGGAAAAGTATATTATATTTAAGAAACTACACCATATATTTATTTATAGTACAGTAGACTCCCTCAAATCCACACAGCTTGGGACCAGAGGTTGTGCGGATTTTAGAATTTTGCGGATTTCTGGTCATTTATTTGTTTACATTTTTGAACATTAATTTGATTGGTAGTTGAGCAATGGAAATTATAATGAATGGTTACAATAAAGTGAAACATTAAAATAATTAAGTAAAATATTAAAATAATTTATTAGTTTAAAAGTAAGTAATTATTAAATAAAATAATTATGCAAAATAAAAAATTTAGAAAAATATTAAAAATTAAGTCATGTAAATAATAATTAAGATACAATACTAAATGCACATATAAATATACAATATAATATAAATATAAAATAATATATAAATATACATATAAATAGCACTAAATACAAACTACTAAATATACATAATAATGAGGAAAAATAAATTTTTCTTATTTTTTTTTTTTTTACAAAATTTACTTATTTTTTTATTTTATATTTTTGAAACATGGATAAAATGGTTGTTTGTTTAATTTTTTGTTTCGTTCTTTTGTTATTGCATCCTGAAGCTGCTGATGATTCATTATCTGTTGCTCAGATATGCTTCAGGAAGCTCAAATATTTTTCTCCTATGGCTAGACCTTCTTCAAGATTAATTTTTTCAAGTTCTTCATCAGATTCAGTTTCTGATGAAGAATCTGCATCAATAACGAAATTTTATGCCATGTTTATCCAGATTTAATAAACGAAAAAGCTTGATTAATTGAAAAATATTTTGGAAAACGATCGCGATCGCCGATGATATTAGCGCCATCTTTATTTATTTTGGAAATAAATGCGTATTTTCTTTATGAAAAAACTTGAGTTCAGTCATATTAATCAGAATTACATATTAAAATACGTACGTAAAATTAAAAATAAATAAATAAAAATCATTAGATTAAAACCAGTGTTGAATTCAGGAGGTGACCTGGGGGGACATTCCTCCCAGGAGCAATGAGATGCTCCCCCTCGGAAGATTTGAGATTGTGTTTTCAATGGTCAAAAAGTGCAATTCCCCCCCTCCCCCATCCCCGGAGCCACAGAAATCCCTCCCGGAAAAAAGTGTCTGAATTCAACATTGATGAAAACTAACGTCGATACCTCTTTCACGCTGCGATCTCAAAACGAAACTTATATCTTATTTGCCATGTTCCGTTGCTTCGCGCATTCGCTCTGCGCATTTCCTCTTTCTCAAGATTTTTCTCAGTTGTCTATACGCACAGATAAGAGATAAGCGCTTTACTGTATATACAAAACAGGGCCATTAGATTTTTTTCGGAAGTAAATTCATATTTTTCTTCATAAAAAAGCTTGCATTTAGTCGTATTAATCAGAATTACATATTAAAATGCGTACATAATATTGAAAAAATAATAAATATTGAAACGCGAGGAAACGAACGGAAGAAAAGTAAACAATTCCACTACAGTTTACACTTGCTAATATTCTACAGAAAATACAATAAAGGGGAATTTTTCAAGGCTCGAAATGTACTGGAACAAATCGGAGCGATATTCCGGTTCTTGAAATTATGATAAATAAAGTTCCGATTCGTAAAATTATGGTAAATATCGTTCCGTTTCATACTTTTATTGTGAAACATTGTTACTGTTTAATATAGCTTATTGCGCTCTCTGTTACTGTTTTCATTGTTATTAGAGCCTTGAATGTTTTTTTTATATATATATATATATTGCTTTGTATGTTTAGAAATAAATTTGTCTATACTTTAAAAAAAAAAAAAATCGGCAAAAATAATTTTTAAATAGCGTTCTGTTTCGTAGATTTTTCCATTTCGAGCCCTGAAATTTTTGATATAGATATGCTAATTTATATAAAAATCAAAAGTAATATAAACTTATTTAGTAATAAATCAGCTGTAATAGCCAAAAGAGAATAATTAACAAAAAATTGAGTAAAAGAAACATGGCGGTAGTCGCTGATTTCGGCGCCATCTTGAATTTTGTGCCTGCACCTTAACTGTAAATTTCACTGTTTACATCTGAAAAAATACGCGGATTTTAGGCGTTCGCGGATTTTAGGCGTTCGCGGATTTTAGGGTCGCGGACTGGAGGGAGTCTACTGTACTAGTAATCAAAAGATTGTTTATTAAGATTTTCAAGGTATCAATGTTTCACTAGGTAGAGCATTTTATTCATGGAACATAAGACATAGCTTTTACTAAAAATGTTTAAATTTTAAATGATTTCAATTTTCTACACTATTGTAACTAGTAAATCTGCAGATCAGGAGCCTCAACGTCATCTTTGCAAGTCATTGTTTTTTAACCCTCATTGCATAATATTCAACTTCCTACAAATCACTTTTTAAAGTTTTCGAATTAGATAAATATTTATAAGAAAACAAAATTTAACGTAAGTTTCACTAACGTAATTGAACGCAGTTTCACTAACGTAATTGAACGTAAAGTTTCAGAAATTAAAAGTGCTAAACAAGTGGTTATACATTGATGTTTTGAAATTCTGATGAGCTACTTATTCTGGTAACTTTTTAAATCGAAAATTGCATTTCTTCAGCGGGGCAGAGCCCCCCCCCCCCCCCGTAGTCTATTTAAATTTACATTCGTAATATTTTGATTGAGCGGATGGTTATAGTATATATTAGATTTTTTTTACGCTGTGATTTATAAGGATAAGCATAAGTTTTTTTTTTATATATAAATTAATAAAATTTAAATTTAAAATAAAATCATGTTAACCGTACGCAGACAATAAATCTTGAAGTGATGCCAAAAATGTAACCCTAAATTCTGCTACATTCGACACAAACACAACGACGTGCTTAAAAAAAATATATATATTTTTAGTAATATAATTTTTAATTCATAATACAATCAAATGCTACCTTAGAATATAAGCAGATCATTTTCATTTTACAGAAAAAAGGCATGGATGAAGTCAAAGAATTCAGTCCCTGTTCCACGTGCTTGTTTTGTTTGGGCCGAGTGAGGGCATTTAAATCTGAGCGATAACGCACATTATATTGCAAACTGTTTTTATGGCATATTGCATCTCCATCTATCTCTTTCCTCCATGAATAATAGTAAATTTTATTTTACCCACAAACTTTTTATTCCAGCATCTTTGTTATCGAAAATGACATCTAATTCACCTGCTATGCGTACTTACTCAAAACTTTTCATCTTGTTATATTAAGAAATACTCGAGAGTTTTCTTTTTATTTCTAATATGCCACCATATTAATTTTTCTATTCTTAATTTTTTTTTCCTGTTTCACATCAAAATATTTCAATTGAAAATTGTTTAAGAGAAAATATTATTCCGAATTTTTATTTTCTCTTAGCAACAATTAAAGAAATATTGGTAAATGTTATGGGAAAATGTCACATTATTCTCTATGAAAATAATGAACTTTTCTATTTTTAAGCAAAATATTTGAATAAAATAAATAAAATATTGCCTAGTTTTATTTCTGGGCTAAAATCCATCTATATGCAAAGATACAAATGCATTAATTCCTCCGTTTTGATGTTGGCTTTTCTCAAACATTATACACGCAATTATACTAATATTAGGACCAAATACGTTTCTAGGCAACAGATGAAAGAAAAGAAAAAAAAATGAAATATGCATTATGTCAAATTGATAAAACAAAATGCTTTATATTATTGGAAAACATGAATAAAATTCCCCCAAAAATTATAAACCTAATTTTAAAAAATCTCGCAAATATATTGACAAAATTTCAAACTAATTGCAATAATATAATTTTATTTAAAAATTTCAGCATCCAAAATTTACCATTTAAATCCATTTTTCATATGAGCCATTTCTTTCAACAAATGAAAATCTGAAAATCGTCTGACTTGTCATAGAAAAGCATTATAGAGCAAAATAAAATGCTCTATATATTCCGAACGAATGAACCAAATTTAACCAAAAACTATACAGCTAAATCCAGGGACCTCACCAACATACATCCTTAATTTCAAGCTAATCGGATGCTTTTTACGGCAGTTATCGCGGGACAGACAGACTAACAAACAGACAGACGGAAACCAAAAACTTTTCGGGTCTCCACAGTAAGCCTTCACTGACATTTCGGCAATTATTTAACTAGTAAATCTGCAGATCAGGAGCCTCAACGTCATCTTTGCAAGTCATTGTTTTTTAACACTCATTGCATAATATTCAACTTCCTACAAATCGCTTTTTAAAGTTTTCAAATTACATAAATATTTATGAGCATACAAGATACTTCGTAAAGTTTCAGAAATTAAAAGTGTTAAACAAGTGGTTGTACATTGATGTTCTGAAATTCTGATGAGCTACTTATTCTGGTAACTTTTTAAATCAAAAATTGCATTTCTTCAGGTGGGCTCTGCCCCCCTGAACCCCACGTAGTCTATTTAAATTTACTTTCGTAATTTTTTATTGATTGTGCAGATGGTTATAGTATATCTTAGATTTTTTTTACGCTGTGATTTATAAGGATAAGCATAAGTTTTTTTTATAAATTAATAAAATTTAAATTTTAAATAAAATATTCATGTTAACCGTACACAGACAATAAATCTTGAAGTGACGCCAAAAATGTAACCCTAAAATCAGCTACATTTGGCACAACACAACGACGTGCTTAAAAAAAAAAAAGAAACAAAAAAAAAAAAAACGGATGAAGTCAAAGAATTTGGTCCCTGTTCCACGTGCTTGTTTTGTTTGGGCCGAATGAGGGCATTTAAATCTGAGCGATAACGCACATCGTATTGCAAACTGTTTTTACGGCATACTGCATCTCCATCTATCTCTTTCCTCCGTGAATAATAGTTAATTTTATTTTACCCAAGATCTTTTTATTCCAGCATCTTTCTTTTCGATAAATGACGTTTAATTCACCTGCTATGCGTACTTACTCAAAACTTTTCATCTTGTTATATTAAGAAATACTCGAGAGTTTTCTTTTTATTTCCAATATGCCGCCATATTAATTTTTCTATTCTTAATTTTATTTTTCATTTTCCTGTTTCACGACAAAACATTTCAATTGAAAATTGTTTAAAAGAATATATTATTCCGGGTTTTGATTTTCTTGGCAACAATTAAAGAAATATTGGTAAATGTTATGGAAAAATGTTACGTTATTCTCTATGAAAGTAATGAACTTTTGTATTTTTAAGCAAAATATTTCAATAAAATAAAAGAAATATTGCCTATTTTTATTTCTGGGTTAAAATCCTTCTATATGCAAAGATACAAATGCATTAATTCATCTGTTTTGACGTTGGCTTTACTCAAGCATTATACACGTAATTATACTAATAATATTAGGACCAAATATGTTGCTAGGCAACAGAGAAAGAAAAGGAAAAAAATGAAATATGCATTATGTCAAATTGATAAAACAAAATCCTTTATATTATTGCAAAACATGCATAAAATTCCCCCCAATATTATAAACCTAATTAAAAAAATCTCGCAAATATATTGACATAATTTATTGGAATAATTTAATAATGTTATTTAAAAATTTCAGCATCAAAAATTTACCATTTAAATCCATTTTTCATATGAGCCATTTCTTTCAACAAATGAAAATCTGAAAATCGCCTGACTTGCCATTGAAAAGCATTATAGAGCAAAATAAAATGTTCCATATTTCCCGAACGAATGAACCAAAAACTATACAGCTAAGTCCGGGTACCTCATCAACATGCCCAGTGAATTTCAAGCCGATCGGATGCTTTTTGCGGCAGTTATCGCGGAACAGACAGACAGACAGACTAACAGAAACCAAAACTTTTCGTGTCTCCACAGTAAGCCTTCACTGACGTTTCGGCAATTAAAATCATTTTTAAATGAAATTATATTGCTTATATATCCAACAATGTTTATTTTTATCAATAAGTATGCATGTATATGTAATAGGAAAATATATTTTTAAAAAAAACCCTGTTTAAACCAAAAAAGCCCGTTTTTTTAACAACCCTGTTACTAGGGGGCTCTTCCCCCCCCCCCCCCCTTCAAGCTGCGCTCGCCATCCTCTGTTCAAACTTCGCAGCCTCTAACAACATGGTAATGTATTCTGTTTCAAAAAGATTATGCCTTTACGGATAATTGAATGATGTTGTCACTAATATCGGCTATGCCATGTTTTTCCATTTGAATGGTGCATTTTCCAGTTACCATAGCCTCATCCACCCTGTCACAACAGCTGTCAGCAGTTTTTAGGATTGATAAGTAAGATCAATTACACTAGTGTTCATTCTAGGCCTTTTTTGAATAGCACCCTGCCCTTTTTAAAAGTAGCAAAACTTACTACTAGTTGTATGCAGAGATTTCTAGTAAAAATTTTCCCCATTCTATAGTATTTCTAAATCTGTATGCCCAAGAACTTGCAAAAATGATAAAATTTTCTCACTTCTTTAGGGAAAAAAAAAAACAGGAAATTATTCAATCATGTTGTAATTTAATTGTACTTTTTATTTTTATATCATAAAATCATTCAAAATTAATGTTACTTTATTTATCATACCAAAAAATTACACATTTTCCCACTTTTTTTCCCTTAACTAAAGGCAGTAATACATTTTCTCTTGCAATAGTGCCCTTTTCTGCTTCAGTAGTGCCCTTTTTAGTGAATAGCACCCTGCTCTTTTTTTTCTAGAGTGAACACTAAATTACACATTTAAAAATCAGCTCGTACAAACTAGTTAGGTTAAAGATGTTGCTACCTCTCAGATTTTTATAATGATGCTATGGACAATATTCCTCCTTTGGATTCAAGGTTAAAAAAACTCATACATTCAGAACCAGAGTATTGAAAAGCACTGTGTTTTGAAATTTTATACGTATATTTTATGTTTTGATTGAGTTCTCAATATTTTTAGGAACAGCAACAGGTTGTGAGTGAATTCTTTTCTCTATTTTAATGCACCATCATGCATATTTTCATGTTATTTTTAAGATGTACATTATTTTAAGTAGAAAGTATATACGAATTTTCTAATATGTATTTATCAAATCGCAGTGACTCGGAGAAGAAAAATTTTTTATGCTCCAGCTCCGCTCCTACATAAAATACTGTGGCTCCAGCTCCAGCGATCGCTCCAACTCGGCTCTGATTTTACGCTTTTGAGCTGGCAATTTTAATTTACATAGTTAATTTTTTGCTCACAAATTCTTCCTTTACCTTCATTAGAGATCTGACAAAATGCATTTTTCTTCTCATCAAACTTGAAATTGAAATGCTTGTTCAGAAAATTTGACATCTTTTGGCTTTTACTTTTAAAAAAGAAAGGGTGGTGAAATTTTAAACACAAAAATCTTAAATTTCTTCCACACTTTTCAAACAACCAAAATTGTACAACTACACATGTAAACAACAGGCGGCCATATTTATTTTCAAATAGTGTTGCCACTTAGCTCAAGTAGAGAGTAGAAGTGAATTAGTGTTACAATGTTTTGTGAGAAGTTTTCCAACTCTAATAATAAAAAATAAAACCATAATTAAAATACTGAATAGTGATATAATGATAATTAAAATATTTTAAGCCTGGAAATTTAAAAGACTGAAAAAAAAAAGATTTAAAAGAATAATTAAACTAAAGGAGCCCTGGAGCAGGGAAAAATTTAGAGCTCTCCAGGATAAACACAGCTCCGGCTCTGGGTCTCTGTAAGAAATAGTAATTCACACAAAATAAATCGAAAGTATTTTGCAAATGCATTGACCTGTATTTATATGACGTCAAGTGGTAAAATATTAAACAAATTTGTTAGTGACTCTACTTTTACACTGTGTGATTCCCAATGTGACGTCACATCCAAAGAAAATTGTTTTAGTATATGATGTAATTTTTATTTTGCATGTAATAATTTAGTTTTTTTTTTTTTTTTTTTTTTTAATTTAAAATTTGCGTGTAAATATATTATTCAATTTAAAAGTGTTTAGGAATATTATTATTTTAGAGTTTAAATATAAAGTAACTTTCACCGTTAAAAGTTTTTCAGCGTAATAATTTAATTATTTTAGACATTTTACATATGACGATATTTAATATTTGGGTATTTTATATATGACATAATTGTCTTGCCACCAATAAATCATTTCTTGTGTAATAATTTAATTATTTTAAGGTTTTCTTGCTTTTTAATATTGTGTAAATAATACAATTTTTATGACATAATTTTCTCTATTTCCTGCTTTTAGCACATGATCATTTTATTATTATTTTAAAGTTTCATTTCTGTTTTTAATAGTCACATGTAAATAAATATATTTCATTTAAGAGGAATTATAATTCTTTGCACTGTTTTACAAATTGCCATCAATATAAAAAAATGGCATTTTCTAAATATGAAAAAAGTACCTCTTGAAATGATGAAAATTTGAATAAAATTTAAAAAAAAAAAAAAAAAAAAAAAGTTTAGTCAAATTCAAAAAATTCAAGTTTATGAAATATATCTCTAGAAAAAAATTATTAAATTCTGATGTATGGTTTTTGTTCATTTACTAAATCTTTTTTTAATAGAGTGATTTTGAAAGACTTTAACAAATAGTAGCTCTTAAAATAAATCTTTGATTTAAAAACTTTCTGCTTCAGCATGCTTATATCAATCATTTCTGTATAATACTACCATTTTTCATTTTTTTGAATGCAGTGGTTTTCTTATTATTAGCAATGAAAGAGCTCTGAAAAAAAAATTCATTTATGGCAGCAGTAACAGCATTAGTTACTTTTTTTTAGAATAGAGAGTAACTAATAATCTATTATATTAATATTATGAAGAAGAAACATTTGTTTGTTGGGGTACTCTTTGGAACTACCAAAATATTTTTTTTTTTTTTTTTTAATGATGTTGTAACATAAGCTCTATTAGGTAGCTTTCATTACAAAAAGCTACCTATTGCAGCCGTTCGGAGGAAAGCGATTTCAAAAAATTTTGGTATATTTTCATCGATCATGACCCCCAGACCCCGAAACCACCCTCCGTTCAAAAGTTGATATATATATATATCTGACCTTTGTCATACTGTAACTCTCGAATTTATGAACCGATTTGGATGTAATTCGGTATGTATATAGTACATACCAATGTCTCGACCAAGTTCGTTGGCCAGCTTCATCCGCCATTTTGTTTCAAAATGGCGGCCATTTAAAATTTTAAGAAAAATTTAAATTTGAAATGTGGTACCAAAGAATTGAAAATGGAAAAATATTTTTTTCTTATGTATTTGACCTTTATACAAAGATTCCAGAGCAGTTTTTGTTTCGTCTATATCTTAAAAAATGGCTGAGTTATAGCATTTTGAATTTCTAGCGTGGCTGACATTTTGAAACGTCCTGAAATTTGTCACGCGATAAAAGGCGTATTTATGAACCGATTTGGATGTAACTTCGTTTGTACATAGTACATACCAATGTCTCGAAGGAGTTCGTTGGCCAGCTTCATCCGCTATCTTGTTTAAAAATGGCAGCCATTTAAATTTTTAAGAAAAATTTAAATTTGAAATGTGGTACCAAAAAATTGAAAATTGAAAACATATTTTTTTTTTATGTATTTGACCTTGATACAAAGATTCGGGAGCAGTTTTTGTTTCGTCTATATCTCAAAAAATGGCTGAGTTATAGCATTTTGAATTTCTAGCGTGGCTGACATTTTGAAACGTCCTGATATTTGTCACGTGATAACAGGTGTATTTATGAACCGATTTGGATGTACTTTGGTGTGTACATAGTACATACAAATATCTAGACCGAGTTCGTTGGCCAGCTTCATCCGCCATCTTGTTTCAAAATGGCGGCCATTTAAAAAAATTTTAAAAATTTAAAATTTAAAATGAGATACCAAAATATTAGAAAATAAAAAAGATTTTTTTTGTATGTGTTTGACCTTAATACAAAGATCCCGGAACAGTTTTTGTTTCGTCTATATCTAAACAAATGGCTGAGTTATAGCGTTTTGAATTTCTATTGTGGCTGACATTTTAAAACGACATGATTTTTGTCACGTGATAACAAGCGTATTTATGAACCGATTTGGATGTTACTTGGTCTGTACATAGTACATACCAATGTCTCGACCGAGTTCGTTGGCCAGCTTCATTCGCCATCTTGTTTCAAAAGGGTTGCCATTTAAAAAAAATTAAATTTAAAATTTAAAATGAGGAATTAAAAATTGGAAAATGAAAAAGATTTTTCTATGTGTTTGGCCTTGATACAAAGATTCCGGAGTAGATTTTGTTTCTGAAAATTTGTTCTTTTGTTTATATCTTAAAAAATGGTTGAATTATAGCACTTTGAATTTCTAGTATGGCTAACATTTTGAAACGATCTTGTATTTGTCACGCGATAACACACGTATTCGCCTATTTCCATGTGAGAAAGCATGTGGATAGTATACATCAACATCTCAGCCAAATATAAGTTACTTTAAATAAAAGCAGCTTGGATAAAGCTGACTAATTTCGTGAAATTCTCATTCACAATGATTTAGTATTGATAAAAATTAGTATTGAATCTCCTATATTCGGTTTCCACTAAATTGAGCTTCGTGTGTTTGAATAATATAAGTTGGCTTTTTTAAAATAAGGTATTTGAAAGCTACCTCTTCCTCCCGGCACTGGCCGGAAGGACTTTTTTATTTTCATACTGAGCACATGCAAGAGAAAAAGACATTCGAAAATTGAGATTTTTGTGATATTGCTGGAGCTAGAAACTTGAAATTTTGCATGATAGTTATTTTTAAGATGCAAATGCTGTCAAAGAATGATTTCTAAAAAATTTGAAATTTAAAAGTGTGAAATGAGCAGAAAACATTCTAAATTATGATTATTTGGAATTGTTTTTATATTTTTCTGGAATATTACATTTTGTAACAAAAGATGAAATTGAGTTACTCAAATTCGAACCAAGCATTTTTTAATAACTTTCATTAAGTTCATCTGCTAAAGTTTTCCTTTCTGGTGAAAATGTTTTGTTTGGAGATCTACACATTTTAAAGCCTGACAAAATAAAAATAATTAATAAAGAGTATGTTTTTAGTTTTTATAGAATGCAATTTTGTGAAAATGCCTACTTTATAAAGGGGAATTTTGTGACGGGCCTGTAAATTCTCCATGTTTCAAAGTTATCTTTGTTCAATACCTCTATTTTTAATAATCCAAATAAGATAATTCTATTTACTACAGTAGAACCTCGATCCATCACTTTTCAAGGGGTGCGTAAAAAAAAACGATGAATACGGGTTAACGTCAAAATACGAAAAAAACAACATTTATGCATTACTAATACATGCAATGTATACAGTTTACAGTATACTAATAAATACTAATTTGTTACATGCCAAACTGTAAAAGAAATAAATCAAAGTTGTGGAAAATTGATATTTATTTTAAAAAATCAGTAATTTTATGTTGGGTTTTTCATTCGTTTTTTTAATTAAACAACAAATTTTCAAAATGTACAACATTTTTCTGTAATTTCATGTGCATATATAAAAGTTCATGCAGTTTCAAATGCCGTAATCGCTTCAGACAGACTTGGCACTGGTGTAGGGTCAGTTTCATCGGCATGAACATTATCCTCTACTTTTTCGGCATTATTTTCATTTTTTGCACCATCACACATTTCTTCTATGCTTAGGACACCACATGTCGCAACATCTTGATCTATGGAAATATAATCGCTAAATTTCACTAATCACGCTAATCTTTGTTTTTGCCCCCTGAAACAGTACAAATGAGTTATTTTAGGATAAAAGAAGTAATTCCAGTTTGTATGTCATATGGATCCACTTGACCTTAAATTTCATTTCGGTGAGGAGAAAAATTTTACAACGATGAATGCAGGAAAATGACTTTTTGAAGAACGATGCATGCAGGTTTTGTTAACATTATTTAAGTATAACTTGTGCAGGGACCATAGAAAAAAAAACGATCAATGCGGGAATGATAGATTGGGGTTTCACTGTATTATGCATTTTTTTTTTCATTATCCTGCTTATTTTCGTTGATCCCGTAACATGTTGAGCTAAGTGGCAGAGCATTAAATTACACAGTGGAATGTTTTAATAATTTGAACACACAACAGTTAAAACATACATAAAAGAGAGTTAATTTTTATGTATGAGGTTTTACAAGCGTTACCAGCCAGTCAACAGTTGGGAGAATCCAATTACAATGGAGGGTGATAGCAAGACATCAGATAGATATAAAATAATAATCTACCATTTTGTTGCTTTTAACAACCACTTTTTAAAAAGTGGCTTACAGTCAGCTCACACTAATGTATTTGAGACACTCATAAATGTTTTTTACTAAAATGTTTATAAACGTCTATTAAGTATAACCAAAGAAAAAATAAAGTCTTTATGAACACTAGAAAAATACTATGAAGGTAATATGCTTAAAACAAAAAAATCCCTGCCAGCTCGGCCTACAGGCGGAGGTAGATTTCGAAGTTAAGTACTAATTTCACCAACAAAATCTAAATTAAGATTACAGATAAACCCAGTTAAACATTTTATCTGGCCGCTTTTGACGAATTTTTAATTTCATTTTTCTGTAAGAGCAAAGTATGGAAGAGTATGGAAAAAAAAAAATGGCCATAATTTTTTTTTCAAAAAAAATTATGGCCATTTTTTTTTTCCTTTCTGACCAGAAAATCAGAGTTCTAACTTTTTACGACTGCTCTTTCATCTTCACCTAACACTTCATTTATAATGGCTGTTTCATAATAATAGAAGCCACCAGTCCATCAGAAGAAAATAATGGAAATGCTGCGGGTGACACTAAATTCTGAAAAAGCACAATTCCTGTTCTCTAGTTTATATTATTTTTTTTTTCGTGGCCCGAAAACGACTGATGTTGATGCTAAATAAATACCCCAAGTTAAATTTAGGTAACAATTTCATCTTGCATTTACATCACCCCCTGACAGAAAATAGGGTCGCAAAATTTAAGTAAAACTGATTTTTTGTTTGTTTGTTTGTTTGTTTGTTTTACTGTTATAATATTAGCAGTCAAGATTTGAGGATAATTTTGCATTTATAGCGTACCAGAGTGGAAAATGGGGTAACTGAAATTAAGTAAAATTGTTTTTTTTTAATGTTTTTATTAAATATTTTTCACGCTCAGACTGTAAGTTTTTGTCCAAACTCTGCACTGGTGAAACATTGTGGATTAAATATTGGTAAATACACCACAAGTGATGTGTGTGAATATGATGTGATACTTTGTTTTTTATTTTATTTATTGCTATAAGAGTTGATCCCGTCAAAAACTTGTCAATATGAAAGTTGTGGATAGTAAGTAATATTGAGAAGATGTGTAATAAATTTAAGCAGATTGGATATCTTAAGAATTGACGAAGTTATGAATTTTTTTCATCTACAACCCCCCCCCCCCACACACACACACACACACTTTTTTTCGGGGGTTTTTTTTTCAGTAAGAGTTGGTCCTATCAAAAAATTGTCAATATAGAAGTTGTAGATAATATTAAGAAGATTTATAATAAGTTTAAGTGAATTTGATATCTTAAGAATTGACAAAGTTATGGATTTTTTTCTCCCTAAAACCCTGTTTTTTTCACCCCTTGAGCCCATTTTTAATTTCATCAAAACTCTATGATTCATAAATTTTTGGCCCTTTTCCTAGAAGTAATAATAACTTTAAACTGATTTGATATGTATAAAAATTGAGAAGTTATAGGTGTTTTTTGGTTTTCACTAAACCCCTCCCTATTTCCACCAGGGTTCGCAAAGCTGGGCCCAGTTCGAAAAAACCCAGTGGGTTTTTTCAGAATGGGCCCACTTGAAAAAGCCCACTAAAAAACCCATAATGTGGGTTTTTTCAATTTTCAGAAATATTTAAAAGTTTAAACAACACATACATTTAATGAATTTAAGTCATTTCAGTTAATTTTGAAAAAAAAAATTATATATAAAAGCAGTTACATACACACCCGAAGTAAAATAAAAATGTATTTCAGCACATTGAAATACTTTACTAACATAGAACCTAGTAGGCAACATACATAGTACATAATTATAGGTAAAGGTATAACATAAGTATGTCTTTATACAGAGTTTCCCCCAGGTTTAAAAAAGGACAGGGTGCTGTTTGCGGGAAAGGGGTACTTTTAGATTCCGAAGGGCATTTCTTGAAATTTTTAAAGGCATTCTTTTGATTTTTAAAACTACTTTTTAATATTTAATAGACAGAAAACTATTTTAAAGACAGCAATGAGTCAGTTTTTACTATGCAAGTAAATTTTTTAATAAACAAAGGAGTGAAAGCACTTTTTTCAGGTGGGGGCAACAAGGGAGCTAATTTTTTTAATGTGGGGCAAGAGGAGTGCTATTTTGTAAATCTAAGGGCAGGTAGGGTGCAGCACCCTCCTGAAACTGTCTGGGGGAAACTCTGCTTTATATTAAAAAAATCCAAGTCATCTATATTCATGGAAATAAAAAATATGTATTTTTACTTTCTTCTATCGTTACAAGATGTATTTGATTCATGAAAAATTTCGACTTCTAGTTTATGATGGATTTATACGTTTTAAAAAGGTCCTGAAGACAATTTGATGGTTTTTAGAAAAGGTGTCTGTATGTGAAAAACATTTTGTGGGTGCACTATCTCAATAACTAATGAATTATTTACTTATTTCAGAAAACTTTCAGAATTTCACAAAACTTTAGATTGAGTTAGACCTTGATGTAAACTAGTGCTGATTAGTTTTCAGTGTATATTGCCCAACAGGTGGCGCTGCTATGCTGCATTTATCTCAATTTTTGCAATAGCTTTATCTCAAGAACTAATGCACAGATTTTCATAAAACTTCAGATTCAGTTACAAGTTAGTAAGTTTTGCTTATTAAGTTTTGGTGCATATCGCCCAACAGGTAATGCTGCTATGCTGCATTTTTCGCGATTTCAGCAATAACTTATCTCAAGAACTAATGTACGGAATTGAATAAAGATTTAAACTCAGTTAGACCTCCAGCACAACGGTGGCGCTGTTGTGCTGCATTTATCTCACTTTTTGCAATAGCTTTATCTCAAGAACTGATGATGGATTTTCATCAAACTTCAGATTCAGTTAGACGTTGACGTAACTGTTACTGATCGATCAGGTTTTGTTGTAAATTGCACAACAGGTGATACTTATATCTCCTTGTTAAATACATCCAATTCAATGAACCTATATTTAACAATCCTCATGATGGGCATAAATTGTAATTTAATTTTGGCACTGTGATAGCGAATTTTGAATTATTAACATGCATGAGATAGAAGAAAGTTTTGGGATTGGCACATCCGACTAGTTTAACCCTTTTTTTCTTCACTGTATATTTTAATATTCTATTCATTATTTGATTTTAAAGCAAATTAACAATTTTACATCTTCTATTATATTTAAAACTAATTTGTGTGAAACACTGACACTTAATTTAAATTCATATAATTTATACAATTTATAACTTGTAAAATACCATTACAATTATATTATATATAAGGGAACAGTGTATTTTTTTTAATGTATAGTGTATATAATATAAATAATATAGTATAGAATAATGTAACTACGCATATATTATACTTTTGAAAAAACCCGATTTTCCCCGGGGAAAATTGGGTTTTTCATGAAAAAACCCGAAAAAACCCATGTGGGTTGGGTTTTTTCAAAAAAACCCGGGTTTTTGCGAACCCTGATTTCCACCCCCTTGGTCCAATTTTGCTCATTAACGAACTTGACCGAGATTTTCTTCCATTGATTTTATGTATCAGTTTGGAAGAGATTTAGGTAGAATTATGGAAGTTATCGTGTGCATAAAAAAGTGATATATATATAGATAGATAGATACATACATACATACATATATATTAGTGTTGACTCTAAGCCACTTTAGCAGGGCACAGCTCCCGGCTGCCCTTTTTAACACTTCCTATGCACCCCGCGGCAATTTAACTGATCCCGGGAAAATATCGCAAATTCTAGGGACTCTAAACAACCAGTTCAAAATATTTTTTGTGAACAAGGTACAAATGTGCCCTTTTTGAAAAAAATGTGCCCTTTTTGAAAAAAATTTATCCTTTTTTAGAATAGTGTTCCTTTTTTGAAAAATGTACCCTTTTTTTAGAATAGTGTTCCCTTTTTGAAAAATTCCGCCCAGTGGCCCTTTTTTTCTAGAGTCAACACTATATATATATATATGTATAAAGTTTTTACTGAGGGTGGTTTTGGGTTCTAGGGATCATGATCGGTGTAGATCTGTAAAAAATTTTCATAAATTCCAACATAGGGGAGATCGCAATAGGTAGTATTTCATACAAAATCTACCTAAAAATATATACAGTCTGGGGAAAACGCATTTAGTTAAGCAACAAGATGATGTTTTGAAAATCTATATTACATAGCCCTACGTAACATATACTATATGTTAAAGATTATATTTAATTAAACAATAACAAGTCTCCATACCTCATAAAGGATAAAGTATGTTAAAAATTGTTCTCAAAAGTAAAATTTTGAAAAGTTCACTGCTAATCAAGAGGATTATTCATGCAGCATATGTTATTTCTTTACTATTTTCAATACTGATAAATAGTATTTCTCATTAAATGTCTATGTATGACTTTGGTTATGAAAAAAAGTAAGATTATTTCACACAATAAAGAAGTAATAATTTTTAGTGTTGAAGACCAATGTAAGCCAAGTAAAGCAATTAGTTATGTCTTTTTAAAATTAAGCCGACTTTTTTTATCTTTGCAAACCTGATTAAAAGGCACTAACAGTACAATATTGTTTCCATTATTGAAAAAGAATGTTATTTACTAAATTCTAACTCAATAAAATGCCTTTAAAATTAATTAAAATACACTTAAAAATTTATACTTTAAAATGAAAATGCTTCACTGCATAAAAGCCAGTTAAAGGAAAAAAATAAAGTATCTGTTATGACCTTTAAAAAAAAAATTAGCTGTTTTTCTTTTTGCAATCCTGAGGTCAAGTAGAAAATGCCATTTTTTGTTTTTGTTGTTGATTTAACATGGAGTGACCCAGATGGTCGGCAGCTTCCGGGAACTTTTGGATTGCACCACATATAAAAATTTGATAGGCTAAGTGCTCCTATGTTCAGCCACAATGTTTTATAAATAGCTTATATTTGATTCTAAATAAAATATTATAATTTCCCAATGATCAGCAAGCTTTCATAAGGCATCAATCAGCCATCGGCAAAAAATCATGGATTCTTTTTTTATATAAAACTTTTACTTGTAATCAACCATTTATGTTGGGTTTTTGAAAAGCTACTGGACTTAATTGACTAGATAACTATTGGAGATATATTATTTAAAGATTTTATTCCAAAAATTCAATTTTTTGACTTACAACATTTTCATGTTAAACAAACAATGTGTGAATTTGCATAAAATAAATTTTTCTTGATTTGATTATTCAGTTTTTATACCAAAATATTTCTCATGTGTGTTTGCCTGTTCTATAGGAGGCTAATTTATCATGGCAAAATTAACATGCAGACAAGAGGATTAGTAGTGTTGCTACTTTCAAAGGCAGCTGGGCACACTTCAACCTGTTCTGATGTTAACACCATTGGAGCATCTGGAGTGACTTCTAGGCAACAAACTTTAGCAGAAATCACTGAAATGATCCATACTGCCCATCTGATACATAAAGGCATTCTGAATCTGTCTTCTTCAAGTATTCCTGATGAAAATGATCTTCATGACCTCCAGTTTGGTAATAAAATATCTATTTTGAGTGGTGATTATCTTCTTGCAAATGCCTGCAAAGGACTGGCAAATCTAAGAAATTGTAAGGTAATGTTGTTATGTCATCAGTACTCATTTTTTTTCTAAATAGGAAGCAGACATCAGGATTTGTGTTTCAGTAAAATTTTGGAAATCAACCTGACTCGCTAATCATAGAATTATATGTCAGTCAACAAAACTATGTAAATCATTTTGAGAAAAATCATGAGTCAATTTAAAACAAACAAATAAAAAAACTGTATATTTATTAGAACAGTGACATGTTGCACACATGTTAGTGGCTGTTGTAATTTGAGACTTTCGCTAGTAACTGCCATAAATAATTAGTATAATGAAAACTGAAATATTAATTTTGTGTATTTTTCACTTTCTGAAAGACTTTTGGGACTTTTAGAAGTAGAAAAGGATGGTTTTGTCTCATACTCCTAGGCTTTTGCAATGCATATACCGTATATACTCTGTATAAGTCGACCCCCCTATTGTTTGAATGGGAATTCTGGAAAAAATCAAAAACCCAGATATAAATCGACTCCCTAACTTTTTACTTCAATTTTGCACAAAATCAAACCAAGGATTTCACTTTCTAGCCACATTACAAATTCACGCCAAATTAGCGAACTATTGCCAAATCCAGTTTCGTACCATACGCCAATGACTGCTGCTTTGGCACACACCAATTTTGGAGGTAGGTAAAGTAGTTTCATGAATGAGGAGTTACCAGAGTTCGGTTTCTCCAACTCTAGCTCTGAACAGGTGGACAGGCACGATCTGCAGACATGTGTATATTCGTTTGTATTGTTTTCAATTTTTGTGGTTTATACAGCACGCTATTTTCTAATATTTGAGACCATGGAGGAAAATAAAAAGTCAATTTATACTGCTGCTTTTAAGTTAAAAGTAGTTAAAGAAGCTGATAACTCAAATAACATTGCAGCTGCACAAAAGTTTGGTATAACTAAGTGTCAAGTTCAAGAATGGCGGAAAAATAAAGATAGGCTTCCAAAAATGCCACAAAAAATAAAGGCGAGAAGAAGTGGAAGTGCTTAATTCCTTGATTTTGGAAAAAAGAAACAAGTGGGTAAGTGTGATCATACATCGCACAAAGGGTTTCGTTTAATATTCCTTTCAAAACGTCCAGTACATTTATCACCATGGAATACCTTCTAAATTTTGGCAAACACATCCTAAACTATGTTAAAGTTTCAAACATATTCGCCTTGTTATATTTCCTAATTTTGTTCGCCCCCCCCCCCCCCCCAAAAAAAAAAAAATATGCTACGATATATCACATGACGGGTATCTGCCAAATTTAGAAAAGTGCCCCCCTTGGGGGGGAGTGGGCAGATGGTCACCATGATTTTTGACGCGGCCTGATTTTAAAAATTTATGTTATGTTTTATAAGCCATATTAAAGTTTCAAACAGATCGTCCAGTTATATTTCCTAATTTTGTTCGCGCACCTCCCTCAACCCCCCCCCCCCCCTCCTCGAAATGTGACGCGCCCTTCTTCTTTATAATTTATTATCGTGTGTTATAAAGTATCTTAAAGTTTAAAACAGATTGAATTGTTAGATTTCCTACTTTAAATGAAATCGCGCTCTGTTAATTCCACATTCCACCACCAGGGAGCGCACTGTATTCTTAACAAAAGCGTATCTGAACGTAACTCCTTTACACAACCCATTAGTAGATATGTTACTCGAGGGGGTGGCGGTCTTCAGCAAGAATTTAAGATAATTGTTGAAATTACTATTCGGAAATAGTGGTAATTTAACTTTTGACATATTTATATTTAATAAGTATAAGTAGCATGTATCTGAGGACTCCATCAAAAAACGCACCTGAAACGGTATGAAACAAAAAAGAAATATTTTGCCCCTCCCCCTCTCCCCACCTTCCCGAAATTGCACGTGCCATTTTTTATAAACTTTTTCTAATGTGTTATAAACTATCGTAAAATTTCAAACAGATCGCCTTGTTATATTTCCTAATTTTAACAAAAATGTTAGTTCCACATTCCACCACCAGGGAGCACACTCTATTCTTAACAAAACAGTATCGGAAGGAAACTCCGTTAAACAACCTATAAGTAGATATGTTACTCGAGGTGGTGGCGGTCTTAATAAGAAATTAAGATATTTGCTGAAATTACTATTAGGAAATAGTGGTAACTAAATTTTAGACAATTTTATATTAAATAAGTAGCATATATCTCAGGACTCCCTCAAAAAGTCACCTAAAGCGATCAGAAACGCTAATTTTTTAAATAGAAATCTAGCGCCCCCCCTCCCCGGAATTTCGCGTGTCATTCTTTCTTACACTTTATCTTATGTGTTATAAAATATCTTAAAGTTTCAAACAGATTGACTTGTTAGATTTCCTAATTTTAACAAAATCGTGTTATGTTAGTTCCACATTCCACCACCAGGGAGCGCACTGTATTCTTAACAAACACATGTGTCAATGAAACCCCTTCACGCAACCTTTCCATAGATACATGGGTCGGGAAGGTGGCGGTCTTAACCAAGAATTCTGTTAGTTCCACATTCCACCACCAGGGAGCGCACTCTATTCATAACAAAACTGTGTCGGAAGTAAAGTCCATTAAATAACCTATCAGTAGATATGTTTCTCGAGGTGGTGGCAGTCTTAAGCAAGAATTTAAGATATTTGCACAAATTACTATAAAGAAATAGTGGTAACTAAACTTTTGACATTCTTATATTTAATAAGTAGCATATATCTTAGTGTGTTATGAACTATCTTAAAGTCGCAAGCAGATCGCCTTGTTATATTTCCTAAATTTAACAAAATCGCGTTATGTTAGTTCCACATTCTACCACCAGGGAGCGCACTCTATTAATAACAAAACTGGAGCGGAAGGAAAGTCCGTTAAACAGCCTATCAGTAGATATGTTACTCGAGGTGGTTGCAGTCTTAAGCAAGAATTTAAGATATTTGCACAAATTACTATAAGGAAATAGTGGTAACTAAACTTTTGACATTCTTATATTTAATAAGTAGCATATATCTCAATGTGTTATGAACTATCTTAAAGTCGCAAGCAGATCGCCTTGTTATATTTCCTAAATTTAACAAAATCGCGTTATGTTAGTTCCACATTCTACCACCAGGGAGCGCACTCTATTCTTAACAAAAACATGTCTGAACGAACCCCTTCACGTAACCTTTCCATAGATATATGGGTCGGGAAGGTGGCGGTCTTAACCAAGAATTCTGTTAGTTCCACATTCCACCACCAGGGAGTGCACTCTATTCATAACAAAACTGTATCGGAAGGAAAGTCCATTAAACAACCTATCAGTAGATATGTTAAACAGATCGCCTTGTTAGATTAGTAGATATGTTAAACAGATCGCCTTGTTAGATTGCCTAATTTTAACAAAATCGCGTTATGTTAGTTCTGTATTCCACCACCAGGGAGCGCACTGTATTCTTAACAAAAACATATCTCAACGAAACGCCTTCACGCAACCTTTCCGTAGATACACGGGTCGGGATGGTGGCGGTCTTAACCAAGAATTCTATTAGTTCCACATTCCACCACCAGGGAGCGCTCTCTATTCATAACAAAACTGTGTCGAAAGGAAAGCCCGTTAAACAACCTACCAGTAGATATGTTACTCAAGGTGGTGACGGTCTTAAGCAAGAATTTAAGATATTTGCACAAATTACTATTCGGAAATAGTGGTAACTAAACTTTTGACATTTTTATATTTAATAAGTAGCATATATCTCAATGTGTTATGAACTATCTTAAAGTTTCAAGACACATCTACTTGTTATTTTTCCTAATTTTAACAAAATTGCGTTACGTTAGTTCCGCATTCTGCCGCCAGAGAGCGCACTCTATTCGTATCAAAAGCGTATCTGAAGGAAACTCCTTCACGCAACCTTTCCGTAGATACAGGAGTCGTAATGGTGGCATTATTAACCAAGAATTTTGTTAGTTCTGCATTCTACCACCAGGGAGCACACACTATTCATAACAAAAGTGTATCTGAACGAAACTGTGTTAAAAAACCTATCAGTGGATATGTTACTCGAGTTGGTGGCGGTCATAAGCTAGAAATTAAGAAACTTGCTAAAATTACTATTCGGAAATAGTGGTAACTAAATATTTGACATTTTTATATTTAATAAGTAGCATATATCTGAGGACTCCCTCAAAAACGGTATCTAAAAAGGTCATAAAAGCTAATTTTTAAAAAAGAAAACCAGCGCCTCTCCCCGTTTGCCTAAAAAGGATCCAAAACGCACCCCATTGTCCACTACACATGCAGATTCATTAAATAAAAATTAATATCGCAACTTACAAATAAGCTATCACGCACAGAAAGATAGAAATTATCCGATAATGGGCGAAGCACGCTGGTCTTTGTCATAATAATATCTGTAATTCGATTTAATTGGGATATTTAATCAAAAGTATTACACACACCCCCCCCCCCTTCCCATCGACACAAACCTAACAAAAATTATGCGATAGCGGGCGAAGCATGCTTTTTCTCACCTCGAATATACTTATCTGATAGCGCTGAACCTCATGCAAATTGATATATTTCCTAATTTAAATTATTTTGTGGTTTAAAAAGCACGTGCCACCCGCATTTCATGGAAATGAAACCTAATTAATTAAATAATAATTAATATCTCTGCTTGTAATTAAGCTAGGAGTTTGAACTGGGTATGTATGAAATCACCGAAGAATTTCAAATCAGGATGGCAAAAAATTTTATCAAAAAATTTAATATTTAAAAAGTTTAATTTTCGTATTAAAATAAAAACCGCGAGCGCGCCGTATGTCTGAGATAAAAAATCACGTCTGCAGTTTGCTAGCCTCGCCAGATAAAATCGAGGTTCAGCTTTCGTGAATCCTCCAATGGTAGTGCTCCGAAGCTAGCCTCGCAAAAAGGGTCCAATTGTAGTCAGAGAGGTGCTTTTGATAAATTAAAAAGGTGGATTGATTAATTTTAGAAGTTAATTAGCCCATAATTCGGTTAATTACCAACTTTTTCAAAATTTTATGATTTGTTGTTTGATGTGAGGTGTTCAGCTATAAGTACCCAAAATTTCAAGTCTCTAACATGTATAGTTTCTGAGAATGGGCTCTGTGACGGACAGACAGACAGAGGAGCGAGACGAATAGGGTTTTGTGAGATGAACGAAACCCTAAAAATGGCTGTATACTAACTCAAACCTTCATCTGCCTTTGTGCGTTATACCTGGCGAAAGATTTGAATCTCATTCCACAGTCGTCCACGTTTGTTGCTTCTGCCAAATGGTGTACGAGATTTATGAAAAGTTATTATTTATGTTTGTGGCAGAAGACAAAAATTTCCCAGAACTTGCCATCGGGCTTAGAAGATAAAATAGTTATTTGGCTAAAACACATGATAAGGTTAAGAAAAGAGCATAATTTTGAATTAACCCACATCAGAAATATAAACGAAACTCCACTAACATATGATATGACAAGCAACAGGGCAGTGAATGGAAAAGGGGAAAATACTGTCTTTATTCGAGCAGCAGGTCATGAAAAAAGTAGATTTACGATTGTTTTATCATGTTTAGCAAATGGAATTATACTGCCTCCTGTTGTCCTTTTTAAGAGGGAAATACTCCCTAAAGGAGCACAATTTACAGCAGGCGTAATTGTTCGAAGTCATTTGAAAGGTTGGATGGATGAAGATGTTGTTCAAGACTGGCTGGAAATGTGTGAAATCAGTGACCAGAAGCAGTTTTCCATAAAAAAAAGTCTTCTTATCTGGGGGGGGGGACCTCATTCAGCGTGCATTTCACAGATGCCATAAAGACGAAGGTGATCTCACAGAAAACGGAAATGGCTGTAATTCTGGTGGACTGACATCAATCCTCCAACCTCTTGATGCCAATATATACAAACCTTTCAACGATAATCTACGAAGAAAGTGGATTGAATGATGGCATATGATAAATTCAAAAACCAGAGCTGGTAACTTTAAAAAAATGGACATTTTTATAGTCGTCCAGTGGATAAAAAGATCGTGGTTTCTATATCAAAAGATATCATTATGAAATCATTTTTAAAATGCTGCATTAGTAATCCGAGGAATGACAATGAGGATTTCATTTTGGATGATTCGTCAACTTCAAATAGTGAACTAGAATCGGAGGCAGATGATATTTATAAATACGATAAAAAAAATTACTGCAGCCGAATTTACAAAACTGTTTGGAAATTCGGATGATTCTGATTTTGACGGATAGCATTTGAAATGCAACATTGTGTTTTCTTGTGTGTAAGCAAAAAGTTTTTTATTTTTAATAAACACAGCAGTTTACTGTAGCGCAAATGCAAACCGTGTTGTGTCTTGCTGGCAAGATGCTGAATAATAGTTGTCAACCTTTTCCCTACTTTCAGCTTTAAAAAAAAAAAAAAAAAATGCTTAAACGCTAAAATAATTTATCAGATTTTATTGCAATAAAAACATATGCATTAAATAAATACTTTATGCATAGAAATTAATAATTATAAAAAAATTTCCGATTCGAACTTTCTTAAGGTGAGGCATATATTGTACTTTGACTAATTTTTAAAATACATGAGAGACATTTTCTGTTATCAGTTACATCTCAGCTGTGTATAACTGGATTCTAGGAAATCTAGCCCCTCATAGCTAGAAATTCAGGGGTAGAGTTTTTCAGATAGTTTTTTTGCAGGGGGAGGGGGTGATGAAGGGGCAGGTATAATTCAATTACCTTAATTACCTGACTTTTTAACTTTTTTGGATTATTAGTGTCACGTTATATTTACTGCAATCATTGCAATCGAATTATTTAATTATTTGCTTTATTAAATCATATTATATATGGGACACTCTCAAAATGCTTCAGCGCATAGGAATGGAGTCGGCGCGCATCCGACAAAACAATTTCTTCAATACCAAAACTGACAGACTTCCACCAAATACCAAAGTAAAAGAAAATTGCTCCATATTTTAACACGTTTATAATAAAGTACTCAATAATTTTATCCCTTATGTACAGAAATGAACACACGGGTTATTACTATGGACCACCATTAATAATCAAATCTATACTTTTTCATTTGAAAAATATTCAGGGCTTCCTTGTTAAAACCCAGCTTATCCTGACTCTGAACGAAAGAGATAAAGCACAATCCAAAAAACTTAAAGTGTACCTCACTCACATCGAAGAAAATACGTCAACCTATCCTGCCGTAGAACTGTAATTTCATGTAAATACGTAAACTGCTAAAAAGATTTACATTGAATGGCAACCCGACCCGAAATAAAAGAAAGTGAATCCATATTTTAATACAGTTATTGTAAAAGAAGTCTACAGTTATATCTTTAATATAAACTTTACCTTATAAATTCTAACTTTTATGTAAAAAAATGAAGATATATATATATAGTATTCATTAATGTTCAATTATGTAACTTTTTCCTCTGAAAAATATTCAGGATTTCTTTGAAAAATAGTATTAACACGAACCCACCTCAAAATAGTGAAAACGCAATCCGAAATAATTAACATTTTACCTTACCTTTACTTGCAGAAAACCACCAATGAAAATTTTCTTATTGCTATAGATCACAAAAGTTGCAAATTTCATGACCTATTCATGACCTTCCATGGCTGATTATCTCATAACTGATTGAATTTCATGATTCTTTTTTTCACGATCATCTGACGAAATTTGCGATTTCTTCCACGACCGTTTCACGGAATTAACGATTCTTTTTCGGCAACCGTTATCGAATTTTTTTTTTTTTTTTTTTCTCGACCATTTGTCGAAATTCACAATATTTTTTCCACAACCAACTGACAAAATTCCATATTTGTTTCTGCCATCTTTTGACAAAATTCGCAATTCTTTTTCACGATCATTTGTTGAAATTCCTGATTATTTTTTTCTACCACCAACTAATAATATTTGTAATTTTTTGCGCGATAGTTACACGAAATTTCATATCTTATTTCACGATCGTTTGACGAAATTCCCCTCGATTGTTTGAATAAATTTTCATGCCTTTTTGTGCAGTCTTTTGACGAAATTCGCTATTTTTTTCGCAATCCTTTTACAAAATTCGAGATTTCAGTTTGTACAACCATTTTATGAAATCTGCATTTCTTCTCACGATCTCTGATGAAAGTAAGCAATAATTTCCACGGTCGTTTGGATTTCCGCAACGATTTGGGTTTTTTTTTTTTTTTTTTTTTTTTTTTTTTTTTTCAAAATTTGTAAAATTTACAATTTTTTTCTCTGACCCATTGACGAATTGATTTTACGAAATTCAAAAGAAAAAAAAATCGTGGACTTTCACGAAAAAAAAAAAAAAAAAAAAAAAATCGGAGAATAATCACATGTCCGTGAAAGAAGTTAAGGCTGTTTTTAACTGCTCTGCTCAACAAGCGCAAAATGTTTTGACACATTTACAAATTCATTTTTTAGCGGAAAGATATAAAATTGGAAAGCCTGGCCATGGAAGCGATTTGGAATTGAACTGTTTTTTCCATTTTTTGATACATCCATTACCTATTGAGTTATAAGCTATTTTGATCACATGACAAATACGATTTTTGCCCTTCACGGACTGGTTTTTCTGCTTTCTTCGGGAACTTTGGTTCAAAACGTCAACTTTGACACCATTTTCTGAAAGATCTATTGCGTTTGTAAGAAAACGGAAAAAATAGCAACAACACCTGCTATTTTCATGCATTTCCGAACAAAAATAAATTAAAACTTATGTCAAAAGTTGTCCTTTTGGATTTGAACACCCTTAAGGAGACAAAAACATGCAGAGCTTTTTTTATTGTGCGGGATTTTCCCATTTTCTGTGAGATTTGTGCAGTTCTCTATGTTGTACAATCCTGCACGTTTCCTGTTCCTCAAATTTTTCCTTGTCCTTCGCCAGGAAACTCTTGAAATGACGCCCCTCTAGTAAAACCCGAAAAAAAAGAAGTCGAAAGGGACTAGAAAAAAGTTCGTTTTTAGACAGGTCTCTGTTTTGGCAAGTATAATTGTATGACGTTTTTTCCCCTTTGAGAAAGAATTCTGTTATAGACAGGCTTCGTTTTCACAAGTTTTAATGTAATACACCTCTTTTCAGAGCTATACTATAGAGAGGATGGTTTAACAGTCTTTGAGGATACCTGTAAAAATGGAACCTATAACAGAATCCTGTCTAAAAAGAAAATTTTTCATAGTCAGTACATTAAAATTATACCTGCTAAGATGGAAACCTGTTTAAAACGAAATATTTCATTGATTCTTCAGTTTCTGTATTCAAAGTTTTTGTAAACATGATTCAGTTTACGTTTCTTGTTCGGGGGGGGGGGGAGGGGGGGGTGTTAATACTTGGATCCTACCCTTAGCTATATAACTTCCCTCAAAAAATCTTTGCCCCCCCTCCCCCCCAAGAAAGTTCTGAAATGGCACCCCTGATAGTAGGAGAGATTTGCCTATGTGAAAAAATCGTAAGTAAACAAAAACAAATCATTGAACTAGTTTTTGTTAATGATAAATTACTATTATTTGTATATTTTATATATTATTTTATTATTCATACACATAAGAATCCAGAATTTTGCAGTATTTGAAGTTTTTTTTCTGCTTTTATAATTGACTTGCGTATAAATCGACTGCCCCCCCCCCCCCCAATTTCCTTGCTGAAAATTGTCAGAAATTCATCGACTTATATCTGAGTATATGTATATGTTTTTCTAATAAATGATGGAGGGTAAGATGCCAAGGTTTGATTTTAGAAAATATGAAAACTGAAACAAAGTCGATTCTTTATAAGTACTACTAGGTTGTCTTTTTTTTGTGTGTGTGTGTGTGTGTGTGTGTAAGACTTTTCCTTTTTCATTTTAATAACACTAAAATCATCCAGCATTTCTCAATTGCTTTTATTGCTAATAAAAGATCTATAATAAGATTCTAATAAGAAGAAGAAGAATAGAATTTAGGACAGCAAGCAATAATATTAAGATGTTTACAAAGAAGCATTTTACTTTTTATTTTTTTTTTATTTTTTTTTTTGAAGAAGGAGGTCAATTTGTGAGTTGTTGATTCTTTATTGTAAAATCTGTCAGTTGTGTTTCGTAAATTTTCTGAGATTTATTAATAAAATGCAAATAAAAGATCCTTAGATGTTAAATTTTTTCACCTGTTTATATTTAAGCAAATGGTGAATATCTACAATATTTTTACGTGATACATTTCTTTATCATTTGTCTTTATATTTCATGACTTTTATGAAAATTCTTTATTCTTTGTTTTATATCTGTTTAACTGTCTGTGTTCTGGAGTGGTTTCCAATACAAAAAAAATGATAAATTATTTGATTTTGTTCATTTTTCTTATAAATTCAAAATTATTAAACCTAAAATAAATACTGGTAATTCAAATATCATTAAAAAAATAATAATAATTCAGAAAGTACAGACAATGACACCATGTATGGTTTTATTTTTACTGAAATGTACAGAAAGAAATGTGATTTTTCTTAAAAACGAAAATTTTATTCACTGAATTTGCCACCAACAACTGGCATTTCAATTGTGTCAGCTTATTGTACAGTGATGCAGCAAAGTTCATAATGCGACTAGGATTACAAATGTTCAATTTTACAGATGCCATTTCTGAAACTAGTTGCCAGATGTAACAAGACACTTTGCAAAGCATCAAAAAGCATTTCTGCTGTAATTCCTGTCACATGATGGCTTAAATAGTGACATTGCAGGAACTTTGATGCCAATACAGGGTTAAATTTTGGTGATTAATGCAGCTATTATGGTAAAAATTTCAATGTCTTTCTGTGCATTTATATGAAAACTCTATTATGATCTATACTTTTTGAATTATCATATTTTTGTTTCTTTTGGACACCTTATACTTTCATTTTCATTCTATCTTTACCGTGTACTTTCTTGCTTTACCAGTCCTTCAAGAAAACTACATGCCACATTTCTTTTTTAATAAGTTTAATCACAGATTAACAACTTATTTTTAATAATCTGACAAATTGTTCAATAAATTTTAACAGTAAATTTTACTTATATTTATATCTTGCAATTAACTCTTTTTTTTTCACACCAAAGTATAGTTGTGCAATACAAGCAATTAAAGTTGTTCTCAAATCAAACTTTCTGACATATTCACAGGGTCATCTTCATTCGCTAATGCATTATATTTTTCAGCTATTCTTATTCAACTACTAAAATATCGAACAGTATTTTCTGTTTTCCTATAAAAGAAAAGAATTTTTCAGAAAGCAATATCAAAGCTGACATTTTCAGTCACTTTTCATGTGTGACTATCTGGGGAATATTACCATCAGAGAGCAGTCAATTATATAATTCAAGATGTATCCCATTTATGAGAAAATAAAAAATGCTGTCCAATTCCTAGGTATTTATGTGCAAAAATGAGTTCAGAAAGTTTCTTGGTATTTAATAGATAAAACAAAAATTTTAGGAGTTTAATGAAAATAGAAAAAAAATTAATAGATCATGCAGCAAATTTCATTTTTTTATATGGAGTAGTCATTGTTTGATCTATGTCAATCTGTCTTAAATTGATGATCAAATTGTCAAATAAATCATTCTACCTTTTCAGAAATTGGAATAGCAAGCGAGTAAAATAAAGTAATATTGTTAATAATAATTGATATGATATACTCTGTAAACATTTAATTCCATAGAAATGTAGTTCAACTATATTATATTAGAATACCTATTATATTGCTTTTTTATGGCCATTGTATGATATTGTTAAATGAAGGTTGCATGTTAAATCAATATTTTGGGAAATGCTGATTTATCATACTGCTTTAGAATTCTATACTTTTTAGAACCTTTGCCATGCTGTAGTTGCTTTTTCTTAATTTTTCTTCCCATTTTTATAGGTTGTCGATCTTATTTCAAAAGCAATAGGGGATTTCATGCAAGCTGAATTCTTAGGGGAGCATGACAAGCAAGGTAATGCTCTACCTATACATGGTATGAATATTTCTACATGGGAGGAGAAAAATTACCTTTCTGCTGGAAGCCTTATTGCAAATAGTTGCAAATCTACTCTTGAATTAGCTGGACATAGTCTTGAAATGCAGGCAAAAGGATATGAACTTGGAAAAAATATTGCATTTGCATGGCAGGTAAATATGTTGCTACTTCATATTGTGTTGGTTGATGTAATTTCATTCATTTTACTATTATTTTATTGGCTAAATATTATAAAAAATCAAATTATTGTAGTGTTTTTGTTTAAAAATTAATTATTATTGTGAAATTTTGAAGTTTTATTTATTTTATGCCTTGTCTATTAGAAATATAATGACATTGATTTATTATTATGGTTGACATTTGTATACTTTGTTAAATAATGGAACACATTTTTCTTTCTAAAAAAAAAATATTGAAAAATAAGGGTGAATAATTATTAAATATACAGATAAAATAAACTATGTATTACTTTTTTTGCTACATTCAAAATATATCATATGATTTTCAAGATTTGTGTACTGATAGGGTGTCATTTTGCATTGCAGACTTTCAGATATAGTTATTATTTCATTACAGTTGCATTATTTAATTGTAGACCAAGTATGTAATACAGTCGAACCCAGTTAAGACGCTCACAGTTAATATGCGATCCCGCTTAAAATGTGGATTTCTTGCGATCTCTTGAACATCACCCATAAGGTTAAGGAAAAAATATTCCATTTAATACGCGAACGGTTATTATGCGATAAATTTTTGTCCTTTGATGAAAAAAATCACACGTAATATACAAATTCATTGATCAGAATGTGAATTCCTTATCTCTTCTCGAGTGTTGCCAATTGAGTGGATTTTTTTATTCAGATAAAAAAAACACTCTTTCCGAATAGTATTATTACTTTATTTAATAACAGATTAATTAAGGGAAAATTACTAATCGAAAATGGTGGTAGATATTTGAATAAAACAAAAAACTGCTAAATTAGAAACACTGCAATTCTTCTTTGGTCCCACCTCCTAACATTCTTTGTCTGTTGTTCTTATGTTTTAACTGTAGTGGAGAGATATGGACGAATTCAGGTTACTCAGGTACGTCATAAAAATTATTATGATTAGAGATTATCAGACGTGTTGTTATCGAGGTTTTAAATGTATGTTTTATCCCTACTATGTTTTATAATACATATATTTATAGGCACAAAAAATGAAATTCATATAAATTAAACAAAAACGACTGCGGCTGGATAATTTTTTTATATTTTCTTTACTTTTTGCTATGCTAACAATACTTTTTACACAAAGGTTAATAAGGATAATTTTTTCTTATATTAAAAAGGACAGATTATAATTTAACTCATTAATCCAAGTACTAAATAGGATTTTAAAAACTGGGTTGTGCTCCAAAGATTAATTTCTTTTTTCTTTCTGCTAAAAGTAGTAGTCTGGTAGGAAAAATATTTTTGTTATTTTGTTTTTGGTTGCAATGTATTAGTCGACAATAAAGCCATGTTGGAATCCAAATTTATTTCCCACTATTATTCTAGTTGGTCTTATAAAAAGAAACAATAAGTTAACGTGGAACTAAACTAACAATTAAATTTTATCTGAATATATGTAAAATACACAATATTTGACCATAAATATCTAAATGAAAGCTCTAAAGTTCATTAAGATGATTAAATATGTAAATAAAACCAGTTCCTGCAACATTATACAAATCACGTTTAATATGTGACTTTTGTCCACTCCTTGAAACTCATCTTAACCGAGTTCGACTGTATTTCAACACAAGATAATATAATGAAAGATAATGTATGTGATAATATAATGTAATTATTATTGTTATCATTACATGATATTTTAAAAAATGATATAACATAAAAATGTTAGTGATCTAAATTATTGAAGTTATTTCCACATTGAGGAAAAAAATATTTTTATTGTTTCAAAATCAATTAGTTCAGTTTGCGATGTCATTCCACTTAAATATCTGTATTGCTCATACTGGGGAAAAGGACAAAAACTAGATAAGACAAACTTTTTAAAAGATTAAGAAAGATGGGAACTATAAGTAAATATTTTATATTTGTCTCCAAAATGTTGTTTTACAAGCATATTACAATGAAGTTTTAATGATTGAGAATTACACTTTTGTAATTTATGACGCTACTTCAAAAGTGCAATATAAATAGTACTTTTGGGGAGGGGAGACATTAAAACAAAGTGTCATTTTTGAATGAGTGAGGAAAAATGTAACTGGGGCTTCTGTGTTTAGTTTTTTTTATATGCTAGAGGTTAGGATGCATTATTTTTAACATTATTTAATGTTGTTGATGGATTTTAAAAGTAGATACTAAGGTATTAGAGGGATTGAATTTCTGGTGTTGCAAGAACATCTGCTAACTTTGGCACACATTTTTGAAACCTCAAAGTAAAAATCTACAAAACAAAATAAGTATTTAATGTTTTTGGATTCATTTATTTTCCATACTTAAAATAAGTAAGCAGAAAGCATATTTGAATATAAAAATGTTAAAAGTTCATGTTATTTATTTATTAATAAAAAAGGAATGCAAAAAGGTATTGTACTTTTATCACAACTTATAGAATAAAATATAATAAAAAATAACCCTGCTTTTTCTCTCCTACATTATTTTGCCAATCAAATTTTTGGTGCCCATATATTCATTACTTCAGACAAAAATTCATGATACAAGTTTCTTTTTTTCACCCGTTTTTTTTTTTTTTTCTCCAAATGCATTCAGCAAGATAAGAATAAATATATTGACAAGCTGTGCCATAATGTACTTATTTCATCATTTAACTGATCCTCAAAGATGCTCAATTATTTGTGCATTTACACCAGAATCTGGACCTACAAAATTATATTTATGGTTAACAGTAAGATGTTGAAAACCTGCCTTCTTTACTTTCTGAGACTTGTATCCTTTCCAACAATCTAAGTATATTATTACTCACTACATTAGTATGTTCATGAATTGCTTGCATAAGAATTGTAGCCTTTTATGTGGAATCTTAATATGAAAACACTTTCCACTTTCTTGGCAAATATCACCAAAAATCCATTACTCATGAAGAATTCAACCACTGGGTTTTTTTTTTGTTGTTGTTGTTGTTTGTTTGTTTGTTTGTTTTTTCCTGAAAAAAGACTTTTGTCAATTTTTACAATTTTATTAGGATCTCCAGTTTTTTCTTTGGTTTTCGAGGACATAGATAAAATGCATATTTTGTATATAGCTATTCCTATAAATTGTAGTTTTACTAGTGAAATCTCATTGCTTTTATAACCATTTAATCAAAATTTGTTCTTCTGTCCAACAATAAATAAATCTACATGTCTGCACATATGAAATAATTGATTTATCAAACCGATATAAAGTCCTACCTTTCTGTTGCAAACATTACATTTCCAAATAGGCTTAGCAGAACGGTACAGTCACATTTTATCCATCAAAGCAAATGTATTCTTTCGGTTGAATTTTTTTTGATATAGCATATTTCTCATTTGACTGAAGATTCCAAATATTCATTTCCAAATTAAAACATGAAAAGGCAATCATGAACAACAAAAAAATTAAAAAAGAAACATCAAAATAAGTTTTCAAAACACAAAATGCATTCACAATCTTATGTCCAGTCACATTTAGTCAACATTTTTGCATCACTTTCTGCTATTGTTGAGGCAATAACTCTCTACAGCAGTGTTCCCTAACATTTCCATACAGCTCACAAGGGATTGGAAGAGAGTTTGAGACTTGTAATTAATCCATTCTCAGCTTATTTTTGTCTTTTTTGGAAAAGTAGTGTTGTAGACTACAAGTAAAATAATATAGATTTTTGAAATAAAATGAAAAAATATATTTTGTATTCAATTTTCAAAAAGTTCCCATACAAAAATCCAAAATACAATCCAAACCATAAATCAATTTTGATAAAATTTAGATACCTTTTATTACATTAAAACTTTTTTGTAATTGTTCAGTTTTTGTTGTATTTTTAAATTCTTGTGCAACTTTTTTGAGTAATATTTATTGGATGAGGGCTGTTCTACAATATGTTGCATAAAGAAACTTTTACACATAAAACTACTTAAGGCTATATACTGTCTTGAACACATTTGACCTAAAAAAATTTGAAATATTTAACGAGGTATTTTCCAGTCTTAAAAAATTAATAAATTTCCAAGCAGACATCACTAAAGAAAATGGATGAATAGTCACTATAGTGGAGACTAAATTTCTCCTGTGTCTCATGCAGGCCCCATACACAGTATATAAATATGCATTATGGCATATGCATTTTAAAATTTAAAATCAGTTTATACACAGCAATCAGTTAATAATGAGGGATTAAAAGCTTGCTAACAGAGAAATAAATTATGGGATATAGGAAATAAAGCTATTTAAAATTGATAAAGATGAACATCCAGATATGATTCTAATGTTATAGTGTTATTTTTGAGAGAACTTAATGTCCAAATATTTTTCATCTCTTCTTAAAGAAATATTAAAATCAGTTATAAATGCTTTCAAATTTAATATCAAGTGTGAGAGTCTCCAAGATATTTTGTGGCAATAAAAATGGAGACCATATAACACTTTTGTTTGACACTGAGGTCATTTAGGAAAGAGCAATAAAACTCTTTTAGATAATAAGGTGGTGGTGTATGCAGTGGCGTAGCCAGGATTTTGTTTCAGGGGGGGGGGGGGGGGGGGTCCAAAATTTTTCCTTTAGGTTATATATAGTAAAACATGTCAAGATGAAATCGCAAACATAGGTGAAAAATTCCGTTTTACACAGGTTTTCGTGTTTGCAGAAGTAATTGTGTAGTATTTTTTTCAATAGCACTGTAGAGTATTTCCTTTTAAGATAGAATTCCGTTATAGGAAGGTTCCATTTTTACAAGTTTTGTGTATTTATATAAATATACTTATTTACATTATATGAACAAGGTGGAACCCGTCGAATTTCAACGAAAGAAAATGTTTACAAAGGAACTATTGCATGGAATTTATAATACATCGACAACAATAATTACAATAAAAAATCCATTTTACACTTATTAGTTTAACTCTCCAGACATATTTTAACCTCAGATTAACGAAATACTTTTTTCAACTGTTAAAATTAATGAAAAATTAAACTTTATTCATATGCATAATCAGTAGCATATAATCAAGATAAGTAATTTTGATTAAGTTATCAATTGATGCTTGGTATTACGGAATGAAAAATCAGCAAAAATGATTTCACCTTGACATAATCATAGAAATCCCCCCCCCCCCTTTAAATCTAAGCTGAATCAAGTCATTTTCAACGTTTCACATCCATATTAACCATTTAAAAACATTTTAATGCGCAATAGGTTATTAATAAATACATTTTCAATCTTGAAGTCACGTTTGTCAACTATTACAACTTTCCTTGTTAAAATTACCACTCGTGATTTGGGGTCTTAGTATAATCTCTGTACCTGCGTGTAAAAATTCTAGAAATTTTTTACTTTTAGACGTATTCAAGGGGAAATATCTCATTTTATCAATTAAAATTATGGTTTTCTTTTAAATATAACGTCATTTTCCATCGATGAAATATTTTGCCTATGGACCATATTCTTCGTTTCGGTTCGAGACTATAAAAGTCGCCATTTTACCTTTTGTGACGTCACAGGAATATTGTCCCAAACTCAATATCAGCGAAATAAAATAATAGTGGAATATAGTAGCAGCATCAGGAAAATTGTGTATTTTTTAAAGCGTAACGTCATTTTCTGTTAAAATTTTTTAAAAAAGATATTTTTTATTGTAATGAGAAAATGGCATCAGTAAGAATATAATCAATAAAGATAGCTAAACCACTTTTAATAGAAATGAAGTACTTCAGTTGCCACAATTAGAAAATTGGTATTAAAAACTATAAAAAAATTAATATCTCAAAAATAAATTGAGGTACAGCTTTCAAACAAATTGCATTTAAAAGTGCATTTCTTTCTACATACGACGGTGTAAACATTTAAAATGTGGGATGTTTAGAAGTTTAAAAATTTGCAGTAGCGAAAATTGCAAAGCCAAAATTTCATTTCAAATTTCAAAATGTTGCCATTCGCAGAATGACGTATGCGTTACGCACAGATATGTTTGTCCTTTATAATATAGATAGTAAAACCTGTCAAAATAGTAATTATCTCTAACAGAATCCTGCCTTAAACGGAAGCGTTACATGGTCTTAATATGTATTGCCATACAATTAAATTTGCTAAAAACCTGTCTGAAAGAGGATTTTCACCGTTCTTTAGTGAAACACAGTAAAAGCTCTGAAAAAAGAATCTTTCTATAACGGAATCCTGTCTCAAACGGAAGAGTTCCAGGTAGAGATCTGCACTGCCTGGCCCGAAGACCGAGCCCGGCCCAGGCCATACTTTTTTCTAAAGGCTCGGGCCGGGCCTAACTTATTTTTTATGCACAGACCAGGGTACTGGTTTCATTCCTAATCTTCACAGCCCAAAATTTTCATTCCTAGTTTTGACCCAGCCCGTATGAAAATCATTGTCTCGGTGTGGCCTGGTCAGTAAAATTAGGCTTGTCACAAATTTTTTTTCAAAAAATGCATACATTTTTAAATTGCCATTATTCTACAATCAAACATTCAAATTCATTCTTTTTAAAGAATAGTAGATTTCTACGCTTATTAAATATAGTTAAATTAAAATATAGTAAAACGTGTGAAAAAGAACCTGTCTATGACGGAATCTTGTTTTAAACTGAAAAACGTGTTGATCCATGCAAAATTAATATACTACTACGTAAGAAAAGAATATATAATACGTTTAACTTGCTAAGAAGGAAACTTGTCTATAATGCATTTCTTTAGGGTTTCGTTCATCTGACGAAACCCTATTCGTCTCGCTCCTCTGTATGTCTGTCCGTCTGCCTGTCTGTCTGTCACAGAGCCCGTTCTCAGAAACTATACATGTTAGAGACTTGAAATTTTGCATACTTATAGATGAACACCACACATCATACGACAAATCATAAAATTTTGAAAAAATCGTACATTTAACCCTTTGTATTTTAAACAATTCTTTCTAAGTGAGTCCCTAATTAGGTTGCAGGTGTGAAATTTTGCATACTTATAGATGGACAACTCAGATCAAACGACAAATGTTAAATTTTTGAAAAAGTAGTACATTTAACCCTTTGGGCTCCCACATGTATATTTTAAACAGTTCTTTCTATGTGAGCCTCTAATTAGGTTAGAAATGGTGGTGAAATTTTGCATACTTATAGCTGAATACCTCACATCAAACGACAAATCATAAAATTTTGAAAAAGTCATACATTTAACCCTTTGGGCTCCCACATGTGTATTTTAAACAATTCTTTCTAAGTGACACCCTATTTAGGTTGGAGGTATGAAATTTTGCATACTTATAGCTGAACACCTCAGATCAAACGACAAATCATAAAATTTTGAAAAAGTCATACATTTAAACCCTTTCAGCTCCCACATGTGTATTTTAAACAATTCTTTCTATGTGAGCCTCTAATTAGGTTGGAGGCGTGAAATTTTGCATGCTTATAGCTGAATACCTCACATCAAACAACAAATCATAAAAATTTAAAAAAGTCGTACATTTAGCCCTTTGGGATCCCACATGTGTATTTTAAACAATTCTTTCTAAGTGAGTCCCTAATTAGGTTGCAGACGTGAAATTTTGCGTACTTATAGATGGACTCCTCAGATCAAACGACAAATCATAAAATATTGAAAAAGTCGTACATTTAGCCCTTTGAGTTCCCACATGTGTATTTTAAACAATTCTTTCTATGTGAGCCCCTAATTAGGTTGGAGGAATGAAATTTTGCATACTTGTTATAGCTGAATACATCACATCAAACAACAAATCATAAAATTTTGAAAAAGTACATTTAACCCTTTTGGCTCCCACATATGTATTTTAAACAATTCTTTCTAAGGAAACCCTAATTCGGTTGGACGCGTGAAAATTTGCATACTTATAACTGAACACCTCACATCAAATGACAAACCATAAAATTTTGAAAAAGTCGTACATTTAACCCTTTGAGCTCCAACATGTGTATTTTAAACAATTCTTTCTAAGGGAGCGCCTAATTAGGTTGGAGGAGTGAAATTTAACATACTTATAGCTGAATACATCACATCAAACGACAAATCATAAAATTTTGAAAAAGTACATTTAACCCTTTGGGCTCCCACATGTGTATTTTAAACAATTCTTTCTAAGTGAGTCCCTAATTAGGTTGCAGGAATGAAATTTTGCGTACTTATAGATGGACACCTCAGATCAAACGACAAATTATAAAATTTTGTAAAAGTCGTACATTTAACCCTTTGAGCTCCAACATGTGTATTTTAAACAATTCTTTCTAAGGGAGCGCCTAATTAGGTTGGAGGAGTGAAATTTAACATACTTATAGCTGAATACATCACATCAAACGACAAATCATAAAATTTTGAAAAAGTACATTTAACCCTTTGGGCTCCCACATGTGTATTTTAAACAATTCTTTCTAAGTGAACCCTAATTAGGTTGGAGGCGTGAAATTTTGCATACTTATTGCAGGACACCTCACATCAAATGACAAATTATAAAATTTTGAAAAAGACGTACATTTAACCCTTTGGGCTCCCACATGTGTATTTTAAACAATTCTTTCTAAGTGACACCCTATTTAGTTTGGAGGTATGAAATTTTGCATACTTATAGCTGAACACCTCAGATCAAACGGTAAATCATAAAATTTTGAAAAAGTCGTACATTTAACCCTTTGGGCTCCCACATGTGTATTTTAAACAATTCTTTCTGTGTGAGCCTCTAATTAGGTTCGATGCGGGAAACTTTGCATGTTTATAGCTGAATACCTCACATCAAACGACAAATCATAAAATTTTCAAAAAGTCGTACATTTAACCCTTTGGGCTCCCACATGTGTATTTTAAACAATTCTTTCTAAGTGAGTCCCTAATTAGGTTGCAGGCGTTATATTTTGCGTACTTATAGATAGACACCTCAGATCAAACGACAAATCATAAAATTTTGATAAAGTCGTACATTTAACCGTTTGAGTTCCCACATGTTTATTTTAAACAATTCTTTCTGTGTGAGCCATTAATTAGGTTGGATGCGTGAAATTTTGCATGCTTATAGCTGAATACCTCACATCAAACGACAAACTATAAAATTTTGAAAAATTCGTACATTTAACCCTTTGGGCTCCCACATGTGTATTTTAAACAATTCTTTCTAAGTGACACCCTTTTTAGGTTAGAGGCGTGAAATTTTGCATACATATAGTTGAACACCACCATGCGACAAATCATAAAAATTTGAAAAAGTCATACATTTAACCCTTTGGGCTCCCACATGCATATTTTAAGCAATTCTTTCTTACATAGTTGCCAACTTGTACGGATTGGCCGTACAATGTACGGATTTTGTTCTAAGTGTACGGCTGTACGGATGAACAGTACGATTGTACGGTTTTGCGCGCCGAACAAAATATCGTGAAGGATCATGGAAAAAGTGGATTTCGTCAGAGATCGCGTGAAAAAACGCGGATTTCGTCAGAGATCGCGTGAAAAAAAAACTCGGATTTCGTCAGAGATCGCGTGAAAAAACTCGGATTTCGCCAGAGATCGCGTGAAAAAACGCCGATTTCGCCAGAGGTCAAGTGAAAAAACGCGGATTTCGTCAGAGATCGCGTGAAAAAATGCGAATTTCGTAAAAGGATCGCGAAAAAAACGCTAATTTTATCAATGGATTACGTAAAAAACGCCAATTTCTTCAAAAGATTGCGAAAAAAAGCTGATTTCTTCAAAGAATCGCAAAAAAACGCAAATTTTGTCAAAGGATCGCGAAAAAAGCCCTAATTTTATGACATATCGTTAAAAAAAACGCTAATATTGTCAAAGGATCGCGAAAGAAACGCGAATTTCGTTAAAAATCGCGAAGAAAAACACTAATTTTGTCAAAGGATCGTGAAAAAAACGCGAATTTTGTCAAAGATCGCGGAAAAAACACAAATTTCGTCAAGGAATTGTGAAAAGTACGCGATTTTCGTCGAAAATCGTGGAAATAAAACGCGAAATTGTTCAAAGGATCGTGAAATGAACGCGAATTTCGTCAAAAAAACGCTTAATTTCGTCAACGGATTGCGGAAAATGCTAATTTTGTCAATGGATCGCAAAAAAACCGCGAATATCGTCAAAGAACGCGGGAAAAAAACACGCATTTTATCAAAGATATTTGAAAAAAAAAAAGCTAGTTTTCTCAAAGGATAGCGAAAGAAACGCGCATTTCGTTAAAAATCGCACAGTAAAGCACTATTTTTGTCGAAGGATCGTGAAGAGAACGAGAATTTTGTCAAAAATCGCAGGAGAAACACTAATTTCGGCAAAGTTTAGTGAAAAGAACGCGCATTTCGTCAAAGGATCGCGAAAAAAAAACGCGAATATCGTCAAAGATCGCTTGAAAAAACACGAATTTTATCAAAAATCTTTGAAACACAGCTAATTTCCTCATCAAAGACCGCGGGAAATAACGCGAATTTCGTCAAAGATCGCGTAAAAAAACGTGAATTTTGTCAAAGATCGCGTAAAAAACGCTAATTTCGTCATAAGATCGCAGAAAAAACGCTAATTTCGTCAAAAGCTCGCAGAAAAAACGCTAATGTTGTTAAAAGATCGCGAGAAAACGCAAATTTCGTCAAACGATCCCCCCCAAAAAAGCAAACTTTGTCAAAAGATCGTAAAAAAAAGAGTAATTTCGACAAAAGATCGCGAAAAAGATGCAAATTTCGTCAAAAGATCGCGAAAATGCAAATTTCGTCAAAAGATCGCGAAAAAAACGCAAATTTCGTCAAAAGGTCGCTAAAAAACGCAAATTTCGTCAAAGGGCTTCGAAAGAACTCAAAATTAGCACTCCCCTTTCCTCCCCAATCCCTTTGTTGGGGTTCTGTACCTTTCAGAAAATTTGCTGTGAATTTCAGATTTTTTTTTTTTACTTACAATTTCCCATGCAAAAAAATTTTCTTATGAAATCTCACGTTTTTATTTTTAGAAAAAAAAAAAAAGACTATACATGAGTACAGCATAGAAAATGTTATGAAATATTACTTTTTTCATTGCATGTACATATGTTATGCATTTTTAAGCACGTAAAAATATGTCATAAAAATTGTAAGGATTTCAAAATTGGCATGTTGGCAGGTATGCCCTTATTAAATTGGAGATTTGAAATTTTGCATACTTATAGCAGAACACCTGAGGCCAGGCGACAAATCATAAAATCTTGAAAAAGTCTTACATTTAACCCTTTGATCTACCACATGTGTCTTTTAAGCAATTTTTTCTAAGAGAGCCCCTAATTAAGTTGGCGACATGAATTTTTGCATACGTATAGCTGAATACCTCAGACCACACGACAAATCATAAAATTTTCAAAAAGTCTTATATTTTTTACTCCTCCGTGCTCTAACTTGTATATTTTAAGCAATTTATCTAACATCCACCCTTTTCACCCGGGGAGCACTTTTCCAACATTTGTCGACACCCCTTTGACCATTCTTTCATATTATGCACCATAGCCTTACATATTTTAGTTCCACTTTTTACCGCCAGTGGCGCCTACTTATCTCGGGTGCTATGGGTCCAATCCCCTCGACTAATATATCTATGGATAGTATGTAAAACGGAGTTTCGTTCAGATAGAGTTTTGTTTAGAATAGAGTGCGCCCCTTGTTGCAAAATGTGGAACTAACAGATTTTTCAAAAGGATAAAGTGTTTTGAAAGGAATATTAAACGAAACCCTCTGTGCGATCTGTAATCACACTTACCCACTTGTTTTCTTTTCTATGCAATTCAGTCTTAGATTTTACTGTATAGCATTTTTCAGATTTTTAACACTTCAATACATGGAATATGGATTAACAATATTAATGATAACTAAAACATTTACATAAAGGAAATAGAGATTCATTAAAGAAATAAATATCGCACCCTGCAGCACTTCTATAAAAATGAAGATTATGAACATGAAAAGAAAAGTTAAGATAAATATGTATTTTTGGCTTCAACTCCTCATATGAGACAAACATTTAACCAAATCGACGCAAAAATCAATGTTTTGTAGAAATTCACTCTGGCTGGGCTGAGATTTTAACTTTTTTTCGGGCCGGGCTCGGGCCGAACTTTTAACTGTTATACCGGGCCGGGCCTATAAATTTTTTTCTACGGGCCCGGGCCCAACTTTTAACTTTTTTACCGGGCCAATATTTTTTTTGTACGGGCCAGGCCGAATTTTTTTTTCTCTGAGCCGGCCCGTGCAGACCTCTAGTTCCAGGATCAAGATGAAACGAGCAATAAATCTTATTGAGGTAGTGTATCTTAGAAGTATAATTAATTACACTTCTTTAAACGGAAGACTGTCTAAAATGGAACTTTTTTTCGAGTCCCTTCCGATCCCGTCTTGACAGGATTGACTGTGTGTGTATAATAGAAGTATTTCAAATAACTTTATTCCCTTAGGGACGAGCGACCGGTATTCGTGCCACGTAAGGTGCTCAGAATCAGTGATTATTCTCACCAGTAAATTTTTATTGTAAATTTTACTTTATTTAATCCGAGCATTTTTCCCCGATTCAATTAGGCAAAAATTTCTGTTTTAAAAAACCGGTGACTAAAGAATAAAAATTCTGTAAAAGACGCTCGTCCCGAAGGGATTAAGAATTTAGGTATATCCTTATTTAATGTCTTAATTTTAAAAAAAAGCATGGATAAAAAAAGTAAGATCAATCTCTGTAACTGCAGCTAATAATACATTGAAGTTACATTAATATTTATCAGTGAAAAAGATTTTACAAATATTATGATGTAAAAAACTGATCGCATATGAAGAGTATTAATTTATTTAGAAATTATTAGTAATTTATTTAAATCAAGTTTCATAATACATAATATTTGCCTACAATAAAGTTAGGAGCAAGTGGTTAAGTTTAAAACAGAAATTTCTATGTTTAATTTCTTGCCATTGAATTAAGAACTTGCAATGTAATAAACATTGTATAATGATTTCCCATAAGTGTCAGTGAGCCGTTAGTTGCAAGTTTTTGAGATAAGGTTTTTAATCTTTAAGAAAAAGATCTTGCAATTTCAGCTACAGAAACTAGTAATGTAAGAAGCACACGCATCAAATATAGTTCATGCCAGGCTTACCAGTTTGGCCTCCACTTTTAATTCAAAATTTCAAATTCACACCGGAAATTTTGAAAGAAAAATCTTTACTTTTTGTAATCACAAAATTTTTGTCATAAAGCAAAAAATACTATTTTTATTTTCTGCTGCGAATTTGAATTTTCTAAATAAAAATGGAGGCCAAACTGGCAACCCTGGTTCCTGCTGGAAAAAAATAGTTTTGTTACAATTGTCTAAAACAGCCATAATTCTTTTTGGTTTCTATGTTTCGTCATTTTTGATACCATATTCGATCTAACAGTTGCTTCCGATATCTTGTCCTCTTTAGAAGTTAAATTTTTGTAACAAATTTATTTGTGATGGATTAGCACGCTTTTAAAAGTATTAGGAGGTGTAACAAATAATGGTGGTTTCTGCTATTTTACTTCTAAACCAATTTATTTTAGATATTTCGAAACAGTTTTAGAGCATTCTCCAAGTTCAGCAGTAAGCTCCGGACTTTGGTACGTGGATTAGCTTCAATTCGATTTCTTATTGTTAAAGACAAAGTGTCACCCAAGACCTTCTCCATACACAAAATTGTTATTGCCACAATGAAATTTCTTGAATCAATGTTAAACTGGGCATTCACAATTAGTAACTGAGGTCAAAGGAAATGTTGAATCCAGACATTTTTTTTGTGTGGGATTTCTGCAGCTCTGGAAGGGATACTTCGGAGTTCCATGGAGGGGGTAGCACTTCTAGACCATTAATAAGCATGAAATCCCAAATCTTTAGTTTGCACCTTTAACCCGTTCGGGACCAGCATCTTTTACATGAATTTTATTCCTTTGACACCACTTTTTGTCAAATAATTAAATTTAGTTTATCAATCGAGAAAATGTCTTAATTAAATAAGGAAAATTTTACTTTTAATTTATAGTGGTATTAAAAACAAGTTCTGTAAGCGCCTTTTGAAGATGCATATATGCATCCGTGGTCCCGGAGAGGTTAAAGAAATTGACATGAGGATCAAAAACCTCATCTCTATATATTTCAGCATTCACAGTTGCACTGGTAAAAATGTTTAGGTCAGTGTGACCATTCAAAATTATGCTCACCCATACCATGATTCCACGACGTTTGCATCGATGCCTTTCACGGATGTTTGCAGCTTTATTGCGCGTGATTTCCCTTCATATGATAACACGACTGCAATAATTCTCCAAACAAAATCAGGATTCATCGGTAATGAGAACTCGGCTCCAGCCCGTGTTACTCCAATGACGATGATCTCTGCACCACTTTAACCGGGCGCATTTCACTGCCGTAGTTAGTGGAATACAAATAATGGGCTTCCTTGTATGCAGACCTTTTTTATACAGCCTGTTACTCACAGGGAATCTGGATAGTCGAGTTCCTGTTGCTGCAGCGAACTCCCTTGCAATCTGAACTGACGTCAGTTGCCTGTTTCCTTTAGCAATCGTTACCAAATAAAGGTCCTGAAAATCTATTGTGGCTCGTTTTTTACCTTGACCTGGTTGACTGTGCAGATTACCAGTGTCTGTTAACCGTTTCTATATTCTTGACATGACGCTTTTGGCTATTTTTAAGTATTTACAGGCCCCTGACAGTGTCTGTCCTGCTTCCATTGTACCTATCGCACACCATTTCTCGCAGTAGGTCAGATGTCTTCTGGACGACATATTTCACCTACTACAAACGAAAATTTTACCCAACAACACATACAATCCTTGAAATTAGACTTCAAATCACCCACATGCTATCCTTGAAATTAGACTTCAAATCAGCCACGTGCAATCCTTTTCACACATGAACCGAAGGAACGGGCTGAAATATTGGCGTATTTTTCTGCAGAGAAGGTTAATCCCATTGGACTACATGATAACGTTGACATTGAGTTACCAATCAATCACCTCTCATTGAAGTTCCACTTAATAGAATTAAAACAAAGCACTTTTTTATAGTTATTCCTTTAATTTTTCTTGCCAGTGTATTCTGAAAGTGGAACAAATAACGAGCCCAGAAATAAAGTTACTTTTATTAGTTGCTTGCAGCAGATTTAAAATAATTGATAATATTGACCGTTATAAAGTACACAAAGATAAGGGCCGCAAAACTCAACCAATGTGCCATTATTGCATTCGTGTAAACTCGTCTTTTCACTTAAGTGTCGGCAACAGTTGGTCCCATCGAAGTTCAAGATAAAGAAGTTTCACATTTAATCTAGTTACATAAAATTTGTGTAAATGGAATAGCAAGTATACTTGAATAGTTATCCTTCCGTCTCAGGACATTAAAATGTTTCCGTTTACAAGAGGATTCAGTGTTCACAGAAAACCTGCCAACAAGGAATCACAATATAACCAGTTTCATTTCAGATGGATTTCAAACATTAGCAAGCATAAATATATAGTGTTGTTTTCGACGAATCTTGAATTGTTTTCCTTTGAGGTAGGTCAACTTCACAGATTTTACTGTAATACATTTATGCTCTTCAGAGGTGTACTATAAAGTGAGTACGTTTTAGCAGTTTTAATGGATAACTGAAAACGGAAAGTGTTTATAACGGAAACCTGTCTAAAACGGATATGTTTATAGTCACGGCAAAAGACATACCTTTGAATTATAACTTCTAAGACGAACACCTGTTTAAAGCGGAATTTTTCATAGGTTCTTTCCAATTCCGTCTTAGCCGTTTTTACTGTTGTATCCATGATTCAGTAAACTAGTTCTTCGTTCGGGTTTGGGGGGGGGGGGGGGCTTGGCTACGCCACAGGATGTATAGCTTCATTGCATTGAGTATAGAGTTATGTAAAAGCATATTTGTGATATATTTGGTAAGTTTACAAATTCTGAAATGTCATTGTTAAGGCTCTTTTACGCTTTCTCCATGTGAATAAGAATTCACTTTTTTAAGTGATAAGAGTTATATGTTACAGAGGAAAAGGAGGGGGTCAGTATTCATGATTTTAAATATGGTAAGGTAGGGCATGAGCAAAGGTTGGCAATCGCTATCCTAGAAGTCAACAAGTATCAAGTCATACTACCATATCTGAAGCCTTAGCCTGTATTTAACACCAAAGAAATTTCAGTTTCCTTTAATACCCGAGGAACACAAAACAAATGGGTTTATTTATTTTTTTCTTTTAATAATTTATGAATAAACTTATATTTTAATTTTCAGGTTTATGCAGATTTGCAACCATTTGTTGACAATCTCGGATCACCTCCAGGAAGTCAGTTTGACTTGGTTTCGCTACCGGTGATTTTTTATCTTCAAAACAATCCACATATGGTAGATTCTATTAGAAATGAAATTAAAGACGATGTTAGTGCCTTTAATTTTAAAGCTGTAAGTATAAAAATTATATAATTCATATTTTGCAATATTTAAAGCGATGAAATTTTTCAGTTCATTAGCCTTATTCTTTATTTAATAGAAACATGTTTTATTAACCAATTTAATATCTTCAAAAAAAGTGGCTTACTATTTATTTTTCTCTAAAACAATCATATTTTAATATATGCCTTTTGTGAAATATATTATGTATGTACGATAAACATCCACTAATCCGTCATCCTATGGTCCGGCACGACTTAAAAAAAAAGTATTTCTTGTTCAATCACACATACCTGCCAACTGCTACGAAAAAATCGTAGTTGCTACGATTTGGACCTATAAACTACGATGCTACGAAAATCGGTCTTAAAACTATGATTTTTTGCAAAAAACACTAGCGCATTTTTTTGTTTCTAGTTGCGATTTTTGCACTGCGTAGCATATTTTTTAGGAGTGATTCTGTTCCGAAGTTTCAAAAATCTCAAATTATTGATTTCCGGAAGTTTTAACATATTGGTCATTAGTCCAAAAATTCGGACATTAAAAAATGCTCATGGGAAAAAAAATCTGGACTGCAAAACAAACTTCTTAACATAAAACCCTCTTTATGTATATTAACCACGAGTGAATCGTGTTTCTGCAAATATTTATACAGGAATTCCCTTCCTTAGGAACAGGGGTGCCATTTTAAAGTCTGCAAAATTCTTTTCTTTTATGGAATTTTCCCAAATTAATTTGTCAATCGATCGCAGAAAAAATTGAGAATTTCTTCAAATGATCGTGTAAAAATATCGGGTATCTCAGAAACAAATAATGATTATCTTAGGTCGCTGAATAAAATCGCTAATTTCGTTAACAGTTCAGAAAGAAATTGTGAATTTCATCAGAAGATTGCACAAAAAATTATGAATTTCAATAAACCATCAAGGGAAAAATATTGCAAATTTCGTCAAAAGGTCGTGGAAGCGAGTAGTGAATTTTGCTAATTGGTCGTGAAAAGATATCAAAAATTTTTCCAATCGTTTGCGATAAACTATCGCGAATTTCGATAAATTAATCGGTCGCAGAAGAAAATAAATTTCATTAAAGGATAATGGTAAAAACGTTAATTTTGTCAAAATATCGCAGAAAGAAAACGCGAATTTCATCAAAAGATCAGTAAGAAAATGCAAATTTCACCGAAAGATCGCATAAAGAAAACACTAATTTCGTCAAAGGATCGTGGTAAAAAACGCAAAATTCGTCAAAGGATCGCGGTAAAAAATGTGAACTTCGTAAAAAGTTCATAGTAAAATGTGCGGATTTCAACAAAGAATCGTGATAGAAAAATGTGAATTACGATCGAGGGAAAAAAATTGTGAATATCCTGAATTGATCGCGTGAAAAAAATCGTGAATTTCTTCAAAATTTACTGCACTGGGCTAAAAAATTAAAACCAGGCTCCCTTTACAAATGTCAAAAAAAAAAAAAAAAAAAAAGTTGCGAAATGAGAAGAAACTAAATCATATAAAGATTTTCAGAGGAAAAAAATTTACTATATTGAGTTGAAAGACTGAAACCTTATTCCTTTTGCAAATGTCAAATGATGGCTGCAAAACACAAAAAACCAACCAACCAACCTCCAGATTAATTTTAATTTTGTTGCTACGGTTTCTCATTTTCAAAGGTTGGCAGGTCTGAATCATGCCTGGTGTTTATAATAATTTGCTGAAACTGGGGTGAGAAATAAACATTTCTGTGGATAATTTGAGAAATTGTTTAAATGAAAAATGCATTTTTATCATCAGAATTAAATACATACCATTTCAGAAAAGACTGCAAAACTTGAAACGGAAATTGATATCAGTCATCAAATAATAAGTAATGAATGTGGATCATTAGATTCAAATTTTGGTTTTATTTCTACGAAAGGTAAACAAAATAATTTTGATGGATTTTCAGAGTACATACAAATTTATATCGGACAAAATGTCCAAAACATCGGAATGCACGATTGATAGACATTGTGCCGGACATAGTATATCAGCATGTGTGTAGGGTCACCATCTGTTACTGTTGTCATACGAAATGACTTCCTATAAAAAGAAGAGAGAGGGCTACTACAAAACAACCTGATATTCGAGATTTGTTTAAGATGGCTCCTACAAGTAGGCCTACTGTGTAGACCAGTGTTTCCCAACCTTTTATTGCCCACGCCCCACCGAAGCATCTGTAAAATCACGATGCTCCCACTCTGTAACATGCATCTCTCATTATTTAAATGGTAAACTCTATTCCCATGGAATAACTTCACAGAACATAACAACAACTATTCTTCACATTTTTTAACTCCTGAAAGAAGTTAATTTTATGTCGCACATGTGTTTTTAACATAATTATACAAATGTAATGAGGAGATACATCTTTGTTTTTATGCCAAAAAGAGTTCTGTTGTTCCTTTCCAGCCTACCTCAGTGTCAAACAAAAGTGTTATATGGTCAACATTTTCATCTCCACAGAAAAGACTCTTACATTGATTCATTTTATAATTCATTTTAATAATTTATTGAAAGTTAATTGAAAAGCTTTGGATAATAAATTTTCTTTCTGTAGAAAATACAATACGCAAGAAGCATTTCAAGATTCTCATCTTTATCAATTTTAAGTAGCCATTGTTCCCCATCAAAGCACATTTCTCATTATCGTTGATTGACTGCCATGTGTTATCTGATTTTAAAATTTTAAATGTATATGTTAAATATTTATTTATTGTGTAGCAAGGCCTGCACTACAGTCATGGCTATTTACTATTTATAATTGTACATTTCTTTTTCTTACTGTTTAAGAATTATATATTTTATAAAGTTAGTTCTAACTCGATAAGATTATTTCAGATATTTTTAAAGTTAAATATATTCAAGGTGGTTAGATTCAGATATAGATTTAAATAATTTCTGGTGTAAAAGTTTCTCCATGAGACATATAGCAGATCAAATAGAAATACAGTGGTCATTCAATAAAAATTTTTGAAAATATACATTAATAACCAAAACAATTATAGAATTTTTTTATTATAAAGAAAAAAAAAAGTAATAAGTTGATAATTTTTTCTTAATTCTTCATGTAATTATTTTGGTTTGAATTCTATTTTTAAACCTTGATTGGGGATTTCTTTTTTAATTCAACAAAAAACTTGCTTTTTAATTTTTGCATGTATTACTTTTATTTTTAGACTACAACATTGGTTTTCCAAAGACACAGGCAGCAAATCCAATAATTTATAAATTTGAAATTGCCTCCCAGTGGGACGTATGCCCCACATTGGGAACCACTGGTGTAGACCTATAATGCACATTTTCATTTTATAGTTATGTACATAGAACATTACATTATTGAGGTTTTTTTTTTTTTTTTTTTTTTTGTATTCAAACTGTTTAAAGAATAAAAAACATGTTTTACTGTCATTTTTTGTTTAATTCTAATTTCTACATGTTTTTTCCCGACATTCATCCTGTAATCTGGAAAATTTCATAATCCGGCATGCTTCAAGTACTGAACATGCTGGATTAGAGGGTGTTTACTGTATATCTTTTTGATCTGTTTAAAACTGACTGATGCATTTTAAAAAATTAATAATAATTTCTCTAATCTGAGAACCTAATTGAATCGCTTAAAGCAAACTAGTTAAACTATTCTTTAATATCAGTTTTACTTATTCAATTTCTGTCTGATTTTATTAAATATAACTGCAGTGCCTCTGTCATATTTACAATAAAGCAAGAAAATAAAATTTTATTTCATGTTATTTATGTAGAAATTATAAATTTCTCTTAGATTAAGAGAAAGCATATCATATCTTATTTAGAATTGCCCCCCCCCCCCCTTTTTTTTAAGCCTCATCTGAGAAGATAAATGATGCCATATTTGTATTTATTTTCATTAATAATTCACAGTTAGGATATACTGTTATTTTTTTTTATGTAATCAAGTGTCTTAAAGAATTTTGTCCTTTTGTTAATCAGTGATTTTCTGAAGTATGTTTATTCATATGCAAAAAATTTTAACGTTCATTTCTAGATATCTGTCATGACTAATTGTATCTTTTTTCTAATATGTCTCGTTTTCTGTTACTTGTCTTTATTTTATTTTGTTATTGATTTTATTTTTAGTTTTATTATTATTTTTATTTCTTATTAAAGTATAACAGCAACTGAAAAAAAAATTATAATAATGAAGTCTGTGGTAAAAATTATTCTTAAAACTAACAAATAACTGATTTAGTGGTTGCCAACTACATTGAGCCCACTAATTTTTTCTTTCAACCAAGAAGGTTCTATAAATTTGTATGTATAAGTACATATTTTGCCCTCATAAATAATAAATACTGGTTTTGTTTGAACAATTTGTACTCAATTTGTGTCTCAATTTGTACAGATTTTCCTGGAAATAAATTTACACTGAACAACTTTTCAGAATCCTCATCTGCACTGAATAAGATTGCAATTTTGGGCATTTGTTTTATTCTTTGTATCCTTGACAGCTGTAAAGAAACTTTCTTGTACCCTTTCACATGAAATTTTTTATAAATATGCATCCATGTCCATCCAATATTTGTATATATGAGATTGTGTATATATAGGCTATGTGCAAATTTCATGCACACACATAAACAAATATTCGTGAATATATTTGAAAAGGTGTGCATACACAAAGAGGATTATATATTTCAAATATGCCCATGAAGGTAGAAAGGTTAGAAATTCCTGAGCTAATTATTGAATTTTTAAATTATATCTCGTCCCTTAATTAAAGTTATATTGCTTTTAATTGCCCTAAGAAATTTTTACTCTGTCCTTATACATACATACATCTCCATGCATATGTATACCATTACTTTTAAATAAGAAACTCAAAAATTCATTTTTCTCCCTCATTATCATGATAAAACTTCAGTCATGCATACAGTCAGTGCCTTGCCTAAGCTTATAGCACCTCTGGTCAGAAATTTTTGCAGTCCTGGAAAGGGGATTTTAGCTATCCTAGGTGAAAGGATTTGAGATTTGGACAAAGCATTTTAGTGGTCCTTAGGCATCCTCAAGAAAAAAAAAATAACTTCTTTCTGAGGGGTATTTGTCATACCCAAAACTAGAACAAATTAGTTGAGTCGATTAATACTCAACCATTCATAAAATACATTAGAGAAATACTTTTACTGATACACCAAGATCTTTTAGGTAGCTTTCTTTACAAAAAGCTACCTATTGCAGCCGTTCGGAGGAAAGCGATTTCAAAAAATTTTAGTATATTTTCATCGATCATGACCCCCAGACCCCGAAACCACCCTCCGTTCAAAATTGATATATATATATATATATCAATATATATATATATATATATATATATATATCTGACCTATGTCACACTGTAACTCTTGTATTTATGCACCGATTTGGATATAATTCGGTGTGTACATAGTACATACCAATGTCTCGACCGAGTTCGTTGGCCAGCTTCATCCGCCATTTTGTTTCAAAGAGGCGGCCATTTAAAAATTTTAAAAAAATTTAAAATTTAAAATGTGGTACCAAAAAATTGAAAATGGAAAAATATTTTTTTCTTATGTATTTGACCTTTATACAAAGACTCCGTAGCAGTTTTTGTTTTGTCTATATCTTTAAAAATGGCTGAGTTATAGCATTTTGAATTTCTAGCGAAGCTGACATTTTGAAACGTCCTGAATTTTGTCACGCGATAAAAGGCGTATTTATGAACAGATTTGGATGTAACTTCGTTTATACATAGTACAGACCAATGTCTCGACCGAGTTCGTTGGCCAGCTTCATCCGCCATTTTGTTTAAAAATGGCGGCCATTTAAAATTTTAAGAAAAATTTAAATTTGAAATGTGGTACCAAAAAATTGAAAATTGAAAAAATATTTTTTTCTTATGTGTTTGACCTCGATAAAAAGATTCGGGAGCAGTTTTTGTTTCGTCTATATCTTAAAAAATGGCTGAGTTATAGCATTTTGAATTTCTAGCGTGACTGACATTTTGAAACGCCCTGATTTTTGTCACGCGATAACAGGCGTATTTATGAACCGATTTGAATGTAACTTGGTCTGTACATAGTACATACCAATGTTTCGACTGAGTTTGTTGGCCAGCTTCATTCGCATAGATGCCAACAACTCCGGAATTTCCGGAGTTTCTCCGGAAATGCGCAGTAAAATACAGAAGTACGGAAATAAAGCTGAAAATACGGAAATCAGCATCAACAACCTAAAAAAAATTATCGAATATCAGTTTCTCTGCAAGTCGCGAAATTCCCAATCCGATTTTCTACTTGTAAACAATGCATGCTTTTCTCTGTCTCTTGTAAAGATCTCCGACTTGTCCTCAATACGTAAACAACGATTAACGAATCAGAGCGCACTTCTTTCTAGCATCGATGTTAAACCGCAACTCTATCCTTAAAACGCAAGCGCTTATCAGCAAATGAGAGCGGAGTAGAAAGTAGCGGCGATGACGTAAAATAACTGACCCCGCCCTTCACAGTATGCTTGTTTGTTCTTTTCTCCGTGGTCTGAATATTCAAAAAGATATTTCTTTCTCCCATGGTAATCGATTTTAAAACTGTAACTTTAACTACAAATATTTTTCTCCGCGTTGTTCTGTTTTGCGCAGATTGCGTGCTTTCTTTACCGTGTGCGATATTATGTGATTTTTTTTTTAAGTTTGCGTTTCTGTTTTTTCGTTGTTATTCTGATGGATACTGAACCTGATGTTACAGATAACAAAAAAGATCGTCGAAAAGCCATTAGAAGTCAAAAATTTCTACCGAAGTATTCGCTCAAATGGCCATGTTTAAAAAGTGGTGAATTAGAGAGTTCGGCACTCAGTACTGTGTGCAACTCTGAATTTAATATTGCCCATGGTGGCGTAGATGACTGTCGGAGGCATGTAAATGGCCCTATACATCAAAAAAAAGTATCGGCTACAAAAAAAGTGAAAACAGTTGAAAAATATTTTCAAAATCAAGATACTTCAAATATTACAAAGGCAGAAGTTCTTTTTACCAAATTCTTGATATCGCATAACATCCCGCTCGCCGCTGCGGATCATGCTGGACCTCTTTTTAAGAATATGTTTCCAGACTCCAAAATTGCATCAAACTATAGTGCAGGAAGGACTAAGACAACTGCAATGATTTCATTGATGGCTGCTGAAACATCAAAATTGCTGTCATCTTGTCTTAAAGATTCCCCCTTTTCATTATCAACCGATGGCAGCAATGATGGAGGGTCTGAAACTTTGTTTCCTATCGTAATACGGTACTTTGATGAAAGTATAGGAGAAGTACTGTCAACTGTACTGTGTATTGCAAGCAATACCAATACATCTACAGGCAGTAATATATTTTCATTAGTTGATCACGAACTGGAAAAGCGATCGGTATCATGGAAAAGCTGTATTGCATTTGGGTGTGATAATGCCTCAGTACAAAGGTGTATCTAAATATATACAAGAAAAAAATTCTGATGCATTCATTATGGGCTGCTATTGTCATCTTATTCATATAGCTGCTCAAAATGCTGCTGCTAAATTACCCTGTTCTATAGATGAACTATTAATTGATGTATACTTTTATCTTAATAAAAGTACTAAACGGCAACAAATGTTGAAACAATTCCAGTCATTATGTGGTGTAGAATCGAGAAAAATTATCAAGCATGCAGTGACTCGCTGGTTGTCACTTGAAAAGTGTATAACGAGACTTTTGGAACAGTGGCAGCCACTCGGAGAATTTTTTAAGTGTGAAAAAAATCTCTCACAAAAAAAAAATAATAAATGTTGAAAACAACCAGTCCAAAACTTCAAAAAATTTAAAATGTGCTGATTCTTCTGATAATCTGAAACAGAAAAGTCTGAAACGCAATTTAAGTGAACCCTCACCCTCTGGACAATGCAGTAAGAAGTGGAAGACTGTTGTCGAAAAGAAAAATGGTCCTCAAAACCATTTGGACAGAGTTTACAATTCCCTTCATGATCCAAAATTCAAACTTTATTGTTTGTTTTTAAAAAACGTTTTACCCATTTTTACAAGAACAAATGAATGTTTAATGTCAAATGTTCCACTAATCCATAAGCTCAAGAGAATACTGCTTGATCTTCTGTCTGAAATTTATGCAAGGTTTCTAAAATCTAATGCTATTTCCAGTGCCACTGATATCTTGTCAGTAGACGTTGAACTGAAAAATAATCACAGAGATATGGATACCATATTGATAGGTCATGAAGCTAAGTCCTATTTGAATACTTTAAAATCAGAAGAAAAAATGAATACAGATGATGTCAAATACTTTTTTAAAAAGGTCAAAGATTTTTACATTACATCATCAAAGTATATTGTTTCAAAGTTTGACCTGAAAAATCCTCTGTTAGAATGTGCAGAAGTTGCTGATATAGCAATTAGACAATCAGTTCCATTTTCACATATAAACTTTTTTTTATCAAAATTTACCCATTTGTTTGATGAAACACAAAGTGATGCCATTGAAACACAATTTTTCAGGTACCAAATTGAAAATTTCAATGAAGAAATAACAAATTGCAATCGTATTGATTTAGCCTGGCATAAAATATCACAGATGAAAGGTACCAATGGGGAGTTAAAATATGATATTCTTTCAAAATTCATAAAAATGATTTTAGTTATACCACACAGCAATGCTGAAGATGAGAGAATATTCACCATTGTAAGGAAAAATCTAAACGAATATCGTCCAAATTTGTCTAGTAGCACATTATCTGATATTATTGTTGAAAAAATGAACACCTTGTCAAAAAATGAAAAGTGTTACAATTCAAAATTTTCCAAGGATTTGCTAACCAAATTAAAATCTGCTACTTACAATTCCTTGAAATGATAGGTTAAAAATTTTTTCTTGATTTACATTTTAAATAAAATATAATCATTTAGAAAGTAAATTTCTAAATTTTCAATTTTTAAGAAGACAATTTTAGTAAACTATTGTATTGATATGTTTATTTTATATTGTTTTGAGTTTTTCATCATTTTTTATTTTAAAATATTTCATCTTTGTGTTTAGTTATCAAATCATAACATAAAATTAGCTTGAAAATAATTTTAATATAAAGTTGTATAATACAACATGAGGTGAGCTAAAATTTTTTGGAGAATTTACTAGTGAAATTAAAATTTGTAATTTTCTGATGTATAATTTGTTTGCAGATATATTAACTGGGTATAATCATATTAAGTGAATTAGAAATTTCTAAAAGTAAATTTTTTATTTTGCATAATGAATCTGCTAGTGTCACCATGCTTGGTGGTAATATTTTAACTTTTTTTTTTCCATCTTGTACTTTTGAATAGTTGTCTGTTAGTTATCAAACTGTAAGATTAATATCTGCAATTTTACATGTATCATTCAGAATAAGTTGAGGTCCAGTGGGAGGAACTAAGTCAATTTGATATTGAAAAAAAATTATTCATTTATATGTATTAAATTTGGATATTTATCAGAATATCATTTAATTATGTTTAACAATATTAGAAAAAAAAAGTATTCATTTATGAATACAATAGTCATAGCTGTAACTGCACATTGTTTTAAGTTTTTTCTTATTCATTTTGAGTAATTGTATTTTTCATTTTAATATAAATTTGTGTACCTTTTATCATATAGATTAAAAAAAAATTTTTTTGTAAACGTTGTTATTTTTTCATGAGTTCTTTTTTTTCTCCATTGTTCCTTTAAACTTCTACAATTATATTTAAAAGGTAAGTTTTTAAGTGAATTTGTAATTTTTAAAAAACGAATTACTTATTTGTGATGAGTATTATGTTTATAAGCTAATATTATTTTCTGTTTTCTCCAATCATTTAGTTTAAGATATATACAGTGTTTTAGTTCCAAAAATATAATATGTTTGTCACATATAGATTAAGATAGTCTGATGGGATTTGATTAGTTAATCTGATACCAAAAAAGAATATTTTTTACTTTTCTCATATGAAAAATGTACTTTACATAATTTTAAAACATGAAATCGTATACCTTATGGACACTTTTAAAAATATATCAACAATGATGTTTTATGCATATTATTCCTTCATATATTGTTTTTTAAAGCCTTTTTCATAAATTCATAACAAAAAATCATTTACTTTTTGAAGATAAAAGTAAATTATGGAACCTTAATTTCAACTATGTTTGTATGAATAGGCAGAAATGTTGCTAAAGGTGTGGATTTTGTAGAATATTTGTAATTAACTATTAAATAAAGCATAGCTTAAAAAAATCGTATCACTCCTGAAATGACTCCTGAAATGCTTAAATTTTACTCCTGATGGACACCCAAAACTCCTGAAATTTAACCAATTTACTCCTGATGCAGGTTTTACAATGTTGGCGTCTATGCATTCGCCATCTTGTTTCAAAAGGGTTGCCATTTAAAAAAAAAAAAATGTAATTTAAAATTTAAAATGAGGTATTAAAAAATTGGAAAATGAAAAAGATTTTTTTATGTGTTTGGCCTTGATACAAAGATTCTGGAGCAGTTTTTGTTTCTGAAAATTTGTTCTTTCATGGTTCGTACGCTTTGGAAAAAATAGAAAAAGTGCTGGAAAAAAAAGTATTCATTTTCAAGGAATGAAAAGTGCTGGAAAAAAAAGTATTCATTTTCCAGGAATGAAAAGTGCTGGAAAATATCGCGAACTTCGACAAATGGTTGCCGAAAAATGTCAATTTCAATAATCGTTCACATGAAAAAAAATCGGTAATTTCGCCAAAGAATCGCTTAAAAATGCGAATTTCGTCAAAAAGTCGTGGGAAAAACGCGAATTTCGTCGAAAGGTCGCGGAAAAAACGCGCATTTCGTCAAAGATTAGAGAAAATAACTGAAATTTCGACAAACGATCTCGAATAAAGCGCAAATTTCGCCAGAGGATCGCGGAAAAAATGCGAATTGCATTAAAAGATCGCGAAAATACGCGTGTTTTCATCAAAGGATCGCACAAAGAAACGCAAATTTCGACAACGGATCGTGAAAAAAACACAAATTTCGACAAAAGATCGCAAAAAATTGTGAATTTCTACAAAGGATCACGTAGGGGTGATTCTGTTCCGAATTTTCCAAAAATTTAAGGCATTCATTTCGGAAAATTTAAAAAAATCAGTCACCAATCCTAAAATTCGGCCATAAAAAATCGCGAATTTCGGCAAATGGTCACCGAAAAAAAAATTTTTGCCAATTGTTTTCAGAAAAATCGCCAATTTCGCCAAAGGATCGTGGAGAAAACGCAAATTACTTCAAAGAATCGCAGAGAAAACGTAAATTTCGTCCAAGAAACGCGAAAAAACCGTATCTTTCGTCGAAAGATTGCAAGAAAAAACGTAAATTTCGTCAAAAGATCGTGAAAAACTGAAAATTTCGTCAAAAGATCTCGAAAAACTAAAATTTCTCGTCAAAAGATCGCGAAAAACCAAAAATTTCGTCGAAAGATAGCAAGAAGATTGGCAAATTTCGTCGAAAGATCACAAAAAAATGTCAACTTTCGTCGAAAGATCGCGAAGAAAAAGACGAAATTCGTCGAAAGATCGCGAAAAAATGGCAAATTTCGTCAAAAAAACACAGAAAAAACGCATAGTTAGTGCTGGGAGTGGATTCCCTCCCCCCTCTGCTGTAACTTTTCAGAAAATTTGAGGTGAATCACAGAAAAAACTCTAATTTCTTCAAAGGAGCGCGGAAAAAACGCGAATTTCCTCAAAGGATCGCGAAAAAAGGGAAATTTCGTCGAAAGATTACGAAAAAAAGACTAAATTTGTCAAAGGGCCTTGAAAAAAAAAAACGCATAGCCAGTGCTGGGAGGGGATTTACCCCTTCCCCTATCTGCTGTAATCTTTCAGAAAATTTGCTGCGAATTTTAGAATTTTTTGAATTCAGAATCACCCTTAAAAATTTCATCAACTATACACTGAAAAAAAATCACAAATTTCTTCAATCTGTCATTGAAAAAAAATTGCAAATTTTAAGAATCCACCGGGGAAAAATACGACAGACGAACCACAAAATTCGTCCATTGGTCATCGTTAAAGAATACAAATTTTGTCAATTTGTCGAAAAAATTGTGAAATTCGCCAGTTTGATGCCGATTTCATATCCCCCCCCCCCCCCCCCGCAAAAAAAAATCCGTCATTCATAAAAATTGCAAATTTTGTCAAACATTATGTCCTGCTATTTATTGAACGCGAATCATTTTTCCATAATTTAATCATAACGATGTAAAATATCTTAATTTACTATTTTTTAAATCGAAAAATATTTTTTATAACTTATAACTGACATTCTTCTCTGACGAGATTAATTTTACCATTTGACAGTCCAAATTTTTCACCGTGTAACAGATAAAAAAAATGTATTTCATTTTTATAAATCCATTTTTAAAAAATCTTTTGTATTTAAAAAGTAGAAGTAAATTATCTAATCTTTATTTCAATTATTTTTGTATGGATAAGTGCAAATGATGTAAGGTTTGAGAATTCAGAGAATATGTATTAAAAAGTATAACTTGTAAAAAATTGTTCACAACTTCAGAAATGCTAATATTTGACTCCTGATGAGTGTTCAGAATTCCTAAAATTTAACTGGTCTTCTACTCTTGTAGTGATACCATACCTTTTATTTATTTTTATTTTATTTTATTTTATTTTTCACTTTTAAAGAATAAAAATCAACACTAGATTAATTTTAACACAATTATTCTAATTGGTAAATAAATCATATTAGATGTAAATTTCCAACTGGGCGAAAAATGTCCGGACCAGGATTTGAACCAGGGATCTCCTGGCTGAAGCCGCCAGTGCTCTACCATCTGAGCTATCCCGGACGAATCTGGTAGAACTTTTTTCACCCAGCTAAACTTAATGATTTATAGCATCTGGTCTGAAACCTGGTTCAGCTCAACAGAATAAATCTCAGGTAATGGAACTCTAATACGGTAGAGCACTGGCGGCTTCAACCAGGAGATCCCTGGTTCGAATCCTGGTCTGGACATTTTTCGCCCAGTTGAAAATTTACATCTAATATGATTTATTTACCAATTAGAATAATTGTGTTAAAATTAACCAAGTGTAATTACGTATCCAGCGAATTCTGGAGTTCCATTATCTGAGGTTTATTCTGTTGAGTTGAACCAGGTTTCAGACCAGATGCTATAATCATTAAGGTTAGCTGGGTGAAAAAAGTTCCACCAGATTCATCCGGGATAGCTCAGATGGTAGAGCAATGATGGCTTCAGCCAGGAGATCCCTGGTTCGAATCCTGCTCCGGACATTTTTCGCCCAGTTGGAAATTTACATCTAATATAATAAAAATCAAGCTCTGTTTTCTTAACTTTTTATTATATATGAAATTTCTTCCCATGGTACCTTACTAAGTTAAAACACATTTTTCTTTAAAAATTCTCTAATAATGTCTTGAAAATGCCTGTTATAAAAATTCAAAGATTTGATAAGATTTCTTTGAAATAGATAATCAATGGGGTGGCTGTTTTCCTTATGTGTTATTCTACGCCATTTTTATGCATGTATCTAAACAGTCCTTGAATAGTGCTGGAATAGTGCTTGAAAAGTGCTTGAATTTTATTTGTTCTCGAGTGTATGAACCATGTCTTTTGTTTATATCTTAAAAAGTGGTTGAATTATAGCACTTTAAATTTCTATCATGGCTAACACTTTCAAACGATCTTGTATTTGTCTCGCGATACCACATGTATTCGCCTATTTTGATGGAAGAAGGCATGTGGATAGTATACATCAATATCTCGACCAAGTTCGCTGGCCAGCTTCATCAGCCATCTTGTTTCAAAATGGCGGCCATTAAATTAAAAATATATATATTTAAAGTGAGGTGCAAAAAAATTAGAAATTGAAAAAGGATTCTTTCTTAAGTATTTGACCTTGATATAAGGATTCAGGAGCATTTTTTGTTTGTCTTTATCTTAAAAAATGGCTCAGATACAGCAGTTTCAATTTCTAACGTGGGTGACATTTTGAAAAATCTGATTTTTTGCCTGCGACAGCACTCGTATGTATCAACCGATTCCGATGTGAGTGAGCATGTGCACAGCAATTACTAAGGTCTCGACCAAGTTCACTGGTTAGCCTCATCTACCATGTTGTCTTAAAATGGCAGGCACTTTAAGAAATCGCCGAATTTGGCAGCGAAATATAAGTTACTTTAAATAAAAGCAGCTTGGATAAAGCTGACTAATTTTGCGAAATTCTCATTCATAATGATTTAGTATTGATAAAAATTAGTATTGAATCGCCTACATTCGGTTTCCACTTAATTGAGCTTCGTGTGTTTGAATGATATAAGTTGGCTTTTTTAAAATAAGGAATATGAAAGCTACCTCTTCCTCCCGGCACTGGCCGGAAGGACTTTTTTGTGTGTGTGTGTTTGTTTTAATGTAATAATCTGTAAGTTTATATTTCATCTTGTGTGTGAATTATTCACAATAAATCAATAGTAATGAAAAATAAATCAAAATTTAAGCACAGTCATTTAATAATTAGTAAAAAAACAATGTTTGAGCTATATAAAAAAAATTGAATAGCATTAAATATATTAGTTAACATGAATATGACATGGAAAGTAATACACAATATGGATGCAAATCAGCTAAATGAAAAATGTTTATTCTTGTCCGTCTATTGCATCCAGCCATAAAATCCTGAACAACCCAAAAAATTTCTTATAGAATATGTTTTACAATCTCCCTTTACAATGTTAACTCTTGGACTAAGATTGCTTTTAAATTAATGTAGTAACACTACTAAATTCAAATATTTTTCTTTCCTGTTTTAAAAACTAAAATTTGCATCTTATTTTCCATCACACTGATTTTCTCTAGAACTATCCAAATATTTAAAGAAAATCTACTGGCAAACATTTTATGATTAAGGCAGAAAGGAAATTATTTTAAGAAATCTGCTTTTAATATTGAGTTACTACATTGAAACAATATGCATTCCTAGTCTATATGCATTGTAAAAAATTACAAAAAATTAGTGTAGCTCAACAATGCTGAAAAATCTTTCCCTTACCATATGAAAACTTTAGGAGAAGACAAAATGCAGAATAATTTGCAGCAAAAACAAAATATTGAATTCAAGCTTATAAAATACACTAATTGATGACAATCATTTATTACAGAATTGAGCTCTTTTTGGATATAGAAATTTGCAGTAAAATACTGATTTTGATTGTTCAATAGAAATTTAATAAGAGTTGTATGAACAGCTACTTTTTCTACAATAATCTTTTGTTGTTGAGTATTTAGACTTGTATCCATAAACCAATGTCATGAATATTTTTCATCATTAATAACTGACAAGGGAACCACTTTGGTGCTGCTGGCACCTAACATTGAGATCTTGTGCATTTTAAAGCTCTATATTACAAAGTTTGAGAATCGATAAAATTTTCCTGTTAAAATAATGTTCCTTGATTTTACAGCAGCATAACTTTCTGAAAATGCAATTTTCGAGACCACTTATCGGACTATTAACAAAGTTTTTTAAAGAAAAACATTTAAAAATAAAAATTAATTAATAAGTATAAAATATTGAAAAAATTTAAAAATTCCTTCAAAAACTCACGAATTTGATTTTGAAAAATTGCAACATTATATTCATATTTCTGGCAGGGAAAAGTTGGTGGGTTTTTTTTTTTTTTCAAAAAGAGAGCTTTCCAGCAACCCTAGCCAAATGTCATAGCTGTTTGTCTTGCATGAGGAGTGGTTTGGAAGACTTTAGTAGAAATTGTATGTCCAACCTAATTAGCCACAGTAATTTTTCTAAATTGTGTAAAAATGTTAATTTTACTTTATGATTACTTTTAATGAAGGACCATTTAATACAGCAACATTTCATTTTAAACATTCGAAACCTTATTCCATTCGATTTCAAAAGAAAATAGTTTGCTTATTTTGTATTTCACTAAAAAATAGTTTTCATACTATTTATATATCTATCATCTACATAGGAAAAAAAAGATAAACCTAATTCTTGTTTCTTATGCTATCAATTATCCATGGAAGCAATATCAAACAAATCGCAATCTGATATAATTCTAATATGTACTCCATGGATAAAGCAGGCAGAAAAATTGTAGCACCATATTTGATGATTTAACTAACTTTTGGCATGAAATAAATTAATAAAAATGTAATAATAAAAAATTAAAAGTATAACGAAGTACATAAAATATGATTTTAACAGAGAAATTTTATCGGTTCTCTAACTTTTATGTATAGGGCTACAAAACGCACCAGGTCTCGATGGTAGGTGCGAGCAGCACCAAAATGGTTCCCTTGGGAGTTATTTATAGTGTCAGAAAAAGTAGTCACTATAGGATGTTCTTAACATTATTCATTAGGTACTTCTGCATTTATTTCCATATTTTCTGTAGTCGAATCAGTAAATACTGATTCCATATTAATAATCAAGTAATCTCTTGTATCAGGAGAATTAGTTGCTAAGAATGTTTTGAGCAAAATTCATTAGATATTATTGAATTTATTCTATTATTTTCTGCTACAGAATAATGAAAAACTGATTTCACCTCAATAACTAATTGAGGAAAGTTCTATAATCAGATTTGCAGTCAATTGGCAAATGTGGCTTGGTGCAAATTTAATTTCATTATTGTAACCTGCTTTGTCCTTTTTTTGTATGGCAATCATTTACACGTAAATTTAAACATATTATGAATTGGAAATATAAAATACAATTAAATTACTACCGGACTGAAGAATTTTCTATATTTTTCCCATAAAAATAAGAGAGTTCTATCATTTTAGGCACACGGATTTAGAAATATTGTGGTATGAAGAAACTTTTTACTAGAAATCTTTAGGTAGAATTAGTGGTACATTTTGCTACTTTTAAAAAGAGCAAGGTGCATTTTGCCAACTTTTTATTAAGTATGTAAACCACGTTTATATGACTGTAAACATTTGCTTCAATGTTTATATGACTGCTCTCATACATTTGAAACCACGTTACTGTTAACACCATTCGTATTTGACACTAGCCTTGACTGTAAACCTGATTACAGAACTTTAGCCTATTTAGTTTTATAAAATAAGTAAATCAGTAATTAAAGCAAAAGCATAAATTTGCAACCCTTATGTTTACTTCAAGTCTATCTTTATCTTAAATGAACCAGATATTGCCCAGAAGCTGTTATATTTAATCAATATCATAAAGCTTTTTCTTTTTAGCTCCATGAAGCCATCATGAGTGATGATAGTGTAGATAAGACAAAGCAGATGCTTCATCAGTATTCTCAGCAGGCTGAAGATTTGCTTCCAGTTTTTGGTACATCTGCTGCCACTAAAGCCTTGTCTAATATAATTAATTCCCTAAGGGAATAACTCAGTTTATTTTTTGAAATAAAAGTATTTATTTTTGCATATTTTTAGTGTAAATATCATACCATGGAATCACAACTTTTTAAGTATCTAGTTTTTAAAGCTATTATAAGTCAAATGGAAATAAAATATTTTATAAATGTTATGTGTAATTAATGAAATGTCATGTTTTAATAATTATGTGTTATGTTTATCTGCATGAAAAAAAATATTTTAAAACATAGTTGTCTTTAAGAAATGCTTTCTTTTATTAATTTTTATATTATCAAGCTGTGTTAAATAACTGTTTATTAGGTAGCTTTCATTACAAAAAGTAAAAAGCTACCTATTGCAGCCGTCCGGAAGAAAGCACTTCCGGAAAATTTTGGTATATTTTCATCGATCATGACCCCCAGAACTCCCCCCCCCCCCCATTAAAATGTGACTTATATATATGATTTTTGTTCTGCAATAAATCTAGTATTTATTAACCGATTTGAATGAAATTAATTGTATGCATAGTACATACCAATGTCTCGACCGAGTTCCTTGGCCAACTTCATTTGCCATCTTGTTTCAAAATATCAGCCATTTAAAAAAATTTTCAAATTTTTTAATTTAAAAAGCGGTGCAAATTAATTAAAACTGGAAAATATTTTTTTCTTAAGAGTTTGACCTTAATGCAAGGATTCCGGAGCATATTTTGTTTTGTCTTTATCTTAAAAAATGGCTGAGATATAGCAGTTTGAATTTCTTGGGTGGCTGACATTTTCAAACAATCTGATTTTAGTCATGCGAAAACTCTAGTATTTATTAACCGATTTGGATGAAATTAATTGTATGCATAGTACATACCAATGAATCGACCTAGTTTGTTGGCCAACTTCATCCGCCATCTTGTTTCAAAATAGTGGCCATTTAAAATATGTAAAAAAAAAATGTAATTTAAAAGACTGTGCGAATAAATTAAAAATTGAAAAATATTTCTTAAGAGTTTTACCTTAATACAAGGATTCCAGAGCATATTTTTTTTGTCTGTATCTTAAAAAATAGTTGAGATATAGCAGTTTGAATTTCTAGAGTGGCTGACATTTTCAAACAATCTGATTTTTGTCATGCTGTAACTCTCATATTTATAAATTGATTTGGATAAGATTGATTGTATGCATAATACATACCAATGTCTCGACCAAGTTTGTTGGGCAGCTTCATCCGCCATCTTGTTTAAAAATGGCAGCCATTTGAACCATGCACTGCCACGCAATGCTTAAATATTATTAATATCCGTTAGCTTTAAATTCTCGCCAAGCTTGGTGACACTTTTAAAATATCACCAAATTTGGTGACCAAAAATAAGTATCCATAAATGATGCCAACTTGGCCATAGCTTACTAACTTTGCGCATTTCTCATTTGAATTCAGTATTGACGAATATTCTCTTATTGGGTTCGTCACATTTTAGCTTTTTAAAATTTTAGTAAAATTAGCTTTGAGTAAAACTTGCAAAATTTAAGAAATATGAAAGCTACCTCTTCCTCCCGGCACTGGCCTGAAAAGGACTTTTTTTTTATTTAATTTTTTTTTCTTTTACAAACAAACTTTTTTTTAGTGTAGAATACATTGACACTGTTCAGTGATAAATCGGTGCTTATCTGTAATTTAACTGTAGTTGTTTTAGCTTAGCTGCAGTGCTAAAATATGCATGCAATCTGAAAGTGTTCGTGATTATTTTAAGGTGTTACAAGTAATACACTTCTCCACTTCCCTCCTGTTAATACTGAATTCTTTTTATTTTGCCCTACAGAAAAGCAATGATGTACAATCTTCTTCCTGTTGTTAGAAAATATATTTGAAATTTGTCTTCAACTTACAGTGCAAAATTGGGGAAATATTTACAAATATGAAGTGTTGAAAACTGCATGAGATGCTTAGAAATGGCTATGCAATTATTATTTACAGAGAAATAGATCCCTTTTTTTTCTTTTTTGGTAGTACAAATAGAAAGTTGTGTAGTATTTACCTGTATTAACATAAAACAAACATAAATGAAGGAGATCAGTGATTCCTGGAGACATTTGCAGATAGTGAACCTCTCTGCTTGAAGATAAAATAATAATAAATAAAACTGTGTCGCAAAACCCAAGAATAATTACAGCTAGCAAAAAATTTATTGACTTACTCACATAGTTAATCTAGCTAATTAAGTACATATTGATTCTTCTTTTTAATTGACATTACAGTTGTGAAAAATTAAAAAAACTACTATTATTTTTTTAATTATTAGTTATGTATTTTGATTTTCAAAATTTATTATAAGTGTCCTCGTGAATGAATAAAAATTATCAGCCCTGTGGCAGAAAATTACTATGCTTTCTGCGACAAACTTCAATGGAGGGGAAGTAAATGATCATTCGTTTATTGCTATTCCAAAGTAATAAATAGAACAGATTTTGTTTTTTTAATTGAAAGAGTTTTAAAAGATTTTAAACTGTGTGTTGATCAAACAAAGGTTGAGCTTATCGGAATTTTCGAGGTGGGGATCTAGATGAATACTTATGTATTAGTATTTAAAGTAATAGATAAAAGCACCAAGGCAAAACAACATTTAAAAAAGTAAAATTTGATATTTTTTAAGATTAACAAGTCTAACCCTTAACTGTTGCTGGTGGTCTCACAAGCAGCTGTTTTCTTCAGTTTTCACAGTTTATGAACAGTTTTTGCCACAGCACTTAAGGGTTAATACTGGACAGAGAGTGCGGAACAAAGAGAGGGAAACTAAAATTTTCGGGTGGGGATGAGGTAGATGATTGATCATTCATTTATTGTTACTTCAAAGCAATAGATATGGAAGCTTGTTTAGAGTTTTAAAGATTTTAAATAATGTGAGGGAGGAAGGTTATGGTCAGAAATTTCAGTGGGGAAGGAAATGCAGATGATTCGTTATTTATGTATTAGTATTTCAAAGTAACAAATAAAACATCTAGAGCAAAACAATATTGAAAAAAGGGAAGCACAGTGGGGGTTTGGAGAGGGAAACAAACATTTTGGGAGGGTGGAATGTCGAAAATCAGCTGCAACTCAGAAGACTGTCAACTCTTACCATTATCATTCTGCAGGATTCAAGCATATACAGAAGATACTTTTGCTGTTTCATGGATCTTCTCTCCCTCCCAAAAAAATATAATTTTTCCCAAATGATAATTATTTTCTGCAAGAAACCTTTCCCATTCTGTGGCATTGTCATCATGTCGCTACAATTCTGCCATGGGGATTATCAGTTTTAATGATCTTATAATGTCCGATCTTATATACAGCAAGTCTTCTTTATGTAGCACTTGCTAGAAGCAAAACAGGAAAAGATATATAACTTAGACTATTGATAAAGTTAAGCAATATGTTAACCTACAAGTAAATGTTTATATTTATCCCCAGAATTTTTTTTTTTTTTTTTTTACATGCTTATTACAATTTCCTTAATAAAATTGACAATGGAAAATTACACATATTGAGATCTACAGTATATAAGCTTACTTAAAAAATGCAGGGAAAAAAGCAATGTAATCTGAAAAAATTATTTCTTTTGAAACTTTTATGTTAAAGATTTATATTTTGCTGTTTGAAATTTCAGTTACAAAGGTGCAAAAATTTGGACAGTACAAAATCATAATTGCTAATTTATTTTTTAGCATAAGTTATATTAATTGCAATGTTTGAATTAAAATGAAAACTTTATTTTTTATGGAAGTTAAATGATAAATATACACAATTATATTATAGTGTTGATTAGTTAGATAATAGAAAATACGTAATAAATAGTTTTAAAAAGATAAACAAATAATCCTATGTTTAGTATGGCAATATATTCAAAAGTAAAAAGATATGCAGCATTTTACTGTAACCACTTAAACTCAACTGTAAAAAAAACTGATCCTTTTAACTGCAATTCAGTAAAAGAACAAAATTGTGTTTATGTATTGTTTTTATTTTTCATTTATGAAATTTAAAGTTTTTACTAATTTTATCAAGTAGTCAAGTAATTCAGAATTTTTGCAGTGTTTGAAACTTTGCAAAATATCTATAGTTCTTGATGTGTAGCTCTCTAAATGCTGTCTTGATTCAATTAATAATGATTTTGGCACAAATCTTACATTCAGCTGTAAAGAGATAGGAAAAATATACATGAATACATTTGATCATCATAATTTTCTATGTAATTAACAAAGATATAAAAATTGATAAATATCATTAAATAAAGAATCATACTACATTTACAACGTATGCAGCTGATTGCTAAAGTACAGAACCATTTTTCTCCGCGGTTGCATTTAAGCCAAAATATAAAAAAAAACTTTTTTTTTCATTTTAATTGGATTTATGGGTGGTGGGAGAAAGCATCTGTTAATGTATTAAACAGCTTCTAGAATTAAAGGTTTAGGCTTAGATGCCGTATATTCCCAGATGGCTGCCAACTTGGATGTTTTGAGATTTCTTGGCAATTTTATGTTGGCGATCTTTATCGATATGTGGAACCCCGTGTGATGTGTTCTGGCAATCCCGTTTTTCATTCGAGATTGTGTTGCGAGTATGCGAGAAGGCCGTTTTTTCTTCTGATATCGTGTTGTATGTTTCTGCCAATTATTTTTATGTTAAAATTATTGGATGTATTTGATTGAATATGGGTTCTGTAGTCCGTTTAAACGCTCTTGCTGAAGTAATTAAGAAATATGAGGAAATTTTGAAGAATAAAGGGAGTTTGTTTACAGTGCGTCAGTGCGTATTCATAAGCCTATTTTGGAAAATGACGGTGATGTTTGCAGGTTATTTCGTGCTTGAGCTTTCAAGAAAGCAGATGTCTGTTAAGGTATGTTGATAATTGTATGTATATTTTGTTGCCTTACGAGTTGTGTACTTACCCTACACAGCGAGAACTGCTGAATTTTGAAATTGCTAGATAGCGAGAACAGCTGAATTTTGAGATTGCTACACAGCGAGAACTGCTGAATCCAGTGATGTTTTTTTTTTTTTTTTTTTCGGTTAATGAGCGCATAGTGCTCATACAATGTTCAGTGATTGTCACTTTAACGAATTTTATTTATTATTTACATTTTATTTTTGTTAAGCCTAACATGCGTATAAACCGGTGCTTGGCGACATTTACTATTTGGTGGAAAAGGGGTTTTCACAAAAATAAAAATTCCAAGATGGCGGCCCGGGAATTTATGACATCTGTTCCAAGGTTTATTTCCAAAATAGTCTCGTCTCTAATTGGATTATGATATTATGAAACATAATTTATATTTGCTTTTTAGTTAATAATATTATAATTATTATACAAATAACAAAATGTGTAAATAAGCAATTTTTTTAACAAATATTGCAAATAAATTAAACATGCATCATGGGATCACTTTTTGACTCTAGGAACCTGTGTAAAAAAATTATCACATCATTTAAACCTAAACTTAAAAACACATGCGTACTTATAATTTTCATTTTTTAAAAATACATAACTTAAAAATTGAGAGAGTGTATCATTTAAAAAAGATCAGCTGGTTAAAATCATGATTTTAAATCACTGTATTTAATCATCTAATTAAAATTGTTTATGCTTTACCTAAACCATCTGTATAAATTGTGAAAATCATTTCTTTCAGTCATTTTTAATTGTTTTAAATGGTTTATTATCTGTGCTATAAAAATAATCTCATTGAAAAAAATTCTAAAAATATATAATATTTTTTAGAGCATTAGTAGCACAATGTTAATGAGTGGGTTGTTCTGGTTTTACTGATATTTAAATTCATCTGATAGACTTGATACTAGTTAGAATTATATTTATAATCAGGTAATCATATTTATAATGTTTTATTTTAAATTAGTCATTCATCAAAAATCTGCTTTTTATTTTTTATGAATTTTAAACAGGGTTTATCTGAAATGCTTCAACAAACTTAGAGGGATGATAGCACTCATGAAGACGAACAAAAAATGGAATGGAACATGGGGTCACAAATGATGTTTAAAGGATGAAAATCGAGAAAATGCGTCTGGAAATGGACAAACTGAGACAAGAAAGAAACACTCCAAAAAATTATTTATTGCACAGAATTGGTACAACACAGCTCATGATGTCCAGAGATAACAAATATTTTACAACAATTGTTCAAAGTGTCGACCGCAGACATTATTACACATAGTACATCTACGGAGGAACGACTGGCAGACATGCTCAAATTTGCATACGTGGATTCCTGCTCACAGATTTGTTTGGCTTTCTTCCAAATTTTTGTTATCTCTTTCTGACCGGATATGCACAAAGTGAAAGGAAAACCAGCTTTGTGCGACTAGCCAGTTCTGCAGAAAAGTAGCATGTGAGATTTCGATATTTTTGCGATTTTCACCCTTTAAACATCATTTGCGACCCCATGTTCCATTGCATTTTTTGTTAGTCTTGATGAGTACTATCATCCCCCTAAGTTTGTTGAAGCATTTCAGATACATCCTGTATATAATAGAGCTAAGTGTATAGCACTTACAGAGTGAACTCATCCTGATCCCGATAATCTTTTGTTAAAATCAGCCATTTTATTTTAATTTTCAGAGATTAAATTTTTCAATAAGGCTGCATAAGATTAACCTCTTTAGAAAAATTATGAAAAACAAAAATAACTTGAGTGACGTGCTACACCGAAATATGCATGTTTTTCGGTATATCTTGCATTGAAACCCCAGCATATCACCCAGCAATCAGCGATGCGAAGCAATGTACGATTCATTAAAATATAGACCATGGATGCAATAATTTTGCTCAATGGCAATATAAAACATACAATATTAAAAACCTTTTACTACCTTTTGTAATCATTTCACGATTTCAAAAACAATATGTTTCCAATACATTCCTTTGAGGTTTGTTAAAATATAGACCATGAAGCTCATTGGCAATATAGCGATCTGAACGAATGCCATGCATTAAAACTTTCTTTAAAAATGACAATTTAAGGCAAGCGTAGGTGTGTATTAAATGCAATATTGTTAGAATTTTTATATTCGGGCTGTTTTAATTTTTTGTTCACAGCCGTGAAAGACTCTATTGTTATTCCTAAAAAATATATTCTTCCAAGTGGTATCACAAGTGAATGTTTACTGTTTAGATTTGATTTTTCAATCTTATGTGTTCTTTTTACTATTAGCTAACAAATTTATTAGGAATTGAAGTCTTACAGTTTTTCTTTTTATTTATAAAAAATTGAAGGTTATAGATTTTTTAAATGCAATGAACGAAGGCAAAAGTCCTATTGCAAGAAGTTGGCGAAGGAATAATTAGGTGCAAGCGAGATGGCTAGCAAGGCAAAGCCAGGAGTCGCGGGATAGAATTTGGGCGTCAAATGTTGCAACTCAACAAGTATGATGAGAAAAAGATGCAGAAGCCCATCGTCCTTGAGTGCTTCAAAGCCATGTAACTGTTGAAGTTAATGAACACTACTGCGGATCGATGAACGTTATTTGCCAGCTCTGTGGTTCCAAAAATTTCAGAGCTGAATGCCTCCTGACGGAAAATTTACAAGTTGCTGCTGTAAAGGAAGGGTGAAACTAGAGCAGCTATTAATGCTGACAGAAATATTGTGTCATACCCTAAGTTTTTATTGAACTTCCGTATGGATTCGAGCGATCCTGATTACAAGAACTTTCGCGAGAATATTCGTTCATACAACAGTGCAGTTTCATTTGCATATTCTATGTCATTATTTTACCAATTAAATGAATAATCAAAGTACTCAATAATTGCTATAAGTAATAAAAATAAGTTTTAAAAAGGCAAAATACCTTTATTTATTTATATTTCGACATGTTTCATTGCATCCAACGGCAACATTCTCAAGAAAATAAAGTGATAAAAATATTTTCGCAAAAAAATTCAAATTGAAAAACTAGTAAACAAAAACAAAAAACATGCAAACACAAGTATAAAAATTAACTGCAGTATTAAAAATGAAAATTTGTGAATGTGAATTATTTTATATTGTTTCATTAATATAAAATAATTCATGTTCACAAATTTCCATTTTCAATATTGCAGTTACTTTCATTATGCTTGTGTTTGCATGATTTTTGTTTTTGTTTACTAGTTTTTCAATTTGAATTTTTCTTGCAAAAATATTTTTATCATTTTATTTTCTTGAAAATGTTGCCGTCAGATGCAATAAAACATGTCGAAATGTAAATAAATAAAGATATTTTGCCTTTTTAAAATTTATTTTTATCATTTATAGCAATTATTGAGTACTTTGATGTTTTAAAGTGATTCTTATATATAGTTTATGAATTAATAATGTTTTTGCAAATTAAGTTTAAATGAAAAATGGGCTGTTTTTATAATTATTTTACCCTACCAGACCACATTAGTCAGATAAGATAAAATTTATTACTTCATAATTCTTTTTTTAATGCAGTGCTATATCATTCTTTAAAAAATGCAACCACGTCATTGTGATGGGCTATCTTCTAGTATATTTATATTTTTACTTAATTTTCTTTCTTTTTTTTTTTTTTTTATCTTAAAAGATAAGTTATAGTGCATTTAATGATGTATTATTTTCGAATTTTTATTGGAAAACCACCAATAATAACCATAAAAATAAGCAATTATTGTAGTACTGAATCACTATAACCTTCCACAGTGTTTCACAACCTTTATTATCACACTTAACCCCTTGACTGCCAGGCTTAATTTTGCCAGTGAACGGCTATATACCAGGCTATGCTGTGTAAATTACTACTCACCTTTAACCAGTACCCTGTTATATCAGTTGCATATCACAGACCAATCTGGTTCAAATATGCAACCATTACTATGTAGTGAACAATGCACGCTGGGATATATGTAATGGTCGTTGATTACTGAAATGAAAGGACTTGCACAGCATACTCCAGACAGTCAAAAGGTTAATTCTATGGTTGAACTTTCGCAACACAATAAAATTATAATAATGAAAAACGCATAAGAAATATGTATCATTTTTAATTTATCTACTAACACAAACAAAATATTTCAGCTAAAAAAAAGTATATAATAAAATATTTATTATAATTGTAAAACTTTCTTTAATTTATTATTACATTTTTAATGAACTATCTGAGAATATTTTCTTTGCAAGATAGAATTTATGGCTATACTTTCTCTTGTCATAAATATAATTGTGAGATTGGAAGATATTTTCTCTTTTTTGATAGTACTTTTTAATTTTGAAGATGGGAAGAAAACAATAAATTTTAATGACTCTTAAATATTTTTTTTTTTTTTTTTTTATGCAATGCTTTGTCACTTCTTTTTTCTATTAACCTCTTATATTCTGTAATATTTAAATTGTCTGACTTAAATGCATATTTATAAAACAAAGATATTTTTACAATATATTATATTAAATTTACATTAATTATGTTAAATTATAAATTTTTGATAAAACTTGACTTGGATATTTTTTCGACTTGGGTATTTTTTCAACGTACCAGTGTGTCATGACACATCAGTGCTTTTAAATTAAATCTTCAAGTATTTTTCTAGTAATCTGAAATTGGTTATTTATGATTTATATTGATAGTATGCAATTTATTTCTTTAAAATAAATTATATTCTATAGATTATTGACTTATTAGAAGTAGTTACCTGTTCAGTATCAGCACCACTCATGGTTCCCTCACAATTATAGATGTATTCTAAAGTTTCTGGATTGTTTTCTAAGTATAAAACTATCGGAAATCCAGAAAAATTTATAGAAGCAGTTTTACCAATTTGATAATTCCAAAACTGTTGAATATCTGCATTTGCCTGTAATAAAAGTCATATACTTAGTATTTTGTATATTTCATTTAACTAAAAAAATCTCAGGAAACTTTTAAAAAATTGTTTTTTCTTTAGTGTAACACAATTTAAAATAGTTTTAAAGCTAAATAATAATAATAATAATTAAGAAAAAAATCTTTATTTAAATCACCTTCAATATTTTTTTTATTTATTTATTTAATTTAAAACATTTACATTTATACAATTTTATGACATTAATTCTCTTAAAAATATTTTGTAATATGAAATAAATTCTATTGTTAAGAAACTATCAGAATGATAGTGCCAGTTTGTCTGTATAATGTATATCACATAATACTGGCTAAAAAAAAGGATAAGTGTAAAATTAAGAGAATGTGGTTGTGTAGTGCTTGCATTGTACTTTTTATAGTTAAGGTAAGACAGCTTTTTCTTTAAAGGGAAAAACATTGCTTTTTTGTCCTCATATCTCTTTCAAATTTTCAACAGTTGTTGGGAAACTATTTCATTTCTGTAAAATATATGTTGGAAGAATATATTATAATTTACATTATTTAGATATATGTAGGTTTTTCTGTGACTTAATCACTTCTAGTAGATCCATACAGCATTTAAAAGAATTTTTTAAAATTGGTAAATGTCTCAGAACATCAGTACTATTTCTGTGTACAGTCAAACCTCATTAACGCGAACATTTAAAGGGAAAAAAAATTTGTTGTGTTAAAAGTAGTTTGCATTATCCAAACTTTAAAAATATTATATACAGTGTACTCCCTCAAATCTGCAACCCTAAAATCCACAAATGCCTGAAATCTACACATCATCGCAGATGTAAACAATGAAACTTTCAGTTCAGATGTAGGAGCAAAATTACAGAATTTTTTAGTTTTATATAATTTCTTTTGTTTTTTAATATGTAATTAATTCTCTATAATATGACTGAACTCATGGTTTTTCATGAAGAAAATACAATTTCTTTCTGAAAGAAAAAAAAAAGATATTGTTAATATTTTTGATAATCACAATCTTTTTATGTATTAATCGAGAATTTTTGGTTATTAAGGCTTGCTAAACCTGATATAAAACTTCCTTACTTTATGATTTTGATGTGAATTAATAGTGTACCATTATGAGGCAAGTTTCATTCAATAATTCAAGGAAATGTATCTTATGAAGATTTAATTATACATTTTTAATTATTTACTTGACCTTTACTTTTAATGATTTAATTATTTTAAAAATTATCTTACTTCTTATCATTTTAGTTTATTACTTTACTTAATTATTTTAATATTTTACTATATTGAAAGGATTCTTTATAATTTTGATTGCATTATTACATTCAAATTACTGTTTAAAAAGTGTAAACAAAGCAATGACCGTAAATCCACAAAATTCTAAAATGTGCACAACCTCTGGTCCCAAGCTGTGCAGATTTGAGGAAGTCTACTGTATTCCATGTAACAAGAATAAATATGCATACATATCTTCAAAATCTGCTGTGTTGATTTTGTTTCCTAAGATCAGTCCAGCAAGAATATAGACCTACACGCGGGATATCTCTCAGTGGAAGTCTTTTCAAGGAGAACTGGCCAGTATATACATTACATCCAAAGAAAAACACCATATTTCCGGGCAGCCAACTCGACTTATTTTAGAGGATTAAAATCCAAGTCATCACTGCCACAGCGATCGCTCTGTTTATTAGTATACGTAAACAGCTTTGTGTAAACAACTTTAATTATCATTACATACTTTTTGTTAACTCCTCAATAGAATTCATACAATAGAATTTTATCTTTTGAGTGGGTAGAAGGAGGAATTGCCTGACAATTTTACAATCACTAGTCTGCAACTATCAAAGCTAAAGACATTTTCCTACTGAGACAAACATTCTTTCAAAAATTTGGAGTTCAAAAAATAGAAGTCAGTACAATTGCATCGAAAATGTGAGAAAACTTGCTATGAGTAGGAAATATCTTAATAGCCGATTTTTTTCAAATAATAATATTACGCATTAAGCGTGTTCATGTTAAAAGGACTAAAATCACAGTAAATGCCTATACAACTTGATGAAACAACTGGAAATAGTTCATGTGAAAAGTAATTCATGTTAAGGAGGTTCGACTGTATAACAAAATTTTAATTTGCTTGAAATATATTACTTAAAAATTAAATATTTCCCTTAATTCTATCTTTAAATCATTTCACCAGCGACTTCAGGATTTAACAAAGCTTCAACTCATTACACAACTCCCTCCTAATAATTTCCTCCATCCCTCAAATTTCTTCTCCCAGATTTCATTTTATTCATACTAATATTTTAAAGTAAGTTTTTCATTAATTAGTATTTTTAACACTTTCCAGCATCGTTGAAAAGTCTTTTTATTTTGGTTTGTATGGCCATTTGTCTGTCAGTTGTCCAAGATCTAACACTCATAAATATACATGGATTACAATGGGCTTGGTCCTTGGTATATGTTCTTGAAAGTTACTGTAGCATATTTGCTGTTGAAAATTAAATATGTAGCATTTATAGTTTGTTTACAGGGACGTGCAAAAGAATTCTGTTCCATTATGATCATTGGGGAGGGGGAGATCATTTAGAATTTTAATGATGTTAAACTAATTAAAACATAATTAAATTAATGTTTATTTCTGCACTATGGACCACAAAACATTTATCATTCATTTACAGAGTTATACAAAAAATTATCATTACATTATAGTCTATGAAGTAAAATTATTTGAAATTTATTTTAATGATTTTACACTATTTCCAACATACTGAATTTGATATACATTATCGAGGTGCACAACAAGATGCTTACTGTGGAATATGATGTGCATAGCATTTATTGTTCATTTACAAGGACAAGCAAAATTATTCAGCTACAGTACTGTGTGTGAGCGATAATTGCTTAAAGTTTATTTTCAGTTGTGGTATGCATTTTTTAATTTAACTAAATTTCAGCATATTATGCAGTCTGTACAATTTTTTTTAGATCATATACAGGCTGTACAAACAAATTCAGAAACATTGCTGTCTATAGACGTGAATTGCTTAATGATAGTTTTTAACAGTGTTGTGCATTTTCCAGCTGAACTATATGAATTATACTAAGATATGTTTGTAGAATATAAATAAATTCATATACAGGGCTTTTGAAAAAACTGAGTATATCGCCATCAATGTATGGTAATTGCTGGAATTATGTTTTTTATTGAATTAAGTTTTAGATTAATCTGTGGTATTTATAAAAATCTGTATGTAATATACAGGGCTGTACAAAAAGAATTGGAGCACATTTCCATCTATTGGTGGAAACTGCTGAACGTGAATTTTCAATTTTTTTATGAGTTTTCCAACTGAACTTTTAGTATACTATGTAGTATATGTACAAATGTATTACAGGGCTGCACGAAAGAATTCGACTATCATTCTGACTAAAATTGGGTTTTGAAATGTGTTATGCATTTTCCAAATTGTTTACTTAAATGTCCTTTTCATCTTACTAAGCGGTGAAGTTTTGTATGTTAGCTTTTCCCTAAATTTGGGGTTTCCAGAATGTGAGCAATACTCATACAGCATGAGTAATATGTTATTTTTCTTTTGTTTTACTAAATTTACTCAGAACGCAGAGAACCTAGCCACTTTTACGACTAGTCTATGCAAAATATTAGATCCTTCCTATTTTCAAAATAATAATATTCTCTAAGATGTGTGATAGTGAGAATTTATATATACACGCATATATATATATATATATGCCAATATTGTGTTTATAAGCAGATTTAATCTACGTATAATGATAAGTTTAACATTTTGTTACAGCAGTTTTGATAAATTAAAATATTTTGGTCACTTTGAACCCTTAAAACATTTAGATTTATTATTAATTTTATTGTTAGTAGGTTTAACCCTTAAATGCCTGATTTTTCAAAAATCATTGTAATAATGTTTTTCGGCTTTCATTTTTTAAATAAATCGTGGGAAAAATACTTAAAAAAATCATATTTTGTTTTAAGTATGGTTTACGGCTAAAAAACAGTTTGTTACTAATTGGCAATAATGGTCTTTAATTGAAAAAATAATTTTTCTTGATAAAATTCTATAATATTAAACACACAAGAATTTTAGGAACTATAATAAAAAATAAATTTTACTGGCCCACTGCAGAACAAAACAGGGTATTTTGCAAGCTTCCAAACAAAACAAAAAGAATAAGTAGCAACAATTGAAAACATAAATCTATCTTTATTCTTAAACAGCACAAGTGTTGTCATCTATATGTTGAAAATCGATTTAATAATATTTTCAGAATGTATTTTATTGGCAATATTAGGCATTATAGCTTCAATATCATTCTAATAGTATTTTAGAGCTTTAATTGGGTATGTTGCCGAAAAGCAACACCCGGCATTTAAGGGTTAATTGATAGGTTAGAAATCTACTGATATTTATATATTATAAAATAGTGAACTATAATTTCAAATTAATAAACATAATGCTTAAAAATATAATTTTAATTTGGTGAAAATAATAACTGACATACTCTAATTGCTAACGTGAATAAATGTCCAAATTCATATGCCATTTTCTGTGTTTTTTCATCCTGTTCCCCCAGTTCTAAAGTTGCTTGACAACCAGTAGCTAACAAAATACCTCTGGAATGGAAAGTATCATGCTCCCATAATGATTTATTCGTGATGTAGCAGAATTTGGATTTATCTTGATTCTGTGTTCTTGACAGAGTTTCTAACACATCTGACAACAAGAATATCACCTATAAATTTGTAAGAATAGATGCGTAAAATAGTTGAGTGAAAAAAGTTTGTTTATAATGTCATAAATACATTTTAGTTACACTTGAGGCCAAAATTATAAAAACCTTTTTGAAAAAATGCTTTTTTGAGGTTTAGTAGCTTATATCCCCACCTTGCATTTAGTAATACCTTAAATGTATATATCAATGGAAAGATAATTTAGTCAAGAATATAATTCAATGCAGTCCCATCAATTAACAGTATGTAAACAGTCATATCAAAGTAACCAGAAAAATTTACCACAACCGAATTAGCTTGAAGTAAAGTAACTTTCCTTCATTTGAATGAAGCCACTGATAAGTTTAAAATGTCAGTCAAGCCTAGGGTAGGATTTCAGCAATTAATGTCATGTATTGGAGCTGATAGGAGGACTTTTGTCAGTTCATTGTGTGGCTGGTTTCTAATTGGCAAATTCTTTTGTTCTTGCTATTAGTGAGCTTTTAAAATGTAATAAAAAATAGAAATGTTAAAGGAGTTAGCCATTCACCCACAATGCAATGTAATAGGACATTGTTAAGTAACGAATGCTACTGTTATGAAAAATATAGAACAATTGGTAGAAAATTAACCAAAAATGGCAGTTTTGAAAAGATATAAAGATACTCAGTCACTACAAAAAGATGCAGGTAGAAAAGTATGTACGATAGCAATTGATAGAATAATAGTAAGGCTGTGTTTAGGGGCAGAAAAAAGTCATCTCAGTATGTACAAAATAAAATAGAGCAATGAAATGTGAAGTTGAGTGCAGGGCTGTTTTGACACAGATTCCATTTGTTTGGTCTAAATGCTAAAATTCCACAATAAAAGCCATTTTTATCTCTCTAGCAAAGGTTGAAAATGTTAAATTGTTTAAAATTCATGTAAACTGGACAACAGAACAAGGTAACAGTATTCTTTTGAGAAATGACACAAAAATCTCCCTCTTTAGCAATGAGCGCATAAAATGAGTAAGGAGAAAATCAAGAGGAGTTTTATTATTAGGAGTTGGAACCCATCGAAATTCGACGAACTAAAATGTTTAGAAAGAAACTGTTAGATCAAATTTATGATAAGCCCACAAAAATAATTACAATAAAAAATTCATCTTACATTGATTGTCTAACGCTTAAAACAAATAATATTTTTAACCTAAAATTACCAAAATTTTATTTCCACAAATTTCAACTGCTTAAATTGTTGAAAAATTAAACTGTATTAGAATACATAATCAAGATGAATAATTATGAAGAAGTTATCGATTGAGGCTCTTACGTTTGTTTTTAAGGGATGAAAAAATCAGTAAAAAGGATTTAGCTTTGTCACCAGAGTTGTATAATATAGACGCACGCCGTGCGCGGAACGTTTTCCGCAAAATTCGGAACTTTGCGGAAAATTTCTTAGGGAAAAAAAGTAGTTTTTGTTCTTGTATTTTTTTTTTTTTTTTTAACACTGAAATATTAAAAATGTTCCCCAATTTATGTACTGTATATTATAAACCTGGTAAACAATATTATTTATTGTTTGCCAGGGGTGATTCTGTTCCGAATTTTCCGAAATTTTAAGGCATTCGGTTCCAAAAATTAAAAAAAAACGACCATCAGTCCAAAAATTCAGACATAAAAAAATATCACTGAAATATATTGCGGATTTCAACAAATGGTCGCTGAAAATAAACAAATTCCGTCAATCGTTCGCAGAAAAAAATACTCAATTTTGTCAAAGCATCGCGAAAAAAAAAAAAAAAAAAAAAAACGCAAATTTCGTTAAAAGACTGCGGAAAAAAACGCGAATTTCTTTAAAGAATCGTAGGAAAAATTTTTTTGTCTAAGAAACTCAGAAAAAACGCAAATAACGTCAAAGAAGCACAGAAAAAAACGAATTTCTTAAAAGCATAGCGGAAAAAGCGCGAATTTTGTCAAAGGATCGTGAAAAAAAAAACCCGCAAATTTCGTAACAGAATCTCGGAAAAAAACTAATTTCGTTAAAGGATCGCGAAGAAACACAAATTGCGTAAAAGGGCCTAGGAAAAAGCACGCATACGTCAAAGAATCGCGAAAAAACTCGATTTTTCAAAGGCCACAGAAAAAACGCGAATATCCTCAAAGAATCGCGAAAAAAAGTGAATTTTAACAAAGAATCGCAGAAAAAAGCAAATTTCGTCCAAAAAAGCGCAGGAAAAAAACGAATTTCGTAAAAGCATAGTGGAAAAAGCACGAATTTTGTCAAAAGATCGCGAAAAAAATGCAAATTTCGTCAAAGAACCACGGGAAAAAGCTAATTTCGTCAAATGATAGCGAAAAAAGCGCGAATTTCGTCAAAACGCCGCAAAAAAGTGTGAATTTCGTCAAAAGATCCGAAAAAATGCAAATTTCGTCAACGGTTAGGGAAAAAAAGCGCATTTTGTCAAAGGATCGCGAAAAAACGCAAATGTCGTCAAAAAATCGCGGAAAACCGGAAATTTCACCAAATGATCGCGGAAAAAATGAGAATTTCGTCAAAGGGCTGCAACAAAAACTCATCGGTCTCTTTAATGATGATACCTATGAATGGACCTCTTACAACATGTGATTCAGTTGTTTCAGAAGCAATATTCATTATTGCATTTTGTGAGAAGAGGTCACAATATTAAGGATTGGACTGTTTCTAAATGCATTGACAAAATAACTGATAAGAATTCACCCCTTCATATCATGGATTTTTAGCTTTATTATTTTTGTAGCCAACATAATTATTCTGTAATTAATATTAATTAATTTTTAAATTAAACGATAATTATTTTAAAACTACCATTTAAAATTCATCCCGTCAAAGTAATATAACACGTTATTTTATTAAACATTAAATTAATTTGCAGAAAGTTTTTGACCCAATATTTATGTGCGCAGAAAGTTTTTGGTTTTATACAAGTCCGTTTGTCACATCATAACCCCCCCCCCCCCCACCCCCATAAAATCTCAATTATACGTTATTTCACATTCTCAAAATTTATATACGCACCTTTTCAAGTTCACAATTTAAAAGTATTTTAACGCGCAATAGATTATTACTGAATGTATTTCCAAACTTAAAGTCACGTTTGTCCGATACAACTTTGCATATGAACATTCTCACAAACTTTAAGTTCTAATCTCAGTACCCGCGAATAAAAAAATCAGAAATTTACCTTTAGTTGTCATAGTATTAGTCAAATATTTAGTTTTATCAAAGAAAATGATCCTTTTGTTTTAAATATGACATAATTTTTACTCTCTGAGTCATTTTGCCTAGCGTCTCAATCTCAGTATCAGCGTAATGTAAAAATATTGAACAGATTTACGAAGAAGAATGCGTGTTTTTTTTTTTTTTTTTTTTAATGGCTGACGTCATTTTCTGTTCAAAAATTATTTTTTTTTAAAAGTTACTTTCATTTGTAATGTGAAAATGGCATCAATAAGGATATAATCAATAAAAATAAGTAAACCATGACTCTTTTTCCTTTACTTTTAATAGAAATGTACTTCAGTTGCCACAATTACAAAATTAGTACTAAAAACTATAAAAAAATTAATATCTCAAAAATAAATTGAGATAGAGCTTTCAAACTAATTGCGTTTAAAAGTAATACATTTTTTCCCTATACGAAGGAGTAAAAAATGAAACTGTGCGATGTTTAGAAGTTTAAAAATTTGCACTAGCGAAAATTGCAAAACCGAAATTTCATTTCAAATTTCACAGTGTTGCCATTCGCAGAATGACGTATGCGTTACGCACAGATATGTTTGTCTTTTATAATATAGATTTAAAAATTTGCACTAGCGAAAATTGCAAAACCGAAATTTCATTTCAAATTTCACAGTGTTGCCATTCGCAGAATGACGTATGCGTTACGCACAGATATGTTTGTCTTTTATAATATAGATAGATAGATAGATTGTATTTTATTTACTGTGAAATAACCGATTAGTGTTATTGTCTGAAGTTACATGAAATCATAAGGTATAGGCAGAATTTGCTTTATTACTTACCCATCATACGTAGTATAGGGTAAGTCTTGTAATCATTTTGAAAATTGAAAAAAAAAAAAAAATGACAGATTTACACGTTTCAGACACTGGGGATTCCGAAAAACATTTAAAAAAAATATTGCCGTCCGTCTGTGTGTGTGTCTGTAAACGCTCTATCTCCCGAACAAATTGAGATTGAGACTTGAAATTTGGTGTGAACTTAGGAAGTAATAATGAGAAGAAGCCTATTGAATATTAGGAACCTCGATTATCCGGAACTATTTTTTTCGGACTCTAAATATTCGTTCTGATAAAAGGTATGCAAAAATTTTCTAATTTTTTTTTTGAAGGAGTGAATATAAAAAACATAAATTTTGCATAAAGAATGACGTCGATCGGATAATTAGTGGCCGAGATATTTGTAATCCTATTTTTCACACTCTTCGATTTTTCATGACCCTGTATTTCATTCAAATTGGAAATGAGACGCTTAATCCGACGCAATAAACTGCTACTTAATATGATTATAATTTTTCGAGTTACAGGACGTTTCTTTTACGCAATTCGGTACTACTCGATTATCCTGCCGACCAAAAAAACTATCGCCAAATTATAAGATTAAATGCCAATAATGGCTTATCGTAAATATCAAGCATTTAATGCATCTCCATACCTATAAAAAGGTTACCATAGGGGAGACCCTGTTCTGTCACCAAATGACGCCGTTTGTCGCCAACTTGACGATATCGTTGGTACCATGTCAAACTATCCAATGTGAAAATAGCCACTTTTCAGGAGGGCAAAAAAACTGTTTTAATTGCGGATTCAAAACCAGCGCCAACCAACAGTAAACAATAATTATATTTTTCGGGTGCTGTTTTACATCCTATTTAAGCATGCTATTGAGATAAATCATTTTAATAATTTTACTCGTCAAAAAATCACATTGGATAGTTTGATACGGTATGTTTATTTGTACGTTTTCAGCTTTGTTGAACTTTTTCAGCTTCAAACTATCCAATATGCCGCATTGGATAGTTTGACTTGTAAAAAGTTTGTGCTTTTCCCAGGTTCGCCATTCCGTAGTAGCGAATATGCCATATTGGATAGTTTAACTTGTAAAAATGTTATGCTTTTCCGAGATTCGCATAGTAGATTCATAGTAGCAAATGTGTATTATTCAATAGTTTAATTTGGAAAAATTTTGATATTTACATATTCAATATAAAACTCTTAAGAATTTTCTTTAATAATTTTAATAACTAATATACAGTGAATTAATTAAGAAAAAAGCTTATTTTTAAACATTCTGTTAATTTTATAAAATATAGGAAAACAAAAATATCTCAAACAATGAGGTGGGCGACAACAACTTCATACACTTAATTGTAAATAGTAGTATTCGCGCTATTTATTCTAAGAAACTCATGGGCCGCTTAATACGACTATTTTCGAATACACATCTTTGATTCATTTAATCGCCCATTAAAAAAAGTTGGAAAAATGACTTTGAACAAAATTATAATAGACCCTTTTAATACAATAATTGCAAATGTTCTCCCGAACGTGGGGAATGATAAAGGGGTAATCCCCTTATTCAAGATTTTTTTGATCGTTAAAAAGTTTTTAGGACTTTTGGTTTACTTTTCTGTCGTATTACCGTGCTCTAACTCTCGTAAATATACTCGGATTGCCATATAACTTATTTAAGTTTTTGACGTTCACTATGGCATGTCCGGTACTAAAAACTGAGCGTGTAGCATATATAGGCCAATTACAGGGACACTCAAAAGAATCTCGTTACATTACGCTTAATGGGCAAAGAAATGTTTGTAATTTACTTAAATTATGGTACACTATTTCAAACATAATAAAATTTATATACATTATTGAGGTGCACAGCAACATGCCTACGTTACAATATGACGTGTACAACAGTTATCGTTCGTTTGCAGGGAAACACAAAAGATTTCGGTTAAAGTGCAGTCTATTAACGGTAATGACTGGAAATGTATTTATATTATGGTATGCGTTTTAAACTATGTGCATGCTACGTGGTATGTATAAATTCTATAGACTGTATACAGGACTACCTAAAGTAATTCGTTAGCATTACTAAGTATGATTCTGTACTGCTTAAACGTAGTTTTTAATTGTGTTATGCATTTCAAAACTAAACTATAGACAGTATATGAGATGTTTCTGGAATATAAGTAAAATCAGATACAGGGCCACGCAAAAAACTAGAAACATGGACAATTATGAATGGTAAAGTTTAAGCGTCTTTTAGCTTGCGTTAAATTTTTAGCTTATTATGTGGCATGTATAAAGATCTGTAGGTAATATACTGGGTTGTACAAAAGAATTCAGTTATGCTAGTCTATTGGTAGAAATAACTGAATGTGAATTTTCAACCTACTATACTTTTTAATACTTTTCAACAAGGTTGAAAAGTGTTTATGAATTCAGTTTGACTTTCCACGCTCTAACTCATGTAAATATACTCGGATTTTCATGCAATTTAAGAATGTAAATGGTGCTTACAATGGCATATTCGGTATTGCATGTGAAGTGTGTAACATTAATAGTTCGTTTACAGGGGCACTCAAAAGATTTACATTACATTATGATATAAGGGGGAAAATCGTTTGAAGAGTATTTTAATGACATTACGTTATTTCAAATGTATTAAAACTTATATAGTAAATCATTGAATTTCATTACGAGAATATTACGACAGAATAGGGCATGCATTCATAGCATTTGTCTTTCATTTACAGGGACACACAAAAGAATTGGATTACAGTACTGTCTTTAAGCAATAATTGCTGGAAGTACGTTTTTGAATTTCGGTATGCGCTTTTAAATTTAACCATTTTTTTGCATGTTGTATAAAAATTCTATACCTCGTATATAGGGCTGCACAAAAGAATTCCCTTAAAATTAATTACCGTCCATAGACAGAAAAAGTACTCGAATCAGTTTGTGAAGCACTGTAAATGATCTATAGATTTGTATATAATCTATACACAGTATGCAACAATTTAGTTAATTAGAAAACTCGTAACAAAATTTACACTTTCAACCTTTAGCAATTTCCGGCAATAAACGGAAATATACTCGAACTTCTTGTAAGCCCTGTATATTATCTACAGATTTTTATGCATGTTACATAATATGGTAAAATTTAATTCAGGCAAAAAAGTGTTATAAACATACTTCCAGAAATTACCAGTCAACCGGCAATGGTTTTTCAGTTCTTTGCATAGCCCTGCATATTAGGAATTTCTACTAACATATTTTAGTACAGTAAAAAGAAAGAAAAGACCGAAATTTCATAACTCAATTAAAAACCTCCTTTAAGAAATTCACGCCCATACAAAGTAATGCTTACAAATTCTTTCGTAAGCAAGCTATCAACCAAACTAGCAAACCAAGCTATCAGCAATGTAACCGAATTTTTTGTGTCCCTATAAATTAACGATAACTATCATACATGATGTCATATTCTAGAGTAAGCAACTTGCTATGTAAATCGATTGTGGATGTCAATTTCACATTTTTGTTTTTACTATAAACCATTATACAACAAAATTCTTTTGTATGAACCCGTAAATAATAATAAATGGCTTGTACACCATATTCTACATGAAACACGTTTTAATACACTTGCTAAATCCATATTAATTTCATTATGTTTTAAATATCGTAACACCATTAAAAGACAGCTCTCTTTTTCCTATTGGGTGTAATGTAACGGGATTCTTTTGAGTGTCCCTGTAAATCAACTTAAAATTCTCACATTTCATTAACAATAAAAAACATATGCTATAGTAAATGTCAAAAACATATGTCAATCGCTTTAAATTTCAATCCATAAATAAAACAGTTTTTGTCTTCCAGAATAAAAAGATTATTTCCATATTGGATAGTTTGACATGGTACGGATGATTAGGAAAATAAAAATATCCAAACATTTGCGGCAGAAGGTCGAATATGCCATATTGGATAGTTTGACATTGTAAATTTTAGAAAAAGGTGCATATTGGATACTTTGAGACACTCATTATCTAAGTTTCTAAGCAAGCTAGAGACGTGCCGATTTTAATTAGTACGTATCATGCACAATACAACAAAATGGCACCAAATGTGAAAAATGCATTTTTTCACATTGGATAGTTTGACATGGTAGCGACGATATATCGCCAAAAATACCAAATTGGCGGTATCTCTAATATTTCGCCAAATTCCCACAGACTTCCAGTGTAAACAAATAGGGTTTACTTGCTTACAGAAAATGAACAAATTGGGATATTTTAATGCAACAAAAAGTAATATTAGCTTAAAGGATTATATTTAAGGGAGTCCAGGTAAATGAAATTATGAATAAAAGTAACATGATACAATGCTTAGCATGTTTTATTTTCGTATTTTATGTTATGTATATCCATGATGGGTAAGTATTACGGGGGCCCCCAACGACTAGTTAATGGAATGCACCCACTCCAAATAAATAAATTAGGATACTTGAGCCCAAACTAAAGCCTTTTGTACGTGATCTTGTCCAAGATAATAAAGTTTTCTTTTCAACAGGTTTTAGATAAATGTCATATTGCCGCTTTATACAGAAATTGGTTGTAAGATAATCACATCCAACTTCTGGAATGGTCTAGGAATATCCAGACCTTAACTCAAATGAAAATCTATAGAAATGACTAAAGAAACTTCTTAGTTGGAAGTAACCTATCAAAAAAAAAAAAATAATAATAATAATAATTAATCCTTCTATATATAAAGAAAAGTTTTGATTTGGAAATGGACCAATGAAAATCTGCGTAGATATTCCCGGCAGATTGGCATCCAATTTGAATGCTTAAGCAGGGCCTTTCTTCGTTAATATTTAAAAAAAACTGTTGCATACAAAAATATGAAAATCGGTAGTATTATAGAGAAATGTTTGATAAACACGCTGATGCAGACAGTTTTCAAATCGAAGAATTATTTTAAGAGATATTTAATGCCAAAGTTGGACAAAATCGTTCCATTAAAAAAGTTTTATAGGAGCAAAAACTGTACATAGGAATTTAATCATTTTTATATAATTTTATGCGTCAGAATTTCCCGGTGTGCAGACTGCATTTAGTTTTTAATTTGACTCATTTTTTGAGGTTTTATTTCTATTTTAAATTCAAATTTTCAGCATTTCGAGAGATGTTTTTTACATATTTTGGAAAATTGTATTAATTTAAACTGTTGCCAACTGTATAAACAGAGCAAACAATAATGTTTGCGTCAAATTAAAAATTTATTTTATACGTGACTATTACAAACAGAAAATATAAAACGCAGGAACTCATTGAAAATTACGTCATAAAAACTATATTTACACGCGAATTTTAAAAGAGAAAGAATATTGTAAAATAATAAATTCATTAACATGCGTTAGAAGTCTTAAATAGGAGAATTTACGTCACATTACACTTATTACGTAAAATGAAAAAAAAAGAATATTGCAAAACAGTTTAAATTTAAAAATTACGCGAGGCATTTATTTGATATTTTAAAATGGTCATAATATTTCATTTCTAACAAAAGTATTTTTACGCGAATATTAAAAAGAGAAAGAAAAGTTTGGTGAAAATTACGTCAGATTATAATTCTCAGATTCAAATTATAATTCAGTCTTCCGAAATCTTTTTAAAGCCGATCAAATGAGCTTGCTGTTGGAGTCTGCGGTGTCTGAACGGGGGTTGACGAGCTTAGCACGTAGGGGGCAGAGCCCCTAGTAAAGCAAATATTTAATTTTGGTTTGGAACAGTTACACAACTAAAAACGTGTTTTTCTCCATGTCTAGGATTTATAAGGTTGTAATTAATGTTAAAGAATTATTAATGACAGAAAAATATTTTTGTTTACCTCAATTTACCACATAATTTTCTTCTTAATAACTCTTATTAAAGTGAAAAAAAAGTTAAGATAATCATTGCATTATATTTTTGAGGAAATTGTCTTCCCATTGATATATACAGTCGTTCCCGTTTAAATGAATATTGACGGTTCCAGAAATAATATTCGATTAAGCGGGAAATTTGATTAAACGGGTAATCATAACTGCAATATTTAATGCATAATAAAAAGGCAAAATAACCATCTACGTTATATTTAATTAACAGCTTAATAAATCGTTAACAGAATCTCTCTATTCTAAAAAAAAGTAACTACCGCTGTCACCGCCGCCGCCGCCGCCGCCGCCGCCGCCGGTTTTGATTTTTTTGTGACCGGAGACCTTTCTTCGTTAATATTAACAAAAATAATGCATACAAAAATATGAAAATCGGTGGTTTTATACAGAAATGTTTGATAAACACGCTGATGCAGACAGTTTTCAAATCGAAGAATTATTTTAAGAGTTATTTAATGCTAAATTTGGACAAAATCGTTCCACTAAAAAAGTTTTATAGCAGCAAAAAGTATACATGGCAGTGTAATCATTTTTAGATCATTTTATATGTTAGAATTTGCCGGAGTGCAGATTGCATTAATTTTTTTATTTTGACTCATTTTTTCAGGTTTTATTTCTATTTTAAATTCAAATTTTCAGCATTTCTAGAGATATTTTTTACAGATTTCAAAAAATTGTACTAATTTAAACTGTTGCCAACTGTATAAAAAGCGCAAGCAATAATGTTTGCTTCAAATTAAAAATTTATTTACACGTGACTGTTATAAACAGGAAAAAAAACTTTCAAATTAGAATTAAATAATTACGTATAAAAAGCAGGAACTTATTAAAAATTACGTCATAAAAAGTATACACGTGAATTTTAAAAGAGAAACGATATTGTAAAATAATAAATTCATTAACATGCGTTAGAAGTCTTAGGAGAAATTATGTCATATTTACGTCACATTATAGTTATTACATAAAATGAACACAAAATAATATTGCAAAAAAAGTTTAAATTTAGAAATTGCGCTAGACATTTATTTGATATTTTGAGAATTAATTTAAAATGTCTCATTTAAAAGAACTTTCTTTTCGCTTTGTTAAAAAATACCAGGAGACAAAGACTCTCTTTACTTAATTCCTTTTATATTAGCTTATTTTGAAATGTTGTTACACGTGTATACGTCATCAAGTTATTTTTATTTCGACGTTTTATTTGTGTTTTAATGTTGTACGAATTTATTTGTTCTTTCATTATTTAAAATAAAAATTATATCAATTTGTATAATTTGGCGAGTGGTTTGGCGATTTGTATAATTTGGCGAAATTGGTCGACAGGATAATCAAGTAGTACCGCAGCGAATTTGGTGTTAAAATTCCCCAATCAAAGAGAAATGAATAGAAATTCGTTTATAGGGAGATCGCCACTGTTTTTTAAATTATAATTCAATCTTTCGAAATCTTTTTAAAGCCGATCAAATTAGCGTGCATTTAGAGTCTGCGGTGTCTGGACGGGGGTTGGCGAGCGTAGCTCGTAGGGGGCCGAGCCCCCTAGTAACATAAACTAAAATAAATACATATGCTAATATAAAGTAAATACGTATTAATTTAATGTCAGTACATACATTTATATGGTTTACATCACACTTAATGCAGCTCGTTTGAATTTGGTCAAAACTTTGCTACTTCTAATTTACGTTATTTATACTGCCTTTAAAAAAATCGTTGGAAGTGGTTTGTTTAAGTGGAATTTTAAAGGAATAAATATCGAGTTATTTTTCGAATGAGTGAAAATATTACAACTACCATCTCGAGTGACGGCGCATTGCCATTAAAGCCTGGTTAACAGCAAGAAGTGATGGTAGGGAGATCAAGGTGGGAAATCATTTGACCTGTCCATTAAAAACCTGCTGGCCGAAATCATTGCAAGAAGAATTGAAAATTTGTTATAAGCCTAAAGGAACCGAAAATGACAAAAGATGGAAGAAAGTTCCAGCTGAAACGTGCTTTCCGCGCCTATTTTCAAACATAGGTCATACAGTTATTATTCGATTAAGCGGGGACGTTCGTAAAATGTACTTATTTTAAGCGGGGGAAAAAATAATATAGAACCAATGGGAATAAATTCGGTTCCGGGGGATTTTATTCGAATAAGCGGAGTATTTGATTATCCGGAACCGATTAAGTGGGGAGGACTGTACTTTTAAGGTATTACTTCAAAACAAAGATGTGTTATGATCCGTCAAATTTTAGAAACAGATTTTTTCCAAAATGTTTCCATAATTTTGGCTATTACTGTATTTCAAAAAAGGTTAACTAGTGAAATTTGATCATTTCAGAAAAATATAAAAAATACTTTTAACTTTGACTTTACTTATTTGATAGTTAATGAAAACTTCGAGATTTTATTGTGAGCTTGTCAGATTTTGTTTTCAATATTTTTGAAAGAAGTTTTCTTATTTATGGTGGTGATGTTCTTCAGATTGGAAAATAAAAACTGTCTCAGGTAAATGAAAAATCTGTCAGTTATGATTAGTATGTCTCCGTAAATATTTTACTGTTTCTTTCTTTTTTCTTTTTTTAAAGTCGTAGAAAATGAAATCTGTGAGTAACTATGTATTCTGCCTTAATTAAAAACTGTTATCAATATTATAATAGATTATGATCATTATGCATAATAGGGTAAAGAATATAAAGAAATCAACAATCAAAATGGGTCAATTCATAATTATTTCAAATTTGTAACTTTGTATGTTACGAAAGCTATAGTATTTTTTCTTTTTATCTTTTTTCAAAGAAAACAATTAAAAATTGTTATTTTTGTATTTGAATTAAAAAGTAAGGCACAAAATCAAAGGAAAGAATTTATTTGCCTTAGAAATTGTCTCATTAGTTTTAATTCTAAGACTACAAAAGAACCAAACTTTAAAAAAATTTTACCAAACTTTAAAAAAATATCTTACCAAAACTAAGTAATAACAGATTTTTCTGTTATTTAATTCGTTGTAATCTCACACAGCGTTGTTTAGCGTAAAACTAAGATTGTTTTATACTTTTAATCAAAATATAGTCGCAAAAATCATTTAGGAATGTGTCCATAAGTACTAAACTATAGCAAACCCATCTGAATGTAAGGAAAAATTCTTTAAATATTAAAAGTATAGAATAGTAAACTTTTGAGAAAATGAAAGCTGCTGCTAGAAACTATAAGTGTGCATAAAAAAATACCTTAAAATTCTCCTTATACTTTTGTAAAGCTGAAAATTTGTAAATACTTGATGAGGTAAAATAATTTTGCATCAAGCGGTCTATTTCATTCATTGCTTTTACTCGGTCAGATCTCCTAGTCGATGAGGACAATCTCCTATTTTCTGCTCGAAATACTAAACTGTAATGAAGGATGTTGATGATTTCTGCCAGCACCACTTGCGAAGACCAAATGACATCTTGTAAGGTTTTGCTGCAAAAGTTGTCTGTTGCAAAAGGATAACCAATTCCTTGAGACAGTATGAGAGTGATGAGACCAGGCCATCTGAGGAGATTAGTTGTTTCTTCAGAATTTTCTAATAAATACCTGTATTGAAAAGAATAGTTTAACATTTTGTAAAGCATAATTCACCTTTTGGTCTAAAATATTTTAAAATCATCGCTGACACATTTATTCTGCTTACCGCTTTATTTATTTATTTTTTTTTCTGTCACTTGCTACAGTTTTCAAAGTAGTAATGTTTGAAGAAATGAACTTGCCAAACAGAAGGTCGTTTGCATTTTATGGATACGATTTCACGGTTAAATTGTACGCATAAGTTCCGTATTTCTTGTAAAGTTTTAACTCTATTGAATTAACTAGACGTTTGGCTATAGCTTTGTCACAAAATTTCCATATTGATAGTCTTTTTCTTACTACAATCGCATCATTTTTTTCTCCACACCTCCTGAGTGATTTTCAAAAGTTTTCAATATTCATGTATGTCATCTTCATCTTCTAACAGTGGTACCACAAAATGGGGGTTTATTATACCATTGGATGAAGCATGGTTTATTTAAGTGGCTGTAACAAAAAGAAGTGCATTTTTTATCAGCAATGAAAAGAAAAAAAAGACCAACAAAATAAGTTTGTGAATGTAAAGAAAATTTTCAAAAACATTCATGATTGTTGCTGGGTTATGAAGCCTAAAAATGTATTAAGTAAAGCTAAAGTAACTCCACTCTATTATCAGCAAAATATTTTAGAATCTCTCTATTCTAAAAAAAAGTAACTACCGCTGTCACCGCCGCCGCCGCCGCCGCCGGTTTTGAATTTTTTGTGACCGGAGGCTTTTCTTCGTTAATATTAAGAAAAATAATGCATACAAAAATATGAAAATCGGTGGTTTTATACAGAAATGTTTGATAAACATGCTGATGCAGACAGTTTTCAAATCGAAGAATTATTTTAAGAGATATTTAATGCTAAAGTTGGACAAAATCGTTCCACTAAAAAAGTTTTATAGCAGCAAAAACTATACATGACAGTGTAATCATTTTTAGATCATTTTATGCGTTAGAATTTGCCGGAGTGCAGATTGCATTAATTTTTTTATTTTGACTCATTTTTTCAGGTTTTATTTCTATTTTAAATTCAAATTTTCAGCATTTCTAGAGATATTTTTTACAGATTTCAGAAAATTGTACTAATTTAAACTGTTGCCAACTGTATAAAAAGCGCAAGCAATAATATTTGCTTCAAATTAAAAATTTACTTACACGTGACTATTATAAACAGGAAAAAAACTTTCAAATTAAAATTAAATAATTACGTATAAAAAGCAGGAATTTATTAAAAATTATGTCATAAAAAGTACACACGTGAATTTTAAAAGAGAAAGGATATTGTAAAATAATAAGTTCATTAACATGCGTTAGAAGTCGTAGGAGAAATTACGTCATATTTACGTCACATTATAGTTATTACATAAAATGAACACAAAATAATATTGCAAAAAAGTTTAAATTTAGAAATTGCGCTAGACGTTTATTTAATATTTTGAGAGGATCTTTTCAACTATTTTTGTTAGGCAAGCGCAAATAATATTTCATTTCTAACAAAAGTATCTTCACGTGAATATTTAAAAGAGAAAAAAATAGCTTGGTAAAAATTACGTTAGATTAAAAACGATTAATTTAAAATGTCTCATTTAAAAGAACTTTCTTTTCGCTTTGTTAAAAAATACCAGGGGACAAAGACTCTGTTTACTTAATTCCTTTTATATTAGCTTATTTTGAAATGTTGTTACACGTATCTACGTCATCAAGTTATTTTTATTCGACGTTTTATTTGTATTTTTATTAATGTTGTACGAATTTATTTGTTCTATTGTTATTTAAAATAAAAAATTATGTCAATTTGTATAATTTGGCGAGTGGTTTGGCGATTTATATAATTTGGCGAAATTGGTCGACGAGATAATCAAGCAGTACCGCAGCGGATTTGGCGTTAAAATTCCCCAATCAAAGACAAATGAATAGAAATTCGTTTATAGGGAGATCGCCACTGCTTTTTACATTATAATTCAATCTTTCGAAATCTTTTTAAAGCCGATCAAATTAGCGTGCATTTAGAGTCTGCGGTGTCTGGGCGGGGGTTGGCGAGCGTAGCTCGTAGGGGGCCGAGCCCCCTAGTGTATAGAAAAAATTTCAACTTTATTTGAAAAAGACATCAATAAAGTCGAGTTTCATATTTATAAAGTCTCCAGTCACACTGACAAGTCAAAAGCCACATATTTATCAAAGTATGGATCACAAATGGGAATAAAATGACCTATATAAAGAAATCTATGTTAACTTACCCGAGTGTATTAGGAAGATGACGCTATCCATGAACATTAAAAGTACTTTGGAAAGTAGCTTTTGAGGTGTAGGAAAAATTTGATATGACTATTAAGTCTTGAGCCACAGCTATAGCCAAGAGTTAAAGCTATCCAATTGATCAAAAGTTTGCAAATTTTGCATAGAAATTAGCTGTGAAAATCGTTGCCATAAAGTTTGAATGGTCTTCTGTAGTTACATATCCCAAATAGTTCTATAAATGAGAAAATAAGGTATGGTTTGTTTGGCAAAAATGAATCTTCCTAAATTTTAGTTGATAAAATAACGAAAAAAACCTGTAGTTTTCGTGAAATTAGTACTTTGTCACTAAAAAGGGGGTTTGATTTTTAACTCTTTTATTGTTTAATATCATTCGCTAAGAAAACTAAAAGACAAGAGATATCTGAAAACATTCAGTGGTTATAGTAACGGTAAGCAGTATTAGTAAATGAAAAGGGTCAACTAAAGCATGGTTTATATACTTTTAACAATGATAAAACATAATTATCATATAACCAAATTATAGTTATGCAATAATCAGTCAACTGCAATTCCAAACAGCTTTTACAGTTAGTTTATAGTTTTTTTACCTTTATTCTCTTAATAATTCTTTTGTTTTTTGCTTTTTCTAAAGATTTAGGAGGAAGGGGCTTCCCTGCATACGCCGATGATCAGAAAGTATTCTTTTCAGAAACTGAAAGGCTAGTGTGTAAAACATGTTAACTGACATTGTTGATTTTTTCTGATTTTCCTGTAAAGTTGTTTAATTGGATCCTGACACCCTTTCAAAAGTTCAAGGTTTATTGTTCAAGGATTCAATATATGCTATAATAATCAAAGATAAATTTTAGATATGAATTTTAATAACAAAGACTCTTCTGCACATAAGTCCAATAAAATAAAATCTATCAGACAAAAAATGTTGCACATAAGTTAACTGAAGTTCCAGTCTTAACAAATTAGCTGTTTTACGGGAAGCAATCGCAATAATTTTGTTTCCAGTTATTTTTTTAGAAAACATAAATCTTAAGAATCTCGAAAGTTGCATTTTGTTAACTATTTTATTTTACACCTGAGCCTTTCAATTAATAGAAATCTTAAATGACTTACTTGAAAGTATCTACGAGATGACTGCTGGTGTGGCAGGCTTGAAGCCTTTGAATCACCAGAGATTCTGGTGCTAAATTTCTGTTGCCATCGATATTTAAAAGTCGATATTTGTTTATGCACTTCTGGAGAGTCAATTTACTGTTTTGTAGAGTGGTGTTCCACTCCTCGGTCGTGCAGATGTCGGGTACCTCCAGCAATTTGATGTTGTGGCTCACCCGAGATATAGGAAAGTTGTATGTAACTAGGGGTTTTAAAAATGGCAATAGTTTTCTACGGCACTTATAGAACAACATTCTTGAGATTTTTTTTCTTTTCGATGTGAAAAGAATCTACATCTTGACAAACAGTATCATAACACCTAAAATATTTAACATGGATTCATAAATAAATGGTTGAGATATAATAAATGCTCATAAATATATTGACTTTTGTGTACAAGAAAGGTTTCTTTAATCTGATGTAAAGAATCTCTTCAATAAATTGGCAAAAAATAATCAAGGAACTTTTTTTTTAAGTGTGTCAACTCAGAAAAAAATTTAAGTTTTTTAGAAGGCTAAATTAGAGCTCAGTAACTAATACCTTTACTGTACTAAAATATGCAACATATTTACGATTTTATTATAACAGAATAGATGCATTTTATTATAATAGAATATATATATGCATGGATTTATGTATGCTTGTAACACTTTAAATATTTGTGTGTAATTGTTGTGAATTTCGTGTATAATCTTTTTTTTCTGTTTATTATGTTTGAGATATTTACTATTTATTACGGCCTATATGCATAGCTTCCAACTATTACAGATTTTTGCTACCGCTACATTTTTCTAAGCACAATTTCTCTTGTTTAATCTTAGATTTTTCTGATATTAAATAAACGAATTTTACTTTTGAAAATAGTGTTAGCAAAAATCCACTATACTTGGCAATATGTTTAATGATATAAAGTTGAAATTTCTTCTACTAAAATATCTCAGTATATTGCAATCTATGGATTGACCAGAGAGTCTTATTTTATATTAAGTTGTAGGAAATTTCATAAAATTTCTCCGGCTTATTTTTAAGCACCAAATGTGGACTATTAGGCCAGTAAAAATAGGATTTTTCTAACCGAAAATTCGCGGAAAGCTGGAAATTGTTTTAATCGCTTTGTTTTACATCCAAATGAAGGGATTTGAAGTTTGTCCCATTTTTCCTGTTGAGCTTTAGACGTGGCGCCACAAAAACCTCAAAATTTTCGGACTCTTTTAAGTATTTCGCAAATAACTCAAAAACCGTTCACTCTACAGAAACAGTTCTAGTTTATAAATTGTAGACCATACAATTCTGCGTCGATTGAGTACCACAGACTAAAAATTCCGCCAAAAATAAGCGAGATATGATAGATCAAAAAAGTACTTTTTTTCAGTTTTTTCTAAAAAATCTCATAAAATTGGTTTTTTGAAGTTCTCATGTATAAAATGTTAGAGAACAATATAATAATAACAGAAAATCAAGAAAAATAAATTATTTTAGAAAAATAGTATATAAGCAATGGTGATAAAATCAACTCTAGTTACCTGAGGGAAATACAGGGAAATCGAGCTTGGAGTGTTCTTTTTGCTGGACCTTGATCTGCCCATTCTTCTTCCTCCTGCACATGGAAGGCATCCTTTTCCATACTTTTTCGTCGTATCCGGTTTGTGAGTCTTCTTCTTCTGTGGTATTTGTGCACGACTCACGTTTACAGTGGTAACATATAATTGAGCATGTAACACCGTTCTTCCTACAAGAACATAAACCGCCTTTGCATCCCTTTGCACAGTTGCATGACAGAGTGTTTAGAAACTCTGGTGTTGCAGCTATATCGTTCGTGGTGATTGGAAGTATACCATGTATGAATGAATTCCAACCCCAATCAATGGGATTCATCCCCCTTCAATTCCGAATGTTGATCTGAAGGAAAACTCTGTATGAATGTTATTTGGCTGCATCTTCAGTTGGCGGCAAAGAAGCGAGGGTAAATTGGGTCTTCATAAGAGGTTTTGCAAATGTGTTGTATCGCAATTTGTGCAGTGTTGTGGATTCGTCATACTGGGGATTGTATAAGGTGGCAATAAATTTCTTCCCCGCATCACTTACTTCTTCAGGCGCAGCATATTGATTATTAAAGACAGTTGGAACATCCTGTAGGTGAGCATGATTTTCCAAAAGCTTGACGAATTTCAGTTTGCCCTGCCTGAAGAAGGCCGATGTAGAATCACAGCCACTAAAAGCATGTAGGAATAGGATGTTTTTCTCCACAATCGGCCAGTACTTGAAAGTTAATGGTGAATATAAAACATTGCCCGACTGTCCTTTCCCAGGTTTCAAGAAGTATATCGTGGATGAGTTGGGAATAAATGTAGTCAAAAGCACAAGCAGATTAATATCTTCCCCAATTATCATAACACATTCTGACTGCTGATCAAGTTGGATGGCTTCCATCACGATGCTAGTATCTGCATCCTCGACAGCTTGTTTTACAGTAAAATTGTGTTGCTCCAATTTTTCAATGAGCGTTTTTATTAAACGGCGTTTTTCCGCTTCGTTTGCGAGGAAGTGCTCTTTTTGCATTGTGAGCGTCGTATTTTCGTTAAAGTCAACACTTGCTGCAATGTATTTATTTTTTCGACGGAAGCGCTCAGCAGATTTGGTACCACATTCTGACGACTTTTCTGGGTAACCATCAAAAACAATTGTTGCAGTTTTACCATAGTTGTTTTTCAAATATCCAATGTACTTGGAAATAATTGAAGCGAACTTTTATCTTAGCTCCCATCTCACTCGATGAAGGAGGAAGCCACCGCCAATCACATGGACAGTTTTTATGATTTGTTCTAAATTATTAAGGGGGATGAAGAAATCGTAAAATACCGACTTTCGCATTTTCCTCATCCCAAAGTTATCAAACAGAGAAGTCGGAAATGGAGCCATTTCATACTCAAAGAACTCTCTAAATTATTCCTCTAATTTCTTGTGGAAAGAAATTCGGCGAAAAATAATCTCTGGATCGACGGATACCTCCTCATCATGGATCTTAACAGCACACGTGAAGCTTTTCATTGGGGTTACTCGATTGGATCTCTTGCATTTCACATGGCCAAAATCACCACCAATGACACTTTTTATACTTGCAACTCCAATCTCTTTGGCTAGATGACAATTTATTTTATCGCCACCAATCACTCCTGTACTCAGACACTATTAGTGTTTGTTTAATGTACCACTAGGATTGGGTTAAGGTTTCAAAATTGTAATCATAAGCGCAAATATACGTGTGAGTACATGTCGTTTGGTTACATGAGCACTTCAAAAAACCAATTTTCTGAGATTTTTTAGAAAAAATTGGAAAAATGAACTTTTTTTTATATATCATATCTTGCTTATTTTTGATGGTATTTTTAGTCCGTGTACTCAATCGACGCAGAATTTTATGGTCTACAATTTATAAATTAGAGATGTTTCTGTAGAGTGAACGGTTTTTGAGTTATTTGCATAATACTGAAAACAGTCCAAAATTTTTTAGGTTTTTGTGGTGCCACGTCTGAAGCTCACTAGGAAAAATGGGACAAACTTCAGATCCCTTCATTTGGATGAAAACAAAGTGATTAAAACGATTTCCAGCTTTCCGCAAATTTGTACATAAAACGGCCCTTTTTTGAGCTAATTTTACTGGACTATATAGAAACTCATCAGAGTTTCTCGTCAAGCAAAAGAAACAACGATGCAATGAACCGTAAATGAAAGGAATTTCTACCAATTGATGCCAAACGATTTTACAAAAAATTTTTAGTACTTTGTCTAGTTTACATTTTGCAGATTGACCAAAACTGGATTTTGACGTCTGTATATCTGCCGTTCTATTTATTATAGAAACAAAATTCTTGTTTCTATGGAATGGGGCATGCCAAGGAATTTCCACCAATGGATGCCAAACGATTTTACAAAAGTTTTTGTCTAGCTTATATTTTGCAGACTCTTAACTCTTGTCAAGTGACTAAGGGAACAAAAATAAAGCGGAATCCAACGAATAGGTTTTAAGTAAATGCGATTAAAAAAGTAGTGTTTTTTGCACTTTTTAAATTCTTGTTAAGACCAAAAATTGTTGACGGGGCTACAGCGATGTGTAGTTATCGTATTTTTAGGCGGTTTGCTGCATTTGAATAGTTTTTAGAAGTAAAGCTTTGAAAGTTTCATGTAAAAAAATTTGTTTTTGATCTATACTAGTTTAAAATAAATGATTCCTATACTTAACATAGAGCAAAGAAATATTAAATAACCTAACTCTTATCGAAATAAACGCATACACATTATATTAAGATATGTTACTACAGTCGACTTAAGTAAGCTTCCGATTGTAAAACTGAATTGTAGTATTTACTGTTTGTTTACAGGATAACTCGAAAGATCTTTTGATAGGGCTAAAGAATTGTGTAATCATCAGATTTTTATGCTGTTTACTGTATTTCATTTGTTTTTATAAGCAGTTCAAATCTTTAAAATTCCATGTAAAAATATTAATTAGTTTTTTATTTATATGAGTTAGAAGTAAATGATTCCTATACTTAACATAGAGCAAAATATAATAAATGGCATAACTCTTGTCAAGGTGGTTGCACACACGTGATGTTAATATATGTTGCTACAGTCGACCCAAGTAAATTTCCTATTGTGAAACATAATTATAGCATTTACGTTTCATTTACAGGGTCACTCAAAAATCTATTGGTAGGGCTACAGAAATGTGTAATTCTCCGATTTTTAAGCGTTTTGGTGTATTTCCTTTATTTTATAAGCAGTTCAAATCTTTAAAATTTCATATAAAAGTATCGATTAGTTTTTGACTTACATCAGTTTAAGTATTGGACTCCTACTTAACATAGAGGAAAAACAATACTAAATAGCCTAACTTTTGTCAAAGAGGTTGTATGCACACGATATTCAGATATGTTACTGCATTTGAACCAGTTAAGATCTTTGTTATAAGGCGGCATTGAAGCATTTACTGTGCATTTACAAGGTTATTTAAAAGATCTTGATTACATTACAACCAATGGATATTTACAGAGTGTCATGTATTTTAATGACTTTATACTATTTCAATCTCTATAAAGTTTTATTATGTTAACTTGAAAAACAGTTTGTTCATCTGAAAGCTCTTCGATCCAGGTTTCCACTTTATGAAAGATATTTCTATTATCCACTTTATTAAAGATGCTTCTAGATTTCAGCACTCACCCTTTTAAAAATCCAGTAATATAGGGAAATTTGGACAAAATTTAGATAACAAATGAAATTTTATTTTGCATGAAATCGCAATGATTTTAGACGGAGGTACTACGCACAATAATCCTCGCGGAAAGTCCTGCTGATATTTGAGGAGAAACTAACTAGAGTTAGAGCTTATACAAACATTTAAAAAGAGGATTAATCAGGTAATCAGTGTTTCTGCGGCTTTTTTCGGAGAGACGTTGGATTTCCTGAAAAAAAAATTAAAAATTACTTCAAACACGCCCGGTAATAAAACAAATGCTCATTATTCAGTCTGTTTTTAAGTCTTTAAATATTTGTATAAATTGATATGAATTTTAAAATGTAAAGTCATTGTTTCAAAAGTTATTAGGATAAAATCCTTGCTGAGTTAATTAATGAATCACCCTATTGCTTATAGAACAACAACAACAAAAATTGCTGTTTTGTTCGTCATATTTTATCATTTCTAAAAAATAAATGAATTCTTCTAAAATGTGTAAGAATCGATGAAATGGTTTTGAATTATTTTAAAGTAGTCCAATATTATGTCTTATTAGACATATTACACATTTGAAAAGTTTATAGCATCACTATTAAATTATTGTTTTACCTCTGTCATCTTTCTTTTATCTTCATTTTTACTTTCTTCTATCTTCAATAGAAGAAAGTATTGTAATCGAAATTTTTTTCGACTTCCGGTTTTCGACGGATTTACACGTTTTAGGGGTCAGAGATCCCAAAAAACATGTTTATAGAAAATGTCTGTCTGTCTGTGTGTCCGTCTGTCCGTCTGTCTGTCGCCATTCTACCATCAAAAAGTGTATGAAGTTATGCATAGAATTGAACCAAATTTTTATTTTAAGTTTTTGGCTATGACAAGCAGATCCTCCCTGAATTTGGAAAAAATTCGCCGGTAGGGGGCGCTATAATATCAATTTTTGTGCGATTTAGAATATTGTACCATCCAAAAGTGTATGAAGTTATGCATCGAATTGAACCAAATTTTTATTTTAAGTTTTCGGATATGGCAAGTAGATTCTTCCTGCATTTGGAAAAAATTCGCCGGTAGGGGGCGCTGTAACAGCGATTTTGAATATTGTACCACCCAAAAGTGCATGAAGTTATGCATAGAATTGAACCAAATTTTTATTTTAAGTTTTCGGATATGGCAAGCAGATCCTCCCTGAATTTGGGAAAAAATCGCCGGTAGGGGGCGCTGTAATAGTGATTTTTGTGCGATTTTGAATATTTTTCCATCCAAAAGTGTATGAAGTTATGCATAGAATTGAACCAAATTTTTACTTTAAGTTCTTGGCTATGGCAAGCAGGTCCTTCCTTAATTTGGAAAAAAATCGCCGGTAGTGGGCGCTGTAATAGCGATTTTTTTGTCATTTTGAATATTGTACCATCGAAAAGTGTATGAAGTTATGCATAGAATTGAGCCAAATTTTTTGTGTTTGTTCTTGGTCATGGCACGAAGGACCTCCCTGAATTTGGAAAAATTCCGCCTGAAGGGGGCGCTATAATTGCGATGTCTGTACCATTTTCATTATTGTACCATCGAAAAGTGTATGGAGTTATGTATATAATTGAACCAAATTTTTTGTGTATGTTTCTGGCTATGGCAAGCAAGTCATCCCTGAACTTAAAAAAATTCCGCCAGAAGGGGGCGCTATAATTGCGATCTCTGTGCATTTTCATTATTGTACAATCGAAAAGTGTATGAAGTTATGCATACAATTGAACCTAATTTTTTGTGCATGTTTTTGGCTTTGGACAACAGGTTCTCCTTGAATTTGGAAATATTGCACAGTAAAGGGGTTCTGTGATAGCAATTTTTGTATACTTTTCTTGATTTTTTGTAGTTCTGTTGTCCATCCGCGGCTCGTGCAAAGGCGGGAACTCGCTTCCTGCTAAGCCGGCTATTCACAAACATCTGATAACAACAGAATAAGCAAAAACTATTAATTTTAGCAAATATCATGATATAGATTAACTCGTTTTTAGTTCGTTTAATTGACTGAAGCAGAAATTTAGGATGAAAATCAAAGTTGGTATAGTATTGAACTAATAATATTGAAATATTATCATGTGTAACTAGTTTTTGAAATATTAAGATGTATAAGATAGAAGAAAGTTTTGGGATTGGCACATCCAACTAGTTTTAAATTAAAATGGAATATGTATAGTAATGCAAACTTTACAAAAAGGAGTGATATCTCATGAAAAACAACTCATTGTAAATGATCTCGCCAAGCCACAAATCTAAAACGTCAGTCATGAAAAGAAGTGATATCACATAAAATGAAGCGATAAAGAAGTGCATATACTCCGAGTGCCGTGTAAAAATCTATCGCTATTCATAACGTTTCCAAAGGACTCGGAGTGAGGTACAGTATGTGCAAACTGCTTGGTGACCTGCAGGCGTGTATAATATATGCAGTATATCAATTTTGAAAATTTATGAAAATCGAAAAAATACATTTTAAATTCTTGTTATATCACTTTTATAAATATTTGTAAGAGGAAGCTCTGTAACAAACCAGAAAGAGTTGTAAGACAAGCTGGAAATGGTATGTAAGTGTTGTAATCATCTATTATTACAATTATACTCTTCAACATTTTTACTTTCTTCTATCTTTACAAGAAGAAAGTACTGGATTCATGAAAATTTTCGAATTCCGGTTTTCGACGGATTTACTCGTTTTAGGGGTCAGAGATCCCGAAAAACATGTTTTTACAAAATATCTGTCTGTGAGTCTGTCTGTGACACAAATTATGTGGGCGCTCTATCTCAAGAACTAATGAACGGAATTTAATAAAACTTTAGATTCTGTTAGGCCCTGTTATAAATTGGTGCTGATTACTTTTGGAGTAAATCGCCTAGCAGGCGGCGCTGCTATGCTGCATTATTCATCATTTCCACAATACTATATCTCAAGAACTAAAGCACGGATTTTCAGAAAATTTCAGATTCAGTTAGTCTTTGATATAATTTAGTGCTGATAACTTTTTGGTGTAAATCGCCCAATAGGTGGCGCTGCTATACTGCATTATTCATGATTATCGCAATAGCTCTATCTCAAGAACTAATACACGAATTTTCATCGAACTTCAGATTCAGTTAGTCCCTGATAAAAATTACTGCTGTTTAGTTTTTGATGTAAATCGCCCAACATGTGACGCTACTGGGCTGCATTTTTCACGATTTCCGCAATAGCTGTATCTCAAGAACTAATGCATGAATTTTCATCAAGCTTTAGATTCAGTTCAAAATTTTAGTAAGTGATGTAAATCTGTTCTATTTAGATGCTCTAATTATGTTATGTTAAAATACGGACGATTAGTTACTTTTAGCGTAGAAAAAATATCGCCTCCGTGAGGCGTGAAGTGGCCTGCGTTTGCCGGAATATTTCAAATGGCTAAAATTCACATTTTTTAAAGATTGCACCATCGATTAGAAGGTTTCGGCTTTAAGACTATTTGTTCTTTTTGGTTTGTCGGTAACTTTAAAATTGCGCCCTGGAAGGGCGAAATCGTTACGAAACACTAAAGTTTTTATGGATTTCGTCGACATTTTCACACATTTTATTTTGTAAAAAAATATTCCTATCCGCCCAAACGTTTCAAAATTTTTGTAGGTGATGTTAATGTGGTCTACCGAGATGCTCTTAAAAGATTGTGTTAAAATACAGACCTTTATATACTTTTAGTGTAGAAAAAATATCGTCTCAATGAGGTGCAAAGTGACCTGAGTTCGCCGGGGTATTTGAAAGGATTAAAATTCATATTTTTAAAAACCGATTACACCGTCAATTAGAAAGAAGGATTTAGCTTTAAGAACATGTTTTTAGTTTGTTGGTATCTCTAAAATTGCGCCCTGGAGGAACGTTGCAATAAGGGGAAAAACATTTTTCGGAAAAAGACCCTTTTTGAAAGCTTTTTCCAAGGAATTAACTGCGATATTTTTTTGTAATTGATTGCGCCATTTGAGACTCAAGCGAACAATGTTTCAGAATATCTCTTCCGTCTTTAACTTTACTAAGTTGTTTGGCCGATATAAGTTAATAAATAATGACAAAATTTCCCTTGAAATTGCTTCTTTTTGTACTTCATTTTCTGCCAATGCGTAAATAAGACTATTACGCATGCGCCAGCGCTTTTTTCCTCTCGCAAAGACCGAGATGAGTGAGTTTTTAATGAGAGTGCTTTGCGATTGTTAATTAATAACTCAACTAATTATTAGAATTGTAAAATTCTGAATCTCAGATGGATCAGGGGACACTTTGAGCTAGCCTCGCAAAAAATTTCAGCCTCGTACGTGCCATAGATTTCGATAGCCATCGCAAAAACACACAGACAGACAGAGCGAAACTTTCTTTTATTAGTACGAGGTGGATCCCGTCGAATTTCGACGAAAGAAAATGTTTACAAAGGAACTGTTGCATCAAATTTATAATACATCGACAACAATTAAATAATTAGAATAAAAAATCCATCTTACACTTGTTAGTTTAACTCTCCAAAGACATATTTTAACCTAAGAGTAATTAAATACCTTTTTCATAAACTTCTACTGTTAAAATTATTGCAAAATTAAACTTTATTCATATGCGTAATAAGTAACACATAATAAAGATAAGTAATTTTGATTAAGTTATCAATTATTGCTTGGTATTACGGAATGAAAAATCAGCAAAAATGATTTCATCTTTACATAATCATAGAATTCCCGCCCCCCCCCCTTTAAATCTAAACCGAATCAAGGCATTTTCCACGTTTCACATCCATATTAACCATTTAAAAACATTTTAAAGCGCAATAGGTTATTAATAAATATATTTTCAAGCTTGAAGTCACGTTTGTCAACTATTACAACTTTCCATGTGAAAATTCCCACTCGTGATTTGAAGTCTTAGTATAATCACTGTACCTGCGCGTAAAAATTCCAGAATTTTACACTTTTTAGACGTATTCAAGAGGAAATATCTCTTTTTATCAAACTAGGGGGCTCTGCCCCCTACGAGCTACGCTCGTCAACCCCCGTTCAGACACCGCAGACTCTAATAGCACGCTAATTTGATCGCCTTTAAAAATATTTCGGAAGATTGAATTATAATTTGAATCTGACAATTATAATCTGACGTAATTTTCACCAAACTTTTCTTTCTCTTTTTAATATTCACGTCAAAATACTTTTGTTAGAAATGAAATATTATGATCATCTTAAAATGTCAAGTAAATGTCGCGCGCAATTTTTAAATTAAAACTGTTTTGCAATATTATTTTTTGTTCATTTTACGTAATAAGTGTAATATGACGTAAACTCTCCTATTTAGGACTTCTAACGCATGTTACTGAATTTATTATTTTACAATATTTTTTCTCATTTAAAATTCACGTGTAACTATAGTTTTTATGACGTAATTTTCAATGAGTTCCTGCTTTTTATATTTTTTGTTTATAATAGTCACGTGTAAAATAAATTTTTAATTTGAAGCAAACATTACTGTTTGCGCTGTTTATACAGTTGGCAACAGTTTAAATTAATACAATTTTCTAAAATTTGTAAAAAATATCTCTCGAAATGCTGAAAATTTGAATTTAAAATAGAAATAAAACCTCGAAAAATTATTCAAATTAAAAAACTAACTGCAATCTGCACACCGGAAAATTCTGACGCATAAAATGATCTAAAAATGATTACATTCCTATGTACAGTTTTTGCTCCTATAAAACTTTTTTAATGGAACGATTTTGTCCAACTTTGGCATTAAATATCTCTTAAAATAATTCTTCGATTTGAAAACTGTCTGCATCAGCGTGTTTATCAAACATTTTTCTATAATACTACCGATTTTCGTATTTTTCTATGCAGCAGTTTTTTTAATATTAACGAAGAAAGACCTCCGGTCACAAAATATTCAAAACCGGCGGCGGCGGCGGCGGTGACAGCGGTAGTTACTTTTTTTTAGAATAGAGAGATAAATTTATCGTTTTCTTTTAAATATGACGTCATTTTCAGTCGTTGAAATATTTTGCCTATTGTCTCAAACTCAATATCAGCGGAATGAAAAAATATTTTTCATTGAAATGAAAAAATGGCATCAGTAAGAATATAATCAATAAAGATAACTAAACCACTTTTAATAGAAATGAAGTACTTCAGTTGCCACAGTTAGAAAACTGGCATTAAAAACTATAAAAAAAATTAATATCTCAAAAATAAATTGAGATACAGCTTTCAAACAAATTGCATTTAAAAGTAAATTTTTTTCTGTATAAGACGGTGTAAAATTTTAAAATGTGGGATGTTTAGAAGTTCAAAAATTTGCAGTAGCGAAAATTGCAAAACCGAAATTTCATTTCAAATTTCAAAGTGTTGCCATTCGCAGTATGACGTATGCGTTACGCACAGATATGTTTGTCCTTTATAATATAGATGTTGCCATTCGCAGTATGACGTATGCGTTACGCACAGATATGTTTGTCCTTTATAATATAGATAGCTAGAGGCATATTTATTTTAACATATTTAATTAGACATTATTTTAACAAATGGTTTGAAAGCAGGGAGAAAAATGTCTAAAATGCCTGGCGTACATCGCGTAATAGCGAAAATGAGATGGCGGGAATACAATATTATTTTTCCATATTTTATGGCTTGAGGATATAAAAAGCTGCACATTTTTTGATAATTGCCGAAACGTCACTGAAGGCTTACTGTGGAGACACCAAATGTTTTGGTTTTTGTTAGTCTTTCTGTCTGTCTGTTCCGCGATAACTGTCGTAAAAAGCATCCGATTAGCTTGAAATTAATTGAGCATGTTCGTGAAGTACCCGGACGTAGCTGTATAGTTTTTGGATAAATTTGGTTAATTCGTTTTGAAAATATGAAAGATTTTATTTTGCTCCATAATGCTTTTCTAAGGCTAGTCAGACGATTTTCAAATTTCCATTTATTGAAAGAAAATGGCACGTTTGATTAATGGATTTAAATGTTAAATTATGGATACTAAAATTTCCAAATAAGGGTTTTAAATTATTCCTATTATTTTGAATTTTTGAAAATATATTTGTCAGATTTTTTAATTTACGTGTATAATTTTTGTGGAACTTTATGCATGTATTCCAATAATATAAAGCATTTTAAAATTAATTTTCTTATTTTACATGATACATATTTCTCCGTTGCCTAGCGACTGTTATTCGTAGCCTATCATATCATTGCGTCAAATATGAATGAATTTAGTAAATTACGTTAATTTGAATGTAGGCACTATTAAAAGGCTACAAGAAAAATTATTTTATACCGCCAAATTGATACAATTTATACAATTAACAGTGGGCATGATAATGAATGATTTACCAGTATATTTATAGATCTCCAGATATGCCTATTTTGGGGGCTTTTAATATGTTATTGCTATCGCATGGATTAGGATGTTTAAACTAATGTTTTACCATGCTATAAATGAAAAAAAGCACAGTTAAAGGCATATAAATCCTTTTTAACACTTTCCAACATAGTTGAAAAGTGTTTATGACTTCAGTTTGTCTATCTGTCGCCTGCCGTGTGTCTCTACGTGCTCTAACTCACGTTAATATATAGTCGGGATTACATGTAATTGATATACATTATTGAGGTTTGCCAAAGTATGTTTGGTATTGAAAATGAAGTGTGTAGCATTCATAGCTGAATTACAGGGGAACTCAAAACTAATCCGTTACATTATACTCTTTGGGGAAAATCTTCTGTGGTGTATTTTAATAATGTTACACAATTTTAAACGTAATGAAATTTATATACATTATTAAGGTGCACTAGAACACATGGATACTATAAAATATGTTATGTGTAGCACTTACAGCATGCGTACAGGGAACTCAAAGGTATTCATGATATTACAATGTTTGAAGAAATTTCTTTTGTAGCGTTTTTTAATGACGTTACTCTGCATTAAATTTAAATATAATGTGTGGCGCGTAAAAATCTTCATGAAATATACAGGGTTGTAGAAAAGAATTCATTTACGTTTCCGTCTATTGGTAGAAATTACTGAAGGACATTAACACAGTCAATTGAAAATTGCAAATGTAAATTAAATTACACTACGGGGAGTTAAGGAGACAAAGCCCCCCTGAAGAAATCTATTTTATTATCTAACAAGTAAGAAAAATCATGCGTACAGCATAGATTATGAAACACTTTCCAACACTCCCTGAAAGCTTTAACAAAACTTCGTTACTTAGGGAAATAAGGTAAATAAGATAACTAAGTAAACATTTAAAAATCTGATTTCAGTAGTTACCGCCCATAGCCAAATATGAATTCCAATTCTTTTGAACAGCCCTGTATTCGATCTGTATGTTGATATACATACTATATAATGGGAAAATTTAATTTAGCAAGAAAATGCATAACAGGTTGAAATTCATCTTTCAGAAATTTATACTAATAGATGGAAACATACATGAATACTTTTGTACAGCCCTGTAGTTTACCTAGTACCTATATTACATGCCACTATTTAGCTAAAATTTAATTCAAACTAAAACACGCTTAAAACTACTGAAATTACATTTCCAGAAATTATCACCCATAGACGGCCATGTATCCAACTCTTTGCGTGGCGCTGTATATCATTTTATCTATAGTCTACAAATATTTCTTAGTACACTAAATTCAGTGCAGCGTAAAAATGCATAACTCCTTTAAAACCCACCTTTAAGCAATTCATGCTCATACTCAGCAATCTTTACGAATTCATTTCTGATGCTCTGTATATGAACTATAGCATTTATACGCACTTTATAGTATGCATAAATATAGTGAACAAGTAGGTAAGTGTGATCACAAATCGCACAGAGGGTTTCGTTTAATATTCCTTTCAAAACACTTTATCCTTTTGAAAAATCTGTTAGTTCCACATTTCGCAACCAGGGGCGCACTCTATTTTAACAAACCTCTATCCGAACGAAACTCCGTTTTATATACTATCCGTAGATATATTAGTCGAGGGGATTGGGCCGATAGCACCCGATATAAGTAGTCGCCCCCTGAAGGTAAAACGTGGAACTAAAATATGTAAGGCTATGGTGCATAATATGAAAGAATGGTCAAAGGGGTTTCGGCAAAAGTTGGAAAAGTGCTCCCCGGGTGAAAAGGGCGAAGGTTAGAAAAATTGCTTAAAATACACAAGTTAGAGCCCGGAGGAGTAAATAATATAAGACTTTTTGAAAATTTTATGATTTGCCGTGTAGTCTGAGGTATTCGCTATACGTATGCAAAAATTCATGTCTCCAACTTAATTAGGGGCTCTCTTAGAGAGAATTGCTTAAAATACATATGTGGTAGCTCAAAGGGTTAAACGTAAGACTTTTTCAAGATTTTATGATTTTTCGCCTGGCCTCAAGTGTTCTGCTATAAGTATGCAAAATTTCAAATCTCCAATTTAATAAGGGACTCAGTTAGAAAGAATTGCTTAAAATACGCATGTGGGAGCCCAAAGGGTTAAAGGTACGACTTTTTCAAACTTTTATGGTTTGTCTTTTCATGTGAGGTGTTCAGCTATAAGAATGCAAAATTTCACGCCTCCAACCTAATTAGGGACTCACTTAGAAAGAATTGATTAAATTACACATGTGGGAGCCCAAAGGGTTAAATGTACGACTTTTTCAAAATTTTATGATTTGTTGTATGATGTGTGGTGTTCAGCTATAAGTATGCAAAATTTCAATTCTCCAACATGTATAGTTTCTGAGAACGGGCTCTGTGACAGACGGACAGACAGACAGAGGAGCGAAACGAATAGGGTTTCGTCAGATGAACGAAACCCTAAAAAAGCGCATGTCATAATTTAAAATGCATTTCGAGCAATCATTACTAATATACAGTAATTCGGAAACAATATAGTATTTGAAATCTTTTCACATACACCGCAAACTGGCCCCACCAGTGGCCGAGAGGTTCTGCTCTCGAAGCTGGTAGACTGGGGGTTCTGGGTTCGAACCCAATCGCGCTCGTCGGCCTAACCGTTCGGAGTTTTCGTGGTTTTCTTCGAACCTTGGATTTCCAAGTGTAGATACGGGTTAGAATCCCTTAGAAAGTCCCCCACGAAGGGCACTCCCCCCCCCCCCCTTTGGGCCCATATCCCTCCTGATGATAATTGGCCGTCATAAGTACAAACCAAACAAACACCGCAAACTATTTCCCTTATACCATTATGAACGGAATTCTTTTGTGTGGCCCTGTAAATGAATAATAATTATTCTTTGCATCGTATATTCTACAGAATGTACATTTTAGTGCACTTGATAAATGCATATGAATTTTATTATGTTTGAAAGCATGTAAAATCATTTAAAACCATTTTAAACGATTTTTTCTCATAGGCCGTAATGTAACGGAAAACTTTTGACTGTCCCTGTAAATGAACTAAACATGCTAGAAACTTCATTTGAAATAGGGATCGTGCTATGGTAGAGGTTACTAACATATAAAAATTTCAGAACGATTCGACTATATTTACGAGAGTTGGAGCGCGGCCAGACAAACCGAAGTCATAAACACTTTTCAACTTTGTTGGAAAGTGTTAAAAATTAATAGAATAAGTAGCTCATGAGAATTTCAGAATACCATTACATAACAACGTGTTTAATTTAACGCTTCTAATGCCTGAAATCTTCGAAATATTTTTCTCTTTTATAAATGTTTATGTAATTTAAAAACTTTAAATTTCGTTTTTGTAGAAAGCTTAATATTACTCAAAGTGTGCTGAAAACAATGAGTTGCAGAGCTGACGTTGAGGCTCCTGATCTGCAGATATACTAGTTATATTTGCAATATTCTTCTACACTGCTCAAAAAAAATAGGGGAGCAAACAAAAAAGAGAAGAGCACAGTTTGAGACAGCCCTGCAAGGGCATAAAATGGAGAGTAATATGTGTATCAATGCGCAATACAGAAAAAAAGAAGCAAAAAAATTTGCAAGAGAGCTTTAACTCTTTGAAACGATGGGTGGAACGTGAAAAGATGGTTAAGGGCAACAATTTGGTTACATGTAAATGATAAAAACGTACTGTTTAGGAACGATGCAAGGTATTTAATACAGCATGTGGTCCCTTTGAATAGATAAAATTGTCGCATACCTGTTTTCCATAGATTCGACGACATTATCAATAAGTTTTCGGGGAGTACTGTTCCACTCCTCAAGAATTGCAATCTCCAAGTCGCGGACAATAAAAGGAGGCCTCAATCTCACTGCAATGCGTCGTCTGAGTGTATCCCACACATGCTCGATCGGATTCAGGTTAGAAGAGCATGTTGGCTATTCCATATGCTATACTGTTTCCACTTTAAGAATGTTCTTTACGAGACGAGCTGCATGCGGTCTGGCATTATCATGCATGGAAAAAAAGAAATCACCAATTTCTACAACATAAAATATAACATGAGGTCTCAGTATCTCATCTCTATAACTTCGAACCGTCAAAGTGCCATTCCGAATGATATGCAAGACCATACATCTATTTATGCTGATTCCAACCCATAGCATCAATCCACCTCGTCTGTAATTTTATCTTTCACGAATCGTTGTGGGATTATTTTGAATGCCCCTTTCTCTCCATGCCAAAACACATCGGATGTCACATTCAGACTGAATCGGGATTCGACTGTAAACAAAATTTGACTCCAACAACGTTGCCACGAAACTCGATGTTCAGTTGCCCACCTTCTTTCGGCCGCACAGTTGCTTGAGTTCAACGGAATACAGACCATTATCTTACGTGCATAGAGGCTAGCCTGATGAAGCCTATTTCGGACTGTTTGGCTGGACACCCTTCGTCCTGTGGTCAGGAACAACTGTGTTTCCAGCTGAGTAGCATTGCCCGTTCCGTCTCGATGACCTGTTAAGAGGATATATCGATCATAAGTTTATGTGGTAGCACATGGCCGACCTTGCCCTTGTCGATGTCTGCCATTCCATGTGTCTTGGAATCGATTCCACAGCCTAGCATTGACACTTCTTGCAAGTCCAACAGCGTCCGCTATAATTCGTTGTGTTTCCCCAGATTCAACTGTCCCGATAACACGCCAAGCCATGGATTCCGGTAAATCATATTGTTGTGACATTTTCAAGTCAACTTTTCTCAAAAAACAAGCTGAGCAATTTAATTTTACAACTGAGACAGTGAAACAGACGTTTCTGCAAAATCCCAATTTCTACACTGATCTCCTTTTTCTAGTTTTCTGACGTCTTAAACTTTAATTTGCATGTGAAGTTTTTAACCATTTGGAAAAATGGTTATTGTCCTCGTCACGGTAGGAAGTCAAAAGCATATCTGAAGCTTTTTATTGGTTTGATCTGTAATTTATTCGTTTTCTGATTGGTCTATACAGTAATATGTATTTCCCTTTACTTTCAACAGAGATGGACAACAGAGTGTTGCCACTATGACAAAAAAGTAATAAAAACTACAAAAAAAATTAATAACTCAGAAACAAATTGAGATACAGCTTTCAAACAAATTGCATTTAAAAGTACATTTTTTTTCTCTATACGACGATATAAAAAGTAATATTGTGGGATGTTTAGATGTTTAAGAAATAAATTTCATTTAAAATTGGCCGTCAGATTTCTTGGAAATCTGACGATGGAAAATCCTTTTCCCGAACAGCCAATGAAATGCTTGGATAATACTTAAGTTTCAGGTGGATAATATGTACGAGTCGTAGGCGATTTCTGTCGCTTGCAACTTTTACGTGTAGTAACACTATTAATGTTTAATTCATGGCGTACGTAATGCATAATCAACTCCGTGTTACATTTTATCTCTTAAATTTTAGTCTTTGAAAAAATCATTTTCCAAATGGTCGTTGTAATTTGTTAAAATGCATTTTTTTTTTCTTTATCTGTTTTCTACTACGCTTTTAATTATGGATGTTTTATTTTACGTCTCTTATCGGTGTAAATATTTCCGTAATTTCGTTAAAACCATGTGCTCCCCTAATTGTTTTGAGCAGTGTATAAGAGTAATTGAACATAATGTAGGATATGAAATACATTTTTTTTTTTTAACCATTTGGGAAAATGGTTATTGTCCTCGTCAGGGTAGGAAACCAAAACCATATCTGAAGGTTTTTATTGGTTTAATCATCATTTTATTCGTGTTCTGATTGGTCTATATAGTAATCTGTATTTCCCTTTAATTTCAACAGAGATGGACAACAGAGTGTTGCCACTATGACAAAAATGTAATAAAAACTACAAAAAAAATTAATAACTCAGAAACAAATTGAGATACAGCTTTCAAGCAAATTGCATTTAAAAGTACATTTTTTTCTCCATACGACGATATAAAAAGTAATATAGTGGGGTGTTTAGAAGTTTAAGAAATAAATTTCATTTAAAATTGGACGTCAGATTTCTTGGAATCTGACGATGGAAAAGCCTTTTCCCGAACAGCCAATGAAATGCTTGGATAATACGTCAGTTTCAGGTGGATAATACATACGTAAGGCCCCTATAATTCGGGCTGACTCACACCGCCATTTAATTGCCGGTAGGAGAAAAACGATTGGACATGTCGCGTGGGCAACAATCGCTCATTGGTCTAAGTGGGAAACAAAATGCTTGACGATTCAGCCTGTGTTATAGGAGCCCTATACGTACGAGTCGCAGGCGATTTCTGTCGCTTGCAATTTTTCCGTGTAATAACACTATTAATGTTTAATTCATGGCGTACGTAATGTAGGATAAACTCTGTGCTATTTTTTATGTCTTAAATTTTAGTCTTTGAAAAAATCATTTTCCAAATGGTCGTTGTAATTTGTTAAATTGCATTTAATTTTAATTTTTTTTTTTTTTTTTTTTTTTTTAAAGAATTTGACACTAGCGTGACTTTATTAATTTCGCATGGACTGGGATTGGGATTTGGTTCGGGCTGATAACTTTTATACCGAGCCGGCACGGCATGATCTTCATTCTTCCTGAAAATTTCATTCCGTGCAAACGTTTACTGCGACATGCAAGAAATGAAGCATACAAAAATTCTGTACAACTTCAGAAAGTAATTTGAATATATGACGTTACCACAGACAGTTATATCCTTAAGTTTACGCTTTAAGAGTCCGGGATATAAAACATTTTCTTATTTATTTTCTTTAGTGGGTTTTTTTGTGTGTGTGTGTGTTATCAAAATGCTTGGAAAGTATGATTTCACGGACTCATGAATATAAGGATATAACTGTGATAAGCTCATGTATTCAACATTCTTATAAAGAAATTTAATCTTTTGTCAAGATAGTCTTCTGCCTCTTGAAACTTTTATTGCAATTCAAAAGTACGACGAATTCCAGCAACATTTTTCTAAATAAATACAGAAAATGTATTTAATAAAATGTGTTTTCTTTCTAAACGCACGTTTTCTTTGTGGCAGACTATCCTTTTTCAGTTTTAAGACTCTATGTTTCAGAGACCAGTTGGAATAACAAAATAAGAATTGTAATTTTCCAAGTGGGTGAAAAACGTCCGTGCCAGGATTCGAAATTCGAACCAGGGATGTCTTGGCTGAAGCAGCCAATGTTCTGCTAAATGAGCAGCTTCATTCAAATCATCCCTGGTTCGAATCCTGGTCCGGATGTTGTTCACCCACTTGGAAATTTACAACTGCTGATATGATTTATTTACCAATTGAATAATTGTGTTAAAAATTAATCTAACAGAATAAGACTCTAGATTTATTTCCGATTTAGATTTGTTGCAGGATTTTCACGTTTAGACATTGAATCTCTCTGATTCTTTGTGTTCTGCTTATAGTCCAGGCAATAGAGACCGTATAGCGGCTCTACCTGGCAAAATTCATGGCAGTTCGGGATAAAGGCTTACTATACGTTTTTGGGGTCGCTGAATCCGAATTTTTAACTTCCCACCAAAGTTTCCATCGGCAACCCCCCAAAATTTTGGTAAAAAGCCCCCCCCCCCCCAAAAAAAAAGGTTTTTATTAAAAAAATCATTTTTTTTATTGTTTTAGGGAAAAAGTATCTAGAAAGTCAGAAAGTAGACAAAATTTGCAACAAACAAGATATATGACATTATGACGTAGGATGAATGGGGAGGGGGATCTGCCTCGGAACATGCGCCGCGGTGCTGCGTGGACTAAGTTGCGTAATTCCACTTAACCACTCACATGTCACATCGTTTACATTCGCCCCCTCCGAACTTACCCTATAATGTTTACTTTAAGTTTTTTGGGTCGCTGAATCCGAATTTTTAAGTCCCCCCCCCCCCCCCCAAATAGTTGTTTTTAAATTAAGGAGGGGAAAGGCTACCTCTGAACATGTACTGCGGCGCTACGTGCAATAAGTTATGCAAGTCCAGGCAATAGGGGATTTTACCTGGCAAAATTAATGCTAGTTCTGGATGTCGACTCACTTTATGTTTTTTGGGTCGCTGAATCCAAATTTATAACTTCACCCCCAAATTTCACCCGGCAATTCACCCTCAAAAAATTGATTTTTTGAAAAAAATTGGTTTTTGAGAACAGCGCGCGGGGAATGTTCCAAGGCAGCCCCACCTCTCCCCATTTATCCTACGTGATAATGTCATATATCCTATTTGTTGCTATTTTGTCTACCTTCTGAATTTCTACATACTTTTCCCCTAAAACAATAAAAAATTTAATTTAAAAACAACTATATTGGGGAGGGGGTTGCGAGGGGGGAATTTTGGGGGATGTTAAAAATTAAGATTCAGCCACCCAAAAAACTAAAAGTAAACCTTATAGGGAAAGTTCGGAGGGGAGACGGGAGGGCGAATGTAAACGATGTGAGTAGTTAAGTAGAATTGCGCAACTTAGTCCACACAGCACTGCGGTGCATGCTCCGAGGCAGATTCCCCCTCCCCATTCATCCCACATCATAATGTCATGTATCTTATTTGTTGCAAATTTTGTTTACTTTCTGAATTTCTAGATAATTTTTCCCTAAAACAATAAAAAGAATTGATTTTTTTTTTTTTTTATAAAAACCTTTTTTTTGGGGGGGGGGGGGGGTATTTTACCAAAATTTTGGGGGGTTGCCAGGAGAAATTTTGATGGAAAGTTACAAATTCGGATTCAGCGACACAAAAAACATAAAGTAAGCCAATTTCCAGAACTACCATTAATTTGGTCAGGTAAAATCCCCTATTGCCTGGACTATTATTATATTCTGCTGTTTTCCTGTTGTCGAGATGATCGATTAATTTACGAAAAGACGCAAGAACCAACACATTTTTATGATACTGGAAAGTGTTCCTTAATCTAAGTGCGATTTATAATTTTCTCTTTTATTTAGCACTAGCAAACCCCGCGGCTTTGCTCGCGTAATAATTGAAATATGCCTAGTGATATTTGCATGACTACTTTTTATTAGAAGAACACTTTTTGTAATAATCAAAATTACAAATTAAGCCACAGTTCCACTAAACTTCATTATAAAAGCGCAAAAGACAGGAATGAGATTATAATTAATAATAAGAAATAAAACTAATTCCAATTAAACGATAATTTAGAAAGTATTTTGAGACTTTTATGCTCATTTCAGTATTCATTTGAAGTTTTGAATTTCTTAGAAACCATCTTAACACATTTACATCTTAAAATTAACCATCATGTCAAATTTTTGTCTAACAACCTACCACCTCTCTGGTGTTAGTGGCACCAACATAAAATGCCGAAACGGAGTTGAAATAGAATGTCTCGAAAAATGTTGAAACGGACGCTGTCACTATTAATTTGCCAACATTAACTTTGAAATCGGTTGGTATTTCCTAATATTCTATAGAAAACGGAATATTTTTAAAGGCTTTCTTGTTGGTCCTGCCAACCAGGTGGTAGTGACACCGGCATAAAATATAGCCCGTATAGGATCAGGGACTATCACTCTTGATTCGCAACCAATAACTTCTGTAATCGGTTTATTATTTCCTGAGATTCCATAGAAATCGTAATTTAGAACCCTTTTAGAATGCTTTTCGCTCCTTCCCTTCGCTTCATCCCTTTTTAATTTCGAATTTATTTTCGATTGTTCTTAGAGGACATTTATATTTTATAAGTAACTACCGTGCTATATTTAAAGTTTATAGCCTCTTCAGTACCGCAGAAATCGCACTTTAGAAAGTTTTTTGCTCCTGCAACTCTCGACATAAAATATAGCTTATGTTTAAGCAGGTTTTATCACCATCAATTTTCAACCATTATGTTTGAAATCGGTTTCATATTTCATACGATTGCATAAAAATGGTAATTTAGAACGCTTCTCGAACGCTTTTCGCTCACTCCATCCTTTTAAATTTGGAATTTTCTTTCGACAATTCTTAGAAAGCATTTGCATCTTTGAAGTAATTACCATTCCAAATTTAAAATGTTAGACCCCCTCAGTAACACAAAAAACGCAATTTAGAACATTTTTTGCTCCTGTAATCCCCAGGTGGTAGTGACAACAACGTAAAATATAGGCTATGTTGGAGCGGGGTGGTCTGTCACCATCAATTTGAAATCATTACTTCTAAAATCGGTTTATATTTCCTGAGATTGCGTAGAAATCGCTATTTAGAACGTTTTTAGAACGCTTTCCGTTCATTTTCACCCCTTTTAAATTTCAGATTTTTAAGGAACTCTTCTCAGAGAGTAATTACATCTTATAAGTAATTACCATGCCAAATTTTAAGTTGCTAGCCCCTTCCGTATCACAAAAATCCCAATTTAGAACGTTTTTTAAAATGCAACCGCAAGGTGGTAGTGACGCCGACATGAAATAGATCCTATATTGGAGCAAGGGCTGTCATCATCAATTTCCAACCATTACTTTTGAAATCGGTTGGGTACTTTCTGAGATTGCGTAGAGATTGCAATTTAGAACGTTTTTCGTCCATCTTCACCCCTTTTAAATTTCGAATTATTTAGGAAATGTTCTTAGAGATCATTTATATCTTATAAGTAGCTACCATGCCTAGTTTCAAGTCTCTAGCCCCTACAGTATTACAAAAAAACGCAATTTAGATTTTTTTGCTCCTTCACCCCTTTGGCGTAGTAGCACCGACATGAAAGCCTATGTTGGAGCAATGGTTGTCACCATCGTTTTCACACCACTATTTTTTTAAGTCGGTTCGGTACTTCCTGAGATTACGTAGAAATCGCAATTTAAAAAGTTTTTTAGAACGCTTTTCGCTCATTTTCACTCCTTTTAAATTTCGATTTTTTAGGAAATGTACTTAGAGATCATTTGTATCTTTTAAATAACTGACCTGCCTAATTTCAGGATTCTAGCCCCTTCAGTAACACAAAAATCGCAATTTAGAACGTTTTTTATTTCTGCACCCCTTAGGTGGTAGGGACACCGACATGAAATGGAGCCTATGTTGGAGCAAGGACTGTCATCATCAATTTCCAACCATTACTTTTGAAATCGGTTAGGTGCTTTCTGAGATTGCGTAGAAATCGCCATTTAGAACGTTTTTCGCGCATTTTCACCTCTTTTAAATTTCGAATTTTTTAAGAAATGTTCTTAGAGATCATTTATATCTTATAAGTAACTACCATTCCAAATTCCATGTATATCTGGGCCCTTTAGTAACACAAAAATCGCAATTTCGAACGTTTTTTTGCTCCTGCACCCCCCTTTAGGGGTAGTGGCACCGACATAAAATATAGCCTATATTGAAGCAAGGGTTGTCATTATCATTTTGACACCATTATTTTTTAAATCGGTTTGGTACTTCTTTAGATTGCGTAAAAATCGCCATTTAGAACGCTTTCGCGCATCTTCACCCCTTTTTAATTTCGATTTTTTTAGGAAATGTCCTTAGAGATCATTAGTATCTTATAAGCAACTACCATTCCAAATTTCATGTTTCTAGACCATTCAGTAACACAAAAATCGCATTTTTAGAACGTTTTTTGCTCATACACCGCCTTTTGGCCAGTGGCACAGACATAAGATATAGCCTATGTTCTAAGTTGGACGAACACCATCATTTTGATAGCATTACTTTTGGAATCGGTTCGGTAGTTCCAGAGCTTACCTCCTACAAATAAAAATTTTTTACCTCTATATAATATTAGTATAGATAGATTACATCTATAGCTAACCCTTTGCATTCGAGGGCTCCGGAGTGGAGCCATTTAAAATTTGTCTTCAAACTCGAGGGCTCCGCTACGGAGACAATGCAAATAATTTTGTGATACCTGTCTAGAAAAGCCAAGATTACATATTGGCAATTGCTTCGAAAGGTATCACACTTTGGACGATTACAAAATGTAATAATTTTATAGTTTTTTGTTTTTTGTTTTTCATGTATCATAACATTTGTATTCATAAAAAATTAAAAAGTAATAAGATATAACTAAAATCGCTTCGAGTTGCTGGTAATACGAATGAAAAAAAACTTCGAGTGCAAAGGGTTAAGTATAGCTTCTACTTCAAGATCTATGTGAAAGTTATCAGGATATTTACATTTTTCTTCAGATAACAATAAAATAAAGGGAAAAGGACGGGAGAAAAATTCTGCACATTGCATCCCCCCTTTTAAACAATAACACAATTTTTCAATTTTTAACATTTTCCATCATATTTGAAAAGGGCTTATGGCTTCGGTTTGTCTGTCTGCCTGTGCTCTAGTTTGCGTAAATATACTCGTATTGACATGTAACTGATATGCTTTATTGAGGTTTCCCATTGCATGTTCGGTATTGAAAATGAAGTGCTTACCAGTAATTGTTCACTTACAGGGGTACTCAAAAGTTTTTTGTCACATTATGGTCTATCTGGAAAAATGATTTGCAGTGAATTTTAACAGTGTTACACAATTTTAAACATAATGAAATTTATATACACTAGGGGGCTCGGCCCCCTACGAGCTACGCTCGCCAACCCCCGTCCAGACACCGCAGACTTTAAATGCACGCTAATGTAATCGGCTTTAAAAAGATTTCGGGAGATTGAATTATAATTTAAAAAACAGCGGCGATCTCCCTATAAACGGATTTCTATTCATTTCTCTTTGACTGGGGAATTTTAACGCCAAATCCGCTGCGGTACTACTTGATTATTCCGTCGACCAATTTCGTCAAATTATATAAATCGCCAAATTATACAAATTGACATAATTTTTATTTTAAATAACGAAAGAACAAATAAATTAGTACAATAGGAATTTTATCATTTTTAGATAATTTTATGCGTTAGAATTTCCCGGTGTGCAGACTGCATTTAGTTTTTTAATTTGACTCATTTTTTGAGGTTTTATTTCTATTTTAAATTCAAATTTTCAGCATTTCGAGAGATATTTTTTACATATTTTAGAAAATTGTATTAATTTAAACTCTTGCCAACTGTATAAACAGCGCAAAAAAATAATGTTTGCTTCAAATTAAAAATTTATTTTACACGTGACTATTATAAACAGAAAATATAAAAAGCAGGAACTCATTGAAAATTACGTCATAAAGACTATATTTACACGTGAATTTTAAAAGAGAAAGTATATTCTAAAATAATAAATTCATTAACATGCGTTAGAAGCCTTAAATAGGAGAATTTACGTCACATTACACTTATTACGTAAAATGAACAAAAAATAATATTACAAAACAGTTAAAATTTAAAAATTGCGCGAGACATTTGTTTGATATTTTAAGATGATCATAATATTTCATTTCTAACAAAAGTATTTTTACGTGAATATTAAAAAGAGAAGGAAAAGTTTGGTGAAAATTACGTCAGATTATAATTGTCAGATTCAAATTATAATTCAATCTTCCGAAATCTTTTTAAAGCCGATCAAATTAGCGTGCTGTTAGAGCCTGCGGTGTCTGAACGGGGGTTGATGGGCGTAGCTCGTAGGGGTCAGAACTCCCTAGTTGTTTAAAAAGGAACTTATACATTAGTTAATACTTACTCTCAACAAATATTATTTTTAATTTAAAATTACCAAAATACTAATTCCATAAACTTCGACTGTTCAACGTATTAAATTAAAATGTATTAGTATACTTAACCAAGATAAGTAATTATGACGAAATTACCCATTGAGGCTCTTATGTTTGAAATTACTGATTGAAAATCAGCAAAAATGATTTCATGAGCGAATCATAGAATTATTTTTCGCGTGAAATCTAAACTTAACGTCATTTTCATCGTCTCAAAATTTACATACGAATCTCTCAAATTTACATTCACCATTTCAAAAATATCGCAGTACGCAATAAGTTATTAATACATATTTTCCAAACTTGAAATCAAGTTTGTTAACTACGACTTTGCATGTGAACATTCGCACTCTTGACTTACGATTCTAATCTCCGCATCGGCGAGTAAAATTCCAAAAATTTATATCTTTAAGAGGCGTTCGTAATCGTAGTAAAATATTTCGTTTTATCAGAGAAAATGATGGTTTTCATTTAAATATGACGTCACTTTGCCTCATTGAAGCATCTGACATAGCGTCTCAAACTCAGTGGAGTGAAAAAGTATTGAATTGTAATAACTTTTTGAGGAAAAATTTAGTGCTTTTTTAAAGCGTGACGTCATTTTCTGTTCCCTTTTTTACAAAGTTAATTTTGAATTTCATTAGAAATTGGCATCAATAAAACTAAACATACTTTATTAATTTTCTTTTCTTTACAACGATGGAAGTAATCCAATTGCTACCATTTTGAAAAAAAAAAATCATAGAAAATTTTTAAATTTTAAATTTAAATATAAAAATGAAAATATTTAAAAAAAAATAGCTAGTGCCGCAAATCCACAAAGAAACAGCTTTCATTTAAAAAATAATTATTAAATTTGGTTCAGAAAAAAGCTCAAGGTAGATGTCTAAAAAAAAAAAGCCTTATCTTTCAAATAGATTTAAACTCGCAATGTTATCTCTATGGGAAAATTTTGAGCAGATATTTCATGCCGTTAGGGTTGACGAATATTTATGATTTTCAATACGCACCGAGATTTTGGCACTACCAACGTCCATTTAATTTTTTGTGTCGATACGACAACTATTTTGGACGCTATCGTGTTAACAATAAGTGTAATTTTTGCAGGGAAACCGGAGCTGTGCTCTGACAAAAATATTTACTTAGGTATTTTCTTTACCTCATTAAACGACATAGTTTTGTTAAGTATTCCTGAAGTGTTAGAAAGTGTTTCATAATTTATGCTTGACGCAGGATTTTTCTCTCATGATTACATTATTGAATGCATTACATATACAATATAAAAGATTTACATAATAAAATATACATTTTTTCTTTATTAAGCATATATCGCTCACCCGCAAGAAAAGCGACACATCTCGACAAAAGTAAATTTCACAGGAAAGGCAAAAGAATTTGCATAATTTTAGTATAACATGAAATTATAGCACTTAGCTCTCAGCATGCAGTAATAAAAACGTGCATAAAATCGGAAAATGTTTAAGAATGAAGACGTTGGATGAGGTTTTAAGGGTTGGGTAGTTTTACCCCCCCCCCCCCACACACACACACACAATCCACCTCTCTTCTGTGGTCATAAATGGACATATAGCGTAATAAAGCAATCTTCCGTATAACTAAACTTATGAAAGTTTTTGTGTGGCAAGGCGCACCTATGAGAGACCTATTAGTGGAATAAAACTCAAAATGAATTTTTGCGAGATGTGTCACTTTTCTTGCGGGTGAGCGATATGCACGTATAAAACACTTATGAAACACTTACACTGTGTAAACTAGTTTCTTTATAAAGTCAAGGTTATTGCATGCAATGCATTCACATTTGTTCTTTCCCCCCTTGCACCTACAATAATTATTCGAAAATTAATCAGATATTAACATGATTCTTCGGATAACAAAAAGAAAAAAACAAGGCTCAATACTGAATCCTTTTTATAATACTAGTATTAATTTCAGATCTGGAAATCATTGAGTGCATTAGCGTGACATAAAATCTATCTATAAGTTTTGTTAAACACGCAATAACAAGAAAGGAGAATGCATAAACAAACATCAGTAAAATATCAAGGCTAGTAATAAATACCTTAAGTGAGTAAATAATATTACTTACGGAATATTTTTGCAGGAAGTTGACCATTATTTTGGAGGAAAACGACTTCTTACTTCCTGAGCATCTCAAATCACTTTCACTACTCGCTTTCTACACAGGATTGCTAGAACTTGTTTCAGTATCAGTAGGTCGCCAAACCTAACGGAAGCTTTTTTTCTTTTTAAAAACTTTTCGCAACATTATCACACGTTTATAATTTCGGGTTTTCTGCCTGCTCCTCGAGTTGTAATAATATGTCTTTGGTTGGAGAAGGAGTTGAAGTTGGATTGTTGGAAGTTGGATAGCGTCCGATGATTTTTTTTTTTTTTTTTTTTTTTTTTTTTTTGAGTAGATCAGGATGCAGAGTCAAAATCATAGTAGTGATTCAAATAAACTTCTTGAAAAATTACTTTTTTCTAATTAACCGATATTTTCTCTGCTGTGTCTGGAGTACTGATATAGAAAACTATTATCTGCTGCAACAATAATGCTGGAGCATTCAGATTCGTGACTTTTGGAGGCAGTTTGATCACTTTATAATGATAACATAATCCGTTTAAGAGCCTACACTACAACTCATTTTCAAAATAGTTTTAGAATAATTACTTTTTTTTACAAATTGAAAATATCGTTTGGTAATTTAATGTATTTTAATGCAAATATGCAAACGATATTTTTATTAAGAACTTATTGTTGATTAAACTTATTTATTATCTTAAAATTAATATAATTTTGAAGAGATTAATTGAAAAAAATTTTTTGAAAAGTCAAAATATTAGAATATTTATTCAAGTTGTTCAAAATATTAGAATACTTCACATTAATTCTCCTTTAATTATCACCAATTCATAACTGGTGGCATCATTGATTAAATTCAGACGATTTTATTTAAAATCAGTATTCTTTTTGCAGTTTGTTTTCTTTTTCGTCTTAAAATGGGTCGTGTGAGTGATGTTCCTGAATCTATTAAACTTCGTATGGTTGTTTGTATCGACACGGTAAAAATCAATGTTATATAGCGAATTATTTATATTGTGCGCAATCAAGCGTTTGTAAAATACTAACACAATATTAAAAAAATGGAAAATTTCAAAATAATCGTCGAAATGGCGGCCGAAAACCAAAAACATCTGCTAGAGATGACAGAAAACTGAAGCGTATAGTTAAGAAAAACCGTTTTAAAAGTGTGCGATTCTTGCACCGAAAATGGAAAAAAGAAGGAGTTGAAGTTTCTACATCGACAACATTAAGACGTCTCTATAAATTTAAGTTTGAATCTCGTGTCTCGAAAACAAAACCTCTCATGGTTGTCACAGTAATGTACTAAAACGTGCATACTGTAGAACATGCCGTTCAAAGTTTTTATTATCCATTTACTGGGCTACACAAAATAATTCTGATACATAATTGTTCGCGGGAAAAACTATTTACAGCGTATTTTAGTTCTGTTACACTATTTCAAATACTATAATGGAAATGATATACATGACTGAGGCTTAAACTACAAGATATTGTTGTATGACATGACGCGCACAGAATTTATCGTTCATTTACAGGGACACACAAACGATCCGGATACAGCACTGTATCTAAAGTACAGTCTGTTAGCTATAATTGCTGGAAGTGCGATTTCATTTAGGGTATGCGTGTTTATCTTTAATTAAATATTTGCTTAACATATGGTGATATACAGGGCTACACAAATGAATTCGTACACATTGCAGATTATCTGCGCAAATGGCTCTTTATTCAGTTATGCACTTTCAAGTTGAACTATATTCAGTATACTGAGAGATGTTTGTATAATAAGAAAAAATACATATACAGAGCCACGCAAAGAACTGGACACAGGGAACCTATTATGCATTTTCTTACTAAACTAAGTTTTACCATACTATGTAGATACAAATCTGTAGAATAAATAGAGAGCTGTAGAAAAAATTTGGTCTACTTTTCAGCCTATGGACGGTAATTGCTGAAATCTGGTTTTCAAATGTGTTACGCCTTTTCTAAAATGGTTACTCAGATTTTTTTTTTAAACCTTATTAAACAACGAAGTTTCGTTAAGGAATAACAGAAGTGCTGGAAAGTGTTTCATTATCTATGGTTGATGCATGATTTTTCTTTCTTGTTAGACCTTAAAACGAATTTTGCCAGAACTTTTCTGGGAGACAAGTATGCGCACCAAATGTGCCTGCTTCAGTCGCTGAATATGTATAGACACGCCATTGTGCCCAAGAATAACAAATTGTATAATCCATTATTGCACTAATTTCAGAAGTATACTTTCTATTGCAAAAATGTTTTAAATGTTGATCTTCATCATCCCAAAAGCCATAATGAATCAAAATAGTAAATTTTATAAAATTCATGCAATTTAAATTTTTATGCGGTCTCTGAGTCTAATATGCTATTTTTAGAAAAATATATAACATGCTCTAATAGGTAAATAAAAGAAAAATTCCCATTTTAGCTCAACTGAATCTTACCGGGGTATGATACTTTGAATTTTATTATTTTCAGATTGCTCTAGCTCTAAAAACGCGTTTTTTTTTTTTTTTTTTTTTTCGTTCTTAGTGCCAGAAAATACTTAAAATTCATAACATTTAAACTATTGTAACTTTGTAACTTTATATTTTGGTCGCATGAAAATGATTCTGTTGTTGTTGTTGTTTCACTGGCTAAAGTATGAAGAGTGTTTTGCTAAATATAATGTATAGGGCACTCGGATAAAAGCCTTTTTTATTAAGTAACTACAATCTAAGCTAGAAAAAACAAACTGCAACCGAAGACTAACCCTATCTCATAAAAAAGGCATTTTTCAGTGACCATGCATTTTAATATAATATTACACAAATTTACAGTCTATAAAGATTTTTTATTTTTATTTATTTTCTTTACTATAAAATATTAGACAAGACAAAAAAGAAAAGTTAACGTTGAATAGAATAAAAAAACTCGGGTTTCATCCTCAACAGTCAAAACATATTTATAGTGTTTACTGCTAGCGCTGTCGGAGACTTCGTAGTCTGGTAAGTCGGCAATAATTTCATTTGGAATGTTCTAAACCCTTTTGTAATAATTTTTGGTAAAGTGATTATGATTATATTTTTCTTTTTCTTTTTTTTTTTTTTTTATAAGAGATGTAGTACAAAGATCTCTAAGCTCTCGCTTTCTGTTTCTTAAGTATCGATGACCATTTCTAATCCATACATTTTAATTTGGGGCAGTGCAAAGATACTCGAGATTAGTATTACCTGCAAAATCCCAGATCGGACGGCCCCACCAGTGGCTGAGAGGTTATGCTCTCGAAGCTGGTAGACGGGAGGTGCTGGGTTCGATCCCAATCGCGCCCGTCGGCCTAATCGTTCGGAGTTTTCGTGGTTTTCTTCGAACCTTGGATTTCCAAGCGTTAATACGGGTTAGGTTCCCTTAGAAAGACCCCCACGAAGGGCACTCCCCCCCCCTGGGCCTATATCCCTCGCGCAGATAATTGGCCGTCATAAATACAACCAACCAACCAACCCAGATCGGACGAGCATAGGTAAAGAATAGATCGGATGCAAGCATTCTAAACAAGGAGTTTATTTTAAATGCAAAAGGTATTATTATTGAAGAAAAGATATAGGGATTTAGACATGCCGGTCACTTTACTCCTGACATTAAGTTTTATGTGTTTATTCCACATAAGACTTCTATCGAGGGTTGGCACCCAAATATCTAGGATTATTAGTCCCGGGATTGGTAATATTATTAATGGTTATACGGTTAAGATAAGTGCATTTTTTAGAGAAATAAACTGCAGTAGTTTTATTTTCAGTAAGTTTAATCCGCCACGGGATACACCAGCTTATGAAAATGTCAATGTGGTTTTAGAGTTTTTTGTATAAGTTGTATGTTTGATGTGCAAATGAGTAGATTTCTATGTCGTACGCATACAGAGCAATAAAAGTCCTCAGTGTGCGTTATATTGTATTAAAGTATATGTTAAGCAGGGTGGGGCCTAGACATGAACTTTGTAAGATGCCCGAGAGAATTAAATGCAGGTTGCTAAGGTAGAAATGTATTAGGTGTATAAATCTGGCATGAATACCAAATACCTAGCTGAATTAAATTTTAGATAAGGGCCTCGTCTCAGACTTTAGCAAAGGTCTTAGCGACGTCTAAAAAAATAGCAACGGCTGGAGCGTTCATGTTGAAGTTTTTCATTAAGGAATCATCTCTGAAATTTTATTTAAAAAAATTTGTTACATACGCTGCTCAAAACAATTAGGGGAGCACATGGTTTTAATGAAATTACGCAAATATTTACACCGATAAGTAACGTAAAATAAAACATCCATAATTTAAAGTGCTGTAGAAAACAGATAAAGAAAACTTCACACGTAAATTAAAGTTTATGACGTCAAAAACTGGAAAAAGGTGATAAGTGCAGAAATCGGGATTTTGCAGAAACGTCTGCTTCACTGTATCAGTTGAAAAATTAAATTGCTCAGCTTGTGTTTTGAGAAAAGGTGGCTTTAAAATGTCATAACAACATGATTTACCGCAATCCATGGCTTGGCGTGTTATCGGGACAGTTGAATTTGGGGAAACACAACGAAGTGTATTGGACGCTGTTGGAGTCGCACTAAGTGTCCATGAAAGGCTATGGAATCGATTCCAAGACACATGGAATGGTAGTCATCAACAAGTGCAAGGTCGAAAATGTGCTAAGACAGAAACTGATGATCAATATATCCTGTTAACAGCCCGTCGAGACGGAACGGGCAATGCTACTCAGCTACAAACACAATTGTTCTTGGCCAAAGGACGAAGGGTGTCCAGCCAAACAGTCCGAAATAGGCTTCATCAGGGTGGTCTTTATGCACGTAAGCCAATGGACTGTATTTCGTTCACCTCAAGCCACTGTGCGGCCGAAAGAAGGTGGAGAACTGAACATCGAGTTCTGAGGCAACGTTGTTGGAGTGAAATTCTGTTTACAGACGAGTCCCGATTCAGTCTGCATGTGACATCTGATGTGTTTTAGCATGGAGAGAAAGAGGCACTCAAAATAATCCCACATTCGTTCGTGAAAGATCACATTACAGACGAGGTGGGTTGATGCTCTTGGCTGGAATCAGCATAGGTGGACGTACGGGCCTGCATATCATTCGGAATGGCACTTTGACGGTCCGGAGTAATACAGACGAGATAACGAGACCTCATGTCGTATTTTATGTTGCAGTAATTAGTGATTTCTTTTTTTCCATGCATGATAATGCCAGACTTTATACAGTTCGTCTTGTGGAAAACATGCTTGGAGCTAAAACAATACAGCGTATGGAATGACCAGCATGCTCTCCTGACCTAAATCCGATCGAGCATGTTTGGGACATACTCAGACGGCGCATTGCTGCAAGACCGAGGCCTCCTTTTACTGTCCGCGACTTGGAGATTGCAATTCTTGTGCAGTGGAACAGTATTCCCCAAAGTCTTATCGATAACCTAATCGCATTCATGGAAAACAGGTGTGCAGCAGTCTTCGCTGTTCGAGGAGACCACACGCCATATTAAAAATCTTGCATCATTGCTAAACAATACTTTTTTATGATTTTCATGAAAGCAAATTGTTGCCCTAAACCATCTTTTCATGTTCTTTTTATCTTTTCAAAAAATAAAAGCTCCCTTACCATTTTTTGCGTCTTTTTTTTATGTATTGCGCATTGCTACACGTGTACTATCCATTTTATGCCCATACATTGCTGTTTTGCACTGTTCTCTTCACTTTTTTGCTTGCTCTCCTAATTTTTTTGAGCAGTGTATTTTTTCTGGTTGCTTGTTTCTACTTTCTTATATGTAACTGAACGATAGTAGGGTGTGATACTTTTAGACCAGTGGTTCCAAACCTTTTTTAACCGTACCCAGCTCAAAAAATTTAAAATCATTACCCTCTTCCCCATAATATATAATCATCATTATTTAAAAGTGAATTCTTATTAGTATGAAAAATGTCTAACAGAATATTAACATAGATAAATGCAGTATAATCAGCCCTTTCACTTTTTTTTTTTTTTTACAGATTAAATAGTTGCAATTTTTGTATAAAATAAATAAATAAAACATAATTCTACAAAACAACAAAGATAAGCTTCTTGACTAATCTACCTCAGTATGAACAAAAAATTTTATGCAGTCTGCATTTTTATCTGTACAAGAATTTTTAAAAAGACGCTTACAATAAGCATTAGTTTTGATATAGCATTGATATGTTTCATAAGAGGTTTTAGTACAACATTAAAAACAGATGAAATACTTGTATATGATATTTAAATTTTTACAAGTAACACAATGAACAAGAAGCATTTCTAGATTCCCATATTGATCGCAAAGAAAAATATGTAATTATTATTATTTTTCTTCTTCTTTTGTGCAATCATAATTTCCTTCTCTTTCTCTGTTACAAAGTTTTCCTTTCCCCAATATCCCTAGTCGATCGACGATATCCCGATTTTAAAATTTAAAATGCATATCTCATAATGCATCTTTATATACTTTGTATGGGGTTCGCAGCAGAAGTATAAGATGTTTATTATTAAGTAATACATTATATGGCCAAAGGTGACCAGTCACTTGCGATTTCAGGCGTTTTGTTAAATATCTAGAAAACTACATGAGGAATTAACCTGAAACTGCAGGTGTGTAAACAGTATAGTATAGGTCATATATTTCCGCGAAGATTTTTTTTCCGAAACCCCATAGGGGACCGTCAACAAATTGAAAAAGAACGAATATCTTTTAGATAACCCTGTAAAAACTAATGTAGCAAAAGCGTTCAAACTCGAGATTATTAATAGGTGGTCTATTGTAATATACTGTGTTCGTTTATATGAGGCTAGCATGTATACTAGTAGAGAAATTAAGGTTTTTATAAAAACAGTTTCATATTTCGCCTAGTTTATTGCTCATAATTTGCAGCGTTCTTAATATAAAACTAGTATGTTGTGGCCATCACAAAACTTTCTTCTATATAAATCACGTCAATTAAATCATTTAAATAGTACAAGAAATTACATCCATTTAGCACCAATTCATATCAAAGTGTATCTGAATTTGAAGTTTGATAAAAATTCGTGCCTTAGTTCTTGATATAGAGCTATAGCGAAAATTTTGAAAAATGTAGCATAGCAGCGCCACCTGTTGAGTGATTTACACCAACACATGAACAGCAATAATTGATATCTAGGTATACATGGATCTGAAGTTCGTTGAAAATCCAAGCATTAGTTCTTGAGATAGAGCTATTGCGGAAATCGCAAAAAACAGCATAGCAGCGCCACCTATTGAGCGATTTACACCAAACTGTATAAAATGTCAATTCATGTCAAGGACTAACTGATTCTAAAGTTTGATGGAAATTCGTGCATTAGTTCTTGAGATACACCTATAGTGGAAATTCTGAAAAATACAGCATAGCAGCGCCACCTGTTGAGCGATTTACACCAAAATGTACAAAATGTCAATTCATGTCAAAGATTAACTGATTCTGAAGTTTGGTGAAAATTATTACATTAGTTCTTGAGATACAGCTATAATGGAAATTCTGAAAAGTGCAACATAACAGCGTCACCTGTTGAGCGATTTTCCCCAAAACACAAACAGCACTAATTCATATCAAAGTATACTTGAATCTGAAGTTTGATGAAAATCCAAGCATTAGTTGTTGAGATAGAGCTATTGCGGAAATCGTAAAAAATGCAGTATAGCAGCGCCACCTGTTGAGCGATTTACACCAAAATGTACAAAATTTCAATTCATGTCAAAGACTAACTGAATCTGAAGTTTGATGAAAATCCTTGCATTAGTTCTGGAGATTGAGCTTTTCGGAAATCGTGAAAAAGGCTGCATAGCAGCGTCACCTGCTGAGCGATTTGCACTAAAAGCTAATCAGCACCAATTTATATCAGGGACTAACTGAATCTAAATTTTTATTAAATTCCGTGCATTAGTTCTTGAGATAGAGCGCCCACAAAATTTGTGTCACATACAGACAGACAGACTCACAGATGCACAGACTCACAGACAAACATTTTGTAAAAACATGTTTTTCGGAATCTCAGACCCCTAAAACGTGTAAATCCGTCGAAAACCGAAAGTCGATCATTTTCACGAATCCAATACTTTCTTCTTGTAAAGATAGAAGAAAGTAAAAAGTTCTTTTCAGAAAATATGACAAACAATATTGTGCATAATACCCTGCAATCAGAATTAAAAAATAATAAAAATTGGATGAAAAATGAGCAGGTTTACTAAAAATTGTTTCACTGCGTATGCGCGAATGCAATCAAAATATAATATGCATAATGTATTAGCTAAGTACATAGAGCAACTTTGTAAAAGTCTCAAAATCATAGCTTGAAAATTCTAAAAATTATCGTCTATAAAATAAGCTCGAAATCCGTTGTTCCCAAAAAGGAAGAAAAAAGATGAGGGGATGTATCAAATATCTGTTGATTAGTGCCAAGATAGCGTATATTTGGATACAACCCCTCATCTTTCTGCTTCCTTTCGGGAACAACGGATTTCGAGCTTATTTTATCGACGACAATTTTCAGAATTTTCAAGCTATGATTTTGAGACTTTCAGAAAAGTTGCTCTATATACTTAGCTAATACATTATGTATATTATATTTTGATTGCATTCGCGCATGCGCAGTGAAACTTTTTTTAGTAAACCTGTTCATTTTCCATCCAAATTTTTATTATTTTTTAATTCTGATTGCAGGGTATTATGTACAGTCGTGGGAAAAAAAAGTAAACACCCCCCTACTAACTCCTCAACAAATTATCGTAGACGAAAGTTACTGGTACCAAACGACTGGAAATAAAGTCTTCTTTTAAATGATGTATACAAAATTTGCTTAGGGGGCCATCTATATATTAAAACGAATCCAAACCTCATTTTTTTCAATAGCAATACCCAATTTTAACGAGATATTTCAAATCTTCGGTTCAAACTATGCCTAGACACCAAATTTCAAGTCATTTCAATGATGAGTTTTTGAATTATAAACATTCAAAATCTAGTGCTTCTAATGTTAAATTGCATTTTCATATTTTTATTTATATCTCCTGAAATTATGCTCCTAATGTGCTAATTTTTTGTGTAGCAATAATACTAATATACCCAAACATAAGTACGCTGAATTTGCAATTTTTATAATTTTATGATATGAATTATGAAATTAATGTTCGAAAAAATTGTGAATTGCAACCTACAATTTTTTTTTTGGTGGATTTAGATTTATTAAGTCCCGCTTTATGGAATTCCGAAATTTCACGTTTTTCTTCCAAGTAGTTTTCAAATTATGCTTAAAAAACGGCAAAATGATAGTTTAAAGGGCCGTCTATGATAGAAGTAAGTAGATATTTTGAATTTTTTTCTGCTGTACTGTAATCTAAAAGGCTTCATTGATTGCTTGAGTGGCGCTGAAGGTGCCTTGATCAAGAAGGTGGCTCTCTCGGTTAACAGTCCAGTACCGAACTTCAATTTGGATACAGCCCTTAAAATGCACTTGTTTTAAAATAATCAATTTCTCTGGAACTTACGGTATGAATTGCATAAAAATTTATTTTTAGGCTAATTGAAGGGTGTAGAGTTCATTCATGCTGTCAGAATTGTGTACTGCTCTTGAAAAAAACAAAGTTATGGTTCGTTTTAATATGTAGATGCCCCCTAAGCAAATTTTATATACATCATTTAAAAGTAGACTTTATTTCCAATCATTCGGTACCAGTAACTTTCTTCTACGATAATTTGTTGAGGAGTTAGTACGGGTGTTTACTTTTTTTTTCCACGACTTGTTTGTCGTATTTTCTGGAAAGAATTTTTTTTTATATTAAGAACTCTGAAAAACTTGGCGAAATTTGAAACTGTTTTTATAAAAACCTTAATTTCTCTACGAGTATACATGCTATCCTCATAAAAATGAACACAGTATATTACAATAAGCCACTTATTAATAGCCTCGAGTTTGAACGCTTTTGCTACATTAGTTTTTACAGGGTTATCCAAAAGATATTCGTTTTTTTTCAATTTGTTGACGGTCCCCTATGCGGTTTCGGGGAAAAATCTTCGCGGAAATATATGACCTATACTATACTGTTTACACACCTACAGTTTCAGGTTAATTCCTCGTGTATTTTTCTAGATATTTAACAAAACGTATAAAATCGCAAGTGACCGGTCACTTTTGGCCATATAGTGTATCTTTCTATGATAACTATTTCGTTATTTATTGATTTTCTAATGTTGCAACTAAAATTTCAAACATTTTTAAATTTAAATGTTTTGAAACAGTCAGTTTTAGGTATAGTACTTTTAAGTAGTTTCGTTAGGGAAAAGTTTCTTCGTATGAGACATTGCAGCGTGAACCGAAATGCAAGGTTAATTTAATAAACAACCAAAGAAATAATGTAATATTCTAAAATTCGGTATCAAGCAGAAAAGTTATATAAATATTTAAATATTAAAAATAGTATAAAAAAAATTTTTAATATAATTTTGATCTTTGAATAAGGTCTTTTTCAAAATTGTATTAAAAAACTTTTTTTTTAATTTCTCATGCATTACTTATATATTTAGATATAATTTTTTTCTAAAATACATACTAAAATATTAGCAGAATATAGGTTAAGGACTATTCTCGAATTATCCTACACCCTTAAAATCAAATTTTCCCCTTTTGAACGGATTTATTTATTTCATAATTTTTTCGCGGCTCTCTCAAATCACGGTTTTAATTGCATTTAGTCAATGAGCTCCATATACAGGGTGTCCACGTATAACCTGACCGACCTTTTTTTTCGCAACCGTTGGTCCTAGATGCATACTTCCGATTACAAAAGTGGTCAAAATTAGGTGCAGAATTAAGATTAAAAAAAAGTTTGATGCGAAAAAACAATTTAGTGAAGAATTACAGAATCTAAATTTTTATACGGTCCCCCGGTCCTATAAGTTATATTTAGTAAAATTTTCCTGTTACACTGACAAGTAAGACGAAAAAAGTCCGGTTATTTTACGATTAAAATTGAACGAGTAATAGCTGTTTAAAGTTGGAGCATATTTTTTGCAGCAGATTAGGAGTCATTCATAAATTTACTAGAAATATAATTTCATCAGTTATATTAAAGAAATGGTTGAGGGTAAAATTAGCATTGCAATATAAATTTGAAATCCTTAATCATTCTGACATATTACTGCAAAATATACAATTTGTATTGAACATATAAGAGGATAAAAATAACAGAGTTTTTGTTAAATAAAAGTATGAAAAACAACAGCCTCAATTCTTTACAAAATATACATATTTTAAAATGCTATTATATTACACTATCTTTCAAATTTTGGGTTGTGCCATGTTAGCTTTTGAAAATTGATTATTATGTATTTTTTAGCGCTGAATCCGAAAATGACCTTAATTTAAACCATCACGTCGGGATTTTTTTCAAATCGCAAATTTCAAAGTTAAAAAGTCCTTCCGGCTAGTGCCGGGAGGAAGAGGTAGCTTTCATATTCCTTATTTTTAAAAAGCAAGCTTATATTATTCAAACACACGAAGCTCAATTTAGTGGAAAAGGATTATAGGAGATTCAATACTAATTTTTATCAATATTAAATCACTATGAATGAGAGTTTCGCGAAATTAGTCAGCTTTATCCAAGCTGCTTTTATTTAAAGTAACTTATATTTGGTTGCCAAATTCGGCGATATCTTGAAGTTCCTGCCATTTTAAGACAACATGGTGGATGAGGCTAACGAGTGAACTTGGTCGACACCTTTGTAATTCCTGTGGACATGCTCTCTCACATCGGAATCGGCTGATATATACAAGTGCTGTCGCAGGCAAAAAATCAGATTTTTCAAAATGTCACCCACATTAGAAATTCAAATTGCTATATCTGAGCCATTTTTTAAAATAAAGACAAAACAAAAAATGCTCCGGAATCCTTATACCATGGTCAAATACTTAACAAAGAAACCTTTTTCACTGTCTAATTTTGTTTGCACCTCACTTTAAATATAATTTTTTTTAAATTTAATGACCTCTGTTTGAAACAAGATCGCTGATGAAGCTGGCCAGCGAACTTGGTCGAGACATTACGATATACTATCCACATGCCTTCTTATATCGAAATAGGTTAATAAATACGCGTGTTATCACGTGACAAATATCAGATCGTTTCAAAATGTCAGCCATGCTAGAAATTCAAAGTGCTATAATTCAACCATTTTCTAAGATATATACGAAACAAAAACTGCTCCGGAATCTTTGTATCAAGGTCAAACACATAAAAAAATTCTTTTTCATTTTTCAATTTTTGATAACTCATTTTAAATTTAAAATTTATTTTTTTTTAAATGGCAGCCCTTTTGAAACAAGATGGCGAATAAAGCTGACTAACGAACTCGGTCGAGACATTGGTATATACTATGTACATACCAAGTTACATCCAAATCAGTTCATAAATACGCCTGTTATCGTGTGAGAAAAATCAGGTCGTTTCAAAATGTCAGCCACAATAGAAATTCAAAATGCTATAACTCAGCCATTTTTTAGATATAGACGAAACAAAAACTGTTCCGGAATCTTTGTATTAAGGTCAAACACATATAAAAAAAATATTTTTCATTTTCCAATTTTTTGGTAACTTATTTTAGACGTCTGCACGGGCCCGGGCTTGGCCCGAGGCCCGAGGCCCGTACCCGCGGGCCGGGCCGGGCCGGGCCGGCGGAATGAAGGCGAATTTTCAAACGGGCCGGGCCGGCAGAATTAGGACAATTTTTTCAACGGGCCGGGCCGGGCCGACAGACAAAATAAGCGGGCCGGGACGGTAAAAAAATTAATCGGGCCTAACGGCCCGATATAAGAATTTAAGCGAAGCAGATAAAATCCGAGCCGTTTTCAATGAATATGATTTTCTCGAGAAGTATAAATGTGTGTCACGAGCCGATGCGAGTTTAACAACATCAATACAGAAATGTAACACGTCCATTGTAGAGATCGGCATCGTACAGTTACAAAATGTCTGATTCCGAGTTTAATTTTTTTTCAGCAGACTCGTGCCGGGACGGAACTGGTCTTAATCGATCTCAGGATGTGTAGAGCAGTCATTGTGTTTTGTAGTATTAATAGTGATAATGAACTTCTTTTAACAGTATCTTTGGAAATATACCTTAAGGTGGTTCTCATATTCACTGCTCAACAATGCGAAGCTTTTAGACACATTTTCTGACAAAATTTTTAACTATAAAGGCATAAAATTGACAGGCCTGCCTATTGAAGGCATTTGGAAACGAATAGCTTTTTCCATATTTGAAAAATTACTTACATAGATAACAGAGATTCATGTCACGTGACTGTACGTTTTTCTCCTTTCCTGTGCTATCGCTTCCGGAAATTCGATTCAAAACGCTAACTTTGACAGTATTTTCAGAAAGATATATTGCTTTTATCTATGAAAAAAACGACATTTACATAGCTTCTGAATAAGAATACCTGCCAATCTTACGCGTTTCCGAAAAGAAAAGAATTCATAAATGTGTCGAAATGTAGATCCTTTGGATTTGAGAAAAGCCTTAGAAATGAGAGAAATATTTTCACAAATCTACATTTTATTATACAGCTTCAAAAGTTATCATGTTTTTAATCCTTTATTCTGAACTACATTAATCTTTTAATGAATCCTTATTTGAATTTTGAAATGTCTGTAGACACGATGACTAAAACACTGTAAGTAATCGTTAATATTTACTATTGTGTGTTTTCTGTTTTGCGAACATCATAGTAATGTAAAATATACTGTAAAATGTTCCTATAAATATGTATGTAGTATTCATTAAAAGAATCTTAATTGTATGTTGAGAAAAAACGGATTTTTTTTGTAGAAATTGTGTCGGGTCGGGCCGGGCCTGTTTTCACTGATTTTTGTACGGGCCTGGCCGAGAACTGTAAAAATGCAAACGGGCCGGGCCCAGGACTGAAAATTCCGGGCCGTGCAGCCCTCTACCTTATTTTAAATTTTTAAAAAAAATTTAAATGGCCACCATTTTGAAACAAGATGTCGGATGAAGCTGGCGAACGAACTCGGTCGAGACATTGGTACGTTTTATGTATACACCAAGGTACATCCAAATCGGTTCATAAATACGCCTGTTATCGCGTGACAAAAATCAGGTCGTTTCAAAATATCAGCCACGCTAGAAATTTAAAGTGCTATAACTCAGCCATTTTTTAAGATATAGACGAAACAAAAAATGCTCCGGAATCTTTGTATCAAGGTCAAATATATAAGAAAAAAATATTTTTCATTTCTCAATTTTTTAGTACCACATTTCAAATTTTAAATTTTTTTTTTAAATTTAAATGGCCGCCATTTTGAAACAAGATGGCGGATGAAGCTGGCCAACGAACTCGATCGAGACATTTGTACGTATTATGAATACACCAAGGTACATCCAAATCGGTTCATAAATACGCCTGTTATCGCGTGACAAAAATCAGGTCGTTTCAAAATGTCAGCCAAGCTAGAAGTTCAAAGTGCTATAACTCAGCCATTTTTTAAGATATAGACGAAACAAAAAATGCTCCGGAATCTTTGTATCAAGGTCAAACACATAAGAAAAAAATATTTTTCAATTTTCAATTTTTTGGTACCACATTTCAAATTTTAAATTAAAAAAAATTTTAATGGCCGCCATTTTGAAACAAGACGGCGGATGAAGCTGGCCAACGAACTCGGTCAAGACGTTAGTATGCACTATGTATACACGAAATTTCATCCAAATCGGTTCTTAAATACGAGAGTTACAATGTGACAAAGATCAGATATATATATATATGTATGTATGTATATATATATATATATCAGCTTTTGAACGGAGGGTGGTTTCGGGGTCTGGGGGTCATGATCGATGAAAATATGCCAAAATTTTTTGAAATCGCTTCCCTCCGAACGGCTGCAATAGGTAGCTTTTTGTAATGAAAGCTACCTAAAAGCTCAAAGTTAAAATTGATCCCCCCTCCCCTCCCAACCAAATCAGACCCCTGAGTTGTTTAGCTGTAAGAAACCCAGTATAAGCCAAACTAGTATGTTGTGGCCATCACAAAACTTTCTTCTATATAAATCACGTCAATTAAATCATTTAAATAGTACAAGAAATTACATGAATTTAGCACCAATTCATATTGTAACGGAGCCGATGTCGTTAGGTGTGTGGTAGCGGGCAACTTCAACGGCCTGGTCTTATCAATATCGAAAAAAATATTTTATTGTTTCACAAACAATTAAATAAGAATTTTCTTGATTAAATAATTCATAATTACAACATTTTTCATATAAGGGTTCGAGTTCAGCTGATAATAATATATTTATAGAATCAAGTCCAGTCCTCGAATAATAGATCGCTTTCAGTGTAGTCAGTCTCTTACTTATTCAATGTCCACTATTTTCGAAGATAGAGCTCGCGATGCTCGACAGGAATGTCGCACTTTTGTAGGTGTTTAACCGAGGTTTAGAAACCTCCGATCTTCAACTCCTTGATGGAGATATCTTAACAGCCACACCTGGCTTTCGCTTTTCTGTGCTTCGGAGTATGCCCCGATGCCGTCGACCCGTGAGAGATTTCCACTCTGCACGACCAGAAACACCTTGAAGTCTCAACTTCAACAGAAGGGATAATTAAGCTCCCGAGAATGCTCTCGCATCCTCTTTTATCAGTTTCGTTTTTCCGTCTAGGACCAAAGCCACTCCCATTAGCCACTCACCATCCGTGGGCCATGATCTCATAGGCCAGCCCTTTCTCTATAGGCTGCCGTCAGGAACTTTCGCGTCCGGCTTCATCTCTGGTTTCACTTTCTACTTTCGCACGGGAACGAGGCCCTCGTGAACATCAAAAGAATATTTCTCTCGCTAGATAAAAAGAGTTCCTTTCACGCTAGTGTCATCTGCGAAGATTGATAGAAATTGAAGTATTTGTTTCATGTCTAGCGACATTTTCTAGGACTCTGAAGAAATTTGGAGGCTAGGTGAAAATACATTAGCTTCCCTATGCCGGCTTTTGCCTTGTAAATTGAGAGTTTCAATGTGAGATATCGTCGAATTCTCACAATATCAAAGTATATCTGAATTTGAAGTTTGATGAAAATTCGTGCATTAGTTCTTGAGATAGAGCTACAGCGGGAATTCTGAAAACTGTAGCATAGCAGCGCCACCTGTTGAGCGATTTACACTAAAAATAAACAGCACTAAATGATATCAAGGTATACCTGAATCTGAAGTTTGTTGAAAATCTAAGCGTTAGTTCTTGAGATAAAGCTATTGCGGAAATCGCAAAAAATACAGCATAGCAGCGCCACCTGTTGGGCGATTTACACCAAAAATTAAACAGCACTAATTTATATCAAGGACTAACGAAATCTGAAGTTTGATGAAAATTCGTGCATTTTTTCTTGAGTTAGAGATATTGCGATAATCATGAATAATGCAGCATAGCAGCGCCACCTGTTGGGCGATTTTCACAAAAAAGTAATCAGCACCAAACTATATCCTGGACTAACTGAATCTGAAGTTTTGTAAAAATCCGTGCAGTAGTTCTTGAGATATAGCTATTGCAGAAATCGTGAAAAATGCCGCATAGCAGCGCCACCTGTTGTGCGATTTTCACCAAAAACTAATCAGGTCTAGTTTATATCAAGGTATAACTAAATAATAGGTTTTGTGAAATTCTGTGCATTAGTTCTTGAGATAGAGCGCCCACAAAATTTTTGTCACATACAGACTCACAGACAGAGTGACAGAGTGACAGAGTGACAGAGTGACGGAGTGACAGACAGACTCACAGACAGACATTTTCTAAAAACCATCAAATCGTGTTCTGGGCATTCTAAAACGTGTAAATCCGTCGAAAACCGGGAGTCGAAAATTTTCACGAATCCAATACTTTCTTCTTGTAAAGATAGAAGAAAGTAAAAATTGAGTAAAATATTGAATTAGATAAAATTAAACTGAATAAAAATGTCTTACATCTATTTTATAGTATCAGATTTTTCGCAATTTTTTAACTTTGAAATTTACGATTTGCGAAAAATCCTGACATGGTGATTAAAATGGAAGGTAATTTTTTTATTCAAGGTTAAAAAATACATAAAACGTAATTATAAAAGTTAAAAAACACAACCATCGCAGGTTTATGTTATCTAACACTCTTTCTTAAACTGGTTGAGGGTAAGCTATCCGAATTTTTTTGTGTTATCCTCTAATATAAGTATGTATAAGATGGTAGGCGTCGAAAATCATAATAATATTACATTGTCATTGGATTTAAGTCAGTATACAAAATTAAACTTCGATCGGACATTTGAACGTGAGTTAACGTTGAGTACAAATTTTAAACTGGAAATACGATCGTTGCAATTTAAATAAAACCTTATGAAAATAACATAATTTTTGTTAAAAGAAATCATAGCTTCAAATCCTTACAAAATATAACATATGTTAAAATACAATTATTTTAACTAATCTGAAACTTAACTCGATCGTAATACGATTGATTTGTACGATTTCTTTCAAAGCGCAGATACCTTGAAATACGTTTAAAAGAGCCATTATTTTGAAAATCAGACAAGTGTGATAGTTGTATTTTTCGTTTTGCTTGATTTTTTTTTTTTATGTTGAAGTAGATCACATTTAATGAATAATGTGCAATTTTGAAGCCCTGAAAAAATTTTCCCTTCCCTGTAGAAAATGTCAAAGTTCAAGGTTGTGACCGTCATTTTTCATGAAAAGTGAAATGCGAGTATGTTTGCAGTGCTTGGGAAAGCAACGACATCCCAAAATTCTTTTGCGATGAAATATTAGTATAACACTATCTGCTTAGTAGACTGTATTCGTTTCCATGGGGCATTGTTATTTTACATTGTTATGTTGCCTCAAAATGCAATGAAAATGACGTTTTTGTCCGTTTTCCGCACGTATTTTCTTATTTAAGCAATAGTACCCCCAAACTTTTTCTTATAGAATATCAAAGTGTACTACTAGGACAAGCTAAATAATATAAAACTTTATCGGAATATTGCTACTGTTAGCAGGAATGGTCTGTTAAATATTATAAATTTCAAAAAAGGCAGCATTTCAATTAGTCTTTTCTCAAAACAGCATCACCGTTCAATAAAACAAAATATATCACGTAGTAGTTGGAAGTATGTACAAACACATGGAAAAGAAAAAAAAGTGGGGTCTCGTCATATTTTTATAAAAAAAAATGTCAAAAGTCACAAAAAAGACTGTTATTTATCATACTTTTTCCCTATCAGAAAAAGAAACATCCCGTTTCTCTTTCCGCTAGCTAAGTTTTTTCCCTATGAGAAAATGGAATATCCCCTTTTCTTTCCTCTTCCTTGTTCTAAATGGAAAAAAGGGAAATTTAAACGGGATATTTTGACTGTGAATTTTTGTAAATTTTGTTATTTTTTTTTAAAAAAATATGACGAGACCCCACTTTTTTTTCTTTTCCATGTGTTTGTACATACTTCCAACTACTACGTGATATATTTTGTTTTATTGAAACGTGATGCTGTTTTGAGAAAAGACTAATTAAAATGCTGCCTATTTGGAAATTTTTGAATATTTAACAGACTATCCCTGCTAACAGCACCAATATTCCGGTAAAGTTTTATATTATTTAGCTTGTCCTAGTAGTACACTTTGATATTGTATAAGAAAAAGTTTGGGGATAATTGCTTAAATAAGAAAATACGTGCGGAAAACGGACAAAAACGTCATTTTCATTGCATTTTGAGGCAACATAACAATATAAAATAACAATGCCCCCATGGAAACGAATACAGTCTACTAAGCAGGTAGTGTTATACTAATATTTCATCACAAAAGAATTTTGGGATGTTATTGCTTTCCCAAGCTTTAGCACTGCAAACATACTCGCATTTCACTTTTCATGAAAAATGACGGTCACAACCTTGAACTTTGACATTTTTTACAGGGAAGGGAAAATTTTTTCAGGGCTTCAAAATTGCACATTATTCATTAAATGTGATCTACTTCAACATAAAAAAAAATCAAGCAAAACAAAAAATACAACTATCACACTTGTCTGATTTTCAAAATAATGGCTCTTAAGTACTTTATATACGACCCCTGAAAGCATGGCTGAAATCATCTGTTTTGATATGCAAACAAGTAATATAAAAATTTTGTTTTTAAAGTCAATTCCCTACTTAGGTCATCAAAGAAAAATATATAATCGCTTAAGCTAATATTAGTTTTTGTTGCATTAAAATATCTCAATTTGTTGATTTTCTATAAGCCAGTAAACCCTATTGGTTTACAATGGAAGTCTATGAGAATTTGGCGAAATATTAGAGATATCGCCAAGTTGGCGTCACTTTTGGTGACTAATTTTTATCGCCAAATTGGGCGATATATCGCCAAGTTGGCGACAAACATGGCGGTATTTGGCGACAGAACAGTGTCCCCCCCCCCTATAGTAACCCTCTTATAGATATGAAGATGCATTAAATGCTGTTCAATAATCAATGGCCGCCATTTCGTCTCCTATATAAAACTAAAATTAATTAATTAAAATTTAATTAATGAATTAATATTTGAAAAAACTGTATTAACATCAATTGTCATCCAGTACAAGTTAAAAAAATTATTTCAACTTGATAGGATGAATAATAAGTATTTTATTAACGATTGAAAATTTGAACAAGATATGTATAGAGAGAGAGAGTGTGAACTAATAGTAGGAATTAAAAAGGTGGTATAAGTTATGAATTTCAAAGTTTCATAACTCGGTCAATTTTAATGTTAGATAATGGGACTTTTTTTTGTCTTACTTTTTATTGTCACAGTAAATTTTTACTAAATATCACTTATAGGACCGGGGGACCGTATAAAAATTTAAATTTCGTAATTTTTTAAAAAATGTTTTTCTTGACCAAAATCGCTTTAAAAATAATTCTTTACCTTATTTAAACCATTTTTGTAACTGGAAGTACGCATCATCTAGAACCAACGGTTGCGAAAATAAAGGTCGGTAAGGGTGGACACCCTGCATAAAAATATTCGATAGTAGCTATCTATTATTGTGCGTATGTACTTTTTTGATTTTAGTTGCAGTTTCTTTTATATAAGGATAGTTTCATTTTTGGAACCGGTTCTGAAAGTGAAAACGTCCTTATAGTAAAACAAGTTGGAAATTGTACGTCAAACGTTGCAAATGAGATGCGTTCGTACTATAACTAGTTTATAAATCTTTTTTGCATCGCATATTGTACTGAATGTATATTTTAGTGCACTTCATAAGTGCATATCAATTTCATTCTGTTTGAGTGGCTGTAACATCATTAAAATGCACTTGAAATAATTTTCTCCCATTATGGCCGTAATGTAACGAAAAACTTTTCACTGTCCCTGTAATTAAACTATACATCTGATTTTCATAAAATTTGAAATGACTCGACAAAATTTTGCAACAATTATATATTTAAAATTTCGGAGCATTCGGTTGGATAGTTTTTGCTCTGTTATATGCGGAAGGACGGACAGACGAGCCGAACGACGACTATAGGTGGTACGTATTTACAGATGGGTGACAAAATAATACGAACACCCATGAAAAAGGCATGGTCCATTTCAAAGAAGCAGAACGCGCATATTACTTTGAACTGAATTCTGTCGCCTAGTGATTATAAAAGGTAAGGTATCAGTCGCTCAACATCAGTCATAGGTGTTGTATTCGCTTACCATATGCTCTGGAAAAATCAATAATGACTGACGTGTCAGAGTTCGAAAACGGAATGATTGTTGGAATGCGGTACGCTGGCTGCTCCGTGACTAAAACAGCCAATTATTTGGAGCGTATAAGGAGTACTGTGTCAGCCGTTATTACAGCGTACACGGATTACGGTAAAGTGACGTCTGCGATGTACAACAGTGGACGGAAAAGAAAGCTTTCTGAGAGGGATAAAAGAGAGTTGGCCCGCATAGCGATATGAAAGCGCAGATAATCTTTATTCCAGATAACGTCAGAGATAAATAGTCATCTACAGAAACCCATTTCAGCAAGAGCTGTCCAAAGGGAACTTCAGGGGTCGAATATTTATGGAAGAGTTGCAATTCGTAAGCCATTTGTGACATCATGTCATGCTTTTCAGCGACGCCAATGATGTAAAACACACAAAAACCAAACTTTTCAACAGTGGTAACAAGTCATTTGGTCTGAAGAATCACTCTTCACCATATTTCAGACAACTGGACGCGTTTATGTGTGGAGAAAACTCGCAGAAGCATTTTCTACTGACTGCCTCTTGTCGACTTTGAAGCATGGAGTTGGTTCCCTTATGATATGGGGTGCGATATCGTGGCGTGGCCTTGGGCCGCTTGTTACTCTGCATGGGAAGGTTACAGCTGCTCACTATGTCGATATTCTGGGGGATCAGGTGCATCCTTTTGTCCAGACTTTATTTCCAGGAGAATGCCCACTTTATCAAGACGACAATGCTCCTATCCATACTGCTAAATTCGTCCAAAAATGGTTTGAAGAGCCCGAGAAGGAAGTAGGACATCTTGCTTGGCACCCTCAGTCTCCTGACTTGAAGATTATTGAACATCTGTGGGGATATTTGGAGTCAAAACGCCGTGCTCGATTTCCTCCACCATCTACTCTTTTGGAATTTGAGACTGCTGTCCAGGAAGAATGACTTCATATTCATTTAAATATTATCTATAACTTCTATGAATCCATCCCACGTCGCATACAATATGTAATTAAGTCAAAGGTTAGTCAAACCCCTAATAATAAAGTTTTTCTCTTATCTCATAGGTGTTCGTATTTAGAGATCTGCACGGGCCGGGCCTTACTTTTTTCTGAAGTCTCGGGCCGGGCCTAGTCACTATTCTTTACGGGCCGGGCTCGGGCCTTACTTTTTCCCTGAAGGTTCGGGCCGGGCCTAACTTATTTTTTTTTGCACACACCCGGGTACTGGTTTCATTCCTAATCTTCATGACCCAAAATTTTCATTTTTAGTTTTCACCCACCCCGTATGAAAATCATTGTCTCGGCGTGGCCTGGTCCGTTCAAAGGTCAGTAAAATTAGGTTTGGCACAATTTTTTTTTTTTTTAAATGCATACATTTTTAAATTGCCATTATTATACAATTAAACATTCAAATTCATTCTTTTTAAAGAGTAGTAGATTTCTACACTTATTAAAATATAGTTAAATTAAAATATAGTAAAACTTATGAAAAATAACCTGTCTGTGGCAGAATCTTGTTTGAAAAATGTGTTGATCCATGCAAAATTAATATACTACTACGTAAGAAAATAATATATAATACATTTACACTTGCTAAGAAGGGAACTATATCTATAACTCATTTTTTTCTTTTCTATGCAATTCAGTCTTAGATTTTACTGTATAGCATTTTTCAGATATTTAACACTTCAATACATGGAATATGGATTAACAATGTTAATGATAACTGAAACATTTACATACAAGAAGTAGAGATTCATTAAAAAAATAAATATCGCACCCTGCGGCACTTCTATAAAAATGAAGATTATAAACATGAAAAGAAAAGTTAAGATAAATATTTTTGGCTTGAACTCTTCGTACGAGACAAACTTTTAACTAAATCGACGTAAAAATCAATGTTTTGTAGAAATTCACTCGGGCCGGGCCGGGCTCGGGCCGAGATTTTAACTTTTTTTTTGGCCGGGCCGGGCCGGGCTCGGGCCGAACTTTTAACTTTTGACCGAGCCGGTCCGGGCCAATAAATTTTTTTTCTACGGGCCGGGTCATTTTTTTTGTACGGGCCGGGCCGAATTTTTTTTCTCTGAGTCGGGCCGGGCCCGGACCTGGAAATGTCGGCCCGTGCAGACCTCTATTCGTATTATTTTGTCACCCATCTGTATATAATTACGAACCACTTAAAAACACTGTAACCAAAATCGAAAAAGTACAAAGGCACAACAACAGATTTTGACCTCAGCTATTATGCGTAAAATAAATCTAACAAAAACATAGCTGTGAAAAAAGGGAGCCAAGTTCTGTAAAGACAATGGCAAGAAAAGAAGTGATATCTAAGTGGGTGCCAAGTTCAAATAAAATTCACTCAAACTTACCTACTGAAGTATTATAGCATTTTTTAAATTGTTTAGAAATAAAAATTATTGATAGCATATTAATAATAAATCTAGAACTTGGCAAGTTTTTACCTACAAGTCATTTATTTTTATTAATGACATTATTATATCTAAACTTGTTATTTCATATTTGGAAGCCATCATTTCAGTGAGCTCCTTCCCCTTGAAGGATGGTGGGATAAAATATATCCCACCTAAATTTAACTGCAAAATGCCACATTGACACTAGAATTCAGGACTAAAAAGTTTAATTTTATTAACACTAGAACGCCCGGAAGGAGTCGATCCGACTCTGACCATATGATTAAATGTCAACTGGGACCAGAAATTCTTTCATAAAATAAGTTAAATTTAAGCAACGCAGATTTACGTTAAATAGATCAGTCAAACAATTTTAAATAAAAATTCTGATGTCAAATATTTTTATGAAACTTGAGTAAAATTTCCGGGCGTTCTAGTGTTAAATAGGTGAAAAGAAGCTTTTACCCATTTTGAAATAAATTTGTTTTTTAATTCTGGTGTGATTGAATCATTTCAGCATGTCACGAATAAAAGCTCTTTACCTCTGAAGGGTTAAAGAGGTGCAGTCTCTAGAGGGATGACCAAGAACAAGCGTAAAGGTATCTGTCTCTTTCTCAGGCCTTTTAGTCTGTTTGCATTGAGGTTTCCGAAGGGTGGGTGCTAGAGTGATAATCAAAGACGAGCGGGAATGTATTTGTGTATTTATTGGTTTATCAAATCTTTAACATGAGTCATTTGTTTATAATAATAACTATATTAATTTTTTATAATGACATTGTTGTTAATATTAACATCATCATTTTATTAAGACATGAAATTGATAGGCATAACATTTATCAAAAACTTGCCAAGTTCTAGATTTATTATTAATATGCTATCAATAATTTTTATTTCTAAACAATTTAAAAAATGCTATAATACTTCAGTAGGTAAGTTTGGGTGAATTTTGTTTGAACTTGGCACCCACTTAGATATCACTTCTTTTCTTGCCATTGTCTTTACAGAACTTGGCTCCCTTTTTTCACAGCTATGTTTTTGTTAGATATCATTACTTTTTGTACAGTTACAATATATTTAGACACTTTACTTAATGCTTTTTAATGTGTTTACATGAGACTATTTTATTCGCCAAGCAACATTCAATTTTAATTTAAATTTCTTATAACAAACTATTTGGCTGTCAATTTGCGGCAGAAATCTATATTTTAATACTGCTACACTGAATGCATGTTTTAAAACGAAATGTATTGATTCGAAATTTTTATTGTTTCTGAAACAACAATTCCTATTAAATTTCTATGTTAAATTTTCCTATTCAATTTTCCAATTAAATATCCTATAGCGGGGCCTGCTTTTTTGTACTGAAAGTGAAAAATAAAGTTATGTGCTTATGCCACACTATGTATCATTCATCCATGGGTGCGGGCAAAGAGGCAGTGCAGAAGAAGGACATTGCCCCTCCCTGGATTTTCAAATTTAATTAACTAAATAAACTTTTCTCTGATGATTTTGAAAATAACAAGTGGGTAAGTAACAGATCGCACAGAGGGTTTCGTTTAATATTCCTTTCAAAACACTTTATCCTTTTGAAAAATCTGTTAGTTCCACATTTCGCAACCAGGGGCGCACTCTATTCTAAACAAACCTCTATCCGAATGAAACTCCGTTTTACATACTATCCGTAGATATTTTAGTCGAGGGGATTGAGCCTATAGCACCCGAGATAAGTAGGCGCCTCTGGCGATAAAAAGTGGAACTAAAATATGTAAGACTATGGAGCATAATATGAAAGAATGGTCAAAGGGGTGTCGGCAAAAGTTGGAAAAGTGCTCCCCCGCGTGAAAAGGGCGGAGGTTAGAAAAATTGCTTAAAATACACAAGTTAGAGACCGGAGGAGTAAATAATATAAGACTTTTTGAAAATTTTATGATTTGTCGTGTGGTCTGAGGTATTCAGCTATACGTATGAAAAAAGTCATGTCTCCAACTTAAGTAATGACTCCCTTAGAAAGAATTGCTTAAAATACATATGTGGTAGCTCAAAGGGTTAAGCATAAGACTTTTTCAAGATTTTATGATTTGTCGCCTGGCCTCAGGTGTTCTGCTATAAGTTTTCAAAATTTCAAATCTGCAATTTAATAAGGGGCTCAGTTAGAGAGAATTGCTTAAAATACGCATGTGGAAGCCCAAAGGGTTAAATGTACGACTTTTTCAAAATTTTATGATTTCTTGTTTCATGTGAGGTGTACAGCTATAAGTATGCAAAATTTCACGCCTCCAACCTAATTAGAGGCTCACTTTGAAAGAATTGTGTAAAATACACCTGGGGGAGCTCAAAGGGTTAAATGTACGACTTTTTCAAAATTTTATGATTTGTCGTTTGATGTGAGGTGTTCAGCTATAAGTATGTACAATTTCATGCCTCCAACCTAATTACTTAGAAAGGATTGTTTAAAATACACATGTGAGACCCCAAAGGGTTAAACTTACAACTTTTTCAAAATTTTATGATTTGTCATTTGATGTGAGGTGTTCAGCTGTAAATATGCAAAATTTCAAGCCTCCAACATGTATAGTTTCTGAGAACGGGCTCTGTGACGGACAGATTATCTCAATTTGTTGATTTTCTGTAAGCAAGTAAACCCAGATAAACCCCCAGTAAGTAGATAGGTTTACAATGGAAGTCTATGGGAATTTGGCGAAATATTAGAGGTATCGCCAAGGTGGCGTCACTTTTGGCGACTGATTTTGGTCGCCAAATTTGGCGATATATCGCCATGTTGGCGAGAAACTTGGCGGTATTTGGCGACAGAACAGCGTCCCCTCCTATGGCAAATTAAAATTTCGCCTAATAGACGCAATGGTAAAGTAAAAATGGGCACCCCTAGGTGGGTAATTCATCGATTTTCACAATTTTTTTATTTTTTTCCTTAGTTTTATAGCGTAAACGAACTTCGCACCAAATTTGAAGTCTGTAGCTGCAGTAGATATACGAGATCTTTTTGATGAGTGAGTCAGTCAGTCAGTCAGTCAGTGGTAAAATTATCGATTATCAGACATTTTCAAATGTCATTATCTCGGAAACTAATTATGCGTTATTTATAAAATTTTGGATTTTAGGTAACTAGGGTGGCCTTACTACCCATTTCGTATAACAAGTACGTAGGTCTCATAGATTTTCAGTTGTAGAGCATTGAAATTTGATGAAAACAGCTCGAAATGGTTCGTGTAAATAACACACGGCTATGTCAGGCGAACTTGGCTGACACACTGCCGTGTGTCTAGATAAATCTACCCTATATACAGGGTGTCCGGTCTCAACGGTGTCCAATGGCTAATTCCTCAACCGTTAGTCATAGAGATATAGTTCCAATTGAAAAAATGTTTTAAATGAGGTAAGGAAATATTTTTAAAGCGATTTGGGTCAAGAAAAACATTTCTTAAAAAATTACGAAATTTAAATTTTTATACGGTCCCCAGGTCCTATAAGTGATATTTTGTAAAAATATTCTATTGCACTGACAAGTAAGGCAAAAAAAGTCTCATTCCTCTACGATTAAAACTGACCGAGTAATAGATGTTTAATGTTGGGGTATCTTTTTTGCTGCAAAATATGGGTCAGTCACAAATTTACTAGAAATAAAAATAATCGCCAGGTATAAAATTTATCATTAAACATTGCGAATAAATTAACATTACAATTATATTTTGAGATTTTTGTTCATTCTGACATATTAAAACAAAATATACAACTTGTACTAAAAATATAATTAAGAAAAATAACAGAAATTTTGTTAAATGATTATAAAAGCAACAGTCACAACTCTTTAGAAAATTATACATTGTTAGATTACCTAATCTAAAACTTAATTAATAAAAATTAAGGTCATCTTAAAAGGTGCTCGAAGTGACTCCATTCGGCTGCAATGCAGAAATGTACACGTCAAATAAATTCTTCTTCTACTTTTTTCAACATTGTAGGTGCTACAGATCTGCACGCCATAGCAATACGATTCCACAAATCTGCTCGACTACTTGATTCTCTTTCATATACCTTATTTTTCAGAAACCCCAAATGAAAAAATCGAAAGGATTCAAATCTGGCGACCTGGGAGGCCACTCAATACGACCTCCATATCCGATAATATTATTTCCAAAAGTACTGGTTAAGACAGTGCGTGGCTTTAGCGATCTATGTGCTGGCGCGCCATCATGCTGAAACCACATATTAGACAAATCTTGTAATGAAACGTACTCTTCTAAAAAATCGGATACTGGTCCAGATAAAATATCCGCGTATTTTGATGTTAAAGTGTCATCGAAGAGAAATGGCCCAATTAAGGACGTCTTCCAGATACCACACCAAACATTTATGGACCAACGTATTTGATGTTTGTTAGGACGAATAATGTGTGGATTTTCCAGGGACCAATAGTGAAAGTTTTAAGTATTTACGACCCCTTGTCTTGTAAACTGACATTCATCCGTCCACATAATTTCATTCACAAAAAATGGACTTTCATCTTGTTTGTTTAAAATAAAATTACAAAAATTAACTAACTACTTGTACAATTACTTGTTTAGCAAGTAGAATTTGCATTTTGATTTTGGTTTCTAAAATATTTTTTTTTTCAAACAAGATTTTATAAAGAACTAAAAAGTTGAAATTGAAAAAAGCATAATATCATCAAAATGTATATTAAGCAATCCCTGCTCATACATCGTAATGTATCTGACTTCTTTTGTGCGGTACTAAATAAAAAATATAAACGCAACGCACTTTCATTTGGAAAAATTACATTGTGAATCTCAATGTCTTACATAAATGTTACTGACATTGATTTTAAAAGTTCTGTTTGTAGACAATAATGTATATGAAATTTTTGGAGTGGTCCTGTAAAATAAATATAAATGGTACGTACCTAAAATCATATTAATATTACATTGTCATTGGATTTACATAATTATGTAAAATTTAATCTTGATCGGATATTTGGAAGTGAGTTAAAATTGGAATATAAATTTTGAATTAGGAAAGTATACATACGAACGTCGTAAGTTAAAAGCTTATAAAAATAATACAACTTTTTAAAATAAAATCATCAAAAGAAACACACTCATTTCCTTACAAAAAAGGATGTCAAAATACATTTGAGGACGTCAGTTTCGAAACTCACCTTATCCGAAATTTAAAAAATCGTGTTTCTCTATCAATCTATTCTATTGGTATAACTGTACCAATCAAACACTACAATCTCCAAATTTTCAATGAATACCAATGGGCGCATTTAAAGGTTTTACGCGATTGCCCAAAATTTGATTTTCTCGATAAGGCGAGTTTTGAAACTCACTTCTTCAATTATTTTAATCAATCTGAAAGTTAATTACTAAAAATTAACACTACCGTAATATTTGTACGGGGACAGCACCTTTAGTTAAATCGCTTTAAAAATACTCCTTTACATTATTTAAAACCTTTTTGTAACTGGAACTATATGTCTTTGACTAACGGTTTAGGAATTAGCCGTCGAACATCGTTTGGAGTGGACGCCCTTTATAATACGTTAAGCACTTAGTGTACGACCCCTGAAAGCTTGGTCCAACTCATCTGTTTTCAGTTACAGAAAAGTGGTTTAAGTCATAAAATTGAAAATGTCATAACTCGGTCAATTTTAGTGTTAGATGAATGGGACTTTTTTTTGCCGTACTTGTTAGAGAAATAGGAAAAGTTTACTAAATATCACTTATAGGACCGAGGGACCGTATAAAAATTTAAATTTCGTAATTTTTAAATAAAATTTTTTTCTTGAGCTAAATCGCTTTAAAAATACTTCTTTACCTCATGTAAAACATTTTTGTAATTGGAACTATATGTCTATGACTAACGATTTAGGAATTAGCCATTGGACACCGATGAGACCGGACACCCTGTATATAAAATCCTAATGAAACGAATTTATGAAACGAATATATGAAACGCCTGAAATGTATCGATTCTTTGAATCGACTGATTAAACAACTGATTTTGTTTCACGGCGATTTCTCCTAAAATATGGAATACTTTGCGATGAAATTAACATCAAAAATCCGTGTCGATCCACAGATCTCAAAACTGGTATTAGAATTTTTAAATTCGAATTAGTTTTCGAAATATTAATTTTTTTCTAATTTTAAATACATTTTTTCTAATGATGGCAACTCAAATTTTAATCATAACAGATTTTTTTTTTTTCATAATTCGGAAAAGGTTACTATTTTAAATTAATTTGGCGACAGTTGGGCCTCCTTTAAATCTGTGCTAAGAACAATGCTTTTTTTTTGTATTTCGTTATCATTTTATTAAATACAAAACTTTCATTTACAAATGAAACATTTAAATTGATGGCTTTCACTTCTTTTTAAAAAAAAAAAAAAAACAAAACGAAAAGAAAAATATTAGACACATATATCATATACGCACCGGGATACCTAATTGGCGCACAAATGGCATTATTTTGATAGACATGGTAACCCGGCTATTGTTGTTTATTTAATAATAAATGTATATTTACTTTTATTTCTTTTTTAAATTTATATAAATTATTTTGTTCTATAGTAATTAATTATTTTTTGGCTATTTCCTTTTGAAAATAATAGAAAATAATTAAAAAAATACGGTACAATGTAATAGTTATTCCGTCACCCATTTTCGCAAATCATATAAATCGCCAAACCACTCGCCAAATTGTACAGATTGACAAAATTTTTATTTTAAATAACGAAAGAACAAATAAATTAGTATAACATTAATAAATATAAAAATAAAACGTCGAAATAAAAATCACTTGATGACGTAAACACGTGTAACTTGCTAAAAGTCAAGTGAATGTGACATTTACGATCAAGCATTATTGACATTTAATCTTATAGTTCGCGATAGATTTTTTGTCGACGGGATAACTAAGTAGTACCAAAAATACATATGTAACTGGTATTCGAAAACGAGGCTTTCGCCAAATTTTCGTAAAAAAAAAAAAAAAAAAAAAAAAAAAAAAAAAGAAAGAAAGAAAATCATGCCAAACATGCGGTGCGTATATGACATCTGGCGAAATATTAAATTATGTAACAAACCATGACATTTAATTTCAACTTCAAATCAATGTTTTAATTTACCACTCGAACAATAAAAAAAATGCTAACTGGCGAGTTGAAAAAAAGATATTGGCGAGATTTGCACCCGGCTTTTTTTTCTTTCGGCACAGATGTCATATACGGCCCCATATTGGCGCGATTTTTTTCTGACGCTAACGTCATATACGCAACGGGTACTTAACTGGCGCCAAAGTATCGTTATTTTGCTTGATATGGTAAGCCGGATGTTGTTGTTTATGCTGTTGATGCGTTCCCCAAATGGAAGCAGGACGTTTCGGTCCCGACACTTCGGTCCCGCCATTTCGGTCCCGCCGTTTCGGTCCCAAGACATTTCGGTCCCGAGACATTTCGGTCCCAAGACATTTCGGTCCCGAGACATTTCGGTCCCAAGACATTTCGGTCCCGAGACATTTCGGTCCCGAGACATTTCGGTCCCGAGACAATTCAGTCCCGAGACATTTCGGTCCCGAGACAATTCGGTCCCAAGACATTTCGGTCCCGAGACATTTCGGTCCCGAGACATTTCGGTCCCGAGACAATTCGGTCCCAAGACAAGTCGGTCCCGAGACATTTCGGTCCCGAGACAATTCAGTCCCCAGATATTTCGGTCCCTTCTCCAGCAGGCTGAAATTTTGTGCACTTGAAATAGGTGACAATTTTATAGGGGACATTGTAGAGTTTTTTAAATAAAGGCCTTAAAATTTTAGTAAGCACACACAAATTTCGTATGATAATCATTCTAAAAAACAAGGGGGGGGGATTGACATTTTCTATATTTTAGTGTATCATAAGTATAAGGGTCTGATAAATTAAGACATTTATAACTCGATCTATAATTATCGCAAAACACTCATATTTTGTATGGTAAACGTAATCTTTATAAAAGGAGGGACATTATCAATTTTTTTAACTGAACTCCCTAAATTTTAGTATAACTCGAATATAAGGACTCGAAAACGCAAACACTTATAACACAGATCAAAATTGTCGCAGCCCACACAAATTTCCTATGATAATCATAATCGTTTTATAAGGCGGGGGGGGGGGGGATGCTCTGTTGACTTTTTATATATTTTAGTGTATCTTAAGTATAAGGGCCTGATAAATTAAAACCTTTATAACTCTCTCTGTAATTATCGTAATCACACTCATATTTTGTACGGTAAACGTAATCTTTAAAAAAGGAGGTACATTATAAGATTTTTTAACTGAACCCTTGAAATTTTAGTATAATCGAATATAAGGGCCCGAAAACCGCAAACACTTATAACTCGCAATCAAATTGTAGCACCCCATGCAAATTTTATATGGTAGAAGTAATCGTTTTCAGGAGTGGGGGAAGAGAGAGTTCTGTGGATTCTTTATAGAAGCTCCTCATATTTTAGTCTATCATAAATATAAAGTCCAGACAATTTAAAAATATTTATAAGTCGAGCTTTAATTTTCATATGCAAATGCCCATGTCAAAATGCACATATTCAATTGTATATAATTTGCACACTATGTGATTAATAATGAAAAAATCTGCAAATATTTTTACAAATCTTTATTTTATCCTATTATTTAACGGCGCATCAATTTTAAATGTATTGCATTTTACATATCCTTCTATATATAAAAAAAAGTTTTGATTTGGAAATGGACCAATGAACATCTGCGTAGATATTCCGGGTAGATCCACATCATATTTGAATGTTTAAGCATGGCCTTCCATCGTTAATATTAAAAAAACTGTTGCATACAAAAATATGAAAATCGGTGGTATTATAGAGAAATGTTTGATAAGCACGCTGATGCAGACAGTTTTCAAGTCGAAGAAATATTTTAAGAGATATTTAATGCTAAAGTTGGACAAAATCGTTCCATTAAAAAAGTTTTATTGGAGCAAAAACTATACATGAGAATTTAGTCATTTTTAGATCATTTTATGCGTCAGAATTTCCCGGTGTGCAGAATTCATTTACTTTTCTTATTTGACTCATTTTTTGAGGTTTTATTTCAATTTTAATTTCAAATTTTCAGCATTTCGAGAGATATTTTTTACAAATTTTAGAAAATGTTATTAATTTAAACTGTTGCCAAGTTGTATAAACAGCGCAAACAATAATGTTTACTTCAAATTAAAAATTTATTTTACACGTGACTATTATAAACAGAAAATATAAAAAGCAGGAACTCATTGAAAATTACGTCATAAAAACTATAATTACACGTGAATTTTAAAAGAGACAGAATATTGTAAGATAATAAATTCATCATGCGTTAGAAGTCTTAAATAGGAGAATTTACATCACATTTACGTCACATTACACTTATTATATAAAATGAACAAAAAATAATATTGCAAAACAGTTTAAATTTAAAAATTGCTCGAGACATTTATTTGATATTGTAACATGATCATAATATTTAATTTCTAACAAAGTATTTTTACTTGAATATTAAAAAGGAAAAGAAAAGTTTGGTGAAAATTACGTCAGATTATAATTCTCAGATTCAAATTATAATTCAGTCTTCCGAAATCTTTCAAAAGCCGATCAAATTATCGTGCTGTTAGAGTCTGCGGTATCTGAACGGGGGTTGACGAGCGTAGCTCGTAGGGGGCAGAGCCCCCTAGTTTTTTAAAAAGAGGGTTCTTAACATGGAATTGTGATAAAGACACATTATTTTTTTAAATTCTGCACCGGAATAGACTAGAACTTTCTATTTTATTTTAATAATTATTTTAATTTACTATTTTTTGAAAAACTATTTAAAAGTTTGCATTAATCTTTTTACATGTAACAATAATATTACCGCTATTTCTACCGGTGTCGAATGACAAGTTTAAAAATATTTTTAATTTTGAACCACTTAACCGTTTGCCCCGAGATAACTCGGGGATAAAAGCACTTTTTCCCCATACCTGTCGACGGTGAAGTGGTTTGCAACAATTACAAATCCTTTTTAATATATTTAAGACTTTTATATGCTTATTACATTCAAAAACTACGAGCACAATAAACATAAATCAAAATTTTAAAATTTCTATTGTCATAAAATATTCTTTTCGTATTTAAAATTAATTCTGTATTTCAAATATTTCTTTGTTATTTATTTGACTTATATACTTAGAATTAAAGCAGCCTACATGTTTTAATATGACAAATAAAAAATAAAAATGAAAATACAGAAAAATAACATAAAATCTCAAAATAGTAATGTATAGTGAATCACTTTTACGTAAAATTTCATTTTAAATTAAGAAATTTTATAAATATATCACAATGGAGAAATTTGGAAATTTAGAAAACATATTTGGCTTTTCTTGATATCTATATGTTATTCATTCAAAAGAATATTATACATGTATATATATATATGTCAAGTGTAGTTGTCCTGGCTTCCCCCCATTTGATTATGCTAAATAAAGATCCAGATAGAAGAATTATTCTACTCGCGCTCTCTTTGTTCTAGTCAGCCGGCGCTTTTTTGTGGCCACACGGCATTTTTCATCTTTAATGGCTTAAAAAAACCGGGACGACATGCAGTGGCGTAGCCAGGATTTCGTTTCGGGGGGGGGGGGGGGGGGGAGGGTCCAGAATTTTCCCTTCATGTTGTATATATAGTAAAACCTGTCAAGATCAAATTGTAAATATTGGTGAAAAATTCCGTTTTACACAGGTTTCCGTGTTATTTGGTGTATTTGTATAGTATTCTTTTCCGTAGCACTATGGAACATTCATGTTTAAGACAGAACTCCGTTATAGGCAGGTTCCATTTTTAAAAGTTTTGTGTATTTATATAAATATACTTATTTATATCATATGAATAGAATAAAACTTGTCAAAATAGTAATTGTCTATAACAGAATCCTGTCTTTAACGTAAGCGTTACATGGTCTTAATATGAATTGCGATACAATTAAATTTGCCGAAAACCTGTCTGAAAAGGGGATTTTCACCCTTCTTTAGCGAAGCATAGTGAAACCTGTGAAAGCGGAATCTTTCTATAATGGAATCCTGTCTCAAACGGAAGAGTTTCAGAATCCCTGCGAAACGAACAATAGATCTTATTGAGGTAGTGTATCTTAGAAGTATAATTAATTACACTTCTTTACATGGAAGCCTGTCTAAAATGGAGCTTTTTACCAGTCCTTGGAATCTTGTCTTGACTGTGTATATATGATAGAAGTATTTCGAGTAACTTTAAGAATTTAGGTATATCCTTATTTAATTTCTTAATTTAAAAAAAAGCATGGATAAAAAATATAAGGCCAATCTCTATAACTGCAACTAATAATACATTCAAGTTACATTAATATTTACCGGTGAAAAATATTCACTTATGATGTAAAAAGCTGAGCGCATACTGAAGAGTTAAATTTAATTAACCCATTCGCTGTCATTCACGAGTATACTCGTGGCTTTAATTTATTGATTACTTTGTCACCACTATTTTAGAATTTAAAAAAAAATGCCTCATTTATTGGCAGAAATTTCGCTGTATTAGTAAAGCGAAATTTGTCTTTCTGAATTTGTGCTGGCAAACGACCTTCAACAAAAAATTTGAAAATTCTTAGTTTTGGCAGCGAATGGGTTAAATCAAGTTTCATATTACATAACATTTGCCTACAATAAAGTTAGGGCCAAGTGGTTAAGTGTAAAACAGCAATTTTCATGTTTAATTTCTTACCATTGAATTAAGAATTTGTGCTGTAATAGATATTGGATAATGATTTCACATAAGTGTCAATCGCATGAACCGTTCATGCGCAGAAATTGAAGAAATTTTATTCGGTAGGCACCGTTTTTTCTAAACGCTATACTTATTAAATACCAAAAAATGCTCGAAATGAAAAGTACAAATATTACCTAAACTTGTTTATGGTGATAAAACCTATGCATGCGCCTTCTGACGGCGCTTTCGGATCAATAGACCTGATCAGGTCTATTGACCCCTTCGAAGGGGTTAAACTTATTGTGTGATATGGAAAGATTACTACTTTGCAGTAAGTTTGCAGTATTTTTTATTACTTGTTTGCCGTTAGTTTGCAATAAATTTGATACAGCATGAATTTAACTTGCACGACAAGTTGAAAACACTCATAGTTATATTGTTAAGTAAAAAAAAAATTCAAAAATTAAATTGTTTTTATTAAACGTATTTATCAATTCAAAATTATTTTAATTATTAATTGTTTAGATAACTAATTTATCAATTGCTTGTTTAAAAACTATTACATGAACTATATAATAGTTTTTATAGGGTAAATGCAAATATATATATTTTTTAATTTTCGGTTATTATAACGTTATTAACTTCATTAGGATGTATAAAAGTGATAAGGGTTCTGAAGATAAACATGTTGTTTATTCATTTATTAGTTAGCTTATAATATTATTTTTGCTCTTTAATTATAATTAATTAATAATTTCTTACTTTTTGCGAATTGTAAATTATAACTGTACTTAAAAAATTAAAATCTGCATAATATCACCTAACACTGTTAAAGGGTATTTTTACGTATTTGTACAATGTTGCATTATTATTATTATTATTATTATTATGTTTAATTAATTAATTAATTATTACTTAGACTTTATGTTTTTGACTGATTTTTCAAAAAATTCCTATATTATTTTTTGGAAATTATAAATTAAAACTTTTGAATAAAAACTTTAAGTGCTATTAATAATTGCTACTAATAATTGCTATTAATTAATTCTCAAAAAAGTTAGGAATTTTAGTATAAAAATTAAATTAATATTTTATCAAATATATTTTTTATTTAATGTATCCTTAATTTATTAAATTAATAACATTATTAATATACATTACATTTTTTTACTTTAAAATAAACTCAATACATAATACATTTTATATTCAATTTATCATATAGCAGTTATAAACTGAAATTTATCTTTTACATGTTTATTTATTTTATATTTAAAGTCACCGAAATTTAAAACTATTAATATAATTAATAATAAAACTAAAATAAAAAATTATTAATTTTTTTCTGGGAAAGTGGGAGGAAAAGGGTAATATTAAAAATCAATAAATAAACGACAAATACAAACAAGTTGGAAATTGCTCGTCAAACGTGGCAAATGAGGTGCGTTCGTACTATAACTAGTTTTATAATTATTTTTTGCACCCCATATTGTACTGAATGTATATATATATATATATATATATATATATATATATATATTGCACTTCATGAGTGCATAGCCTGTGACATCATTAAAATGCACTTGCAATAATTTTTTCCCATTCCCCGTAATGTAACGCAACACTTTTGACTGTCTCTGTAATTAAACTATACACCGATTTTCATAAAATTTCAAATGGCTCGACAAAATTTTGTAACAATTATATATTTAAAATTTCAGACCACTCAGAAGGCTGTAACATCATTAAAATGCACTTGCAATAATTTTTTCCCATTGTCCGTAATGTAAAGAAAAACTTTTGACAGTCCCTGTAATTAAACTATGCATCCGATATCCATAAAATTTGAAATGGCTCGACAAAATTATGCAACAATCATATATTTAAAATTTCAGACCATTCGGTTGGGTTGTTTTTGCTCTGTTATATGCGGACAGACAGACGGACGGACTGAACGACGACTATAGGTGCTACGTATTTATATAATTACGAACGCACCTAAAAACCTTAGTTTTGTCAGTTAAAAATTGAAAATAAAATTAATTAAAATAATACTTACACTATTACATAAAATAAAAAATAATCATCTTATTACAAAGAAATAGGCCCAGTTTCAATAAAATTAGTTCACAAAAATCGTCTGCAATGGGTGAGAAGACTGTTAAAAATGCAACCAATAATTATTTTTAAAAAAATGAAGCGGTGGGTGGAGTTTTCTGACAACAAAATATTTTTCCTGGCACACCTAATTACCAAGTCACTATTGTTTTCCCAATGTTTTTAATGGTAAAGTAACTTATGAAAACAAAATTATAACTTTGTATTATAAAAGTAATAAGAAAAATTAAATATTTTTGCTTCAATAAATATATAAATATATCTCATTTCTGAATTATTAAAGGAGAGGATGTAGAAGAATGATTTGAGGGAATATTTACCTACAATAGCTTATAAGTGTCCAATTGAATTATTGAAGACATTTATTATTAATCTAATTGTAAGAAGGAGAAAAAATAAGAACAGTTTTTTAAATTATTTAATTAATGATGATAATTTAAAGGTTCGAAAACAACCAAAAAATCATCTATGGCAGTTTATAGTATATATAAAATACCTAATACTAATAACAAATAATAAAGCTTAAAAAATCCATTTTGTTAAATAATAATAATAATAATAAAAAGACAAAGACAAAGTCCCCTGTAAAATTATATCACATTGTTCAATCAAACAAATTTTCAGCTCGCTGTGATTTCATTATCACGAGTTATAAAAGTTTAAATTTATCGGACTGTTGTATTCATCTTTTTTTTTTTAATTTGGGGGTGGGGGGTGTTAAAAAAATTTAAAAAGGTCCCAAATAATGTTTAAATTACAGCGTTTGGCGGCCCACGACAATTAGAATACGAGTTATAAGGTGGTGGGCACCGAAATGACAAGGGACCGAAATGGCTAAGGACCGAAATGGCCAGGGACCGAAATGGCTGGGGACCGAAATGTCTCGGGACCGAAATGGCCAGGGACCGAAATGTCTCGGGACCGAAATGGCCAGGGACCGAAATGTCTCCGGACCGAAATGGCCAGGGACCGAAATGTCTCGGGACCGAAATGGCCAGGGACCGAAATGTCTCGGGACCGAAACGGCGGGACCGAAATGGCGGGACCGAAGTGTCGGGACCGAAATGTCGTGTACCCTCCCCAAATTGGCGTTGGAAAAAAATCGCGCCAATATGGGGGCATATATGACATTTGTTCCAAACTTTCATATGAAAGGCGAAGGGATCAGATCGCATTTGTTTATGGCATTTGATGACTTGAACTATTATAATATAGATGAAATGATGGGGATAGAATAATATTTGGCGACTTATCACCTGTGCCTGGATAACATTAAAGTATCAAAATGGCACCTAGAGTATAAAAAGCAAAGTGTTCCGCCCGGAACTGTTGATGATAGTCACATGATTTATGCTATTGTTATAGAGATTGTTTTAAAATATCAGTTGACAAAGACTCTGAATGCTTAATTCATTTTATTTTAGCTTCTTTTAAAATGTTTAACTGATCCTCTTTAATCAAAAACGAAAACAACCATTGGATGTCTTAACAGCAACTGATTCTCCGTTAAATTTTTGCAATCAAAGGGAATTGAATGGAAACCCGTTTACAGGGAGATCTGCACAGCTTTTTCAGTATAATTTAATCTTCTCTAATATTTTTAAAACCCATTAGATTTTTAGATTTTCAGATTCTGTTGTGTCTGAACGGGGGTTGGCGAGCGTAGCTTGCGGGGGGCAGAGCCCCCTAGTAAATAATTAAAATAAAAAATCATTTAAAAATATTAAAATGCGATCGAGGATTCTGTAAAGATTTCTGACATACGTTTAACATTAGCGTTCGAGTTTCCTCATGTGACTAGTATAGTCTCTTGATAGCTTCAAAATTGTTATAGGGGCTACTTTTAACAGAATACTACTTAGAATCTACCTAAATAACATGTTGAAATTCCATTTCTTATATCTGAAGGTATTGCGTCATTTGTGCACTGAAACTAAACATCAATTGCCTTTAAATAACACTAGTATATTCCGATTTTACAATATGAGCCGGTCATTAAAACTATTTTTCTCTATGATACAGAAGCCCTTAACGATAAAATGCATGTATTAGTTCAAGAGTCGTCAACCACGCGCCCGCGGGGGTATTTGCGTTCTTTTTCTGAAAATCACAGACATACACCGCAATTTTACAAATTAGTATAGATGTTCATTATCCTTATAATGCCACATTTCTGCGTATTTACGCTGGTGATATTTAAAGTGCATTTAAGGCTTCTAATAAAGTTATTTTTATATGTAAGGCGTCATTTCGGAATAAATCGAGTTCGATCTACAATTTTGTAATGAATTTTTTACAGTATCTCGTGTCGTTTTTAAGATAATAACTATAACTCTGAAATTTGCCACTACGGGCGCTGCCATTCAACTCAACGTGTAGAGCATACCCGTTTTATTATACCTAGACACCGTGTTCATAGTTATAGTAAGTCCGTCTGTTCACCAGTTATTTGAGGCGAAAAGGAATTAAGGTAACACATTATAAATAAATGTGCGAATTGGAAAGATGGGTCCACGAAGATTTTTTTTTTTTTATTAAATGCGCTGAAGATCAGACAATGGTTGACGATTTTATCTAGACAAAATGGTATTGACTGGTTGCGATCCAACAAATTTTACTGAGAACCAGAGCCGTTCTTAAGTAAACAGTGAAAAAAATCACTTTTTCCTTTCTTCTATCTGTAAAAGAAGAAAGTATTGGATTCGTCAAAATTTTCGAATTCCGGTTTCCGACGAATTTACACGTTTTAGGGGTCAGAGATCCCGAAAAATTACAACATGTCCGTCTGTATGTGACACAAATTTTATGGGCGCTCTATTTCAAGAACTAACACATGGCATTTAATAAAACTTTAGATTCAGTTAGTCCTTGATATAAATTAGTGCTGATTAGTTTTAGTGTAAATTTCCCAACAGGTGGCGCTGCTTTATTTTTCACGATTTCCGCAATAGTTAATGCACGGATTTTCATCAAACTTCAAACTCAGTTAGACGTTGACATATGTTATTGTTTATTTCGTTTTGGTGTAAATCGCGCAACAGGTGGCGCTGCTATGCAGCATTTATCACGATTTCCGCAATTGTTCTATCTCAAGAACTAATGCACTGATTTTCATCAAACTTCCTATTCATTTAAATGTTGATATAAATTGTTGTTGATTAGGTTTTGATGTGAATCTCCCAACAGGTGGTGCTACTATACTGCATTTTGCAGAATTTACACGATTTTAATGATACTCATATATTAAGAACTAAAGCACGGAATTTCATCAAACTTCATATTCTGTTGAAGCTTGACGTAAGTTGGTGATGATTAGGTTTTCGTATAAAACAGCTGACCCGCCTGGCGTTGTCCCTGCAGACTGTCATTGAAAAATATAACAGTAGAGTGGACTTCATAAAAAAAAGACTGAATAATATTTAAGTATTGCGCGGCAGCGCAATACTTATTTATCTCCAGTGTCACTTCTCAATGTTAATTTAACATAGAAAAGCCTATGGAGATGGTAACTTTTTCATTTTTTCTTCCCACCTTTTTGTCCCTGATGCCACTCATTTTTAATTCCTTGCTAATTCTAATAATATTATAAATTCAAAGTGTAAAAACATTTGCCAGACGTCAGAGTCAAAACGGATCATAAAATGCCTTTGCATAGATGGATTATAATCTAGAGAGTAACATGGGCTAATTTTTATATACATTATTCAAGTATTTTTCTTAATAATTCCAAATTTCGCTTTTTTCATTGAGAATCAACGGACATTTTCTAATAAAATTTAACTTTTTTTCCTTTATTGTTGTAAATAATTCAAAAGCCGTAATAATAATTTGCCTATATTTAGTTGAATGATTTTCACGTGAAACATGAAACTGAAATAGTTTTTTTTTTTTTTTTTTTTTTTTTTTTTAAGAACTAAAAAGAAGATGAATATGGCATCATAGTGGAAATAAAAATGACATTTTCAAGCAGATTTTTTTTTAAGTTCAGATTGTAATTTTTTGACCAAACTACAGCAACCTGCATTACTGCACTGGTGAAACATTTTGAATTATACATAGGTAAATTGCATCACAAATTGTGATGCGATATCGCACAAATCAAAGCCTGATGATGATATACCCTCCATTAATTTTGAAATGTGTTCGTCTGAATCATAGCCTACTTAGTCCAGTCATTTGGTAGAAAATAGGGGAAAGTTTTGGTGTAGTTTTGATATTTGGTGCCTTTATGTTTTTTGGGTCGCTGAACACGAATTTGAAGTTTGCCAACAAAATTTATCCCGGGAAACATGTTTTTTTGGCAAAAAACTGGAAAAAAAACGGGATTTTCTTTGTTTTTTCAAAATAACTTCAAAATTATGCATTTTACGCAAAAGTCCTCAATACATAAATTAAAGAGGATAAAATTTCCTACATTTTACGCATTAAAAGTTTTTTTCTCTGATCAATGGTTTAGCCGTGACAACGCCGCAAAAATGGGTGTGAAAATAAAAAATTCTGAAAAAACGGGAATTACGGCAGTGCACGGTGAGTGATTTGCCGATTCTAGCTGGCCATAATTATTTTTGGCGTCAATATAGTCGCATCGGCATGAAATTGAAAAATGTTATTGATATTCACTATTGAATGTTAGGTATTGTAAAATGTTGCGTGTAGCAGTCATAATTTCGTTACAGGGACAGTCAAAAGTATTCCATTATATTACGGCCTATGGGGAAAAATCGTTTGTGTTTTTTTTTTTTCAATAATGTTTCATAATTTCAAACACTTTGAAATTTATATACATATCTATGAAGTGCACTACAAGATGATTTCTTATAGAATATAATATGGGTAGTATTTATCGATCATTTACAGGGACACTAAAAAGAATTATGTTACATTACGGTCTATGGAGAAAAATTGTTTGTGGTGTATTTTGTTCATTTTGAAAAGGTGTAAACCTTTTGAAAAGTATTTAAATTGATATATATCTCCGAGGTGCTCTATAAGATGCTTACTATTGAATATGATGTGCCATTGATCTTTCATATACAGGGGCACACAAAATAAATCAGTTATATTTTTCTCTGTATGAACAATAATTGATGGAAGTGCATTTTCAGTTGTGGAGCACTTTTTTAATTTTAAAAATTGTATACTATTTAGCGTGTATAAATTCTACAAATCATATATAGGGCTGCACAAGACATCTATATACCCGCTTATTGCCGGAAATTGCTAACGAGGAATTTTCAACTGTGCTATGCGTTCACTAACAGTTCTAAATTTTAGCATATTGTGAATTATATGATAAATCTATAGTTCATATACAGGGATGTACAAACTTTTCAGCTATTTTTTCGATTTTGGTTGAAATTGTGTTTTCAAACGTGTTATATGTTTTACAAATTATTACTTAGACATCGTTTTTCACGTTATTAAACTGTGAAGTTTTATTATAGTAGCCCGAATGCGTTCAAAAATGTTCCATAATCTGATTGACGCATGATTTTACGTTCTTCTTGATAATTTCAATGATACTTTCTTAACGGTATGGAAGCTAAAGTGATAAAGCTATTTTTGTATTATTATAACAAATTCTAAAATTTCTTTTTCTAAAATTTAAGGTACGGGACAAACATTCGACAGCATTAATGAAAATTGCTGTGTTGCATATTCTGTTGTATATTCATATTTATTTCTGCACAAACCTTACAGGAAACCTAACAGGAACCTTATGTAAAGATAAGGAATCATAAGATATCATGATTAATATATCATGAGAAAATGCCTACATTATGTTTTGCATTGTATCAAATCTGAATTTGGAGAATTTGTCTGGATTCATTTTGTAACCACTCAGAATTTGCAGCCAGGTAATATATTTTAAATGATTTTGTACCGATATATCTACATACAACTGGCAATTTTTGTCCAAATTTGGTCATAAATTTAAACATTTCGCTCTTTCAAAACTTCATGATGTGCTCTTCATTGTAATTTTCCTCTATAAACAAAATATTTTGAACCAAATTCACATTTTCGTTACATTTTAAATCTTAATGCCGTTGCATAATGGCGCAAAATTTTATTTATGTGACTAATTTAAATTCTGCTGTCTTTGATTTAAAAAAAAAAAAAAAGGTACTTGAACTAAAATGTCAAGAAAAAGTCATGCCAGAAGGTATCAAATATTTTTTATTAAAAAAACATTTATTTTATACTGTTGGTAGTAATAAAAACACCCACTAATTCTATACGTCTATTTTCTATGCTGTAGATGTCGGTGAAAAGCAGGGATCCTCAAGTAAAAGAAAGCGGAAATAATATTTTTGTTTTTTGTTTTTTAAATAAATGTACTTACTAATGTACATGTTTATTTATAATTAAATAATGATTCATAATGAGTCGTCCTATTTATTATCAGCATCTTCATTGTAAAATGTAGTCATTCATATAATCTTTAGTATAATTTATAGTCAATGCTTGTGTAAAATGGTCAGTTTTCATGTTAAATCTACGTACAGCGGCGTAATTCCCTTTTTTTCTGAATTTTTTGATTTTCACTCCCATTTTTGCGGCGTTGTCACGGCTAAACCATTGATCAGATAAAAAAACTTTTAATGCATAAAATGTAGGAAATTTTATCTTCTTCAATTTATGCATTGAGGACTTTTACGTAAAATGTATAATTTGGAAGTTATTTTGAAAAAAACAAAGAAAATCCTGTTTTTTCCCGTTTTTTGCCAAAAAAAAACGTGTTTCCCGGGATAAATTTTGTTGGCAAACTTCAGATTCGTGTTCAGCAACTCACAATACATAAAGGCACCAAATATCAAAACTACACCAAAACTTTCCCCTATTTGTCCTTTTTGAGCACCTAATGCCTGGACTAACTATGATATATACGGCCCACGCATTTCGCAGAAAACCGTCGAAAAAGTGAAATCGGATTCAGCTTCAAAACCTGAACCAAAGCATCACAACGTGCTCTTTTTTGTTTACATTTATACCCTGCCCAGATAGCGGCTTGTTTCTCATCGTCGAAGTTTCAGAATCATTGATCGCATTTTCAGAATAATAAATTAAATACTTATGTTCTTCAATTTCCTTCGATTTAAAAGGATATTTTACACAGATTGTAGTATTTTAGTGTTCACATACTTTTAAGATTAGCTAAATTACTTATTGTTTTTAATAATAAACACACATACTACAATATACATTAAAACACACATTCACACATAAATAACGCCTGCATTCAACAGTTAAAGGTATATATAAACAAATTTTACAGACATACATACAATAAATACAATAAACCCAACTGGAGTGAAAAATTAGCCAGAGCCAGGAATCGAACCCGGGACCACTGCATTCCAGGCAGTATATATACCTTTATATATACCTTTTACTTATTGTTTACTTGATCGTTTGGTTCATTCTGTTATTCTTTTTTGAATATCCCGTATTTACATAAAAATGGCTTGTGTTTCATATACACGTTTTAAAATTAAAATTTGGTTTTTATCAAACTACAGTTCTCATAACTGGCTTGAAGCAGTTATTTTTGACGAATTTATTGTTACCCGTAAAATGTTTGTTTTTGATATTGTCCGAACTTAAAAAAAAGCAACTTATCAAATTACAACGACCATTTGGAAAATTATGTTTTCGAAGACTAAAATTTAAGACATAAAAAATCGCACAGAGTTGATCATACATTACGTACGCCATGAATTAAACATTAATAGTGTTATTACACGTAAAAATTCTAAGCGACAAAAATCGCCTGCCACTCGTACGTATTATCCACCTGAAACCTATGTATTATCCAAGCATTTAATTTGCTGTTCGGGAAAAGGCTTTTCCATCGTCAGATTTCCAAGAAATATGACGAGCCATTTTAAATGAAATTTCATTCTTAAACTTCTAAACATCCTACAATATTACTTTTTACACCGTCGTATAGAGAAAAAAATGTACCTTTAAATGCAATTTGTTTGAAAGCTGTATCTTAATTTGTTTCTGAGTTATTAATTTTTTTATGTAGTTTTTATTACTTTTTTGTCATAGTGGCAACACTCTATTGTCTATCCATGTCGAAAGTAAAGGGAAATGCAGATTACTGTATAGACCAATCAGAAAACGAATAAAATGCGGATTAAACCAATAAAAACCTTCAGATATGCTTTTGATTTCCCATCCTGACGAGAACAATAACCATTTTTCCAAATGGTTAAAAAAAGAAAAACACGATCTTCCTTAAACATTAAATATTCTTATTTTTAATCAGAGAAAGAAATGGTGATCGCAGACTTAAATATCGTTGCAATATTTTATGTTATCCAAGCAATTTTGATTAAATCATGTAAGGGTATTTGTTATTTAATAAATTACATTTATTAATTATTACAAGGAATTTTATGAGTACTTTAATATATTTAAAAGAAATTCCATTAGTTTTATTGTTTCAGCAGTGAAGATAGTAAATAAATTTATGACATTGATGTTTTTAGACTATGCATGTTTTTATTTATTGGGGTGAATCGTAGAATACTCTACTCCTCAACCTGGCGATAAATGCGCCAAAGTGGCAACCTTGGTATTTAGTATTAACTTGGTATTAAGTGGCAACTTTGGATGTTATAAAAACGCGCCGATTTGGCGATTTTTCGAAATCGCACCAAAGAAGTAGAGTATTCTCCGGTCGAACCATTTATTATTCCGATAATTGTTAAAATAATATATATATTTCTTTTTAATTTGATGATTAGAGTTAATATTTTTATTAAACTCTTTTTGAATCATATCTATACGGGAAAAAAAATGTAAACACATTGGAATTCTCTGAACCCTACCCAGAGCGGTTTGATTGGTTCTCGTCGTTGAAGTTACGGTTAGAGTCAAATTTCTGTTTTGGGCAGCGTATCAGAGTACTCTGGCGAGCGACTTCATACATTAAACGCAAATCGCTCTGCCTGTAGTAGTATCTAAGTATGACTTGGTCTGAATTCAGTAGTTATTAAAAAACTTGTCATATTAAACAAAAACCTAATTTGCAGAACAAATTAAAAAAACAAAATTTATTTCCTAAATTGTTTAAGCCCGAGAAGGAGCATATATTAAGATATTTCATTCAATTCGTTCTACATTTAATGTTAAATTTTTGTAACAAATAAGTTAAACCAATTGAACATTAAAAAATAGAAATGAAATTCATACAATCAGGGCTTAATTTGCACCGGAGCCCACCGGAGCTCAGCTCCAGTACTTCTTTGTTTTTAACAAATTTTTAAATTTTGGTCGAAATTCACCGGAGCTCATAAATACAGGGCTCCGGAGCCCAGTGCAACACCGCTTCCGAAAAACCGAAGCCTAAATTACACAGTTAAACACAGTGGAACAGTTGACAGTTAATCATATACAGGTATATATATTTAATTTTTTTTAACCATTTGGAAAAATGGTTATTGTCCTCGTCAGGGTAGGAAATCAAAAGCATATCTGAAGGTTTTTATTGGTTTAATCCGCATTTTATTCGTGTTCTGATTGGTCTATACAGTAATATGTATGTCCCTTTACTTTCAACAGAGATGGACAGCAGAGTGTTGCCATTATGACAAAAATGTAATAAAAACTACAAAAAAAAAAAATATTAACTCAGAAACAAATTGAGATACAGCTTTCAAACAAATTGCATTTAAAAGTACATTTTTTTTTCTCTATACGACGATATAAAAAGTAACATTGTGGGATGTTTAGAAGTTTAAGAAATAAATTTCATTTAAAATTGGCCGTCAGATTTCTTGAAAATCTCAGGATGGAAAAGCCTTTTCCCGAACAGCCAATGAAATACTTGGATAATACATAAGTTTCAGGTGGATAATACGTACGAGTCGCAGGCGATTTCTGTGGCTTGCAATTTTTACGTGTAATAACACTATTAATGTTTAATTCATGGCGTACGTAATGTAGGATCAACTCCGTGCGATTTTTTATGTCTTAAATTTTACTCTTCGAAAAAAATCATTTTCCAAATGGTCGTTGTAATTTGTTAAATTGCATTTTTTTTTTCTAAAGAAAATGCATTAAATTTTGAAAAGAATGTATATGAAATATAAATATGAGGATTGGAGTGATGGCGGAGGAGGGGGGGGGGGTGCTCGCTACGGTTTTAGTGCTGCCGAATATTAGGGCTCCGGTACTTTTTTTGTTAGAAATTAAGCCCTGCATACAATATAATACTTTAAACACCTATATACTTAGATTCCGTTCAAATGAAATTGAAATAAATCTTAGACTTTTTCCATTTTTAAGTTGTAAATATTTGTACTGCAGATTTTGCATTATGTTTATGACGATTGTACATAATATGATAAGATACATGCAAAATACAAAACTTTAAAAAAGTCTAAGATTTATTTCGATTTCATTTGAACGGAATCTAAGTATATAGGTGTTTAAAATATTATATTGTATGAATTTCATTTTTATTTTTTAATGTTCAATTGGTTTAACTTATTTGTTACAAAAATTTAACATTAAATGTAGAACGAATTGAATGAAATATCTTAATATATGCTCCTTCTCGGGCTTAAACAATTTAGGAAATAAATTTTGTTTTTTTAATTTGTTCTGCAAATTAGGTTTTTGTTTAATTTATTTAGGCACAGATGCCATATACGCACCACGTTGGCGTGATTTTTTTTCTGCCGCCAATTTGGCGAAAACCTCGTTTTCGAATATACCAGTTACATACATATTTTTAAAAAGGGAATAACAATAAATAAATAAAAGTTTCATTAATAACTATAGAACAAAACAATTTATATAATTTTAAAAAAGAAAATAAAAGTAAATAAATAACAACGCCCGGTTTACCATATCAAGCAAAATAACGACACGTTTGCGTCAATAAATATTCCGGTGCGTATTTGACATTGGTGTCGGGAAAAAATTGCACCAACGTGGTGCGTATATGACGTCTGTGCCAAAAAGGAAACAGTCAAGGAAAATTATTGCATTTACTTTTAAAGAATGAAAACGTCAGGGAAGTTCTTATGGTTGAACCTAAGTGGCATATCGGTATAAAATGGAGGCTTGATATGATATATGGCAAATTACGATTTGTGAAATGCTAATGTGATGCATTTTATAAAAATGTTATTAAGCCTATTTTAGCGATCGCTTATGCTCTGTGTTTGACAGTGTTCTCGATCCAATCTATTTCGATTTTCTCTTCTTAATTCGGCTTCTTCACTTTCAAGCATTCGCTGAGATCTTATACAGGCATTTGTGATGATATTTTGAAACTCCATAATTGCAGCGAAAGAGCGAAAAGTAAATAAACCCTATTTACCTCTGCCTAAATCATGCCGAAAGGACTTTTACACAATAACCAATGAGATGCGTTTCGGGCGTTGCCATTAAACAACTAACAAATAACCGTGATTTCTATGCCATGTACGATACGTAATACATATATAGATCATATAACAGATGGCACTCCTATGCTGCTTTTTTCACGATTTTCGCTATAATTATATCTCAAAAACTAACGTACGGAATTTAATCAAACTTTATATTCTGTTACACTTTCACATAAATAGATCTTTATTAGGCTTGGTTCTATACAGCGCTACAGGTGTCGCTTTTATGCGCTTTGACTGGGAATTTTTGTTGCAGACATCTAAGAGGGTGGATACTGAAATTCAATGGTTTGTTTGAAAGATGCGATGTTTAAATCTTTTAAAATGCGCGCAACCAATGAACCTATATCTTTAGAATCTTCATGATGGAGCTTATCATAGCTTGTTATTTAGTTTTGGCACTGTGATAGCGAATTTTGAAGTATTAACATGTGTGAGAAAGAAGAAAGTTTTAGGATTGCCACGTCCGACTAGTTTTTATTTTGACAGTTATGAAAATAGATGCTCAAATTAATCTATTGTAAAAAGATTTTTTCACTTCTGACGCGTCTTCGCAGAGATGTAAGCTTTTATATATGTAGAAACTGTATATATATTTATACAGTTTTTAGCTCACAGGCTATCAAAGCCTGAGAGCTAATGTGCCCGCCCGTTCTGTATGTATGTACGTACGTATGTATGTATATATGTATGTACGTAACGCGATAACTCTTGATAGAAACATACGATTTGCTTCAAAAATTTTTTCTAGGTTCATTGTGATAAGGCGCTTCCCAGATTAGTTTTGGGAGTTCATTGGTTAAGGATAAAGGAGGGGAAACGGAGTTAGTCCAACCCCTTAATTTAGATAAATGGGTTTTTCATGCAGAATCATTCAATTTGCTCCGAATTTGATATACTGGTTTATTATGTTAAGGAACTTCCCTGATTACTTTTGGGGGTTCTTTGGTTAAGGATAAAGGGGGAAAAGGGGGTTAGTCCACCCCTTAATTCAGATAAATGGGTTTTTCATGCAGAATCATTCGATTTGCTCCGAATTTGGTATACCGGTTTATTATGTTAAGGAACTTCCCTGATTAGTTTTGAGGGTTCATTGGTTAAGGATAAAGGGGGGGAAAGGGGGGTTAGTCCACCTCTTTTAATTCAGATAAATGGTTTTTTCATGCAGAATGATTCCATTTGCTCCGAATTTGGTATACCGGTTTATTATGTTAAGGAACTTCCCTGATTAGTTTTGGGGGTTCATTGGTTAAGAACAAAGGGGGAAAAGGGGGGCTAGTCCACCCCCTTAATTCAGATAAATGGTTTTTTCATGCAGAATTATTCGCTTTGCTCCAAATTTGGTATACCGGTTTATTATGTTAAGGAGCTTCCCTAATTCGTTTTGGGGGTTCATTGGTTAAGGATAAAGGGGGGGGGGGGCTAGTACACCCCCTTAATTTAGATAAATGGTTTTTCTGCAGGATTATTCGATTTGCTCCAAATTTGGTAGACCGGTTTATTATGATAAGGAGCTTCCCTGATTAAATTTGGAGGTTCACTATGGTTAAGTATAAAGGGGGAAACGGGGGCTAATTCCCCTTCACTTATTTTTTTGAGGGGCATTATTCTTTAAAATAAGAGTATGATATACAATTAGTGTGAATAGCCTGTGAGCTCAATGCCATCAATTTAGCTGGGCACTTTTCTTTTTTATTTACTAAAATGCTAACTTCTCAATATTTAAAATTTCGCACATTTCTAACTTTTGAAACGTTCCATGCGCATTCCTAATTATCAGATTCTTTTTAAATTGATACTGCATATTCTCTATACCAGACCTATCCAACCTTTCAGTTACCAGGGGTACACTAAACTGTTAGCAAATACTGAAGGGCGCCATTATTCATATGACTGGAAAAATACAATGTTATAACTATGCCCATGTAAAAATAGATTGTAGCGGAAATATAAATCACAGTAAATGTAGAATTACATTTCCCTAAGAGGTGCCTATCTTAAAAACATTTGTAGGTTAAGGGCCAAAACCTTAAGGCCCTAAGTACAATAGAAAAACATGTAAATGTTCAAATAAAACATTTTTAAAAGGATTTTTAGTTTTAAATAAAGCTAGTAACATGAAACATTCGGAAGACATACACACGTTTTATGCAATGCATATAGTATATACATCTCATAGGGATAGCTATGCCCGTGTAAAGATTGCAGAAAATTTATAAATACAGCAAATTTTGAATTATATTTCTCTTAAAGATTATCATCTTAAAAACTTTAGTAGAGTAAAGAGCCAAAATCTTGATGCTGCATACAAAATTAAAAGCATGAAGATATTAATGATTTAAATTTTTTAAGCATTTTTAAAACGGATTCCATATTTTAAAATGTTAGTAACAGGAAACATTCGAAAGAGCGCCGGGTTGGACAGCCCTGCTGTATGCAATACTAAATAAATGTTAGCATAAAAAGTTATTTTTCAGGGGTAATTTAGAGTTGAAATTTATATGCATATGTTAATAAATAGCTACTTTTTTTAGAAAAAACAAAACATAATTAATATATATATATATATATATATTGCTGATACATTCAGTGAACTTTTACAGTTCATGGCAACTTTCCATAAATAAATATTGTTATATTTTCTGCAAAAGAAATGCACATGGAACACTTTAAAATATGACAATCATTCGTTATTAAAAAAATTAAATAGCAAATAATTATTTTTTTATTATTATTATTTTAACACCAAATTTTGAATATAACTATTTGAGTCTTCCGATTTTCAAATGAATCCATTGAAAATTGAAGGATTTGGTTTTTAATTTGTCCCCCTTCTGTCCCCCTACCGGTGGACGAAGAGGGAGGGTGGGGGGCGGTCACGCCCGGGTTTTAATAATATTATGATTATTAAATGTATTTAAATATTTAGCATTCGTTTGCTTAAATGTTTAAATAAGCGTCATTCGTTTACAAAATCTCTTTATTTTGCATAAGAGTTGTTTTACCTGTTATTATGTTCTAAATTTAAAACTGAAACATACAGTTGATCTTCCTTTTTTCTTAGCTTACGATGTGCTCTATTCAAATGTCATAAGTGTGATATTTTTTCAGATATGAAATCCAGCTAGTCCATGCCACTATACTCGAGACGATAAAGATAAGCTACTAAGCTCATATGGCACTAATACAGTGCGTCTCATAAGTATATGGACAAGCGATTTTTTGAAATAGCAGCTCAAAATATGAAGCCATAATCACAAAAAAAATAATAAGCATATGGAATCATAATATATGTTTGTTACAATAACGAAATACTGTATAGATTTTACAAAATTTTTGTAAAAAAATAAAATTCAAAATAAGCTGTCTCAAAAATATATGGACAATGAAGAGAATTGCTTTTATTTCCACCGTATCAAAAAAATTTGCATTTTCTGCGTTTTGTAGATGTGAAGTACCCACTGCTAAATATAAAATCTCAGCTCATTCTTCAATTTATCGAACAGTGGGAAAATGCCTCAATTCTCTGCTGCTGATACAGCTAAAATTTGGCGTTTAAAGACTCAAATGTTACAATTTCTGATATTGCTAAACAAATAAAGAGTAACAGATACAGAATTTATGAAATTTTATCACAAAGTGACAATACGATTGAAAACAAAGTTCAGGTCGACCAAAAAAAAACAACTCTGCGACAAGACAGAGAGATTTTTCGAGTAGTTTCAGTCCAAAAGAAGTTTGTTCGTGAAATTTCGAAGAATTTAGCGTTTCCTATTACGAGATCTACTGTTAACCGTTGCATACACGCAAGTAAAATTCATAAATATCGCAGAATGTGCGCGGAATCTATGCTGAAAATGCACCATAGAAATGCACACGTTCTTTGAACTAAAAAGCATACGCCTTGGGAAGATGAATTGTTAAGTGTTTCTTCAATGGCGAAAACAAAACCAATTTGGATGGCCCTGATGGCTGGGCATACCATCGGTATGATCTGAGACTAGAAATCTCGTGAGTTCTTTAATCGAAAACAAGGAGGGGATTCTCTCATGGTGTGGGGCGCGATTTGTTTCAATGGAACAACGGATATTGCTTCTCTTCATGGTCAGCAGTTCTATGAGGATTATTAAAATGTCCTTAAAAGCAACCTACTTCCATTGTGAAACATTTTTGAAAGGGATAACTGAAAATTCCAAGAGGACAATGAGTCAGTTCACATCCGTCATTCAACAACAGCTTGGTTTACGCAGAATCAAGTGACTGTTATAGACTGGCCAGCTATCAGCCCAGACCTCAATCCAATTGATAACCTTTGGTGAGTACTTGCACGAGATGTATATGCTCATGGTCGTCAGTTTTCTACTATTCAGAAATTAAAGCAAAGCGTAGAACGTAATTGGTTCTCTTTACAGCCACACATTCTCCAAACACTATTTTGAAGCTTACTTGATACGGTTTTCAAGATAATTCAAAGGAATGGATCCAGAATTTGAATTTAAATGCAAAAAACTCGAAAAGTCCATATATTTTTGAGACAGCGCATTTTGATTTTGATTTTTTTACAAAAATTCTGTAAAACCTATACTGTATTTCTTTGTTGCCATAAACTTGTATTAGAATTCCATATGCTTATTATTTACTTTCTTCTATCTTTACAAGAAGAAAGTATTGGTTTCATGAAAATTTTCGAATTCCAGTTTTCGACGGATTTACACGTTTTATGGGTCAGAGATTCCAAAAAACATGTTTTTACAAAATGTCTGTCTGTGAGTCTGTCTGTCTGTGAGTCTGTCTGTCTGTCCGTCTGTCTGCCTGTCTGTATGTGACACAAATTTTGTGGACGCTCTATCTCAAGAACTAATGCACGGAATTTAATAAAAAATTATATTCAAGTAGTCCCTGATATAGATTGGTGCTGATTAGTTTTTGGTGTAAATCGCCCTGCAGGTGGCGCTGCAATGTAGCATTTTGCAGGATTTCCGTAAAAGCTCTATCTCAAGAACTAATTCACAGATTTTTATAAAACTTCAGATTCCGTTAGTCCTTGACATGAATGGATGCTGTTTACGTTTTGGTGTAAATCGCCCAACAGGTGGCGCTGCTATGCTGCAATTTGAAGGATTTACACTATTTTCGCAGTAGCTCTATCTCAAGAACTAATACACACATTTTCATCAAACTTCGGATTTAGTTAGTCCTTCATATGAAATGATGCTGACTACGTATTGGCGTAAATCGCCCAATAGGTGGCGTTTCTTTGCAGCATTTTGAACTGTTTCCTAAATAGCTCTATCTCAAGAACTAATGCACGAATTTTCATCAAACTTCAGATTTAAGTATAACTTGATTAATATTGCTGCTCATTATGTGTTGTTGCAAATTGCTCAACAGGTGGCGCTTCTATGCTGGCGCTTCTATGCTGGCTAAAAATGGATTGTAACGGAAATATAAATCACAGTAAATGTAGAATTACATTTCCCTAAGAGGTGCCTATCTTAAAAACATTTGTAGGTTAAAGGCCAAAACCTTAAGGCCCTAAGTACAATAGAAAAACATGTAAATGTTCAAATAGAACATTTTTAAAAGGATTTTTAGTTTTAAATAAAGCTAGTAACATGAAACATTCGGAAGACATACACACGTTTTATGCAATGCATATAGTATATACATCTCATAGGGATAGCTATGCCCGTGTAAAGATTGCAGAAAATTTATAAATACAGCAAATTTTGAATTATATTTCTCTTAAAGATTATCATCTTAAAAACTTTAGTAGAGTAAAGAGCCAAAATCTTGATGCTGCATACAAAATTAAAAGCATGAAGATATTAATGATTTAAATTTTTTAAGCATTTTTAAAACGGATTCCATATTTTAAAATGTTAGTAACAGGAAACATTCGAAAGAGCGCCGGGTTGGACAACCCTGCTGTATGCAATACTAAATAAATGTTAGCATAAAAAGTTATTTTTCAGGGGTAATTTAGAGTTGAAATTTATATGCATATGTTAATAAATAGCTACTTTTTTTAGAAAAAACAAAACATAAATAATATATATATATATATTGCTGATACATTCAGTGAACTTTTACAGTTCATGGCAACTTTCCATAAATAAATATTGTTATATTTTCTGCAAAAGAAATGCACATGGAACACTTTAAAATATGACAATCATTCGTTATTAAAAAAATTAAATAGCAAATAATTATTTTTTTATTATTATTATTTTAACACCAAATTTTGAATATAACTATTTGAGTCTTCCGATTTTCAAATGAATCCATTGAAAATTGAAGAATTTGGTTTTTAATTTGTCCCCCTTCTGTCCCCCTACCGGTGGACGAAGAGGGAGGGTGGGGGGCGGTCACGCCCGGGTTTTAATAATATTATGATTATTAAATGTATTTAAATATTTAGCATTCGTTTGCTTAAATGTTTAAATAAGCGTCATTCGTTTACAAAATCTCTTTATTTTGCATAAGAGTTGTTTTACCTGTTATTATGTTGTAAATTTAAAACTGAAACATACAATTGATCTTCCTTTTTTCTTAGCTTACGATGTGCTCTATTCAAATGTCATAAGTGTGATATTTTTTCAGATATGAAATCCAGCTAGTCCATGCCACTATACTCGAGACGATAAAGATAAGCTACTAAGCTCATATGGCACTAATACAGTGCGTCTCATAAGTATATGGACAAGCGATTTTTTGAAATAGCAGCTCAAAATATGAAGCCATAATCACGAAAAAAATAATAAGCATATGGAATCATAATATATGTTTGTTACATTAACGAAATACTGTATAGATTTTACAAAATTTTTGTAAAATAATAAAATTCAAAATAAGCTGTCCCAAAAATATATGGACAATGAAGAGAATTGCTTTTATTTCCACCGTATCAAAAAAATTTGCATTTTCTGCGTTTTGTACATGTGAAGTACCCACTGCTAAATATAAAATCTCAGCTCATTCTTCAATTTATCGAACAGTGGGAAAATACCCCAATTCTCTGCTGCTGATACAGCTAAAATTTGGCGTTTAAAGACTCAAATGTTACAATTTCTGATATTGCTAAACAAATAAAGAGTAACAGATACAGAATTTATGAAATTTTATCACAAAGTGACAATACGATTGAAAACAAAGTTCAGGTCGACCAAAAAAAAAAAACAACTCTGCGACAAGACAGAGAGATTTTTCGAGTAGTTTCAGTTCAAAAGAAGTTTGTTCGTGAAATTTCGAAGAATTTAGCGTTTCCTATTACGAGATCTACTGTTAACCGTTGCATACACGCAAGTAAAATTCATAAATATCGCAGAATGTGCGCGGAATCTATGCTGAAAATGCACCATAGAAATGCACACGTTCTTTGAACTAAAAAGCATACACCTTGGGAAGATGAATTGTTAAGTGTTTCTTCAATGGCGAAAACAAAACCAATTTGGATGGCCCTGATGGCTGGGCATACCATCGGTATGATCTGAGACTAGAAATCTCGTGAGTTCTTTAATCGAAAACAAGGAGGGGATTCTCTCATGGTGTGGGGCGCGATTTGTTTCAATGGAACAACGGATATTGCTTCTCTTCATGGTCAGCAGTTCTATGAGGATTATTAAAATGTCCTTAAAAGCAATCTACTTCCATTGTGAAACATTTTTGAAAGGGATAACTGAAAATTCCAAGAGGACAATGAGTCAGTTCACATCCGTCATTCAACAACAGCTTGGTTTACGCAGAATCAAGTGACTGTTATAGACTGGCCAGCTATCAGCCCAGACCTCAATCCAATTGATAACCTGTGGTGAGTACTTGCACGAGATGTATATGCTCATGGTCGTCAGTTTTCTACTATTCAGGAATTAAAGCAAAGCGTAGAACGTAATTGGTTCTCTTTACAGCCACACATTCTCCAAACACTATTTTGAAGCTTACTTGATACGGTTTTCAAGATAATTCAAAGGAATGGATCCAGAATTTGAATTTAAATGCAAAAAACTCGAAAAGTCCATATATTTTTGAGACAGCGCATTTTGATTTTGATTTTTTTACAAAAATTCTGTAAAACCTATACTGTATTTCTTTGTTGCCATAAATTTGTATTAGAATTCCATATGCTTATTATTTACTTTCTTCTATCTTTACAAGAAGAAAGTATTGGTTTCATGAAAATTTTCGAATTCCAGTTTTCGACGGATTTACACGTTTTATGGGTCAGAGATTCCAAAAAACATGTTTTTACAAAATGTCTGTCTGTGAGACTGTCTGTCTGTCCGTCTGTCTGCCTGTCTGTATGTGACACAAATTTTGTGGACGCTCTATCTCAAGAACTAATGCACGGAATTTAATAAAAAATTATATTCAAGTAGTCCCTGATATAGATTGGTGCTGATTAGTTTTTGGTGTAAATCGCCCTGCAGGTGGCGCTGCAATGTAGCATTTTGCAGGATTTCCGTAAAAGCTCTATCTCAAGAACTAATTCACAGATTTTTATAAAACTTCAGATTCCGTTAGTCCTTGACATGAATGGATGCTGTTTACGTTTTGGTGTAAATCGCCCAACAGGTGGCGCTGCTATGCTGCATTTTGAAGGATTTACACTATTTTCGCAGTAGCTCTATCTCAAGAACTAATACACACATTTTCATCAAACTTCGGATTTAGTTAGTCCTTCATATGAAATTATGCTGACTACGTATTGGCGTAAATTGCCCAATAGGTGGCGTTTCTTTGCTGCATTTTGAACTGTTTCCTCAATAGCTCTATCTCAAGAACTAATGCACGAATTTTCATCAAACTTCAGATTTAAGTATAACTTGATTAATATTGCTGCTCCTTATGTGTTGTTGCAAATCGCTCAACAGGTGGCGCTTCTATGCTGCATTTGTCATCATTTGCGCAATATCTCTAACTCAAGAACTAATGCACGAATTTTCCTCAAACTTCATATTCAGTTAGACGTTGACATAAGTTGGTGATAATTAGGTTCTGGTGTAAATAACCCAATAGGTGGCGCTGCTATGCTGCATTTTGATGGATTTACACGATTTCAGCGACAGTCATACCTCGAGAACTAATGCACGGAATTTCATATTTTTAGAATTCTCATGATGAACACATATTGCCATTTAATTTGGCACTGAGATAGTGAATTTTGAAGTATTGACATGTATGAGATAGAAGAAAGTTTTGTGATGGCCACAACATACTAGTTGTTTTCGTGATCATGGCTTCATTTTTTGAACTGTCACTTCAAAAAAACGCCTGTCCATATACTTTTGAGACGCACTATAGTACCGATAACTACCCATGTTATACACTTGTGACTCATTTGTTATTTTGAAGCTTCAATAGGAATTGTTGAGAAGCCGGAGCTTTTGATGAATTTGGATAAGTGGTATTATTATTTGTAGTGGAATAACATATTTCCGTAAAATTTATTTTGCCCTAAGATTGTGTATTTAATTGTTTAATGAAACTTCCCCTAAAAGAATTTGTATCACCGTGTTGCATACAGGCCGGCGCAATGTCGCGCGGGGCCCTCGTAAATCGCAAAGCGGGACCCAACGTTTTTGACTCCAATATTCGACTAATAAAAATCATTTTTTTAAATTGTATATCGTAGAATAATTTATAATATAGAATATATAATGTATGAAAAGTAAAATACAAAATCATTCACATGTAATGTGTATAATTATTTATAATTTCTAAAAATCTTCTATATTTTAGAATATTTTAAATATTTATATTTTGCGTTTACGGTTACTTTCAAGAACCTCAAATCTATACATTTTCTGAAAATTATATCAAATTTGGTTGTAAGAAATAAAGTTAATACAAACTTATTTTCTCGAAAAAGCATTTAAAGACAAATTTAGAGCAATAGCATCATTGTTTTATACAGATTAACGTTATTTTAAATTGTATAGAGACGCTTGGGACACATAATAAGACTCAAAGTAGCGCGGGGCCTGAGCTGGACAGCCGCCCCGTTTGCACAATAGTTGCGCCGACACTGGTTGCATATCTGCAGCATACCCGAAAGTGAATATTACTTATATGCTCGGCTTTAAAAGGCGATTTTATTTATTGCTGCTATTTTCTAAGATAGCAGTTAATACAAATTGTTCAAAAAATTCTCAATAGACAACGATTCTGAATTAATTTTTTGTACCAAATTTTTATTTATCATTTCAGCAGTTCCATGTTGTCATTGCTAAAATTAACTTCGTAAGTTATCCTTCTATATATAAAAAAAAGTTTTGATTTGGAAATGGACCAATGAAAATCTGCGTAGATATTCCCGGTAGATCGGCATCCAATTTGAATGCTTAAACATGGCCTTTCTTTGTTAATATTAAAAAAAACTGCTGCATACAAAAATATGAAAATCGGTGGTATTATAGAGAAATGTTTGATAAACACGCTGATGCAGACAGTTTTCAAACCAAATAATTATTTTAAGATATATTTAATGTTAAAGTTGGTCAAAGTCGTTCCATTAAAAAAGTTTTATAGGAGCAAAAACTATACATAGGAATTTAATCATTCTTAGATCATTTTATACATGGGAAGTTCTCGGTGTGCATACTGCATTTATTTTTTTATTTGATTCATTTTTTGAGGATTTATTTCCATTTTAAATTCAAATTTTCAGCATTTCCAAAGATATTTTTTACAAATTTAAAAAATGTTATTAATTTAAACTGTTGCCAACTTTATAAACAGCGCAAACAATAATGTTTACTTCAAATTAAAAAATTATTTACACGGGACTATTGTAAACAGCAAAAAAAAAAAAAAAAAAAAAAAAAAAATTAGAATTAAATGATTACATGTTAAAAGCAGGAAAATTGCGTCATAAGAACCATATTTACACTGGAATTTTAAAAGAGAAACAAAATGTTAGAATAAAAAAATCATTATTATGAGTTAAAACATGTAAATGGAGGAAATTACGTCATATTTAAAATGGCCAAAAAATATGGCAAAACAATTTAAATTAAAAAATATATTTGCGCGAGACATTTATTTGATATTTTGAGATAATCTTTTCAACTATTATCGTGAATTTGAAGACAGCGAAAATAATATTTCCTTCTAACAACAAAAGTATTTTCACGTGAATATTAATTTGGTGTAAATTACGTCAGATTTAAAACGATAAATTTAAAATGAATTATTTAAAAGAACTATCTTATAGCGCTGTTAAAAAATATCGAGAGACAATGACACTGTTTACTTAATTCATTTTACATTAGCTTATTTTCAAATGTTTAACTAATTTTTTTAATTAAATACGAAAACAGCCATTGTATGTCTTAGCAGCAGCAGATTTGGTCTTAAAAATCCCCAATCCCAGGTAAACGAATGGAAATCCGTTTACAGAAAGATTGCTACGGTTTTTTTTTAATTTAATATTTTTAAAGCCGATCAAATTCGCGTACTTTTGGATTTTGGTGTGCCTAAACGGGGGTTGACGAGCGTAGCTCGTAGGGAGCAGAGCCCCCTAGTGTAAAATAGAAAAAAGCTGCAAACGTCAAAAATATACTTTTTACAAAAGTAAGCTCGTATACTTTAAAATTTCGTATTAGAAAATTGACAATATTTATGAGAAATATGTAATTTTCTGTTTGTTGTATTTATGAAAAAAGTACCTTTTAGTCAAAAAAAAATTCTATGTTTTAAATAATTTTAAATTATTTTTTACATGCTAAAAATGATGTTTTCTAACACGTGAATAAATATTTTTCAATCGGGGTTGTTGAGTTGCAAAGGATTAATTATACATATAGTTTGGAATAAAAGGGTCTCGCAAAAGTTCTTGCACCGGGCCTCACTTTCGTTTGACTCTGCTGAGAACCAATCAAGGACAGACAGACAAACCAAAATCGAAGAATTTCTCATTTAAGAAAGAAAGTGATGGGAAAAAATGTAAAAATATATCCTCGCCAAATTAGAAGCGAAGCAGCCAAATATTGAAAGAAAAATTTCAAAAGTGAAAGCAGGTGAAACAAGAATGAACTGCTTTTTCCTCCTATAAAAAAATGATTAACTCTGACCCCAATCTCGGAGGAAGGAAGTAGATTTTGAAGCGGGTGGAACTCGAATTCAATGGTTTTTCAAATGTAGTCAGATCCGATATGTTAATAGAGATAGATCTATTGTTTAACATCTGCTTTTAAAGTTTTCATAAATGCAACGCTTAAAATAAAATAAATATAAGAAGAAAAAATAAGATAAAGATAAGAAAAGATAAATATAAGAAAAATACGTACTGTTTAGTAATGGTGTTGCAAAACTGCTCTTCTAATTTTAGTGTATTTGTAGCATTTGTCCCACCGGTTATATCATATTTTGATGTTTAATTTTTAGAGAGCGCTATTTTTTATAACAGAAGAATACAAAATTCAATGGATCTTCAAAATACAATTCGAAAAAAATATATATTTATTAAACATAAACTATAGTAGACTTTCACACTTTACGGAAAATAGATTAATCAAAAATCTTAAGTTCCCCTTATTTTTATTCAACAATATACTGCAATAACATATTGAAATTTAATTCAAATAGTTGGAATATGAACACTGTCAAAAATAATGTTTGTAAAATGTATCTTAGTAAATTATCCTGTTAACAATAATGTATTTCTAATATATAACTAGAGTTCATGCAGTACTGCCTTACCTCAAAATTACGAAAATTTCCTAAAGATTTTACAAATATAGAGGCTGTCCCATAAGTCGTTCACATTTTAAAAAATCCTAAACAAATTGCCGCAGCCGCGTGCAGTCTGCACCATACGACTTGCCAGGTGTCGAATTTTTTACAGGAACAGAAAAAAATTTGTTCAAACTTTCTTTGAATTATTTGCTAGAAAATTTCAGACTATTTGCCAAGTTCTTAGATTGTTATTATTATTTTTGTTGTTGTTGTTCTTTTTAACACCTTCAAACATAATTGAAAAGTGTTTATGAATTCGGTTTGTCTGTCCGTCTCAGCTCTTACTGGCGTCCGATTACCATGAAATTGATGTATGTTACATTAGTGTTTACTATGGCATATTTGGTATTTAAAATTAAATGTGTATCATTTGGACACTCAAAAGACTTTGAACAAAATCTCCAATCTGAACATGCGCCCTGTTAAATCTTTTACTATTCTCCAAGATTGACTCGGGACGACACTGTATTTTTTCAAGCTTCATCGAAACTTCATATCACAGGAAGGGAGAGATAGTCCAATGCTTAAAGTGCTGGCCACAAATATCAGAACGTGTTGCCGTAATTCGCAGTTCGATTCCAAAATCCTGTTGCAGTGTTAAGCTTTCAGTTCTCGTTGCTTTATATGAAAACAAGAATTAGATTTTTTAACACTTTCCAACAAAGTTGTAAGTGTTTCTGAATTTGGTTTGTCTGTCTGTCCCCCCGTGCTCTAACTCGCCTAAATATAGACCGATTGCCATGAAATTCATGGGTGTTATTGGATATCACTATGACATGTTTGGCATTTATAAAGAAGTGTATAGTAATTACGGATAATTTACAGAGACACTCAAAAGAATTCCGTTACATAACGGTCTATGGGGAAAAATTGTTTGCGGTGTACTTTAATGATATTAAACTATTTTAAACACACAGAAATTTATATATATCTCTGAGGTGTACTACACGACGTTTACTGTAGAATATGGTGTGTATAGAATATATCGTTCATTTACAGAGACACACAAAATAATTTGGCTACAGAAGAATTTTAACTATTGAAACCTGTGAACAACAATTACTGGAAGTGCGTTTTCAATTGTGATACGCGTTTTTAAATTGAACTATTTTTTTAAATATTACTTGGTGTGTTTAATTTTTATAGATCATATACAGGGCTGCATAAAAGTTCTCAAGAACATTTCCGTTAATTCACGGAAATGGCTGTATGGAAATTTTCAATTGTGCTATTCGTTTCACTGAACTAACTTTTAGCATACTATGTGGTATACATTCAAATCCGTAGATAATATACAGGGCTTCAGAAAAAAAAATTGCGATTTGATTGTAATAGCAGAAATTGGGTTTTCAAATAAGTTTTTCAAATTGTTTATTTAGACATCATATTTCACCTTATAAACTGTTAAGTTTTGTTATAGTATACTGAATGCGTTGGAAAGCGTTACATAATACATGCTGGATGCGTGATCTTCCTTTCTTGTTTCATTTCAAAAGGCTTTCCTGAAAATACAGTAGCGGAGGCAGTAAAGCTAAACAAAAAGAGCTGGTATAAGTTATCCACACATAAACTTCATGTATGGATAAATGAAAATTATTTCGTGATTGCGATGCATAGTTTATGTAAAAATATATTATTGGGAGAAAGAAAAAGAAAATTTAAGAACAGTCTTTCATAAAGGCATTAAAATACAATTCAAAGAAGTTAAATTTAAATTAATTAATTACTTTTTAATTAATAATTTTTTTAAATAAAGCTATTTCCATTATTTTTTTCAAGTAAAAACAGTCATGTCACACTGACGCTAATTAATTTAATGAATTAATATTTACAAATAACTTACTACAAGTAACTTACTGTGACTAACTTTACAAATACACTGGCGGAAAAAAAAATCCCAACACCTAGAAAGACTTGTGTTAGATAAACGGAATTTGGTAGGCGTGTTTATACATATGAAAGATGACATCGATTGAAATTTCGCGCTTCGCGCATAAGTGTGGCGCTAGTAGCGCCACTCAGAACTTGCAGATCAGGTTTACTTTAAATGCGTGCTGTAAAGTTCGTAGGCGTTATTTAGCTTCGAAATGTGGCGTATTGAGTTGATGTTAGCCAAGAATGTCTTTAACAAGAGGAAGAAGCCCCTGTCAGCAGCTCACCGAGTTGGAACGAGGTCGCATATTCGGGCTACGAGAAGCTGGATTTTCTTTCCGCGATATTGCAGAAAGACTTGGCTGGAATTTATCCACTGTACATGATTGTTGGAAGCAGTGGTCAAGGGATGGTACTATCTCAAGAAGACCAGGTTCTAGGCGGCCACGTGGCACTCCTGAGAGGGAAGATCGCCGTATTCGGCATACGACTGTGGCGCATCGTACTGCGTCTGCGGCAGAAATTCGAGCTGCAGTTGGTACCACAGTGACACAACGAACTGTTAGAAATCGATTACTTCAAGGACAGCTCCGAGCCAGGCGCCCTGTAGCGTGCATTCTACTGACTTGAAACCATTGCCGGTTGCGACGCCATTCGTGTCAAGCCAGAGCTCATTGGTGGGCGGAGTGGAGATCTGTTGTGTTTCTTTTTCATCAGAAAACACAACAGATCTCCACTCCGTCCTCCAATGAGCTCTGGCCTGACACCAAGGTCGTCGCAAACGGCAATGGCTTGGAGTCAGTAGAATGCACGCTACAGGGCGCCTGGCTCGGAGCTGTCCTTGAAGTAACCGATTTCTAACAGTTCGTTGTGTCACTGTGGTACCAACTGCAGCTCGAATTTCTGCCGCAGACGAAGTACGATGCGCCACAATCGTACGCCGAATACGGCGATCTTTCCTCTCAGGAGTGCCACGTGGCGCCTGGAACCTGGTCTTCTTGAGGTAGTACTATCCCTTGACCACTTCTTCCAACAATCATGCACAGTGGATAAATTCCAGCCAAGTCTTTCTGCAATATCGCGGAAAGAAAATCCAGCTTCTCGTAGCCCGAATATGCGACCTCGTTCCAACTCGGTGAGCTGTTGACAATGGCTTCTTCGTCTCGTTAAAGAAATTCTTGGCTAACATCAACTCAATACGCCACATTTCGAAGCTAAATAACGCCTACGAACTTTACAGCACGCATTTAAAGTAAACCTAATCTGCAAGTTCTGAGTGGCGCTACTAGCGCCACACTTATGTGCGAAGCGCGAAATTTCAATCGATGTCATCTTTCATATGTATAAACACGCCTACCAAATTTCGTTTATCTAACACAAGTCTTTCTTGGTGTTGGGATTTTTTTTCCGCCAGTGTAACTTACTGTGATAAAATTTATCAAAAAACAATCACAGCAAAATCTGCTGGCAAATTGAATGCCAAAAGATTTTTCTGTAAGATATTGCGTGATTAAAGCATTTCTGCTGTAAATATAAAAAGAAATTAAGAGTTTCAAAGTACATTTTGTCATTAAATGCAGCAGAACCCATTAGCTGGCACCAAAATTACCAGGAAATTTGCTGTGATTTTCCTTTCCTCTCTCTTGCAGTGTAGAAACTCCCAAGTTTGTCACAGATTATTTTATAATTTTGTTGTTTTTAACAACCTGAAACTTAACAAACTTAAAAATAAAAATAACTGTACAGTGCGTTAAGAAATTATAAGACCACTAACGAATTGGCGCCCTTCTGAAGAAGAAGACACAACATGCAATTTTTTAGCGTGTGTATTTAAAATTGATCGTAGAACGTTTTCTGTTATAATTGCTGCATTAAAATTTAAGTTACATTTTATTAAAATCATCTAATTTTTTTAAAACGTAAATAAGGTGTCTGTTAAGAAATTATAAGACCACCTGAGGAAATTAGCATATTATACGTCACATCAGCATCATTATAAAAAGTACGTGTTTGTATATCATGAAAGTGTTCCCGAGAAGCAAAGGTGCAGGTTTAGAGAGTTTTATTTACGATATATTTGAAGATACCGCGGAATAGAGTTGCCTGCGACTGAAGTAAAAAAAAAATTGGTTTTATAAGGGTGCTGGTAAATCTGAACGAGAAATAGCTCGGTTAGTAAAGCGTTCTAAAACTGCCATTCACAATGAAATAGTTAGAAAAAAAGGATTCAAAGAAAATTAAACAATCTGGAAGAAAAAGAATTTTGTCGCCCGATGGCGTGGTCAGTAAGCGGAGGCTGCTGTCACCCCGAGGGCCCGGGTTCGAGTCCCTGGGTAAAACATGGATGTAATTGTGAATGTCCCTTTGTAGTTATATAAATATATGTAATGTAATGGAAATAAAAATTGTTGTGACTTGTTGTGGTTTCTGTGTATAATAAGGTTCATTCGAGGCGACAGCCATTGTAGCTATAGGCCCCAAAGCAATCTCCACTTCGGTGGGCTCCAAATGTCCAAAAAAAGAATTTTGACAGCAAGGAATGATCGACAAATATTTCGATTATCAACTCAAAAAGGTCTTTCAACTCGGAAAATTTCGAACCGTTTCACCAAAAGAACCCCACACATAACAGTTTGGAAAAGTCTGAAATCAAATAGTAATGCAAAATGTACGAAACTGTTGAAAAAACCGAGGTTAATGAAACATCATAAAGAAGAAAGACTGAAATGGCTAAAAATGTCATGTAATGGGACAAGAAATTTAAACAAGTGATATTTCAGATGAAAAAAAAAATAATTTTGACGGTCCGGATCGTTATAAACACTATTGGCATTTTTTGAGGAATGAATCAAAACAATGCTTCAGTCGACAAATGGGGGGAGGATCAGTAATTGTTTGGAGAGCTTTTAGTCATGATGGATTATGCGATTTAACACGAATTTCGGGACGTATGAACTCTGCGCAATATCAGGCTATGTTATATGATCATTTGATACCGTTTGGACCTTTTTTAGGTGGTGATAGCTGGATGTTTCAGTAGGACAATGCTTCTTGCCATGTGTCTAAAATCCACCCAGCAATGGTTTAAAAAAGAAAAAAAAAATCATGTTTTGTCATGGCCAAGTCGAAATCCAGACTTGAATCCTATGGAAAATCTTTGGCGCGTATTAAATCGCAAAGTTTATGCTAATAATAAGCAGTTTTTACCTGCCAATGAACAAGAAGTAGACATTGTAAAAGAATGGCACAATATTTCTGAATCTGTACTTAATCACCTGGTCACTTCTATGAAAAATAGGGTGTTTGAAGTTATAAGGAAAAATGGAGGACCAATATCTTATTAATTTACGTATTACTTTTGTTTTTAGACAAGTGGTCTTATAATTTGTTAACAGTGTATTTTTCAATCATTGCTTATATTTTTGTTAACATACTTATTCAAAATAATTGTAAACTAGTTTTAATAAATATGTTGTATTTTGATATCACATGTGTTTAAACTATAATTACAACCTTTATTTATTTCATAATTTTTAAAATCAAAGTGGTCTTATAATTTCTTAACACATTGTAATAGAATGCAAGTTACAAATGAAAGTGCAAAGAGGATATCACTCAATACAAAATTTTAAATACTTGAAAACAGTAATAGGAAGCAGTGAAGCTAAAACTGTCCAATTTCATTCACCTGAAAGAAAAACTTGCCAAGTTTTAGCACCAGAAGGCAACACATCATAACTTTACTAGTCTGGTTGCATTTCATATTTCTTTAAAAATGGTCATCGTTAAATGAGTGTTTTATTGTATCATCCATACTTTTTGCATTACACCAAAATACACTGAAATGTTTAGAACGATCGTAAATAAACAGCAAAGTCTGGAATTTGTTTCAACGAATTTCTTTTATTTATCATACTGCATGATGAAATCTGTTTAAAGTTGCAGATTCTAATTAACAGATGAATTTTTTAAAAAGGCTCATTTCTGACATTTCAAAATTACAAGGAATAAAGGAAATTAGAAACGTTTCCCATTTATAAACAAGAAAAAAATACATTTTCCTTTCAAAATAAACAATGTAAAATAAGCCTTTCCCAGCGCTGGTGAAATAGCTCCTTTTTTAGAGACAAACTGAGCAACAGAAAGGGAAAGAAAGAAAAAAACGCCCTAAACTTGCGACGAGTCTTTTTGAAATTCACCATTCAGTTACTTTCTTAAATTACTCGAAGAAAATTTTAGCAAGACCGTATTGTACATATAATTGATTTTGTGGGTATTTTTAATGTTTATATGGCTAATCAACTCTTATGCAAGAATTTGACTGCTCCTATTGGATTGAGATCAATAACTTTATCTTAATTTTTCTTTCTAGATAATCATTAACATTTTCAAAAGACGGCTATTTTTAATTTCCTAGAGGTTGTCCTTGATAAGTCTGCATCCCAGCTGCATTCTTCAATACTGGCGGATTGTTAACTGGCCCAGTCCAAGATGGCGCTTGATAGCGTGGCCCATTTTCATTCCAAGATTTGGGTTGACCAAAGACTGCTGCTGATGATTGTGACGGTGACTGCCTGTATATCGGAGGCGGTGGTACTCTCGTATTACCAAAAGGAGGTTGAATAGGTAGACTTGGGGGACTGTAATTTAGAAAATCCGCTTTATTGGGTGAGAATATTTGTTGATTTTTTGTGTTGGGATTTAGATTCCAGTGCGTGGTTGGAGAGTTTTGAGTTAATCTTGAGTTTTGGAATTGAATATTCCAGTTATTTCCTTGGTTAGGAACCCCATGAGGACCCCAGTACTTATTACCAGTTTGACTTCTTACATTGTAGGCCGTATTTGTATAAGGATATGGCGCAAATTGATTTTGATAAGCAAGCGGGTTTAAAGGTTGATTATAAATATATTGCTGATTCTGAGGAGCTGCATGAGTATTAACTTGATCCACCGCATATGTATTCTGTGGAATATTAAAGTTTTGTGTATTCTTTTCTAATGGATATTGTGGTTTCGTTGGAAATGATGGATGAAACGAATTTCGAACATTGCCGTTCTGATTATTTGAATTTCTTGCATTGTTCGGGAATAGGTAGTTACCTTCTGTAGAACCTCGGCCACTTGTAAAATGATCATTATCTGTATTATATATAATAGGAACTGAAAAAGTATTTTTAGTTGCTTTTGCTCCTGTATCCCCTTCAGAGCTCGCAAAAGCAAGTTTTGCACCATTAAATCCTCCATATTTATCAATTTTATTAAAAGGAAAAGATTTCGCTTCTGTTTGTGGTACAGGTTGATAATTTAAATTAATGTTGGACTGAGCATAACCTTCTATGATTTTATTGGAATTAGTATCGTAATTAGAATTTTCATTTTTCGTTTTACTTTGATTATCAACATTTGCATTTTTATTGCCACCTGAATTAATTTCATTTTTATTAAGGGGGACAGATAGGTAATCATGATCATCGTTAAGCGTTAAATAATAATAGTAATATTCATCTTCATCCTCATTCTTATTGCTACTAAAATCACTTAATGATGAAACAGCTTCTGCTGTATCTGTTGAACTTTCAGATGTTTTGATGAGCTCTTTATCATCAGTAGATTCAGATTTACTTTTAATATTGCCTGCGCTTTCTGGCACAGCTGAAGATTGCTCCTCGGATATCTTTATTAATAAAGGATCTTCAACGAATTCTGCTGGCGATGAGCCTTCGATGTTTTCTGCTGAAGAAGAATATTTTCTATTTTTACTGGGTAAAGAAATTTTTTCATCTTTCTTATCCGACGAATCACTTGCATTTTTTTCTAAATCCTCGTTAGATTTCCCGATAGAAGTTTCATCTTTTGTTGAATACTCAGTTGATTTCCCGACGATACTTTCCTCTTTTATTGAATCCTCATTAGGTTTTCCGGTGACACGTTTCTCATTTATTGAATCTTCATTAGTTATCTCGGCGTCGCTTTCCTCTTTTGTTGAATCCTTATTAGATTTCTCGGCGACAGTTTCCTCTTTTATTGAATCCGCATCAGATTTCTCGACAACACTTTTCTCTTTTGTTGAACTTTCATTTAATTTTTCAGCGATTTCTTCCTGTTTTGTTGAATCCTTATTAGATTCTCTTTTTGCTGAAGTCTCTTTAAATTTTTTATCGGCGTCATTTTCCTCTTTAGTTGCATCCTCATTAGACTTTTCTGCAATACTTTCCTCTTTTATTGAGTCCTTATTAGAATTCTCGACAATACTTTTCTCTTTTGTTGAACTTTCGTTTGATTTCTCGGCTGTACTTTCCTGGTTTGTTGAATTCTTATTAGATTGTTCGATACTTTCCTTTTTTGCTGAACTCTCATTAGATTTTTCGGTGACACTTTCCTGTTTTGTTCCATCCTCATTAGATTTCTCAACGACACTTTTCTCTTTTGTTGAACTATCATTTGATTTCTTGGCGATACTTTCCTGTCTTGTTGAATCCTTATTAGATTTTTCGACGACACTTTCTTTTCTTGTTGAAGTCTCATTAGATTTTCTCTCGACGTCATTTTCCTCTTTTGTTGAATCTTTATTAGATTCCTCTGCGATATTTTCCTCTTTTACTGAGTCCTCATTAGATTTCTCGACTACACTTTTTTCTTTTGTTGAACTTTCATTTGATTTCTGGGCGATACTTTCTAGGTTTGTTGAATCCTTTTTAGATTTTTTGGCGACACTTTCTTTTTTTGCTGAAGCCTCATTAGATTTTTTCTCGGCATCATTTTCTTCTTTTGTTGCATCCTCATCAGATTTCTTTGCGATACTTTCCTCTTTTATTGAATCCCCATTAGATTTCTCGAGAATACTTTTCTCTCTTGTTGCACTTTCATTTGATTTCTCATCTATACTTTCTTGGTTTGTTGAATCCTTATTAGAATTTTCGACGACACTTTCTTTTTTTGCTGAATTCTCATTAGATTCCACAGAAGCACCCTCCTCTTCTTTTGCATCCTCATTAGATTTCTCAACGACACCTTCTTCTTTTGTTGAATTTCCATTTGATTTATTGGCGATACTTTCTTGGTTTGTTAAATCCTTGTTAGATTTTTCAAGGAGACTTTCTTTTTTTCCTGAAGTCTCATTAGATTTTTTCTCGGCGTCATTTACTTCTTCTGTTGAACCTTCATTAGATTCCTCTGCGATACTTTCCTCTTTTATTGAAACCGCATCAAATTTCTCGACAACACTTATTTCTTTTGTTGAACTTTCATTAAATTTTTCAGCGATTCCTTCCTGTTTTGTTGAATCCTTATTAGATCTTTCGACGACACTTTCTTGTTTTGCTAAAGTCTCTTTAAATTTTTTCTCGGCGTCATTTTCCTCTTTAGTTGCATCCTCATTAGACTGCTCTGCGATACTTTCCTCTTTTATTGAGTCCTTATTAGATTTCTCGACAACACGTTTCTCTTTTGTTGAACTTTCATTTGATTTCTCGGAAATACGTTCCTCTTTTGTTGAATTCTTATTAGATTTCTCGGTGACACTTTCCTCTTTTGTTGTATTCTCATTAGATTTCTCAACGACACTTTCTTCTTTTATTGAATTCTCATTAGATTTCTCGACGAAAGTTACCTCTTTTGTGGAATCCTCGTTAGATTTCTCGACAACACCTTGTCCACAACAATTTGTTGAACCCTCGTCTGATTTCTCGGCGACACTTTCTTCTTTTATTGACTTCTCATTAGATTTCTCGGTGACACTTTCCTCTGTTGTTGAATTCTCATTATATTTCTCGACAGTAGTTAATTCTTTTGTTGAATCCTCATTAGATTTCTCGGTAACACTTTTCTCATTAGATTTCTCGACGACACTTTCTTTTTTTACTGGATTCTCATTTGGATTCTCTGCGAAAATCTTCGCGTTTGTTGAATCTTCATTGGATTTTTCGACGACACTTTTTACCATAATGAAATCTTTGATATCTGTTTGTTTTGCACTTTTGTCAGAGTTATAATCTTTAATGTCTGAGTCCGTTTCTGAATCTTTATCAGATTTTGTTTCTTTATTGCTTACTGTTTTTAAATCATAATTTTCATTGTTATATTCTTTATAAATATCGTGGCTCGGATAGTCAGACTTTTTATTATCTTTTGCATCGTCAGCTGCTGCTGAAACCTCGTCAGATTTCTTTTCCGAGTCTACTGCAGATGATTTTTGTTCGTCAGTGATTTCTTTTCCGTTAATTTTTCTATTACTGTTATCATTCTGATACTCAGAATCATCAAAATAATCATTATAGTAATAATCATCTCCATGATAATCATCATCATAATAATCTTTTGTAAATCCTTTAGTTGAATAATCATAAACTTTTTTATAACCAGTTGTTTGACTTTCGGGAAATGAGTTTTGCTGTGATCTTTGGAAGACTCCATATTTGTTGACAAATCCATTACCACCACCACATACAGAAGGGGGAACAGCAGATCTACATCGAACTGTTATGCACTGAAAGAAATAAAAGGTAAGCATGGTTTAATATCAAAATAAGCGACACTGGAAACCATTTATAAGAATACTAAGCAAATATTACAATAACCGAATCACATCACCACACTTTTTAACAACAAATAAAACTATTTAAAAATAATTTGATTCACTCATTACTTTTAAGCAATAAACTGTTACATAAAAGAAAAAATTGTTCAATGCATCCAATTCAAATTATAGTGTTTAAATTTATTTTAAATAACAAATTATAAAACTTACATTTAAATACCAGCGAAACTCGCTGTTTTGCAAGTGTCGTTCTTGAAACATGCAAAGTGGTATTTTTGTGCCTATACATGAAGAGAAATTATACTGCTACGGGTAATTTAAATATTACTAATTAAGTGACATTTTGAGGGAACTTCATTCCTATGATGCATTAAGTTAACATGAAACGTGAATTAATGATAAAATCTGTATTCCGATATATTTGCAAAGAATATCTATAAACAAAAACCAATGAATTATGAAAAATATAATTCATCTTTAACAACTTATGTAAAAATATCTTTTTTTCAAATCCAGTCCTTGAAACGCAGTCTTTCTTCTTTCTATTACTACATATATGCATGATTAAATTCAGCACATTGCATTTAACAGATCACAATTCTATTAACGCTTTGAAATTTTGAAACGTGTTTTTCTGCATTGTATTAAAAAATTATTATAAAGAATAAGTAATTAAGAAGATTATCAAATACATATCCTCATGCCGATGCTTTTCATAGGTATTATTCTTTTAATCGCTAAATCTATATGAAAAATACTCTCACACGCTTGAGTTAAATTACTCCATGGTTAAAAATCACGAAAAATACGAAATTGTTAAAGTCAAGATCACTAAAACAGACATATATCCGTTTCAAGCACATAAAATAAAAAAAAATCGCTGAATAATTGTAAAAAAAAAAAATGAAATTCGTCAAAGCCATTATCACTGCCGCATGTATCAGCGCTTCGCGCATGAAAAATGAATCACTAGATTAGATGCAGCAATATCGTTGTAAAGGAATCTCAAAAGTTCACTAAATTTGTTAAAGTCGTAGTAGATAATATTTGCCGGTTCTATGTCAGCGGCGTACGCGGCGTGACCTTGAACGACCTCTGCATGCTGTTTGAAGGTTATGCGGCGTAGGTGAAGGTTATACTCTGGGAGGCGGGGTCAAGGTGATGCGTCATCTTATAGTATGAGGGGTAATTTTCAGTTTGATTTTTTTTTTAATGATAATTAATTTTAATTGGGGGACTTTAACTTTTTTCGGGGTAATTTTTGAAGATAAAATTTTTGTGAGATTGATTTTTTTTTTCTGACCGTACTACAGTACGAGGGGTTATTTTAAGTTTGATTTTTTTTTTTAATGATAATTAATTTTAATTGGAGGACTTTAACTTTTTTCGGGGTAATTTTTGAAGATTGAATTTTTGGGAGATTGATTTTTCTTTTAATCGTACTGCAGTATAAGGAGGTATTTTTTCATTTGAAAAATATATTAATGATAATTAATTAAGAAATTTTAATTGGGGGACTTTAACTTTTTGGGGTAATTTTTGAAGATTGAAATTTTAAGATATTCATTTTTTTTCTCATCGTACTACAGTAGTAAGGGATAATTTTACATTTGAAAAATTCATTAACGATAATTAATTAAGAAATTTTAATTGGGGGACTTAAACTTTTTTGGAGTAATTTTTTGAAATTTTTGGGACATTGATTTTTTTTTTTTTTCGTCGTACGAGGGGTTATTTTGAGTTTGATATTTTTTCATTAATGATAATTAATTAAGAAATTTTAATTGGGGGACTTTAACTTTTTTTGGGAGTATTTTTGAAGATTGAATTTTTCATGGACATTGAATTTTTTCGTCGTACTGCAGTATGAGGGGTTATTTTGAGTTTGATTTTTTTTTACTAATGATAATTAATTAAGAAATTTTAATTGGGGGGATTTTAACTTTTTTCGGAGTAATTTTTGAATTTTTGAATTTTGATATATGACATCACTTATCACTAATAACGTAGGGGTTATCACGTGATCGGGAATCCCCATCACGTGGTATATGATATCACTAATGACGTTATCATATACCACGTGACTAGATCTAATCAGTTGATAAGATTAGCTGATAAGGACTTAGAATTATTCATTTCGTTTTTAGTTTTTGAAAGAGAAGGTTGCGCTTAAGACTGTTAGCTGCCATATTAGATAAGTATTATTATTTTGTGTGTTTTTATATAAAAATGAATTTAAAAATTAAAATGTAATAGTATTTAATAATTTTTCAAATTTTAATGAATTTTAAAACATTAATTTTTAATAGTTAGAAAACTGCAAAGTATAATTTTAAGCTTTGCGGTTATATTTCATGACACGAAGTTTAACTAAAAATAGTCAAAGGATTGTCAGACATATAAATTTTCATGTTTAATCTATAAAGATATTTTAAAGTCTGAATACTGCTAACCCTAGTTAGCATATAAATATTGCAAACTTGTGAAAAATAGTGATTATTTAATAAAAATATTTTGTGTTATATGTTTTTAAATAATAAGAGTGAAAACTATCTGAATTAAAAGCATGTTTTTTAATAGTAGCAAACTTTTTTGGATATATTTTAGAAAACTATGATGAGAGATAACCAAACATGTCGATTATTTTATAAAACCTACGAAAATTATTAAGTTTGCCTAGTGAAAACAAGTTATCATGCTATTTTTACAAGTTAGAAGTTTGTTTAGCAATGTCACATAAAAGGTATCATTCAAGTTAGGACATAACCTATTTGATTAGACATTGTAGTAGCATGTTTAGCAATATCACATAAAAGGTATAATTTAAGTTAGGATATAACCTATTTGATTAGTCATTGTTTTATTCGATTGAAAATGTGGCCTCTAGTTTATTAAAATGTTTGCGCATGTGCAGATAAAAGGATTTGGGTTGCTTTGATAATCACACAGTCGTTTGAAAAGCAGTTGGTTTTTTTGTGTTAATAAATGTAGGATAAATAACTAGGATAATAATAGGATAATGCTAGGATAAATAACTAGTCAGTTTTAAGAGAAAACATTAAAATTTACAAATATATGTATATGCATATTCAAAAAGTATAAATTGACTAACTTGGAAATAGCATCGAAATATATAAAACATTTGTTCTGTTAACATAGGTCAAATGCATGTATGTATATAGCTCAAATGCCTGTATGTACATAGCTATGTATTAAAATTTGTTTACTTTAAAATATGAAAGAAACATTTTAAATAATTTTAAATGTTTTTCAAAGCATTTTTATCAGTTGTTCAAATCTTTAATACTGTCTTAAAATGTTTAATACTCTCTTGAAATATTTTTATAAATTTTTTTAAATAATTTTATTAACTTTCAATGTGTATACCTTTTAAATTTTTCCCCCATTAACAAATGCACACAGACACACATATATGCACATGTATATATATATATATATATATATATATATATATATATACGTATACTTATCTACCTTAAATAAAAAACCCTAAGTTTGAATTGCTATGCGATGGATTAATTTAATGTTTAATGACAAAGTAAAGTTGAGTGCATTATGTATTTATTGCTAAAATTGTATACAAAAAGCTAAATATTCTAACGAAATAGTCTTTCATTCTTAAAAAGCTTGGCGAGAGATGTCGAAATATCATAAAATTTGAATATTGAGAAGTGTTTTTATAACATGTTAGTGTAAAAGTATATGCTTGTTAGGTGATATTCAATAATTTTTCTTCGTTTTGAAATATAAAAATGATCGAATGTTATCAAATAAAGTTTAAAGGATTCAGTTAAAATTTATATTCATTAAACTAATACATCGTTTGTATAACGTATTCATGAGGGAGGTATGAATCCCTATGAATCATTTAGATAAGGAAAAGGGATTTTTCGCTGAAGTAACTTGTGTGCTAAGTAATATGTGTGAAGCCTGCTTGTGAATTAAAAATATGCTTAACGAAAAAGTGAAATAAGGTTATGTCTTTCCTTTTTATAAATAAGTTTGCAAATGTTTTATCTTAATATATATTTTATTTAGTGTATAATATGTGAAACTAAAAATTTATAAATGCATGTTTTTTTTCTCCCTATGAAATAAGTAAAGTTTTCAAAAGAACTTGAATTAAAATTTTTCAAATCATGTTAAAACAAGAATGTCTGTAGTGTATTTAGTACAAATCCTTTATTGGTGAAATGGGAGACTTCGATTTTTTTTTATGTTATCCCTATAAAAGCTTTCAAAGGGTTTTAAATTTGAAGGAGTCGCACTGAAAAAAAAAGGCTCATATTAATTTTAAAATATAAAACGAAAGGTTTACCTACCATCCTTGTTTCCATTAAAAAGTGATAAATATTTATTTATAAAAAAAGTGAGCGGTGGGAGACATAGATTTAATAATAATAATTAACTTATAAAAAATTTTAATATGATAAGTTTTTTTTTAAATACAATTTACACAAGTAAAATTTTCATATGATAAGTTTTTATTCTAATACAATTACTTAAGTCTTTTTCCATGTGAGAAAAATTTGTATGTGAAATTTCCAAGTATAGAACTTTTTCAATGAAAGAAGTTAACTTTAAAATGAGAAATATTTTCGTTGAAAATTTAGCACAAGTCTTTATTTTAAATATGTGAGATAAATATGTCTTTAAAAGTTCAATCCCATTCTAGTGTGTTCAAAAGAAAGTCATGTTTGTAGCAAGTTATGCAAGTTAGTTAATATCAAAATTATTTTTACTATTTTTCTTTTTTTTCAAATTCTGATTAGCATTACTATTCAAATACCTCGATATTAAGTTCTCAATGATAACTCAACATGTTTAAAAATTGCAGCAATTTGAAATATTACCTAATAATAACTTGTATTTTGCTTAATAAATTTGAAAAGAATTTCTCTTCTATTTTATATTTATTTTAATTTTGAAAATTTAATTACGTATTAATTAATTTAAAAAATGTTAATTACACATTCATTAAGAAAAGTATTCTTAAAAAGTGTTTCTGAAAAAAACCTCCTGAAAATTTTAAAAGTATTCCTATTCTATTAAATAAGACTTAAAAAGACATAATTATATTTAGGTTTTAATTAATAACGAAACAAATTAACTAAATCCCTTATTAATTACACATTATATTTAATCCCTTATTAATAACGCATCATATTAAATTCATTAACACTGTTCTTAGATTCAAATTACGATGAAATATTGTGCGAATCGCATGAGTCAGTTCTAGGAATTACCCCAGAGATAAGAGATTGGGGTGAAAAATCCTAATTCATTTCATATAGTGACACAAAACTGTATGTGGTGTGTTGTTTCTGTTTGAAAGCCTTTTGGATTTAGATGCAAAATTAATACAAGTAAGTCAATTTACTTTTAAATGTTTTATTTTTCAAATTATTTGTAAATGAAAAATCTCTTATTTTAACATAATGCTTAAAATCCTTGTTAATATGAATTAGTAATTTCTTTATTGTGTCGAATATATTAATTTTCTATCGTACTACCTCAATTAAAAAAGAATTAAGAGGTTTAAAATTAATATTATGGTTAATCTTCTAAAAATAAAATATTTTTTCCAAAATTATTTAAAGGTTTGTGCGAAATTTGAATAATGTTAAATATATATATATATGTTGGCGAATATTGTTATATCTACTAAAAGAAAAATGTTAGTTAAAATTTATATGCACTAAACTAAACCAGAATCAATATAGCATATGTATAAGGTATTTATATCTTGTTAAGTAACAAAAACGATAAAAATTATATTTATTTGATTAAACAAGACTTATGATTAGTGTAGTTATTAAAAAATGAGAAGTTTTGTAACTAATTTAGATAATTCCAAAATAGCAATCCCTGACTAAATAGTATGATTGGTTAGGGTATAACGTGACCTCCATTACGAAACTTAGTAAAATTTGAACTAGATCTATATTTTAAAATGTATGCGTGACGGTCACTGCGCGTAATGTTTATTTCAAATATTAAATAAATTTCAATGAGTGTTACTTTTCATAAACCTCAATATATTTATTAAAACTTTCATGTTTTCGAGTGTTATTCGTGATGACTCATCAAGGACATGTTTGAAGTATTCTCGCGGTTAATGAATCAGTTAAAAAAGTATCCGTTTTTAAAGGTCTCATTAGAAAATAGTTTTAATTTTATCCAAAAGAAATGTCGCACATGCATTAAATTGTTAATATAGTATTACTAAATGAATATTCCAATTTTATTTAAAATAAATCTATAAGAAAAAATGACCCCCAATTGGATAAAAATTTTATATTAATAAAATCATTTAAAAATTGTGACGCAATATTAAATCTTAATTATTCAAAAAATTCGTTTTGTGTGACGTAATATTAATTATTCATTCATTAAATTCGCAATCAGTGAGATAATAAAAATCTTAAATTAATTATTTGAAAATCTTAATTTGTACCCCACCATTAGTCAATCGAAATTAAAATCTAATATCCTATCACGATATAAAGGAAAACCCCTTATCTATATAAAGTGATTCACTTCTGAGTGTTCCCAAAGATAACGCACGATGACCACGGTTCAGTATAGTAGACATTTTCCTACAGAAACACGCGTTTTTTAGGCTCTGAAAGTCATTTTAAGTAAAGTAAGTGTGATAAATTTTTGCTAAATTTATGTATTTAATAGTTTTATTCTAAAAAGCGTAATATTAGCGAAAATTTGTAAAAAATGCGTTTTTTCCCAAAATCTTATTAAAAATTCAAAGTATTTTAATAAAAACAATCAAAAATTATATATGTTTAAAAATCGATTTTCTAGTTTTGAAAAATAGATCTAGATAATTTATAATGGCACTGTTTAAAAAATAGAAAACATGCGTCAATAAAATTTGAAGGGACAAATTTAAACGAACCATTGAATAGGTAACCCCAAATTTTACAAATATATAGATATTCATTTAGGGGTAGGGGGTATACATTTCCTAATATCTTTATGAATGGCATTTCATATATTTTTTTTTTCAAAATATATTTTCATATAAATTAAGCAATACATGCCTAAAAATTGCATAACAAATCGAAAACCGATATCCTCAAAAATATCTTACCAATTTCTATTTTTGTATAAAACCGAGAAAAAATATCTACTCATCTAACACGGATTCAGAAAAAAAAATTCTAAAGTTTACTAGTACTATTAAAAAGGTGGGTTTATTTTGACGACCGATTATCTACACTAGGCCCGAGGGGGGGAGTGCCCTTCGTGGAGGTCTTTCTAAGGTAACCTAACCCATATTTACGCATGCAAATTCATGGCTCAAACAAAACTCCGAACGATTAGGCCGACGGGCGCGAATGGGATCGAACCCAACACTTCAGGTCTATTAGCTTCGTGAGCAGAACCTCTCAGCCACGGGTGGGGCAGTACTATTCAAAAATTTGCAGACAAAAATTCTAACACTAAATAACAAAAATTCACAATCATTCATAATTTTAATTAATACTCAATATTCTAGCGCATACGTCACTAAATTGAATCGCGTAAAGTCCCCTCATCCAATCTATGTTTAAAATTCCATTTTTATCTAAAAATTTGCGTTAAAAGATAAAGTCTCCCAATTAAAATGTTTAATGAATGTTTAAAATTCGATTGCCAATGAAAAATCGTGAAAAAGAAAAAAAAATATTTTCAAGTTCTCAAATTAATATTAAAAATCACCACTATTAAAAACTCTAACACAAAAATTATGCCCCTAAAAATAACACCGAAAACTCAAGTGCGCTAAAAAATATATGTCAGAAAAAAAAAATCTATCTCAGAAATTATTCCCTAAAATTAAAGTCTCCCAATTAAAACTTCTAAATTAATTTTTAAAAGTACAAATGACCCCTCGTACTGGAGTACGACGAAAAGAAAAATCTATCTCCCAAAAAATTCTATCTCAAAAATTATCCCCAAAAAGTTAAAGTCCTCCAATTAAAACTTTTTAATTATCATTAGTAAAAAAATATCCAACTCAAAATATCCCCTCGTACTAAACAACAGCGAAATAAATCAATGTCCATGAAAATTCAAAAATTACCCCCAAAAAGTTAAAGTGTCTCAATTAAAATTTCTTAATTAATTATCATTAATGAAAAAAATCAAACTCAAAAAACCCCTCGTGCGACGAAAAGAAAAATCAATGACCCCTAAAAATTCAAAAATTACCCCGAAAAAAGTTAAAATCCCCCAATTAAAATTTCTCAATTAATTATCATTAGTAAAAAAAAATCAAACTCAAAATAACCCCTCATACTGCAGTACGACGAAAAAATTCAATGTCCATGAAAAATTCAATCTTCAAAAATACTCCCAAAAAAAGTTAAAGTCCCCCAATTAAAATTTCTTAATTAATTATCATTAATGAAAAAATATCAAACTCAAAATAACCCCTCGTACGAAGAAAAAAAAAAATCAATGTCCCAAAAATTTCAAAAAATTACTCCAAAAAAGTTTAAGTCCCCCAATTAAAATTTCTTAATTAATTATCGTTAATGAATTTTTCAAATGTAAAATTATCCCTTACTACTGTAGTACGATGAGAAAAAAAATGAATCTCTTAAAATTTCAATCTTCAAAAATTACCCCAAAAAGTTAAAGTCCCCCAATTAAAATTTCTTAATTAATTATCATTAATATATTTTTCAAATGAAAAAATACCTCCTTATACTGCAGTACGATTAAAAGAAAAATCAATCTCCCGAAAATTCAATCTTCAAAAATTACCCCGAAAAAAGTTAAAGTCCTCCAATTAAAATTAATTATCATTAAAAAAATATCAAACTTAAAATAACCCCTCGTACTGTAGTACGGTCAGAAAAAAAAATCAATCTCACAAAAATTTCTATCTTCAAAAATTACCCCGAAAAAAGTTAAAGTCCCCCAATTAAAATTAATTATCATTAAAAAAAAATCAAACTCAAAATTACCCCTCATACTATAAGATGACGCATCACCTTGACCCCGCCTCCCAGAGTATAACCTTCACCTACGCCGCATAACCTTCAAACAGCATGCAGAGGTCGTTCAAGGTCACGCCGCGTACGCCGCTGACATAGAACCGGCAAATATTATCTACTAGTCGTGTTCACTAACTCATGCTTAAATGTTATCACGCCCATGAAAACAAAAAATAATGTCACTAGATGTACCAGCCTCGTTGTATAGGAATCTCAAAAATGCATAAAATTCGTTAAAGCCGCGATCATTAACGCATTTATGAGCGTTTCGTGCCCATGAAAACAACAACAAAAATCAGTGGATGCAGAAACCTCGCAGCAGCATTTCTAGCCTCGTTGTACAGCAATTTCAATAATGTATGAAATTCGTTAAAGCCTCAATATCTGTTGCATGTATAAGCACTTCATGCCCATGAAAATAAAAGAAACTAGTATGTTGTGGCCATCACAAAACTTTCTTCTATATAAATCACTTCGATTAAATCATTTAAATAATACAAGAAATTACGTCAATTTAGCACCAATTCATATCAAATGATATCTGAATTTGAAGCTTGATGAAAGTTCGTGCATTAGTTCTTGAGATAAGGCTATAGCGGAAATTGGGTAAAATGTAGCATAGCAGCGCCACCTATGAGCGATTTGCACCAAAACATAAACAGCGCTAATTGATATCAAGGTATACCTGAATCTGAAGTTTGATAAAAATTGCTGCATTAGTTATTGAGATAGATCTATATTGGAAATTCTGAAAAAGGCAGCATAGCAGCGCCACCTGTTGAGCGATTTGCACCAAAACATAAACAGCACTAATTCATATCAAGGTATACGTGAATCTCAAGTTTCTTGAAAATCCGAGCATTAGTTCTTGAGATTGCGGAAATTGCAAAAAATGCAGCATAGCAGCACCACCTGTTGAGCGATTTACATCAAAATGTATAAAACGTCAATTCCTGTCAAGGACATACAGAATCTGAAGTTTGTTGAAAATCCGTACATTAATTCTGGAGATTGAGCTATTGTGGAAATCGCGAAAATGCAGCATAGCAGCGCCACCTGTTGAGCGATTTACACCAAAAACTAATCAGCACCAATTTATATCAGGGACTAACTGAATATAAATTTTTATTAAATTCCATTCATAAGTTCTTGAGATAGAGCGCCCATAAATTTGTGTCGCACGCAGACAGACAGACTCACAGACAGACATTTTGTAAAAACATGTTTTTCGGGTTCTCTGACCCCTATAACGTGTAAATTTGTCGAAAAGCAAAATTCGAAAATTTTCATGAATCCAATACTTTCTTCTTGTAAAGATAGAAGAAAGTAAAAACATCGCTGAATGCAGCAATTTCAGAAAGGCATGAAACTCGTTTTAAAGACGCGATCAATAAAGCATCTATGAGCTTTTCCACCTCCTATGAAAAAGAACAAAACAAAACAAAAATAGCTGGTTTCAGAAAATAACTGCTATAGAAATCTCTAAAACTATCAAATTTGTTAAAGCCATGACTACTATAACGCGTGCATGAACAGTTTGCGCTTATTTAAAGAAAGAAAGAAAAAAAAATCATCATTGCGTATGACCCTACTGACTCTACTATACTGACAATTTTTCATTGTAGAAAAATATTTAAAAATGGGAAGATCGTGAAGGCCCTGATCACTAAGCGTGTGCTCGGTTCCATAAAATTTAATAAACAAAAATATCTGTGGAATAATTTATTTCGTTATATACGAGTCTCAAAAACATAAAATTCGTTAAAGCTATAAGCAACATCAACGTAGCTCTCATTTTCCTTTCCTCCCATTTTTACTTTCTCCTATCTTTATAAGAAGAAAATATTGGATTCGTGAAAATTTTCGACTTTCGGTTTTCGACGGATTTACACGTTTTAGGGGTCAGAGATTCCGAAAAACATGCTTTTACAAAATGTCTGTCTGTGAGTGTGTTTGTCTGTCTGTATGTGATACAAATTTTGTGGGCGCTCTATCTCAAGAACTAATGCACGGAATTTAATAAAAATTTATATTCAGTTAGTCCCTGATATAAATTGGTGCTGATTTGTTTTTGGTGTAAATCGCTCAAGAGGTGGCGCTGCTATGCAGCCTTTTTCACGATTTCCGCAATAGCTCATTCTCCAGAACTAATGCACGGATTTTCATCAAACTTCAGATTCAGTTAGTCCTTGACATTAATTGAAGTTTTGTACATTTTGGTGTAAATCGCTCAACAGGTGGCGCTGCTATACTGCATCTTTTATGATTTCCGCAATAGCTCTATCTCAATAACTAATGCTTGGATTTTCATCAAACTTCAGATTCAAGTATACTTTGATATGAATTAGTGCTGTTTGTGTTTTGGGGAAAATCGCTCAACAGGTGGCGCTGTTATGTTGCACTTTTCAGAATTTCCATTATAGCTGTATCTCAAGAACTAATGTAATAATTTTCACCAAACTTCAGAATCAGTTAATCCTTGACATGAATTGACATTTTGTACATTTTGGTGTAAATCGCTCAACAGGTGGCGCTGCTATACTGTATTTTTCAGAATTTCCACTATAGATGTATCTCAAGAACTAATGCACGAATTATCATCAAACTTTAGAATCAGTTAGTCCTCGACATGAATTGACATTTTATACAGTTTGGTGTAAATCGCTCAATAGGTGGCGCTGCTATGTTGTTTTTGTGATTTCCGCAATAGCTCTATCTCAAGAACTAATGCTTGGATTTTCACCGAACTTCAGATCCATGTATACCTGGATATCAATTATTGCTGTTTATGTACTTGTGTAAATCACTCAACAGGTGGCGCTGCTATGCTACATTTTTCAGAATTTCCATCTCAAGAACTAAGGTACGAATTTTTGTCAAACTTCAAATTGTGATACACTTTGATATGAATTGGTGCTAAATTGATGTAATTTCTTGTACTATTTAAATGATTTAATTGACGTGATCTATATAGAAGAAAGTTTTGTGATGGCCGCAACATACATACTAGTTAAGATACGAACCGAGATGGGCTTGACAGACGCTACAAGTAAGCAATAACGTAGAACTTTATGATTTCCAAACAATTTTAATTCTTACTGCCAACATCAGGTTAAGTAAAACACCCTTTTTTAATACGTCACGAAAAGTTTGTTCAAAAAAAGAAATCCCCCGTTTTTATTTATAACACTAGGGGGCTCGCCCCCCCTACGAGCTACGCTCGCCAACCCTTGTTCTGACACTGCAGTCTCTAATAGCACGCTAATTTGATCGGCTTTAAAAAGATTTTAAAAGATTGAATTATAATTTAAACTAGTATGTTGTGGCCATCACGAAACTTTCTTCTATATAAATCACATCAATTAAATCATTTAAATAGTACAAGAAATCACATCAATTTAGCACCAATTCATATCAAAGTGTATCTGAATTTGAAGTTTGATAAAAATTCGTGCCTTAGTTCTTGATATAGAGCTATAGCGAAAATTTTGAAAAATGTAGCATAGAAGCGCCACCTGTTGAGTGATTTACACCAATACATGAACAGCAATAATTGATATCCATGTATACATGGATCTGAAGTTCGTTGAAAATCTAAGCATTAGTTCTTGAGATAGAGCTATTGCGGAAATCGCAAAAAACAGCATAGCAGCGCCAGCTATTGAGCGATTTACACCAAACTGTATAAAATGTCAATTCATGTCAACGACTAACTGATTCTAAAGTTTGATGAAAATTCGTGCATTAGTTCTTGAGATACACCTATAGTGGAAATTCTGAAAAATACAGCATAGCAGCGCCACCTGTTGAGCGCTTTACACCAAAATGTACAAAATGTCAATTCATGTCAAAGATTAACTGATTCTGAAGTTTGGTGAAAATTATTACATTAGTTCTTGAGATACAGCTATATTGGAGATTGAGCTATTGCGGAAATCGTGAAAAAGGCTGCATAGCAGCGCCACCTGTTGAGCGATTTACACCAAAAACTAATCAGCACCAATTTATATCAGGGACTAACTGAATATAAATTTTTATTAAATCCGTGCGTTAGTTCTTGAGATAGAGTGCCCACAAAATTTGTGTCACATACAGACAGACAAACAGACAGACAGACTCACAGACAGACATTACGTAAAAACATGTTTTTCGGAATCTCTGACCCCTAAAACGTGTAAATCCGTCGAAAATCAAAAGTCGAAAATTTTCACCAATCCAATACTTTCTTCTTGTAAAGATAGAAGAAAGTAAAAACAGTGGCGATCTTCCTGTAAACGGGTTCCTATTCATTTCTCTTTGATTGGGGAATTTTAAGAAAAAATCAGCTGCTGTTAAAAGATACAATGGCTGTTTTCGTTTTTGATTAAATAAAATCAGTTAAACATTTCAAAATAAGCTAATATAAAATGAATTAAGTAAACAGAGTCTTTGTCTCTCGGTATTTTTTAACAAAGCGAAAAGAAAGTTCTTTTAAATAAGACTTTTTAAATATATCGTTTTTAATCTGACGTAATTTTCACCAAACTTTTCTTTCTCTTTTTAATATTCACGTGACAATACTTTTGTTAGAAATGAAATATTATTTGCGCTGTTCTAACAAAAATAGTTGAAAAGCTCATTTCAAAATATCGAATAAACGTCTCGCGAAATTTTAAAATTTAAACTGTTTTGCAATATTATTTTTTGTTCATTTTACGTAATAAGTGTAATGTGACGTAAATGTGACGTAATTTCTCCTATTTAAGACTTCTAACGCATGTTAATGAATTTATTATTTAACAATATCCTTTCTCTTTTAAAATTCACGTGTAAATATAGTTTTTATGAAGTAATTTTCAACAAGTTCCTGCTTTTTATACGTAATTATTTAATTCTAATTTGAAAAAAAAATTTCTGTTTCTAATAGTCACGTGTAAATAAATTTTTAATTTGAAGCAAACGTTATTGTTTCCGCTGTTTATACAGTTGGCAATAGTTTAAATTAATACCATTTTCTAAAATAAGTAAAAAATATCTCTTGAAATGCTGAAAATTTTAATTTAAAATAGAAATAAAACCTCAAAAAATGAGTCAAATTAAAAAAAATAAATGCAGTCTGCACACCGGGAAATTCTAACGCATAAAATTATCTAAAAATTATAAAATTCCTATGTACAGTTTTTGCTCCTATAAAACTTTTTCAATGGGACGATTTTGTCCAACTTTGGCATTAAATATCTCTTAAAATAATTCTTCGATTTGAAAACTGTCTGCATCAGCGTGTTTATCAAACATTTCTCTATAATACTGCCGATTTTCATATTTTTCTGTGCAATACTTTTCTTAATATTAACGGAGAAAGACCTCCAGTCACAAGAAATTCAAAACCGGCGGCGGCGGCGGCGGCGGCGGTGACAGCGTAAGTTACTTTTTTTTTAGAATAGAGAGATTTTACGACGATAGTATCAGAATTTACGGATAAAACGTAAGAAGCTTATGTATTATCCGTGCCAGGTCAGATTCAATATGCCAATAATGGCGCTGAAAATAATAATTACACCTAACCCTTATATTTTTTCTTTCTACACTGTAAAAAAAAATCTGTAAATTTACAAAAGTTTTTCTAGGAAACTGGGATTCCAAGAACTTTTTATGTTACGGCAACAAGAAAAATTCCTGTAACAGCGTCTGTTACAGGAATTTTTCTTGTTGCCGTTACATAAAATTTTCTTGGAATCCCAGTTTCCTAGAAAAACTTTTGTAACTTTACAAATTTTTTTTTACAGTGTACATTATAATTGCATAGTTAATATTGATGGGGCAACGTCCTACATCTCAGGCCCTTAATGTTCGGAAAGTGGACGTCACGAAATTTTGCTCTCGGATCCCTGTCAATTATTAGTTGAGAATGATCAGTACGTTAAATGTAAATACACAGTAGTATGTAGTTTCTTTCTTAACACGTTCACGCCGACGCGGTGGGTCACACTCGAATGTCTCAGAGCTGCCAAGTCTCCGGCTTTTTGGATACCAGTGTTTTAATACAAGAAATGTTGTTTTATTTAATTCGAACAATTGGGCGATTTAAAGGAACAACATTTTCTCTAAAATAACTGTGGTGTGCAAAAAGAAGGAGATTTGACAACTCTGAGACAGTCGCGTGTGACCCACCGCGCCGGCGTGAACGTGTTAAAAAGCTAATCTTCGATAATCTCGTTTACCTAATTGTAGAGCTCTCCTCACTAGTTGCGTGGGAACCCGATGTGTTTTTGTTTTGAATTGCATGAGATCGTTTGATTATTTGGGGGAAAATTAAATCTAACTTTACTGTAAATTTAGAAGGTAATTATAGTATTAATTATAATAAATACAATATTTCAAATAATAAGATATATTTACAATTTTAGTCAAAAGCTTTCCGAATAAAAATGCACATAAAATACTTTAAATCGACGTTTTAGTCAACTTCTATCACCATCATCAGGAATATGATATTACATTACTTTAAAATTAAATGAACAGAGTCCGCCGTCCTGAATAGAATGGATCGTGAGGATCCCAAACCCCAATCACGAACTACAAGAGGTCGGTATCTGTTCATTTAAACTTTAAAGTAATGTAACACCATATTCCGGATGATATTTATAGAAGTTGGCCGAAACGTCGATTTTAAGTATTGTAATGTAAATTTAATGTTTGTTTAGTTTTTCACAATCCAATTAATGTGTATACACCATTTAGTAACATTGTGATTTGTGTATTCACGATAAAGTTTTACAATAACTTTTCATGGTGTAATAGTCCAGCTTATTTATTATTCTATAACTTTATTTTCCAAAAGCTTTTCGTTCTTCCAAGATTTGGCTTCTAATTTCGGAGTTGGTAGAAATGACGGCATTTGGATGAACTTTTTTTTTCTATATGATGGTGTAAAAAGACACAGACAATCACCTCATCGGGTTCACGGCTGAAATTCCAGAATTAGTTAAAACTCGATTCGCATGTTAAAACGCAATTGGTTTGCCAAGTCATATCTTGGTGGAAAACACCTGAAAACCCGATTTTAGCGGTTGACTTGTAGGTTTAAGATTGTGTTTTCCTGCTCCCAGTCCTCCATGTTTTCATACCTTTGGATGTTATTAATTATTGGGTGTAATAAATATTAATTTATGTACATGTACAGAAATTAATATTTATATGCACTGTAAAAAAAACGACATTTTTATACAGTACAAAGTACTGTTCATCTCGCGCACTAACTCGATCACAGTGAATGTGCTGTATCTTTCTTTAGTTTCCTGACTATATTAATATGGAAAATACAGTAGTTGCGTAAAATTAACAGCACAATGTGCTGGCAATTTGGACGCCAGCAGTTTGTGCTGTAAAAAAATGCGTCCAAATTGCCAGCACATTGTGCTGTTAATTTTACGCAACTACTGTATTTTCTATGTTAATATAAACAGGAAACCAAAGAAAGATACAGCACATTCACTGCGATCGAGTTTGTTCTGGCAAATCTACAGTGGTTTTTTTACAGTGTGCTGGAGAATGGAACAACGTTTTTTTAATGTCGCCGCCATCAATGTCAAACATAAATTTGCAAATATCACTAGAATAGAAAAACACGATTTCTGTTTTCCCTTCATTCTGATCAAAATAGCATCAAAATGATTTGAAATAGAATAGAACACGTAATTTTTACGGAGAAAAAGTTTTTTTTCTATGTATGAATAAATAAAATTTTGAATGTGAGACAAATTGATCTTGAGCCAAAGCAAACCTAAAAACTGATCTAAAAATTGAATCCATTTCATCTTCATCTCCTACGTGTGTGACACATTACGTAACATATAAGTGTTTTGATAAAAAAATAATGCAAAAGCTTGAGATGGGAAGGAAAGAAAAGGGTAATTTAGACTCCGTTTTTTCAAAAGCGCTGTTGCACTGGGCTCCGGAACCCTGTATTTATGATCTCTGGTGAATTCCAACCAATATTGGAATATTTACTAAAAACAGAGAAGTACCGTAGGTGAGCTTCGGTGGTCTCCGGCGCGCAAATTTAGCCCTGCTGATAGGAATCTGATACAATTCACCCTTTTGGCAATGCGGTACACACCCCTAAAAAGCATTTTATGTCATATTTATGCCAATACCAGACAAAGGTAGAAATTCATTTTACTCAAAAACTAGACGTGGTATAAAGAAATGGACTGCAGATTTGAAATCAGGATAAAAATCTAGTTTAATCAATTACATTAAGTCAATTCTGGAACAACTACATTAAAGTTGAAAGTAATGAAAACATTACACCATTGAAAATATGCAAATTAAGCTTAATAACTGACAGATAAATGTTTAGAATATGGATATTGCGACATTTATCTGAAGCAAAAAGTCCAATAGTTATTATCTAGAAAAGCTAGATCAATCTGACATTTATTGTACCTGAAATTTGCATAAACTTAACCCTACACGGCACCACGTGTCACATCTGGCACATACCTAAAAACACTGTAATTGTTATTATGTGCCATGAATTTGGCCAATATGATCGCTATCCCTGATCAAGAACAATCCAAAGAATGGAATAACACTTATTTTGTCCATGTCAGATGGCTGCATTTGACAAAAAATTGGAATTTGTTCTTCGGAAACAAAAAAAAATTCGATCAAGCTATTAAGGTAAAATTTAATTTAATTATTTTTACTGCATACTTAAAAATATTAATGTAAAATAAAGTTGCAGAGTGTTAAGCAGATAAAATTAATTAATTTTAGCCCTTTTAGTTGTAAAATATAGCAATACAATATTTTAAAACCCTAATTGTGTATATAGGGTACATGCCATAAAATATCAAATTTTAACTGAAAATTTGAAATTTAATTTTTTTTTTTTTACCATTTTTCCCATTATTAGACCGATATATAGATTTCAAATAATTTCTTTTCATAAAAATTGAAAAAATCGTGCAGTGAAGGGTTCAATATGCAAATTTCTCAAAAACTGAACCATCACCTAGAGGAGAAAACGAAAGCATGTTAGGAATCCGCGCAAGAAACTGGTCTAGAATCAACTAATTTCAGTTCTGTAGCAAAATCATTGTTGTCTAGGATTATTTGTTTATCATAGGCAGACAACAGAAATTTCTCTATGCATTTCTGTTTGTGCATTCACAACAAATTACTTGCAAGATGCAAGCTCTTATTTCTTGCACGGAATTTTGTAGCTTCGCCCAAAGCCAGATGAAACTGAATGATTTTTCCGAACAAACTACTAAATACTATTTCCCATCTACTTGATGACAGATGCAATGCATTCCAGCCAATTTAATATTATTGAGCATTAATATTGGAGAGGGCCTGTAGAGATGAATGAGTCGAAATAAATGGACTTCAAATATGCCTTTCCCAACGTGTTCTACTAACTTAAGGCTGTTCTCAACTTCTCTGCTCAACAAGCGCAAAAGGTTTTGACACATTTACAAATTCATTTTTTAACAGAAAGATATAAAATTGGAAGACCTGACTATGGAAGCGATTTGAATCGAACTGTGTTTTCCATTTTTTGATAAATAAATTACCTACTGAATTATAAGCGATTTTGATCACATGGCAATGACGTTTCTCACTTTTCCTTGAGTGGTTATTCTTCTTTCGCATGGAAATTCGGTTCAAAACGTCCACTTTGACACTATTTTCTGAAAGATCGATAGCGTTTGCAAAAACACGAAAAAAACCAGTTCAATTACATAGTTTCTGAACAACAACACCTGCTAGTTTCATGCATTTCCGAACAAAAATAAATTAAAACTTATGTCATAAAGTTGTCCCTTTTGGATTTGAGAACAGCCTTAAAGTCATTGGTATTTGAAATGTTTGTTGCCTCTGAAATGGATCCCGTGGCAAGAACCACTATAGCTGGAAATTCTGAGACTTTCGAAAATATACGGCAGTGAATGGGTTGTTAGTATCAAGCATAGTTGCCAACATCCCGATTTTTTGAATACCAGTAAATTCTTACAAAAATACTCGCTTTATTTAATTACAGAAATTGTGAGATTATATAAAAAAGGTATTTCTGCATAAAAATATTGGTATTAAAAAAATCGGGAGGTTGGCATTTATGACAACACGAATCACAGCTAATGGTCAGAATTTTGAATACTAAATGTAAAACCGTTCTATATGCCCAATTTCTTTTCAAATTTATAAATTAAGCATGCTTTTCTTATTATTATAATTACTTACTATATTTTGTTATTTATGTGTCTTTCTGCGATTTTTATCAACTTCGAATGGTATTTCCCACCATGCTTTAACATGCGAGTATGGTTCATTTTTGTTTCCTATCTTTTCTTAAAGTAAGTATATGAAGTTTTAATTAATTTCATTTATGATATTATTTTTAAAATGTAGATATTCTTTCTTCCTAACTAAAAATTTCGTTTCAGTTGTCCCAGCAGTAATTTTAACGACAATATAAATATAACACGTTCGATTTTTTTTTTTTTTTTTTTTTTTTTTTTTTTTTTTTTTTACTAAAGTTTCCAATTTTTTGATTCATTAGTTTTTAAACAAATTAAAATATATAAACTTATAATGGCAATATGATTAAGTAATAACGATAAGCAAAAACATATTATCAAGCATGTTATTAACGAACTTGTGCTACTGTTTTAGAGTAAAAATAATAAGGGACAATTTTATTAATGTTAATGAATATTTTCTTATAACTTTTTAATTTTATGAAAACGAAATTCATTGGCCTTTTTTTATGAACTACATTGTTTAATTTGCAATAAAAGCTTTTCTGTATTTCACTGTTGTCTAGAGCAAAAGTAAAACAGAATTCGTTGAGGTTTTAGGCTAAATATGAAGATTAAATAATGTAAATGAAATATATATAACTTACCTCGATGATCTTGCCTATTACTGGTAATGGCACAGGTGCCTAAGAAGACCAAATATTACAAATATAAACAAAAATATCAGAGTAATAAAAAAGCATTTTACATATAAAGTTTCATTACAAGATTCATATTAAAACCAAACTTAGGACATATAAATTAATATACTCATTTTTAAGTTGAAAAGTGTTTATGAATTCGGTTGTCTCTTCGGTGAAATCTGTCCATTTGTCTGTCCGAGTTCTAACTCGCGTAAATAGAATCGCAGTGCTTATGCAACTGATATACGTTGTTGGGATTTACTATGGAATATTTGGTATTGAAAATGAAGTGTGTACCATTCATAGTTCATTTTACAGAGACGCTCAAAAGTATTCCGTTATATTACGGTCTATGGGAAAAATCATTTGCAATGTATTTAAATAACCTTACACTTTTTAAAAGATATTGAAATTGGTATATGTCACTGAGGTACACAGCAAGACGGACTTACTGTTGAATATGATGTGCATAGAACGTATCATTCATATACAGGGACACACAAAAGTGTTCGGTTACAGAACTGTCATTAAGCGAAAATTTCTGGAAGTGCGTTTTCAGTTGATATATGCGTTTTTTTAATTAATAATTATTTTCCATGTTATTTGGTGTGAAAAATTATATATCTTATATTTAGGGATGTACAAAAAATTCTAATACATCTCCGTTTATTGACGGAAATTGCTGACAGGCAATTTTCAACTACGCTAAGGGTTTACTAACTGGATTAAATTTTAGTGTAATATGTAGCAATAATTTAGCAATATAAGCAATTTAAATAATATGCAGTATACATACAAATCGATAGATCATATTATGTGAGATTCACAAAAGAATTTTTATTCTTTTCCGACTATCTATTTATATAAAATCCAAGTCTCTGTGTGTGCCTCACTATTCTGGTAGGGCCGCCTCATTGAAATGAGTAATTGTTGAAAAATATTAATGTAGGGTTACCACAGTAGCGCCAAATGTTAGCCAACTTGGCGATAGCTGGCTAATTTGGCGAAATTCCCATTTAAAACCATTAATCTTTCATAATGGAGGTTACCGAAATTTAATAATTAATTCAACTCCACTCTTTTAAGATATTTTTTCGAAATCTATGGGTGAGAATTTAAAGTACATCTTTACATCTTCCTCCCGATGCTACTAATAAAATAACCGCCAATAGACAACGGTGTACTGTGTGAGCTCCTAACTGCGCGATTTTCATGTGCTTTAGGTACTTTTCCAGTATAGGTGCCTTGGCGAAAACGGAAATTTGGTAACATATTTTCCGGGAACCTAGTCACTGTTTCATTTTATATACACACGCATTTTTTTTCGATATTTATACGATTTATTTAACATAAAAAAGCCGTTTCCCTAACTTTATACAGAAACAGGTGTAATTTGTATATAAAAACATCAATAATATACATATAAAACAAACAAAAACGCTCACCAAATTTGTTTTCGTAGCTGTTTATATGATTTGACAACAAATCTCGATATTTTTCCGTTATACGGACACCATGCCAAAATGTATGCTAATGCGCCAATTATTTCAAAATGCTAAAAGATAATTGTAATTTTATGCCAGCAATTTAATACGAGTTTTATTTTATTGCTTTATTTTATAGCAGTTATTTGTTCACTTATTTTAAGTATATATTTGTGATTTGATGAAATAGTTCGTAAAAGTCTGGAATTTTCAAATGTTATATTTTTTAAATAATCACTTTAGTATCGACAATGGTTTTTCTTTTATTTTTCAAATGCTTCGATTCACGATTTTGCGCCAACTATTACGCTTGCCAACAATGGTGTCCGCATAACGGAAAAGTACCCAAATCTCACTTTCTGATGCCCAAATTACACCAAGCTTTTTTAAAAAAATGCCAAAGCCCCTACAGTGGAAAAGTACCAAACTGTCTATTATTTTGCGCTATCCGTGTTATAGTTTGTATTATATGCAAGGGGAGTGGAGCGAAGAGTTTAAACATTAAATATTAAAGTTTCGGCACAGATGTCATATACGCCCCATATTGGCGCGATTTTTTTCTGACGCCAATGTCATATACACAACGGGTACTTAACTGGCGCCAAAGTGTCGTAATTTTGCTTGATATGGTAATCCAGATGTTGTTGTTTATGCTGTTGATGTTTTCGCCAAATTAGCGTCGGAAAAAAATCGCGCCAATATATGATAACGTATATGACAACTGTGCCAAAATTTCTATAAAACAGTATAAGACTAAAAAATTAAGAATAAAATAAATGCAAAATAAGACTAAAGAAGAAAGAAAAATCATGCGTTAAGCATAGAATATGAAACACTTTCCAACACATCCTGAATGCTTTAACAAAACTTCGTTATTTAGGGAAATAAGGTAAATAAGATAACGTTACTTCTTAGATATCCCGTCGACCAATTTCGCCAAATTATATAAATCGCCAAATCAATAGTAAAATATTAACAAAAATACAAATAAAACGTCGAATTAATGGTTTTATTGGCCATTATTGGCATTTAATCTTACAATTAATTAATTAATGGCAACCATTATTGGCAATTAATCTTACAATTTGGCGACAGTAATTTGGTCGACGGGATAACTAAGATGTACCAAGATAACTAAGTAAACATTTTAGAAAACGCATAAAAAAAATTTGGTACAGATGTCATATTCGCCCCATATTGGCGCGATTTTTTTCGGTTGCCAATTTGGCGAAAACATCAACAGCATAAACAACATAATCCCGGTTACCACATCAAACAAAATAACGACACTTTGACGCAAGTTAAGTACCTGTTGCCTATATGATATTGGCGACAGAAAAAAATCGCGCCAATATGGGGCGAATATGACATCTGTTCCAAAAATTTAAAAATTGATTTCAGCAGTTACCGTCCATAGCCAATAGTACCGTTATTACATGCCACTATTTAGCTAAAATTTAATTTAAACTACTCTTAAAACTACTGAAATCACATTTCCAGATATTATCATCCATACGGTTATGTATCCAATTCTTTGCGTGACCATGTATGTCATTTTATCTATATTCTACAAACATTTCTTAGGAAACTAAATGCAGTTCAGCGTAAAAATGCATAACTCCTTTAAAAACCAGCTTTAAGCAATTTACTCTCATACTCAGTAACCCTTACGAATTCTTTTATGTAGCCCTGCATATGAACTGTAGCATTTATACACACAGTATAGTATGCATAAATGTAGTGAAACATAAAAGCGCATATCATAATTAAAAATGCATTTCTAGCAATCATTGCTTATGTACAATACTTCGGAGAAAAGTTTCTTGGCGAGAAAAAAGTTTGCCAACGTATTTTCTGGCAACCTATTTACTGCTTCATACTCACAAGCAATTTTTCCATATGTATACAATTTGGCACAGATGTCATATACCCCATATTGGCGCGATTTTTTTCCGACGCCAATTTGACGAAAACATTAACAGCATAAACAACATTCGGGTTACCATTACAAGCAAAATAACGACACTTTGGCGCCAGTTAAGTACCCGGTGCGTATATGACATCGGCGTCAAAAAAGAAATCGCGCCAATATGGGCGTATATGACACCTGTGCCGACAATTTAATATAAAAAAAAGCTATTTACCCATTTTTATAAAGAAACAGAAGTAATTTTGCACAGATGTCATATACGCATGGGGGTTAACGTGATTTTTCTATGACGCCAATTTGGCAGAAATCTCGCTTTCGAATACCAGTTACTTATATTTTTTTCAATTATTTGCTATCATTTTGAAAGGGAAATAACTATAAATAAATAAAAGTTTGAATAATAACTATAGAACAAAGCAGTTTATATAATTAAAAAACAGAAATAAAAGTAAATAAACAATTTATTAATAAATAAAAAACAATAGCCGGGTTACCATAGCAGGCAAAATAACACCATTTTGGCACCAGATAGGTATCCCGGTTCATATCTGAAATCTGTGCCGTAATTTGTATATAAAAAAAAATTATATATATTTAGAAACGATTTTTTATGTATATAAGTGCATATATAAACAAAGATAAAAGTTCATTAGATTTGTTTTCATAGCTGTTTATATATTTTCGCAACATATCTCACTTTCTGATGCCCGAATCGCGTCAAGCTTTTTTTTTAAATGCGCTATAATGGAAAAGTACTTAAATAAATAATTAACAGAAATAACAAATTATACAAACTAAAACTTTTTATTTCGAGATCAAAGCATTGTTTTTAATTTCGATTAAAAATACATATATCCTTGGATAACTTCAATTGAAATTAGGTTCACAGCTTAATATCTCATTCCATAAACCTAAACAAACACAAGTGATTCATTCATCGTGAAACGTCAAAAATATTAAATCATTGAGGTAATCATTCACAAAGTAAGTTCTCCAACAATCAATGAGCAATATTTTAATGACGTCATAGTAGGTAAAATGGTGGCGGTATCGTTTGTTTATTGTTTGTAATCACAAAGATTTAATTTTGTAATGTCTCTTAGTTACATTATTTTATTGTCATATTTATGAGCTCAGAACAAAAGCCTATTTTTTCATTATTTAGTTATTAAAGACGGAAAAAATCATAAATGCATGATTTGAAAATTTTAAATAATTTTCTTTCTTATTACTAAAAAATAACATCGGGAAGTAACAGCGGGTTTAAGTTAAATAAGTTTAACTGTTTAATTCTGTTGTAATATTCAAAATAACTGTATTTATTAGATTTCAGTACTCAACATCAGGGCCCGATTAATCTTTGAAGTTAGAGGAATTACAATGTCATTTCAGGACCTTTCTTTTGGAGAAGCTTTTCTAAATCCCATATATACATGGAAAATCTTCAGTGTTAGAAATATTATTCCTAGGACTGACATAACACGAGAACGGCCTGCAATTTTACACAAGTTTTTGAAAGCTACTTTATATCAGAAATTTTACTAAAAACTGGTTACTTTTTTGTTATAGCGGCCCACACTATTAGGATTATGACAAGTTGCAGCCAATTTCGCCAACGTCGTAACCAAGATCGTAAAGCACACACATATAATACCATATAATACCATTTCATGAAATCGTATACGATAATTTAATAGTTTTTAACCTTACTTCAAGTGTGTTATTTATTTATTTTTAAGGCTCAATAATCTAAATTGTCCAATATATGAATTTAAAAAAATGTGAACAAAGATTGAATAGACATGACCGCAAAAAGCCTCAAATCTGCATAACACTTGGAACCAAACTGTGCAGATTAGTGGTCTTCTACTGTACACAGTTTTTCATAAATGTGTTTCGTTCTTAAAATGTGTTATTTTCATCTATCACTGCGGAACAAGCGAGAAAACTCATATTCTTGCACATGAGTTGTATATATCTTTATATCTAAATTTCCGTCATTTTTGACGGGCTACCTTTCTAGTCTATATTATAAAGGACAAACATATCTGTGCGTAACGCATACGTCATTTTGCGAATGGCAGCACTTTGAAATTTGAAATAAAATTTTGGTTTTGCAATTTTCTCTACTGCAAATTTTTAAACTTCTAAACATCGCACATTTAAAATTTTTACACCGTTGTATGAGGAAAAAAATGCTCTTTTAAATGCAATTTGTTTAAAAGCTGTATCTCAATTAATTTTTGAGATATTAATTTTTTTGCTGTTTTTAATACCATTTTTCTTATCGTGGCAACAAAAGTGCCTGATTTCTATTGATAGTCATTGAAAGCAAACGGAAAATTGTCGAAAATAGGAGATACTGTATCTTTTTTATGCCATTTTCTCATAAAACCTGAAAAAATAGTTGAAAATAAAATATGGGCTATATCAAGAATATTGTCTGTTATTCCGTGATAATGACGTCATATGCACACTTTTCTATAGACGAAGTTTAAGACTGAATTGTAAAAGTGGATTGCTTTAGCGGATGCAAATGACGTCATTTTATAAAAAAGCGTGCATTTTAATTCCTAATCCTGAATTATGTTTTGTAGAAGTGCATCATTTTCCCAGCCCAGCTGCTTTGAAATTCTTCACAGGTGAAAACGCGTCACTTTTGAAAATAATGTAATCGAAATCACACACTGATAAAACGCAATGTTTTACAAAAATTTAGAGTGTCTTTATAAAAGAGAGGTGACATGCAAATAATAGCGATTTATATTACAGAAATTGATGATTCTCGCCTGGATGGATTTGCTTCGCCGAGTTAGACAAGCAAACAACTAATTCGTGGCTTAAAATAATATCGTGTTCCTGAAGTTTTTGTCGAAAATTCTCTCGAATAATAAAATGTTAATGCTATTCTTTAGGACATTCTACTATAATTTTATCAAAATAACATAATTTGCTTAATTTAATTTTTCCTAATGTTATATAATCTATATATTTAAAACACAAGTGTGTTTTTAAGTCATCTGCCCTGATCTTTCTGCTGAACCAATTTTACTTTTTTTTTTTTTTTTTTCTAAAGCTCTTTCTTTGTAGATGTGATCGCACTATTTTTTTTTTTTTTTTAATATCCCCACTTTTATATTTTAATTTTAAAAGCATTTTTTGAAATTTCTTCAAAAGGATGAAAATTACATAGCTTTCATTGTTGCAGACAAGAGAGAAATAATGAGGTATTTTTAACTTTATTCATGCTACTTTCTGATAAAAATTCAAAATTGTAGATAAAAATTGTTGTATAGGGTTTAGTGGCGCAAAATCCCATTAGGAGCAGAATATTATATTAGGGGCATAATAACGGAAAATGACATACTGCTTTTGAAAACACGCATTTTTCCTCATAAATTTTATATATTGTTTTTCCTTCTGCATGTGACTAATAATAAGTTTCAAACACGGGGCGAAATACTTATTAAAGTGAAATTGAAGTCATAGTTAAAAGAAAACGATCATTTTCTTAGATAAAACTAAGCCTTTTAACACAAATGCGTCTAAAAAACATAAATTACGGAAATTTTTACTCTCCGAAATTGAGATTATAGAATCTGTTCACATGAAAGATGTTGCTCACAATCGTGTTTTGAGTTAAAATGATTCTTAAATGATCAAACAAAATACAATTTTTTTAAAATGATGAATATGGATATGAGAAGTGCGTATTCAAATTTTGAGAAGGTGAAAATTGCTGTTTCCATTCCGGAAATCCAAGCATAAGAGTCTCAATTGATAACCACATCCTAATAACTGATCTATTATATTTCACTGATTATGTATCTATATTATAAAGAACAAACGTATCGGTGCGTAACGCTGACGTCATTTTGCGAATAGCAACACTTCACGATCAAATTTCGGTCTTGAAATTTTCTCTACTGCAATTTTTCAATCTTCTGACCATCGTACATTTTCAATTTTCGTCGCATACGGAAAAAAAAAATTACTTTCAAATGCAATTTGTTTAAAAACTATATTCATTGACTGATGTATTATATTGTCTAAAATAATTTTTAAGCATGATTTTTTTTAAGTTTATCTTATCACGTGTCGGTTTAAATACATAATAATAATAAACATTTTGCACATAAAGCAATAAACATTTTTCAGCATTTGTTTCTGACTATTTTCGCATAACGAAATTAATACTTCCTTTATAAACAAATAAAAGAATAATATTAAAAAACCCACCAATCTAACATATTTGCGAAAGAAAAATTAACGAAATTAATACATCTTTTATACACAAATAAAAGAATAATATTGAAAAAACACAAATCTAACATATTTGTAATCGTACAATTTAAATTTATAGATCATCAAATAGGATTTTTTTTTTCAAATGGAATTTGTTTGCAAAGTTTATCTCAGTTTACTGATTGTCTATGGTTTTAAAAACAATTTTAAAGCATGAAATATTTTTTTATTTATGTATATCGGAGCTCGATTACGAAAGATTAATCCGTTTGCCCTTTAAAAAAAAAAATAAAGAGTTCATTTTCTTACGGCTAATTTCCATTAAAAAAAAACTTCCCTATAAATAATTAAATAAAATAATATAAATAAAACACAAATTTACCAGACATGTATAAGCTCTGAAATGATCAGAATATAAAAGGATGCCATAAGTAGTAAAATCTTGGCAAACAACTCTTAGCATGCGGCTAATAAGAAAATATCGCTTTTGATAAATTTCAAAAATTTATTTGATTGTATAATTCGTATTTTCCATATGAAAAATGCTTTTTTAATGTAAGTGGTCAATCTAAAAAATGTATTGCATATAAACAGTTATTAGTTTTCAATTTAAAAAAATGATTTCACCTATATTTTTTAACCCGGGAAGCCCAGGTACGATCCCCTAGTAGATAGTAATTTCCGAAATTGGATTTTCAAACGTTATGTGCGTTTTTCAAATTGTTTACTTAGATATCATCTTTAACCTTATTAAAAGGTAAAGTTTTATTACACTATTCTGAGTGTGTCAGAAAGTATTACATCAGGCATGTCAAACACGTGACCCGCCGACAATTACTGCGGCCCGCCAAGCCTTTACTATTTTTTCCTATAGCGAAACAGCACCAAAAACTGGCGATATGAAGCAATTAAAATAATAAAACTTTGTAAAAAATCACCATAAAATTAAAACAAAACACAGGACGCGTTTCGAGCTAAAAACATAACAGCTCGTCATCAGCTACAGCATACACGTGTATGCTGTAGCTGATGACGAGCTGTTATGTTTTTAGCTCGAAACGCGTCCTGTGTTTTGTTTTAATTTTATGGTGATTTTTTACAAAGTTTTATTATTTTAATTATTTTTTCCTATGTTTGATTCAGAAAATATACATTTTGCCCGAACACACTTGCATTAATCTTGTCTACAATACTGACAAGTTGGAGATTTCTTTTTGTTTTAAAATATCTACCAATATTTCAGAATACTAATCTTCGCTTTATTTAAAAGTAAGTGAAGAGCTTCCGGAAATTATCCTATGCTCGATACAATCACTATAGCAGGTATATTTTTACCCAGTTATGAAACTTTTGTAGTTTAAAAAGTAAGTGTATATTGCAAATAGTAATGTTTCTTCAACGATTGGTTTTATAAAGAGGAGCAATTTCAAAATTAACAGAAAAGTGCAAAGATCAGAGCTTAATAACACAGTTATTTTTGTCATTTTGATTGCGATTTGAAATTTTAACTATCAGATATGTGCTTTTAGATTGCTTGGAAGCGTACTTTTGTACGACATCCTTGCTATTTTCCATTTTACAAAATAATAAAAATTCATAAACGTGAAAATTGAGGGGTTTCTTATTTATTTATTATTATTATTTTATTTTATTTTTTTTACTTAATAAATATTCTTTTTAAAATTTTCTGGTGGGTGTTTTTTTTTTTCAGCAGGTAGCTCCAGAATTTTGGCTAACCCCCTTTAAAAAAAAAAAAAAAAAAAAAAAAAAAAAAAAAAAAAAATCCAAGCGACAAAAAACGCCTGCGACTCGTATTTGGTGTGAAATATTTATATGTATTCATCCCTGTCCTATTTATCTTTTTTTTTATTTTTAATTGGCTTATTCCATTTTTCTTTTGCACGTGAAAATCTTACAAATTAAAATTAACTCTTTGGCAGAAATTGTCATTCATTTTCATTAGTTATTATCCACCTGAAACTTACTTATTATCCAAACATTTCATTGGCTGTTCAGGAAAAGGCTTTTCCATCGCCAGATTTCCAAGAAATCTGACTACCAATTTTAAATGAAATTTCATTCTTAAACTTCTAAACATCCGACAATATTACTTTTTACACCGTCGGAAAGAGAAAAAAATGTACTTTTAAATGCAATTTGTTTGAAAGATGTATCTCAATTTGTTTCTGAGTTATTAATTTTTTTTTTGTAGTTTTTATTACTTTTTTGTCATAGTGGCAACACTCTGTTGTCCATCTCTGTTGAAAGTAAAGGGATATACAGAGTACTGTATGGACCAATCAGGAAACGAATAAAATGCGGATTAAACCAATAAAAACCTTCAGATATGCTTTTGATTTCCTACCCTGACGAGAAAAATAACCATTTTTCCAAATGGTTAAAAAAAAAACAAAAAAAAATGCTTCTCGTTTTCCTTTTTCTTTTATTTTTAATACAGCCTGCGGATTTGTATACAAAGGTTAATTTGGCCCTTGGTGGTAAACGAGTTTGACTTGCCTGTATTACATGGTATATGCTTGAGGTAAGATTCCTCTTTCTTGTTTAAATTTTAAGCTACAGTCAATTTTATAATATATTCTGATTTCAAGAGCATTTTCTGAGACATTTGGATATTTTCTATTTTATTTTTGAATTTATCTAGCTGCGCGTATACGAATTTTCTTCAAGATATCATAACAAATGAACTTTGGAACACAGTGTGTGTTTTTTGAGTGAACCAAGGATAAAATTAAAAATCACAACAAATCTTATATTACATAGCACTCTTAATTACTTGAGATTAATGGGAAATAAAAAATAGAACCTTAAAAAACGATTTTATTTTTATACTCTTTAATACACTCAATCTGTTTTTAACACTTTCCAACAAAGTTGAAAAGTGTTTATGCATTCGGTTTGTCTGTCCGTCTGGCCGTCTGTACGCACTCTAACTCCCGTAAATATACTCGGATCGTTCTGAAATTTTTGGATATTAGTGACCTCTACCTTAGCACGAACCCTATTGCAAATGAAGTTTGTAGCATGTTTAGTTCATTTACAAGGGTAGTCAAAAGTTTTCCGTTACATTACGGCCTATGGGAAAAAATCGTTTTAAAGGATTTTTAATGATGTTACATGCTTTCAAACATAATGAAATTGATATTCATTTATCAAGTGCATTAAAATATGCTTTCCGTAGAATATGCGCTGCAAAGAATAAATATTGTTCATTTACAGGGCCACACAAAAGAATTCCGTTACATAATGATATATGGGTGGAGGGAATTTTTTCCGGCGTATTTTAATTATGTTAAATTATTTCATGTATAATGGAATTGATATACGTCGCTGAGGTTTACTATAACTTATTTCATGTATAATACGAAATGCATAGCATTTACAGGGGCACACAAAAGATTTCAGATACTATATTGTATCCGAAGTATTGTACGGTAGCGATGATTGCTGGAAATGCATTTTTAATAATGTTATGCGCTTTCAGGTTTCACTATATTTGTGCATTGTATATGATGTGTATAAATGCTCTAATTCATATACAGGGATACACAAAAGAATTCGTAATGGTTACTGGGTATGATTGTAAATTGCTTGAAGGTGGTTTTTAAATGAGTTATATGCATTTTTACGCTGAACTGCATTTTGTTTACTAAGAAATGTTTGTAGATAAAATTATAAAACATAGATAAAATTATATACAGCGTTACGCAAAGAATTGGATACATGGCCGTCTATAAATGATAATTTCTGAAAATGTGATTCCAGTAGTTTTAAGAGTGTTTTACTTTGAATTAAACTTTAGCTAAATAGTGGCGTGTAATAAAGGTAACAGGTTAACTACAGGGTTGTAAAAAAGTACACAAGTATGTTTCCATCTATTAGTATAAATTGCTGAAAGAGAAATTTCAACCTGTTATTCGTTTTCTTGCTAAACTAAATTTCCCCATTATATAGCATATATATCAACCTACAGATCAAATACAGAGCTGTTCAAAAGAATCTGAATACATATTTGATATGGATGGTAACTGCTGAAATCAGTTTTTCCAAAGTTTTATGCGTTTTCTAAAATGTTTACTTAGTTCTTTTATATACATTATTTCCCTAAATAACGAAGTTTTGTTAAAGCATACAGGAAGTGTTGGAAAGTGTTTCATAATCTATGCTTAACGCATGATTTTTCTTACTTGTTTGTACATAAAGATGGAATTTTGTAAACGATTTGCACCCTACTTCCTGTTACGCTAAAATTATTAAAAACATTTACATTCACAGACGTGTTTCCGATGACAGTACAACATTTTAATATTCTTAGAACTTAATTATAAATTGATACATTTAAGGCATTTTTCCGCCAGCCTGCCATAGGTTATAAATCACCAAACAATCTCTGTAACTCATACAATTGTATACGAGTTGAAACAACAATGGGTTTAACTATGTTCCAATAAGTACTTGCCAAAATATGCCTAATGGCGGTGAAATTGCAACAATGAAACATTTTAAAAGCTAAAAAGTAGAAAATAAATTAGAAATCAAAAATAAGAGAGTGAAATGTTTAAAAAAAACGGCTTTTATAAATTAATTCTTTAACGTTAATTAATTTACGATTATACGTTGAGAAATCAATTTAGGTATCCTAAAAATATAATTTTTTCTTCCCTGTTGCTCTATCTTAAAAAAGAAACAGAGCAAAAATTGTGTTTTTCAATAAATTCACTTGCTTGCGTTTTCTACCAAGCGTAAAAGAAAACAATGAATTTCCCATAATCGAGTTCGATGATCACCCCAAATTTTATTGTAAGTGAAATTTTTGGGAAAAGAACATGAATTGCAGTCAAAAAATTAGGCGTGATTTTCAAGATAATTTTTGAAAGCTTATCAAAAGCTGTTTTTTAACAACTATTTTTACTTTTATACTTATAAAATAAGATTTACCTTCCAATTAGAAGCTATTTCGACTGTTCCTTTCTGAAATAGTAATAACAATAGTTATAATAAGACAAAAATAAATAAATAAACAATTTAGAAAACATCAGAAACAACAATAATAAAAATTTACAAAAAAGCTAAAAGTTTTTACAGATTTTAAAGCAGTACTCAAATTTAAACTAGCTACTTTCTGACACATTTTTATTACCCCCCCCCCCCATCCCAATATATCAAATTGGAAGGCGCTCTAATTAAGAAAGTATGTAATTGGTTTTTCTTGGGAGAGGGGGGGAGGCGGTAAAGGCAGATGCTTTTTCAGGAAATGCTGCCAAAGTTGACGTTTTCAACCAAATTTCCGGAAGCGGCAGCGCAGAACAGAAAAAACTGCCGTCCTTTGCCAATAATCTATACTAATATTATGAAGAAGTGACCTCTGTTTGTCGGGATAATCTATGAAACTACCGAATCAATTTCAAAAGTAATGGTTGAAAATTGATTGTGGTAGTCCCTGTTCCAATATAGACTATATTTTATGTCGGTGCCACTACCACAAAGGGAATGCAGGAACAAAAAAGCCCTAAAAATGCGATTTTTGTGATACTGAAGGGGCTAGAAACTTAGAATTTGGCATAGTAGTTACTTATCAGATGCAAATGCTCTCTAGGAATTAGATGAAAAAAATCGAAAATTAAAAGGGACAAAAATGTGCAAAAAGCGTTCTAAATTGCGATCACTATGGAATTGTTAAAGATAGAAACTTGAAATTTGTTATGTTAGATACCTATAAGATGTAAATGCTCTCTAAGAATAGTTTCTAAAAAAATTCCAAATTTAAAAGGGTGAAGTGAACGAAAAGCATACTAAAAATGTTCTAAATTACGATTTCTGTGGAATCTCAGGAAAAACCAAACCGATTTCAAAAGTAATACTGAATTGTGATCGTGACAGTCTCTGCTCTAACACAGGGTATATATTTTATGTTGATGCCACTACCACCAGGCGATTATAGGAGCAAAAAAGTTCAAAAATAGAGGTTTTTGTTGCACTGAAGGGGTTAGATACTTGAAATATGGCATGATAGTTACTTATAACATGTAAATGCTCTCTAAGAACCGTTGAAAAAATATTCAAAATTTTAAAAAAGTGAAAATACGCGAAAGGCGTTCTAGAAACGTTCTAAATTACGATTTCTATGGAATTGTTAAAGATATAAATTTGAAATTTGGCAGGGTAGATACTTTTAAAATCTAAATGCTCTCTAACTCTAGTTTCTGAAAAATTCCAAATTTAAAAGGGTGAAATGAGCGAAAAGTATTCTAAAAATTTCTAAATTGCGATTTCCATGGAATCTCAGGAAAAACCAAACCGATTTTAAAAGTAACGGTTGCAAATTGATAGTGACATTACTTGCTCCAAAGCAATCTATGCTTTATGCTGGTGTCACTACTACCAGAATATTTTTGCGATTTTTGTGATACTGAAGGGGCTAGATACTAGAAATTTGACTTGGCAATTATTTACAGGGTGTTAAATGCTCTCTAAGAAACAGGTGAAAAAAATTCGAAATTTAAAAAAGGTGAAAATGCGCAAAAAGTGTTCAAGAAACGTTACAAGTTACTGTTTCTACGGAATTGTTAAATATAGAAACTTGAAATTTGTCATGGTAGATACTTATAAGATTTAAATGCTCTCTAACTCTATTAGTGGGGTGAGTTAGCTCAAAATTATACCAAAATATTTCACATCTGGCAACCAATGCGCCATTTTGGACTCAGATAGTACATGGATAGACTAGTCCAAAAAGCCCGGGACACAAATTTTCCTGGCCCTCTAGCGGCGATGATGACGTAATCAATATGGCCGTCAAAGTTTTGAGAAGTGCTTCTACATTTCTCTATAGAACTCGGCTTAATATTTCGATATTAACCTATATTTTTAGTGATTATTAATTCAGAGAAAACGCGCTTTCCAACGGTATATTTGACATCATTGTTTATGTTCATAATACCACAAATATTTATAAATTAATGAAAAAACAAATTTAAAACATTTTGCTAAATAACTTGGAATTTGTTGCATGTAGCTGAAAACGTGTCGCATATCTTTTGTTCGTCAGAAAATTACCTTTCGGACGGTATATATGACTTCTATTTTATCACAAATATTTTCTGAAAATTTTCCAAAACAATGTAGCGTTGCACAGAGAGTCATTATGGCAACAATGTACAAACGTGGCGGAAAAAAAAAGTAAACACCTCCTACTAACTCATCAACAAATTATCGTAGACGAAAGTTATTGGTACCGGACGATTGGAAATAAAGTCTTCTTTTAAATGATGTATATAAAATTTGCTTAGGGGGCCATCTACATATTAAAACGAATCAGAACTTCCTTTTTTTCAATGGCAATACCCAAATTTAACGAGATATTTCAAATCTTCGGTTCAAACTATGCCTAGAAATGAAATTTCAAGTCATTTGAATGATAAGTTTTTGAATTATAGACTTTCAAAATTTAGTGCTTCTAATGTTAAATTACATTTTCATATTTTTATTTGTATCTCCTAAAATTATGCTCCTAATGTGCTAATTTTTTGTGTAGCAATAATACTAATATACCCAAACATAAATGCGTTGAATTTGCAATTTTTATAAATTTATGATATGAATTATGAAATTGATATTCGAACAAATTATGAATTGCAACCTACAATTTTCACCTCACAGGCTATCAAAGCCTGAGAGCTACTGTGCCCGCCCGTTCTGTATGTATGTATGTAAGTATGTATGTATGTACGTATGTACGTATGTATGTACGTAACGCGACAACTCTTGATAGAAACATCCGATTTGCTTCAAAATTTTTTCCTAGGTTCATTGTGATAAGGCGCTTCCCTGATTAGTTTTGGGAGTCCATTGGTTAAAGATAAAGGGGGGAAAACGGGGTTAGTCACCCCCCTTAATTCGGAAAAATGGGTTTTTCATGCAGAATCATTCGATTTGCTACGAATTTGGTATACCGGTTTATTATGTTAAGGAACTTCCCTGATTAGTTTTGGGAGTTCATTGGTTAAGGATAAAGGTGGAAAAACGGGGTTAGTCCACCCACCCTTAATTCAGATAAATGGGTTTTTCATGCAGAATAATTCGATTTGCTCCGAATTTGGTATACCGGTTTATTATGTTAAGGAACTTCCCTGATCAGTTTTGGGAGATCATTGGCTAAGGATAAAGGGGGGAAAACGGGGTTAGTCCACCCCCCCTTAATTCAGATAAATGTGTTTTTCATGCAGAATGATTCGATTTGCTCCGAATTTGGTATACCGGTTTATTATGTTAAGGAACTTCCCTGATCAGTTTTGGGAGTTCATTGGTTAAGGGTAAAGGGGGAAAAGGGAAATTAGCCCGCCCCTCTTAATTGAGATAAATGTGTTTTTCATGCAGAATGATTCGATTTGCTCCGAATTTGGTATACCGGTTTATTATGTTAAGGAACTTCCCTGATTAGTTTTGGGGGTTCATTGGTTAAGGGTAAAGGGGGAAAAGGGAGGTTAGCCCGCTCCTTTTAATTTAGATAAATGGGTTTTTCATGCAGAATGTTTCGATTTGCTCCGAAGTTGGTATACCGGCTTATTATGTTAAGGAGCTTCCCTAATTAGTTTTGGCGATTCATTGGTTAAGGATAAAGGGGGGCTAGTCCACCCCCTTAATTTAGATAAACGTTTTTTTTTTTTGCAAGATTATTCGATTTGCTCCAAATTTGGTATACCGGTTTATTATGATAAGGAGCTTCCCTGATTAGATTTGGAGGTTCACTTGTTAAGTATAAAGGGGGTAAAGGGGGGTTAGTCCACCCCCTTAATTCAGATAAATGGGTATTTCATGCAGAATTATTCGATTTGCTCCGAATTTGGTATACCGGTTTATTATGTTAAGGAACTTCCCTGATTAGTTTTGGGAGTTCATTGGTTAAGTATAAAGGGGGTAAAGGGGGGTTAGTCCACCCCCTTAATTCAGATAAATGGGTTTTTCATGCAGAATGGTTCGATTTGCTCTGAATTTGGTATACCGGTTTATTATGTTAATGAACTTCCCAGATTAGTTTTGGGGGTTCATTGGTTAAGAATAAAGGAGGAAAAGGGGGGACTAGTCCACCCCTTAATTCAGATAAATGGGTTTTTCATGCAGAATGATTCGATTTGCTCCGAATTTGGTATACCGGTTTATTATGATAAGGAACTTCCCTGATTAGTTTTGGGGGTTCATTGGTTAAGGATAAAGGGGGAAAAGGTAGGTTAGCCCGCCCCTCTTAATTTTGATAAATGGGTTTTTCATGCAGAATGATTCGATTTGCTCCGAAGTTGGTATACCGGTTTATTATGTTAAGGAACTTCCCTGATTAGTTTTGGGGGTTCATTGGTTAAGGATAAAGGGAGAAAAGGGGCATTAGTTCACCTCTTTTAATTCAGATAAATGGGTTTTTCATGCAGAATGGTTCGATTTGCTCTGAATTTGGTATACCGGTTTATTATGTTAAGGAACTTCCCAGATTAGTTTTGGGGGTTCATTGGTTAAGAATAGAGGGGGGAAAGGGGGGTTAGTCCACCCCCTTAATTCAGATAAATGGGGTTTTCACGCAGAATCATTCGATTTGCTCCGAATTTGGTATACCGGTTTATTATGTTAATGAACTTCCCTGACTAGTTTTGGGAGATCATTGGTTAAGGATAAAGGGGAAAAAACGGGGTTCGTTCACCCCTTTTAATTCAGAGAAATGGGTTTTTCATGCAGAATAATTCGATTTGCTCCGAATTTGTTATACCGGTTTATTATGTTAAGGAACTTCCCGGATTAGTTTTGGGGGTTCATTAGTTAAGAATAAAGGGGGAAAGGGGGGACTAGTCCACCCCTTAATTCAGATAAATGGGTTTTTCATGCAGAATGATTCGATTTGCTCCGAATTTGGTATACCGGTTTATTATGATAAGGAACTTCCCTGATTAGTTTTGGGGGTTCATTGGTTAAGGATAAAGGGGGAAAAAGGGCATTAGTTCACCCCTTTTAATTCAGATAAATGGGTATTTCATGCAGAATGTTTCGATTTGCTCCGAAGTTGGTATACCGGCTTATTATGTTAAGGAGCTTCCCTAATTAGTTTTGGCGATTCATTGGTTAAGGATAAAGGGGGGCTAGTCCATCCCCTTAATTTAGATAAACGTTTTTTTTTTGCAAGATTATTCGATTTGCTCCAAATTTGGTATACCGGTTTATTATGATAAGGAGCTTCCCTGATTAGATTTGGAGGTTCACTTGTTAAGTATAAAGGGGGTAAAGGGGGGTTAGTCCACCCCCTTAATTCAGATAAATGGGTATTTCATGCAGAATTATTCGATTTGCTCCGAATTTGGTATACCGGTTTATTATGTTAAGGAACTTCCCTGATTAGTTTTGGGAGTTCATTGGTTAAGGATAAAGGGGGGAAAACGGGGTTAGTCCACCCCCCTTAATTCAGATAAATGGGTTTTTTCATGCAGAATCATTCGATTTGCTCCGAATTTGGTATACCGGTTTATTACGTTAAGGAACTTCCCTGATTAGTTTTGGGGGTTCATTGGTTAAGGATAAAGGGGGAAAAGGGTCATTAGTTCACCCCTTTTAATTCAGATAAATGGGTTTGTCATGCAGAATGGTTCGATTTGCTCTGAATTTGGTATACCGGTTTATTATGTTAATGAACTTCCCAGATTAGTTTTGGGGGTTCATTGGTTAAGAATAAAGGAGGAAAAGGGGGGACTAGTCCACCCCTTAATTCAGATAAATGGGTTTTTCATGCAGAATGATTCGATTTGCTCCGAATTTGGTATACCGGTTTATTATGATAAGGCACTTCCCTGATTAGTTTTGGGGGTTCATTGGTTAAGGATAAAGGGGGAAAAGGTAGGTTAGCCCGCCCCTCTTAATTTTGATAAATGGGTTTTTCATGCAGAATGATTCGATTTGCTCCGAAGTTGGTATACCGGTTTATTATGTTAAGGAACTTCCCTGATTAGTTTTGGGGGTTCATTGGTTAAGGATAAAGGGAGAAAAGGGGCATTAGTTCACCTCTTTTAATTCAGATAAATGGGTTTTTCATGCAGAATGGTTCGATTTGCTCTGAATTTGGTATACCGGTTTATTATGTTAAGGAATTTCCCAGATTAGTTTTGGGGGTTCATTGGTTAAGAATAGAGGGGGGAAAGGGGGGTTAGTCCACCCCCTTAATTCAGATAAATGGGGTTTTCACGCAGAATCATTCGATTTGCTCCGAATTTGGTATACCGGTTTATTATGTTAATGAACTTCCCTGATTAGTTTTGGGAGATCATTGGTTAAGGATAAAGGGGAAAAAACGGGGTTCGTTCACCCCTTTTAATTCAGAGAAATGGGTTTTTCATGCAGAATAATTCGATTTGCTCCGAATTTGTTATACCGGTTTATTATGTTAAGGAACTTCCCGGATTAGTTTTGGGGGTTCATTAGTTAAGAATAAAGGGGGAAAGGGGGGACTAGTCCACCCCTTAATTCAGATAAATGGGTTTTTCATGCAGAATGATTCGATTTGCTCCGAATTTGGTATACCGGTTTATTATGATAAGGAACTTCCCTGATTAGTTTTGGGGGTTCATTGGTTAAGGATAAAGGGGGAAAAGGTAGGTTAGCCCGCCCCTCTTAATTTTGATAAATGGGTTTTTCATGCAGAATGATTCGATTTGCTCCGAAGTTGGTATACCGGTTTATTATGTTAAGGAACATCCCTGATTAGTTTTGGGGGTTCATTGGTTAAGGATAAAGGGGGAAAAAGGGCATTAGTTCACCCCTTTTAATTCAGATAAATGGGTTTTTCATGCAGAATGGTTCGATTTGCTCTGAATTTGGTATACCGGTTTATTATGTTAAGGAACTTCCCAGATTAGTTTTGGGGGTTCATTGATTAAGAATAAAGGGGGGCTAGTCCACCCCCTTAATTTAGACAAATGGTTTTTTTTTGCAAGATTATTCGATTTGCTCCAAATTTGGTATACCGGTTTATTATGATAAGGAGCTTCCCTGATTAGATTTGGAGGTTCACTTGTTAAGTATAAAGGGGGTAAAGGGGGGTTAGTCCACCCCTTAACTCAGATAAATGGGTATTTCATGCAGAATTATTCGATTTGCTCCGAATTTGGTATACCGGTTTATTATGTTAAGGAACTTCCCTGATTAGTTTTGGTAGTTCATTGGTTAAGGAAAAAGGGGGAAAAACGGGGTTAGTCCACCCCCCTTAATTCAGATAAATGGGTTTTTTCTTGCAGAATCATTCGATTTGCTCCGAATTTGGCATACCGGTTCATTACGTCAAGGAACTTCCCTGATTAGTTTTGGGGGTTCATTGGTTAAGGATAAAGGGGGAAAAGGGGCATTAGTTCACCCCTTTTAATTCAGATAAATGGGTTTTTCATGCAGAATGGTTCGATTTGCTCCGAATTTGGCATACCGGTTCATTACGTCAAGGAACTTCCCTGATTAGTTTTGGGGGTTCATTGGTTAAGGATAAAGGGGGAAAAGGGGCATTAGTTCACCCCTTAATTCAGATAAATGGGTTTTTCATGCAGAATGATTCGATTTGCTCCGAATTTGGTATACCGGTTTATTATGATAAGGAACTTCCCTGATTAGTTTTGGGGGTTCATTGGTTAAGGATAAAGGGGGAAAAAGGGCATTAGTTCACCCCTTTTAATTCAGATAAATGGGTATTTCATGCAGAATGTTTCGATTTGCTCCGAAGTTGGTATACCGGCTTATTATGTTAAGGAGCTTCCCTAATTAGTTTTGGCGATTCATTGGTTAAGGATAAAGGGGGGCTAGTCCATCCCCTTAATTTAGATAAACGTTTTTTTTTTGCAAGATTATTCGATTTGCTCCAAATTTGGTATACCGGTTTATTATGATAAGGAGCTTCCCTGATTAGATTTGGAGGTTCACTTGTTAAGTATAAAGGGGGTAAAGGGGGGTTAGTCCACCCCCTTAATTCAGATAAATGGGTATTTCATGCAGAATTATTCGATTTGCTCCGAATTTGGTATACCGGTTTATTATGTTAAGGAACTTCCCTGATTAGTTTTGGGAGTTCATTGGTTAAGGATAAAGGGGGGAAAACGGGGTTAGTCCACCCCCCTTAATTCAGATAAATGGGTTTTTTCATGCAGAATCATTCGATTTGCTCCGAATTTGGTATACCGGTTTATTACGTTAAGGAACTTCCCTGATTAGTTTTGGGGGTTCATTGGTTAAGGATAAAGGGGGAAAAGGGTCATTAGTTCACCCCTTTTAATTCAGATAAATGGGTTTTTCATGCAGAATGGTTCGATTTGCTCTGAATTTGGTATACCGGTTTATTATGTTAATGAACTTCCCAGATTAGTTTTGGGGGTTCATTGGTTAAGAATAAAGGAGGAAAAGGGGGGACTAGTCCACCCCTTAATTCAGATAAATGGGTTTTTCATGCAGAATGATTCGATTTGCTCCGAATTTGGTATACCGGTTTATTATGATAAGGCACTTCCCTGATTAGTTTTGGGGGTTCATTGGTTAAGGATAAAGGGGGAAAAGGTAGGTTAGCCCGCCCCTCTTAATTTTGATAAATGGGTTTTTCATGCAGAATGATTCGATTTGCTCCGAAGTTGGTATACCGGTTTATTATGTTAAGGAACTTCCCTGATTAGTTTTGGGGGTTCATTGGTTAAGGATAAAGGGAGAAAAGGGGCATTAGTTCACCTCTTTTAATTCAGATAAATGGGTTTTTCATGCAGAATGGTTCGATTTGCTCTGAATTTGGTATACCGGTTTATTATGTTAAGGAATTTCCCAGATTAGTTTTGGGGGTTCATTGGTTAAGAATAGAGGGGGGAAAGGGGGGTTAGTCCACCCCCTTAATTCAGATAAATGGGGTTTTCACGCAGAATCATTCGATTTGCTCCGAATTTGGTATACCGGTTTATTATGTTAATGAACTTCCCTGATTAGTTTTGGGAGATCATTGGTTAAGGATAAAGGGGAAAAAACGGGGTTCGTTCACCCCTTTTAATTCAGAGAAATGGGTTTTTCATGCAGAATAATTCGATTTGCTCCGAATTTGTTATACCGGTTTATTATGTTAAGGAACTTCCCGGATTAGTTTTGGGGGTTCATTAGTTAAGAATAAAGGGGGAAAGGGGGGACTAGTCCACCCCTTAATTCAGATAAATGGGTTTTTCATGCAGAATGATTCGATTTGCTCCGAATTTGGTATACCGGTTTATTATGATAAGGAACTTCCCTGATTAGTTTTGGGGGTTCATTGGTTAAGGATAAAGGGGGAAAAGGTAGGTTAGCCCGCCCCTCTTAATTTTGATAAATGGGTTTTTCATGCAGAATGATTCGATTTGCTCCGAAGTTGGTATACCGGTTTATTATGTTAAGGAACTTCCCTGATTAGTTTTGGGGGTTCATTGGTTAAGGATAAAGGGGGAAAAAGGGCATTAGTTCACCCCTTTTAATTCAGATAAATGGGTTTTTCATGCAGAATGGTTCGATTTGCTCTGAATTTGGTATACCGGTTTATTATGTTAAGGAACTTCCCAGATTAGTTTTGGGGGTTCATTGATTAAGAATAAAGGGGGGCTAGTCCACCCCCTTAATTTAGACAAATGGTTTTTTTTTGCAAGATTATTCGATTTGCTCCAAATTTGGTATACCGGTTTATTATGATAAGGAGCTTCCCTGATTAGATTTGGAGGTTCACTTGTTAAGTATAAAGGGGGTAAAGGGGGGTTAGTCCACCCCTTAACTCAGATAAATGGGTATTTCATGCAGAATTATTCGATTTGCTCCGAATTTGGTATACCGGTTTATTATGTTAAGGAACTTCCCTGATTAGTTTTGGTAGTTCATTGGTTAATGAAAAAGGGGGAAAAACGGGGTTAGTCCACCCCCCTTAATTCAGATAAATGGGTTTTTTCTTGCAGAATCATTCGATTTGCTCCGAATTTGGCATACCGGTTCATTACGTCAAGGAACTTCCCTGATTAGTTTTGGGGGTTCATTGGTTAAGGATAAAGGGGGAAAAGGGGCATTAGTTCACCCCTTTTAATTCAGATAAATGGGTTTTTCATGCAGAATGGTTCGATTTGCTCCGAATTTGGCATACCGGTTCATTACGTCAAGGAACTTCCCTGATTAGTTTTGGGGGTTCATTGGTTAAGGATAAAGGGGGAAAAGGGGCATTAGTTCACCCCTTAATTCAGATAAATGGGTTTTTCATGCAGAATGATTCGATTTGCTCCGAATTTGGTATACCGGTTTATTATGATAAGGAACTTCCCTGATTAGTTTTGGGGGTTCATTGGTTAAGGATAAAGGGGGAAAAAGGGCATTAGTTCACCCCTTTTAATTCAGATAAATGGGTATTTCATGCAGAATGTTTCGATTTGCTCCGAAGTTGGTATACCGGCTTATTATGTTAAGGAGCTTCCCTAATTAGTTTTGGCGATTCATTGGTTAAGGATAAAGGGGGGCTAGTCCATCCCCTTAATTTAGATAAACGTTTTTTTTTTGCAAGATTATTCGATTTGCTCCAAATTTGGTATACCGGTTTATTATGATAAGGAGCTTCCCTGATTAGATTTGGAGGTTCACTTGTTAAGTATAAAGGGGGTAAAGGGGGGTTAGTCCACCCCCTTAATTCAGATAAATGGGTATTTCATGCAGAATTATTCGATTTGCTCCGAATTTGGTATACCGGTTTATTATGTTAAGGAACTTCCCTGATTAGTTTTGGGAGTTCATTGGTTAAGGATAAAGGGGGGAAAACGGGGTTAGTCCACCCCCCTTAATTCAGATAAATGGGTTTTTTCATGCAGAATCATTCGATTTGCTCCGAATTTGGTATACCGGTTTATTACGTTAAGGAACTTCCCTGATTAGTTTTGGGGGTTCATTGGTTAAGGATAAAGGGGGAAAAGGGTCATTAGTTCACCCCTTTTAATTCAGATAAATGGGTTTTTCATGCAGAATGGTTCGATTTGCTCTGAATTTGGTATACCGGTTTATTATGTTAATGAACTTCCCAGATTAGTTTTGGGGGTTCATTGGTTAAGAATAAAGGAGGAAAAGGGGGGACTAGTCCACCCCTTAATTCAGATAAATGGGTTTTTCATGCAGAATGATTCGATTTGCTCCGAATTTGGTATACCGGTTTATTATGATAAGGCACTTCCCTGATTAGTTTTGGGGGTTCATTGGTTAAGGATAAAGGGGGAAAAGCTAGGTTAGCCCGCCCCTCTTAATTTTGATAAATGGGTTTTTCATGCAGAATGATTCGATTTGCTCCGAAGTTGGTATACCGGTTTATTATGTTAAGGAACTTCCCTGATTAGTTTTGGGGGTTCATTGGTTAAGGATAAAGGGAGAAAAGGGGCATTAGTTCACCTCTTTTAATTCAGATAAATGGGTTTTTCATGCAGAATGGTTCGATTTGCTCTGAATTTGGTATACCGGTTTATTATGTTAAGGAATTTCCCAGATTAGTTTTGGGGGTTCATTGGTTAAGAATAGAGGGGGGAAAGGGGGGTTAGTCCACCCCCTTAATTCAGATAAATGGGGTTTTCACGCAGAATCATTCGATTTGCTCCGAATTTGGTATACCGGTTTATTATGTTAATGAACTTCCCTGATTAGTTTTGGGAGATCATTGGTTAAGGATAAAGGGGAAAAAACGGGGTTCGTTCACCCCTTTTAATTCAGAGAAATGGGTTTTTCATGCAGAATAATTCGATTTGCTCCGAATTTGTTATACCGGTTTATTATGTTAAGGAACTTCCCGGATTAGTTTTGGGGGTTCATTAGTTAAGAATAAAGGGGGAAAGGGGGGACTAGTCCACCCCTTAATTCAGATAAATGGGTTTTTCATGCAGAATGATTCGATTTGCTCCGAATTTGGTATACCGGTTTATTATGATAAGGAACTTCCCTGATTAGTTTTGGGGGTTCATTGGTTAAGGATAAAGGGGGAAAAGGTAGGTTAGCCCGCCCCTCTTAATTTTGATAAATGGGTTTTTCATGCAGAATGATTCGATTTGCTCCGAAGTTGGTATACCGGTTTATTATGTTAAGGAACTTCCCTGATTAGTTTTGGGGGTTCATTGGTTAAGGATAAAGGGGGAAAAAGGGCATTAGTTCACCCCTTTTAATTCAGATAAATGGGTTTTTCATGCAGAATGGTTCGATTTGCTCTGAATTTGGTATACCGGTTTATTATGTTAAGGAACTTCCCAGATTAGTTTTGGGGGTTCATTGATTAAGAATAAAGGGGGGCTAGTCCACCCCCTTAATTTAGACAAATGGTTTTTTTTTGCAAGATTATTCGATTTGCTCCAAATTTGGTATACCGGTTTATTATGATAAGGAGCTTCCCTGATTAGATTTGGAGGTTCACTTGTTAAGTATAAAGGGGGTAAAGGGGGGTTAGTCCACCCCTTAACTCAGATAAATGGGTATTTCATGCAGAATTATTCGATTTGCTCCGAATTTGGTATACCGGTTTATTATGTTAAGGAACTTCCCTGATTAGTTTTGGTAGTTCATTGGTTAATGAAAAAGGGGGAAAAACGGGGTTAGTCCACCCCCCTTAATTCAGATAAATGGGTTTTTTCTTGCAGAATCATTCGATTTGCTCCGAATTTGGCATACCGGTTCATTACGTCAAGGAACTTCCCTGATTAGTTTTGGGGGTTCATTGGTTAAGGATAAAGGGGGAAAAGGGGCATTAGTTCACCCCTTTTAATTCAGATAAATGGGTTTTTCATGCAGAATGGTTCGATTTGCTCCGAATTTGGCATACCGGTTCATTACGTCAAGGAACTTCCCTGATTAGTTTTGGGGGTTCATTGGTTAAGGATAAAGGGGGAAAAGGGGCATTAGTTCACCCCTTAATTCAGATAAATGGGTTTTTCATGCAGAATGATTCGATTTGCTCCGAATTTGGTATACCGGTTTATTATGATAAGGAACTTCCCTGATTAGTTTTGGGGGTTCATTGGTTAAGGATAAAGGGGGAAAAAGGGCATTAGTTCACCCCTTTTAATTCAGATAAATGGGTATTTCATGCAGAATGTTTCGATTTGCTCCGAAGTTGGTATACCGGCTTATTATGTTAAGGAGCTTCCCTAATTAGTTTTGGCGATTCATTGGTTAAGGATAAAGGGGGGCTAGTCCATCCCCTTAATTTAGATAAACGTTTTTTTTTTGCAAGATTATTCGATTTGCTCCAAATTTGGTATACCGGTTTATTATGATAAGGAGCTTCCCTGATTAGATTTGGAGGTTCACTTGTTAAGTATAAAGGGGGTAAAGGGGGGTTAGTCCACCCCCTTAATTCAGATAAATGGGTATTTCATGCAGAATTATTCGATTTGCTCCGAATTTGGTATACCGGTTTATTATGTTAAGGAACTTCCCTGATTAGTTTTGGGAGTTCATTGGTTAAGGATAAAGGGGGGAAAACGGGGTTAGTCCACCCCCCTTAATTCAGATAAATGGGTTTTTTCATGCAGAATCATTCGATTTGCTCCGAATTTGGTATACCGGTTTATTACGTTAAGGAACTTCCCTGATTAGTTTTGGGGGTTCATTGGTTAAGGATAAAGGGGGAAAAGGGTCATTAGTTCACCCCTTTTAATTCAGATAAATGGGTTTTTCATGCAGAATGGTTCGATTTGCTCTGAATTTGGTATACCGGTTTATTATGTTAATGAACTTCCCAGATTAGTTTTGGGGGTTCATTGGTTAAGAATAAAGGAGGAAAAGGGGGGACTAGTCCACCCCTTAATTCAGATAAATGGGTTTTTCATGCAGAATGATTCGATTTGCTCCGAATTTGGTATACCGGTTTATTATGATAAGGCACTTCCCTGATTAGTTTTGGGGGTTCATTGGTTAAGGATAAATGGGGAAAAGGTAGGTTAGCCCGCCCCTCTTAATTTTGATAAATGGGTTTTTCATGCAGAATGATTCGATTTGCTCCGAAGTTGGTATACCGGTTTATTATGTTAAGGAACTTCCCTGATTAGTTTTGGGGGTTCATTGGTTAAGGATAAAGGGAGAAAAGGGGCATTAGTTCACCTCTTTTAATTCAGATAAATGGGTTTTTCATGCAGAATGGTTCGATTTGCTCTGAATTTGGTATACCGGTTTATTATGTTAAGGAATTTCCCAGATTAGTTTTGGGGGTTCATTGGTTAAGAATAGAGGGGGGAAAGGGGGGTTAGTCCACCCCCTTAATTCAGATAAATGGGGTTTTCACGCAGAATCATTCGATTTGCTCCGAATTTGGTATACCGGTTTATTATGTTAATGAACTTCCCTGATTAGTTTTGGGAGATCATTGGTTAAGGATAAAGGGGAAAAAACGGGGTTCGTTCACCCCTTTTAATTCAGAGAAATGGTTTTTTCATGCAGAATAATTCGATTTGCTCCGAATTTGTTACACCGGTTTATTATGTTAAGGAACTTCCCGGATTAGTTTTGGGGGTTCATTAGTTAAGAATAAAGGGGGAAAGGGGGGACTAGTCCACCCCTTAATTCAGATAAATGGGTTTTTCATGCAGAATGATTCGATTTGCTCCGAATTTGGTATACCGGTTTATTATGATAAGGAACTTCCCTGATTAGTTTTGGGGGTTCATTGGTTAAGGATAAAGGGGGAAAAGGTAGGTTAGCCCGCCCCTCTTAATTTTGATAAATGGGTTTTTCATGCAGAATGATTCGATTTGCTCCGAAGTTGGTATACCGGTTTATTATGTTAAGGAACTTCCCTGATTAGTTTTGGGGGTTCATTGGTTAAGGATAAAGGGGGAAAAAGGGCATTAGTTCACCCCTTTTAATTCAGATAAATGGGTTTTTCATGCAGAATGGTTCGATTTGCTCTGAATTTGGTATACCGGTTTATTATGTTAAGGAACTTCCCAGATTAGTTTTGGGGGTTCATTGATTAAGAATAAAGGGGGGCTAGTCCACCCCCTTAATTTAGACAAATGGTTTTTTTTTGCAAGATTATTCGATTTGCTCCAAATTTGGTATACCGGTTTATTATGATAAGGAGCTTCCCTGATTAGATTTGGAGGTTCACTTGTTAAGTATAAAGGGGGTAAAGGGGGGTTAGTCCACCCCTTAACTCAGATAAATGGGTATTTCATGCAGAATTATTCGATTTGCTCCGAATTTGGTATACCGGTTTATTATGTTAAGGAACTTCCCTGATTAGTTTTGGTAGTTCATTGGTTAAGGAAAAAGGGGGAAAAACGGGGTTAGTCCACCCCCCTTAATTCAGATAAATGGGTTTTTTCTTGCAGAATCATTCGATTTGCTCCGAATTTGGCATACCGGTTCATTACGTCAAGGAACTTCCCTGATTAGTTTTGGGGGTTCATTGGTTAAGGATAAAGGGGGAAAAGGGGCATTAGTTCACCCCTTTTAATTCAGATAAATGGGTTTTTCATGCAGAATGGTTCGATTTGCTCTGAATTTGGTATACCGGCTTATTATGTTAAGGAACTTCCCAGATTAGTTTTGGGGGTTCATTGGTTAAGAATAAAGGAGGAAAAGGGGAGACTAGTCCACCCCTTAATTCAGATAAATGGGTTTTTCATGCAGAATGATTCGATTTGCTCCGAATTTGGTATACCGGTTTATTATGATAAGGAACTTCCCTGATTAGTTTTGGGGGTTCATTGGTTAAGGATAAAGGGGGAAAAGTAGGTTAGCCCGCCCCTCTTAATTTTGATAAATGGGTTTTTCATGCAGAATGATTCGATTTGCTCCGAAGTTGGTATACCGGTTTATTATGTTAAGGAGCTTCCCTGATTAGTTTTGGGGGTTCATTGGTTAAGGATAAAGGGAGAAAAGGGGCATTAGTTCACCCCTTTTAATTCAGATAAATGGTTTTTCATGCAGAATGGTTCGATTTGCTCTGAATTTTGTATACCGGTTTATTATGTTAAGGAACGTCCCAGATTAGTTTTGGGGGTTCATTGGTTAAGAATAAAGGGGGGAAAGGGGGTTAGTCCACCCCCTTAATTCAGATAAATGGGGTTTTCACGCAGAATCATTCGATTTGCTCCGAATTTGGTATACCGGTTTATTATGTTAATGAACTTCCCTGATTAGTTTTGGGAGTTCATTGGTTAAGGATAAAGGGGGGGAAACGGGGTTCGTTCACCCCTTTTAATTCAGAGAAATGGGTTTTTCATTCAGAATGATTCGATTTGCTCCGAATTTGTTATACCGGTTTATTATGTTAATGAACTTCCCTGATTAGTTTTGGGGGTTCATTAGTTAAGAATAAAGTGGGGAAAGAGGTCTAGTCCACCCCTTTTAATTCAGATAAATGAGTATTTCATGCAGAATTATTCGATTTGCTCCGAATTTGGTATACTGGTTTATTAAGTTAAGGAACTTCCCTGATTAGTTTTGGGGGTTCATTGGTTAAGAATAAAGGGGAAAAGAGGGGCTAGTCCACCTCCTTAATTCAGATAAGTGGGTTATTCATGCAGAAGGATTCGATTTGCTCCGAATTTGTTATACCGGTTTATTATGTTAAGGAACTTCCCTGATTAGTTTTGGGGGTTCATTAGTTAAGAATAAAGGGGGGAAACAGGGCTAGTCCACCCCTTTTAATTCAGATAAATGGGTATTTCATGCAGAGTTATTCGATTAGCTCCGAATTTGTTATACTGGTTTATTATGTTAAGGAACTTCCCAGATTAGTTTTGGGGGTTCATTGGTTAAGAATAAAGGAGGAAAAGGGGGGACTAGTCCACCCCTTAATTCTGATAAATGGGTTTTTCATGCAGAATGATTCGATTTGCTCCGAATTTGGTATACCGGTTTATTATGATAAGGAACTTCCCTGATTTGTTTTGGGGGTTCATTGGTTAAGGATAAAGAGGGAAAAGGTAGGTTAGCCCGCCCCTCTTAATTTTGATAAATGGGTTTTTCATGCAGAATGATTCGATTTGCTCCGAAGTGTGTATACCAGTTTATTATGTTAAGGAACTTCCCTGATTAGTTTTGGGGTTTCATTGGTTAAGGATAAAGGGGGAAAAGGGGCATTAGTTCACCCCTTTTAATTCAGATAAATGGGTTTTTCATGCAGAATGGTTCGATTTGCTCTGAATTTGGTATACCGGTTTATTATGTTAAGGAACTTTCCAGATTAGTTTTGGGGGTTCATTGATTAAGAATAAAGGGGGGAAAGGGGGGTTAGTCCACCCCCTTAATTCAGATAATTGGGGTTTTCACGCAGAATCATTCGATTTGCTCCGAATTTGGTATACCGGTTTATTATGTTAATGAACTTCCCTGATTAGTTTTGGGAGTTCATTGGTTAAGGATAAAGGGGGAAAACGGGGTTCGTTCACCCCTTTTAATTCAGAGAAATGGGTTTTTCATGCAGAATGATTCGATTTTCTCCGAATTTGGTATACCGGTTTATTATGTTAAAGAACTTCCCTGATTAGTTTTGGGGGTTCATTAGTTAAGAATAAAGGGGGGAAAGGGGGCTAGTCCACCCCTTTTAATTCAGATAAATGGGTTTTTCATGCAGAATGATTCGATTTGCTCCGAAGTTGGTATACCGGTTTATTATGTTAAGGAACTTCCTTGATTAGTTTTGGGGGTTTATTGGTTAAAGATAAAGGGGAAGGGGGGCTAGGCCACCCCTCTTAATTTATATAAACGGGTTTTTCATGCAGAATTATTCGCTTTGCTGCAAATTTGGTATACCGGTTTATTACGTTAAGGAGCTTCTCTGATTCGTTTTGGCGATTCATTGGTTAAAGATAAAGGGGGGCTAGTCCACTTCCTTAATTTAGATAAATGTTTTTTTTTTGCAGGATTATTCGATTTGCTCCAAATTTGGTATTCCGGTTTATTATGATAAGGGGCTTCCCTGGTGAGATTGGGAGGTTCACTGGTTAAGTATAAAGGGGGAAACGGGGGCTAATTCCCCTTCACTTATTTTTTTGAGGGGCGTTATTTTTAAAATAAGTGTATAATATACAATTAGTGTGAATACCCTGCGAGCTCAATGCCATCAGTTTAGCTGGGCCCTTTTCTTTTTTATTTTATGGATTTAGGTTTATTAAGAAATACGCTCGTTTTAAAACAATTAATTTCTCGGAAACGTATCGTACGAATTGCATAAAAAATTGCTTTTAGGCTAATTGAAGGGTGTAGAGTTCATTTATGCTGTCAGAATTGTGCACTGCTACTGAAAAAAACAAAGTTATGGTTCGTTTTAATATGTAGATGGCCTCCTAAGCCAACTTTATATGCATCATTTAAAAGTAGACTTAATTTTCAATCGTTCGGTACCAGTAACTCTCTTCTACGATAATTTGTTGAGGAGTTAGTAGGGGGTGTTTATTTTTTTTCCACGACTGTACCTAATTTATATGGGATCCGAACATTAATACAGTGGCTTTATAACTGTTAAGTAGCAAATGTTATTATTGTAAATTTTTATGTATATGTGAATATATTCTAGGTTTTTTTTAGGGCTATGAAACTTTCATTTCCGTTTTAAAATCAATGACATGAGGTACACTTAATAGGCATAACTGTAAGATAAGTTTCAGACATTTATAGGTACAAGAATGAGAAAAAAATGAATATACAATACAATATTTACTTATCACTGTCTGAACACTGCCCTTCACATACACAAAGTTTCATACATTTTATTTCCATTTTAATACATTTACAAGATGTGCATCGCTTGCGGCAAGTACAGGAGGTAAGTTCTTTAGAGTGCTTTGACATCTCTGGAATTGTTATCCACAAAGGTTGGTATGATCCTCCTGAATTTATTATCCATCCCCACTTAATTGGTGAAGGTATTGTGTAATGTGCAATGAGGCTGTTGTTCCAAATTCTTGCTTGGAGAGTAGCTCGTTTGATGTGTTGTGTCAAAGCATCTGCTGTAGGAGCTATGTTTTCGATGGGTCGATTCTTTCTTGTAAATAACACTCGTCTGCAATCATTGATGCTCTGAAGATCTGATGATTGTTCATAAAGTAGTACAACAAATCGCTGTAACAGATCATGCCATTCATCATCAATATCAGAGGTGCCTGTACAGAGCTGATACCATACACAATCAGTTTCACGAAATGACATCCAGACCTTCCAAACTGTCTTCTTGCCAATGCCACAAAATGTGGAAACTGTGTCGCAACCAGTTACAGAATGAAAAGCCATCAAATTTCTGCAAATTTCTGGTGAAAGTTTAGCATAGATCTCGTGAATTGAAATGAATTTCCTGTATTTCCCCACAACCGTACTCAATCCATAGTTCATCAATATCTTGTATTTGTGGGAACAGTGATATTGAAATAACCACTACATCAGAGTCCACAGTTCGTATTAAGATGCGAGTATGTCCACTTTCTACTGCATGCTTAACATGGAGAAGTAGACGGCCATCTGCTTCTTCGAGTGTGACGGGAGAAATGCTTGATACATCCATATATGTTGATGCGAGGACTTGGTCATTATAATTACAGACAACATGTTTTCCTGGATACTCGTCCCCCACCATTTTCTTAGCTAGCAACTGGAACAATTGGGTCTTGTTTTCGTTGACACATAGGAATTGCTGAAATTTTTTTGGAATTGCAGTTGAGTCTGAGACTTTAATACTTATGCTACTTCCTCTTGTTTCTCGGGTATGTGCCTTCAAACTGTTACTAATATATCTGTCGAATACAATATCTAGTCGTGAACTGTTCTCCAGTTGATTAATGAAATATGGTTTGAAAACATGTTCATAGTATCCGGAAAATGTTGTCGCAATACCAGTATTGACCATGTGTATTACGGCTGCTCCATCGAATATTTTAGCTGTTACATTCGGTTGGCTGTGATTAAAGCTAATGCCATATTTTGTTTGAATGCAGTCAATAATATCAGACTTGTTGGTTGGTTTTCGGAGTTTTCCATTATCTGAAATAGAAGGTGGGTACTTTTGGTTTTCATGCGAAAAGAAATCATCTATGTTGCAATTCCGTGCTTCAGATGCAACATACAATCTGCAGAATAAGTTGGAGTCTTTACGTAAGTAAGAAATCTTGGACTTTGCTTATCTTTTTTTCTTGTTATAGTCTTGAAGATGTGAATATTGGTTCGAGGAATAACTTGATGAATTGAATTTTGAACTTGATAGAGACGGGACACGACATAATCATCATACTGTTTTAGTCCTACAGTAAATGCTTCCGTAACACACTTGACAACTTCGAAACTTGGAATTATTTTAGAGCTCCCTACTGACATTAAATCAGTTTGTTCAAATGGATTTCCTTGTTCGGATAAGACGTTAATCATTTCTTTGGCATGGGCCAAGAACCTTTTCTCATGAGCATTGTTATCTTCATGATGCTTTGCGCCCACGTTTTTATCATCTTTTAAATTTGATTTCTCTTCAAATTCCTCAATTAAAGAACTGATCCTAGGGCTATTGTTGTACTAATTTATGATCAATCATCAGATCTTCAGAGCATCAATGATTGCAGACGAGTGTTATTTACAAGAAAGAATCGAGCCATCGAAAACATACCTCCTACAGCAGATGCTTTGACACAACACATCAAACGAACTACTCTCCAAGCAAGAATTTGGAACAACAGCCTCTTTGCACATTACACAGTACCTTCACTAATTAAGTGGGGATGGATAATAAAATCAGGAGGATCATACAAACCTTTGTGGATAACAATTCCAGAGATGTCAAAGCACTCTAAAGAACTTACCTCATGTACTTGCCGCAAACGTTGCACATCTTGTAAATGTATTAAAATGGAAATAAAATGTATGAAACTTTGTGTATGTGAAGGGCAGTGTTCAGACAGTGATAAGTAAATATTGTATTGTACATTCTTTTGTTTCTCATTCTTGTACCTATAAATGTCTGAAACTTATTTTACAGTTATGCCTATTAAGTGTACTTCATGTCATTGATTTTAAAACGGAAATGAAAGTTTCATAGCCCTAAAAAACCCTAGAATATATTTACATATACATAAAAATTTACAATAATAACATTTGCTACTTAAATAGTTATAAGGCCACTGTATTAATTTTCGGATCCCACGTAAATTAGGTACATTGTTGCCATAATGACTTTCTGCACAACGCTACATTATTTTGGCAAATTTTCAGAAAATATTTGTGATAAAATAGAAATCATATATACCGTCCGAAAGGTAATTTTCTGACGAACAAAAGATATGCGACACGTTTTCAGCTACATGCAACAAATTCCAAGTTATTTAGCAAAATGTTTCTAATTTTTTTTTATTATTATTATTAATTTATAAATATTTGTGGTATTATGAATATAAACAATGATGTCAAATATACCGTTGGAAAGCGCGTTTTCTCCGGATTAATAATCACTAAAAATATAGGTTAATATCGAAATATTAACCCGAGTTCTATAGAGAAATGTAGAAGCACTTCTCAAAACTTTGGCGGCCATATTGATTACGTCATCATCGCCGCTAGAGGGCCAGGAAAATTTGTGTCCCGGGCTTTTTAGACTCATCTATCCATATACTATCTGAATCCGAAGTGGCGCATTGGTTGCCAGATGTGAAGTTTTTTTTAGCTATCTCACCCCACTATATAGTTTCTAAAACATTCCAAATTTAAAAGGGTGAAATGAGCGAAAAGCGTTCTAAAAGGTTCTAAATTGCGATTTCTATGGAATCTCAGGAAAAACCAAACCGATTTCAAAAATAACGGTAGCAAATTGATGGTGATAGTACCTGCTCCAACATATCTATACTTTATATTGGTGCCACTACCATCAGAGGAATTTTGTGATACTGAAGGGGTTACATGAAATTTGACATAGTAGTTACTTATAAGATGTAAATGCTCTCTAAGAAAAGAAGGAAAAAAATTCGAAATTTAAAAAAGGTGAAAAGGCGCAAAAACCGTTCTAGAAACATTCTAAATTAAGGTTTCTGTGAAGTTGTTAAAGATAGAAACTTGAAATTTGACATTGTAGATACTTATAAGATGTATATGCTCTCTAAGAACGATTTCTAAAAATTCCAAATTTAAAAGCGTGAAATAAGTGAAAAGCATTCTAAAAATGTTTAAAATTACGATTTCTATGGAATCTCAGGAAAAACCAAGCCGATTTCAAAAGTATTGGTTGCAAATTGATGGTGACAGTCCCTGCTACAACATAGACTATATTTTATATTGGTGCCACTACCACCAGAGGTTTTTGCCTGAAGGGCTAAATACTTGAAATTTAGCATGGTAGTTAGTTATACATAGGATGTAAATGTTCTCTAAGAAAAGTTGAAAAACAAAATCGAAATTTAGAAGGCGAAAAGCGAAAAGGGGTAAATACGCGAAAAGCGTCCTGAAAACGTTATAAATTACGATTTCTATGGAATCTCAAGAAATACCAAAACGATTTCAAATGTAATGATGGCAAATTGATAGTGACAGTCCCTGATCAACATAGGCTACCAAAAGTGTGGTGGTGGTTTTTTTTGGGGGGGGAGGAGCTGAAGGAGCGAAAAACGCTCTAAAATTACAATTTTTGTGATATTCAAGAGGCTAAAAACTTGAAGTTTGGTGTGGTAGTTACTTATAAGATGTTAATGCTCTCTAAGAACAGTTAAGAAAAATTCGAATTTTAAAAGGGTAAAAAAAAACGAAAAGCGTTCTAAATTACGATTTCGATGAAATTGTTAAAGATAGAAACTTAAAATTTGGCATGGTAATTACTTAAGTATATTATTTATAAGTTTAACAGATATAACAGTTATAAAAGTTATAACAGTTTCTAAAAGGCTCGAAATTTAAAAGTGTAAAATGTGTCAAAAGCATTCTAAAAACTTTCTAAATTACATAAAATTGTATAAGACGTAAATTTCCAACTGGGCGAAAAATGTCCGGACCAGGATTCGAACCAGGGATCTCCCTGCCTGAAGCCGCCAGTGCTCTAACATCTGAAATATTCCGGGCGAATCTGGTGGAACTTCTTCACCCAGCTAACCTTAATGATTATAGCATCTGGTCTGAAACCTGGTTCAGCTCAACAGAATAAATCACAGGTAATGGAACTCCAGAAATCGCTGGATGCGTAATTACACTAGATTAATTTTAACACAATTATTCTAATTATTAAATAAATCATATTAGATGTAAATTTCCAACTGGGCGAAAAATGTCCGGACCAGGATTCGAACCAGGGATCTCCTGCCTGAAGCCGCCAGTGCTCTACCATCTGAGCTATCCCGGACGAATCTGGTGGAACTTCTTCACCCAGCTAACCTTAATGATTATAGCATCTGGTCTGAAACCTTGTTCAGCTCAACAGAATAAATCAGGTAAATGGAACAGGTGGAACTTCTCTAGAATCTAGTGGAACTTCTTCAGATGTCCGGACCAAAATGTCCAGACCAGGACCGGGTGAAGAAGTTCCACCAGATTCGTACGAGATAGCTCAGATGGTAGAGCACTGACGGCTTCAGCCAGGAGATCCCTGGTTCGAATCCTGGTCCGGACATTTTTCGCCCAGTTGGAAATTTACATCTAATATGATTTATTTACCAATTAGAATAATTGTGTTAAAATTAATCTAGTACATAAAATTGTTTGTCCTTTGTAAACATGATGAAATTTTACACGGTCTAAAACCTGCTCTTATTAATAGATGTATGAAATAGATTTTACATTAAGGCGACAGTATGACAAAAAAAAACTTTTTTTTAAAAAACTTATGAATGGTCCAATTGCTTTGAAACTGGGCACATTAATATAGTGTTGTTTATGGATGAGAAATGTGCAATTAAAAATAAGGTACAAAATGTAATTTAGGTATTAATTAAATTTTATAAATATTTGTCAAATTAGTCATTTAATTAAAACTGAAAAAAAAATTCAATTTAATTACAAAACATAATTATTTTAGATATTAATTAAATTTTATAAATATTTATCAAATTAGTCATTTAGTTAAAAAGGATGCAGATGCATCAGTTTTTGCCTCTGATTACATTTTTCCCCTTTAGCCTTTATACCGGGTGTCCTAAAAAGGACTGACTGATTTTAAAATTCAATAACTTGCAAACGGTGACAGATATTTAAAAATTTCTTGCAGGAGGTTTATGCATAAGGTCAAAAGTTTTATTACAGTGATTGTCGATTTTAGTTCTAATTACAAACAATAGATGGCGCTGTAAGAAATAGTTGCTAAACACGATTTAATTGCGATTTTTGGTCCTTTCTCTTGTTTCATGCGGAAAAAGGAGATGGAAATGTATTATCCGGGCCACGAAGTACCAAAAATCGAGCCTTAATTTAGCGTCTATTGATTGCAGCGCCATCTATTGTTTGTAATTCGAACTAAAATTGAAAATCATTGTAAAAAAACTTTTGAACTTATGCATAACCCTCCTGCAAGAATTTTTTAAATATCTGTCACCGTTTACAAGTTATTGAATTTTAAAATCAGTCAGTCTTTTTTAGGACACCCGGTACATAGCTAGAATGAAAATGGTTGATATTTTCTATTTGCAATTACAATCGTAAAAGTAAAAAATATTTTTCGACAAACACAAGAGATAATCAGCAAAATTTCATTAAAAAAATATTCCAAATTTGCAAAATTTTTAAGTTTAAAATGTATATAATAAAATTATTACTAACTTTCTACATAAATAAAAAGTACCATTTTATCAAGTTTTATAAAGATTCAGTAAAAATTAAGACCTTTTAAAGGTTGCTGAAATTGCTGGAAAATTAGTTTTGAGAAAATAGCCCTTGAAGTTTTTATTAAAAAAAATATTCAGAATTTTACTATCAAAATTGCTTTTTTTTCTTGTGTGGACAAATAACAATCGGAACAAAATAATTATTTTTTATCATTAGTGAAAGCTTATGGATGTTGGAGTAATTAATAAAAAATCACAATGGAAACATGTTTTCCTTAAATTAAAGGTCCTACTGTCGCCTTAAATTTGCTTTGATGAAACTTTAAAATCAAGCCGGAACATAAAATCTATATGCACAACATTTTATGGTAACATAAACAATTAAATTAAAAAAATCAAAAGACTGCATAAAAAGCGAACTAATTAATTATTTATCATCAATGTGAAACTATTTTTTCTTCAATTCCTACTATTAGCTCACAATCTCGCTATATATATCTTGTTCAAATTTTCAATCGTTAATAAAATACTTATTATTAATCCAATCAAGCTCAAATAAATTTTTTTAAACATGTAGTGGGTGACACTTCATTTAATCCAGTTTTTTTCAAATATCAATTAATTAAATTAAATTAATTAATTTTCAATAATCTAGCGAGCCCTCTTCTTGATCAAGGTATTTTAAGACCGAGAGATCCCTCTTCTTGATCAAGGCATTTTAAGCGCCACTCAAGAGGTAAGAAGAATGAGAGAGAAAAAATTCTCTTATTGACCTAAGTAGGAATTGACTTAAAATATTTTTTTTATATTACTTGTTTATACACTATATGGCCAAAGGTGACCGGTCACTTGCAATTTTAGACGTTTTGTTAAATATCTAGAAAAATACATAAGGAATTAACCTGAAACTGCAGGTGTGTAAACATTAAAATACACATAAGTCATATATGTCCGCGAAGATTTTTTGCCGTAACCCCATAGGGGACCGTCAACAAATTGAAAAAGAGCGAATATCTTTGGGATAACCCTGTAAAAACTAATGTAGCAAAAGCGTTCAAACTCGATATTATTAATAAGTGGCTTATTTTAATATACTGTGTTCGTTTTTATGAGGATAGCATGTATACTCGTAGAGAAATTAAGGTTTTTATAAAAACAGTCCCAAATTTCGCCAAGTTTTTTGCTTATAATTTGCAGAGTTCTTAATATAAAAAAAAGTTCTTTTCAGAAAATATGACAAACAAGATTTTACACAATGCCCTGCAATCCGAGTGAAAAAAAAATAATAATTGTATGAAAAATGAGCAGATTTACTAAATAATGATTCACTGCGCATGCTCTAACGTAATCAAAATATAATTTGCATAATGTGTTAGCTACAGGTATAGAGCAACTTTTGTGAAAGTCTCAAAAACATAGTTTGAAAAGTCTTATAATAATCGTTTATAGAATAAGCTCAAAATCCGTTATTTCCAAAAAAAACCAAAAATATGAGGGGCTATATCCAAGTACGTACAATAGTAGGTACTTGGACAAGTAGTGCGTACAATATTGTGTATGCTATATTGGCACTAATCAATGGATATATGGATACAACCCCTTATCTTTTTGCTTCATTTTGGGAACAACGGATTTTGAGCTTATTCTATAAACGATTATTTTCAGACTTTTCAAACTATGTTTCTGTGACTTTTACAAAAGTTGCTCTATACATTTAGCTAACAAATTATGCACATGATATTTTGATTGCATTCGCGCATGCGCAATGAAACATGTTTTCGTAAACCTTCTCATTTTTCATCCAATTTTTATTTTTTTTTTAATTCGGATTGCAGAGTATTGTGTACAATGTTGTTCGTCATATTTTCTGAAAAGAGCTTTTTTTTATATTAAGAACTTTGTAAATTATAAGCAAAAAACTTCGCGAAATTTGGGACTGTTTTTATGAAAACCTTAATTTCTCTGCGAGTATACATGCTATCCTCATAAAAATAAACAGCGTATATTCCAATAAGGCACTTAAGGATAATCTACTGTGTTGAACGCTTTTGCTACATTAGTTTTTACAGGGTTATCCAAATGATATTCGTTCTATTTCAATTTGTTGACGGTCCCCTATGGGGTTTCGGGAAAAAAAATCTTCGCGGAAATATATGACCTATACTATACTGTTTGCACACCTGCAGTTTCAGGTTAATTCTTTATGTATTTTTCTAGATATTTAACAAAGCGTCTAAAATCGCAAGTGACCGGTCACCTTTGGTCATATAGTGTATTACTTACCTATTTTTTATTTATTTGTATTGATGACTTTTAAATTGTGTTTAATTGTTAGTTCCTATCTATAAACACTGTTTTGATGAGGTCTATAGATGTCTATGATGGTTAGAGTTGCAGTAAAGCTAGAGATCCTACCTACACAACTTCCAGGGTGTATAATATTTTAACGGAGCTTCTGACTGTAAAATAGTCAATGAAACATCGTCTTCATTTTAAAAGACCCATCTAATGATATGCCACTCAATAGGGTGCGTAATTTTTTTTTCGTCTCTACCGCCATTTTGTATTTTACGGCCTCCATTTTGAATTTATAAAAACAAAACCTAGCCTATAACCATCGGGCCGTTAATACGAATTGATAGAGATGTCATTCATTAAAATCCATCCCGCCGTCGGGATGTTTCGAGGGTATAAAGAAATCCACATACGCAGATACGCGTGAAACACATAACCCTTCTTTTCAGCCGGGTAATAAAATTTTGCAGCTGCTTACAGTGTGTTACTCTCAACTTTTGTAGTATCTAGAAAGAAAAGGGGGAAATATATTTTTAAATGGGAACTTAGATACTACCGCATAATATACAGGGTTCGTACGGGTCCCGTTATTTTCCAGGTAAAATATCAGTATTTTTTTATTTAAAAAATAAATCAAACGCGCGAAATTTTGCCTTATTTAAGGAGAGATTTTCGATAAGAAAGTACTGGTACCAAAGAATTTCCTGGTCAAGGACCCGTTCAAACCCTCAATAAATTAAATTTTTGAGCCACTTTGAGCATTGAGCGATTCTGTATGTGTGAATCAAAAAATATTAAAAATGCTAAATAACAGAATGGCAAGGCAAAGGGATAAATGTTTTGAACTAAAACCTTATGAAATGTTTTATTATCATCAATACCGGAGAGTATTCGAAATCTGAGAAAGGAACTATAATAATAATAATAATAATAATAATAATAATAATAATAATAATAATAACAATAATAATAATAATAATAATAATGTGGATTTTTTAACAGTGAATTAGCAAGTTAAGTAAATAGCTTACCACTTAATTTAATAAATAGGAAAGTTCAATAAATAGGTAACTTAGACGTACTTACACATAGATCACCATTGACATATGTCAAGTATAAACTTTCGCCAAAACACTGAAAGAAAATGGATTGTATTAACATCAACAATTAAAATATAATAAATTAAGAAAGAGTGAAAAACCTGATGCAGTCGTGTAAATAAGAACTATTTAATTTTATGTTAAACATTCTAGAGGAGCTGTGAATGTAATCAAAATAATCTTGCAATCGATTTTTAAGCTGAAAATTTTTGAAATACAGTACGGCCTATTTTATCCGAAACTCTTTTAACCAAAACTCTCGATTATCTGAAATCCATTTTTAAAGTTTTTTTTTTTTTTTTACTGTCACATTCCTTGTGATCAAAATCTATTTTGAAAGTTTTTTTTTTTTTTTTTTTTTTTTTTTTACTACCATACTCCTTGCGTGCAAGCGGTCCTTTCCGAACTAGTGCACATAGATATTTTCGATCCGCTTTCTTAGAGTTTCTTTGAATTTAACTTGAGCTCTCGTAAGCTGCGGAGTGGAACGAAGAAAACGAACAAATTGGCAATTCTGAAGCTGTTGAATGTTTTGCAAAAAGTTTGGCATGGCTGGAAGCAGAAAGACTGTGATACTGGCGTACTAATAATTTTAAAAAACTCAATGATAGATCTTCAAAGCAAAGGCAATCGAAACTGCGATAAACAAAACATTTTTTTCAAGTCCTTGGGATATATGTAAAAGGTACTTAATTTCAAAATTAAAATTCAGTTAATTTATTCTTATTATTTTTTTTTTTTTGCTATTGCTTTATTTTTATTAAGCACTTGTTCCCATAATACGAAATATTGCATATATTTCTCCTTAATCTTAAAATTGAAGCATTCTCGATTATCCGAAACTTTCGATTTTCCGAAAGAGGGTCGGTCCCAATTACTTCGGATAATCGAGGTTCTACTGTATGTGCTTATGCATATATTCCAGTCAAAAATTTGTGAATGAGTTGTCTTACTCCATTCATCAATATCATTACATAGTTTTAAAATTATACCGTAAAGTTTTTTTTTTTCTCGCAAATTAACCAAGTGTTTTGTTGACTTTTAGTTATTTTTTTCTAAAAAAAATACTATTTTTAATAAAAGAGAATAAATTTTCCTATTACATCAATTTTTCTCTTCGTGATTAAACAATTTGTCCTTTTATTTCTATGAAAGTTAATTTTGTCACTTTTTCTCTCCTTATTAAATGCTCTTTTCAGTTTTACTTTTATTATTATTATTATTAATAAATCACTGCAAGAATAATTACACTGCATCATAGTTTTAAAATTAAATTTCCTTACTGTGTAAGTTACAAGATTTTTTTTCTGACGATTAATCGAATATTTTGACATTTTGTATCTAGTTAATTAAGTATAAATTTCTTAATGTAGTTAAACACTCTTCCTGCTGTACTTTTTTTTAAATTATTATTATTCCCTTTCTTGTCATAAAGTTTCCATAATGTATTTTAAAAATTCACTTATCGAAGCTACAGAAAATTAATTTAAACCGCCTACGAAGTACCCTTATTTTACTTTCATACACTTACTCCAACGTTCACGTGGATTTCGAAAACATTCCTAAATCCAATACTTCAGAATGATGTTACTGCTCTCGGGCATCCACTGCATTCACCTAACCACGCGCCAAACACGTTTTATTTGTTTCCAAAACTAAATATGAAATTGAAGGAGTAACGTTTCTAAGGTTCTTTCTAAGGTTGTCATTCAAAATATGACGAGACAGCTGACAGAACTTCGAGAATCTCTCGAAGTACATTTTCAACAACTTACAATCATTGGGGGTAAGCATGTGAATGCAGGAAAAGAGTACCGTATATACTCGTGTATAAGTCGACCCCTCAATTCTTAAGCAAAATTTTGAAAAAAATTGAATTTTCGTGTATAAGTCGAACCACATTTCTGGTAACATGTTGAAAAATGATTTGTAATCGAGGATAAAAAAATTAATAAATTTTCATTAAATTAGTAAACTTTTTTACGTGCCTAATCAGAATTTTTTTATTATTATTATTCAATATTTTAAAGCTGTATAATTATGTAAAACTGAAGACGCTTAAACTATTTTGAAACCTATTCACATCAATTCAGTGATACTTAAAAAGAAAAAATTCCTTCAAAAATCTATTCAAGCTTATTTACAAGGGTAAACAATTTCTTAGACTGCTAAAATATAGTACTTCTTTGTATTGCAGGACTTTTAGGAGAGATATCTAGAAGCATTCTCAAGTTGAACTCTTTTTAAAAAGGGATTAAAATGTTGAAATGAATGCACCTGTATTGAAGGGAATTCTGTCCCAAGAGAAGTGCAGAATAATTACAGGGACATTATTGTTGAGCTTTTTTTTTTTTTTTGTCAATCACAGGGAAATGATCTTTGTCCGCTTTTATCTCTCACGTGATTACTTAAAAGACTTGCCCATTCGCCGATTATCTGCAATTTTTTTTTTACTACCTCGTGTATAAGTCGACCCCCATTTTCAACTCCTAAATTTTGTCTAAAATTCTTCGACTTATACACGAGTATATACGGTACCTTTAAGGCAACATACATTAAATTTGTTTAACTTCAATAAATGATTTTTTTAATTCAACCCGGAAACATTTTTACACTTCTAAGTAGTACTGTTTCGTATTAAATTTTAGTAATTATTAATTCTTTAAAGCATAATTTTATTCGCCTACTTTTACGTATATTAATTTTAGTTTACCATTTCTTCTTTATTTTATTATTATATCATTTGCTTTTGTTTCCTGGTAATACTTTTTTTTTTAAATTTACTCAGCCAGGATATTTAATTTTCAGCTTCCAATCACCACATTTAAAAAAAAGAGGGGGAAAAAACATGTTTTTAATACAATCTTTAAATGAAGAACAATCTTTAAATGAAATAAAATTGGCTTCTTTGTTTGCAGTCTTTCCTTTTTTAACTTTAAATTAACTGAAGAAAACTAATAGGCCAGAGGCGGCTGCACAAACTATCTCCTCATCGAGTTGACGGCTGAAATTCCAGGATTAGGCAGAACTCGATTACTATATTAAAATGCAACTGGTCTTCCAAGTCATATCTTGGTGGAAAACGCCTGCAAACCCGATTTTAGTGGTTGACTGGTAGGTTTACCATTGTGTTTTCCTGCTTCCAGTCATCCATGTTTTCATATTTTTGAGTGTAAGGAAAACACAATGATAAGCCTACCGATCAACCACTAAATTCGGGTCTGCGGGTGATTTCCACCAAGATATGATTCGGCAGACCAGGTGCATTTTAATATGCTAATCAAATTCTGTCTAATCCTGGAATTTCAGCCATCAACTCGAAGAGGTGATGGTCTCTGTAGCCGACTCCCGGTCTATAAAGCATTCCATGAAATTGTATTTCTATTACTGTTGTAAATTAATCAAAACTTGATTATTTTATCCGTTTAGAATAGCGAATATTTTACTAAATAAAAATATTTTAGATACTAAAGTAAAAAAGTCGAAAAATAACACCTGAAGAGTACAATAATAGTGATTGAAATAGCCCTGCCGCATATCCTCACATTGGCCATAGAGAACATTTGGCTGACCTACAAAAGAACAAAAATCATTTTATAAAAGTTTGCATCAATCATAACATTTCTTGATTTTTAAATAAGTATTTAACTGACTTCCCCAACATGGTTTATTAGTGAGAAATTACAGACTCAGGTATCGGCCGGAGTAGCTCAGTGGTTAGAGCAGCAGTCTTGTATACTGTGGCCCCGGATTCGATTCCTGGCTCTGGCTAATTTTTCACTCCAGTTGGATTTATTGTATGTATGTATAATATTTATATATACCTTTAAGTATTTAACTGCTTTAGAAATACCTAAATATGGAAATATATATATACATATTTCGTGATCGCAGTTAAAAATAATGAAACAAATCGTCTTTCGAATGTTAGACATAAATTACATTTCATTACACATTTTAACACTTTCCAATATATTTGTAAAGTTTTTATGACTTCGGTTTGTCAGTTTGCTGTCTATCTGTGCTCTCACTCTCCTAAATGTACTTGGATTGCCATGCAATTCATGCATGTTATCAGGACCCGACTTAGGCTATCTAGGGCCTGGGGCTAGCATCATCCTGGGGGCTCCCCTTCTATCTATCTATAGAAATTGTTCACGAATAATGTGGAAGAAGTGGCTAATACTAAACTTCATTTTGCATATTGTATGCGCATAAATTTCGTACCAGGTGCTATTCACACCTGGGATATTTGGAAATATATGAGGACCCCAAAAGCCAAGGGATACAAGTGACAAAATTTAGATTTGGTGTAAATTGAGTTCGAAGTTAGAACATCAATAGTAATTGACTGAATTAAAATACGAAACTGTTGCTTATTTCACAGCAGTCTTTGAACTCTTATTTCAATAACTGTTAAAGAAAAATTGAGTACAATATATATATTTTTTTTAATTTAAGTAGTTCAAAGAGTAGTTGACCTCTAGAACGCGGCACATAATTAGAAAATCACTTATATTTCTTTACCTCCAAACAAATAGCCTTATTTCCAGATAGTCTATGTTCTGGTTGCTTAGTTATAGAAATACGGAAGAAATGTCTAGATCAATTGCACCCGATTATGAAAGATTAACCTTTTTAAAAAGTTCTTCTGAATGGATTTTGATGCACTTACACTGTTAGATAATTTTTCAGGAATGGTTTTAGTATATTGCATATCGTTCTTTATTAAATCCTCCTGTAAATGATCAACTAAAAGATTTGGTTCTTAGTAAGTAATCCTAATTTTGTTTGATACATTAGAAAACATAATAGCGGATTGGCGTTTGTGTCGTTTTCCCCCATGCGGAAAGACATTTCAGGTAAAAGCCCATATTTCTTCAAAACTCAAAGTCAAATTCACCGATATATTTATTTTGATTCAAGGTTCGTTTGGAGAAATCGATCAGCGTAGCTTGCTAATCTATAGTAATAAGGAAAGAAGTTTGTATGTGAGTGTGTGAGTGTGTCGACGGTGTTCTGAAGAGACCGCTGCACGGTGAGCTACAAAATTTGGGGAAAAGGTACTTCTATATATGAAGTTTTGCACTTTGAAGCCCGATTTTCGATTTTTTTATTAGAATTTTTTTTATTTAAATTTTTATGCGCTTTTTAGCGCTTTTTTAAGCTTTGAGGCGATTTTTCCACATTAGTGAAAAGAATACGATTTCTTTCCTTTAACCCAATATAGTAAATTTTGTCCTGTTTTCAAAAAAGTTTATTCGGAATTCGTACAGCGATTTTTGATTTTTTTGCGAATTTTTCATGCGATTATTGAACAGCATTTAATGCATCTGCATACCTACAAGGGGGTTACCGTACGGGGGCAGTTCTGTCACCAAATACCGCCAAGTTTGTGGCCAACTTGGCGATATCTCTAATATTTCGCCAAATTCCCATAGACTTCTATTGTAAACCAATAGGGTTTGCTTGCTTAAAGATAATCAACAAATTGAAATATTTTAATGCAACAAAAACTAATATTAACTTAAAGAATTATATTAATTATATTTAAGGGAGTCCAAGCAAATTAATATGAATAAAAGTAACATGATACAATGCTGAGCATGATTTCCCAAACATAAATTTTAAGAGAGCCCACATGTCAAAGGAATCAGATTTGAAACTTTTATTCGATTATAGTAAATTTTGAATTTCGTGATTTTTGAACTTTTTGTGATTTTAATGTGAATTTTACGTTTTTTCGCGATCTGCTGCTATTTTTTGACGTTTCATTGTTGACCTAAAGTACATTCTGCCTTCATTTCAATAAAGTTTATTCGGATTTCGTATAGCAATTTTCAAATTTTTTGGGAATTTTGTATGTGATTTTTAGTGCATTTTAGCGATTTGCTACCATTTTTCCACATTAGTGAAAGGAATCAACTTGCAATCTTCGAACACAATATATAATTTTTTCTCTTTTCGAAATTTGTGTAGCAATTTAAAATTTTTTCGCGATATCTTATTGTGATTTTCAGAGCTTTTTCGCAATTCCTGCTTTTTTTTGACGTACCTGGGCAATGCCAGGCAAGTTCGCTAGTTTATAATAAATTAAATACTGTAAAATTAAAGAATGACTCACCTTTAATGAAAACCGAAAACTGAAAAGTAAGTAAACCTATTAAAACAAAACTGTGGGACATCATGTTCTCTAGACTGTAGAATCCGATTGTTTAAAGGGCTCTGAATGCACTTTAAGCTTTTTTAAGTAGAATTATTTTCCTCCCACGTCTATGTGACGAAAACACTCCTTTCACCATTTAACATGTAATACAATTCGAAAATGCGTTTATATTCTTCGCGAAACCTATGGATCTTAAATCTTGTATGTTTTAGCAGCAGCTGTTAAATTAATGAGCAGAGATAATCATCAGAATTCACGGGTAGAAACAGAAATTTGTACTCACCAGTGCAGTAGTTATTGAACTAACGTAATGAAGATGAATGAAAAGCATACAGTGCTGGAAAAAGTTTAAGACCGTATGCTAATTTTGTTGTTTAGAATAAAATTCCGAAAAGTGTCATGTATCTTGAATTCAGACACATACTAGCTGTTTAACCTATTCTATGCACGGGAGTTCATGAATTTAATTCTAAAACCAAAATAAAAAATAACTATTCGATTTAGTAAAATATTTTTCTACTACTGTGCCTTTTTTAAAATGAAATTTAATTTATCATGTTACTATGGCAGCAGACGGTAAAACGATATCTTTGGAATAAGGGAATAAATAGAATAAAAGTTTTGTTGATGTTTGTGATAAAATGTGTTTCTTTATTTTTAAAAATTTGTAATAATTAAGCGCAAATAAATAATCTATAACTTTGCATGTGAGATAAAAGAATTATCGTAATACCCGCTTGAACCTCATATTGCAGCGTGACATACGTAATATGTATATTTCTAATTATTTGCATGTGAGGAAAAACAATTATCGTAATACCCGCTACAGCTTTTTAGTATTGCAGCGTGGCGTACGTAATGTGCAATGCGTCTTGCAATAGAAAGGTAATTGTTGTGGTAAGAATTTTATTGTGAATTTTTAATTGTTGGCAGCTGCTATAACGAAAAATGTTTAAATTTTTGATAGGAAATTGCTGAAACATTGGTGTTTTTTATTAATTAAAAATTAAATATAAATTATTTCGATTCCGGATGGCTTTAGTTGCCTCGGCCGTGTTTTAATACACATGTATGCAACATTTCACAATTCTCGCTTCCAAACTGTGGATTTGTATAGCATTAGAGACAGACAGACAAATTTTCATTTTTATATATTAGATATATGATATAATGTATGAATTTAATTCAATTGTAAAAGTTAAAGAGTATTTTTATCAACAAGCGTTAAAATCTTGTAATATTAACAAATGGAGATAAGTTTAGGACCAGTCGATTCTTTAAAATCTAGCATAGTGTGGTGGCGTCATGACTGTGGTATTTTATGCGGGACTCATCTGTGATGATGTTTATAGGTTAGTAATTGCTAGATTTGATGTTTTGGTATATGCAACTGCTACTTTGAGCATCGGTCGCGGGAAATCATTGACTCAAGAAGAAAAGGGTAAAATAAGGGCATTTTCGGATTGCGGACGGACTGAAAGGCAAATTGCTCTAAAAATAAAAAAAAAAAGTTAAAACTGTTGTGCACAATTTTCTTTATGATCCATTGAAGTATGTCAGAAATAAAAGAAGCAGACGGCAATCAAAACTCTCAGCCCAGTGTAAAAGGAACGTTATTAAAATGGCTCTTCAAGATTGTGCTTATCTACTATTCTACTATACACTATACTATTCAGATTCTACTATAAAATCTGCACTAGAACTCTCGGTAACGTCCAGAACTGTTATAAATATGTTAAAAAGAGCCGAATGCTTTGAGTTATGCTAAATTCAAAGACAAGCCAAAACTATACAAAAGCATCACATAAGAGACTAAAATCCGCGTCTTTCAATGCCTTAAAATTTAACATATGAGGTGAATTGGTTTTTACTAATGAAACAATATTCACCTTTTGATAGAACAGATGGTTTAAGACATTACTGGCATTATTTACCATGTGACCATATCTGCTTTCAACGCATGTACAAAGGTGATAGCTCAGTCCCGATTTGGGCAGGTTTTAATGCAAAAGGAAAAGCAAGTTTCAAGACAAAGATGAAATCCTTTGACGATCCAGATATTCTTGGTAATAATTTTGTTCCACTTAAAGATGAACTTATGGATCAGAATTTGGCATTGCTTCAAAATAACGCTTCTATTCGCAAGTCGGTGTCAACTTCCGATTGATTTACCTGCAAACAAAATCAAAACTTTGGGCATTCCAGCTAAAAGTCCTGATATAAATCCCATAGAGAACTTCTGGGGAATCATGGTTCATCAAGTTTATGTCAATAGAAAGCAGTTTGGTGCGATTGTTAAATTGAAAGCAGCCATAATGTAAACAAAGAAACAAATACCTATTTCCACATGTAAAAACCTAACCAACTTCTTCCCAAAGCATCTTTCGGACAAAAAATTAATGTACAAATCATTTACATGTGTAATTTAAATTTCAAATATACTAGTCCTAAACTTTTTTCCACCAAGTTGTGTTATGTAGAAATTAATTTTTGCTTATTTTTTTTAAGTTATTTTAATTTAAAACAAATGACAAAACTTGCATAAGTTTATGTGTATCATTTTGCAATGATATTGGTTTTTCATTAAAATAAGAGATTTACTGTATTTGTTGGTAGTCCTAAACTTTTTTCAGCCACTGTATATAATTGCTTGAGCACGTGTTTCTAACTTTGCTTATACGTTTATTTAAGAAATTATAAGACCACCGAAGAATTGATGAACTGTTGAAGAAGAAGAAATAATATGTGAATTTTACTTCGTATATGTGAAATTGATTGTAATACTCTTTCTGTACTAATCACAATTTAAAAAATAAATTTAAACTTCGTTGAAATTTACACCTTTTATCTATAAACTAAATAAGAGACATGTTAAGCGATTATACGACCCAAAATGTGCATATTACTTGTCAATGTTAATTCAGAATCAAGTGTTTGCCTTAATATTTTGTATCGCCAATCGCCATTAACAGAGAAACAAAATTTCAAGTTTTTCTTGCGACAGTCACGATTTAATTGTCAGTGCATTGTGAGAAAGAGTCATCTGGGTACCGGGAGAGAAAAATTTTATTTTATAAAGGTGCTGGAGCTGGTGAATCTGAAAGAAATAGCACAGTTACTGAAACGTTCCAAAACTGCCATTCGCAAAGTTATAATCAAAAAAATATATTCTGAAATAAAAATAAAACGATCTGGAAGAAAGAAGTTGACAGCACGGTACAATCGAAAAGTATCTCGGCTATTATCTACAAAAGAAATATTTTTTGAGTCGTGATATTTCAAAACGTTTACGAAAAAAAAAAAAAAATAACATGCAAGGGTTTGTACGGTATACACCAGTAATTTCAAATAATCAGTAATTTCAAATAATCAGTAATTTCAAATAGTCAGTATTTTCAAACTCTTAGTTTGTTTACAGTGACACACAAAAGCAAAACCTGCAAAACTTATCTTCACGATAATGTCTTAAATACTGAACCAATTCAAACCTAATTGGGACAGTGTATCGATCTTGCAAGGGCCTTGGATGAATTTGTTAATCAAGTGCATTAATCTTACAGTTCGTTTACAGGGGCACACAAAAGTTTTCGCTAATATTTTTTGGATGGTTTGGATTACATCTACGGGCGATTTTTGAAGTATGATTTCAACAAATTTTTAGCATTTTTTATATAATTGCATCACGTCCATTCGATCACGTTTGATCAGCCTAATTTGAAATTTCTCTGCAAATTACTTTTTTCGCCAAAATAGCAAACTTAAGGGGACCGTCTGCATTAGGAGACAAAAAAAAAGCACTTTTTATGATATATTTTTTTTGAAAGAAAACTGTATGATGGATCTTTTGGAAATTTTAACAGTTTATTGTACATATCTTAAGGTTGGGTAGTCCCACCAGTAAGTGAACAGCCCCCAGTGAATGAACATTTTTTATATTTTTAATAGAATAAGGTTTGAAAACATCCCCACTAGATGGGGATACAACATTGCCTTACTTCTATTCAATAGGGAGCTATTGCACTCCTGTTTGGTTACTGAAGTCACATTACTTTACTTTTAGAACATGCTGTATTTTTCATGTCTGAGAAACACATTGTATCTATGCTGAAATAATAAGGTAAGTGCAATGTCATTTCATATGTTTGATAAGAATTTACTGTTTTTATTTGCATTACTAGGGGGCTCGGCCCCCTACCAGCTACGCTCGCCAACCCCCATCCAGACACCGTAGACTCTAAATGCACGCTAATTTGATCGGCTTTAAAAAGATTTCGAAAGATTGAATTATAATTTAAAAAACACTGGCGATCTCTCTATAAACGGATTTCTATTCATTTCTCTTTGATTGGGGAATTTTAACGCCAAATCCGTTGCGGTACTACTTGATTATCCCGTCGACCAATTTCGCCAAATTATATAAATCGCCAAACCACTCGCAAAATTATACAAATTGACATAATTTTTATTTTAAATAACGAAAAAACAAATAAATTAGTACAACATTAATTAAAATACAAATAAAACATCGAAATAAAAATAACTTGATGACGTAGACACGTGTAACAACATTTCAAAATAAGCTAATATAAAAGGAATTAAGTAAACAGAGTCTTTGTCTCCTGGTATTTTTTAACAAAGTGAAAAGAAAGTTCTTTTAAATGAGACATTTTAAATTAATCGTTTTTAATCTGACGTAATTTTGACCAAACTATTCTTTCTGTTTTTAATATTCACATGAAAATACTTGTGTTAGAAATGAAATATTATTTGCGCTTTCCTAACAAAAATAGTTGAAAAGTCTTAAAATATCAAATAAATGTCTAGCGCAATTTCTAAATTTAAACCGTTTTGCAATATTATTTCGTGTTCATTTTATGTAATAACTGTAATGTGACGTAAATATGACGTAATTTCTCCTATTTAAGACTTCTAACGCATGTTAATAAATTTATTGTTTTACAAATTCCTTTCTCTCTTAAAATTCACATGTAATTATAGTTTTTATGACGTAATTTTTAATAAGTTCCTGCTTTTTGTACATAATTATTTAATTCTAATTCCAAATGTTTTTTTCTGTTTATAATAGTCACGTGTAAATAAATTTTTAATTTATTTACGCGTATAAATATAAATATATATATATATATATTTTTAAGCAAACATTATTGTTTCCGCTGTTTATACAGTTGGCAACAGTTTAAATTAATATCACTTTCTAAAATCTGTTAAAAATATCTCTAGAAATGCTGAAAATCTGAATTTAAAATAGAAATAAAATCTCAAAAAATTAGTCAAAATAAAAAAATTAATGCAATCTGCACTCCGGCAAATTCTAACGCATAAAATGATCTAAAAATGATTAAATTCCTATGAACAGTTTTTGCTCCTATAAAACTTTTTTAGTGGATCGATTTTGTCCAAATTTAGCATTAAATATCTCTTAAAATAATTCTTCGATCTGAAAACTGTCTGCATCAGCGTGTTTATCAAACATTTTTGTATGATACTACCGATTTTCATATTTTTGTATGCATTATTTTTCTTAATATTAACGAAGAAAGACCTCCGGTCACAAAAAATTCAAAACCGGCGGCGGTGACAGCGGTAGTTACTTTTTTTTAGAATAGAGAGATACACTAATTTTATTGTACATACATTAAATATATATATTATAGCCATATTTCTAAATGTTTTAACCATTGTAGAATGTGTACAATTTGAGAATAGGGATGTTTAATAACTGGTTAGGCAAATGGTAAAACGGCTGTACATTCACTGGAAGTAATACATTAGGATACTTTTCCTAGTGAATGAACAGTTTTGGGCTTTATGTTTTTGTGGCTTCTTTTATACCTACTAGAGGGCTCGGCCCCCTACGAGCTACGCTCGCCAACCCCCGTCCAGGCACCGCAGACTCTAAATGCACGCTAATTTGATCGGCTTTAAAAAGATTTCGAAAGATTGAATTATCTCTTCTCTCTATTCTAAAAAAAAGTAACTACCGCTGTCACCGCCGCCGCCGCCGGTTTTGAATTTTTTGTGACCGGAGATCTTTCTTCGTTAATATTAAGAAAAATAATGCATACAAAAATATTAAAATCGGTAGTATTATACAGAAATGTTTGATAAACACGCTGATGTAGACAGTTTTCAGATCGAACAATTATTTTAAGAGATATTTAATGCTAAAGTTGGACAAAATCGTTCCACTAAAAAAGTTTTATAGGAGAAAAAACTGTTCATAGGAATTTAATCATTTTTAGATCATTTTATGCATTAGAATTTGCCGGAGTGCAGATTGCATTAATTTTTTTATTTTGACTAATTTTTTGAGGTTTTATTTCTATTTTAAATTCAGATTTTCAGCATTTCTAGAGATATTTTTAACAGATTTTAGAAAGTGATATTAATTTAAACTGTTGCCAACAACTGCGGAAACAATAATGTTTGCTTCAAATTAAAAATATTTATACGTGTAAATAAATTAAAAATTTATTTACACGTGACTATTATAAACAGAAAAAAACATTTGGAATTAGAATTAAATAATTATGTACAAAAAGCAGGAACTTATTAAAAATTACGTCATAAAAACTATAATTACACGTGAATTTTAAGAGAGAAAGGAATTTGTAAAATAATAAATTTATTAACATGCGTTAGAAGTCTTAAATAGGAGAAATTACGTCATGTTTACGTCACATTACAGTTATTACATAAAATGAACACAAAATAATATTGCAAATCGGTTTAAATTTAGAAATTGCGCTAGACATTTATTTGATATTTTAAGAGGATACTTTTCAACTATTTTTGTTAAGAAAGCGCAAATAATATTTCATTTCTAACACAAGAATTTTCACGTGAATATTAAAAAGAGAAAGAATAGTTTGGTCAAAATTACGTCAGATTAAAAACGATTAATTTAAAATGTCTTATTTAAAAGAACTTTCTTTCCGCTTTGTTAAAAAATACCGGGAGACAAAGACTCTGTTTACTTAATTCCTTTTATATTAGCTTATTTTGAAATGTTGTTACACGTGTCTACGTCATCAAGTTATTTTTATTTCGACGTTTTATTTGTATTTTTATTAATGTTGTACTAATTTATTGGTTTTTTCGTTATTTAAAATAAAAATTATGTCAATTTGTATAATTTGGCGAGTGGTTTGGCGATTTATATAATTTGGCGAAATGGGTCGACGGGATAATCAAGTAGTACCGCAACGGATTTGGCGTTAAAATTCCCCAATCAAAGAGAAATGAATAGAAATCCGTTTATAGAGAGATCGCCACTGTTTTTTAAATTATAATTCAATCTTTCGAAATCTTTTAAAAGCCGATCAAATTAGCGTGCATTTAGAGTCTACGGTGTCTGGACGGGGGTTTGCGAGCGTAGCTCGTAGGGGGCCGAGCCCCCTAGTAGTTTAAAAAGCAGTGACGATCTCCCTATAAACGGATTTCTATTCATTTCTCTTTGATTGTGGAATTTTAACGCCAAATCCGCTGCGGTACTATTTGATTATCCCGTCGACCAATTTCGCCAAATTATACAAATTGACATAATTTTTATTTTAAATAACGAAAGAACAAATAAATTAGCACAACATTAATAAAAATACAAATAAAACGTCGAAATAAAAATAACTTGATGACGTATACACGTGTAACAACATTTCAAAATAAGCTAATATAAAAGGAATTAAGTAAAGAGAGTCTTTGTCTCGTGGTATTTTTTAACAAAGCGAAAAGAAAGTTCTTTTAAATGAGACATTTTAAATTAATTCTCAAAATATCAAATAAATGTCTAGCGCAATTTCAAAATTTAAACTTTTTTGCAATATTATTTTGTGTTCATTTTATGTAATAACTATAATGTGACGTAAATATGACGTAATTTCTCCTAAGACTTTTTAACGCATGTTAATGAATTTATTATTTTACAATATCCTTTCTCTTTTAAAATTCACGTGAATACTTTTTATGACGTAATTTTTAATAAGTTCCTGCTTTTTATACGTAATTATTTAATTCTAATTTGAAATTTTTTTTCCTGTTTATAATAGTCACGTAAGCGAACCTAGATGTCAAGAACACAACTCAGATGTATGTGTTAATAACAATAAAATAGTCACGTGTAAATAAATTTTTAATCTGAAGCAAACATTATTGCTTTCGCTTTTTATACAGTTGGCAACAGTTTAAATTACTACAATTTTCTGAAATCTTTAAAAAATATCTCTAGAAATGCTGAAAATTTGAATTTAAAATAGAAATAAAACCTGAAAAAAATGAGTCAAAATAAAAAAATTAATGCAATCTGCACTCCGGCAAATTCTAACGCATAAAATGATCTAAAAATGATTACACTGCCATGTATAGTTTTTGCTGCTATAAAACTTTTTTAGTGGAACGATTTTGTCCAACTTTAGCATTAAATAACTCTTAAAATATTTCTTCCATTTGAAAACTGTCTGCATCAGCGTGTTTATCAAACATTTCTGTATAAAATCACCGATTTTCATATTTTTGTATACATTATTTTTGTTAATATTAACGAAGAAAGTGCTCCGGTCACAAAAAATTCAAAACCGGCGGCGGCGGCGGTGACAGCGGTAGTTACTTTTTTTTAGAATAGAGAGATAGTTTTAGACCGGGCGGCGGCGACACGAATGACTACGTCATCGAGTTAGGGATGAAATCATGATGCAGGACAGGATTTTTAGGAGTAGATTAAGGAATGACTGGTCTGCCTCGACATTTCTTGGTACGATAGGCGCAGCAGCGGGCGCCAACTCGTGTACAAATGAAAACCCTATAAGCATAGTATTTTACATTACATTGCCATATATACTACTTCATATCGACTTTCAAGATGAATTAAGGGTTTAGGAAAAGCTTATTAAGAGTATGTGAGGAAAAGATTGATTTGGCATAACTTGGTACAAAGCGCGAAGAACGGGGCGCCAATTCGTTATTTTCACCGTGTTATTACGTCATCGAGTTACGGCTTGAAATTTTGGCAAATGAAACATACCGATTATTACAATACGAATATTTCAGTCTGCCTCGTCATATCTTGGTAGGAGATGAGCAGAGCGGGGCGCCAATTGTTAATTTTGGCGGTATAACCACCTCATCGAGCTACGACTTTAAAATTTTGCACATTAAAGGAACATATCAGTACAATGAGGATATTTCAGTCTGCCTCGTCATATCTTGTTACGAGACGAGCAGAGCGGGGCGCCAATTTTTAATTTTTGCGGTATAATCACGTCATCGAGTTACAGGATGAAATCATGATGCAGGACAAGATTTTTAAGCGTACATTAAGGAATGACCGGTCTGCCTCGACATTTCTTGGTACGATAGGCGCAGCAGCGGGCGCCAACTCGTCATTTTGGCGTCACTATCACGTCATCGAGTTACGGGATGAAACCGGTGCCAAGTTAAAGGTGAAAAATAGTCTTTTAAGAATATTTTGGTCTGCCTGCGTATATCCTGGTAGAAACCCCCGGCAGACTAAAATCCATAACAAAAAAATACGTCATAATGTACAAATGAAAGCCCTATAAACATAGTATTTTACATTAAATATTCCGATTAGTACGATATGAATATTTCAGTCTGCCTCGTCATATCTTGGTACGAGATGATCAGAGCGGGGCGCCAATTTTTAATTTTTGCGGTATAATCACATCATCGAGCTACGACTTTAAAATTTTGCACATTAAAGGAACATATCAGTACAATGAGAATATTTCAGTAATTATTTCAGAATTTTTTACATGAAACAATAGTTTTTGTCAAGGTCTAGGTTTTTGTCTTAATAAACTTTTTCTAAACCCTTAATTTATCTTAAAAGTCGATACGAAGTAATATATATGGTAATGTAATGTAAAATACCGTGTTTAAAGGGTTTTCATTTGTACATTATGACGTATTTTTTTGTTATGGATTTTAGTCTGCCGTGGGTTTCTACCAGGATATGCGCAGGCAGACCAAGATATTCTTAAAAGACTATTTTTCACCTTTAATTTCACCTTTAATACCGGTTTCATCCCGTAACTTGAGGACGTGATAGTGACGCCAAAATGACGAGTTGGCGCCCGCTGCTGCGCCTATCGTACCAAAAAATGTCGAGGCAGACCGGTCATTCCTTAATGTATGCCTAAAAATCTTGTCCTGCATCATGATTTCATCCCGTAACTCGATGACGTGATTATACCTCAAAAATTAAAAATTGGCGCCCCGCTCTGCTCGTCTCGTACCAAGATATGACGAGGCAGACTGAAATATTCTCTTTGTACTGATATGTTCCTTTAATGTGCAAAATTTTAAAGTCGTAGCTCGATGATGTGATTATACCGCAAAAATTAAAAATTGGCACCCCGCTCTGATCATCTCCTACCAAGATATGACGAGGCAGACTGAAATATTCGTATCGTACTAATCGGAATGTTTAATGTTTAATGTAAAATACTATGTTTGTAGGGTTTTCATTTGTACATTATGACGTATTTTTTTGTTATCGATTTTAGTCTGCCGGGGTTTCTACCAGGATATGCGCAGGCAGACCAAAATATTCTTAAAAGACTATTTTTCACCTTTAATTTGGCACCGGTTTCATCCCGTAACTCGATGGCGTGATAGTGACGCCAAAATGACGAGTTGGCGCCCGCTGCTGCGCCTATCGTACCAAGAAATGTCGAGGCAGACCGGTCATTCCTTAATGTACGTCTAAAAAACTTGTCCTGCATCATGATTTCATCCCGTAACTCGATGACGTGATTATACCGCAAAAATTAAAAATTGGCGCCCCGCTCTGCTCGTCTCGTAACAAGATATGACGAGGCAGACTGAAATATCCTCATTGTACTGATATGTTCCTTTAATGTGCAAAATTTTAAAGTCGTAGCTCGATGAGATGATTATACCGCCAAAATTAACAATTGGCGCCCCGCTCTGCTCATCTCCTACCAAGATATGACGAGGCAGGCTGAAATATTCGTATCGTACTAATCGGAATGTTTACTGTTTAATGTAAAATACTATGTTTATAGGGTTTTCATTTGTACATTATGACGTATTTTTTTATTATGGATTTTAGTCTGCCGGGGGTTTCTACCAGGATATGCGCAGGCAGACCAAGATATTCTTAAAAGACTACTTTTCACCTTTAATTTGGCACCGGTTTCATCCCGTAACTCGATGACGTGATAGTGACGCCAAAATGACGAGTTGGCGCCCGCTGCTGCGCCTATCGTACCAAGAAATGTCGAGGCAGACCGGTCATTCCTTAATTATGCCTAAAAATCTTGTCCTGCATCATGATTTCATCCCGTAACTCGATGACGTGATTATACCTCAAAAATTAAAAATTGGCGCCCCGCTCTGCTCGTCTCGTACCAAGATATGACGAGGCAGACTGAAATATTCTCTTTGTACTGATATGTTCCTTTAATGTGCAAAATTTTAAAGTCGTAGCTCGATGATGTGATTATACCGCAAAAATTAAAAATTGGCGCCCCGCTCTGATCATCTCCTACCAAGATATGACGAGGCAGACTGAAATATTCGTATCGTACTAATCGGAATGTTTAATGTTTAATGTAAAATACTATGTTTATAGGGTTTTCATTTGTACATTATGACGAATTTTTTTGTTATGGATATTAGTCTGAAGGGGGTTTCTACCAGGATATGCGCAGGCAGACCAAAATATTCTTAAAAGACTATTTTTCACCTTTAATTTGGCACCGGTTTCATCCCGTAACTCGATTACGTGATAGTGACGCCAAAATGACGAGTTGGCGCCCGCTGCTGCGCCTATCGTACCAAGAAATGTCGAGGCAGACCGGTCATTCCTTAATGTACGTCTAAAAATCTTGTCCTGCATCATGATTTCATCCCGTAACTCGATGACGTGATTATACCGCAAAAATTAAAAATTGGGGCCCCGCTCTGCTCGTCTCGTAACAAGATATGACGAGGCAGACTGAAATATCCTCATTGTACTGATATGTTCCTTTAATGTGCAAAAAATTTAAAGTCGTAGCTCGATGAGATGATTATACCTCCAAAATTAACAATTGGCGCCCCGCTCTGCTCATCTCCTACCAAGATATGACGAGGCAGACTGAAATATTCGTATCGTACTAATCGGAATGTTTAATGTTTAATGTAAAATACTATGTTTATAGGGTTTTCATTTGTACATTATGACGTATTCTTTTGTTATGGATTTTAGTCTGCCGGGGGTTTCTACCAGGATATGCGCAGGCAGACCAAAATATTCTTAAAAGACTATTTTTCACCTTTAATTTGGCTCCGGTTTCATCCCGTAACTCGATGACGTGATAGTGACGCCAAAATGACGAGTAGGCGCCCGCTGCTGCGCCTATCGTACAAAGAAATGTCGAGGCAGACCGGTCATTCCTTAATGTATGCCTAAAAATCTTGTAGTGCATCATGATTTCATCCCGTAACTCGATGACGTGATTATACCTCAAAAATTAAAAATTGGCGCCCCGCTCTGCTCGTCTCGTACCAAGATATGACGAGGCAGACTGAAATATTCTCTTTGTACTGATATGTTCCTTTAATGTGCAAAATTTTAAAGTCGTAGCTCGATGATGTGATTATACCGCAAAAATTAAAAATTGGCGCCCCGCTCTGATCATCTCCTACCAAGATATGACGAGGCAGACTGGAATATTCGTATCGTACTAATCGGAATGTTTAATGTTTAATGTAAAATACTATGTTTATAGGGTTTTCATTTGTACATTTTGACGTATTTTTACTTTCTTCTATCTTTACAAGAAGAAAGTATTGGTTTCGTGAAAATTTTCGAATTCCAGTTTTCGACGGATTTACACGTTTTAGGGGTCAGAGATTCCGAAAAACGTGTTTTTACAAAATGTCTGTCTGTGAGTCTGTCTGTCTGTCTGTCTGTCCGTCTGTCTGTCTGTCTGTCCGTCTGTCTGTCCGTCTGTCTGTCTGTATGTGACACAAATGTTGTGGGCGCTCTATCTAAAGAACTAATGCACGGAATTTAATAAAAAATGATATTCAGTTAGACCCTGATATAAATTGGTGCTGATTAGTTTTTGGTGTAAATCGCTCAACAGGTGGCGCTGCTATGCAGCATTTTTCACGATTTCTGCAATAGCTCAATCTCCAGAACTAATGCACGGATTTTCATCAAACATCAGATTCTGTTAGTCCTTGACATGAATTGATGTTTTATGCATTTTGGTGTAAATCGCTCAATAGATGGCGCTGTTGTGCAGCATTTTCCACGATTTCTCAAATAGCTCAATCTCCAGAACTAACGCACGGATTATCATCAAACTTCAGATTCAGTTAGTCCTTGACATGAGTTGAAGTTTTATGCATTTTGGTGTAAATCGCTCCATAGGTGGCGCTGCTGTGCAGCATTTTTCACGATTTCTGCAATAGTTCAATCTCAAGAACTAATGCACGGATTTTAATCAAACTTCAGATTCTGTTAGTCCTTGACATGAATTGAAGTTTTATGCATTTTGGTGTGAATCGCTCAATAGGTGGCGGTGTTGTGCAGCATTTTCCACGATTTCTCAAATAGCTCAATCTCCAGAACTAATGCACGGATTTTCATCAAACTTCAGATTCAGTTAGTCCTTGACATGAATTGAAGTTTTATGCATTTTGGTGTAAATCGCTCAATAGGTGGCGCTGCTGTGCAGCATTTTTCACGATTTCTGCAATAGTTCAATCTCCAGAACTAATGCAGGGATTTTAATCAAACTTCAGATTCTGTTAGTCCTTGACATGAATTGAAGTTTTATACATTTTGGTGCAAATTGCTCAACAGGTGGCGCTGCTATACTGTATTTTTACTTTATTCTATCTTTACAAGAAGAAAGTATTGGTTTCATGAAAATTTTCGATTTCCAGTTTTTGACGGATTTACACGTTTTATGGGACAGAGGTTCCAAAAAACATGTTTTCACAAAATGTCTGTCTGTGAGTCTGTCTGTCTGTCTGTCTGTCTGTCTCTCCGTCTGTCTGTCTGTATGTGACACAAATTTTGTGGGCGCTCTATCTCAAGAACTAATGCACGGAATTTAATAAAAATTTATATTCAGGTAGTCCCTAATATAGATTGTTGCTGATTAGTTTTTGGTGTAAATCGTCCTGCAGGTGGCGCTGCTATGTAGAATTTTGAAGAATTTTCGCAAAAGCTCCATCTCAAGAACTAATGCACGGATTTTTATAAAACTTCAGATTCCGTTAGTCCTTGACATCAATGGATGATGTTTACGTTTTGGTGTAAATCGCCCAACAGGTGGCACTGCTATGCTGCATTTTCCAAGATTTACACTATTTTCGCAGTAGCTCTATCTCAAGAACTAATGCACACATTATCATCAAACTTCGGATTTAGTTAGTCCTTCATATGAAATGATCCTGACTACGTGTTGGTATAAATCGCCCAATAGGTGGCGCTGCTGTGCTGCATTTTGAACTATTTTCTCAATAGCTCTATCTCAAGAACTAATGCACGAATTTTCATCAAACTTCAGATTTAAGTATAACTTGATTAATATTGCTGCTGATTATGTGTTGTTGCAAATCGCTCAACAGGTGGCGCTTCTATGCTGCATTCGTCATGATTTGCGCGATGCCTCTATCTCAAGAACAAATGCACGAATTTTCCTCAAACTTCATATTCAGTTAAACGTTGACATAAGTTGGTGATAATTAAGTTCTGGTGTAAATAACCCAATAGGTGGCGCTGCTATGCTGCATTTTGCTGGGTTTACATGATTCCAGTGACGGTCATACCTCGAGAACTAATGCACGGAATTTCATATTTTTAGAATTCTCGTGATAAACACAGATTGCCATTTAATTTAGCACTGAGATAGTGAATTTTGAAGTATTGACATGTATGAGATAGAAGAAAGTTTTGTGATGGCCACAACATACTAGTTTTGTCATGGATTTTAGTCTGCCGGAGGTTTCTACCAGGATATGCGCAGGCAGACCAAAATATTCTTAAAAGACTATTTTTCACCTTTAATTTGGCACCGGTTTCATCCCGTAACTCGATGACGTGATAGTGACACAAAAATGACGAGTTGGCGCCTGCTGCTGCGCCTATCGTACCAAGAAATGTCGAGGCAGACCGGTCATTCCTTAATGTACGCCTAAAAATCTTGTCCTGCATCATGATTTCATCCCGTAACTCGATGACGTGATTATACCGCAAAAATTAAAAATTGGCGCCCCGCTCTGCTCGTCTCGTAACAAGATATGACGAGGCAGACTACAATATCCTCATTGTACTGATATGTTCCTTTAATGTGCAAAATTTTAAAGTCGTAGCTCGATGAGATGATTATACCGCCAAAATTAACAATTGGCGCCCCGCTCTGCTCATCTCCTACCAAGATATGACGAGGCAGACTGAAGTATTCGTATTGTAATAATCGGTATGTTTCATTTGCCAAAATTTCAAGCCGTAACTCGATGACGTAATAACACGGTGAAAATAACGAATTGGCGCCCCGCTCTGCTCGTCTCGTAACAAGATATGACGAGGCAGACTGAAATATCCTCATTGTACTGATATGTTCCTTTAATGTGCAAAATTTTAAAGTCGTAGCTCGATGAGATGATTATACCGCCAAAATTAACAATTGGCGCCCCGCTCTGCTCATCTCCTACCAAGATATGACGAGGCAGACTGAAGTATTCGTATTGTAATAATCGGTATTTTTCATTTGCCAAAATTTCAAGCCGTAACTCGATGACGTAATAACACGGTGAAAATAACGAATTGGCGCCCCGTTCTTCGCGCTTTGTACCAAGTTATGCCAAATCAGTCTTTTCCGCACGTACTCTTAATAAGCTTTTCCTAAGCCCTTAATTCATCTTGAAAGTCGATATGAAGTAGTATATATGGCAATGTAATGTAAAATACTATGTTTATAGGGTTTTCATTTGTACACGAGTTGGCGCCCGCTGCTGCGCCTATCGTACCAAGAAATGTCGAGGCAGACCAGTCATTCCTTTATCTACTCCTAAAAATCTTGTCCTGCATCATGATTTCATCCCGTAACTCGATGACGTAGTTATTCGTGTCGCCGCCGCCCGCTCTATTTGAGTTAAGTGATTTTTCAACAATGGTAACAAATGAAAAGTTAACAGATATAAAACCGTAACAAAAGAACATGTACACACACATTTTTAAAAGTAATAATTATTGATGACATTCAAATCTCACTTTTTCAATGTTTTTAGATGATTAATAGAAATATTCTTTCTGATGACCAAGAAGATTCCTCAAAAAGGAAATATGGGAGTTTCAAGTACTCTATAGAGAACTTGAAAATGCTACACAAGTTATGAGGATCAGGTCAGCTCAGTTTGAAGAAGGTGTCAGGTTCTAAGAAACATCTGCTATTAGAACTAAGGTTCTATATTATTTTTTGTCTTAATATATTATATATTGTATGGGCTGTGTACTGGAATTTCAAAATAACAGTCTTTCCTTATCTAAAACTGTATCTAAGCCGGTGAAAATATATAGATGGTATGAAGGGGGAAAAGATAGTTGGAGAGAGGTGTGCCCAACCTTTTGAGATGTCTGTGGAAGATGGGGAGACAATGGGAGCCAGGTAGAAAACCCCGGAGGGGTTACGTTGAGAAGGGGCAAGGGGTTCCTGGAAGGCAGTCTGTTTTGCTGAGGGAGTTGGACCGTAGCGCGCAAGGTGGACAGTCGTGCCTTGGATAGCTCTGAGAGAGTGCGTAGGGTTGAGAGAGGCTCGGATAGCTTAGGCTTAGAGCCCATGTGTTGGGAGATCGAAATTGATCTCCGGAAAGCTAATTTAACGTGTGTAGAGTGAGAGTGATTTAACGTAGTTTAACAGTACACAGCCAGCATTTACTGTATTCAATTTAATGTTGAGCCGGACCATCTATATCCGAGTTTGTAAGTGTAAATAGTGCTTTGTTGTTGTGTAAATAGTGTGTAAATAAACTGTTAATTTAGTTAATTGAAAGCGTTGGTTTTCATTTAAACAATCTTCTCAGTGCGTGACTGATATCACGTAATCATATCGGTAGTGGCAGCATATAAATAATAAGGATTTTCTTCTAAGTTGTGCGGACTAAGAGAAAACTCCGACAAATTGATGGCAGCGACGGGATAGAATCGTCTTGGACCAGTGACCAACGAGCCGTGTTGCAGTGTGTGAGCACCCAGTGGAATTCTTGTGTGGAAATGCCGGATCGTCGAGCGGAATTTTAGAGAGATAAAAACCAAGCGTCGAGCAGAAATACAGAGTGTGTGTGCCCTATCATCGTTACAGCGAACCGAACTAAAGTGTTGTGTCCTATCATCGTTACAGCGAACCGAACTAAAGTGTTGTGCCCTATCATCGTTACAGCGAACCGAACTAAAGTGTTGTGCCCTATCGTCATTACGGCGAACCGAAATAGTGTTTGTGCCCTATCATCGCTACAGTGCCTCAAGTTATAGTGTATTACAGCCTGAATGTTGAATAACATCAAAGTGACTTTAAAGAATAAAATATTGAATTCATCGTGAAACTACGTGTGAGCAGCGGAGTACCCCAGCAGATAAAGTATAAGGTAAGGTGTTTTGATCATTTCTGTCTGCTGACATTCTCGAACCAAATGTATTTGTTGTTGTATAATTGATAGTAATTTAAGATAAATTGTTTAGGTAATTTATGTGCAATCAAATAATTGTGTTCAGATAGGTAGGAGATTATAATAGCCATATTTATTATTGTTTTAAGAAAGGGTCAATAACTTGTGCTAATATTGATTTTCTATTTTTTTTACTAATAATGGTAGTGAACAAAATTAATGCCTTGTGTTAATAATAGATGGAAGGAATAATTGAATTTACTTAAATTTAAATTATTATTAAAGTAATATTTAAATGAAGCAATACTGTTTAAGTTTGAAGAGTTGATAACAAACGAGAAATGAACATTTGCTTAGAATTTTAATTGGATAGAAGTAAATTTCGAAAAAAAAAAAGAAGTGAAGGTTTTGATTGTATTTGTTTTAAGTGTGAGAACCAGTATTGAATTTGGAAATACTTTATTGAGGATAATTGTAGAAATTTATATGTGTATGTTATACAATTTTTCTTTATGTGGATGTTTCTATTGGCATCAATACTTTTATTCAATTTGCAACGTATCAATATTATTATGAAAATTGTATGTTATTATCTAATGTATCAATTGGAATCTGTATTGCATAGTAATCAAATCGAAATTATTGTTTTACCTTTTGTTTATTGGAAGTAAATTGTGTAATATCAATGCTTGAGGAAAATCAGATTATACAGTAGGTTAAATTAGAAATATAATACATTGATTATCTGAAAGGTATTAATTAGTATAATAGGTGGAGGTAACTGTGCTAGAGTAGAAATTTAGAAAATATTAATTTGGTAGGGTTAAATATTATTGTAGAGTGGTAATAGTAATCGGTAAAGCTATGGCTTTCTTATTGAAACTAAAAAGGGTGGATCTTCAGATGATAGCCGAAGAGTTGGGGGGTTGAATTCACGGAAAATGATACCAGATTTCAGCTTAAGAAAAAGACTAGAGAACAGGAATTCTGCTTTATCAGAATTTAGTGTCGCCTCCGGCATTTCCATTACTTCATTTTCTTCTGATGGACTGGTGGCTTCTATTATTATGAAACAGCCATTATAAATGAAGTGTTAGGTGAAGATGAAAGAGCAGCCTTAAAAAGTTAGAACTCTGATTTTCTGGTCAGAATGGGGGGAAGAAATGGCCATAATTGTTTTTTACGGCTGCTCTTTCATCTTCACCTAACACTTCATTTATAATGGCTGTTTCATAATAATAGAAGCCACCAGTCCATCAGAAGAAAATAACTCGGTTAAGCGGGACTCTACTGCAGTACAAAACATATTTAAATTTTAAGACTTAAAGCACACGTTTTATTTTATGTAAAATGATGTCATTCGCATCCGCTTAAGAATTTCACAGACCGACAGTAAAGCATGCATAGTACATCACTATCGCGAAATAATGTACAAATGCAGCAAAAAGATATCGTCATTCAAGAAAATCGAAAATAAACGACTATCTAATGATTCATAGATACTTACAATTAAATATAGTTTATAATAGCTCCATTGTTTTAACAGAAATCATTCGTTTATATTTTTTTTCAAAATAGCACGTATTTTAATTACATTTTCTTTCGGTTGTTATGAGAAAATGGCAACAAAAATACATAATTACTATTTTAAAACTATTTTTCCTTTGCTTTCTACAGAAATGGATAAAACGCCGTTGCCAATATTAAGCAAATGGCTCCAAAAACTACAAAAAAATTAATATTTCAAAAACAAATGGAGATACAGTTTTCAAACAAAATGTATTTAAAAGAACTTTTTTTTTCCAATACGACGGTATAAGAACTGAAAGTGTGCGATGCTTAGAAGTTTAAAAAATTGCTAAAGAGTATTTAATCGTAATGATTTGTTTTACAGCTAGCCTTGGTAAGCTAACGTTATTTTTTGGACACAAAATAAGCTGGGAGAAAGAAATAGCATACCGGACCGGAGGCTAATAATGGACAGCGAGGAATATGATGAGGGGGCTACTAAGGAATTATCTAACACTATTGTTGCGGAGCGATTAGAGTGCGAAGAAAAACAGGAAAAATTAGAGCGTGAAAGGTTAAAAAAACAGGAAAAATTAGAGCGAGAAAAGTTAGAAAGAGAATCGGAAAAATTAAGGATGGAACATGAATTAGAAATGGAGAGGCTAAGGGTACAAGGTTCGACAAATAACTCAAACGGGCCTAGGGAATCTAATAATGAAAGTAACCTAGAAAAATTGAACAAAAGTGTTAAAACTCTGTCTATCAAAGTACCAGAAGGGACTGAGGGATGGAATTTATTTTTCAACAGTTTAGAAAGGGCATTCAAAACTAAAAATGTACCGGAAAACCAGCAGGCCGAAATTCTACTAAATATGTTAGGAGATAAGGCAGATAATTTGTTAATTTATACCACTAGGGAACAAATTGAGAGTTATGAGGAATTAAAGAAGTTAGTTCTATGGGAACATGAGCCGACACCGAAGGCGTGTTTGGAAAATTTTAAGAAGGCTAGGAGAAACCAGAATGAAACTCATGTATTATTTGTATCGCGTTTAATAGCAACATGGGAAAATTATTGTAAGATTAGGTGTGCTGACTCATATGAAAAGGTCAACCAGTTAATAATTACGGATAAGTTATTAAACACGTTAGATGAAGAAACCGCATCATATATTGGGTTAACTCAGCAGAGTAAATGGTTAGAAGCTTCTAAAATTGCTAAAGAATGTGACAATTATTTTGACGCTAAACATAAGTCTTATGCCGTTACGTATAAAAGTTTTAAGAGTAAAGATAGGTATGGAAACAGTGAAAAAGTGAAACCGAAGGAGGATAGTAAATTTAGTGGTAATTGGAGGCAAAACGGAAGTAATGAGACTAATTCTTTTTCGGATAGAAAAACTGAGTTTAGGAGATATAGCCCTAGATGCTTCAAATGTGGTATAAGAGGTCATTACCAACGTTTTTTTAATAAAGTGAGTAATGAGGGAAATAGTAATAATAGCGAATGTCGAGAACAGAAAGCGGGTGTAAATAAGATTGTCGTGAAAGGAAATAAAGAGTTACCTAAGGGAGCTATTGTGGCGAGGATATCGGCAAAGGCCGAACAGAGAACTAATGTTATTGGTGAGAAATTAAACTCGAGAAAATTGAATTTAGTGTAAATGGGCAAAAAGCAAAAGGATTGGTTGATTCTGGATGTGAAATTAGTGTTATTCATAAAGATTTGGTACCGGAAGAGAAATTAAAAGGAGCGGGTAGTATTTATTTACAAGGACTATTTGGTGAAGCAGTTAAATCACAGTTGGTTAAATTACCGTTAGCTATTCCGCAATTCGGACAAACTAATATAATCCATCAGGAAGTACTTTGCCCGGTGACCGATAATATTAATGAGCAGGTAATTTTACATCCCGAGGTGATTAATGAGTTGTCAGGGGTCAATCGCGAGGAGCCATTGCTAGAGTCCCAAGAATTAGAAAGTTCGAAAATTAGTATCTATAACTTGAGTGAAAAGAAAGGTATGAGCCGCGATAATTGTAATGTTTACGCAATAGAAGCGAGATAGGAAAATTTACAAAGTCAGAATGCAGAAAAAATGGAAGTGGAGAAAAATAATAAAGTTATCGTTAGTAATTCAGACATGTTTAAGAAATCACAATTGGAATGTAAAGAATTAGAGAGAGCTTGGGAATTAGCTAAAATTGATAAAGGGAGTTATTATATTGAAAAGGACTTATTGTATCATAAAGATAAATTTCTAAAAGAAGCTATAGCTCAATTAGTAGTGCCTAAAGTCAAAAGAGAAGGAATCTTAAAGTCAGTGCATGTATCTAATAAGGGAGAACATCACGCGGCAAAGAAAACCTTAGAAAGGATTAGGCAATCTTTTTTATTGGGAAGATATGGCTAAAGAAGCAAAAAAGTTTTGCAAATCGTGTCTAAAATGTCAATTATCTAGAAAAGTGAAAGTGCGTGATAGAGTCTTAGTTGAGATGGCGGATGGTAGCAAAAAGTATGTATATCAAAATAAAGAGGAATTTATTGCTAAGTGTAATATAGTTAATATTGTTTTTGAAGGTGATGAGGAATTTGGAGAAGTTGGGGAAATTCCTATTTTAAACCGGGAACAAGAGGTAGAAAGGGACATAGAAAGGTTCGAAATAAAAGGGTTATCTAATAGTCAAGTCAAGGATATAAAGTCCATTTTGAGGGAGAATAAGGAGGTATTTATGGGTCCTGTGCGACCAGCGGAAGTAGGGGAGCACCGTATTGATTTGAAACCGGATGTGGCAAGGAAAAAGCCAAAGTTATATAGTGTACCTGTTGCTTATAAAGAGGAAGTAGATAGACAGATTCAGGAGTTATTAGAATTAAATCTAATCGAGGTGTCAAATGCAGAAATTAGTCATCCATTGGTTGCGTGGCGAAAAAAGACGCAACTGTTAGGCTTTGCATTGATTATAGAGCTTTAAATTCAGTAACGCAGGTCCCAACATTTCCTATGAAATATTCGCAGGAAATCGTGTATACTGCGGGGGCAGCTAAATATTTATCTTCCATTTATTTATTGAGGGGTTATTGGCAGATTAAGATGGCGGAGGAATGTAAACATTTGACAGCTTTTACAACTCATAATGGGACTTATCAGTGGCGTACTATGCCTTTTGGTTTATCAGGGGCGGCTGCTACGTTCCAAAAAGATATGAATGAGGTTCTTCAAGGTCATCGGAGGTATGCGCAAGCATATATTGATGATGTCATCATTTTCTCTGACACCTGGGAAGAGCATTGTGAGCATGTTAGGTCTGTTATAGAAGAACTTAAAAATAGAAATTTTACGATTAGGCTGGATAAATGTAAATTTGGAGAGAAATTGACTAAGTTTTTAGGTCCTTTAATTGAGGGTAAAACGCATGCACCTGATGAGGAGAAAATATGAGCAATAAGGGATTTAAAGAGACCGAAAACTAAAAAAGAAGTTAGATCTGTTTTGGGATTAATGGGATTCTATCGATCTTATATTCCAAATTATGCAGAAATTGCTATACCTTTAACGGAATTAACTAAAGGGAAAGTTAAAAATACTGTACCATGGGATGAAAGGGCAGAAGAAGCATTTAATACCCTTAAAGATGAGTTGTGTAACGTGGCGCGTTTGGCTACACCTACAGTAGGCCGGGAATATCAGCTTCACGCCGATGCTTCAGACCTGGCAGTAGGATGTTGTCTTACTCAAAAAGATGAAAAGGGTCAGTTTAAACCGATAGCTTTTGCCAGTCAGAAATTATCAGGGACTCAGCGTGCTTGGCCGAGTATAGAGAAAGAGGCTTGGAGTGTTCTCTTCGGGTTGCGGAAGTTTGAAAAGTGGGCATATGGATCTCAAATTGAGATCATAACGGATCATAATCCATTAAAATTTCTCACTGAAACAACCCCAAGGTCCCCCAAACTCACTAGATGGGCTCTTGCCTTGCAACGCTGGAACCTGAGTATTTCTCATCGTCCAGGAGCGCAACATTTAAATGCTGATGCAATTTCTAGGCTACATAGGAAGAGCTGGGAAGAACAGCCAATTACTAGCCCATCGGCATCAATGACTAAATAGGGGACAAACCTTAAAGGGGTGTCATCACGTTTAAATTTTTTTTTTTTTTTTTTTGTATATGTGTAATTGTATTTGAATTTTGTGTTATAGTGTATTAGCATGTGTAGTTTTTCTGTAATAATAATAGTAGTACACGGTTCATTAGAGATGTCAGTAGAGAATGTTCGGACACCTTGATATATATATGTAATAATAATAATGAAGAAACCTGCAAAGAGACTATTGAACTCTTCTGTGATGTTACTATATGTTTGGGGAAAATTAGCCCCTAAATGGCATATTTTCCGCTAAGGTGGGGGGTGTCAGATTCTGAGAAACATCTGCTATTAGAACTGAGGTTCTACGTTATTTTTTGTCTTAATATATTATATATTGTATGGGCTGTGTACTGGAATTTCAAAATAACAGTCTTTCCTTTTCTAAAACTGGATCTAAGCCGGTGAAAATATATAGATGGTATGAAGGGGGAAAAGATAGTTGGAGAGGAGTGTGCCCAACCTTTTGAGATGTCTGTGGAAGATGGGGAGACAATGGGAGCCAGGTAGAAAACCCCGGAGGGGTTACGTTGAGAAGGAACAAGGGGTTCTTGGAAGGCAGTCTGTTCTGCTGAGGGAGTTGGAGCGTAGCGCGTAAGGTGGACAGTCGTGCCTTGGATAGCTCTGAGAGAGTGCGTAGGCTTGAGAGAGGCTCGGATAGCTTAGGCTTAGAGCCCATGTGTTGGGAGATCGAGATTGATCTCCGGAAAGCTAATTTATCGTGTGTAGAGTGAGAGTGATTTAACGTAGTTTAACAGTACACAGCCAGCATTTACTGTATTCAATTTAATGTTGAACCGGACCATCTATATCCGAGTTTGTAAGTGTAAATAGTGCTTTGTTGTTGTGTAAATAGTGTGTAAATAAACTGTTAATTTAGTTAATTGAAAGCGTTGGTTTTCATTTAAACAATCTTCTCAGTGCGTGACCGATATCACGTAATCATATCGGTGGTGGCAGCATATAAATAATAAGGATTTTCTTCGAAGTTGTGTGGACTAAGAGGAAACTCCGACAGAAGGCATCTCTTCATTTTAATATTCCAAAAACAACGTTCTCTATGAAACTGCGAGGGAAAACAATTGAAAGTAAGCGTATAGGACATTCTCTGTGTTGTCCTTTGAAGAAGAAAAACTCCTTGAACATTGGACAGTTGAGAAGGGAAAATTGGATTTACAATGTATAAGGATGCAATAAAAGGTGATGTTTACAATGTCTTGAAACAAACAGGAAGGAAAAATCCATTTATAGACAAACATCCAGGGGAGAAATAGATGACCCTTTTTTTAAAATAGCATCCAAGGTTGGAAATACAAAGTAAGCACCATGACAATATGTAGACCACAGGTCCACATGTGGTGGAATTGGAAGTGGCCTGCAGTAAAGTATAAGTTCAGGTATTTTAAGGATAATATGATAAAGCACGATAAAAACGCCTGAACTTATTTCTGCAACATCCAACCGTTCATCTGGAGTTATTACGGAAATAGAGAAATACAGGGCCAATGATTTAAGGAAATAGAATTAGTTTTTTCTTTTTTTTTTAAATCTGTAATTTAAAAACTTAAAAGAGACAAATTTTCAAGCTGATTAATTAGTGTTCTGGGATTTAAAAAACCGCACTTCAGTAAAAACATGTTATAAGTTATTTGTACAAGTTATAAAATAAATAAAGAACTATGAAATTTAAGTATATTTTTAAATTGCTGCATGTTCATTCACTGGAAAATTTTGCGTTCATTCACTGGTAACAACTGTTCATTTACTTGGCTTTTGTATCGATTTCTGTTGAGACATCTCTAGCATCCCAAGCAAGTAAAATATAAAATTCCTTTTGTTATATTTTAATAATTTGTAAACTAACAAATGTATTTGCACTGTCAAACACCAATAGGTATTGTTTATTAAAATATAACGAATCATTTTCTTTTCAAATGTGCTTAAGTGTTCGTTTACTGGTCGGACTACCCTATACACAAAATTTTTTTTATTAGATTTTGTTGCTTCTACTCTAAGTTATAAACAAATATGTTCAACTGTTTTGGGAAATTTCGTCTGGACGGTGGGCATGATAGCGCTTTGTAAAATTATCTGAAACACAATTTAATAAAAAAAAAAAAAAAAAAAAAAATCGTAAACTTTGTGAGTATAGCTTCTAGTTAAATTAAAGGAACCCATAAATTTATTTAAAAAAAGTTATGTAATGGCTGATTAAAAAAAAAAAAAAAAAAAAAAAAAAAAATCGTTCTTATTTGTTAATAACTTTTTTTTAATAATTTTAGTAAAAGCTTTAATTCATATTGAAGGCAATTACATAAGCTTTAATTAAAAAAAAAAAAAAAAAAAAATCAAACTGATCCACTGAGTAGTTTTTCTTCTTTTTCTTTTTTTTTTTATCTTGCCCACCGTGTCAACCACATTTTTTGACACAGTGGGCAAGATTAAAAAAAACTACTTTTAACCTTTTTTTAAATAAATTTATGGGTTCCTTTAATTTAACTAGAAGCTATACTCACGAAGTTTACGAAAAAAAAAAAAATGTGTTCAGATAATTCTACAAGGCGCTATCATGCCCACCGTCCAGACGAAATTTTCCAAAGCAGTTGAACATATTTGTTTATAACTTAGAGTAGAAGCAACAAAATCTAATAAAAAAAAAATTCTTGTGTATACCTTAAGATATGTACAATAAACTGTTAAAATTTCAAAAAGATCCATCACGCAGTTTTCTTACAAAAAAATGGCTTTTTCTGGTCTCGTAGAAGATCCCCTTAAAATCAGTGAGACCACTTTGTTTATTTTATATTAAATCTGACGCATGTGCCTTAAAATAAAAAAATAAAATGAAAGGAAAAAATAAACCTACTCTTCCAAGCTAGAAGCGCTTGTTTTCATTTTCTGTTCTATTTTTTACTTACTACAAACTACCAACAATGATGTTTGAAAGTGGTTTTAAATGCTATTAATAAACATTCTTTGAAAATACTCCATGTGGTTTTTTATTTTTTAATTTAAATTATTTTTTCTTTGTACTATGCTCTCTTTTCAAATAAAAATTTAACATATAATAAGAAAAATTCCAATACGAATTTAAAAAAAATAATAATAAAAGGCATTATTTATTTAAACACAATCTAATAAAGCATTATGAACAATTTTATTTATCTGCTTCTAAACACTGAGTAATGCTACAAACTTTATACCCCTCGTCCTGGGGTATCTTCACGCGGTCCTCAGACTAGCTTCATTTAACATTCATGCAACTTTTTACTTTGTTCTATCTTCAATAGAAGAAAGTAAAAGAAGTACTGTAATCGGAATTTTTTTCGACGGAATTACACATTTTAGAGGTCGCAGAGATCCATGTCTGTATGCGTGTCGCCATTGTACCATCAAAAAGTGTATATGAAGTTATGCATAGAATTGAACCACACTTTTTTGTGTATGTTTTTAGCTATGGTCAGCAGGTCTTCCTTCAATTTGGAAATATGCTGCCGGAAGGGCTGTAATAGCGATGTCTGTGCCAATTTCATTATTGTACCATCGAAAAGTGTATGAAGTTATGCGTAAGGAATTGAACTAACATTTTTGTGTATGTTTTTGGATATGGCAAGCAGATCCTTATCGAGTTTGAAAAAAATCTGCCGGTAGGGAGCACTGTAATATCGAATTTTGTACCATTTTCATTATTGTACCATCGAAACGTCTGTAAAGTTACGCATAGAATTTAACCAAATTTTTTGTGTATGTTTTTCGTTATGACCAGCAGGTCCTCCTTGAATTTGGAAATATTCCTTAGGAAAGGGGCGCTGTGATAGCAATTTTTGTATAATTTTCTCGATTTTTCGTAGTTCTATTGTCCATTGGCAGCTCGTGCAGCGAGGGGAACTCGCGTCCTGCTAAACCGACTAGTCGCAAACAGCTGATGTACGGCAGAATAACGAAGACTATTGATCTTAATAAATATCATGATCTAAATTAACTCGTTTTTACTCCGATTAATTGACTGAAGCAGAAATTTAAGATGAAAATCAAAGTTGGTATAGTACTGAACTAATAATATTGAAGTATTAACATCTGTAAGTACTTGTTGAAATATTAAGATATATGAGATAGAAGAAAGTTTTGGGATTGGCACATCCAACAAGTTTTTTTTTTTTTTTTTTTTTTTTTTTGAGCCATATTGAATTTATATTTTGCAAGATTAGTTTTATATAGAAATCAAGAACAGGGAAGGAAAAAATAAAAGCCAAGAAGACAGATTTACATCATCCTCAAATAATGTATTTTTTATCGTGCTTGAAGATTTTTGAAATTTACTATATAGTTATTTTGAAATATGTTTGTTTTTGATGTCATTAGAAAATTTGTGATTCATTTTTGTGATGTTTGTACAACCCCTCTCACCTATAGAAGCGCCATCTGTGGCCAAAAGAGAAGAAACAGAGCAGAATCTGGGATGGCTTCGCCTAAGAAGGTGATCCAAAACTACTGAGAACGGTTTTGGCTAGTGCCAGCCGTAAAGAATCAAGATGAAACTATAAGTTTTGTTGATATGACTTAGTGTCATGTGTACCTTTGTTTGTGACAGTCTGTGTTCACCGTCCCGTCCTATGTGTATAATAAACGTTTGTGTTGTTTTGATAATTGGCCAATCCTTATAGAAAAAGCCCACACGCGACCATCCGGTTGCTCTTTACACTGGCGTCAGAAGTATTGTGGGATTTGGCCAAAGTGAATTCAACAAGTGAATTTAATGTGCATTAAAGATACCCTATCCCTGGATTATTTTTTCCCTGGACGTGCGGATTATTTTTGATTTATATTATCCGTATCGGATTATATTTTTACGGAGGTAAGATTTTATTACATTACTTTAAGTATGGCAGATAAGTTATCAAAATTAAAAAAAGCTCGCGGAGTCACTAAAAGTTTTATTACGTCATTAATTAAAAAAATCGAAGATAATTTTGTGTCCGACCACTACCCCCTACATACTACATGCCTCTCGCATTTGACTCAAAAATGGAAGTCAGCAAGTTTGATAGATGGCGCTACTGTTTGGGGTATGTTATTGCTGTATTTACATGGATCGCCTCATAGACCTGCCTTTGAAAGCTATTATTTTTTTTATTTTTTGCAGTAATTTGTGATTTTTTTTAAACAAAATGTTTACTTTTAATGAAGTTAATATATTCTCTACAAATGGCCATATTGCTGTGTGCCTTACTGCTGTTCATCCAGCAAAATAAAGGAAAATATTTCTTTTCACCATTCCTGTAGAAGACAGTCAACGAGTCTTTTTAACTTTTTTTCATTGTATTTTTAAAAATACAAATAGATATTTTTACTACTATTATTTGCATGTTTCTAATAACATTCCGTTGAATAATAATAAATTAAATTAATGTACAGTTGCTATTAATAAGATGTATTTTTATTAATTTACAATGCCTTAAAAGGAAAAGAGTACCTTAATCTGAAAGAATCTGAAATAATATTGTTATTATTAATAATAAAAATGATAGATCAAAGTATTTCTTTTTATCAGATAATTATGCTAAGCCTTTTCTGTATGAAAATGAAAATACAATAACATTCAAAATTATTTAAATTTCTTCCAGCAAAATTATAATAATAATAATAATAAATGATACACGATGGAATCGAATACGAATTAGTAATGTGATCAAAATAAATATGTATTCATAGCATTGTGTTTTGAAGCAATATAAATATTATGTAATTGAAATATATCAATAATTTCATTCCTGAAAGTACTTGATTATTACTTGTAATAATTAATAATACAAATATAAAAAAAATGAAACTAAATTAAATGTTTAAAAAAAAAAAAAAACTGCAGAATTGACGTTTTGAGGCCTTGACCGGAAGACTTGCTAGTTTCATTATCATAATAAATGTATTTAATATATATAGTATTATTATCACAATATCAATAAATTAATTATTTTATATAGAAAATATAAAATAGGGAATTAAAAAAAATACTATTATCAATTTATTGAGGCAACATGTGTGTGTATCGGGGGGGGGGGGGGGGGGATAGTAAAAAAGATGAAAAAAGTGTCTTGGAACATCAGTGCACAGAATCGTATTTCCAACTTATTAAATTTCTTGAAAGTACTTGATCTATTACTCGTAATAATTAATAATGCAAATAAAAATGAAACTGTGAGCTGATTGTTTTAAACACTGCCAAAAAAAAAAAAAGAGAGAGAGAGAGAGAGAGAGAGAAAGAGAGACAGGGAGAAAGAAAAAAAAGCTGCAGAATTGACGTTTGAGGTCCTGACCCGAAGACTTGCTAATTTCATTATTACAATAAATGTCACTAATATTTATAATATTATTATCACAATATCAATAATTTAATTATTTTAGATAGAAAATATTAAATAGGGAATTTCAGAAAAACACTGTAATCAATTTATTCAGGCAACGTGCGTGTGTATGTGGCAGGGCCGAAACTAGGGGGGGGGGCAGAGGGGGCATGTGCCCCAGGCGCCAGAATGAAGGGGCGCCAAACGAAGGATTTTACCTTTAGAATGGATCATTTTATTCTGACGAACTGGTGGCTTCCATTATTATGGAACAGCGATTATAAATGAAGTGTTAGGTGAAGATGAAAGAGCAGTCGTAAAAAGTTAGAACTCTCATTTTCTGGTTAGAATGGGAACAAAAATGGCAAAAAAAATTATGCCCATTTTTTTCCCATTCTGACCAGAAAATCAGAGTTCTCGAAAAAAAAAATGCCCATAATTTTTTTTTTCAAAAAAAATTTTGCCCATATTTTTCCCATTCTGACCAGAAAATCAGAGCTCTAACTTTTTACGACTGCTCTTTCATCTTCACCTAACACTTCATTTATAATGGCTGTTTTATAATAATGGAAGCCATCAGTCCATCAGAATAAAATAACTCGGTGAAAGCGGAAACTCGGTTAGGCAGGACTCGGATAATCAGGACTCTACTGTATATTTCATTTTAAAAATAATCTTTAGAATATTTTTGCTGGTGTTTAGAGGGACCTCCCCCTCGGATCCGCCACTGTAGATTACGTAGTTCAGTATTACATATTTTAAATTTTGAAATAAGTCGTCTATTATAAAATTAGTAAAATTCTCTTTGTAAATATACTTTGTGGAAGAGGGAGGGGGGGGGGAGGTGCGCCAAAACCATGTTTGCCCCGGGTGCAAAAAAGGCTAGTTTCGGCCCTGGTGTGTGTGTGTGTGTTGGGGTGGGGGGTAGTCAAAAAGATGAAAAAAAAGTGTCTTGGAGCATCATTGAACAGAATCATATTTCCAACTATTTAAATTTCCTGAAAGTACTTGATGATTACTTATAATAATTAATAATTCAAATATAAAAGAAATGAAACTGTGAGTTAAATGTTTTTTAAACACTTAAAAAAAAAAGACTTGCTAGTTTCATTATTATGATAAAGGTAATTAATATTTATAGTATTATCATCACAATATCAATGATTTAATTATTTTAGATAGAAAATATTAAATAGGGAAGTTCAGAAAAATATTGCAATCTATTTATTAAGGCAACTGTATGGTACTAGTACTGGAGTGTCAAGTAATTATGTTATTAGAATTAAATTTTAATTCACAATGGGAAGTACAACTATGAAGTTAGTTAAATATTGTTGATAGATTAATATAATGTCAAAAAAACAGGAATATAATAATTATAATTATTAATTAAAAATTATTTTTAAAGCAATTCCTTAAGATTGTCCTTCACTGACACATTCACCCCACATTAACTTTGTTTATTATTAATATTTTGCCTGAAAGAAATACATGTCTTACTATTTAGTAAAATTTAATTTAATCAAATACTTTTATGTTTTGCAATAACCTTTTTAAACTTGCTCATAGTTTTTGATCCATTGATTAAAATTCATGTACCATTTTATAGTTTTAATAAATATTTTCACTTCATAAACCTTGTTTATTTTATTTTTGATGGAAATCTATTTACAAGTAAATGTAAGTGCTATTAATTTATATATTATAATTAATTTTAAAAAAGAACATATAATTTAAAATTCATATAATAAAATAAATTATGTGCGTTATTTTATCATTCATCATTTGAAATTGAAGAGAAATTATGAAATAATTTCTCTTTTCAAATATTTTATAGAAAAAATGTCATTTAATACAACAATTAAAATAAATACGAAAAGAGAAAGAAAAAAAGGGAAATTCTACGAATAAATAAAAATTTTTTAACAAATTTTGCTTTTTAAGCTAATTTATTTAAAAATTTTCTATTTAAATATTCTCAAAACAACTTTTGTTTACGTTATTTATCTATAGGTTTTAAAAATCATGTCAATTGTCACCGATAGATGGCAGAGCATTTTGGGGCTAAGCTGACTTCCAGTTCTTATATGGGGAAAACAGTGAATGCGAGAGGCATTTAGTATGTAGGGGGTAGTGGTCCGACACGCCAAACTTAGACGATCTTGAAGAAAATTTGGCGATGTTAGAACAGAAAGGTAGTGATTTGAAACAAGAGGATAACGAAATCCTAACATTAATTGATGATTTATCTGAAGTCGAGAAAGATGCTAAGGCGTCGGCAGAGTACCAGGAAAAAATTACGCTCTGGAAGTTCAGAGTTAATAAAAAATTAAAACAAAAAGAACCCCCACCCCCTGTATGTCCCGCAAATAGGTGCGTAGAATTTCCTAACACGGTCAAACTACCGACACTTAAAATTGAGAAATATTATGGAGATATTAAACTTTTCCAGAATTTCTGGAACTCGTTTAAAACAGCGGTACATGACAATGAACACCTCTCAAATATTGAGAAAATGAATTATTTATTCAGTTATTTAGGAGGGAGTGCGTATAATTCTATATCGGGTTTTGCGTTATCTGATAAAAATTACATAGAAGCAGTCGACTTACTTAAAAGACAATTTGGTAGGAAAGATTTAATTATTACCAGTTATATTAATACGCTGTTAACTTTAAAACCGGTTACAAGATCGCATGACGTCATGTCATTACGTAAATTATATGACGCTATTCAAACGCATAATTCGTAATCTAAGGTCATTAGAAATGGAAGCGGACAGTTTTGATGCATTATTGACTCCGATAATATTAAAAGCATTACCGTATAATTTATCGCTTGAGTTCAACAGACAAAGTGTCAAAAATTCTGAAGAAAATTACAGCGTGGATAAATTATTATCATTTATCCGAAATGATTTGGAGGCTAGGGAAAAGCAAACTCAAATTATAAATTTATCTTCTGACCATTCAAGGCCAAAGTACTTATCAGGAATATTACCGGAATGTAAACAGATTAACAAAACATCTGGCGTAGCTGAAGTGTTTGCTTTAGAGAATGTTTGTTTGTTTTGCAGGTCAGATAATCATCTAACTGAAAAATGTGACAGATATTCAATTCAGGAAAGGATTAATAAATTAAAAGCTGGGGGTAGATGCTTCGCTTGCCTGAAGCGAAAACACGTAATTAAATATTGTACGGAAAAAACTAAATGTAGGCTGTGTTCTAAATGGTAGGCGGAAAAAAGCGCACCGGAAAAAAGCGCACGGAAAAAAGCGCACCGGAAAAAAGCTCCCCGGAAAAAAGCTCTCCGGAAAAAAGCGCCCCGGAAAAAAGCGCACCTTTTTACAAATCACATATTAAATAAGTCTGATAATAATACACAGGGTTAACCTCAGAATATAAACACCAGATTGAGATGATTTTTTGAAATCTGGCGTCTTGCTCCCTCGGTACGGAGAGGCTGTGGGGGGGGGGGGGGGGGGTCTTTAAAAGGTATCTCAAAACCTGCATTGCCTCGATGATGATAAAATTTTGTAAGGTATGCAGAATCAGAATATAAACATCAGGTACTTATATATACAGTGAAACCTCCCTGTGTGACCACCTCCATTAAGCGACCAACTCCCTGAACGGCCATTTTTTCATGGAACGAAATTTATTCCCATAGGCTCAATACTAATTTTACCTCCATTCAGAGACCATCCCAGTTGAACTCCCTCCATAAGCGACCAATTTTTTAAGAAAATGAAACAGATTTTGTAAGGTATGCAGAATCAGAATATAAACATCAGGTACTAATATATATACAGTGAAACCTCCCTGTGTGACCACCTCCATTAAGCGATCACCTCCCTGAACGACCATTTTTTTCATGGAACGAAATTTACTCCCATAAGCTCATTACTAATTTTACCTCCATTCAGAGACCATCCCAGTTGAACTCCCTCCATGAGCGACCAATTTTTTTAAAAAGCAAATGAAACAAATTCCGTTTTTTCCAGGTCGCTTGAAGAAGGTTTTATTAAGAAAATAATTCCGGAGAGCGCATTATTCATCAAACTTCTAAACTAAGTTTAGATTATTTTTAATTCCGGTAACCTTTAAATGTTTAAACCCCTTTGTGCCTTTTTAGGCAATGAATTTAACTCTGATGACAAATTAGGAATGACAGTCGATAAACTCCCTTGCCCTATTCTGTCAGGAAACTCTCAAAGAAATAGATAAATTAATGATATAGTCATTATTTATTTCCGTCCAAAAACATTGCATTTATTTACTGAACTTCGAAAAGAAATAAAAGTTATAAAATATAAAACCGTAAAATCAAAGCAAAGGTCAATGTATTCATTTTTTAAACTCTACAGTAATTAACTTATGTAATTAACTTTTGTTTTGATACTTAAAGTTTTACATTTTTTCCTAATGTGAAAATTAAATTTTAGTAACGTTAATTGTTACCTTTTTCCAACAATTAAAATCTAGATTTAAACAGGACCTCCATTAAGAGGCCAACTCTCGGAGCGACCCATTTTTATTGGAACGGAACGTGGTCGCTTTTTGAGAGGTTTTACTGTATACATATATATATATATATATTTAGTCTCCCTTATCCTTCTGGAGTACGGCTGTGGGTGTGTAGGGGGGGGGGGGGGATCTACAAAATCCGAATCTATTACGGTATTAGACGATAAAATTTTGGATCAGGATAAAATCAGGATGTTTTCTAAGTATATAAACATCTAATTGGATGAGTTTCCTTTAATTTGGCCCTTTCCCTTCTACTTGGCGGGAGGGAGGGGAATTACAAAAATCTACGATTACCTTCGTCATAAAACTTTACAAGAGTCCATTAACATTTTATATAACTTCCGCCCCGCCCCCCTCCACACACACACACACACACTAAATTTGATAAAAAACTTAATATAAGACCCCCCAGTGATCAAATTGTCACAACGGTTTGTTCTTTTAAGGGTGTTCTCAAATCCAAAGGGGCAACTTTCTGACATAAATTTTAATTTATTTTTGTTCGAAAATGCATGAAACTGGCTAGTGTTGTTGTTCAGAAACTATGTAATGGAGCTGTTTTTTCCATATTTTTGCAAATGCAATAGATCTTTCAGAAAATAATGTCAAAGTGGGCGTTTGGAACCGAATTTCCGAGGAAGGAAGAGTCTCAAGAGCGGGCGAAAAACGGGTTTGTCACGTGATCGAAATCCCTTATAACTCAATAGGTAATTGATTGATCTAAATGCTAAATTTCTTAAATTAATTCTAAATTTTTAAAACAGTGTAAAAAAGCATTGAAATCTAAGATGAAAATAATTTGTAAAGTTTCTATGGGTATTTTGTCTGATGAATAAACGAAAAATGCTTTAAATACGTATTTACATAAGCTTAAAAGATTATGTTTGTTAAAAAATAAGTACAACCAGTTTGTAAAAAGCAAATTCTTATCGGGCATAAAATGCATTCGCTTTAAATATGATATTTCAATTTAATGCTGTTATTTTATGGATTTTTTAACGCTGAATCAAAAAATTATCTTCACTTTTAACCATTATGTCAAGATTTTTCGCAAATCGTAAATTTCAAGGTAAATAAACTACGAAAAATCTGATACTATAAAATAGATGTAAGACTTTTTTATTCAGTTTAATTTTATTTAATTCAATAATTTATTAGATTTTTTGGCTTATACTGGGTTTCTTACAGCTAAACAGCTCGGTTCTAATAATGCGCTCTCCGGAATTATTTTCTTAATAAAACCTTCTTCAAGCGACCTGGAAAAAACGAAATTTCTTTCATTTAAAAAAAAAAAAATTGGTCGCTCAAGGAGGGAGTTCAACTGGGATGGTCTCTGAATGGAGGTAAAATTAGTAATGAGCTTATGGGAATAAATTTCGTTCCATGAAAAAAATGGTCGTTCAGGGAGGTGATCGCTTAATGGAGGTGGTCACACAGGGAGGTCTCACTGTATATATATTAGTACCTGATGTTTATATTCTGATTCTGCATACCTTACAAAATCTGTTTCATTTTCTTTAAAAAAAATTGGTCGCTTATGGAAGGAGTTCAACTGGGATGGTCTCTGAATGGAGGTAAAATTAGTATTGAGCCTATGGGAATAAATTTCGTTCCATGAAAAAATGGCCGTTCAGGGAGTTGGTCGCTTAATGGAGGTGGTCACACAGGGAGGTCTCACTGTATATATATTAGTACCTGATGTTTATATTCTCATTCTGCATACCTTACAAAATCTGTTTCATTTTCTTTAAAAAAAATTGGTCGCTTATGGAAGGAGTTCAACTGGGATGGTCTCTGAATGGAGGTAAAATTAGTATTGAGCCTATGGGAATAAATTTCGTTCCATGAAAAAATGGCCGTTCAGGGAGTTGGTCGCTTAATGGAGGTGGTCACTGCTGGGCAACATATAACTATGATATGTTCCCGCACCATGTTGGTTAAAGCAAAGTAAAATTGCGTAATTTGTTATTTCTGTTTGTATAAATATTTTTTATAAAATATAATTATGAGTGTAAAATTATAATGTTTATATATTTAAGTAAAATAAGAGTGTAAGTTCATACAAAAATTATTAAGTTGATTTTAAAGATTAAATATATATTTTTAAAAATTGTTGTATTGTAAAATGAATGTATAATATTGAATGGAGTTCGGATCTCAGACAACAACAATACGCAGACGCCATGGTGTCGTGTTATGACAAGCCAATGGAAAGTAGTGTATAATTAGAAGTCGTAAAATCATAAAAACGTTGGAATCAATTTATGGCCTCAATAAAAGTGTTGGGATAAATTTATGACTTTTCAGACCACCCAAACTTTAAGGCAGATAATAATATTAAAGTATATGTTAGGGGCCATTTGCAGACTGCTAGCTAATAGGCCTATCGAAGTATAATAAAAAATCTTCTCACATCCAATAACAGTGGACTAGACAAAAATAGCTCCACCCACTGCAGGAACTGGTGTGCAAGAAGAATAAGTTTTAAAAAAAGATAGTCTGAAAAAAGATGTAGAGGATGCAAGAGCTCTCCTGAAAGCCCGTGCAATGAGTCCCGCAAGCCCAAGTAAAGCCCAGGCGAGATGGACCTAGCGGAGCGAGCCTAATCCAGCCTAATCCAGCCTAATCAAGCCTAATTGAGGATGTCTTCCTGAGGTACCTATCGGAGTGAGCCTACACAAGCCAAATTGAGGATGTCTTCCTGATCTACATATCGGAGTGATCCTAATCAAGCCAAATTGAGGATGCGTTCCTGATGACACATTGCCATGATCCTAAGCAACGCAACTACTCGGAATTTGACAAATAAAGGCCACCATCCCGTATATTAAAAGAAGGTACTATTTTACACATTTTCTTTTACCACATAAGTTCATATGAAAAATCTAAAAAAATACTTTTCTGATATTTTATGGTAGAGAGTTATCTGAGATCCGACCAAACCAATAATTAAATAAGATTAAGGTAATTTTAAAAATGAAAGAGAGTATTTCTTTTAGCAAAAAGAAACAATTATAATAATTAGAGTACGTGAAAATATTGTCTTTTTTTTAAAAAAAAAGATTAAACATACTTAAGATAATGAGAAGCAAACAAAAGTGTTGCTTTCTATTTTTTGAATTAATATTATGTTTTTCTGTAAATAGATTTGTTCAATGTAAATAAATTATTTAATCAAGTTTTAAAAAGTTTCTGTAATTATTTAATTAATAATATTTGAAGTGTGTCAATTCTTTTTTTTACAGCTTAAATTTTAGTTTAATTCATATGTGGAAGAGTTCGTCTAAATAATACACAACGCAAACTCTTAATTTTATTCGTAATTATTCAAATTTAATAATTACTTTTTGACGCGAATTAGAATTTAATTTTATTAATGCTTCGCGTTGCTCTTCTACTAGAATGTAGGTAAATACGATCACTTATATTATTTAAATTTATCTAAGGTATATAAAACTATATACCAATTTGCTATGAGGTTGCTTGGATGATTTGGACCAATTAACAATTTTGAATATATTTAATAAAAAATAAAAAGGTGTAATTATCTGTCCAGCATCCCCCCTTCATAGTACAAATGGCGCCGTGACTCAGGAACGTTCATTAAGTATAATGGTGCTCTGACTCAGGAACGTTCATCTGAGGTCATTAGAAATAATAATAATAATAATAATAAAAAAGGAAAATAAATTTAAGTATTATTTTAATGTCACAATTTTAAAGATATTGTAGGTATGTAAGTTTAATTGATTAAAATTTTATTAAAATTAATTTTATTATTGTAACAATACTGACACACATATAATAATTTTATATAAATAAAATGAATAATATATGTTAGTAAAAAAAAAAAAAAAAAAAAAAAAAAAAGGAAATGAGAAAAATAATTCTGGGATTTATAATAGGTAAATTTAGGAATTACAATTTTGTTTTTTTTTTCTCTCTTTTCTCTTGTGGTTGGATCTCAGTTACCATTGAAAAATAATGGCATTCACATCACAGATGACACATTTGTAAAAATAATTTTTTTTTTATATAATGTATAAATAATAATAATAATAAGAATAATGAGTAAAATTTTATAATATGTCTGGTATAAAAATGATTGAAATGTCAATAGATCACGATTTTTGAAATTGTATCACATTGATACAAAAGAAAATTTATGAGTCGTACTACAAAATAGTAGTACAATATTTAAAAAAAAAAAAAAAAAAAAAATAAGATTGTTTTTTCTGTAGAAAAAGACAGATATTTTTCTGTTAAATGAAATTATGTTGTTTTTTATATATACGTGTATTATAAATATTTTAGGGGTATTTATGTGTGTAAAAGAATAATCTACAAAACAACTTCATCTCCTAAGAAATTTTTTTTTTAAATTTTAGTGTTGTTGTTTTTATGTATTTATGCAATTTAGAATATTTTCATACATATGTGGTAATATAGAAAAAAAAAAAAAAAGTATGATAAACAGAAACATTCTGTTAAAAGGTTATGCCCAACAATAAGCGAAAATTTAAAAGGAGAAGTGTAGATTTAAATACTTCTGGAGTTAAAACCAGAGGACAGAAAAATAAAATTATTTCTCTAAAGTATTCGCTACAAAAAACTAAAAAGAATACAATGACTCAACCTAGTGTTGATACGCTGTTGAATTGTATCCCCGTCTTTGACGGAGAGAAAGAGTCGAATATTAAATTCTTTTTGAACGAATTCGATAATCTAATTAAACAAACGGAATTAGAGAATGTTTCGAAACTAGCGCTCTTGAAAACGAAATTAGTCGGTAGTGCTAGAGATAAATTAGCTAATGAAGAAAATCTTAATACAGAAAAAGACTACGTTAAATTTAAAGAAAAATTAATCGATACTTTTTCTACTAAAACAAGTTTTTCTGCGGCTCAAAGCAATTTTTTTTCTCTTAGGCAAAAACCTGCGCAGACTATCGCTGATTTTATCAGTGAATTCAATGCGGCTGCAAAACTTTACCTAGACAAAAGTGGCCAAAATATTGACAACGGTAATGGTAGTTTATTTGAAATGATAAAATTCACAAGATTTTTAGAATCAGTTAGGGCAGATTTAAGTTTGGACATTCGAAGAATGGCGCCGAAAAATTTCAACGACGCATGTAAATTTGCGAAACAAATGGAAGATGCATACAATCAAGTTGCGTCAAAGGAAATTAATTCGATTACAAAAACCTCCACTGAGGAAAATTTGGACAAATTGTTAAAATTAAATATGGAAAGCGCGGAGCAAATTAAAATTTTGACTTCCGAAATAAACAATTTGAAAGTTAAAACAAAAGATACTGCATCAAGCAGATGGTGCGAATTATGTAAAAAAAAATTCGCATACTTTAGAAACGTGCTGGTACAAAAATGATAATAAAAATACATATAAGGATAGCAGAGATTTCGCAGGTCGGCATTTTAATAAAAGGTACTCTTATAATGGACAGTATCAACCGAGAGCGAATTTTAATCCTAGATTTGTTAACCCAAACCAGCAGTGGCATTTTCAATCTTATGCACCCACAGGTGGTTACTATGGATATTCTCCATATCCCCCACCCCCACCAAATTACTTCCCTCAGCATGTGCCATATAGGAATAGTCAACCTCAGAGTCATGCCAGTTATTATCCAAATGAGGATAAAAATGAGAATTTAAAAGACAATGCTCAAAAGTATCCGAAAAAGTATAATAAAAAGGGTAAAACGGATGATCAAAGGGACAAGTAAGGGATATGAATTGGTATTAAAAATAAATCAAAATGCATAAGTAATCGAATTTCAAAATTTAAAAAAATTTTCAAAATTTAAAAATAAATTTTTCTTTTTTTAGATAAAAAAAAATTTGAAACAGAATTAATAACTTGCCTTTTTAAAATTCAAAATAATAATAAGAAAGGATAGGAACATGGGAACGCCAATTTGTCTCAGGGTTACAATATTGAGCAAATGTGCAGGGCGCACCCGAAAACATACTTATAAAATTATGTAATGTGCTTCACAAAACTTCAATGGAGCAGTGAAATATTTCGCTCCAGGCAAAAGTTATATATTTTTTTTTCTTTTCGAATATGAATTAGAAAATATAAAATCTTAACAAAGCCAAATAACATTAAAACTTAATTAATTTAATAGTAAATAATGTTGCAGTAATTTTCAAAAAAAAAAAAAAAAAAAAAAAAAGAATTTTTTCTGTCTTCTATAAGGGTAGCCTTTGCTAATAGCCTTACAATTTAGATGACAAAATTTCAGAATTACTCTTTAAAATGAGTAGGTGTAAGCTATAGGTTCAGGGTAGTTAGAACAGCTTTATAGCATACTCATATATATATATATATATATTATATAAATATATGGTTGACAAGGAATAAATTACTAGTGCACTCTATATTAGGATAGCGGTCAGCTATAAGCCTAAATATAATAAAATATACAAAAAGTGCTAAGATTTATTCCGGTAGTCAAGTACAACTTATATGCTAAAGTCTAGAATTTAGACAGCAGGGATAAGTTTTATGAACAAAAGTGTTATAAAAAAAATTTAAAAAAAGGATTTTGGTGTAGCACATTGGTTTTTAAAAAAACATATATATGTATAACAATGGACAAGGCAAGTTATTGCAACATGATTGCACACAAAAATAATAGTACAAAAAAAAATACACAAATAAATAATTGAAGTAAAATTAAAATTTTCTCACCAAAGGCTTTCTGTATAGGGTACAATTTTGGCCTACGGCTGGGTATGCACCAACACCAACAAAATTTTTGTAGAAAATTTATCAATTCACAGATACATCAATATATGGTCCACCTAGGCATAAATTTCAGGATTCTTGGCTGAAAAAGGAATCGAAGAAAAAATTAAGTATGGTATAATTACTAGATGTTATGCTCAGAAACAATAAAATTAGTAATATTATATTGTAAAAAAGCAGCATTTTGAGTTTTCTTGAGGAAAATTTTTGATTTTTAGGTTTTACACATTTATGGAGTGTCTAGCTCAGTGTTTACTTCCTAGATTTAATAAGAAAAAATAATAAATAAAAATATAAGTTCGTGTTGTTTTCAAAATAAATAACAAAAGGTATAGCAATTAGCATTTACAGTTAAAATTTATGGAATTTTCATCAAAATTAACATTAGACAAACATAGTTTATATTATATTTAACTTGATAAGCTAATTTACTTTTATTAACGGTATTCAATTAGAATTAAAGTAGGCTTAAATTCAAGTTAAATTAATTAATAACATTGTTGTAGTGTAAAATTTTATGTAAGACTATTATATTTTTATTGTATATATAAAAATATGCAAATTTAACAATTAATAAAATGTATTAGCAAAATTATTTAATATAAATATTAAATGACATCTTGCTGAAATCAGCTAGAAATTAGATTTTTTTTTTTTTAAATAAAATATTTTATAAATTTATGTTAGTTTAGAATTTAAGCATTTTTTTTTTCTTTTCTTTCCCTTAGAATTAAATGCAATTCTAAATTTAACACATATAAATATACATAGTATTGATAAATTTGAGTGTGTGAGTTCATAAATTTTTTTTTTTTTATATAATTTGGCCAATTTAACATAAGAAAACAAAATAAATAAATAAATATATTTATATATATATTGGCCTTAATTTTATTAAAATATGTAGTATGGCTTAATGAATTTATTTACTTAATTTTTTTTTATAGTATGTACAGTAATTATTTTAAAAACTTGATCTATAAAAAAAAATTGGATGTGGTTGTTTGTGAGTATACAAAGATTTTTTCTGCTGGCAGAAGTTCTTTGGTCCGGCCGGGTACTCATAGAGGGCTGCATACGATTTTACGTAGTAATTATCATTTACTTTTGTTTTTTTTTTTAAATTATACAAGTGTATTAAGTACATTTTTTTTTTTATAATTAAATAATAATTATTAATGTTGATTAATAATAATAATTTATTTTCTTTTATTTTTAAAACATATCATTAAATTTTAGATAGTAGAATTCACATACGGAATGTTAATGATAAATAAAATTTTGAATAAATAAATTTTTATTTCATTCAGTAAAAAAAATAAATAAATATGAAAATTTAACAATCTTTTAAGATAGAATTGTTGGCTAAATAAATAATAATTCAAGACAAAAAAAATTGTTCTCTTCTTCGTCAATGGCATTTTCTGACAACACTATTTAATAGTATTAAATGAAGGTGAATTTTTAAGGTCAGCGTAATGCATATTTTGCATTTTGGAGAGGCCGTAGAAGTCATTTTTCCGTGTTGTTTACATTTTAATAGTAAACAGTATCATGAATCAAAATTTGTGTTTGTTAAAAAGGTCTAAAAATATACAATGTAATCAGTTAAAGAAAATTATATGCATTTTTTTTTTAATCCTGAAAGGCAATTTGGGTTAGATTTAAACTTGGATGCATAAAAAGGCCACCCTCGCTTCAGTTCAAGTATGAGGCAGGAGAATGCACATGCTAGAATCGCCATTTTCCCCCTGCAAAATAATAAAAAAAAAAGCAGAAGGTTTACATTAGATACGATACAAATACATACACTGTTTATGCATAGATTATGTTTAAAATTACATACAGACATGCACAGTGAGTTAAGAAGAAAGTATATCAAGAAATTATACTAATTAATACGGTAATTACAAGCATGAAATGGTTTTAAATACTTACTTTTTGAAGTCGTAAAATTTTGTCACAGCACATATCATCTCGCAGAAAGGGATTAGTAGCTTGACCACCCCCCACTTTTCGGGAGGATCGGCGACGGTCAAAAAACTGGTTTTATTCTCTCCTGCTTCTTCTTTTTTTTTTCTCTCGTATCGGGTAAAGTTGGAAAGCATTGCGTAATGATATATTAAAGGAGATGAATTAGCTTGTACATTTTGACAGATCATACATGTTTGAAGTAACAAATAAATAAAATAATGTAACAAGTTTGTATACAATATTTTTTCTGATTATAATTTGAATACATCAGATTAATTATGTGAAAATATAACATGTCATATTACAAGCATTGTATTTACTTTTATTCAGTATAAAATGTGTTTTAGATAAAACACTGTGTCATAAGGTTGTATGTGATGAAATAATATGTCAAATGCGTATGCCATTATTTTTCTTATAATGAGGTTTATTTTCGGCATATTAATTTCAGACAAAATTATAGCTTTGAATGTATTTTGGGCACTTAAACTGTAAAGTTACAAAATTAGTAAACATGTGTGTGGTAAAGAAAAAAGGCTTCGAGAAAGACGTCTGATTGTCAGTACAGAGGTCTTCTAAATGTGAATGTCAACAGACAACTATGCTATCATGTGTTGAACTTTCTGTTATGAAACAATAGAAGAACTTCTTATAAAATATACCAGAACCATTCATAATTGAACTTTACAGTCTTCGATCAAAAACTGTGCAGATACACAGTCATATGGACACGGACATTCTTTTAACCTTTACAAAAAAAAATAAAACCAGCAATCAGTTTTTATTTTTTTTTTCTTCCGAGACCGGGAGAGATGCTGGGCAACATATAACTATGATATGTTCCCGCACCATGTTGGTTAAAGCAAAGTAAAATTGCGTAATTTGTTATTTCTGTTTGTATAAATATTTTTTATAAAATATAATTATGAGTGTAAAATTATAATGTTTATATATTTAAGTAAAATAAGAGTGTAAGTTCATACAAAAATTATTAAGTTGATTTTAAAGATTAAATATATATTTTTAAAAATTGTTGTATTGTAAAATGAATGTATAATATTGAATGGAGTTCGGATCTCAGACAACAACAATACGCAGACGCCATGGTGTCGTGTTATGACAAGCCAATGGAAAGTAGTGTATAATTAGAAGTCGTAAAATCATAAAAACGTTGGAATCAATTTATGGCCTCAATAAAAGTGTTGGGATAAATTTATGACTTTTCAGACCACCCAAACTTTAAGGCAGATAATAATATTAAAGTATATGTTAGGGGCCATTTGCAGACTGCTAGCTAATAGGCCTATCGAAGTATAATAAAAAATCTTCTCACATCCAATAACAGTGGACTAGACAAAAATAGCTCCACCCACTGCAGGAACTGGTGTGCAAGAAGAATAAGTTTTAAAAAAAGATAGTCTGAAAAAAGATGTAGAGGATGCAAGAGCTCTCCTGAAAGCCCGTGCAATGAGTCCCGCAAGCCCAAGTAAAGCCCAGGCGAGATGGACCTAGCGGAGCGAGCCTAATCCAGCCTAATCCAGCCTAATCAAGCCTAATTGAGGATGTCTTCCTGAGGTACCTATCGGAGTGAGCCTACACAAGCCAAATTGAGGATGTCTTCCTGATCTACATATCGGAGTGATCCTAATCAAGCCAAATTGAGGATGCGTTCCTGATGACACATTGCCATGATCCTAAGCAACGCAACTACTCGGAATTTGACAAATAAAGGCCACCATCCCGTATATTAAAAGAAGGTACTATTTTACACATTTTCTTTTACCACATAAGTTCATATGAAAAATCTAAAAAAATACTTTTCTGATATTTTATGGTAGAGAGTTATCTGAGATCCGACCAAACCAATAATTAAATAAGATTAAGGTAATTTTAAAAATGAAAGATAGTATTTCTTTTAGCAAAAAGAAACAATTATAATAATTAGAGTACGTGAAAATATTGTCTTTTTTTTTAAAAAAAAGATTAAACATACTTAAGATAATGAGAAGCAAACAAAAGTGTTGCTTTCTATTTTTTGAATTAATATTATGTTTTTCTGTAAATAGATTTGTTCAATGTAAATAAATTATTTAATCAAGTTTTAAAAAGTTTCTGTAATTATTTAATTAATAATATTTGAAGTGTGTCAATTCTTTTTTTTACAGCTTAAATTTTAGTTTAATTCATATGTGGAAGAGTTCGTCTAAATAATACACAACGCAAACTCTTAATTTTATTCGTAATTATTCAAATTTAATAATTACTTTTTGACGCGAATTAGAATTTAATTTTATTAATGCTTCGCGTTGCTCTTCTACTAGAATGTAGGTAAATACGATCACTTATATTATTTAAATTTATCTAAGGTATATAAAACTATATACCAATTTGCTATGAGGTTGCTTGGATGATTTGGACCAATTAACAATTTTGAATATATTTAATAAAAAATAAAAAGGTGTAATTATCTGTCCAGCAGTCACACAGGGAGGTTTCACTGTATATATAAGTACCTGATGTTTATATTCTGATTCTGCATACCTTACAAAATTTTATCATCATCGAGGCAATGCAGGTTTTGAGATACCTTTTAAAGACACCCCCCCCCCCCCCCACACAGCCTCTCCGTACCGAGGGAGCAAGACGCCAGATTTCAAAAAATCATCTCAATCTGGTGTTTATATTCTGAGGTTAACCCTGTGTATTATTATCAGACTTATTCAATATGTGATTTGTAAAAAGGTGCGCTTTTTTCCGGGGCGCTTTTTTCCGGGGCGCTTTTTTCCGTGCGCTTTTTTCCGGTGCGCTTTTTTCCGTGATTCGTTCTAAATTACATCACGTGTCAATTTGTAATTCTTTAGTTGGGAAGGGTAATAAATCAGAAAAAAATACGAATGAAAATGCGCTGACAGCCCGAGTAATGTCGCGGAATGTATTTGATTTAGAACGGGTGCGAGAAAAGGAAAAAATAATTGAACCACTCCAATTTATAGACTTAGAATTTGAGAATAAAATTTTGCGAGGAGTCGTCGATAGCGGTACTCAGATTTCAATTATAAAGAGCGTTTGTGTACCGGAGCATTTTAAAGTACCATGCGGTTCAATTATACTTAAATCAGCTTTCGGACACGAGTTAAGAGCACCGTTAATAAACATTCCATTAAGCATAGCTGCAGATAAAGTACATTGCAGGGTGTTCCCAAAAATAGTAATAACGTGCGCGATGGTTGATAATTTAATTAATGATTTACTGTTATCTTTAAATGCTCATAAGGAATTAAGCACAATAAGCGAAAGTAACGAACCCGACACCACAATAAATGATTTTAGTACTATAAATTTGCCCCGTACGAGTGAAAACAACGCGGTAGATTTAGATTTAGCTTGCGCTGCTACGGAGGCCGAGCAGGTTAAAATAAGAAATGCAAACGAGAATATTGATAACGATGGCAATGAAAATACCAGAAATTTCACGAACGACTCGGAAAAATTTAAATGGGAACAAAAGACGGATGCATCACTAAATCAGTGTTGGACAGATGCCAAAAATGAGCGTAATAATTATTTTGTTCAGGACGATCTGTTATACCATCGTGACAAAATATTAGGGGAAACGGTATATCAATTGCTCGTGCCCGAGCCGCGTAGAAAGCAGTTGCTAGAGCTCGCTCATTCAAGCCCCTGGGGTGGACATTTAAGAAAACGAAAGACCACTGAAAGATTAAAATATTCTTTTTTTTGGCCTGGGATTAAGACAGATGTGAGCGAGTTTTGCGACAAATGTTTGTCCTGTCAGCTTCGAGCGAAAGCAAATAAATTTGATAATGTACCGGTAACCCCAGTTACCCGTCCTGACGAGGCGACGCAGATTACTAAAGACGATCCGAATAATCTCCACCAAAAATTACACATAGACCGTTTAACAGGTAAGGAGAGGGAAAAACTAATTAATGTTGTGGGCATACAGGGAGGTGCCGAATGCTACAGAAAGGTACCAAATGCTACAACGAACGTTAGTCCATTCCAAATGTTATATGGTAGGCGTCCAACTGGTCCTCTTTCCATATTAAAGTCATCATGGACCAACAAAACACCTCTACCAATTGGTCAGTTAGGCTCAGTTACCAATTACTTAAATGACTTGAAAGTACAGTTTTGCCATTTCTGCCAAAAACATTTGCACGATAATGAAATCCTAGAGTATAAAGTTCAGACAACACCTACAGGCGTGAGATATGCTGAAGATAACGATTTTTGTGAAATTGAAAATGCCCCGAAGATAATTAAAGATGATTCGAACGAACTCAAACATGCTCCTGATCCAGAGAAAGTAGCAGCGATACGGAATTTAGAAGTTTCGAAATACAAAGAACATTATGCCACCATCGAGAAGGAAGCATACGGAGTAATTTTTCCTCTAAGGAAATTCAAACATTATATATATGGCTCGCAAGTGACTGTTGTGAGTGACCACAACCCTTTGAAATTCTTGACCGATTGTGCATCCCAAAGTGCGCGCTTTCAGAGGTGGGCTCTGGCATTGCAGCGATTTCAAGCCCACATAGCCTATCGACGTGGAAAACTCCACACTAATGCAGATTCCTTAAGCAGACTATATGCCTCACACTGGACTTAAACGAAAGAGACTTTGCCGTTCAAAAAACTCACGATAAACTTTTGATTTATTTTGTTTGTGATTATATGTTTCCTTCAAGACTTTTCTGAATATGACTTTTGTGGACATTAATTGATTGAACATTATTATTTGAACTTTAAAATATTTATTCTAGAACTTTAACGTATTAGTACTAGTATCATAATCTCATATTGCATAGTATCTTAGTTATTCTTTTTAGTTATCTTTATGTTAAGTAAGTATTGTAATTTTGATTTTTATTAATAGTGTGTATGCTAAAATGTTTATAGAGATTCCATTAGATTTTGATTAGTCTTTAAAGACTAAATCAAAACTTTGAATGGGGGAGGTGTGATGTTTGTACAACCCCTCTCACCTATAGAAGCGCCATCTGTGGCCAAAAGAGAAGAAACAGAGCAGAATCTGGGATGGCTTCGCCTAAGAAGGTGATCCAAAACTACTGAGAACGGTTTTGGCTAGTGCCAGCCGTAAAGAATCAAGATGAAACTATAAGTTTTGTTGATATGACTTAGTGTCATGTGTACCTTTGTTTGTGACAGTCTGTGTTCACCGTCCCGTCCTATGTGTATAATAAACGTTTGTGTTGTTTTGATAATTGGCCAATCCTTATAGAAAAAGCCCACACGCGACCATCCGGTTGCTCTTTACAATTTTATATCTAATGAAATATATCATGTCAAAAATATAGTATATTAAAATATTCAAAAGCCTATTTTATTTTCCAAAGATTTTCTTTTTTTCGAAAACGATTAAATTGGATATTTTGATTTTCTACTAAACGGATTCTTGATGAATCTTATTAAAGGATTTTTTTATATATATACAAGTCAGAATCATTAAAATTTACACAACATTAAAATAATAATAATAAACTAGAAAATTTTTAATAATATATTCAGAAAACAATTATTTCACACATGAGCTTGGTTATTTCCATGAATGTTATATTTAGTACAGAGAAACTTTAGTAAAAATATTTAATCAATCATTTTTCGGGTATACAGCGCATGGTTACTCAGCTATTTTTTTTTTGTGATAGTGCTATAGTATAATGAGAGTTTTCTTGGCTTATTACTGTTTATTTAAAGCAGATTAATAAAATTGTGCATGATACTTTGTTAGACTAATGTTCTAATAAATACTGCAATTATTAGTTTGAAATTCGTATTATAATTTCTTTTATTTTATGTTAATTTTCATTTTGAAAAAAAAAAAAAAAAAAAAAAAACAACGTAGCTCATAGAAAAATTAATCTAAATCTACAGAAACTGCATAACGTATTTTCAAAGAACGTTTATTATTAGCATTTAAAACTAATTTCAACCTCAAACAATACTTCCCTAGTTATTTTATATTTAAGCAGAATTTCCTGACATTTTTGGTTATTTCTAATGATATTCTATCTGCTGATGATATCTTCTACATACAGGAACATATAAACTTTATTTTTTATTAAGACCTTTCTTGTGAAAATGCTGGAATGATCTATGTAAGCCTGCACATAGATGGTTACGATTTTGAAAATTATCACCCCAACCATCTACCAGCAACTTATTTCGGTGGATAAGAATTAGTCTATAATAATAATTAATTGATTGATTGTTATGGTTCTAACAAGGATTGAAGGTAACTCGGGATTAGTAATCAATTTTTTTATTTTTTTCAGAAAATATATATATATTAAAAAAATAAACGCATTCAATTTTTATTTTAAAATCATGCCTAATTTCACTGCTGCAATTTTTGCTGTTCCAAAACATTTTTGTTACGATTCATAATTTTGGCCTTGTTATAGAAAATTCGCTATTTTTTTACGCTTGGTAGAAAGTACAAATTAGGGAGTACAGTCGAACCTCGTTATCCCGACACTCTAAAGACCAGAAAAAAGTGTCGTCATAAGCGGGGTGTCGCAGTAACCAGAATCAGGAATAAAATGTTTATAAACAGCTGTATTTTTAATTAATTTAAGACAATTTTAAATTCATAACTGTTCTTGCAGTTTTAAGCAATAAAACATTATTATTAAACAAAATAAACACAAAAACAAAATTGAAAAGAATAAAAATCATATTTATGATGACTTGTTTTTTTTTTTTTTTTTTTTTTTTTTTTTTTTTTTTTTTTTTTTGCATGAAATATTGATGAATTTGGATTTGCCTATCTCTAGATGTGCTTCCTACAATTCTTTTTTTGAATATAATACAATGAATTGTAATCAATATTCGTTGTTTCAGAAACGGATGTTACATAATATCTTATCGTTCCAATAGAATACAATGCTTCGATTTTAGTCGGATGAAAAACGCCGTGTGACCACAGGAAAGCGCTGCTTGACCAGAACAAAAAGACTGCCAGTACACTGATACGTCTGTCTGGAGTTTAAGTGGGCCATTCACAGCGTGTGGGTTAATTTATTCAGATAAAGGATTAAAGTAAAATTTCTTATTTCTCTGAATGGGTATTTTAGACACTTTTGTGAAAACTTTGGCTGAGACATTTCTGACGGCTTAATTTCCGTGCTTAGATGGATTATGAAAAATGGACAATTTTCCTAAACCGTCGGCATATCCGGAGTTGAAAATTATTCAACGACGTAAAGTCCGGAGTTTATTTACATAAATATCATATACAGAAAATCGGAACTTTGAAAAACTGACGTGATAAGCGGAGTGGCGTGAAAACCGGGTGTCGGGATAACGGGGTCAGACTGTACATTTAAAAAAAAAATGAAATTTTGTTCAGTTTCTTTCAGATATGGATAAGGAAAGATGGGAAAGAAAAAAGTAGTATTATTTAAAATATCTATTCCGAATTTCTAAGTTGCTTTCTCAACGTATAATGGTAATTTAATTAATATTAATATATTAATTGATAATTAAGCTCTACAAATATGAAAATATTGTATTATTGTTATCAAGAACTAGAGTTCGACTGAATATTCAGTTTTGTTTTTATTTTTGGCACAAAATCTGAGTTGCGGAGAAAATACTGCCAAATATTCAGGTGGGACCGAAACTATAAACCGTATTCCTAAAATCTCGTTTCTATCTCTGAAAATTTCCAGCATTGCTAATCGATTTGAGCTATATTGGCTCAAATGAGATCCTGCTTATTTGTTGCTATGTACTTCCCTTTTTATAATTATCAGTTATCACTGACTCAAGATGCGAGTTTAAATTATAATCAATACATAAATGACTAAACTTTGAAAATGCTTTCCACGTGCTCATTAAAATCTGCAGACTTAACTGTGATAGAATTTCTTGTTTGAATAACGTCGAAGTGTTTTTAAAGTGGTCTAAGAAAGGTGTAAAATAAAAGTAGAGAATAAAACAGCTAATGATTATTTACAAGAATCATTATAAAAGGTATGTATACCTAAGCTTTTTTTAATTAAATGAAAGTGGTATAGTTGGAAAATCATTCTGTATTATTTATGAATTACTTATACTTTATTTCATATAAAAAACTAGAAGTTTTGATCAGAGGCACTGAGAGACAACTTGGGCACTAGGGATAAAATTTTCAAATAGCATCACCATTTCACAAAATTTATTAGGGGGAGGGGCAAATATTTATTTTGATCTTGATGTGCACATCAAAGTAGAAACTAATATAGTTATATTCTCAGATATATTGTGGTCTCGCATATTATAAAATGGTTGGGTTTTTCTCTAAAAAACTTTTCACTGTTACTGTTACTTTTATCCTTCTATATATATAAAAAAGTTTTGATTTGGAAATGGACCAATGAAAATCTGCGTAGATATTCCGGGTAGATCCACATCCAATTTGAATGCTTAAGCATGGCCTTTAATCGTTAATATTAAAAAAACTGTTGCATACAAAAATATGAAAATCGGTGGCATTATAGAGAAATGTTTGATAAACAAGCTGATGCAGACAGTTTTCAAATCGAAGAATTATTTTAAGAGATATTTAATGCTAAAGTTGGACAAAATCGTTCTATTAAAAAAGTTTTATTGGAGCAAAATCTACATGAGAATTTAATCATTTTTAGATCATTTTATACGTTATAAGTTCCCGGTGTGCAGATTGTATTTACTTTTCTTATTTGACTCATTTTTTGAGGTTTTATTTAAATTTTAAATTCAAATTTTTAGCATTTCGAGAAATATTTTTTTACAAATTTTAGAAAATGTCATTAATTTAAACTGTTGCCAGTTGTATAAACAGCGCAAACAATGTTTACTTCAAATTAAAAATTTATTCTACACGTGACTATTATAAACAGAAAATATAAGAAGCAGGAACTCATTGAAAATTACGTCATAAAAACTATAATTACACGTGAATTTTAAAAGAGACAGAATATTGTAAAATAATAAATTCATAAACATGCGTTAGAAGTTTTAAATAGGAGAATTTACGTCACATTTACGTCACATTACGCTTATTATATAAAATGAACAAAAAATAATATTGCAAAACAGTTTAAACTTAAAAATTGCTCGAGACATTTAGTTGATATTTTAAGATGATCATAATATTTCATTTCTAACAAAAGTATTTTTATGTGAATATTAAAAAGAAAAAGAAAAGTTTGGTGAAAATTACGTCAGATTATAATTCTCAGATTGAAATTATAATTCAATCTTCTGAAATCTTTTTAAAGCCGATCAAATTATCATGCTGTTAGAGTCTGCGGTGTCTGAACGGGGGTTGACGAGCGTAGCTCGTAGGGGGCAGAGCCCCCTAGTCCTTCTTTATATATATATATATATATATATATATATATATATATATAAAAGTTTTGATTTGGAAATGGACCAATGACAATCTGCGTAGATATTCCGGTGTTAGATCCACATCCAATTTGAATGCTTATGAACGGTCTTTCATCGTTAATATTAAAAAAACTGTTGCATACAAAAATATGAAAATCGGTAGTATTATAGAGAAAGGTTTGATAAATACGCTGATGCAGACAGTTTTCAAATCGAAGAATTATTTTAAGAGATATTTAATGCTAAAGTTGGATATAATCGTTCCATTAAAAATGTTTTATTGGAGCAAAAACTATACATGAGAATTTAATCATTTTTAGATCATTTTATACGTTATAAGTTCCCAGTGTGCAGATTGTATTTATTTTTCTTATTTGACTCATTTTTTGAGGTTTTATTTCAATTTTAAATTCAAATTTTCAGCATTTCGAGAGATATTTTTTACAAATTTTAGAAAATGTTACTAATTTAAACTGTTGCCAATTGTATAAACAGCGCAAACAATAATGTTTACTTCAAATTAAAAATTTATTTTACACGTGACTATTATACACAGAAAATATAAAAGCAGGAACTCATTGAAAATTACGTCATAAAAACTATAATTAAACGTGAATTTTAAAAGAGACAGAATATTGTAAAATAATAAATTCATAAACATGCGTTAGAAATCTTAAATAGGAGAACTTACGTCACATTTACGTCACATTACACTTATTATATAAAATGAACAAAAAATAAAATTGCAAAACAGTTTAAATTTAAAAATTGCTCGAGACATTTATTTGAAATTTTAAGATGATCATAATATTTCATTTCTAACAAAAGTATTTTTACGTGAATATTAAAAAGAAAAAGAAAAGTTTGGTGAAAATTACGTCAGATTATAATTCTCAGATTCAATTTATAATTCAATCTTCCGAAATCTTTTTAAAGCCGATTAAATTATCGTGCTGTTAGAGTCTGCGGTGTCTGAACGGGGGTTGACGAGGGTAGCTCGTAGGGAGCAGAGCTCCCTAGTCCTTCTATATATATAAAAAAGTTTTGATTTGGAAATGGACCAATGAAAATCTGCGTAGATCATCCGGGTATATTCCTACTAGATCGGCATCCACATTTTTTATGACCGGGAGTCTTTCTTCGTTAATATTAAGAAAACTGTTTCATACAAAAATATGAAAATCAGTGGTATTATAGAGACAAGTTTGATAAACACGCTGATGTAGACAGTTTTTAAATTGAATAATTATTTTAAGAGATATTTAATGTTAAAGATGGTCAAAATCGTTCCATTAAAAAAGTTTAATAGGAGAAAAGCTATACATAGGAATTTAAACATTTTTAGATCATTTTATACATTGGAAGTTCCCGATGTGCAGACTGCAATTATCTTTTTAATTTGACTCATTTTTTGAGGATTTATTTCCATTTTAAATTCAAATTTTCAGCATTTCGAGAGATATTTTTTGCACATTTTAGAAAAAGGCAATTATTTTAAAGTGTTGCCAATTTTAAAAACAGCACAAAGAATAATATTTCCTTCAAATAAAAAATTTATTAACACGTGGCTATTATAAACAGAAAAAAAACTTTCAAATTGGAATTAAGTGATTACGTGTTAAAAATCAGGAAAATATTGAAAATTACATCATAAAAACTACAGTTACACGTGAAATTTTAAAAGGGAAAGAAAATTTTTAAATACTAAATTCATTATTATGCGTTAAAAGTGACAAATGAAGGAAACTACGTCATATTTAAAAAGGGCAAATAAATAAAAGTTGGCAAAACACTTTAAATTAAAAAATATATTTGCACGAGACATTTATTTTATATTTTGAGATAATCTTTTTAACTATTATCGTGAATTCTAAGACAGCGCAAATAATATTTCCTTTCTAACAACAAAAGAGTGAATATTAAATGTGAATATTAAATCATGTGAATATTAAACAGAAAAAAGAAACTTTGGTGAAAATTACGTCAGATTTAAAACGATACTTTTAAAAGAACTTTACGTAACGGAATTACGTTACGGAACTTTCCAACAAAGTTGAAAAGTGTTATTGATTTCGGTTTGTCTATGTTCGCGCTCTAACTCTTGTTAATATATTCGAATCGCACTGAAACCTTTGGTTATTGACGTTTAGCCTAGCACGAACCCTATTTCAAATGAAGTTTGTAGCATGTTTAATTCATTTACAGAGACAGTCAAAAGTATTCCGTTACATTACGGCCAATGGGAAAAAATCATTTCAAATGAATTTTAAAGATGTTACACCCTTTCAAACATAATAAAAAATATATGCATTTACGAAGTGCACTAAAATATGCAGAATATTCTGTAGCATATGCGGTGCAACGAATAGTTACTATTCATTTACAGGGCTACACAAAAGAATTCCATTAGAAATGGTATAGGGGGAAATTGTTTGCGGAGTATTTTAATTATACAAATTCATATATAATAAAATTGATATACGTCGGTGAGGCTTACTTAAGTTATTTCATGCATGATACGAAGTGCATAGCATTTACAGGAACATACAAAACATTTCAGACAAGTATTTTCTATCCGAAGTACTGTATATTAGCGGCGATGGCAGGGAATGCATTTTTAATTACGATATGCGATTTTAAGTTTCACTATATTTATGTATACTATATGATGTGTGTAAATGTTTTAGTTGATATACAGGGTTACGCAAAGGAATTCGTAAAGGTTACTGAGTATGACCGTAAATTGCTGAAAGGTGGGTTTAAAATGTGTTATGCTGAACTGCATGTAGTTTTCTGTGAAATGTTTGTAGAATATAGAAAAAAGGATGTACAGGGACACGCAAAGAATTGGATACATGGCCGCCTATAGATGATAAATTCTGGAAATGCGATTTCAGTAGTTTTAAGAGTGATTTAGTTTGAATTAAAGTTTAGCTAAATAGTGGCGTGTAATAAAGGTATTAAGTAAATAACAGGGCTGAACAAAAGTATTCAAGTATGTTTCCATCTATTAGTATAAACTGATGAAAGAGAAATTTCAACCTGTTATGCGTTTTCTTGCTAAGCTAAATTTTCTATTATTTAGTATATATATCAGCCTACAGATCAAATACAGGGCTCTTCGGAAGAATTGGAATAAATATTTGGCTATGGATGGTAACTGCTGAAATCAGTTTTTTAAATGTTTAGTTAGTTATCTTATTTACCTTATTTCCCTAAATAACGAAGTTTTGTTAAAGCTTTCAGGGAGTGTTGGAAAGTGTTTCATAATCTATGCCGTACGCATGATTTTTCTTTCTTGTTTTTTAATCAAAGACGAAAACAGCCATTGTCTCTTAGCAGCGGCTGATTTCGTCTTAAAAACCTCCAATCAAAGGAAAATAAATGAAAACCCGTTTACAGGGAGACCGTCACTATTTATTTAAATTATCAATCTTTTTAAGGCCGATGAAATTAACATGCTTTTAAAATCTGGGGTGTCTGAACGGGGGTTGGCGAGCGTGGCTCGTAGGGGCAGAGCCCCCTAGTATTGAAAAAAAAAACTTAAGAGCATATTTCAATTTAAATGCAAAATATTAATAAACAAACTCTGGGTATAGTTTTAATTTGTTCTTAATTTTTTAACTGCACTGTTAATTAATTATTGATAAATGCGTATGATTACTGCTTGTTATAAAGTAAATAAAATTAAAAAAAGTTGTATTCTTATTTATGTTTTATTTTAAACTTATACACGCACACATATACAGGATGTTGCCGAATTCGACCGACAAATTCAGAGAGATGATAGTAGGCATCAAGAGGATGAAAAACTATCATAGAACATAGGGTCGCAAACCCGATTATCCAGATGCCGATTAACCGAATCGATCCAGGACCATGCGGTTTTTTTTTTTTTTTTTTTTTCCGCCTTCTCCAAAATTTTTGAAGTGAAACTTCTTTAGGCGCGGTAAGATAAATTGAGCTGGATGTCACGAAAGTTAACCGTGAACACGTTGAGTGCCACGACAGTCATCGGTGACTGACACTGAACTTTCTGTTTAGGTCGCGTTAGTCACCGGTGACTGTCGGTGTAAAATATGATATAAAACTAAAAAAAATATATATTGTTTTAAGTAATTACTGAAAATTTATTTAAAATGTACTTAACTTTTGTTTATTATAGGATTCTATTTCTACATATACAGGGAGTAAATTTTAATCCGTTTGTAGTGCGCTTTGCGTTGTATACCGCAATACCATCGTTTCTAAGCAACGCGCGTGCCCTGACTGGGATTTCCCTAAGAATTCGCGTGGCACCCAACGTGTTAAATAACCATTTCCTAATCCTGAAATAATAAAATCGCGAACAATTGCTATGCATAAAATCAACTGTTTCTGGAACCTAAGAAGTTTCACTACTAAAGCGCGACCCAGATAGCATTTTTAATTTTCAGAAAATTTGCAGCAGTCTTGCTTTGAAATCCTGAAAAGTTGCAGCAAGTTCAGGATGACAAGACTGAAAGTTCATAACAAGACTGCAGCAAGATAATGCAAAGTCACCACACTTTGAACTTGAACTTGCAGCTAACTAGTCATGCAAGTTAAATTCATGCTGTATCAAAATTATTGCAAATTTACGGCAAACAACTAATCGAAAATACTGCAAAGTAGTAATATTTCCACGCCCCACTATCTGTTTACAACTGTTGCAGTATAAGTTAAACCCCTTCGGAGGGATCCTTAGACCCGATCAGGGCCGAAACTAGGGGGGGGGGTGGCAGAGGGGCACGTGCCCCGGGCGCCGCACAGTGGTTCCAAATCGCGATTATGTGGCCAAAAATCAGAAAATCGAAGTTTCGTATTTCGAAATGAAATCTATTCTACAGTATTTAGAAATATCTGAAGATTTATATTCTGTTATATTATGCTTTTATCAGCTCACATGAATTAGCATTGCTTATGTGAAGTTAGGAGTTTTTAGCGTTTTCTGCTGTTGCGTGAATTTCAGGCAAATTCGCTGCATTCACACCCTAACTAAGACCATTTCAGATAGTTTTTCGTTTTTTTCTTTGCACTTCTCTGAAACAACATTAAATTACATATTTAATTTGATTTTTCGATTGCAAAAATCTCAAAAATTAAAAAAAGAGGATTTAAAAAAAAAATACATAGTTTTAAGGCATTTTTGTACATAAAAAGTGATATATAAAAAAAGTCCTTCCGAGTTCCTCGGACTTTTATAGTACAAAATGTAGAATGAGCCTTCTAAAATCTTATCCCAAGAGATTTATTGCGACTTTTTGAGAACTAGCAGTTTGAAGTTGGACATTGGATATTGCCAGTATTAGCCCAACATGAGTAATCGGGTTTAAAGTCAATCTAATTTCAGCACTGACCCAAAATTGTCAGTGTTTATATAATGCAACATTCTAATTAAAATAACACTGTCAATTTCATTTTTTTAATTCGCGGAAGGAAGGTGGGGTTAAGAGTTGGGGATATTTTTTTATTTTTATATATATTTTTATTTGTTTTTACAATTTTTCCCTTGCCTTTTTCGTTTACATAAAAAATAATATTGAAACTTGACATTATTTTAAAAAGTACATATTTAAAGTTCAGTTTATACATACATATATATATTATATATATATATATATATATATATATATATATATATATATATATATATATATATATTACCATTAATTAAACATAACCTGCCACCGTCAATTATTATGAATTAAAGCTGTAAGTATTAAAAAAAATTATAAGAATTATTATGGAAGAAAAAAGAAAAAAGTGGACACCGACAAAAATTGAAAAGCTTATACATTGAATTATGTTATCGAGGGCACAGAATTCAATGATATAAGCAAAATGGTTGTTTTCTGTGGGAAAAATAAGCTAAAGCTAAAATTAATTTTCCCCTGTGCCCGAACAGCCACTAAAATCAAGTGAATTGATTAAAAATGAAAGCAGAATAGAAACAAATAATATGAAATGGAAGAATCAATAAAACGTATTTAATTATTTATAGGATATAAAATAGAAATAATAAACACCCTACCGATTAATATTTCAGTATTTTACAAAAATCCATGTGCACATGTCTGCCAGTATATCAAAAAGATTAAGGTGAATAAAACAGTTAAGAAATCACAGTAAATGATACCAAAGGATGCAGTTAATACATTTTAAAATAAAATTTGAAATACCTTGTAAAACAAATTAAATCTAATATAAAATAAATAGATATTAATTACATTATTTAAAATGCACTATTAAATTAATAGATAACAGTTTAACAATATCGTCAAAATTTAGCTAAAAATACACCCTGGTGTATAATTTGTAACTGAAATGGAGCTAGAAAAATTAAAAAATATAGCAAACTGAAAGATACAATTTTAGTGCTGCCATCTATGAATAATTATATTAAACATCTATCGCAAGATAAAAATTTGCAAGCTGTTGAATGTAAATAACTGTTTAAACAGCAAAACCAAACAAATCCTTATACATAGAGAATTATAGAACAACCACTAAAATCAAGTGAATTGATTAAAAATGAAAGCAGAATAGAAACAAATAATATGAAATGGAAGAAACAATAAAACGTATTTAAATATTTATAGGATATAAAATAGAAATAATAAACACCATACCGATTAATATTTCAGTATTTTACAATAATCCATGTGCACATGTCTGCCAGTATATCAAAAAGATTAAGGTGAATAAAACAGTTAAGAAATCACAGTAAATGATACCAAAGGATGCAGTTAATACATTTTAAAATAAAATTTGAAATACCTTGTAAAACAAATTAAATCTAATATAAAATAAATCGATATTAATTACATTATTTAAAATGCACTATTAAATTAATAGATAACAGTTTAACAATATCGTCAAAATTTAGCTAAAAATACACCCTGGTGTATAATTTGTAACTGAAATGGAGCTAGAAAAATTAAAAAATATAGCAAACTGAAAGATACAATTTTAGTGCTGCCATCTATTAATAATTATATTAAACATCTATCGCAAGATAAAAATTTGCAAGCTTGTGAATGTAAATAACTGTTTAAACAGCAAAACCAAACAAATCCTTATATATAGAGAATTATAAACCTAATATAAATCACACAAAGTATTTAAAACTATTGTTAATAATATTTAAAAGCATACAATATGTTCTATTAGCCAAATTATTTAAACTAAACTAAGAGTTTAATTAATGTTAGAACATTGATAATATATAGCATATATCTATATGCTATAAAACAAAATAAATTCAGTAGTAATTAATATAAATAATTATTAAAAATTATCTAAAAATTATTTTTTAATGAATTATATATAAGATATTTATAAAATGAACAGGAAATAACAAACATGTGGAAGTATATAGAAGGTTAAATAATACTTAAAATCCCATTACTTAAAACGCACAAATATAGAATGTGGATTATTTTCAGACATCCATAAAAATCCATAAAGAATGAATATGGGACATTCAAAAACATTAAACTAAGAGTGGCATACTATTAGTAATTAATATGATATTGTCCTAAGTAAATTAAAATTTAATAACAAATAATTGTAAATTAGATTAATGAATAATTAAGCTAATTATAATATTAATGAAAATCTCCAACTTACATATAAAATATCAAATCAACATACACATAAAATACATAACAAAAAAATAGTAATAATACAAGAGCCCCGCTTTTTTTTTTTTTTTTTTTTTAAATAAATAATTAACCATTGCGTATTATCCAGACAACACCACCCTCCTCCGTACTCTAACATCTACCCACCCAACCATCCTATAATATTTTTTTATATTCTTTTACAATTTTTAATTTTTTATAGATATTTTTTTTATTTTATAATTTTTTTGTAATTTTGTTTACGCATGTGTTAATTTGTGTTTATAGATCATGTAAGAAAAATACTAATTGTATATTAATGAATATATGAATTTTTTTGGAAAACCATGATTTAATGCATCATAAATTAGTGTTTTAATATTATTGTTAATTAGAGGAGAAGAACATAAACATTTTATTCTATATAAATGATTAAGTATTATATTACGAAATACAGAATGATGTAGACAAGATGTAAAATTTGTAAATGTATTAACTGTGAATTTAAATTCTTTACGTTTGTCAAACAAATCTGTAATTGTTTTATTGTCTTTTATTGTAATTTTAAGATCCAAGAAGTTAATTGTATTGTTAGATAAAAGGTTTTCCGTTAATTCCAAATTAGTGGGATAATCAACTGGAAATCGAGTAATTGCAGATTGATCAGTTTCAATTAAAATGATGTCATCAATATAACGATATAAATGTAGATTATTATTAGTAAAATTGCGTTCATAATGAGATAAGTATAAGTCTGAGAGTAAACTGGAAGTACAACCGCCTTGTGGTATACCGACATGCTGTAAATATAAAGTATTATCTTGCAATATATAATTATTATAGATAATGAAGTTAGTTAAAGATTTAAAATATGCAATATCTATATAAGATGGTAATTCCAGTTTTTTATAATACTTTTTAAATAATGCATTTATAATTTTATGTAAATCTAATAGGTCTATATTATTAAAAAGATCTTTGAAGTCATATGTCGTTATATTACAAACAGAATGAAGATTTTTTAAAATCTTAACAAGTTGATAGCTATTTTTTATACAATGTGTATTATCATTGTTTGTAGTAAGTTCATATATTTGATTAAGAATTTTTAAGAGAAGTGTATTGGCTTTATTATTATATGTATTACAACCAATAGTAACAGTCCTAAATTTAATAGGAGTTTTATGAAATTTGGGAATAAGAACTAAATATGGATAATTAAAATTAGTAGATAAAATATTTAAAAGTTTATAATAACTTCGAATTTTACGATTATTTACAATAACATTTTCATTAGTTTTTTGAAAAGACTTATTAGAAGAAATAGAATTTGTAAGAAGTTGGTGATAATATGATTTACATATAATAGCATAATTGTTAGGAGATTTGTCTACATATGTAATAACGAAGTTTTTTTGTAATTTAGTAATTTGTTGGAAATAATGCTGTGTATTAATAGAAACCAAATCAGCAATATTATTTTTTAAAGCCATAGTTAATTTTTCAATTACTAATATCTTCCATTGATTAAAATATTCAATAGGCTTATTATAAGAGATAGAAATTTTATAAATAAAAATATCAATATCATATGTAAACTGTTTGATAATAGATTTAACATTAAATTTAGATGGAAGTCTATATTTAGTACCATAACCCATTAGTTGTTTCAATTTAAAATCATGAACAATATCAAGATTTCCAGTGATTATATGTCCATGATCATTGTTTATGTATTTTTTTAGAGTGGGGTCTTTGCAGTTACACGGAAAAGTACTTGCAGCAGATGTATTTTTTGAAAATGTATTATAGTTAAAAATTTTTCTCCCAATTGTATTCGGATATTTAAAGGTTTTTGATATATGAAGATTATTGATAGGAAAAAAACAATTTTTATCATTAATTATAGAATTGATATTAATTTTATTAAAAATGTGATTTGAAAAAGTAATTATCATTTGAGTATTCATGTTCTGAATTTTGTGTTTTTTTTGTATATTAATATTTAAAAGATTAACCCTACTCATAATAAGGTCAAAGTAAATATCAGAGAAATGTTTAGAGAAAGATTTACTGAGAAAGACATTTAAATGTTGTACCAGCTGTTTCTTTTTAATAGCAAAGATGTTTTTACGAATTAACAACCAGTTATAATTCTCTAAGTAATTTCGTTGAAGATCATTAATTTGTTTTGTGATAGATTTTTTGGAAACTACAACTGATGATGAACCCTTTCCGCGTTTATTACGTGTTGTTTTAGCATTTAAATTATGATTAAGAGTAGGATAAATTGGAGAATAATCAATATTGTTATTTATAGATGTGAAGACTTTGACAGGTCTGTTAAATACTTCACTGTTAAGTCCATAAGGATATATTGTGTTATAATATTTCATATATGATGATTCCATATAAAGACGTTCTGATTTATTTTTTAGAATTTGAAGGATTTCAATTGTCGTATTTTTAAATAGATGTTTATGAAAATGTTGAATTTCAGCTGTAGATTGTATATTTTTTGCTTTGTTATTATTAGAGTCTGATCGATGATGATTGATTCGTTTATGAATTGGACCTGATGTTTCACCAATATATTTCATATTACATAAGTTGCACTTTATACTATAAATAACATTAAATGCTTTACAAAAACTTGAATAATTAGGATCTGAGACAATTTGTGTCTGAGCAGCGTATGGACATGTCTTGCACCGAGAATCATAGCACTTACGAAAAAATAAAGGACGAGGGGGAGAGTATAAATGGTCGCTGGATGACGATCCAGGAACAACCAAATTATTATTCCTGTACCGGGCACTACACTGCATAGATGCTAAGTGTATCTTGCCGGTATCGAGATGTTTACTAAGAACTGCCATATAAAAATTATGTATGGAAAGTGTAATAATTGCCATATAAATAAGAAATTTTAATAATAAAAATTAATAATTTAATTAAATTAGCCTTGATTATATATATACCGGGTGTCCCAAAAAGGACTGACTGATTTTAAAATTCAATAACTTCCAAACGGTGACAGATATTAAAAAAATTCTTGCAGGAGGGTTATGCATAAGGTCAAAAGTTTTTTTACAGTGATTTTCGATTTTAGTTCGAATTACAAACAATAGAGGCTAAATTCAGGCTCGATTTTTGGTACTTCGTGGCCCGGATAATACATTTCCATCTCCTTTTTCTTCATGGAACAACAGAAAGGACCTAAAATCGAGCCTGTATTTAGCGACTATTGCTTACAGCGCCATCTATTGTTTATAATTCGAACTAAAATCGAAAATCACTGTAATAAAACTTTTGACTTTATGCATAACCCTCCTGCAAGATTTTTTTTTAATATATGTCACCGTTTGGAAGTTATTGAATTTTAAAATCAGTCAGTCCTTTTTGGGACACCCGGTATATATATATATATATATATATATATATATATATAACCATTAATTAAACATAACCTTCCACCGTCAAATATTATGAATTAAAGCTGTAAGTATTTAAAAAAAAAAAAAATTAATATAAGAATTATTATGGAAGAAAAAGAAAAAAGTGGACACCGACAAAAATTGAAAAGCTTATACATTGAATTACGTTATCAAGGGCACAGAATTCAATGATATAAGCAAAATGGTTGTTTTCTGTGGGAAAAATAAGCTAAAGCTAAAAGTTATTTTCACCTGTGCCCAAACAACCATAAAATCAAGTGAATTGATTAAAAATGAAAGCAGAATAGAAACAAATAATATGAAATGGAATAATCAATAAAACGTATTTAAATATTTATAGGATATAAAATATAAATAATAAACACCATACCGATTAATATTTCAGTATTTTACAAAAATCCACGCGCACATGGCTGCCAGTATATCAAAAAGATTAAGGTGAATAAAACAGTTAAGAAATCACAGTAAATGATACCAAAGGATGCAGTTAATACATTTTGAAATAAAATTTGAAATACCTTGTTAAACACATTTAATATAATATAAAATAAATAGATATTAATTACATTATTTAAAATGCACTATTAAATTAATTAATAACAGTTTAACAATATCGTCAAAATTTAGCTAAAAACACCCCCTGGTGTATTAAATTATAACTGAAATGGAGCTAGAAAAATTAACAATTAGAGCTATCTTAAAGAGACAAATTTAGTGCTGCCATCTAGTATTACTTCTATTAAACAACTAACGCAAGATAAATATTTGTAAGCATTTGAATGTAAATAACTGCATAAATAATTGTAAGCATTTGAATGTAAATAACTGTATAAACAGCAAAACCAAACATATCCTTATATATAGAGAATTATAAACCGAATATAAACCACACAATGTATTTAAAAACTATTGTAAATAAAATTTAAAAGCATACAATATATTCTATTAGCTAACTTATTTAAACTAAACTAAGAAATAAATAATTCTAGAACATTGATAATATATAGCATATAGCTGTATGCTATAAAACAAAATAAAATTCAGTAATAATTAATATAAATAATTATTAAATATAAAAATTATTTTTTATGAATTATATATCAGATATTTATAAAATGAACAGGAAATAAAAAACATGTTGAAGTAAATAGAAGGTTAAATGATACTTAAATACCCGTTACTTAAAAAGCACAAATATAGAGTGTGGATTATCTTCAGAAATCCATAAAAAACCATAAAGTATGAATGTGGGACATTCAAAAACATTAAACCGATAATAAATATTAAAAAGAATAGAGTAATAATAATAAAAATAATTACCCAATTTTAATGCATACAGTATAACTATATTTATATTATACATACTTATATGTATATTATTCACTATAAGAATGGCATACTATTAGTAATTAATATGATATTGTCCTAAGTAAATTTAAAATTTAATAACAAATAATTGTAAATTAGATTAATCAATAATTAGGCTAATTATAATATTAATGAAATTCTCCAATTACATATAAAATATCAAATCAACATCCATATAAAATACGTAACAAAAATATAGTAATAATACAAGAGCCCCCATTTTTTTTATATATATATACTAGGGGGCTCGGCCCCCTACGAGCTACGCTCGCCAACCCCCGTCTAGACACCACAGACTCTAAATGCACGCTAATTTGATCGGCTATAAAAAGATTTCGAAAGATTGAATTATAATTTAAAAAACAGTGGCGATCTCCCTATAAACGAATTTGTATTCATTTCTCTTTGATTGGGGAATTTTAACGCCAAATCCGCTGCGGTACTACTTGATTATCCTGTCGACCAATTTCGCCAAATTATATAAATCGCCAAACCACTCGCCAAATTATACAAATTGATATAATTTTTATTTTAAATAACGAAAGAACAAATAAATTCGTACAACATTAATAAAAACACAAATAAAACGTCGAAATAAAAATAACTTGATGACGTATACACGTGTAACAACATTTCAAAATAAGCTAATATAAAAGGAATTAAGTAAAGAGAGTCTTTGTCTCCTGGTATTTTTTAACAAAGCGAAAAGAAAGTTCTTTTAAATGAGACATTTTAAATTAATTCTCAAAATATCAAATAAATGTCTAGCGCAATTTCTAAATTTAAACTTTTTTGCAATATTATTTTGTGTTCATTTTATGTAATAACTATAATGTGACGTAAATATGACGTAATTTCTCCTAAGACTTCTAACGCATGTTAATGAATTTATTATTTTACAATATCCTTTCTCTTTTAAAATTCACGTGTATACTTTTTATGACGTAATTTTTAATAAGTTCCTGCTTTTTATACGTAATTATTTAATTCTAATTTGAAAGTTTTTTTCCTGTTTATAATAGTCACGTGTAAATAAATTTTTAATTTGAAGTAAACATTATTGCTTGCGCTTTTTATACAGTTGGCAACAGTTTAAATTAGTACAATTTTCTGAAATCTGTAAAAAATATCTCTAGAAATGCTGAAAATTTGAATTTAAAATAGAAATAAAACATGGAAAAATGAGTCAAAATAAAAAAATTAATGCAATCTGCACCCCGGCAAATTCTAACGCATAAAATGATCTAAAAATTATTACACTGCCATGTATAGTTTTTGCTGCTATAAAACTTTTTTAGTGGAACGATTTTGTCCAAATTTAGCATTAATTAACTCTTAAAATAATTCTTCGATTTGAAAACTGTCTGCATCAGCGTGTTTATCAAACATTTCTGCATAAAACCACCGATTTCATATTTTTGTATGCATTATTTTTGTTAATATTAACGAAGAAATGCCTCCGGTCACAAAAAATTCAAAACCGGCGGCGGCGGTGACAGCGGTAGTTACTTTTTTTTAGAATAGAGAGATATATAATTAACCATTGCGTATTATCCAGACAACTCCACCCTCCTCCGTACTCTAACATCTACCCACCCAACCAACCTATAATATTTTTTTTTATATTACTAGGGGGCTCGGCCCCCTACGAGCTACGCTCGCCAACCCCCCGTCCAGGCACCGTAGACTCTAAATGCACGCTAATTTGATCGGCTTTAAAAAGATTTCGAAAGATTGAATTATAATTTAAAAAACAGTGGCGATCTCTCTATAAACGGATTTCTATTCATTTCTCTTTGATTGGGGAATTTTAACGCCAAATCCTTTGTGGTACTACTTGATTATCCCGTCGACCAATTTCGCCAAATTATATAAATCGCCAAACCACTCGCCAAATTATACAAATTGACATAATTTTTATTTTAAATAACGAAAAAACAAATAAATTAGTACAACATTAATAAAAATACAAATAAAACGTCGAAATAAAAATAACTTGATGACGTACACACGTGTAACAACATTTCAAAATAAGCTGATATAAAAGGAATTAAGGGGACAAGGGACCTTAAAATCCTTAACAATATTTTTTTTTATTTTTTGTAAATTTCACCTAAATATTATTCAAGGGTACATTATATGCATTATGGCATGTATTTAGCACAAAAAAAAAATTTAAAAAAATTATTTTTGAGAAAAAATGGAATTTTACGCGTCGTCTTAGAAATCTTCGAAATGCCCCCTGCGTTCTCCATATCAATGAAAATCCCCAATATTTTTTATAAAAGTTTATTTTATATATATAAATAAAATAGAGCATCGAATTTTAAATATTTGAATTTAAAGGTAAAAAAAAAAAATTAAAAATTTTGAAATTTTTTCGAAAAAATTTCAAAAATTTTCAATTTTTCATTTTTTTTAACTTTAAAATTCAAATATATAAAACTTGATGCTCTATATTATTTATATATATAAAACAGACGTTTATAAAAAATATTGGGGATTTTCATTGGTATGGGATGCGCAGGGGGCATTTCGAAGATTTCTAAGACGACGTGTAAAATTCCATTTTTTTCTCAAAAATAATTTTTTTTTTTTTGTGCTAAATGCATGCTATAATGCATATAATGTACTCCTGAACAATATTTTAGATAAAATTTACAAAAAATTAAAAAAAATGAAAATTTTTGAAATTTTTTCGAAAAAATTTCAAAATTTTTAATTATTTTTTTTTTTTTACCTTTAAATTCAAATATATAAAATTCGATGCTCTATTTTATTTATATATATAAATCAAACTTTTATAAAAAATATTGGGAATTTTCATTGATATGGGACACGCAGGGGGCATTTCGAAGATTTCCAAGACGATGCGTAAAATTCCATTTTTTTCTCAAAAATAAAATTCTGTTTACATTTTTTTGTGATAAATGCATGCCATAATGTATATAATGTACCTTTAAATAATATTTAGGATGAAATTTACAAAAAAATAAAGAAAAAATTGAAAAACTTTGAAATTTTGAAATTTTTTCCAAAATTTTTCAATTTTTTTTTTTTTACCTTTAAATTGAAATATATAAAATTCGATGCTCTATTTTGTTTATATATATAAACCAAACTTTTATAAAAAGTATTGGGGATTTTCATTGATATGGAAGACGTAGGGGGCATTTCGAAGATTTCTAAAACGACGCGTAAAATTCCATTTTTTTTCTCAAAAATAAATTTTTTTTTTTAATTTTTTTGTGATAAATGCATGGCATAATGCATATAATGTACCCTTGAATAATATTTAAGGTGAAATTTACAAAAAATAAAAAAAAATATTTTAAGGTCCCTTGTCCCCTTAAGTAAACAGAGTCTTTGTCTCCTGGTATTTTGTAACAAAGTGAAAAGAAAGTTCTTTTAAATGAGACATTTTAAATTAATCGTTTTTAATCTGACGTAATTTTGACCAAAGTATTCTTTCTCTTTTTAATATTCATGTGAAAATACTTGTGTTAGAAATTAAATATTATTTGCGCTTTCCTAACAAAAATAGTTGAAAAGTATCCTCTTAAAATATCAAATAAATGTCTAGCGCAATTTCTAAATTTAAACCGTTTTGCAATATTATTTTGTGTTCATTTTATGTAATAACTGTAATGTGACGTAAATATGACGTAATTTCTCCTATTTAAGACTTCTAACGCATGTTAATAAATTTATCGCTTTACAAATTCCTTTCTCTCTTAAAATTCACGTGTAATTATAGTTTTTATGACATATTTTTTAATAAGTTCCTGCTTTTTGTACATAATTATTTAATTCTAATTCCAAATGTTTTTTTCTGTTTATAATAGTCACGTGTAAATAAATTTTTAATTTATTTTATGTAATAACTGTAATGTGACGTAAATATGACGTAATTTCTCCTATTTAAGACTTCTAACGCATGTTAATAAATTTATTGCTCTACAAATTCCTTTGTCTCTTAAAATTCACGTGTAATTATAGTTTTTATGACATAATTTTTAATAAGTTCCTGCTTTTTGTACATAATTATTTAATTCTAATTCCAAATGTTTTTTTCTCATTATAATAGTCACGTGTAAATAATTTTTTAATTTATTTACACGTATAAATATTTTTTTTTTTTTTTTTTGAAGCAAACATTATTGCTTCCGCTGTTTATACAGTGGCAACAGTTTAAATTAATATCACTTTCTAAAATCTGTTAAAAATATCTCTAGAAATGCTGAAAATCTGAATTTAAAATAGAAATAAAACCTCAAAAAATTAGTCAAAATAAAAAAATTAATGCAATCTGCACTCCGGCAAACTCTAACGCATAAAATGATCTAAAAATGATTAAATTCCTATGAACAGTTTTTGCTCCTATAAAACTTTTTTAGTGGAACGATTTTGTCCAACTTTAGCATTAAATATCTCTCAAAATAATTCTTCGATCTGAAAACTGTCTGCATCAGCGTGTTTATCAAACATTTCTGTATAATACTACCGATTTTCATATTTTTGTATGCGGTATTTTTCTTAATATTAACGAAGAAAGACCTCCAGTCACAAAACATTCAAAACCGGCGGCGGCGGCGGCGGCGGCGGTGACAGCGGTAGTTACTTTTTTTTAGAATAGAGAGATTTTACAATTTTTAATTTTTTATAGATATTTTTTTATTTTATAATTTTTTTTGTAATTTTGTTTACGCATGTGTTAATTTGTTTTAATAGATCATGTAAGAAAAGTACTAATTGTATATTAATGAATATATGAATTTTTTTGGAAAACCATGATTTAATGCATCATAAATTAGTTTTTTAATATTATTGTTAATTAGAGGAGAAGAACATAAACATTTTATTCTATATAAATGATTAAGTATTATATTCCGAAATACAGAATGATGTAGACAAGATTTAAAATTTGTAAATGTATTAACTTTGAATTTAAATTCTTTACGTTTGTCATATAAATCTGTGAGTGTTTTATTGTCTTATATATATATATATATATCTCTATTCTAAAAAAAAGTAACTACCGCTGTCACCGCCGCCGCCGCCGGTTTTGAATTTTTTGTGACCGGAGGTCTTTCTTCGTTAATATTAAGAAAAATAATGCATACAAAAATATGAAAATTGGTAGTATTATACAGAAATGTTTGATAAACACGCTGATGCAGACAGTTTTCAAATCGAAGAATTATTTTAAGAGTTATTTAATGCTAAAGTTGGACAAAATCGTTCCATTAAAAAAGTTTTATAGGAGCAAAAACTATACATCGGAATTTAATAATTTTTAGATCATTTTATACGTTATAATTTCCCGGTGTGCAGAATTAATTTATTTTTTTAATTTGACTCATTTTTCGAGGTTTCATTTCTATTTTAAATTCAAATTTTCAGCATTTCGAGAGATATTTTTTACTTATTTCAGAAACTTGTACTAATTTAACCTGTTGCCAAACTGTATAAACAACGGAAACAATAATGTTTGCTTCAAATTAAAAATTTATTTACACGTGACTATTATAAACAGAAAAGAAAAACTTTCAAATTAGAATTAAATAATTACGTATAAAAAGCAGGAACTTATTGAAAATTACTTCATCTATAATTACACGTGAATTTTAACAGAGAAAGGATATTGTAAAGTAATAAATTCATTAACATGCGTTAGAAGTCTTAAATAGGAGAAATTACATCACATTTACGTCACATTACACTTATTACGTAAAATGAACAAAAAATAATATTGCAAAATAGTAGTTTAAATTTTAAAATAGCGCGAGACATTTACTTGATATTTTGAGATGAACTTTTCAACTATTTTTTTGTTTTGGACAGCGCAAATAATATTTCATTTCTAATAAAAGCATTTTCACGTGAATATTAAAAAGGGAAAGAAAAGTTTGGTGAAAATTACGTCAGATTAAAAACGATATATTTAAAATGTTTTATTTAAAAGGACTTTCTTTTCGCTTTGTTAAAAAATACCGGGAGACAAAGACTCTGTTTACTTAATTCATTTTATATTAGATGATTTTGAAATGCCATTGTATCTTTTAACAGCAGCTGATTTTTCCGTAAAATTCCCCAATCAAAGAGAAATGAATAGAAACCCGTTTATAGGGAGATCGCCTTTGTTTTTTTAATTATAATTCAATCTTCCAAAAAAATTCAATTCAAGCCGATCAAATTAGCGTGCTTTTAGAGACTGCAGTGTCTGAACGAGGGGTTGGCGAGCGTAGCTCGTAGGGGGCCGAGCCCCCTAGTATTCTAAAAAAAAGTAACTACCGCTGTCACCGCCGCCGCCGCCGGTTTTGAATATTTTGTGACAGAAGGTCTTTCTTCGTTAATATTAAGAAAAATATTGCGTACAAAAATATGAAAATCGGTGGTATTGTAGAGAAATGTTTGATAAACACGCTGATGTAGACAGTTTTCAAATCGAAGAATTATTTTAAGAGATATTTAATGCTAAAGTTGGACAAAATCGTTCCATTAAAAAAGTTTTATAGCAGCAAAAACTATACATTGGAATGTAATCATTTTTAGATCTTTTTATGCATTAGAATTTGCAGGTGTGCAGATTATATTTCTTTTTTTAATTTGGCTAATTTTTTGAGGTTTTATTTCTATTTTAAATTCAAATTTTCAGCATTTCTAGAGATATTTTTTACAGATTTTAGAAAGTGATATTAATTTAAACTGTTGCCAACTGTATAAACAATAATGTTTGCTTCAAAAAAAAAAAAAAAAAAAAAAAAAAAAAATTATACGTGTATAACTGTATAAACAGCGGAAACAATAATAAACAGCGGAAACAATAATGTTTGCTTCAAAAAAAAAATATTTATACGTGTAAATAAATTAAAAATTTATTTACACGTGACTATTATAAACAGAAAAAAACATTTGGAATTAGAATTAAATAATTATGTACAAAAAGCAGTAACTTATTAAAAATTACGTCATAAAAACTATAATTACACGTGAATTTTAAGAGAGAAAGGAATTTGTAAAATAATAAATTTATTAACATGCGTTAGAAGTCTTAAATAGGAGAAATTACGTCATATTTACGTCACATTACAGTTATTACATAAAACGAACACAAAATAATATTGCAAAACGGTTTAAATTTAGAAATTGCGCTAGACATTTATTTGATATTTTGAGCGGATACTTTTCAACTATTTTTCTTAGGAAAGCGCAAATAATATTCATTTCTAACACAAGTATTTTCACGTGAATATTAAAAAGAGAAAGAATAGTTTGGTCAAAATTACGTCAGATTAAAAACGATTACCGTAATTTCCGGTGTATAGCCCGCAGATCAAACAATTCAGTATGGACCCAGAAATTTTATTCAGTAATTGAAGACCAATATTTACCGTGATCTAAAAAGTTACATTTTATTTTTAAAAATTTCTGGGTTGAAACACGGTTGTTTGATCCGCGGGCTATACACCGGAAATTACGGCAATTTAAAATGTCTCATTTAAAAGAACTTTCTTTTCGCTTTGTTAAAAAATACCGGGAGACAAAGATTCTGTTTACTTAATTCCTTTTATATTAGCTTATTTTGAAATGTTGTTACACGTGTCTACGTCATCAAGTTATTTTTATTTCGACGTTTTATTTGTATTTTTATTAATGTTGTACTAATTTATTTGTTCTTTCGTTATTTAAAATAAAAATTATATCAATTTGTATAATTTGGCGAGTGGTTTGGCGATTTATATAATTTGGCGAAATTAGTCGACGCGATAATCAAGTAGTACCGCAGCGGATTTGGCATTAAAATTTCCCCAATCAAAGAGAAATGAATAGAAATCCGTTTATAGGGAGATCCCCCACTGTTTTTTAAATTATAATTCAATCTTTCGAAATCTTTTTAAAGCCGATCACATTAGCGTGCATTTAGAGTCTGCGGTGTCTGGACGGGGGTTGGCGAGCGTAGCTCGTAGGGGACCGAGCCCCCTAGTCCTTCTATATATAAAAAAAAGTTTTGATTTCGAAATGGACCAATGAACATCTGCGTAGATATTCCGGGTTGATCCGCATCCAATTTGAATGCTTAAGCATGGCCTTTCATCGTTAATATTAAGAAAACTGTTGCATACAAAAATATGAAAATCGGTGGTATTATAGAAAAATGTTTGATATACACGCTGATGCAGACAGTTTTCAAATCGAAGAATTATTTTAAGAGATATTTAATGCTAAAGTTGGACAAAGTCGTTCATTAAAAAAGTTTTATTTGAGCAAAAACTATGCATGAGAATTTAATCATTTTTAGATCATTTTATACGTTATAAGTTCCCAATGCGCAGATTGTATTTATTTTTCTTATTTGACGCATTTTTTGAGGTTTTATTTCTATTTTTAATTCAAATTTTCAGCATTTCGAGAGATGTTTTTTTACAAATTTTAGAAAATGTCATTAATTTAAACTGTTGCCAATTGTATAAACAGCGAAACAAATTATCATATCAAATATTTCTTCAAATTAAAAATTTATTTATACGTGACTATTACAAACAGAAAAAAAAACTTTAAAATTAGAATTAAATGATTAGATGTTAAAAGCAGGAAAATTACGTCATAAGAACCATATTTACACTTGAATTTTACGTCATATTTAAAATGCCCCAAAAATATGGTAAAACAATTTAAATTGAAAAATATATTTGCGCGAGATATTTTGAGATAATCTTTTCAACTATTATCGTGAATTCGAAGGCAGCGCAAATAATATTTCCTTCTAACAACAAAAGTATTTTTACGTGAATATTAATAAGAGAAATAAAAGTTTGGTGTAAATTACGTCAGATTTGAAACGATACATTTAAAATGAATTATTTAAAAGAACTATCTTATAGCGCTGCTAAAAAATACCGGGAGACAATGACACTGTTTACTTAATTCATTTTACATTAGCTTATTTTCAAATAACTAATGTGTTTAATTAAATACGAAAACAGCCATTGTATCTCTTAACATCAACAGATTTGGTCTTAAAAATCCCCAATCCAAGAAAAACGAATGGAAACCCGTTTACAGAGAGATCGCTACTGTTTTTTTTTTTAAATTTTAATTCAATATTTTTAAAGCCGATCAAATGCTTGCAATTAGCGGGCTTTTTGGATTTTGGTGTGCCTGAACGGGGGTTGGCGAGTGTAGCTCGTAGGGGGCAGAGCCCCTTGTCTCTCTATTTTAAAAAAAAGTAACTACCGCTGTCACCGCCGCCGCCGGTTTTAAATTTTTTGTGACCGGAGGTCTTTCTTCGTTAATATTAAAAAAACTGTTGCATACAAAAATATGAAAATCGGTAGTGTTATAGAAAAATGTTTGATAAACACGCTGATGTAGACAGTTTTCAAATCGAAGAATTATTTTAAGAGATATTTAATGCCAAATTTGGACAAAATCGTTCCATTAAAAAAGTTTTATAGGAGCGAAAACTGTACATAGGAATTTAATCATTTTTAGATCATTTTATGCGTCAGAATTTCTCGGTGTGCAGATTGCAGTTAGTTTTTTTAATTTGAATAATTTTTCGAGGTTTTATTTCTATTTTAAATTCAAATTTTCAGCATTTCGAGAGATATTTTTTACAAATTTTAGAAAATTGTATTAATTTAAACTGTTGCCAACTGTATAAACAGAGCAAACAGTAATGTTTGCTTCTAATTAAAAATTTATTTTACACGTGACTATTATAAACAAAAAAATATAAAAAGCAGGAACTCATTGAAAATTACGTCATAAAAACTATAGTTACACGTGAATTTTAAATGAGAAAGAATATTGAAAAATAATAAATTCAGTAACATGCGTTAGAAGTCCTAAATAGGAGAATTTACGTCATATTACACTTATTACGTAAAATGAACAAAAAATAATATTGCAAAACAGTTTTAATTTAAAAATTGCGCGAGACATTTACTTGACATTTTAAGATGATCATAATATTTCATTTCTAACAAAAGTATTTTGACGTGAATATTAAAAAGAGAAAGAAAAGTTTGGTGAAAATTACGTCAGATTATAATTGTCAGATTCAAATTATAATTCAATCTTCCGAAATCTTTTTAAAGGCGATCAAATTAGCGTGCTGTTAGAGTCTGCGGTGCCTGAACGGGGGTTGACGAGCGTAGCTCGTAGGGGGCAGAGCCCCCTAGTATTCTAAAAAAAAGTAACTACCGCTGTCACCGCCGCCGCCGCCGGTTTTGAATATTTTGTGACAGAAGGTCTTTCTTCGTTAATATTAAGAAAAATATTGCGTACAAAAATTTGAAAATCGGTAGTCTTATACAGAAATGTTTGATAAATACGCTGATGCAGACAGTTTTCAAATCGAAGAATTATTTTAAGAGATATTTAATGCTAAAGTTGGACAAAATCGTTCCACTAAAAAAGTTTTATAGCAGCAAAAACTACATATGGCAGTGTAATCATTTTTAGATCATTTTATGCGTTAGAATTTGCCGGAGTGCAGATTGTATTTCTTTTTTTAATTTGGCTAATTTTTTTAGGTTTTATTTTTATTTTAAATTCAAATTTTCAGCATTTCTAGAGATATTTTTTACAGATTTTAGAAAGAGATATTAATTTAAACTGTTGCCAACTGTATAAACAGCGGAAACAATAATGTTTGCTTCAAAAAAAAAAAAAATATTTATACGTGTAATAAATTAAAAATTTATTTACACGTGACTATTATAAACAGAAAAAACATTTGGAATTAGAATTAAATAATTATGTACAAAAAGCAGGAACTTATTAAAAATTACGTCATAAAAACTATAATTACACATGAATTTTAAGAGAGAAAGGAATTTGTAAAATAATAAATTTATTAACATGCGTTAGAAGTCTTAAATAGGAGAAATTACGTCATATTTACGTCACATTACAGTTATTACATAAAATGAACACAAAATAACATTGCAAAACGGTTTAAATTTGCGCTAGACATTTATTTGATATTTTGAGAGGATACTTTTCAACTATTTTTGTTAAGAAAGCGCAAATAATATTTCATTTCTAACACAAGTATTTTCACGTGAATATTAAAAAGAGAAAGAATAGTTTGGTCAAAATTACGTCAGATTAAAAACGATTAATTTAAAATGTCTTATTTAAAAGAACTTTCTTTTCGCTTTGTTAAAAAATACCGGGAGACAAAGATTCTGGTTACTTAATTCCTTTTATATTAGCTTATTTTGAAATGTTTATCTTATTTTACTTAATCAAAGACGAAAACAGCGATTGACATATGTATTTTTGGTACTACTTAGTTATCCCGTCGACCAAAAATCTATCATTCGCCAAGCTATAAGATTAAATGCCAATAATGGTTGATCGTAAATGTCACATTAACTTGACTTTAAGCAAGTTAGTGTCTACGTCATCAAGTTATTTTTATTTCTACGTTTTATTTGTATTTTTATTAATGTTGCACTAATTTATTTGTTCTTTCGTTATTTAAGATAAAAATGATGTCAATTTGTATAATTTGGCGAGTGCTTTGGCGATTTATATAATTTGGAGAAATTGGTCGACGGGTTAATCAAGTAGTACCGCAGCGGATTTGGCCTTAAAATTCCCCAGTCAAAGAGAAATGAATAGAAATCCGTTTATAGGGAAATCGCCATTGTTTTTTAAATTATAATTCAATCTTCCGAAATCTTTTTAAAGCCGATCAAATTAGCTTACTTTTAGGGTCTGCGGTGTCTGAACGGAGGTTGACGAGCGTAGCTCGTAGGGGGCAGAGCCCCCTAGTATATATATATATATATATATATATAATTCTAGCAACATGCATGTCTGGAAAATTCAATCAACTGGGAAACATCATTTAATGTATTAAATTTCCTCATTATTTGAAAAGTATATTTTATCTACTTACGAATAAATTTTATTATTAACCCCTTCGAGACCGGAGGCTTTTACGCAAATTTTATTCGGATGGCACCACTTTTTTAAAAAGAGTTACCTTTACTTAATCAATCAAAAAAGTGCTCTAATTAAAGAAACTAAATATTTAATTTAACTAAATTTAAACTAAATTAACTATTTTTTTTTTTTTTTTTTTTTTTTTTTTTTTTGTTGTTGTTACTGGTGCCTAAAACAAAATTCTTTATGCTATTTTTCAGGGTGCATATATGCAACCATGGTCCCGAACGGGTTAAGTAGTATTATTAAGTTTTACTTTAATTTTCACGTATCGTCACATAAATCTATTGTAAATTTTTTTATTGCGTATATTTTTTTTCAGTTGATTACATGAATGTTAATTTAATTGTATTAATTTATATGCGCATTTAAATTTTAATGAATACTTTAATACTTTAACAAATTAAAAAATATATGAAAAATTCGCTCAACCCTTGGGATGAAATGTTGCAGTTACTTGAAATGTGTAAATCCACTTTTCTGAAAGTTTATTTAAAAAACAGATTTTATTTTATTTTTCAATAAAAAGATATAAAATTGTTTTATATTAAAACACAGTTTTGATTTTTTGTTGTAAAAATTTTAAAACTGTTAGGGATGATAGAATTTTATACCGGAGAGGACAGGGGTGGGGAGAAGCGGAAATTTCAAATATACTAGAAAATTAGTGAGGTAATTATTTATTTAATATTACCAAAATAAAATAACAAAGGCAGATTCTTCATTTTTATTGGAATTTCAAAGGTATTATTTTCTGTGTAATAGAGAGAAATAAAAGAAAGGGGGGGGGGCGAAAATTCTGAAAGTAATCTAATTAATGAATTTAATGATTTTATTATTAATTCATAGTAAATAGATGTTGAAAACTCAAAAAATAGCAATGATATTTTTAAAATTTCCTTGGTATAGAAACAAATGGAAAAAGGGGAGATTTCACGTGTGTGTATGTGTATGTTGGGTGTGTTGGGGGAGGGGGGAGGTGGCAAAATTCAGCTAATTGATTCTTTATGTATTTTACTGATTGCTTATACTCTTTATTGTTAATTTGCAATAACATTAAAAAGAGAAAAAATCAATAAGATTTTAACCTGTACATTTTCAGGGAGGGAGGGACAAGGGGGAGGGGTTAAATTTCTTTTTTCATCATATATTAAATTAGATGATTTGTTTTGAAAAAGGGAAAATATTCCCCATAATCAAAAGTGAAAAATTCTCATTCCTGTAAAAAAAATCCCGTAAAAAAAAGAAAATTTAAATTTAATAAAAACTTGGCCCCTCTATTGCCCCCCCCCCTCAAATCCCCTGCCCTAGAACCCCAATTACATTTAGTTTATATTCGCTATGTAATGTCATTTAGAATGTTATAAAATTAAAAATGAACGGTATACAACCACCAGGAAAGCCAGAAATGCTTTTTGGCCACTTGATCGCGATTTGGGACCTCTGTGCGCCGCTTTAACAGAAGGTGAAGGGGGCGCCAAAATGAAGATTTTGTTTGACGTTTGACACAAGAATGTATATATATATATATATATATATATATGAAATTTGTATAAAAATGTCTCGCAGCCGGAAAATTTAAAAGGAAAACTGAACCAAATGCATTAAACTTTACAGATAGATAAAAAGATTCATTTACAATACAAAATTGCAAAGCATCATGCCTATGATTTACATTCTATCTTTTAAATCACTTCCTGTGAGGAGAATCATTACCGTTTTTCAAGGTCAGTCTCTATAGTGGCACACCCCACTGTCCACTACGGATAACTACCAAACGCGAAGCGACCCCTCAGTCTGATTTTTCTTCTAGATAAAAAAATTCCATGAAAATTGTTTGTTTTTTTCCCGCTGAACAGCGTTGAGCTTCCTTTCTTTTTTTTTTTTTTTCCGTCTTGCCATGGGCGATGACTGCCCGGGACAATAAAATCAAACGTGAAGGAGAATGCACAAAGTAAAACTCTTAGTAAAACCTTTTTTTTTTTTTTTTTTTTAGATAACGACCTCATTTAAACTATGCAAAAAAAAAAAAAAAAATGTTTAAAAGATTAAAATTAAATTTGGTTCTTTTTCATTCCTTTTTCAAGGTTTTAATGGATCAATGTTTGACAAATCTGTTTACGTAGTTCAGTTTTATATATTTTAAATTTAAAAATAAGTTGTCTATTAGATACTTAGTAAAATTCTTTTTGTAAATTTACTTTGTGGTGCAGAGGGGGGGGGGGGGGGGGGCGCCAAAATCCATGTTTGCCCCGGGCGCCAAAAAGGCTAGTTTCGGCCCTGGACCCGATCAGGTCTATTGATGAGAACACACCGTCAGAAGGTGCATGCATCGTTTTCATTACCATAAACAAGTTAAGGTAATATTTGTACTTTTCAGTACGAGCCTTTTTTGGTATTTGATAAGTATAGCGTTTAGAAAAAGCGGTGCCAATCGAATACAATTTCTGCAATTTCTGCGTATGTGCTGATTGTCTATTCTCTCAACAGAGGAATTTTTTGCTTTCGTCACTTTCGTGAATTAAACACTGACTTGCCATCAGTTTCAGAACAAACTACTCATGCAAGAAGGGGATGGTATACCTTGCGGCAAATTTGCTGCGAATTTCTCAATTCAAATTTGTCACGGCAAGATAATGTCAGAAAAAATCAAACTTGCTGCTAATGTTCATGCTATCTGGGGAGTGTCCACGGATATTTTTTCACCCAGGAACTACAGTGTATGCATATATGCATGCAATATTTTCTATGTGTAATTCTATGTATAACTTTGTACCAATTTTGTAAAAAAAATTAAAAATAGTTACAAAAAATAACTTCTAAACGTGCCATTTGAAATATGTTAAAATGTACACTACTACAATTGCCAGCCTCAAGCCTGTAAAAAGTGTGAAGGAAAGTTACCTAAAAAACATTGTGATAGCGATAGCCGTTTTTTAAAGTTGTTCAATTATCCGGATTTTCGAATCGGCTTCGGTTCCGACCGGTCCGGATAATCGGTTCTCTACTGTATATTATAATAAAACTTGTAATAGACATTCGTACCTTTGTTGCAAATGCGAAATCATCAGAACAAAAGCGGTAAAAGTTTTCCACCAAGTTATGCACCAGCAGTATGCACTTGTCACTCCACATTTTGGACCGTGATTACCAGTTCATTCATACGGTATCATCGACTGCTTTGAGCATTAGCTAGCACCACCCTGTTTTCCAGAACTTTTTGTGATGCTATGACATATTTCATACAGAACAAGTTACATATTATTGCAGTGTTTTATTTTTCTCAAAATTATTACCACACTGAAAAAAATTAAGTACTCAAAGATGAGTAAATCGATGTACTCATATCAAATTGAGTATGATTGGATAAAAAATGAACCTATGTTTTCTCAATTTTGAAGCATCACACGTTATCAAACCCAAACAAAACGATAATTTTGTACCCTGTGATGATTTATTTAATTTATGGTGGCATAAAGATGTTCATGATGATTCAAATATTAAATTATGTACAGTATTTTCAAATAATTTAAAAGTGCTTACAAATAAAGCTCTTGTTATAAAAATATTCATTTAGGTATCTTGCTAATAATTTTACTATTTTTCTTAATAAATAATCAATTAAACGTTTCTTGTTAATAATTTAGAACGGGAAATAAATGTCAGTACATTTTTACTTTAATTTGTAGGTTCAGGGGGTCAATGCATAACGATTCATATTTGAACACAACCATCGGATCAACAAGTTGGAAATTGCTCGTCAAACGTGGCAAATGAGGTGCGCTCGTACTATAACTAGTTTTATAAATATTTTTTGCACCGCATATTGTACTGAATATATATTTTAGTGCACTTCTTAAGTGCATATAAATTTTCATTCTGTTCGAAAGGATGTAACATTATTAAAATGCACTTGCAAAATTTTTCCCACTGGCCGTCATGTAATGGAAAACTTTTGACCGTCCCTGTAGTTAAACTGTAGATCCGATTACCATAAAATTTGAAATGACTCGACAAAATATTCCAACAATTATATATTTAAAATGTCAGACCATTCGGAAGGCTGTAACATCATTAAAATGCACTTGCAATAAATTTTAACCATTGGCCGTAATGTAAAGGAAAACTTTTGACTGTCCCTGTCATTAAGTGGGGCGTGAGTCCACCCAATAATTTGTTCTCTCCACCCACCCAATTTCCATTGATTTATTTCGTTGTTTATTTCTTTATTTATTTAATCGTTGCATGAAATAAAATTTGTTTTTATTGACGTTCTCAAAATATTTCTTTTGAAAAATAGTAAGGACATCCATTAGATTTACAGGAGCACTGAAAGCCCCTTCAGCGGAAGTAAAAATAAATTTTTCACAAAAACCAATGTCCTGCATATTTTGCAACCAGTTTTAATGTCTTGATGAATCGATGGAGGTGACTAAAATGACATTCAGTTTTTCTTCATATTTAGTTTTTTGCATTTTTAATAGTTAGCAATTTTTATGTTATTTATAATAAACATTTATAAACTCGTATTTATAAGAAAAAACTTGTAAGAATATAATTTACTAATAATAATTTTATATTTTACTTAGAAAAACCGTAATCTGACTTCGAATTATCGTTGTTAGTCATTCGCCCCCCGCCCCCCTCTTTCCACACACGCACTAGGGAAAAAATTATATGCGGTATTTTACTCAAACATTTTTGAACCCATCCAATATTTTTCAAAAGTTGGCGCCACTGTCCGATTTTCATAAAATTTGAAATGACTCGACAAAATTTTGCAATAATTATATATTTAAAATTTCATGCCATTCGGTTGGGTAGTTTTTGCTCTGTTATGTGCGGATAGACATAGACGGACTGAACGACAACTATAGGTGCTACGTATTTATATAATTACGAACGCAATTTATATAATTTATATAATTAAAAAGGAGTGCATGTATTTCTCAATTTTGAGTACATTTGGATCGGAGCTATTTTGAGTATGTCACGTATTTAAAATTGAATACTTTTTACTCAATTTTGAGAACCCTTATGAATAATAAAGCACCTATCAACTTCTTTTATGTATCATTTCTCCAATTTTTTGCATAATTTATGTGCTACTGCGCATCCACAAAATAGCTGGTATATGCGTATAAAAGTATATTTTCTACTCTTTAGTTTAATTTGTTAAGTTGACACTTAATCCCAAGCTTAATTACTTTTCTAATTAATCACAAAACTTGGAACTTAATCAGGGTAGGAAAAGATACAGTAAAACTGGAAAATAGAACCTGTCTAAAATGGAATCCTGCCTTAAATGGGAAGATTTGATAATTTCTATGGATATCATACAAATCTATCTGCTAAGATGAAAACCTGTCTACAATGGATTTCTCTCCCCGTTCCCTACCAATTCTGTTTCTACGGGTTTTATTGTATAAATGAGAAGGGTGAAAATTTATAATTTATTAAATTAAAAATGCTTTTAATGCTTATGTTACCCACTGAGTTCATTTCTTGTAATAAAATTTATCTTCAAAAGCATATTGAGTTTTTAAATTTGCAATTATTAGCCTCCGGTACGGTATGCTATTTCTTTCTTCCAGCTTATTTTGTGTCCAAAAAATAACGTTACGTTACAGACGCTAGCCGTAAAACAAAGCATTACGATTAAATACTCTTTAGCAATTTTTTAAACTTCTAAGCATCGTACATTTTCCATTTTTATACTGTCGTATAGGAGAAAAAAGGTTCTTTTAAATGCATTTTGTTTGAAAACTGTACCTCCATTTATTTTTTAAATATTATTTTTTTTTGTAGTTTTTGGAGCCATTGCTTAATATTGGCAACGGAAGTACTCCATTTCTGTACAAACTAAAAAAAAAAATAGTTTTAAAATAGTAATTATATATTTTTGTTGCCATTTTCTCGTAACAACCGAAAGAAAATGTAATTAAAAATACGTGCTATTTTGAAAAAAATATAAACGAATGATTTTTGTTAAAACGGAACTGTTATATACTATATTTAATTGTAAGTATCTATGAATCATTAGATAGCCGGGTTTTTTTTTTTTTTTTTTCGATTTTCTTGAATGACGAAATCTTTTTGCTGCATTTGTGCATTATTTCGCGATAGTGATGTGATTATGCATGCTTTACTGTAGATGTTTAAGAGAAGATCGTAAATGTGGAATTCTTAAGCGGATGCGAATGACCTCATTTTACATAAAATAAAACGTGTGCTTTAAGGGGGTCCGGGACACATTTTCAAAAAAATTTTATTTATTGAGTTAAAATTTTGAATTTTTTTGTGATGGTTAACCATATAATTTGTAAACACAATCAAATGATAAAACTTCTCATAGCTTTTTTAAAACATTTTTTAATTTAAAATTTATGAAAAAAGTGGTATAACTTAAAATCGTTATAACTCTAAATATTATTTGTAGAATTTAAATTGTTTTTCATTTAAATAAACAGAAATATATATTTTTTCATTTAGAGCCAGCATTTTAAAAATATTAATTTTTTTTAAAAAATTAAAAATATTTAACCAAAAAATTACAAAAAAAGTGGTGCAACTTTAAAAAAAAAAATCCTATTTTCAAAAGTAAATATTTTTTTCAAATATGCTGGCTCAAAAGTAAAGTAAAATAATTGAAAAAGATATGTTCCGAGTTTCAACCCTGTATCTTTAACGGTTCTCGAGTTATAAGAATTTAAATATGAGAAATGGTGAAAAAACCTATCATGAAGAAAAACGCAATTTCACAAGAACTCGTTTCCTTGACAACCATAGCTTGAAAGGCAGATTTTGAAAACAAACCAAAACAAAAAAATTAATATTTCCTGTTCTAATTAAAATAGAAACATCATTTTAAGCAGAAAACGGCAGAGAAATTTTTAATCCAATTAAAAAAAAAAAAAAAAAAAAAAAAAATGAAAATTTGAAGATTTTTGTGTCCTGAACACCTTAAGTCTTAAAATTGAAATATATTTTGTACTGCAGTAGAGTCCCGCTTAACCGAGTTATTTTCTTCTGATGGACTGGTGGCTTCTATTATTATGAAACAGCCATTATAAATGAAGTGTTAGGTGAAGATGAAAGAGCAGCCGTAAAAAAAATTATGGCCATTTCCACCCCCCCCCCCATTCTGACCAGAAAATCAGAGTTCTAACTTTTTACGGCTGCTCTTTCATCTTCACCTAACACTTCATTTATAATGGCTGTTTCATAATAATAGAAGCCATCAGTCCATCAGAAGAAAACGAAGTAATGGAAATGCCGGAGACGACACTGAATTCTGAAAAAGCAGAATTCCGGTTCTCTAGTTTTTTTTACTTTCTTCTATCTTTACAAGAAGAAAGTATTGGATTCGTGAAAATTTTCGAATTTCGGTTTTCGACGGATTTACACGTTTTAGGGGTCAGAGATTCCGAAAAACATATTTTTACAAAATGTCTGTCTGTCTGTATGCGACACAAATTTTGTGGGCGCTCCATCTAAAGAACTGATGCAAGGAATTTAATAAAAAACTATATTCAGTTAGTCCCCGATATAAATTGGTGCTGATTAGTTTTTGGTGCAAATCGCTCAACAGGTGGCGCTGCTATGCAACATTTTTCACGATAGCTCAATCTCCATAACTAATGCACGGATTTTCATCAAACATCAGATTCAGTTAGTCTATGGCATGAATTGACGTTTTATACATTTTGGTGTAAATCGCTCAACAGGTGGCGCTGCTATGCTGCATTTTTTGTAATTTCCGCAATAGCTCTATCTCAAGAACTAATGCTTGGATTTTCAACAAACTTCAGATTCACGTATACCTGGATATGAATTATTGCTGTTTAGTTTTTGGTGTAAATCACTCAACAGGTGGCGCTGCTATGCAGCATTTTTCACGATTTCCACAATAGCTCAATCTGCAGAATTAATGCACGGATTTTCATCAAACTTTAGATTCAGTTAGTCCTTGACATGAATTGACATTTTATAGATGGTTATGTAAATCGCTCATCAGGTCGCGCTGCTATGCTGCATTTTTTGCAATTTCCGCAATAGCTCTATCTTAATAACTAATGCACGAATTTTCATCAAACTTCAAATTCAGATATACTTTGATATGAATTGGTGCTAAACTGATGTAATTTCTTGTATTATTTAAATAATTTAATTGACGTGATTTATACAGAAGAAAGTTTTGTGATGGCCACAACATACTAGTTTCTTCTTGTTTTTAAAGCAGAGCTTGTTTATTGAAACTACACGATCTGAATGGGGGTTGGAGACCATAGCTTACAAGGGGCAGAGTCCCCTAGTAATCTATATATATAAAAGCCGTTCTCGGTATATATGTCCTTTATACAAATCTTCAGTTTTTGACCGATTTGCATGAAACTTCATGTACATGCGTTTTAGAACGTGGAAAAGATCGCTGTCTACTTTAAAAACCATCAGACTATTATTCATCCCTTTTTTCTACCACCTTCCATAATTTAACATTATAGAAATATCTGCTTTTTTAATTTTATAATTCAATCGTTTCTTTCCTGTTGCCACACATTTAAAAAACTGCTCAATAATTAAAAAAAATTTATAACTCGAGTATTTTGTTTTATTAGCCAATAAAAATTCAGATTGTCTCACTATATTTTTGCTGCTTTTGAAATTGACGTCATTCAAAGAAGAAAATGCACATTTTTCATACATTTATGTAGAAACTTTAACTAAGCATGTATTAAAATGACGTAGTACCTTAGTTGAGTATTTCTGAAGTTAAAAAATCTATTAATGAAGTCGTTTCAATATCAAGAAATCAATTTAGGAAAAAGATAATAAAAAAAATCGTTTGCTAGATATGTCGTCAATACGATTTCAAACTGGTTCTAAAAACTGGCTGCTACAATTTATTTCATATTTCTTTGTAATGCTGTATCTATCATTTAGATACATGTTTAATACCTGAAATGCAGTGATAACATTCTACGATTTATATCGAATACGGTTATATAAAATACGATTTTTCTACTATTTATATTAAATAGAAATTATAACATAGCTACTATTTTTTAGGGTAAGCTTTCTTCTTTTTTAAACAAAATTTCATGACTGGCATTACGATTGAACACGGCTGCGGATTTGGATTGTGTGAATAGAAATACGAGTTCCATTTAAATATTATCAGCAATGAATTTTTGTATACATGTGTTAAAGATGCCTGATATACTACCCGTTAATAAAACATAACTAAAAATAGTTTTTAATTTGAAACACGAATATATTTTTAACCCTTAGTATATTTGTTCGAATTCTCAACAACTGCGAGGAAAAATATTTTTGGTATTTTCGTAATAGCAATCAGTTTCGTTTTAGCGATGACTTAATCTGAGTGGCACATTTCTCCCGCTGCGGACAAATTCTACAAACAAATCTTGAATTAAAGAAAATATATGAATGAATTTGATCTTCCATTTTAAAGCTATATGTATCTTTATCTCAAATGTACTTCCGTATGGCTGAAAACGATACGATCATCACTGCGCTATTACATTTTCTAATGTGCGAGACAAAATTTCGGCCTAATTTTTTAGTTGATCGTTTACAGTAGGATTTGGTCTAAGAATGATAGACGGAGATGCAAGTACTAGAACTATTCCTCAAAAATTATCTAACTTTTTTAAAAGGCTAATCATTCAGAATTGGCTTCGCCTGATTATAGAACATTTCAGCTAATTCTATAACAAAGCATGTTCAACAAAATGTTATATACTAAAACTATTCCAGAAATATGGGTGCAATTTAATAGTGCAAATTTCATCAAAATCTGTCCAGTAGAACTTTTTAAAAAAGGCTAATCTTTTATAATCAAGCTCACATGACTATTGAACTTTCTTCTATAATTTTATAACAAAGCGACAAAACTATATGCAATACTTTAAAAACATTCCTGTAAAATTATCTGACAAACAATACAAGTTCGAACGAAATCCTTCCAGAATATTTAAAAAGTCTAATCTTTCATAATCGGGTTCCACATGATTATGGAATGCCCCCTATAATTCTATGACTAATCAGCGTATAACAATGTTACGCACCAAAACCTTAACTGAAAAACTAATAGTGCAAGTTGAATTAAAATTACTTCAGAAGAACCCATGTTATAAGCAGCAGTAATGAGATTCCCACACGAAAACAAACACACACTGAAATTTGCCAATTTAGGTTATGTATAAGTTGAAGAAAACAAATAAATGCTAAATTATTTATAATGTTTTTGAGCAATTAAGTTAATCTTTTGTAACTGGGTTGCAGGTATATTTTTAAAAAATCAAGCTTGAAAATTACTTTTAAAAACATAAAATCTGTAAATTGAGATAAAATTTTCAAACAAATTACGGAAAGTGTTTTTTGTTTTCTTTTAGATGTTGAAATAATTGGATGCATGATGCGTAGAGATCAAATTGCAGTAAAAGCATAATTTATGGTACGGTTAGATTACTGCCACCAACAATATGATGCTAGGCGTTACTCATAGATATGTCTTTTCTTCATAATATTGCATTAATAGCAAACGGATATATATTTCTTAATTGGGTTGCAGATATATTTAAAAATATCTCCGTGATTGAAAATTAATTTAAAATGGATAAACAATCTGTAAATTGAGATAAGCTTTTCAAACAAATATTACTGAAAGTACTTTTTGTATTCCATTAGACGTTGGAATAATCAAATGTGCAATGTTTATGCAGTCAAAGTTAAATTTATGGTTGGGTTAGGTTGTTGCCACCAACAATATGATGCTAGAGTTACTCATAGCAAGTCTACTTTATAATATTGCATTAAGATCAAACAGGTATATCTTTTGCAATTGAGCTGCATGTAGGGATGAGATTTCTGTGTTTTTGCACACTAGTATATTCTTAGGAAAAATGTTGTTCTGTTAAATCGCAAGAGTGTTCCGATTAAATGAAATATCATTTTTTCTAACAAAATACTAGTATGCAAAAACGCAGAAATCTCATCACTGGCTGCATGCAAATTAAAAAATATCCAAGATTGAAAATTACTTTAAAATCCATTCAAATGAAAAAATTGAGATACAATTTTCAAATAAATTTAATTTAAAAGAACTTTTTTCTATTCGACAGTGTGAAAAACGAAATTGTATGATGTTCATAAGTTAAGAAAAATTTTAGTAAAGACAAAATTTATGGGTTAGGTCATTGCCGTCATCAGTATAATGTCACAATTGGCATTGCGTTTGTAGTTTTTTTTGTATATTCTGAATATGACTCAATGAAAGAGTCGAAACATGTAAATTTTTAATATTTTTAATGTTTTTTTAAATTGAAATGACTCCTTTTAAGCAAGTAATTGTACTTTAATATATGTTTTGACATTTGTTTGGAATATATATTATTATGGTATAGTTAATAGTAGACGCAATTAAGACTATTTTACTTATATTTCTTATTGTCTTTTTAACAATTTGTGGACGTGAATGCACCAATCTCAGCTATTGTCATTGCTGTATTATTTCATTTTAATGTATTTTTACCCGGGAGGACCCTTATTATTCACACGAGTGAAGCCGGGTAGATCTACTAGTATGAAATAATATTCCTTAGTACTCATGGATATGTAGAAAAATAAATAGAAAAATTACATTAATTACACTAAAGAAATTAATACTGTGAAAACAGGAGACAGCTATGAAAACTTAAATATGCTCTTTGCTTATGTGTTGGAAATGTAAAGGAAGCAGACAAATGGAAATTAAATATTTTATTAAATCTGATTAAATAAAAAGACCAACATTATATAAAATTATATGAAAACTACATACAAGTCCTTACTAAACAAAACTCTGAAGTACTTTGTTACTAAAATATTATAGTTTGTGCAACAAAAATCACTTGACTAAATCAAATGTAAGCTCCATTAAAAGGTTTTATAAATGAAAATTCAAAACAAAACTTCAATCTCATTCACTTAAATAAATGCATGTTAATTAGAAAATTAAAATAATTGAATCAAATACAGAAGACAAATAACTTTTTTTTCTTTAAAAATTTAAATCAGTTTATATTGCACAAGACAAATGGACCCAGGGCCCAACTTAGACAGTGAAGGGCCCTGGGGCAAACATTATTCAGGGAGGGGGGCTTCTATCTTTTGAAAATTTTCATGAATTATGCTGAAGTGATTAAAACAAAACTTCATACCTATTGTATGTATACATAAATTTCGTACCAAGTACTATTCACACACATCTATATACAGAATAACACAGTAAAGATAACTTTAAGAAAATATAGAATATAATTTTTTCTGGTTATAGGAATATAAGGATAAATGGGAGCTGTTAAATTGTAAATACAGTTCTTTCAGGCATTATTGGTTATTTAACTTAATCTCTGTGTACAATCAACATGCATTTGGGCGATTCCATCATATGGAAAGGCAAGTGGTATGACATGCATTTAATAATAATAGCAACAAATTTAAATACTTGTTATGCTGTTACTACATTCCTCATGATGCCCTAAAGTACTTTGGTATAAAATTTCATGTTATGGCAAATTCTTTTAAACAGAAAGCAACAGATTACAGATGTGTGATATTACAGTATATTTTAATTAAATTTATGTATTTAAAAAAATCTTTATGAAATCAGTAAGGAAGAAATTAAATATCACAAAATGAAATTAGAATCTGATCACTTTTGGCCACTTTTTTATCATTTGGCTTCTCTTTAGCGAAAACTTATATCTGCCTTTGGGAGGGCGCCTCAAATCAGGAGGCCCGGAGCAGCTGCCCCACATGCCCCTGCATTAGTCAGGCCCTGGGGAGACCTTCCAAAACAGCATTTGAATTAAAGGCAGTCTTAAAGTAGGAAAAAGAACTCTTCAAAATAACATTTGGGTATAAAGCGACGTGGAAAAAAACAAAGTTTGAATAAAAAAGTAAGCAGAAATACAGTCTCAACAAAAAATTATTTTTCAAAAATTAATTATTTTTAATATTTTATATAAAAATTATTAACCCTTAACCACCATATATATACGTTTTGGATAGTCGATGCATTAACTGCCACTGGCGTATACATACATTAATGCAAAACACCTGTCACTGTAATTTGTTGATAGCTGTAAAACTATGCCCACTGCTTTAGAATGCGATACGTTGACCTTGAAGGGTTATTCACCACCAACCTGCTCATTTCTTTCCAATGGCTAGAAGGTATGTTTCTGCCACTAATTTAGAATGTGATACATTAACTCTGAAGGGTTATTTGCCACCAACCTGCTCATTTCTTCCAATGGGTAGGAGGTATGTTTCTGAAGGTGTGAAATTTAAAAGTGGTAGTTTATATGAGAATGTGTTTGAATAGGTTGTGTGTTTTTTGTTCTATTTTTGTGCAGCATTGTGTAATAAGAGTCATCTTCAATATTTTGTACAGATATATCTGACAGTGAATCAGATTACTACTTTCCGTCATCTTTTCAGGGCTGCCACAGGTGACTATTTTTCTATTCCATTCTATTCACACCACTATTTAAAAAAACAGATTTTGTAGTATATTTCTCTTGCAAATGTTCTCGAACAGTATGTCAATAATTTTTGTTTTGAGAAAGTGGTGTAATGTAGAATTAAAAAATAGTCACCTGTGGCAACCCTGTCTTTTGGATCAGATTTATCTGAATATGATATTTCATCTGATGAAGAGAATTCCGATAGTGATGACATTTCCCTGCAAGATGCAAGACAGTGGTTGGGGTCACATCTTGATATGAATAACTTACTTGTAGCGCCTTTGTGTTTTCCATTTTTCGGACATCCAGGAATAATATATATCCAGGACGATAAATATAACATATTTCTGATCCATTTTCTTTTTTTGAATTATTTTTCGATGAACAGTTGGAGCTTCAAATTGTAATGGAAACAAATCGTTACGCAGAATAATATATTAGTCAAAATGTTGCGAAAGAAAAATCAAAGGTGAAAGTGTAGAAACCAACCAATTTAGAAGAAATCTATGTTTTCTTAGGTCTACTTATTTTACAAGGTGTAACTGTAAAACCTGATAGTGAGATATACTAGTCTAAAAATAAGTTGACTGAAACTCCAAGTTTTGGAAAATTTATGAGAAGAAACTGTTTCCATGTAATTATAAAGTTTCTGCACTTTTCTGATAATACCACATGTAATGAAAACTCTCATCCGAATTCAAAACTGAGAAAAATTTGGCGTGTTTTTTCATATATGATGAAGAAATTTTCAAATGTATATACAGTCGAAAAGGATCTCAGCATTGATGAAAGTTCGATGCTTTTCAAAGGCAGATTAACCTGGGTTCAATATATCTTTGAAAAGAGCTCGTTTTGGAGTTAAACTGTACTTGCTGAAGCAGATTTCACATATGTCCATAATGCAATAGTGCATACAGGGAAAGGCACAATCTTTGACAAAATGTATGAGAACTATGGAGTAGCTACAAAATCAGTGATGGACACTCACTGAACCTTTATTGGGAAAAGGTTATTGTGTAATTACTGGCAACTTCTTTCTGTCACAGAATTAACTGACATTCTTATAAAAAGAAAACTGACATATATGGAATTCTTTGTCCTAATCGGCATGATTTACCTGGAAAATTTTAAGAAATTTACTCTGAAGAAAAGTGAAGTAGCTACTTTCCAACATGGCAAAATTTTGTTTTGAGATGGTGTGACAAAAAATATGTGTCACTTCTTAATTCAATTCATACAACAAACTGTCATGAAACTGATAAGAAAGTTATAAAACCAGCTGCGATAATTGATTACAATTTGATGATGGGTGGAATAGATAGAGCCAATCAGGCACTTGTTTGTTACCCAACAACCCGAAAAAGACAGAAGAAGTACTATAAAACAATTTTTCACCACCTTCTAGACATAGCAGTTTAAAACGCATTTATCTTTAAAAAAAAAAAATTTCAAAAACATTGACAATTATGACTTCTATGTGAAATTAGTGTAATGAATTGCTTAGAAATTTCCCATTACTTCTGGGCCATACCCTACCAAGAGACAAAAATTACATGAAAATCCCTTACGATTTGCAGCTAGACACTTCCTAGATATAGTACTGTCAACTTCTCAAAGAAAAATGCATCAAGGAAGTGTGTAGTGCACTCCATGAAGAAAATTGGTCATGAACCCCGTTATCATTGTGTTGAATGTGATGTTGGTTTATGTATTCAACCATATTTCAGGATATATTACACAAAAGTTACGTACTAACTCTCATATTTTATCATAATATGCAATTTAAATTTTGTACTTTTTATGTTTTCATTGTAAAAAGAAATATTTAGATTGCAAAGTGTGCTGTGGTTTTCCTTACAACATATGGTATGTGTATGCACATATACGGAAAACTCTGGCACTGGGAAGCGAGTCATGCAAGATTTCTATGGTGGTTAAGGGGCTAATTAAAATAACATAAAATTAAATCTTAAATCATTCATAAAAAAAGAATAAGAAATAAGTCGCAGAAACTTACAATTGTCAGAAAGGAGATACTTTAAGAGTTTGAACAGAATTTGGACAGTATATTTTTTCAGGGTTTAAATAACAGAATTCCCTGACTTTTCCAGGTTTTCCAGGCCATATTTCCTACAATTCCCCGACCAAAATTCCTGACATTTTTAGAAATACAAATTACAATTCAAGATCTTAATGATTAAACTTACATCTGAAAATTAAAATAATGTATAAAATTGAAACACAAAAACTATATCATTTGACATTTACAATATATATATATATATATATATATATATATATATATATATATATAGGGTTTAATCTAGAGCTAGCCAAAAAGCTAACTGGAAGTGCTTTTTGCCCCCAAAGTATTTAGTGAATTAGCCAAATAGCGACAACCAAAGAAATATGCTATATCATCCCATTTTGTTGTTCTACATTTTGCAAACCTGCTGCCGTTGCATAAAAACGGAAAAAAAAAAATCTCATATTGCATCTGCGCTGCAGCAACACTTCAAAATTTGTCTCGTGCTCTCTATACAAGTGTCTTCAAACAGTGTGACATCATTTGCATCAGACACGACTCCAGCATGTGGCGAAAACAAAAATAGCAGATTGTATAAGCATGAGATGATATGATGTGCACTAGCTTTGAATCATCAATGTGCTAGATGCGAGTCGTATAAACTTTTCAGACTTGAATTTATGCGGGTTCTGGCTACAACGTGTAAAGAAATGAAACTAGCTTATTGTTTTGTTTGTTTTTTTTCATAAAAATGGCCTTATTGGCATATTTCCCAATGTGACTTCTTTGTACGAATTTGCAGCATCACTTTTGTTGTTTACAGCAGACTGCGAAGGGGGATTCAGTCTCATGAATATAACAAAAACTGACTTGAGAAACAAACTGACAATCAAGAATTAAAGTAACTTAATGATGATTAATTTGGAAGGGGAATTTTGAAAAGAATTTCCATTAAAAAAAGCATTTGCTGTGTGGTATACAGCCAAATCTCGAAGGGTCAATCTTACAGAGTCATGTTTTTGTTTGTATATTGCATAGCTAAAAATAATACTATAATATAGAAATTTTGTATAAATAAAACTTTTTTCTTTTCTTGGCTAAAGCTATTTTTATTTGGCTAGAAGTTATTGACTGCAATTAGCCAAAAAGCTAAAAATCCCTTTTTCCTAGATTAAACCCTAATATATATATATATATATATAATAAAGATGAAATCACAAATATATGAACAAATGGTAAAATTCTAATAGATGAACAAAATATGAACATAGGAAACCAGTATGTAAAACAAAAAACTATAAATATATATGTATATATAAACAAGCAAAACTAAAATACAGCTCAGATGGATTCAAAGTAACTTTTTATTTACATAACTGAATTTACACATATTAAACATTTAACTTTTTTTAGACTTCTACTATCATGTCATTTATTTGTGTTCTTTCAGAAGCAGTTTGTTGTGTAAAAATTTAATTTTTTTGTCTTTTAACTTCAGCTATAGCTTTCTTTTATCTTTTTGGCTTGCTTCATAATTTTCATTCCTTGTCTTATATAATTATTCATGAAATCTCATTCTAGCCACATTAACAAGGCTCAACATTTCCTTCGCTTAAGTACAGACTATTTGGCAACACATTGTATAGCTAAAACATCTTTATGTTAAAAATGTGAATATAGCAAAAATTCTCCTTTTAAGGGAAAAATCGGAACATTTTTGCAGACGCACTGTGAACTCGGGAGAATGTTGACACGTGATAGTGCATTAAAAAAAAAAAAAAAACCCTGACTTTTCCCGTTTTAGGGATTTTTTTTTATTTTCCCTGACTTTTATATGACTTTTTGAGCACTTATCATTTTCTCTGACAATTTCCTGTTTTCCAGTCGCATAGGAACCCTGTTTTTTAAAAGGGGGGGAGGGGGAGGCAGTAAATAAAAGAAAAATAGCAACAAATAGAAGGAAAATCCATTATAACAATACATTAACATTTTAAATAATATTTGACATAAGCATTTTAACGCTTATAATCTTTTGATTTTTTTTTAAACAATCTCTAATACTTTCTTTACAGTAATCATTATACACATTGCAAAAGTTAATCAGAAATATACACTGTAAATCTTTAAACACCAACAATAAATTCATCCATTTAAATATTACACTGTTAATCTAAAAATTTTAATGAAATGTGAAGTGCAATGAAATTAAATGCAACACATAACACAGCATAACTACAACATAAAATACAAGGCACACATGTGCAGCATTGTATAATAAATATTTGGAAGACCAGAGATTATTTAGAAATGCCTAACATCACAATTTGCTAAACCTAATCATGTTTAGATTTATTTCTAATTTAGGGGAGGTAAGGGTAATTAGGATCAGGGGTAATTGATCATCCTAATTATGAAGTCTGACTAATATTCGACATGGGCAATTTTTTTTTGGAGTGAAAATGTATGTTCCTGTAGAAGTAATCACTGTTTTCTCAGAACACACAGAAAAACTTTGTCAAGGTTAGAATGTTTTACTAAAAACATCTTGTGTAAAAAATTGTAAGAATATTGAAATATAGCTATGGATTTAAATTTAGAAAAGGGTTGTTTTTAAGAGGAAATGGTTACATTTTGCAACAGACAAAGTATATCTATACAGCAGATATATCATGCAGATTATAAGTAGTTAATAATCTGCATTATCTTAATTACCCCAGAAATAGCAATTTGGTATAAATAGGATCATAGAGTTTTTGGGTTAAGAATATAGGGGAGTGCATATTTTATTTTCTATTTAAATCAAATTTTGGTTTGGAATGTATTTTTTAATCTTTCAGTTTTCAGATCCTGTGAAACACTCCTAGTTTGGTTTAATTTACTGCACATTTTGTGTTAGCAAAACATTTATCTTAATTTAATTTTTGTATTTATTCCAAAATTTAGCCTTGATTGCATGTTTTAGGCCTAATTAGGCCTCAACACTTTCAATATAAATGAAATTTTCTTCCTTCACAACAGAGAGCTTTGGCTTATCCTGTATTCCTGTATGGCTTATCCTCTATTTGGCTTATCTGTAAAGCGCACACAGAGATGTTTTAATCCCATTTACCTATGGCTGTGTATCTTGTAAGGGATGCAAGAAAATACCACTGATCCCAATTACCCCATGAAATGGGGGTAATTTGGATCAAAGAGGTAGTTTTTGAAAAAGACACTTGTACCAGGTAACATGGTACATTGAAAAATAATTCTTTACACATTTCAAGAGACAACTACCTATTGAGTAAAATTATGCATAACTTTAGTATGTAGTCCACTTCATTCTTTGGCAATTAATTGTCAAAGTTCAAATTGCCAAAAAATTATCCTAATTACCTCTACCTCCCCTATGTTTTCTAATTTTTCACTAATTCATTTCACAATATACATATTAAGACACACTTTCCTAACTCTTTAAAAAACTCCTTTCAACAGAAACATCATCATCAATAGAACATATTGATACAAAATCAAACGAATTATGATACAATCATAATTTTCAGGAAGGAGCATTTTTTCGTAACATTTTTATAATTGGCAAATATTTTTACATCTTCTAAACAGTAGGGAAAGGGAAAAAAATAACATGAAATGGAATAATCTCAAAGTTTCAAAAATGAATTATTCAATTTTTACAGAATATTTTAGAAAGTGGTGACACCTAAGTAAATATCAAAAGAATTCTGATAAAATAAAAATGCTTTGGAATGATTTTTTGGAAAAAAAATAAATTGCAAACATCTTACTAAAGGAAGCAAAAAATGCACAATAAATTTATATCCAATTAAAATCCAAGCCAATAAATTTTTATCCAATTATTCTAATACTGCATTATTTAAGTTATTTATGAAATATTTCATTTCTTAATTATTATGAAATACGTCATAACAGAGGTGCCCATATAAAAATTCAAAGATTTATGACATCATCAAAATGCTTAGGAATAGGTATTTATTTTTAATAACCTGGTAAATTTTTAATACATCTAAAATACAGTGTTTTCCAAAAAGAATAAAATGTGCTTTAATTTTTTACCTGTTGGAGATACAAAGGCAATGTATATTGCAAAAGTATTCAAAATAAAGTAGAATTTAAGATTATGTTGAAATAGTCCTCCCATTAATCTTCAAAAAGTGCAATTTAAAAAAAAAAAAAAAAAAAAAAAAAAAAATTAGTAATACATTTATATTTCATGGATAATTTATTATATTCATATATATATTTTTTTTCCATAGACAGAGTAAAATTTGTCTAAGGTGGAATATTGTCTGCTATGGAAAATTTTCTCGGTCCTGATCGATTCCGCCTTAGAGAGAGTTTACTGTAGTTTGTTAATATAACAATATCAACACTATATATTAGTTTTGAGTACATTTTAAAATATAAATTTGTATTTTAACCCTTTCAAAGGCAAGTAATTGTGGTTCTGTAATGTTGAATTTACACCAGAATTTTTGAAAATTTTTAATTGAAAATAAGGAAAAGCAATTTTACATTTTTTTTTTCTCCAAAATTAAAAAGTAAAATTTAATTATAAGATTCTGGTGCAAATCTTGATTAAAATTCCTCAAAGGGTTAAAAAGAGAATTATTTCAATATGCATCTACTGAACTTTAAGATAAAAAATGTAAAAATCAAAATGTAAACCCATTTTGCAAACTTATCACTTAATAAATGCAAAATCATAAGTAATACGTTATTTTTCGATGAATGCCTTCAATATGCAAATTTTTCAAGAGACTCTTTATAATGTTAAAATGGAAAATTAAATATTGCATGAAATGAAATAATTTTTTTCATACAAAAAGAACATTGCATATTTTATACAAAAAATAATAAATAATTTTAGTTACATAAAACATCAGGCATTTCTGAAATGCCTTATATATAAATATAAAATTTTATTTATATTAAACTTAAATATAAAAAAACATCTTTTAAAGTATCTCATAATAAAAATAATGCAAGATCATTGCAAATATATTAAATGCTTTATTGTAATTAAAAATAATCCATAATTCATAATTTAAAAAACTAATTTATGAGTCAATTTTTTTCTTAAAATTTGTTCTAATAATATGTCAGAGTTCATGGCATTTTAACACTTCTGGTGGATTTTCTATGTCCTTTTTGCTCTGAATTAATTTTAACTCAATTGACTGGGGTAATTCTGGATCTTCTGTAGCTGTAATGACAAGATATAAATATTTTTTTTTAACTAGACATTTTTATATATTATAATGAAAGAAAATGTAAAACATACAGAAAATAATTGATTTATTATAAACTATAAGGAATACTTGAAAATCCTCACATCTCTTCTGACATTTTAATAACCTCCATTAAAAAAAAATAAATTGGTAATTTTGTTCGTTTACTCATTTTACTTACCCATCATATGTAGTATAAGGTAAATCTTGTAATCGTTTTAAAAATTGAAAAAAATTTTTTGATGGATTTACACGTTTCAGACACTGAAGATTCCAAAAAACATTTTTAGAAAAAAAATTTGTCTGTCCGTCTGTGTGTGTGTCTGTAAATGCTCTATCTCCCGAACAAATTGAGATAGAGACTTAAAATTCGGTGTGTACTTAGGGAATAATAATGGGAAGAAACCTATTGAATATCAGTAACCTCGATTAACCGGAACTATTTTTTATCGGACTCTTGAAATATTCGTTCTGATAAAAGGTATACAAAAATTTTCGAAATTGTTTATTTGAAGGAGTGAATATAAAAGACAATAAAAAAACATAAATTTTGCATTATGAATGAACTCGATCGGATAATTAGTTGCCGAGATATTTGTAATTCTATTTTTCACACTCTTCGATTTTTCATGACCCTGTATTTCATTCAAATTTCAATTCTAAGATATATTTTAATTGGAAATGAGATGCTTGATCCGACACAGTAAACTGTTAGTTAATAGGATTATAATTTTTCGAGTTATAAGGATGTTTCTTTTACGCAATTCGGTACTACTCGATTATCCCGCCGACCAAAAAACTATCGCCAAACTATAAGATTAAATGCCAATAATGGCTTATCATAAATGTCAAGCATTTAATGCCACTCCATACCTATAAGGGGGTTTTACCATAGGGGGGACCCTGTTCTGTCGCCAAATACTGCCAAATTTGTCGCCAACTTGGCAGTATATCGCCAAATTTGGTGGCCAAAAGTGACGCCAAATTGGCGGTATCTCTAATATTTCACCAAATTCCAATAGACTTCCATTGTAAACCAATAGCGTTTACTTGCTTACAGAAAATCAACAAATTGAGATATTTTAATGCAACAAAAAGTAATATTAGCTTAAGGGGTTATATTAATTATATTTAAGGAAGTCCAAATAAATTAAATTATGAATAAAAGTAACACGGTACAATGCTTAGCAAATATCACAGGTTTTATTTTCATAATTTATATTATCTATATCCATGATGGGTAAGTATTACGGAGGCCCCCAACAACTAATTTAATATGTAAAAAAAAAAAAAAAAAATTATACAGCAGGTTGTCAATTTTTAGATAATAATAAGAATCTTGATTCACTGGTATCCACTGCAACATAATTTATATTTAACGATTTTTCAACACAAACACAGAATCTTTATAAAATAAATAATTATTTTTAAGTATATTGAATGTTAAGATTTATATCATCTTAATAATAGTCCTCAATTAAAAACAAGTTTAATACAATTTTTTTAATGTAAAAACTTATATACATTATATGTAAAATAAACTTACTTAATGCATATTTCACAGTTCTATTTATTACACTTATCATTGTGTTAACAACTTTCTCACATGATACCTACAATAGAAAGCTTTTTAAGAAGGGATAATGTTTGAAAACCAGATAAACAAAATAACTTACAAACAAAATGATAAAAGAAAGATATATTTTTTACATGGTATCATGATTAAAATAAGAAAAAGCTATACCAGATTAAACTTGCATGGTTTTATTTTTATTCATAAAGAATAGCATTACATTTAAAAAGTATATTCTATCAATTTTGTTAATTTTTAAATAAATTCTTAAAAGAGAATGGCCATTTCTCTCATATTAGCCTATTAATAAATAGTGGAAAATCTAAAGTTAGTTAATGAAGAATTTTAGTGTTGACTAACACTAATTTCCAAATTAATTATGAAGACTGCTACATCTATTAGTTGGGTATTAATTTACAATAAGAATATGATTTTATTTTAAATAAATATACAGTTCTAGCAGAGCAGACTTCTCAAATAAGGAGAGCCTGCTAGTTGAAAGAGGAAGTTTGCATTTGCACTTTGTGTAATAGAAGATTTAATTTCTGACATCTAGATATATTAAACTTTCAATTCTCACCAAAAATTCCTAAGAAAAGCTAAATAATATAAAACGCACACTAGCCCCTCACTCTTTTAAACTGTGAAATGATATCTTCCACTGTATTGACAAACTGTGCTGAATTGTATTGTTTTAAGTGCAAACATCTGCAGGTGATAGAAAGAATTTTTTTAAAAAATTCATGCTTGAAAATTATTTTTAAAACTATAACAAAACCAGTAAAATGAGATGCAGATTAAAAAATAAATTACATTTGAAAGTACATCCCCCCCCCCCCCCCATTCAACAGCATAAAAATTTAAATTACAGTAGAACTCCAATTATCTGAACTCCAACTATCAGAATTGCTCTCACAATTTCAGAAAAAAAAAATTCATAATTTCAGTTATAGTGCTTAACTGTGCGACCTGTACGGGATGCCATAAAACACCCCTTCTGTTGATAGGGAAGTCAAAAATCCCAAGAGCATTTTAAAATGTGAAAAAGATTCCCCTCTTTTATAAAAAAAACAACACAAAGCTTGGATGACTGCAGCATTGTTTACTGAGTGGTACGATGGACTTTTCATCCCTGAAGTGAAAAAGCACCAAAAATGTCTTGGAAAAGAAGGCATTTAAGTGTTTTTGATTGTTGATAATGCACCTACTCATCCCACTGAAGAATTGTTGGAAAGAGGGAATGGCCAGTTTAAAACAATCTTTTTACTGCCAAATGTTACAAGCAATGACTTCCATTTAAAATATGGTACGTACGTACTGTACTAATGTACAGCACTTGTTAGTACGCTTAACATGTAAAAGTGTTGCCTTTTCATTTAATTAATTAAAGGCTCTTTTTCTTTAAAAATAGTTTTTTTTCACCCATTTTCAACATACATACAGTAATTAATTAAAATAAACCCTGTTTTCGAAAAAAAAATCCAATTATCCAAATTTTTGATTATTTGAATGGGGTCTGATTCCAATTGATTCGGATAATTGGAGTTCTACTGTGTGATGTTTAGAAGTAATTAAATTTGTGAGAAAAAAGAAAATGAATGTTTAGCTTATTGTCACTGTTGATATGACATCAGTCTTATTCATGAACATATTTTTACTTTTAACGAACTTTTAACTTATTGCCACTGTTGATATGAGATCAGTGTTAATCATGAAGATATTTTTGCTTTTAATATAGACTGATATGTACCATGTAGCTATTTCTCATCTATATATCATTTGTCTGGTGAATTTTTACTTTCTTTTATCTTTACAAGAAGAAAGTATTGAATTCGTGAAATTTTCCGAATTCCGGTTTTCAACGGATTTATATGTTTTAGGGGTCAGAGATCATGAAAAACATGTTTTTACAAAATGTCTGAGTCTGTCTCTGTGTGTGTGTGTGTGACACAAATTTTGTGGGTGCTCTATCTCAAGAACTAATGAGCGAAATTTAATAAAACTTTAGATTCAGTTAGTCCTGGATATAAATTGGTGCTGATTACTTTTTTGTGTAAATCACCTAGCAGGTAGCGCTGCTATGCTGCATTATTCATGATTTCCACAATAGCTATATCTCAAGAACTAAAGCACAGATTTTCAGAAAACTTCAGATTCAGTTAGTCCTTGATGTAATTCAGTGATGCTAACTTTCTGGTGTAAATCACACAATAGGTGGCGCTGTTGTGCTGCATTATTCATGATTGTCGCAATGTGGCGCTGTTGTGCTGCATTATTCATGATTATCGCAATAGAAACTAATGCACGAATCTCAGAAACTAATGCATGAATTTTCATCAAACTTCAGATTCAGTTTGTTCTTCATATAATTTGGAGCTGATAACTTTTTGGTGTAAATAGCCCAGTAGGTGGCACTGTTATGCTGCATTATTAATGATTATTGCAATAGCTCAATCTCAGGAACTAATGCACGAATTTTTATTAAACTTCAGATTCAGTTGGTCCCTGATATAAATTAGTGCCGTTTAGTTTTTGGTGTAAATCGCCCAACAGGTGGCGCTACTATGCTTCATTTTCCATGATTTTCCACAATAGCTGTACCTCAAGAACTAATGCATGAATTTTCATCAAAATTTAGATTAAGTTAGTCCCTGATACAAATTGATTCTGATAAGTTTTTGGTGTAAATTGCCCAACAGGTGTTACTGCTAGGCAGAACTTTTGATGATTTCCGCAATAGCTCTATCTCAAAAACTAATGCACGAATCTTCATCAAACTTCAAATTTAATTAGAAGCTCACGTAAGTTCTTGCTGATTAGATTTTGATGTAAATCACCTAACCGGTGACGCTGCTGTGCTGCATTTATCAGGAAGTATTAACATGTACGAGATAGAAGAAAGTTTTGGGATTGCCACATCCGACTAATTTTTTTTTTGTTATTCACATGTTTATGAAAAGAATATAAATGCTATTTTTAAAAGGTCTATTTTCTGAAGTTATATTAAAAAAAAACTCTTACTATTTTTAAATATATTAGTTAAAGTGGTTGTAATAATCACAAAAGGAGTGTTAATCAAAAACTCATTTTTTTATTTTTAAAGATTAGTTTTATCTTTATCATGCATAGCCCATTAAAATATATCAGTAGCTGGAACATCAGCTGAAGCTTTATTTCCCCAATCGCAAATTCCCCTTGCACGTGTTTTATTTAGAGCTCGTTTTTTTAAGCAAATTTTTTATAATAACAAAAAGGTTTGGAGCACAGTAATTCAATAATGATTGAGAGCTGATCATAATAACTAATTAAATTAGTTATAATTCACACTATATATACATTTATTTATAATTGCTAGCAACTGTTTGTATTAATATGATGACTTTATCAATTGGAATATAAATAATTACAAGATAATATTTTCTACAAATTGCATATTTAAAATAATTAAAATTTATAATTTTTTTTTTAAAAAATTCATTATAATTTCATAATTCTGAAAAATTTATTGTTACTAAAGAAATCTTTCTACCATTTTACAAATTTCAACAAGACTCATAATTAAAAGAAAAAAAAATCTCAATCAATAAATTCTATGAATTCAAAACATATGTTTAAAAAAAAGTATAACAAAAATCATGTATGAGTTGCCCGTAATGATATCAAAACATCACAATTTTTCATGCAAAACTGCAAAATAATTCATGAAATCAAACCTTTAGATTGCCTCCAGTTTTTGCCATCCATGCAAGTAACAAGGCAGTAAAAAGATCCCCAGTTCCAGTAAAACTTATTTTTGCAGGACAATTTATTTTAGGTATTTCCATATGAATGACACTTTTGGTTCCCCCTGAAAGATAAGCGAATTTATGACAAATTGTTAAAGCAATACTTAAAGTAAAAATGTGATAAGATACACAATTATTTCCAAAGACGACAAAAAAGATTGTGGTAATTACGTTGTAATATTAAGCTCAATTATTTATAAAAATCAATAACTTTGCATATGTATGCATTGAAGATATATCTAACAACTAAGTATATGGAAATACTTGGAGTTAAAAAATCAAGACTAGGGCACTGTTCAGAATCTCATTTATAATCAAAAGGGCTTTTTATAAAGAGGTAATATACAGCTATGGTACCTGCTGTCATTTTTCACAAGTTCACAAACACAATCCTCTTTAAAAATACAGAAACTGCATAAAATGCTCTTTTAGACTGTGATTGCAGCTCAGTATTATACGTCTGGTGTAAACAGAAGAAACAATTTGCAAAAGATTACATGTATAGGCAAAAGATTACATGCAAGATGATTAAAAATGGTTTAACAAACGATTCATTTAAAAAAAATTCTTAACATATCTTTATCAGAAATAAACGTGTGAAAAACTTTTGGTCAGCTAAAACACTGATGATAGATGATGCCCTCTTTTATAACAAAATTATCAGATATTTAAAATTTATAAGTTCAACTGTTTCATTTTTCACAAATGGAAATTTATGGAAATTGGAAAAAGGTGTATTTAGTCAAGAATGGGAAGTAAAATATGAGTGCTAATTTATTGGAATACTATTTTTAACTTTCAAATTTCATTGCACCGTGAAAATTTTATAATTTTTCATATTCTAAATAAGGCTTCAAATTTTAACTATTATTTTTCAAGGGTCTACAAATATTTGATTGTAATAATGAAATAAATAATATTTTATTTTGAGAGAAATGATTTAATTAAAATTATTTAAATCTGTTTATTTTGGACATCTTGAGGAAAAAAATTATCTGTAACTTTTGCATTTCATCCATGTTATTTACTAATATCCTTTAAGACCTGACCTACACAATTGTGTAGGTGATCCTAAGGAAAAAGAAAAAATTTCCTCTTTTTCAGCGATTTAAGGACGAGCCATTACCATGCAATTGTGACGTAACCTTGACGTAACCTGACATAGAAATTTTTTTACAATATTTTTTCCAATCAAATATGATCCTTATTAATTAGGGTTAAAACCAAGACTTTTAATTATTACCAAAACTTTTCAAGTCTTAAAGGGCTATCTAACTAACATGACTAGGAATGATAATAAAATCCTTTTCATCCCTTAATGCAAAATTACTTCAGCTATTTTAACTTGGATTACAAACAATCATGCAATACCTTCTGCCGATATGATATATAATTGATTATTAATTTTTTCTAAATGCTAGGCAAAGAACTGACCAGACTCATAAGACAGGGGATTTACAGTTTCTAAATTTACCCCAACTATAGTGCTGCCTAATTTTACTTTTTTGTCTATAAATTGTCACCTAAGCAGATTATACACTTTTATTATAAATCTGAGGAATGTTACATTTTTTAGTAATAATAGTTTCTCAAATAAATTTCACAGTTTACTATAGTTTTATGTACAATTAGACTGAAAGAAAAATATTGCTTTATTAAACTAAAGCAAGAAAAGTCAAGAGGTTTAATAATGCACTTTACACCAGTTCCTTTCGGAAATCTTAAAAAATCACTTCTGCAAATTCTGACAACATAGTCAGGAAAAAAAAAAAAAAAAAAGAAATATGAAATAAACACACGTTGGTACTTTATATTGCTACGTGTGCAAATATGCATAAATATTAACTCACATGTTTTTAAAAGCAAAAAGTTTTACCATTACTAACTGATGGCCACCTTTTCATTACTTTCATGCTTCATATTTCAACTAATCACATCAAGTTTCAGACTTTGACTGTTTAATAATATTAATAATAATTGTTACTACTGATCTTATTCTCTGTTTCTAATTTTCTTATTAATCTTATTATCTAATAAAAGGCTTTCAACTTATACAATCATAAAATAAAAGTTAAATGTCCTACCTGTTCTTTCCTTCGCTTAAGGAGAAATAGCCGGGGATTCTATGCATTAAATAAGACGACATCCAAATAATAAGTCTTGAATCTTCGAAGTAAATAAAACTGTATTACATTAAACATTATTGAAAACGTACACAACTTGCTTAGACACTCACAAAACAAAAATTATTTACATTATATTACAATTCGAGTATTAAAGTTTTCTTTTTTAAAAGTTATTTTCTTTTCTCTACGTTCATATCTAGTTTCTGTTCTAATCTAAATCTGAGTCAATTCTCACAGAAAGAAAGGAAAACAAGTTCTGCCTGCTCTTGCGCAGTAGGTCTGACGTAACACACTGCAGGTGCGTTTTTTGTTCTTGTTTCAAAGGGTAAGTGGTAAGAGGAGTTGCTTGATTTCGCAACATCCTCCCACCTTGAGTTGTGATCCATGGGAGGAACTCAACAATTTAGAAGTCCAGATTGGAGTCTCAGAGGCGGTTTCACTAGTCGTCCACTTCTGGTAACCAAAGGAGAGATATTTCTGTCACAGGGTTGGCTCTTTTCTACACTGCTTCTAGTCTGATCGATTTCTGGAGTAACCTTTCGTTGTTCATTAGGGAGATTAAAGTTCACTTTTTGCTGAATTCTGTTATCTGATGGGGAATCGCTAGCTGCATCAATTTCCAAAGGAAACAGGCGTTGGAAAGGACGGAGGAAAATGCCATTTTCTGTTTGGACTTTGGCCAATCTTGCTATTTTGTCTTTTCCGGGAAATATATCAATTATTTTGGCTAAAGGCCAGTGAAGACGTCTTTTGTTGGTATCTTCCAGAAGAACGATGTCTCCTATTTGCAAAGGTTTGGAATTCTTCTTCATAGACTGTTGCCGCAGCTGTCCTAAGTACTCCGTTCTAAATCGGTTTCGCAGATCATTTCTTATTCTTTGACGATATCTTGCTCGTCTGTTAAGATCTTGGGAGTCTAATGCATCTATATCTGGAACACCGGATGTAGGCAGTTCTTGAAGGAACATCAATGGAGTTAAAGGTTCGGGATCGCGATTATCTTCGGAGATGTATGTTATCGGTCTCGAATTGATAATTTGTTCACAGTCACAGAGTATTGTGCTCAGTTCTTCGTAATTTAATGAGGCGCGACCCAAAACTTTTCATAAAATTTCCTTTACCATCCGAACAAGGCGCTCCCACCATCCTCCCCACCATGGTGCTGCAGTAGGGTTTAATTTCCATCTTATTTTCTGTATAGAGGCTAAGGCTTTTATGGCTTCCCAATCTACACTGGAAAGTGCTCTGCTAGTGCCCACAAAGTTCTTTCTATTATCTGAGTAAATTATATATGGTCTGCCTCGCCGTGCTATAAATCTTCTTAGGGACTGCATAAAGCATTCAGCTGATAAAGATGTTATCAACTCCAAATGTACTGCTCGATAGCCAGCACAGGTGAATAAAGCTATCCACACCTTTGAACCATCGGCAAGGTATAGAGGACCGGCTAAATCGACTCCCACCACTTCAAATATAGCTGCATCTCTGATTCTGTCTTCAGGTGGGATTCCTGGTTCGACCTCTGTTCTGGGTGTTTGGAATCTTTGACACTTAACACATTGTCTAATGACGTTTCTGATATACTTTCTTGATTTCAAAATCCAAAAATTTTCTCGAAGTTGAGCCATTAGCATGCTAACTCCAGCGTGATGATTTTCTAAATGTTTTTCAAAAATTAACTTCGGTACCACAGGATGTTTTGAGGGCAAAATTATTGGATAACGAAAATCTTCTTTATCTTGTCTACAGATTATATTTGTTTTTGCTCTCAAAAGTCCGTTTTTATCTTCTAATGGTCTTAAGGCTCTTAATTTGGGATCTGTGTTTCCTGAAAATGATTCCTTTTGTACTAATCTGAGTAGTATTTTTTCTGCTTTTTCAAATTCATCAACGGAGATATTAGGTGATGAAATTCTTTCTTTCTTTCTTGTGTTGTTATAAAAACGATATATAAATGCAATCATTCTTATGTTTTTTCTATAAGAGGAAAAATATCGATAAAAACGGTGTAAATCAGTGTCTTCATTGTCTAAAAGTGTTAGGATTATCTTTTTCCTTTCTTTATTTATTATATCCTCGTCAGGGTGTTCTTCCGGTTGTGGCCACTGATCTTCCGGTAAATACAGCCAAGCTGGTCCCTCCCACCATCGTGATTTCTCCAATTGCTCAAAGGAACATCCTCTGGATGGGAGGTCTGCCGGATTTAAATTTCCTGGTATATGTCGCCAATCTTCAACTTGGGTAAGGCTTCTGATTTCTAAAACTCTATTGTGGACAAATGTACCCCAAGATTGTTCTCTTCTTATCCACCCTAAAGCTGCTGAGGAATCGCTCCAAAAGATTGTCTTCTCTGGTTTTAACTGAAGATCACTCATGATAGATTTAGCGAGTCTAGCTCCAATGAGGCACGAGAGTAGCTCCAGTCGAGGAATTGTGAGTTCTTTAATGGGCGCTACTCTACTTCTAGCATTGACTAACTGAACTTTTACTCCTTCTTGTGTTTGACATCTAAGATACACGCAAGTGGCATAGGCGTGTCTACTCGCATCGGAAAAGGTATGCAAGGAAATGTTATTTTCATTTTCGGGCGATACATTCAACCAACGTGGAACTTGAATTTCTTGTAAAAACTTAATTTGTTTTAACCAGGTCTCAAACTGTTTTCTTAAATTTTCAGGAAGTTCTTCATCCCATTTCAATTTCTGTTTCCAGGTTTCCTGAAGAATTAATTTTGGAATAAGAGTGCTCGGGGCGGAGAATCCTATGGGGTCGAATATCTTTTGGGTAACCGATAAAATTTTTCTCTTTGTGAGTGGTTCTTTCGTTTCAATTTTTTCTTCTATTTTACACATTAATCTATCTTGCTCTAAGTCCCAGACCAATCTCAAAACTGGTGCTAACTTTGTATTTTCTTCAGAAACATCGATCATGGCCTGAGGCAAATTTGACCGCCAACATCTTAAATTAAAATGAGCTGATGATAAAATACACTGTGATTCTGTTATAAATTTTCCAGTATCTGCGATCGATTTTAAACTAGTAATGGAATTGTCAATGTAAAATGAATCTTTCAAAATTCGTGCTGTATTTTCCCACTGTTCGGGTACTTGACTTAAAAGATGGTTTAGTGTACCCATTAATAAAAACGGGCTTGAAGTGAGTCCGAAGACTACGCGACAATGTCTATAAACTTTCAAATTATGTTTGGAGTCGAACCAGAGAAAGCGTAAAAAATCGTGATCTTTTTCTGTGATTTTTATCTGGAGAAATGCCTTTTCAATATCTGAAGAAATACCTATTTTGTATTTATGAAAACGATTCAAAATACTCGGAATTATTTCAATCAAATTAGGACCCTTTGTGAGACAGTCGTTTAAAGAAGGAGAGTTTGCATTATGTGCGGAGGCATTAAAAACCGGACGCATTTTCGTCGTTTCACTATTTTCTTTAATTACTGGTCTGTGGGGTAAGAAATGTACTTTATTCTCCTTATCGTCTGAAATTTCTTCTATAATATTATTATCCTTCCACAAATTAAAAATTTCTTCATATTGTATTTTCTTATTTGTTTTGATAAGTTTTTGTTCTGTCTTGCGCAAATGTTTCTCGGCTAATACGCGATTGCTCGCTAAAATTGAATTATCAACAATCCAGGGTAGTGTCACTTCGTAGCGGCCACTTTCATCACGTTTGACTGTTTCAAGAAAATGGTTATAAGTTTCTTTAGCTAAATCGTCTTTATTTTTATAATCTTCATTAGTGATACCCAAGGTATCTAAGTTCCACAGTTGTGATAAACTGGCATTTGAAGTAAATAATGACAGCGATAGAACTGACAACGAACTTTCTGAATCATTTCCATTACCCTCTGTTTTCCCCATAATTGTCCAGCCTAACTTTGTTTCAAAAGCTGTTATACCCAAATCAGGAAAATATTTTATATTATCTGTGAATAATTTCGCCGCCATGTCAGCGCCGATTAAAATGTGTACTTCTTCCGGATTATTCTCATATAAACATAGTCGATTATTTTCACGAACATTGGTCAGATGAATTCCCCTTTTTTCTAAGATTTTTATCATTTCGCTATCGCGGCATAAATTTACTCCTGAACAAATTTTTCCTTCATTTAAAGCTTGTATTTTAAATCGGAAACTATGATCTAAATTACCGATAGTAAATTCATAGCGATTATGTTTACTCGTTTTTTCTACCCCTCCGAATAGTCCGTGTCTAATTGTTTCTGATCGAATTTTCCTTAATTTCAATTTATTTGCAGCATATCTAGTTATATAGCTATTGTGACTCCCAGTATCTATAATGATACGAATAAATTCGGAAGATTGATTATCATTACGGATCTCCACTATCAAAGTTTGTAAATAGACATTAGAAATTATATCCTGATTTGACAGCATTGGTCTCGTAGCATCGCTACTCTCTGAATTAGTAGATTTCCCTTTTGAATTTATTTCTTTATTACACATTATCTGGGCATGTCTCGAATTACAAATACCGCATAAATCCTTTGATACACAGTATTTCCCCAATATGTCCGCGGGATAAACAAATATAACAAAGGCCTCTCTTTCTCAGTAAATCAAGTCTTTTTTGAAACGGTAAATTACAAGTGCTAAAACATTTATTTGTCTGGTGCCTGCCAAAGCAAAATCCACAAGTAGTCTCATTTTCGCTCTGAACCAATAAATCACTCGCTGACGGTAATTTTCTATTCGGAGAATCAAATTTATTACTCTGTGTATTAAATTTATTGACTCGGGGGAGAAAGGAAGGATTTTTCCTAAATGACTGCGCAACATAATTATTTTGTGTTGATTTTTCATTTATTTCATTCAGTGATGGCGCATACATTTTCTCTCTGGATATTAATTGCTTATGTAAGAACGATATTAAATCTTGGGCATTAATTGAGTCTTCATGCGTTTTATTAAATTCCAAAACTAGGTCTCTCGGTAATAATTTAAATAAAATGGGGAATAATAAACTTCCATAAGAGTCTAATGAAATGTTAAGCGACTCTAGACTTCTAATGTTCGTTTGTATCTCATCAAAAAGTTTTCAAAATGATTTGGTGTCATTCGAGTGTCTGAGTGGAGTTAAATTAAGAAGTTTATTTGTATGTACCGAAATTAACATATCCTTATTCCCTTACCTTTCTTTCAAAATATCGACGGCCTTTAAATAATTCTCTGCAGTGACACAAAATCCATCTATACTTTTTAATGGAATGGGGGCTAGAAAACTTTTTAAATAGTTAAATTTATCTACTGGATCTAATGTGTCATTGTTGTGAATGGTTGTTTCAAAAGCTGACCAAAACGAAAGCCATTCAACAAAATCCCCAGAAAATTTTGCGATATTTAGTTTCGGTAGTTTAATGCTTACGTTTTCCTTTAAGGGATTTTCTCGTTTAGAAAACGAATCATCCTGTGTTTTCTTTTTATCTAACTCTTTTATTTTTCTGTTTGCTCTAAAGCGCCATGACGTAATTTTCTCTTTAAATTCGCGAGCGCCCTGTAATTCTGTATCTAATTGTGCTTCTTGCACCAATTTTTTTAATTTCCCCGTCTGCTCGTGTCAGTTTCATTTCTGTCACACTTAACGGTTCCACTACCTCTTCCAAATCAAAAACGTCTTGTTCTCCCTCTTTCAAAATAGCTTCTACTTTATTTATAAACTTATTTATGCTTTCACGTAGCACAGCTCTTTCTTTTTTGGCGATAACTAAACTTTCAGCCATTGCGAACTAATAACAACAACAACTAAATTCTATTAAAAAGTACAATTCTCTATATGTTCAATAGTTCTCAATAATTTTTCAGTTCTTCAAATTAAATAGCTTGATAAATAATTTCTAATTATTCTAATATCTTAATATCTTATTCTATTTATCTCATAATTAGGTTATATCGCCGGAAGGGATGCCAAAATGTTACTACTGATCTTATTCTCTGTTTCTAATTTTCTTATTAATCTTATTATCTAATAAAAGGCTTTCAACTTATACAATCATAAAATAAAAGTTAAATGTCCTACCTGTTCTTTCCTTCGCTTAAGGAGAAATAGCCGGGGATTCTATGCATTAAATAAGACGACATCCAAATAATAAGTCTTGAATCTTCGAAGTAAATAAAACTGTATTACATTAAACATTATTGAAAACGTACACAACTTGCTTAGACACTCACAAAACAAAAATTATTTACATTATATTACAATTCGAGTATTAAAGTTTTCTTTTTTAAAAGTTATTTTCTTTTCTCTACGTTCATATCTAGTTTCTGTTCTAATCTAAATCTGAGTCAATTCTCACAGAAAGAAAGGAAAACAAGTTCTGTCCGCTCTTGCGCAGTAGGTCTGACGTAACACACTGCAGGTGCGTTTTTTGTTCTTGTTTCAAAGGGTAAGTGGTAAGAGGAGTTGCTTGATTTCGCAACAATAATGATAAAATGAAATAAAAGCTGTTCAATTATTTTCAAAGTTCATACAGAGTTGAGAAGAAAAATTCCAAGAAGTTAAAAAGAAATTCTAAGGAGCCCAAAAATATTACTATATTTTTTTATGTATGTATGATAACTTTTAATACCTCATATGCAGCGAAAAAGTTAGAAAAAAGCACTTCAATCAGATTTCATTCTATTAAGATTAATACTTAGTGCCAAATTTCCACAGTATTGCTTATTGGTTTCATAAATTTGAAAGCCAAATATTTTATACAGTGACTAATGGTCATATATATATAGAGGCCAGTTAAATTCAAAATAGTCATCATGTATCTCATGGGAAAAAACACACAGCGTAAATGAAAAAAAATGATAACCTTACTTAATATTTTTTTTTCTTTTTAGAACAACAGTAATCATTGGAATTTTACCTTTTAAACATGAGAAGATTTTTTATTTTGCATCGTTTAATGTCTTTCATACCATACGTAAGAAATATGTTTATACAGGCAGCATTATTCATTGAGTAATGTACAAGTTTTCATTTGTTGTATACTTCAGTTAAATCATTGAAGTGATTGAATTTTGCTTTGCGACAATTTAGGGATTTTTAAGGTATATTTTGTTTATTTAAGAAAGTAAGTACTCCTCGGAAACTTTTTTACTTCCAAGGAGTCTAAGAAGTGTGGATGCAACCTGATTATTCTGAAATCTGAAAGGTAATTGGATTGTGCTATCAAGTTGATACCAAATGTTCTCATCTCTACATAATTTTAATAATATTTTAATTTCAGCAGATGACCGACACTCTTGTTATTCTTGGTATAGCTTTAAGAGAAATAACATACTACAGAAATTACAAAAAAGTAAGAAAAACTAACAAAAAACAATAACACTCAAAATTAATTATTAAAATGCCAATGCACCATTGAAAGATAAGCAATTCCAGCAAGTATAATATTGAGAGTTTATTTATTCGAAAAGAATAAAGGCTAAAAGCCGGATTACTGACCTAGTAGTTTGAAGGTCTGATTTTGTGAAAAAAAAAGTACCTAGTCTGAGTTCCCTTCCAAACTTGCTCAGAGATTCTGAACACACATGGGGATAAAATGAACGTACCAAGGCTCAAGGGCATTCTGAATGATGTTACAGCTGTCCCTAGCGGTATAATGTAACAGGTGCAGCTGCATGGGGCCTCATTCCAGGAAAAAGTTATGCAAATTGTTTGTTTTTAAAATCAATAAAGTGGAAATTAAGAATACGATGAATAGTGATTTGGCTGAATAGCCAATTACTTGGCAGTTGAATACAACCTTTTTTCAGTACATATTGATTTTAATTTCTTTTTTGAAATTGAAAAATATAAATAAAATTAAACAAATTAAAATTTGTTTTTTTATTATTTGTATGTTTAAAAACTAACAGCTTAGTACAGTCACCAACCAGTCAACCAGTTTTCATAAATAGAGAACTAAAATGATATAATGACCAATTGTCATGATTTTTTATGCAGTGAAAACATAGTTGCATACTTTTGATTGACACCTCGAAAAAAAGTATGGCAGTTGTTTTAGGAAAAGAAGTGTTTTCGACAAGTGTGAATGTGTTTATCCAAAAAATAGGATGCCATCAGTCTACAATAGCTAGAGTGATAAATTAAAGCTCAAAACTGATGATGGAAAGAATAGCCTGATCAGGCTGAAAGAAGGTAACTACAACGTCTGAAAATCGATATTTCAAATAGATGTGCCTCTGTAATCGTCTTGTAAGTGCTCTTGATTTAAAAGTTGAATTTAAAAATGCCTGTGGTGTTAATATAAATGCATGAACTGTCCAAAGATGGCTTACGTAATATGGAATGTGATCTGCATCTTTATCATCTTTCAAAAAAGCTTTTACTTGCAAAAAATATGCAGAAGCGACTTGCTTGGGCAAAAGAACATGTTTCAGGGACAAAGGCTCAGTAGAACCTAATAAGTGTTTCGGAAAACATTATTACTGAACATGAGTTTTCACTGATGTCTTGGAGGAGTTAAAACCAGTTATTCAGAATAATTTAAAATTGTAGAAAATTGCAATTTTTTTTTTTAAATGAGACTTAGCTACCTGTCATACTTCAAAATTGGCGAGTAAAATTTAATTTATTTATAAATGACTTTGTTGAGGCACTTGCAAGTTTTTATCTCCACAACACAGCATATATTAAAGTAATTTTCCTCCTATTTCTCCACTTTAGGTGCAGGCCTATCTGAAAAAAAATCTGGTTTTAAAGTTATGGACTGGCCTGAGCATTGGTGCACTCACAGGGGGAGCTAAGGGGGCTAAAGCCCCTCCCAGACCCCAAGGCTACACTAGTTATTTAATGCTTTCCAAAATTATGAAAGAATATACTTTTTAACCCTTAAATGCCGGGTGTTACTTTTCGGCAACATACCCAATTTAGGCTCTAAAATACTATTAGAATAATATTGAAGCTATAATGCCTAATGTTGCAATAAAATACATTCTGAAAATATTATTAAATCGATTTTCAACATGTCGATGGCAACACTTGTGCTGCTTAAGAATAAAGATAGATTTATTTTTTCAATTGTTGCTACTTGCTCTTTTAGTTATGTTTGGAAGCTTGCGAAATACCCGATTTTGTTCAGCAGTGAGCAAAAAAAAATTATTTCTTATTATAATAGTTCCTAAAATTCTTGGGTGTTTAATGTTATAGAATTTTATCAAGGAAAATTATTTTTTCAATTAAAGACCAGTATTGCCGATTAGTAACAAACTGTTTTTTAGCCGTAAACCATACTTAAAACGAAATGATTTTTTTTAAGTATTTTTCCCATGATTTATTTAAAAAATGAAAGCCGAAAAACATTATTACAATGATGTTTGAAAAATCAGGCATTTAAGGGTTAATAGGTCCTTAAAAATTTGGATTTTAAAATATTTTGTTCCACATTTTTTCTTTATAAATTTTCTTATGCAATTCGAAATATTAGCATGTTTAATATTTATTAATTAAAAATTTAAGTTTTTAAAAAATGTTATGGTGAGAAGAGATTTATAGATAAGCTAGAGAAAGAAGGCTGTATTTTTTTGCTTTGAAATCTCATTTTATGAAAAGGATTGTAGAAGGTTGTTTATTCATATGTAGAAACCAATATATTTTCAACTTTAAAAACGTATTTATAAAAACAAAGTTTCCACTGATTTTCAGAAATGTTTCTGACTAGTTTTTATAGTGTAGGAATAAATTTTCTGAAATCGGAATATTGATATTTTGATGTAATCAGTTCTAAATTAAACATTTTCATACGTGATTGAACTTATACATGCAAGAGTAACGAAATAACATTAATTTCAATATTATGTTGATAGTGCTTCATATATGTTGAACATGAAAACGTTTACTTCAGAATTGATAGCATTCTGAAAACCTATATTCCTAGTTGAAAAAATTAACACAGTAGAAAACCACTTGTTAACATTCCTGAAAGTCGGTGGTAGCAAAAGAAACTTTGTTTTCATAAATTCAGCTTTAAATCTCGAAAATATTAGTTTCTGAGATTTCTAAAGGTAAAGAATGCTTTTTGGAATCATGCGTAACTTGGAAGAGGTTATTATATACTTTTGTCGTGATTATATTATCTTTCCTAGATTAAGAAACATTAGTCTTTTTTGTTTACAATGTAGTACTTTGTTTTATTATTATAAAAGGAATTTTTACACTCCTTTCTCCCTCAAAACGCGCGAAATATTCCTGAACCTGAAATTTCTACAAATTCTCTAGTCAAAAGATAGAATTTTTTCAAATAACAGAAAAATCTCTTGAAATCACAAAGGGTATCCATCAGCTTACTGCCTGTACTTTTTTACTTTTTTTTTTTTTTTTTTTTAAGAGCATATTTAATTTATGAACTGAACTTTTTACACGCAGAACTTTGTACGCTGTAGTATTTCTTAAGACCAAGGCTGAAACCAGATAGGGGCAGGGTGGGCAACATCTTTCACCGTCTATGACCTTCATAATATTTTAAACTTTAAATCATTTGATTGTAAACACTTTAAAATTATCCAAATACAGAAATACACCAAACATTGCAAAAATTAACATGCATTTTAGATACAATATTTCATTATAAAAAATGTTAAAAGCCTTCCGAATTAACCCAACCAAAAATTTACAGAGCTCCCTTTGGCTTCTCTGACTGGTTACAGTTCTGCTCAAGTCATCAGAAAAAATATAAGTCACAACCCGACCCAACTAGGCCCGTCCCGTCCCAATGAGTCAAAAAAAAGAAAATTAGACTGAGCTCGGCCATGGACTGGGCCAGATCCGAGAACATGTAGACCTTCTAAAATATACTAAACCCCTCCAAAGCATAATCCTGAGTGTGCCACTGGGCCTGAGAATAGTCCTTGATCTTAGTCCCATTCAGAATTATTGGCTTGTAATGGGTGCTAAAAGCATTGAAAAGAAGCAGGCTACCAAGATTAAATTAAAGGGAAGCATTATTAGGTTTTGTTATGAAATTGTCCATGATTACATCCAGAAGTTGATTTCTTCCATGCCAAACTACTGCAAGTCTGTCATCACTGCTCGCGGAGAAATTACAAAAAAGTAAAGTGATATTTTTGTGTATAACCACCAATGGATATGCAACTACATGACTGCAGTTATGTAACATTTATTATTATCTACTACGTTTGTGGTTAATTACTTTGTTCAATGTTTTGATAAAATGTTGCATTTTTTTCTTTCAGGTTTTTTTTTAATTAATCTATTTGGCAATGATATAACTTTTTCAAAAGCTGTTATTCTTTTCGTTTTTTTTTTTTGTTTTTTTTTTCATTTATTTATTTTGGTATATTAGAGTATGTTGTTATTCATTATCCATTGGGGGATTTTTAATCTTATAATTTTTCATAGGGAAAATTTTAATTACAGATATCCTGAAGCCCTACTGAAAAATCTTTAATATGTAAACAAAATAACATGAAGGGGGGGAAAGACTACAAGCAACACTTTTATTAAACTTACAATGAAAATAAATATTTTCTTATTCATATATATATATATTTTAATTACCTTTAACTGAACTTCCAAATAGCTGTAATTTATCAGATGAGCCTAGTTCAGCACTAGATATAACAACAGTCTCTACTCCTTTGGAATGAAATATATCAATAGCTTCCATTATATCTTCTTTTGATTTTATAGCTTTACCAGTTAAAAGCCTAGAATAAGGAAATAAAATATATAACAATGTGTAAAACTTTTTTTTTTTTTTTTTTTTTTTTTTAATGATCCTAATTCTTTAACAGAAAAATGTTAATTCAGAGAAAAATATAATTTTTGTTATTCTGAATATAGTACACTCCCTCTAACTAATACATACAGGTCGGAACCAAGGGTTTTGCGGATTATAGGTCGTTTCTTTATTTACATTAATATTTGGAATTTATCCACGAATATAATAATTACACTGTAAATAAATGACACAGAAATGAAAGAAAATGTATATATTATATATATATATATATATATATAAACTATATTAGTATTCGAAACACATTTAAATGATATAATACAAAGCTAATAGAAAACCTTTCTACTTATTTTTAAATATATACATTGCAGTTAAATGTGTACAATGCAGTGACAGTGGTTTGTTTTATAACTTTTAAAATCTTAAAGCCTTTTAAGAGTTAGATATTTGGATCAGTAACAAAAGTTTATTTCCTAATAAACTAGATATTCTAGTTTATTTATCCTCAAAAGGTAACCCTTCTTTGAAAGCAATTTTATCTTTTATATAGCCAGTAAATGTGTTCGGAATATAGCAGTCTAATAGTTATTTTCAAGATACACAGAACATTTCCTTCTAATGAATGCAAAAATGCATTAAATATTTCTCAATAACTTCATCAGATCAGTCAACTTTCATTACAGTCAAATTGTACATTATCTTGCTTAAAAAAAGTTTTTAACTATTTGTTTACACCTGAAATATAGTGCGAGCTATAAGAGTTTGCGGATTAAAGAGAGTGGACTGTACATGAAAATAATTTCTTTATATTACTTCTTATACAGTAGTATGTATATTAGTTAACCATCTATTACTACACTATGTAATTTCAATTGGCTTCTCAAGCTCAGTTTTGCAACCCATATCTTAGGTCAGTAATTATGGCAACATTGCATTTAGCTTACTAACTGCAGACTGACTATTTCCCCATCCTACTTGAGTTTAGTAGAAAGCTTCATCCTTCATTCAATTATAGTATTAATTTCTCTGTTTTTCTCTTTCTTTTAATTATGCAGAAATTAGATCTGATATGACAACAACCGGAGATTAATTATAATGCATTTAAATAAAATCATAAGATGAAATACAAAATTCCACCTGAAGTTAATCATAAAATATAATGCGAACTTTAAAGGTTCATTGTTTACTTAAAAGGTGACCATGACCATAAACAATATAGATCTTAAAAGTTAAAATATACATTTTATTTGACCTCCGAGTACTTTTGGTTTGCATCCACAGCATGCATCAGGGAGAAAATTTTCATCAACTCATAAGTTGATGAAACAAATGTCTATGATCGACAACGAAGATTACATTTTAGTACAGGATTTCATATCGTATAGATATAAATCAGAATTAGAAATGCAAATAAGTTATATTATTATAGCTCCTTAGCTCTCAAACAAGTACAATATATGAAAAAAATAGTTATACCAATTGCTAAACAGTGTACAATGGAAGCTATGCAACACATTTAAAATCTACATCACATTTAAAATATGCATGATGTTTAAACATTAAAATGATGTGAAGAACTTCCCAATGGTTTCAACCAAAACACTTGGCCCTTTTCAAGGGATACTAAAGATGCACTGGCGAAGGTTCACTTTACAACTCAATGAGGGAGGAGGAAAAATATGAAAGGGAAAAAGGGGCAAAAGAGAGAAAAACCAGGAGGAAAAAGTTACTAGTGGTGCCATGCGCGAGCATAAATCAAGGGAGAAAAAAAAAAAAAAAAAACTCAAAAGAGGAGGGAGGGGAATTAAGTATGCTTCAAAGAATTGAACCAAATAATTGGAATGTTAAATGACAGGTTATCGTTACAAACTTAATTTTGACGTGTGAAAATCTCAATTGACTCTCTAATTAAAGCAAGGTAGGGGTTAAATTGATGGGAAATAATATTAGCTCTGTTAGCAAGGGCCATGTGTTTTAAATCTCACATGTAACGAAAGTAATTTTTTCCTCCTGCCCGTTATTTTGCTAACGATAACATTTTTCGCTTCGCGCGCTTTTAGGGTTAATGTAATAATATGACGTAAGAGGGTAGAGGTATTGTATGATTCGGACAGACATGTAGTTTCTGAGCTAGTGAAGAGTGATACTAGGTTTTTTGCTGCGAAAATGCGGAGTTTTAAGAAAGGAAAAAGGGTTCGGTTCGGATTTTTAAGGTTTTGACCGATAACCCTTAAAATTGTTTGTTACGTTAATCACCCTTGAAATATTTGCTGCGAATAAGAGTATAAAAATGCACATAGGGCATAAGTTATATTGTGTGCGTGTGTGCAAAGTTTATGTTCTAAAAGTTTTACCGATGAGATCCTCTGCCCACAGGATAAATAGTAATTAAAATTAAGGGATGCAATTATAGCTGCGTCACATTTGTAGAAAGTGAGTCCTCCTTTGCGTTTAAGTGAGTTATTTGCGATTTTATGGTATGATTATTTCTGAAAAATGTTATTTCTATGTATATAGTGTATGATAATTATGTGTTTGTTCTAAATTTAATTGTGTAAATATTCTATATTCTAAATTTAAGCGCATTGCGCATAGTCAAAATGTTAAGCAGTGTGTTATGTTTTTATGTTTAAGAATTGTATATACAAATGTTTCATTAAAGTTAAGATTTATTAATTTGTTTTGGTTTAAATTTGAAGTTTAGTGTGTATTTTTTAAGAGTAAGTATAGCCGCCCTGCGGGCGTGTGATCGCAGTTTAGCGGCACATTTCTATGTCATTTTTTGAGTAGTTATTTTGAGTTTCTGACATAGAAAGTAGCGAGCCAGCCAGGATTGCGAGTTTGATTATAATTTTTGATTTTGAATTTGAGAAGTAATCATACTATTGGTTAGTTCCATTTACGTTAGGAGTAACAATAACTGATGCCGCATATTTAATTTATAACATATTTTCGTTTTCATACTCATCGGGCGGTGAATTTTTATTTATTGTATTATAATGTTGTGATTGTTGAGTTTAGAATTTATGAGAATTTATGAGTCATTGTTAGAAATATTGATAAGATTTGTATTTGAGATTTTGAGTATATTTTCATTTATATAAAAAATGAATGTTGATACATTGAAGAAAAAACGTGCAACGGCACGTAGCTCTTATACTAGAACAGCTAAGGTTCTAAAGGACGAACTAGAAAAAGAGCAACCGGATAAATCCATTTTAGAGGATAAATTTGTTAAATTACAAACAATAATTAGTGAATTAAAATCTTATGACTCAGAAATGTTAGATTTAATGATAGCAGCTAAGGCTACTGATGATAATTTAGAAACGGAAGTTATAAGTTGCGAGGAATATTCCGATGAATTTATAATGCTCAGCCGCCGAATAAAAGAAAAAACGGATAATTCAGACTTTAAAATTAATATGAGCTCTAATGTTGAGAATAGTGTAAATACATGTAATGAAAAACGGTACAAATTGCCGAAAATTCAAATTAAAAAATTTGATGGTCAGCTGTTAAGTTATCTTTCGTTCTGGGGCCAATTTAAAAAAATCCACGAGGATAAGAGTCTGGATGATGTTGACAAATTTCATTATTTAGCTCAATCAATGTTACCGGGGACTCGAGCTTATGAGTTAATTGAGAGTTATCCCTTGACTTCGGACAATTATCCGAAAGTCATTTCTGCGTTTGAGGAGCGTTTGGTAATAAAGAAATTTTAACTGAGATATATGTGAGGGAATTATTAAAATTAATTATCCAAAACGTACGTTCACAAGGTAAAGATAAATTACCCCTGGTGTCATTGTTTGACAAAATTGAGTCCTATCTCAGAGCACTTGAGTCTTTAGGTGTACACCAAGACTCCAATACTGCGTGGCTATATCCTATGGTTGAATCATGTTTATCGGCTGAAATGATTAGGGTGTGGCAGAGAAGCGTTCTATTTAATAACAAGGGACCACGTCTCTCAAATCTTTTAGAATTTTTGCGAAAAGAAGTTGAAGGGGAACAGAGGGTCAAACTTGCGCGGTCGGGGTTTGAAATTTCTCCTCCCTCACGCGAGGAACGCCCTAGAGAAGTCAAATTAAAAAATAAAAAACCTCCCATGAGTACTGCAAGTTTGGTAGCATCCAAGGAGCAAAAGTGCGTATTTTGCGGAAAAAATCATGAGAGCAAAGAGTGTTTTTTGGCTCGGTCTTTGCCCCTAAAAGAAAAGTTAGATAAATTAAGAGAGTTAAAGTGCTGCCTACGCTGCCTTAAGCCTGGACATTTTGCTAGAGATTGTAAATTATTTATACAATGTCATGTATGCAAGCGATCTCATCCCATTATTTTGTGTCCCGAGATTCAGGAAAAAAAGAGTGAGACTGTAGGGAGTGCAAAGGGGTCGACTACGGTACAAGCTACTATGTCTACACCTTCGTGTATGAAAGAAGTCCTCCTTATGACATTAATGGTTGAAGTAGTGTCAGGGGGCATGAGGAAAAAAGTCAGATGTCTTTTAGATTGCGGATCTCAAAGGTCGTATGTGCTGAAATCTACAGCCGAAGCTTTAAAATTAGAAAGCCTTTCATCTGAGAATTTAGCGCATACTCTTTTTGGGGGAACAAGAACTGAGTCTAAAAATCATAAACGATATTCTATGAGATTAAGTCCTGCAGGGAGACGTACTGAATATCAATTCTCTTTTCTAGATCAGGAAAAAATTTGTGGAGGGATACCACGCGTCTCTAAAGGTCCATTATTGAGGCAATTAAAAAAGCATAGAATTTGGATTTCAGATGTGGGTGACGATTACCCTGAAATAGAAATTTTGATAGGTAGTGATATTTATGGACAAATTCTTACGGGTGATGTAATTTAACTTAAGGAGGGCTTGACAGCCATTAATACTAAATTGGGTTGGACTTTGTGCGGAGAACCAATAGGATTAAATGTTCAAAGTTTTGAGGGTGCCCAATCCATGTTAGTAACCAATCTTCATGTTCAAAACATGAAAGTTTCTGATATGTGGAGTTTGGAAACAATTGGCATTGCCGATGAAGCGCAAACGTTTTCCAAAGTGGTGGAGGATCAATTAGCACAGGAACAATTTTTGAAGGGGCTTCATAGAAACGAAGATGGGAGATATTGCGTAAGCTTGCCTTGGGTTCAAAAATTTCCCCCTATCATTTCCTCTAATCGGCATATTGCAGAAAAAAGGCTTTTTGCCACTACTCGTAAATTAAAGAAATTAAATAACTTTGATGAATACGATAAGATATTTAAAGAATGGCTGTCGGAAGACGTAATAGAAAAAATCCCGGAATCTGAAAAGAATGAAAAGGGACATTACTTGCCACATCATCCAGTTATCAAATTAGATAGTTTAACTAGCAAAATTAGGCCCGTTTTCGATGCCTCGTGCAAATCAGATAATTCGTTGTCGCTAAATGATTGTTTGATAAAAGGTCCGAATCTCGTAGAAGAAATCCCAGCGATTTTAATGAGGTTTAGAGAAAAGGCGATTGGCGTAACTTCTGATATTAGACGAGCGTTTTTACAGATTGGCATAAAGCGGGAAGACCAAAATTATCTGAAATTTCTTTGGTGGGAAAATAACAAAATTTGTGGATTCCGCCATAAAAGGGTTGTTTTTGGGGTTACCAGTAGCCCATACCTGTTGGCAGCGGTGATCTCATTCCATCTTAAAAATATTCCTAAAGAATTCGAAGTTGTTGCCCAAAAACTTTCAAGTTCCTATTATGTTGATAACTGCGTAACCTCAGTGGATACGAGAACAGAGCTTGAAGAATTTAAGAACCAAGCAACTGACATTATGGCAGAAGCCAAAATGGAATTACGTATGTGGACCTTTGGTCCCGAAAATGAAACGTTACCTTCACAGAATACTGATACTGTCTCCCGTTTTAGGTCTTCAGTGGGACCGTATAAATGATGAGTTTATAATTCCCTTTAAACCTGAGCAAATCTCATCAGACTTATCAAAAAGAAAACTTTTATCTATAATTCATGCGATATTTGATCCACTAGGCTTCATTGTGCCAATAATGGTACCTGCAAAATTAATACTTCAAGAAGCATGGGCAACTAAGGCAAATTGGCTCACCTTTGCCAGATGAATTAAAACTCGGTTCTTAACATGGTACCAAGGATTGTCTAGTATTTCCCAGCTTAGGTTTCCTCGTCGCATAGGTTATGGAAAAACAGATACTTGGTCATTACATGTCTTTTGTGACGCCAGTAGAAGCGCTTATGCCACGGTTATATTTTTAAGAAGTGAAGACGACGGAAAGGTTCATGTGAGGTTCGTGGCAGCAAAATCTCGTGTTTCTCCATTGAAGAAGGTGACAATTCCGCGCCTTGAGTTACTTGCGTGTGTTTTAGGTGCACGTCTAGCCAAATACATCTCTGACACTGCGTTCTTGGAAGAAGTTCCAATCTACTACTGGACAGATGCGACTGTAGCTCTTTGCTGGATACAGCGAGAAGAAAACTGTGGTGTATTCGTAAATAATAGAGTCAAGGAGATTCGAAATCTGTCGAAGAAAGAATGCTGGAGACACATCCCAGGAAAATTGAATCCTGCTGATATAGCCTCTCGTGGCTGCACGTCTCAGCATCTGCTGCGATGCGGTTGGTGGGAGGGGCCTGAATTTCTGAAAGCAACTCCCAAGGAATGGCCTGAATTTAAATTTTCTCCAGATGAAGAATTAATCGCATCAGAGTTAAAAAGAACAAAAATTATTAACCTAAACGTGAATATAGAGAAGCCTGAGTGGTACGAACGTTTATCCAGTTTTTCTAAAATAGTGAGAGTTTTCTGCTGGATGTTGCGGTTTGTGAATAAACTGAGAAAGAAGCCTTCTTATAATACTAACACCCTAACAGTGGAAGAAAAAACTAAAGCTGAGATGATTCTGTGGGGTATAGAGCAGAAAAAGTATTTTCACGAGAAAGAAAATTCCGTCCATGGTCTGCTGGTGGTGCGAGGTGATGACGATGTTCTTCGAGTGAAGACTAAAATCATCGAACGAGATGATGAACTGTCCTTTTTATATCCAGTTCTTCTTCCGTCCAAACATTACCTAACTGATTGCTTGATATGGCAATATCATATACAGTATTGTCATGCAGTATTGTCATGGTGTGCAGATATTGGCTGCCAAATTAAGGCAGCAGTACTGGATCATTTCTTCAAAAAGAAATATAAAATCTTGCGTCAACCGTTGTGTCATATGCAAAAGATTCACGGCTAAAGCTTTAACTGCGCCTCCAATACAGTTACCCCTTGACAGAGTAAGGGATTCTGCAGTCTTTGAAACAACAGGAGTTGATCTGTGTGGGCCTCTATTTTAAAGCCAAAAGGAAAAGCCTGGATTGTATTATACACTTGTGCAGTGTATAGGGCAATTCACCTTGAGCCCCTCACGGCACTCAGCACGGAATCCTTCCTGCAAGCTTTCCGAAGATTCATCGCCAGGAGAGGACGTCCGTCAACTGTGTATTCCGATAACGGAACCAACTTCAGAGGAACGGACAATGCATTGAAGAGGCTTGATTGGCAGAAAATCTCTGAAAATGAGTGTTATCCAATCAAGTGGAAGTTCAATCCCCCTACTGCAGCCTGGTGGGGGGGGTGGTGGGAGCGTCTTATTCGTTCAATTAAGACTTTACTCGTGCGAATTTTAGGAAGATCCTCTGTGAATTTTGAAGAGCTTTTAACGATCGTTTGTGATGTGGAAGCCACAATAAACAGCCGTCCATTGACTTACATTTCCGATGATTCTGATGAGCTCATATCTTTGACACCCTCCATGTTTCTGCAAGACATAAAACAAATAGGAGTGCCTGATCTAGATTCCATCGATTCCAACAAACTGAATGTGCGTGTGAGCTATTGCAACACTTTGCGGCAAGAACTGAGAAATCGTTTCCGCAGAGAATATTTGGGTCAACTTGTTCAGAAGGATAGTGATAAATGCCAAGAACTTAAAGTGGGGGACGTTGTCCTCATCGAACTTGAGAATAAAAAACGTGTGTTGTGGCCCATGGGCAAAATTGTGAAAATCTACCATAGTAGAGATGGTGCTTCCAGGGTAGTACAGGTGAAAACTAACAACGGTTGTTTGACGCGACCAATTCAGAAACTTTATCCATTAGAAGTTTCAACTGCTGGAGATCCTGTGCTCACCCTTGGAGCGGAAAATAGATCCAGGTATGGAAGGTTGCTCAAACCACGTAAGAAATAATGTGTAAGACTGTAAATAATGACTTTTATTTCATTTATTTAGTTATTGAGAACTGTAATTTATCATGTCATGTCATTTTTATATTGTATTGTGTTTAATTAGTTATTATTTTGTTTTTATGTCATTTTATTTAATCTAGTAATGCTCAATTTAACTTTAATTTCTAATATTAAGAATTTTTTGTGAATTATAAAATAGTTGATTTTAAGAAAATCAAGGTGGGAGGAAAGCGCTGTCAAAATCAATGCTTTTAACTTTATTTTCAGCTTAAAGCTTAGCCAGAGCAGTAGTCAACTTATTAAATCTAATATCTCTTTTTTGTGTTCTTTTAATCTCTCAGAAAATTTTCGCTTATATAATTCACCTATATAATACATTTTCTGGTTATCATTTAAAAAGATAGGGATCTCGTATACACTTGAAAACTGGTCGGGGGGGGGATGCAATCTAATTTAGCTGAAAGTAAAACGGAAAGGTCAGGAGGGGAGGAAGCGATGAGATGAATATTAAATTTAAACAGGGACCTTTTTAAATGCTCAAAAACCGTGAGGATATAGGGAAACTTCTTGTAAACAGGTTGGGTTTGGGAGGTGATATATTTTCTCTTATAAATTAAATATTTCTTTCATCAAAATTAAATATTGTAATTAATAAAGCATTGAATTTTTTAAAAATAAGTTTAACTATTGTAGAAAAGGTTTTTAAAATATATGAATTAAAATTATGCAAATATATCATCCCCGAAACCCAACCTTTTTACAAGTTTCTCTATATCCCCACGGTTCTTGAGCGTTTTATAAAAAAGTCCCTGTTCAAATTTAATATTCATCTCATCGCTTCCCCCTCCTCCCAACCTTTCCGTTTTACTTTCAACTAAATTAGATCACATCCTCCGTCCCTGACCAGTTTTCAGGTGTATGATCCCTATCCTTTTAAACGATAACCAGAAAATGTATTATATAGGTATGAGTAAGCGAAAATTTTCTGAGAGATTAAAAGAGCACAAAAAAGGGATATTAGATTTAATAAGTTGACTACTACTCTGGCTAGGCTTTACACTGAAAATAAAGTTAAAAGCATTGATTTTGATAGTGCTAATATTATTTCCCGTCAATTTAACCCCTACCTTGCTTTAATTAGAGAGTCAATTGAGAATTTCACACGTCAAAATGAAGTTTGTAACGATAACCTGTCATTTAACATCCCAATTATTTGGTTCAATTCTTTGAAGCATACTTAATTCCCCTCCCTCCTCTTTTCAGTTTTTCTGTGTTTTTTTTTCCCTCGATTTGTGTCCGTGCATGGTGCCACTAGTAACTTTTCCCCCAGGGTTTTCTCTCTTTTGTCCCTTTTTCCCTTTCATATTTTTCCTCCTCCCTCATTGAGTTGGAAAGTGAGCCTTCACCAGTACATCTTTAGTATCCCTTGAAAAAGGCCAAGTGTTTTGGTTGAAACTGTCGGGAAGTTTTTAACATCATTTTAATGTTTATACGTCATGCATATTTTAAATGTCATGTAGATTTAATAGTGTTGTATAGTTCCCATTGTACACTGTTTAGCAATTTGTATAAATATTTTTTCATATAGTTATCACACAGTGTAAAGTCCAATCTTAAATATATTAAGTACAATATAGTCAATAAAATATACTAATGTGTTTAAATTTACCGAAACATTTTCCTAAACTTATATAAGTTTTTTTTTTTATTATTATTATAACACTCGATTATTTTATTTTCTACTTTTCAGAGCTTAAAATATTTCATTGTTGCAGTTTCACAGCAAGTTGACATATTTACGCAAGTGTGGTTTGATGCATAATTAACCCCAGTGATGATGTAACTTATACGCAGTTGTAACCATACAGCATATTTGATAATTTATCACCCGTAACCAACAGAAAAAATGTCTTAAAATTAATTCATTTTTAATTAAGTTGTCAAATTATTAAAGTGTTGTATTATCGACAACATGTGTGCATAATTTTTATAATTCTAGCATATCAGGAAGTGAGAGGAAAATTTATAAACAAAATGCCATGTTTACATACATGAATACAGTTAAGTTAAATAAAAGAATAATTACACTGCTGGTTCAATGTCTAGTCTATAGTTCTCACTGAATAAATAGCTTTCTCAGATATGTTTACAAAGTCATTAGGCAGTTTACAAACATTGGATGAAAACTAATACATAACAATAAAACAATTTATAATCTTTTTAGTACATATACTATTTTGAGTAGCTGGAGGCTAAAAAAATGACTTGCTAAGAAATTTTAATGTATATATTTTTAAAAACCTTTTCTACAATAGTTAAACTTATTTTTAAAAAATTCAATGGTTTATTAATTGCAATATTTAACTTTTATGAATGAAATATTTAATTTATAGAGAAAATATATCACTTATTACAATATCATAATTAATAAGAAGCTTATAGAATTAGAAATATATTTTTTTCCTGATATTTCATGGTTATGAGCAGTAAATACAAATTAAAATGTAGAATAAAGAAAAAACTAGCAACTTGGAGAAAACATTTTAATAGCTACGTTTTTTTAGATTTATTTTCAACATAAGTGGCGACTGCTTAATTTTAACTTTAAGCAAGACATGAAAATTTTGAAGGGTGCAAATTGAGAAATTATAAAAGCAAAATGTGATGCACATGCACACATATATATGTGATGTCTTGGCAGGTGGGCAGTGTTGAATTCAGATATTTTTCTCCAAGAGGGAATTCTGTGGCTCAGGGGGGATATTTCAGAGTTCCGGTGGGGAAATTGATTTTTGTCTATTAAAAAGTATAAAATCTCAAACCTTCTGGCTGGAAAGGACATTTCAATGTTCTGTGGGGAATGTCCTCCCCTAGGTCTTCAAAAATGTTAAGCTCAGAAAGAACTTCTTCAGTAGAGGTTATATATATATATTTTTTTTTTTTTTACTTTTAACTCATATACGCCAAATAAAGAAATTAGTTAGGGATTGAAAAAGCAGCAAAACTTTCTTAAAAAAAGAAAAAAAAATTGAAGCACTGAATGTTAATAATTCCTACTGAGTGGTAATATTGCTGTTATTTAATATTCTGAGGATTTTAGGAATAACTGGCTATTCTCATATTTACTCTTATGTGTGTATGAATGGGTGTAACTCATTATCATAATCAGGGGCGGCGCCAGAACTTGCCCGACGGGGGTGCACAGTATCCCTGACAGGTGGGCCGAATTCAAAATATATATTAGAGGTTTCCATGAGCCCTGGCCTATTCCGAACCCCGAACTCGGTAAAAGTTTCTTTCATTAAACTAGGGCTTGGCTTAATTTTATCTGAAAACTCGGTACGGGCTCGGGCTAAATTTTAGCTTTTGAAAAGTTGGTCCATGCCTAAACTTCATTATCCCCGGGGCACGTCCGGATCTTGCATTTTTTCTGTAGATTCGGGCCGGAACGGGACTGTATTTATACTTCAGAATTTTTCTGGAGCAAATGAACAATAAAACATTTCTTTGTTTCTTTTTTCCCCTTTTTTAAATAACAGGTGGAATATGTTGATCAATCACGTGAAAAACATAAAATTTTCACGTCCGGATTTGGCATATCCCGAAGCGCGCAGATCTCTAACACTCACACTGCTATTTAAATTAGAGATAAATTGCTGAGGGCCAAACGATTTTTACTCGAAACGTAAATTTCGAAGCTTGTCAAAGAATATTGTAGATAAATAAAGTGAAAAAAAAGCTCTTAAGAAGGTTATTTTTGAAACACCTCACTTGTCACCTAATCTTTATAGGCGGATGAATCCACAACAGAAAGAGTTTCCACACTTTTGAGCATTACCTGAAAGGAAAAACTCTGCTTCGTACTCTTCTTCCATACAGCAACCTCCCAATAAGCGGTCATTCAATATTATAGATTTTACGTGCACATATATGGCATATACACAGCAGTGTGTGAAAGACAAAGTATGGAGCAGTTCTCCGGTTATGAGTCGAACCAAAGAGTCGCGCATCAGGTAAGGTAGGTAACCAATTTTTTTTGAAACGCGGTTCATGTTCCGGCTGGGTTGACCATGTATTTTAATGCCGGAGGTAACTGAAAATAATCAGTTGACGAATCCCTATCAAAAATGCATAAAGTGACCAAAAATTATTTTAAAATAAAATTATTTAAAATTGTTAGTGAAAGTGTAATCGTTAAAACTAGCAGTTAACACGTTGAATGCCAAGTCTATTTTGTCTGTCTTTCCATTTAAGCCACGAAATGAGACTTCTGTTACAGAATCTATATGTCAGTCACCGATGACCGACGCAGCCTAAACGGAAAGATCAGTGTCAGTCACTGGTGACTGACGTGGCATTCAACGTGTTAAACGTTAGACCTAACTAGGGCCCTTCTCGGGTAATAAATAAAATTTGAAGACCTGCAAATTTTATTTAAAACAAAGCTGCAACCCGAACCGAACCCAACCAAAAATATTCTGTCTACCCGCAACCCGATCGAACCTGAAATACTTAATTCCAATACCAACCTGAAACCCGGAGCCAGAGAAAATTGATCTACAATATAATGTAATTATAAAAAAAAATATAGTCTGCAATCATATCTCCAATATTAATGTTATATTTTATGTGGAAAAATAAACATGCAAGGAGTCATTCATATTCAAATACGTAGTTTTTCATCTGAAATGGATTCCTGCGCGGGTTGGGTTATACCCGACCTAAACGTTCAACTTAAAGTCAATCTGAAACCTAACAAAAAATTTCCGTTAACGCAAAACCCGACCTGAACCCGATAACTATTTTTTTTTTATTTACTTGTATTGGTGACTTTCAAGTTGTTTGATTATTAGTTCCTATCTATAAACACTGTTTTGATAAGGCCTTTAGATGTCTAGGATGGTTAGTGTTGCAGTAAAGCTAGAGATCCTACCTACACAATTCCAGGTTGTGTAATAGTTAAACGGAGCGTCTGACTGTAAAATAGTCAATGAAACATCGTCTTCATTTTGAAAGATCTATCCAATGATTTGCCACTCAATAGGGTGCGAAAATTTTTTTTCGTGTCTACTGCCATTTTGTATTTTACGGCCATCATTTTGAATATATAAAATCAAATCTAGCCTATAACTAATGGACGGTTAAGACGAATCGATAGAGACCTCATACATTAAAATCCATCCAGCCGTTGGGATGTTTCGAGGGTATAAAGAAATCCACATACCTAGATACGCGTGAAACACATAACCCTTCTTGGCAGTCTGATAAAAAAAGCCGGACAGACGCTTGAAAATCGAGACATTTTAATCACTACAATAAAATCTGTTAAAACGGAACCAGTATAATGGAATAACGCTTTAAACTGAAAATTTTCGCAATATCGGCTAAAACAAGCTAAGATTGTCTAAATTGGAAAGTTCTTCCAATTCTTTGTCGTTCTATCCTAACAGGTTGCTGTATTAAATCGTTTCCTTTCATCGTATTGAATGTAAGTGAATTATACTTTATCTATAAAGGAATGGTGTGAAATTAATTAGTCGAACTAGGGTTTTATAAATAATTAACAGTAATTTTATGACAATAATGTTCACTTTACAAATACCGCGTTTTATTATTTTTTCCATTATTTTGCCTTTCAGCCGTTTAAGAAAAAGCGCAATTATTACGTACACTCTCAAGAAAACATTTCGCCAAACGTAAAAAGCACAGGCAGCAAGTTGCCGGAACGCGCCTGTTGTTGGAACAGATTTTTCTATTTGAACAAAATTCTGTGTTTTGACTGGAGAATAAATAAATAAAAAAAAAAAGCTTCAGTTTGCGAACTTTTCGTGTTTTGGAGGAAAAGAGACATACGTAAAAAATCAGTTTCTGATACAAAAAAGTAACATGCAGCACAGTTATGGGAACACCCCTGTGAATTGACGAAAATACAACTTCAGATAATTTTTACGTTAAGGCTGTGTTCTCAACTGCTCTGCTCAACAAGCGCAAAACGTTTTGACGCATTTACAAATTCCTTTTTTAACGAAAAGGTATGAAATTGGAAAGCCTGACCAGGGAAGAGATTTGGAATCGAAGTGTGTTTTCCATTTTTTGATCCATCAATTACCTATTGAGTTAGAAGCGATTTGGATCATGTGACAAACACGTATTTCATCCTTTCTTGACTGGTTTTTCTCGTTTCGTGCGGAAATTCGGTTCAAAACGCCCACTTTGACACTCTTTTCTGAAAGATCGATTGCGTTTGCAAAAAAAAAACGGATAAAACAGCTCGATGAGATAGTTTCTGAACATCAACACCTGCTAGTTGCGTGCATTTCCGAACAAAAATAAATTAAAACTTATGTCAGAAAGTTGCCCTTTTGGATTTGAAAACAGCCTTAAAATAATGAATTTTCTGTATTTGGGGGGGGGGGGGGAAACGGGCAAATCAAAACAGGAATTTTCATGTTTTAATAATAATAATAAAAGCAATTGAAGAAACATCTTCAACTCACTTATTTTTTTTAGAATGTATATTGATCGAAACCAGACAGCATGATCCTCTAACTTCTAATAAGATACAGAATTTAAATCTGAGATTAAAACTGAAATACAAAATTCTGAAGAAAAATGTAAGTTAAAGGAAAACTTGTAAAATAGCTTAGAATGCAAAAAAGGTCATTAATATCAGCTCGATTATGAAACAGTCTTGTTGATGCTAAAAAAAAATAAATCTTTAAATTCATGCTTATTTTGTAACAGGAAAAGTTTAGAGGTCTGCACGGGCTAGGCTCGGGCCTATTTTCATTCATGGCACTCGGGCCGGGTCAGGGATAACTTCTTTTTTTCGTTCCGAGATAAGGCAGGTTTCATTCTTCCTAAGTCTTCATAAGCTGATATTTTCAGTCCCGCCTTGATTCAGCCTGTATGAAATCATTGTCTCGGCGTGGCCTGGTCCGTGCAAAAAATCAGTAAAATTTGGTCCAGGCCAAAAATTTTTGCAAAAAGTGTATATATTTTTAAATCGACATTATTCTACAATTAAACATTAAAATTTATTCGTTTTAAAGAATAGTAGATTTCTAGGCAATAATATTAAAATATAGTAAAACGTGTGAAAAAGAACCAGCCTATGACGGAATCTTGTCTTAAAAATTTATTGATTCTTTCAAAATGCATATAATAATACAGTACAAAGTCTAAAGTCCGGAATCCTCGGGACTTTACCAAGTCCGAACTTTGGATTTTTCCGAACTTTGGGTCATCGAAAATATTGTTTTTCCAATACAAAGAAAAATAAAATTCACTACTTAAAAATGCAAAATATGACGTTCATACATTAAAAATTGCATATAACAACTATTAATATTAAATTAAACAATCATTTTCATTAAATAAAGCATAACAAAATAAAAAGCAAAACAAAAACCTTTATTTAAAGCTGTTCTCAAATCCAAAAGGGCAACTTTATGACATAAGTTTTAATTTATTTTTGTTCGGAGATTCGTGAAACTAGCAGGTGTTGTTTTTCAGAAACTATGTAATCAAACTGTGTTTTACGTTTTTTTTTTTTTTTTTCAAAAGCAATAGATTTTTCAGAAAATAGCGTCAAAGTGGGCGTTTTGAACCGAATTCCCACGCGAAAGAAGAATGACCACTCAAGGAAGAGTGTAAAACGTCTTTGTGATGTGATCAAAATCGCTTGTAACTTAACAGGTTATTTATCAAAAATTGGAAAACACAGTTCTATACCAAATCGCTTCCATAGTCAGGCCTTTCAATTTGATATTTTTCCGTTAAAAAATGAACTTGTAAATGTGTCAAAACGTTTTGCGCTTGTTGAACAGAGCAGTTGAGAACAGCCTTAAGGCAACATACAATTTAAGAAGAAATTGTATTGTAACTTTCTTAACTATTGAAAATTTTAGTTAATGTGGGCTGCTTTATTTACTTAGGTATATCATTAAAAATTTTCTCTTTTATTTTGTACATAGACATGAGTTAAGATTCAGTAATGAAGCTTCTTTGCTCTAGACCTTTTTTTGTTTCAACAATTTTGTTTTTTCCCTTCTTTCTTGAATACTGCCGCTGGAAAGTCCGAAATTTGGACAATTCCGAACTTTGGGTGTCCGACTTTGTACTGTACGTGAGAAAAGAATAAAATACATTTACACCTGCTAAGAAGGGAACTTGTTTATAACGCATTTTTTTTCTTTCCTATGCGATGTCTTAGAAGATTTTACTGAACAGCATTTTTCAGATTTTTAAGTCTCCAATACATAATTTTTTGATTAACGATATTAATTATAGCTGAAACATTAACATACAAATAGAGATTCATTGAAAAAATGTATATCGCAACCTTTTTTAAAAATGAAAATTATAAACATGAAAAAAGAGCTAAAATAAGTATTTTTGGTGAGAACTCCTTTTAACAAAATCGACGTAAAATTCCGTCGAACTTGGGCCGAGATTTTTTCCGGCCCGGGCTCGGACCGAACTTTTAATTTTTATACCGGGTCGGCCCATTACTGTTTTTTGTGCGGACCAGACCGGGGTCGAAGTTTTAACTTTTATACGGGGCCGAACATTTCTTTCTAGGAGTCGGGCTGAGCCCGAACCTGGAAATTTCGGCCCATACAGAACTCTACAAAGTATAACTAAGTTATTAATTAAAATTGTTCAGTCTAACAATACTATCAAGTTTAAATTATCAAGTAAGTCGATATTCTGTTTTACACGATTTTTTTAAATTTCTAAATACGAACCTATGTCCCTAAACACAAATTGTTAATTACAACCCTGCACGGTTCGAGTTATGCTCGACCCGAAATCGACAAAATATTTTTTCAAACCTGCAACTTGAGCCTAAGCATGAAATGAAAAAAAAAATCAATCCTAAATGTAAAACAATTCTGGTAAATAGTTTGCAATCATATCTCTAAAATCAATTTTATATTTCAAAAAATGAATGCATACATTTACTTATTCATATACAAGTATTTTTTTTATCATTTGAAACAATAATCTGGACTTTTCTTTGAGTTGGGTTGTTTTTTGATGGCCAATTATCTACTCGAGGGATATAGTCCCGAAGGGGGAGTGCCCTCCGTGTGTGTGGGAGGGGGGGCTTTCTAAGAGAACCTAATCTGTATTTATGCATGGAAATCCAAGGTTCGAAGAAAACCACGAAAACTGCGAATGATTGGGCCGACGGGCGCAATTGGGTTCGAGCCCAGCACCTCCCATCTACCAGCTTCGAGAGCACAGAACTTCTCGGCCACTGGTGGGGCCGACTTTTCTTTGGAAAAATTTGGCGTTCTCGAATAGACTCCCAAGATACAAAACCTGTAATCTGAGATGACCCAAAAATGGAAATACTAGTCAACCCGATCCACAGAAAAATTTTAGAGCCAATGCCCAACATGATCGGGTAGAATCGAGTTAACTGACCCGATGCAAGATTTTAGTAGTTGCTATATACACATCTTCCCATAGTTTACAATGAAGTTATGTATGTATATATTTTCTTATTTATACCTTCCATTTCTCTTCTATATATTAAATAGAGATTAATATCTAGAAAATGAGACTCTACTCACTGTATATTGAAATTAATGAACAAAGAAGGAATTTTCAGTTTGATACTAAGTTTGCTTGAATAATTATACAAAACTCTCTTTTTATTTACTCATTCATTTATAAAAAATACATACCCTACGCTTTTTAACGAGAAGATCGAAGCGATTTGATGAATTTAAACATCCTGTCTCCTCTTGAAATCGTATTTCTTATAGGCGCGTAAGTTTGCGGTCAATCGAATAAACATAGAACAGGAGTGCACATGAATGAGCTCTAGACAAAATATATGAAGTTTTCAGTAACATCCGGCCGTTGAGACGATAGCCTTTAACCGACATATGATTCAAGCCAATCCGACTTCCGAAGAAAAAAAAATCAGCACCCTGCTATTCCGTGGTCGCATTTTCTATAAACTAACCTAAGATTTTTTTTAAATTAACCTGCACCCGACTCGACACGACTCGGGTCGTGTGCAAGAAAAATCAGATTACCCGACCCGATGCAGGACTCAACACTCAAGTCAAAAAATTTTCCCCGACGATGATTAAATTTAACCCCGATGGGGGGGGCCAGGTGTGCCTGACGGGCATATGCCCCCCCCGGTCCCCCCTCTGGCGCCGCCCTTGATCATAATTTTTTTTAGTTACCATACACATACATGTGTGTAAATATAGATTTAGGCAATTTCTAAGTACAAATGCAAAAAGAGCTGCAAATGATATTTGCTTGCTTTGTTATTTGTGCTACTAACTAATGAAATTATACTTATTTGTAGTTTTTATTAATTCTGTAATTATTAACTGTTCCCGCTTCCATTTTTTAAGGTCACAGCACTCTGCTCTTTTTAAATCCTGCTTTTTTATTAAAAAAAAAAAAAATAGTGAAATTCACCTTTAGTTGTACCCAGAGATTTCTTATAAAAAACTTCTCCATATCACAGTAGTCTTCGGTAGAGGTTGAACAATTTTTTTTTTTTTTTAAACTTTTGAACTCATACATACGAAATAAAGAAATTAGTTAGGGATTGAAAAAGTAGCAAAACTTTCTTAAAAAAGAAAAAAAAAATTGAAGCACTGAATGCTAATAATTGCTACTGAGTGGTAATATTGCTGCTATTTAATATTCTGAGGATTTTAGAAATAACTGGCTATTCTCATATTTACTCTTATGTATGTATGAATGGGTGTAACTCATTTGCATAATTTTTTTAGTTAGCATACACATACATGTGTGTAAATATAGATTTAGGCAATTTCTAAGTACAAATGCAAAAAGAGCTGCAAATGATATTTGTGCTACTAACTAATGAAATTATACTTATTTGCAGTTTTTATTAATTCTGTAATTATTAACTGTTCCCGCTAGGCCATTTTTTAAAGTCGCAGCACCCTGCTCTTTTTAAAATCCTGCATTTTTATTTTAAAAAAAATAGTGAAATTCACCTTTAGTTGTACCCAGAGATTTCTTGCAAAAAACTTCCCCATACCACAGTATTTTTAAATCTGTGTACCCAAGACCTTTCAAAAATTATAGAACTTTATTTCTTTAGAAAGAACATGATATTAAATCATGTTGTTATTTAATTGTATTTTCCTATTTATAAAATCCTTAAAAATTAATGTCACTTTATTTATCATGTTAACAAATTATATACTTTTTCTTATATCATTATTAAACACATTACTATATTTACTCATGAAGCAATGCTCTTTGTTTACAGAACTAGTATATTTTTGGGGAACTAGCACATTGCTTATTTTTCTTTCTAGAATGAATACTAAATTATTAATTATCATTTTAGTAATTAACAATTTAATATTAAATACAGTTATTAATAATAATAACTGCAAATATCAGTATGTTTAACATAGCTTTAGATAACTATTACAAAATATTAATGCATATATGATGTTATTGTATACTAGTAATGAAAATTAATGCAATTTTTATAATTACTGTAATTACTAACTAATAATTATAATTAAAGCTAAAAAGCATAGATTATGTTAGCAATTAGAGGTTTAATTGTTTTAGAAACATAAAATCATTGGTAGCTATTCTGTGTTTTAATGCAGGGGGAAAAATCATAAAAATCAGATTTTTTTTTTTTTTTTAAATCATGATTTTTTTAACAGCCTACTTGGAGTACATTTTGATCTATCTCTTAATATTTTACAACAAAAATTTTTCCCCTGAGATGTGTCCGGTTCCCAGGTTTTTCTGAAAAGTATGAACCCTGATTTGGGTCATTTTCAACAAATTGGGTTTAACTAAAGTTTCTTTTCTGATCAATTTTAGATTTGGCTAAAATTATGGGTAGCTATTCTGTGTTTTAACACAAGGGAAAAAATCAGAAAAATCCAATTTAAATTTTTAAAAATCTGATTTTTTTTTTTTTTTTTTAAATCATGATTTTTTTTTTTTTTTTTTTTTTTACCCTACTTGGAGTACATTTTGATCTATCTCCTAATATTTTTACAACAAAAATTTTTCCCCTGAAATGTCTCCAGTTGATTTTGTACTTGCTCACTAGTCTTTTCTCTGAAGGGATACCACAGGAACCAAAAAATCAATACACAACGTATTTTTAAAAAATTAACATAAAAATGAAATTTTAATTCAATATTAAGCTACCACTACTATAATTATTAAGATGGAGCTTGGTGCAATATAATAGAAATGTAAAAAGATAAACGTTAAAGGCACCAGCTTTTATCATCATTTCAATTTTAGAATTACATAATTCTAAATTTTAAGCATATCAGTTTTGGTAGCATAAAGCATACCGTAATCAGTACTAAGGATGGTGGAAATTTGCTCACATATATAGAAGAAATGGGGATTCAAGTTAAAGGTTTATTGACCAATAAGAAAACCTATTGGTCAATAAACCTTTAACTTAAACCCCCCATCTCTCCTATACAGGGTGTTTCACTACCAGACCGAAAAACTTGCAGGAGGTGTAGAGGGCACAGATGACTCAGAATCACATAGCAATGCATAGTCGGAAATGCAATCCTAACGAGATAGAGGGCCTGTTAGGGTCTGAATCACAGTGATAGCAAATTGACATTTAAAGACCATAAGCTTAAAATAAGTCATGACTTTCCTGATAATGAAATTCCTCGAAGTTTTCTGCCTGCATGCCTTGTTCTTACCATCTACAGTTTTACATGTTCGAGGCAGTAGGGGCGTTTTGAAATGAAGCATCTTTGTTGCTATTGCAAGCATCCAAAAACATGCCCGGCATATTTCAAAATATCCGAGATTCCAGGTTACGAATGTTTCATTCACATATTACGAAACATCGGACAACTTCATTATCAGGAAAGTCATGACTTATTTTAAGCTTATGGTCTTTAAATGTCAATTTTCTAACACTATGATTCAGCCCCTAACAACCCTTCTATCTCGTTAGGTTTGCGTTTCCAACCCTGCATTGCTATGTGATTCTGAGTCGTCTCTGTGTCTCCTACACCTCCTACAAGTTTGTCGGTCTGGTAGTGAGTGGAACACCCTGTATATGTCAGCAAATTTCTGCTATCCTTAGCACCGAGGACAGTATGCTTTATACTACCGAAATCAGTATGCTTAAAATTTAAAATTATTGGTGCTTTTAATATTGATATTTTTGCATTTCTACAACTACTATGATCAATCTAAGATTTGGTATTTTGGGACCTATCATAATAAGTTTCTAGTTACTCTCTTCCCCTATTATTTCACTTTCTGCTAAATTTTGACTGCGAAATTAGTAGCAGTTTGTGAAATAAAGGCAGTGTATTTTATTTTAACCATATACCCGTCGCCACCACCAGTACCATACATTTTAGTATGAAATCGTTCAAGCAAGGGCGTAGGAACCGGAGGAGCTGTAGCTCCCCCTGGAATATTTCAGATGGGCTCAGCTCTCCCGGGAGAAATTCTCGCACCACATCTCTTTACGATACATTGCTGAATTTAAAAAAAAAAAGTATACTTTTTCTAGGAAATTCATACTATAAACAACACAGAGAAGAGAGAGAGGGGGTGGTGAGCACACTTGTTTGTGCCTTCACCCTTTTTCTCATTGTTTACAACCCTCCCGATTTCCAGAAAAAATGGGGGTCTTATATAGGTCTACTACAAATTACCTGCCCCGATAACATATTTATAAAGAGGAGGCCTTTAAAATTGATTTGGAAGCGATTTGTAAAGAATTTGTAATCAAAACAACAGAAAGCACTTTAATTTTTGGTAAATGGAAGTGGGAGAAGCCTTAAATTTGAATATTGTATTCGGGATCGCACATAAATTAAGTTTCTATGTATCATGTATATTGATTAAAAATTATTTTAACTGGATTAAAAAGTTTGTGATCTTTTGATATGCTTTTATTTTATACTTCTGTTTGTGAAACGTGCAACACTATGAAGGAACACTCCAAAATGAACGAAATGATCCACGCCACCAGCTTTCTGCAATATGTCCCGGCTCCCCTGTTTGTACAAAGTTCCTACGCCACTGCGTTTAAGTATCAAATTGGTATCGGGGTCATTTTGGAATTTAATGTATTGAAGCTTGGTATTTTTGTGCTCTAATTTATATAAAATAAAATTTTTTCGTTGTTGTTGTTGTTTTTGTTTTGTAAACGTTAATTGTTGGTATGGCATATTTGCCCCTTGTAAATTCTTTTGAGAGGAACATATTGCAAACAATGTGTTATTAAATTCTAAAACAACCCTAATAAATGCACTTAAAAATTTGAAATTATGTATATAGTGTGTATTTTGCATATAAATGAACTAAAAAATCAAACACGCTGCTTTTAGTTCACTAGCATTAGATTCTTTCTTTATGTTATAGATTTCTTAAATAATCTTAACATAACATTTTAAATGGTTATTATTAAAAATTAATCTTCCTTTGTATGAATGATACAAAATGTATAATCACTTTTGATGTATATGTATTATTAATGTTTTACTTTACGTTGTGAATGACAAATTGTAAATTGACCTTGACCCTGTCTATAATAATAGTCTGCATATGACACTTTTTTTTCTGGTTTCATAAGTTTAATAAACATATTTTTTATATACAGATGCTGTCAGGCACATTTGGCACGACAGATGTAATATTATAATTAAGATAAACATATGCAAATAATAATAATAAATAGTTAAATATAAGAAAAAAGTATATTTAGCTCACTCAGTTTCATATTGATTTGGAGTAATTAAATCTGCTAATGGGATAACAGAATCTTTATAAATTGGTAATAACTCTTCAGGAACATACTGAAATTGGAAATAATATTAAATAGATACTTTTAAGAACAAATTTATATGAATAAATTTATAACAACTAGAAAGTTAAAATTATAAATAAGATATTGCAAAAAATAGAAAGACAAATAAGAAACACATACCATTTGATTATCATCACCCATTACAGGATCACACACTAAAAAATATCAAAGTTTATTGAATGAATGCATTACAAATTAATAAAATTTACAAATTATAATTTATATACACATAAACATTAAATAAAAGTTATATAATTTAATATGGTCATAATGAATTGGCTTGATAATATATATATTTTTTAGATATTGATATATCTGAGAACTGTTCTCAGATTTTTCATTTTCTTTTTGCTATTGTCACTTACATTTCATATAATGTAATTTAGATGAATATTGTAGTTGAATCATTAAACCATTTTTATCCTTGAATCAATAAAATTTGCTGATATTAAAATTCATATGTCAAAGGAATCAGCAGTTTTCTTTTAATCCACTTGCAAATGTGAAACATCTTTGATTGCAAATTTATTGAAAGCAACTTTTTCCAGTCTTGCCAGAAAATTTCAAAACATCAACTTTTATGAAGTTTTCTAAAAAAATCTATTACTTTTATTAACCCCTTAACGGTCGCTTAATATTTGGAAAAAAAAACAAAAAAAGTACCTATTTTTTTTATTACAGAAATTGAATAATTATAAGGTTTCTATATAAAATATGCAATTGGTTTTTCTTTAAGGCGAAAAAGAAAAAAGATGTTATAGAACAAATTCACATTTGTGGAAAAGCCATCATGCGATAATTCTGTTTTTTAATGTTTGTTTTACACCATACAAATTAATGCAAATAAGACCTTTATTTTTCGCATCTTAGATATCTATTTATCATCAAACAAATTTTTACAAATAATATTTGAAATAATATAATATACATTAAATTTTGATTATTAATAACTTTTGGAATGTGATATATTTCGAAACATGCAATACAAAGTCCAACACCACAATCAGCGCCAAAACATAACTCAAGCGTTAATATTCAAAGACTTCACACGGAAATGCCAGTTAAATTTTTCTGGTTTAAGAAGTTTTTTCCAGCAAAAAATCTCCAGCCCGGAAATATGACATGCACGAGAAATAATGAACGACACCTCAGCCCGTGATATTGACGGGGGCGAGAATTAAGGGGTTAATAAGTTAAACTGTTCAGTTGTTTAGAACATAAATTAGTATATTTGAAATTTTTATGCATGGGAAGATGAAATTATTTCGTGATTTTAGTGCAAAGTATCATAATGGAATTTAAATAACTAATTGAAAATGTATAAGATATGTATATGTAAATGTATAAAGTAATAAAAATAAGCAGCAGAGTACCACTAATCCGCAAACCTGTAATTCACAAATGCCTGTAATCTACAATAAGTATATTAATGTACACAAAGAAATTTAATTCTTAAAAAATAATTTAACTCTGATTTTTTTCCCTTCAACTTTATTTCTAATTTATATTATTGTATATCATTCTAGACTATTTTTAATAGTTTAAAATAATAGTATATATAGAGAGAGAAATATTTTATTTATCTAATCATTCATACAGTAAATTTAAAAAAAAATTCCCTTTTCAAAATTTATTCTTTAAAAAAAGTTTGTCTTAAAAAAAGGAGATGTTTTTTAGACAGTATATTTAATATATCAAGAAATAATTACAATTTATAAAATTGGAAATAAAACCATTAGCCCAAAACCAAGCAATTAATCCCTTAAATATATATGTATGCGTGTAAACTTCATTGGGAAAAAAAATCTAAAATACATAATACAGTAGACCACCACCTATCTGCACAGTTTGGTTTCAAGCATTTTGTGGATTTCAAACTTTTTGCGAACTACAGGCCATGTCTAATCTTTGTTTACAATTTTTTTATTCATAACTTTGGACAAGATTAGATTGTTAATGCTTAAAAATAAACAAGCTATATACTTTAAACATATAAAGTAATAATTATTAACCCCTTCGGGACGGGAGACTTTTACGAAATTTTTAATCTTTTGTCACCGTTTTTTAAAAACAGAAATTTGTGTCTTCTTGAATCGAGAAAATGCGCTGATTAAATAAGGCAAATTTTACAGTAAAATTTTACTGGTGAGGAAAAACAAGGATTTTGAGTGCTTCATGCGGCACGTATACGTGTCGCTCGTCCCCAAGGGGTTAAAAAACATTTATTGATTTTTACAATTTTTAAGTCTATCATCAGTAGTTGTTTATATTAAAACATTTAGTTTTTGTATTGCATCTTTTAGTTTTGAACAGTCAAAATTGTAGGCTCAACTACAAAATTTTGTTTTTAGAAATTTCAATATCCTTGGCCAAATATAATACATTAACTAAACATTTATTGATTTTTATATTTATTAACACTGACTTATGTAGGAATTAAACTTATTAAAAAGAAAAAAAATTACAATCAAACAATTATTGAATTAATAATGTAACATTATATCACTGAATATAATAAAAAATTACGCATCATTAGAAGTCACTTTTTAAAAAGACTGACATAAAATTAATTAAAATGTTTAAAAATTTGGAAACTTGCAGTTAATAAAAAGGTACAGAAAAGTAAAAATCCAATGAATGGAATACTTTCATGTGTTGCATATTTAAAATATAATCCAATTGGTATTACTCCCTTTCACCTTCAAGGATATAAAATATATTGCCAGAATGATATTTTGCATATACAGTGATGGCCAAAATTGTGGATATATTTTTTAATTTTTATAACTTTGTGTGCTTATAGAATATATTAATTTTCACTTAAATACAAATTTTTATATATCAAATTCAAGGGAATTTAATGTAGAATTTCATTTATGATACGTACAACCACCAGAGTTTGCCTCATGTAAAAAATAAATAGTATGTGTGAGAAATTTTTTGGACATTTGGTTAGTTTTAAAAAAGCTTTTGAATCATTTTATACAAAACTTAAAAAATGAACTTTTTTAAATTTGAACAAGACTGGGCTTTTTACAACAAAAGGAAAATAAATTTATAGTTGAAATTTAATGTCCAGATTTCATTTAAGCAGAAGCTTCAATAGCTATATACATGACCAAATGTTTAACCCTTTGGTATGTTTTTCATATCACTTAATTTTAATCAAGATTTGTATCAGAATGAGCAAAATTTTGCTTTTATAATGTTGGAAAAAAAAAAAAAAAAAAGCTGCAAAATTGCATTTCCTTATATTGAAATAAAATTTTCTAAAAATTCTGGTGTATATCCAATACTACAGAAACAAAATTAGTTGCTCCTGAAACATTTAAAGAATTAACAAAGCTTTTAATGAAGCATGTTTATTCAACTTTTACTAAACCAGGATAAGTAGAAATACATAAGAGTGGAATCAAAATTCTAACAAGACCACTTAAACTTTACTCATAATACCAGACAACTTATCAATTACAGGTAACAAAGAAATTCTGCTTCTGATAACCCATAACATATAAAGTTATCATTAAATCATAAATATGAAAAAAAAAATATATATAGGAATTTAATTTTAGCATGTAGAACTTAAAATGAGAAATGTTCAATAAGAAAAATATTTCATACTAAGTAAAGCAAAAAGTGATGTAACATTCAACATAAAACATACCATAATATAATGAAGGATCTGATTTCTTTAAGTCCTTAATTGTATCTATTAACTTCTGTAAGAATGTTACAGTTCCAACATAACCTTAAAATAAATATACTAACATTCACTATGATATAGAAATATACTTTAATAAGAAAAAGCATCATCAGAAAAAAAATCAAATTGTATTAAAGCATTCAAAATAATAGTAAATATATGTACGATTTGAATTTAGGTAGCATCATTTATTTCACTTATGACATATGTGATCATATCAACAGTCTCTGGTAATTATTAAACGCATGAGATATAAAAGAAAAATTTGCAGATCACAAGCACAAGTACTTTAGACTTTGAAAATTAGAGAAGAGTCGGTCTTATTTTTCTATCGTTCATGAAGCATTGGTATTTGGTATGGGAAATGTCAAAGGCACTATTAGACCTATTAGACTGTTCTAGAGATATTGTATGTTTTAAGAGTCAACCATAGCATATTTGAAGAAGCATTATAAAGCATTGTAAAATTGACTTTGGAATTAAATCAAACTTTGTATGATTTCAGCATTCAGTTATTATTCGAATACTTCAATAAATTAAGGTTTTGCATATCACCCCCCTACATATATTTCGTAATAAAAATCTCTAAATCATACACAACCATATTGGTAACTTTATACAAATTAAAAAAAATACATATGCTCTCTTTCTATGAGCAACACCTAAAACTAAACAAAGCATACAACAGAAGATTAAAATATTAAAATAGACAGTAGTACAAATACAACTGTTTTTTTACGTAATGAAAAAATGAGTAACAGCGTTGAACATAAAAAAACTAAAAAAAATAATTTTTCAAAATAAAAAAAATATTTTATCTTAAACTGCCTTACTTAAATAATCACTAGAAAAATTTGCAGCTAATATATTACTAAATTAAATACATTGCTAAACTAGCTAATATTATTAAAGATTTGGAGTGGGGGGAGATAATACCTAATATTCTGTTATGAATCCAAGGTATTATACAGGGTAATTCAGAACTCTTTGTCAATAATCAACATGTAGGTTAGGAAGACGATAACAAGCAAAAATCATATAGGAACATGGTCACGAGGACAGCTGGGCAGGCAGAAGCAAGGAAAAGCAGATTTCGGATATATGAGCTGAAGGACGGATGCATCGCTACATGAATAGTTAATTTGGTGGATATGCACCTCGTTTACGGGGCAGCCAATTGCAGTGAAACAGCCACTAGGGAACTGTATTGTTCCCAGTTTCCAACCAGACGTATCTCTACTCATAACATGTTCGCATGTCTGCATCATTGATTGAGCGAAACAGGACGTTTTGACACACGAATGATCGATACTGGTGTTCAGAGAACAACGCAGACTTTGAAGAAGCCGTACTGTCCAAAGTTGAAAACGACAGAGGGGCAAGTACTCAACATATTGCAGCACGTGTACGTGCATCTCAATCTCGTGTTTGATGTATCTTACATGCGGACAAGTTGCATTTGTATCATGTGCAACATGTGCAGTCTCAGACCGACAGTGATTACCAGCACCGTTTGGACTGGGCACATTGGTTTCGACCGCAGACGGTAGATATCCCCAACTTTGTGGGCATGTGGCGTGTCTGCATTGCATTTGTGACCCTATGTTTCTATATGATTCTTGCTTGTTATCGTCTTCCTAACCTACATGTCGATTAATGGCAAAAAGTTCTGAATCACCCTATATATAGCTATATGTTTTTGAATAAAATCATAAAAATCATGCTATGTATAAATTCGAACAATTTAAATAATTAAATGCACAGGAAATCTTAAAACCTATCTAAAAGATAGTAATCATATTGAATCAGACAAGGCCATTTGAGTCTGTTTTTGGTACTTTTCTGTTAGACAAACACCAGCTATAATGTTTGCAATGAATATGGTAAATTGATTATTTCATGTGGACAAGTGTATTGAGTGATTATTAAAACCATACAGAAATAAATTTTCTGTGAAGGTTTACTTTTCTGATGATTTTTTCTAAAAAGATTTTACACGACTTACTCAATTTGGAAATTGCTAAATAATGAATATAATTAAATTCTTACAAGGTTGATTCTTACTTAAAATACACACAATTTGTGTTTAGTTTTTTATTATATAGGAACATCTAGAGTGGAGACCACAATCGTAATATTAACTTTCGGTATTTCGGGATCATTCACAGAAGTCCCGACATTCATGTCTGTTCACACAGCAGTTAGTAGAAAATTACCTGTAAGTCTCAGAGTTTACTAAAAAAAAGCACCACTGAAGGGAGTACTTAATTATAATTTATATCATTATAGGTTTTTTATGTTATACAGATGCTCATTAATAAATCTTGGATAATTGGCTTCTACTTCACTACTACTTAATTGTCTATGCGCTGCTAGGCTTAAAAGTTATAAATATTATATTGCAAGTTACTTGAGATTTTAACTGGGACTTGAAGTTTTTAGCAAGTTTAGCATGCATTTGAGACATCGAACACATGTTTGCACTTAACATTCTCAAACTGGACTCAGACATATAGAAAACAGGCTACACTCGGTAATAGCCACTTAGGCCTTCATTACTGTGGCTTATATCTCTGATGGGTTTCTAACTATTTGAAGTGTTAACTTGAGGCAGATATAGAAGTTTATTTAACGACTAAGGGAAAATATATTAATTGAATGATTTCAGGACAAGATAAGAATAAAAGTAATACAGCACTTTATCAATTTTATAACATGTATATATATTAAATATTATAATCTATTTTGCAATAGTCCATGTTGTCAAAAATCATTAAAAAAAAATATTCAAAAGGTTACAGCAACTCTTTTAATTTAGCTAAATCGATGCAAAAGAGTCATTTTGAAATATTTTTTTTAAGACCTTTCCTATGATATATAGCACAATATGATTAAGCTGAAAAAGTATTTTAAAACTGAAAAAAAAAAAAAAACGAAGTATCAATTTCGAATTTCTCAAAAGTACATCTACAATTTTTTTTTTCAAAATATTCCATATAACACTTCAAAATGTTGTTAACTAATTCCCTAAATTTCAAAGTGAGACTGCTATGGATTCATATTTTATTTGGAAAAAAATAAAAACTTTCACAAAAATACTGACATGCTTCATGTAATCAATAGATCCAAGGTGAAATTAATATTACTTATCAATAGTTATTCTTTATTCCTTGTATATCTATATATTTTCTTTTGCTTCAGTTTTTAAATGCATTGAAAAGTTTAATGTGGAATGAAGGGCTCATTTAAAAATAAGACTGAAGCTGATTAAAAACTGAGTATAATTCAGATATTTAATTAAATTTTTTTTTATAAAATATCTAAATTAGGCATTTTTTGTAATCAAGAAAACAAAAGATGCTAGAAAAACTCTGCTTAGTACAATACCATTTTGAGACATGAAAAAACATACATATAAGCCATCAAGAAATATTAACATGGGTGCCAACAGAACAAAGACCAGGTAAGACAAGATTTTGAAACAGATGTACCTGTGGTCCAGAGTCTAGAGCATGTTTTTTAGAATGGAAAACAAACATAAAATATGCTAAGCTCAGAACTTCTTGTCAGAACCCTCGTGCAAGACAAAAATGTAAATAGCAATACAAAATTGAACATTTCTTAAAACTTAAATGTTCAACAGTAAGCTTCTATTGGCATTTTTAAAAACTGATAATATAAACAAGAAATAGAGGCAGTGATGCCGCGGACGCGCTATAGCGCGTAAATTACGCGAAAAATCGGAGACGGGACGCAAAAAAATAGCTCTTACGCGTCCCGTGGGACGCGTAATTTCGTCAAAAAATCGCGGAAAAAGACGATTTTCGTCAAAGGATCGCAAAAAATAGCGCAAATTTCATCAAAATATCGCGGAAAAAACACGATTTTCGTAAAATTGCCGCGAAAAAATAGCGTATTTCGTCAAAGGATCGTGAAAAAATAGCAAATTTCGTCAAAAAAATCGCGGAAAAAAGCCGATTTTCGTCAAAGGATCGCAAAAATAGCGCAAACTTCATCAAAATATCGCAGAAAAGCGCAATTTTCGTAAAATTGAAGAGAAAAAATAGCGTATTTCGTCAAAGGATCGCGAAAAAATGGCGAATTTCGTTGAAAAATCGCGAAAAAAAGCCGATTTTTGTCAAAGGATCGTGAAAAAAGCGCAAATTTCATCAAAATATCGCGAAAAAAATGCGATTTTCGTAAAACGGCCGCGAAATAATAGCGAATTCCGTCAAAAAATCGCGGAAAAAATATTTTTGTCAAAGGATCGCGACAAAAAGCACAAATTTAATCAAAATATCGAGGAAAACGCGATTTTCGTAAAAGGGCCGCGAAAAAATAGCGTATTTCGTCAAAAAATCGCGGAATAAAGCCGAATTTCGTCAAAGGATCTCGAAAAAAGATAACATTTCGTTAAAGTATCGCAGAAAAAACACTATTTTCGTAACATGTTTGCGAAAAAATAGCGAATTTCGTCAAAGGATCGCGGAAAAAACGCGAATTTAGTCAAAGCATCCAAAGCACCAAAAAAGATGTACAAACCAAACTTATAGGTAGAACATTCATAAAATGGGATTTAATTTCTTTTTTTATGAGATTCTTAAAAATACAGCATGATTTCAGTGTACTTTGATAATGTTTTCAGGGGGTGGACCAGTGACCCCATCCACCTTACTGCACTGAAATGTCTCCCACCTTTTGAAGATTTATGATAAGTATTCTTTTTTTTTTAGCAAAAATATCTTTTTCAATAAACCCATCTTGCCCCTTTTTAAAAGAAATGAGAACATTAGTGATACTTTTTAGTGGAACTTGATATCTTCTACTCTCAAATAAGCATTATTTTACAATTAAAATTGTATCTTGCATTTTTACTTTTTAAAAAGTAAAGAAAATTTCTCTTAATATATTTTTTAAATATCTTATTTGAGTGCAAATAATACTGGTTTTAATTCATTATTTAATTATTATTAAAACAATAATTAATGCATTTATTTTATCTTTTCCAAATAAACAAGTTTCACCTATCCTTTAAAATATGAATTATTATTGATGGGGACCCGCTTTTGTGAAACAGGGACCCAGATTTTTGGAAATCCTGGGTCCTGGGGACCCAGGATTTTTCAAGTACAGCGACATCACTGTAGAGGAAAATGGTAGTGGTTATTTTTTTAGCCAAAATGTAGCCACCCTCCTTCTGGGACCAAGCAGGCCCTTATTATCACATGGACAAATCGGGACTTTGCCCAGGGGCCCCCCAAATCCATATATTAAATTATAAAATATTTACTTTTTTCCCCAATTCCAACGCTTCCATACGTTGAAGTTATTAAATTCATCTTACAGTAATATAACAAATTGCTAAAGTTATATAAAAGAGTTTTGTTCTGCACTAAGAAAAAAAAATGTAATTTTATTAATTAAGATAATTTAGAATTGATGGAGCTAAGAATTTTCTTCTATTTAAAATCCAAGGTACGAAAATATTGCATATGCATTACACATATGACTGACCATCAGTTCTATTTGAATAATGTTGCAACAATTCGAATGGGGCCCCCTAATTTATCTTTGCCCAGGGCCCCAATTAGTCATAATTGGGGCCTGGGACTAAGACAATTTAAAAAAAATAATAAATATAAACAAGTAATATAAAAATTTTGTTTTTAAAGTCAATTCCTACTTAGGTCATCAAAGAAAAATTTAATATAATCCCTTAAGCTAATATTAGTTTTTGTTGCATTAAAATATCTCAATTTGTTAATTTTCTATAAGCAAGTAGGTTTACAATGGAAGTCTATGGGAATTTGGCGAAATATTAGAGATATTGCCAAGTTGGCGATAAACTTGGCGGTATTTGGCAACAGAACAGGTACCCCCTATAGTAACCCCCCCCCCCCCCCCCTTATAGATATGAAGATGCATTAAATGCTGTTCAATAACCAATGGCCGCCATTTTGTCTCCCATATAAAATTAAAATTTAATTAATGAATTAATATTTGAAAAATCTGTATTAACATCAATTGTCATCCAGTGCAAGTTTAAAAAAATTTATTTCAACTTGATAGGATGAATAATAAGTATTTTATTAACGATTGAAAATTTGAACAAGATATATAAATAAATAAATAAATATAGGGAGAGTGTGAACTAATAGCAGGAATTGAAAAACAATACAAAAACATCACAAATGAGAAATAACATTAAAAATCCAAAAGTAAATTTCTGCCAGCTTTTTTCAAAACACGCAATTAAAGTAGTTTCTTTTTATTTTGTAGGCACATAGCTGCCAACTTTCCAAAAAGTAAAATAAACATAATTTGAACCAGAAAAATATTTAATGTAATGTTTTTTTGTTGTTTTTAAAGGGTTATTATTTAACTTTTTATTTAATTTTTTTAAGGGAAAAAAAAGGTCTGTAGATATGAGAGTAGATTTACCACTACTTTCTTGATTTTTTATCTGAAGAAGGGATTTAACCTAATCAGGTATTTTGAAGGTCATTGTTGATCACTCAGACAAGTTTTTTCTTAATGTATGAAATGGCCTCCAACATACCCATAGCCTGAAAGCCAAGGGCTGAAGAATCCTATGCTAAGCATTTCAAACATAATCATAAAAAAATGCACATTAACGCATATGAAAGTTTTTAGATATTCCATGAAAACTAAAAATTTTAGATGACAATAAATGAAAAGATTTACTTATTTATATATAAAATAATGTAAACATAAAAATTACTAAAATTTCAAGCTGGTAATTAAAGCATTAAATTCTTGAAAAATAATAATTAACTTTAAATAATTATAATGAATGATGTACACCATTTGAAGAAAAATGTATAATCTCTCTATTCTAAAAAAAAGTAACTACCGCTGTCACCGCCGCCGCCGGTTTTGAATTTTTTGTGACTGGAGGTATTTCTTCGTTAATATTAAGAAAAATAATGCATACAAAAATATAAAAATCGGTGGTTTTATACAGAAATGTTTGATAAACACGCTGAAGCAGACAGTTTTCAAATCAAAGAATTATTTTAAGAGATATTTAATGCTAAAGTTGGACAAAATCGTTCCACTAAAAAAGTTCTATAGCAGCAAAAACTATACATGGCAGTGTAATCATTTTTAGATCATTTTATGCGTTAGAATTTGCCGGAGTGCAGATTACATTAATTTTTTTATTTTGACTCATTCTTTGAGGTTTTATTTCTATTTTAAATTCAAATTTTCAGCATTTCTAGAGATATTTTTTACAGATTTCAGAAAGTGATATTAATTTAAACTGTTGCCAACTGTATAAACAGAGGAAGCAATAATGTTTGCTTCAAAAAAAAAAAAAAATATTTATACGTGTAAATAAATTAAAAATTTATTTACACGTGACTATTATAAACAGAAAAAAAAACATTTGGAATTAGAATTAAATAATTATGTGCAAAAAGCAGGAACTTATTAAAAATTACTTCATAAAAACTATAATTACACGTGAATTTTAAGTGAGAAAGGAATTTGTAAAATAATAAATTTATTAACATGCGTTAGAAGTATTAAATAGGAGAAATTACGTCATATTTACGTCACATTACAGTTATTACATAAAATGAACGCAAAATAATATTGCAAAACGGTTTAAATTTAAATATTGCGCTAGACATTTATTTGATATTTTGAGAGGATACTTTTCAACTGGTATTTTCAAGTGAATATTTAACAGAGAAAGAATAGCTTGGTAAAAATTACGTCAGATTAAAAACGATTAATTTATAATGTCTCATTTAAAAGAACTTTCTTTTCGCTTTGTTAAAAAATACCAGGATACAAAGACTCTGTTTACTTAAATTCCTTTTACATTAGCTTATTTTGAAATGTTGTTACATGTGTCTACGTCATCAAGTTATTTTTATTTCGACGTTTTATTTGTATTTTTATTAATGCTGTACTAATTTATTTGTTCTTTCGTTATTTAAAATAAAAAATTATGTCAATTTGTATAATTTGGCGAGTGGTTTGGCGATTTATATAATTTGGCGAAATGGGTCGACGGGATAATCAAGTAGTACCGCAGCGGATTTGGCGTTAAAATCCCCCAATCAAAGAAAAATGAATAGAAATCCGTTTATAGAGAGATCGCCACTGTTTTTTAAATTATAATTCAATCTTTCGAAATCTTTTTAAAGCCGATCAAATTAGAGTGCATTTAGAGTCTGCGGTGTCTGGACGGGGGTTGGCGAGCGTAGCTCGTAGGGGGCCGAGCCCCCTAGTAAAAATAAAATAAAGTGAACTTTAACTTATATAACATTCAAGCAACTAATTTAAAATTGCTTTTAATTAAAAGTGGCACAGAAGTTAGAAAATCTTTAGAAAGTTTTTTAACATTTTATGTACTTTATACGAAACAAAGTAGATTTTTAGAATATAATATTCTTTTTAATAAAAGTTACAATTACAGATAATAAAAATTACAACATCATGTTCAACAAAAAATTACCCTCCATTTGCGGGTAATTTCTTTCCATTTCCTTGTATAAAACCACAGCCTATTCTTATTTGCTATTTATAATATTCCATACATTCCATACAAAATGAATGAAAAATTTTAAAAAGTTACAACCTCATAGTAAGCTATTTTAATAAAATTTGGTACACAGATTCAATTTATATTTAAATAATTTCCCAGTGGCAGAAACACCGCGACACGGCGACATAGTCGCGGACAAAAAAAATCTTTTGCAGACAATTATTGTCTGCACTAATGAAAACAATTTAAAAAATTGTCTGCAACTTTCGGAGAATTTTTTCCCGCGAAAAGAACGCGAATTCTGGCAAAAGATCGCGTTAAAAGCGTTGATTTCGGCAAAAGATCGGGTAAAAACGTTAATTTCGGCAAAAGATCGGGTAAAAGCGTGAATTTCGGCAAAAGATCGGGTAAAAGCGTGAATTTCGGCAAAAGATCGGGTAAAAGCGTGAATTTCGACAAAAGATCGCGTAAAAAGCGCGAATTTCGGCAAAAGATCGCGTAAAAAGCGCGAATTTCGACAAAAGCTCACGTAAAAAGCGCGAATTTCGGCAAAAGATCGCGTTAAAAGCGCGAATTTTGGTAAAAGATCGCGTTAAAAGCTTTAATTTCGGCAAAAAAATCGGGTAAAATGCGTGAAATTTGGAAGAAGATCGCGTAAAAAGCGCAAATTTCGGCAAAAGATCGCGTAAAAAGTGTGAATTTCAGCAAAAGACCGCGTTAAAAGCTTTAATTTCGGCAAAAAAATCGGATAAAAGGCGTAAATTTTGGAAAAGGATCGGGTAAAAAACGTGAATTTTGGCAAAAAAAAGCGCGAATTTCGGCAAAAGATCGCGTAAACAGCGCGAAATTCGGCAAAAGATTGCGTTAAAAGCTTTAATTCGGCAAAAGATCGGGTGAAAGGCGTGAATTTTGGCAAAAGATCGGGTAAAAAACGTGAATTTTGGCAAAAAAGCGCGAATTTCGGCAAAAGATCGCGTAAAAAGCGCGAATTTCAGCAAAGGATCGTGAAACAAACGCAAATTTCGTCCAGGGATCGTGAAACAAACGCGAATTTCGTCAAAGGATCGCGAACAAAACGCAAATTTCGTCAAAGGATCGCGAACAAAACGCGAATTTCGTCAAAGGATCGCGAACAAAACGTAAATTTCATCAAAAGACCGCAGAAAATGCGAATTACGTCAGAGGATCATGAAAAAACGCAAATTTCATCTAAGTATAGCGGAAACGTACGAATTTCGTCAAAGGATTGTAGAAAAAACGTGAATATTGTCAAAAGATCGCAAATTTCGTCCAAAAATTGCTGGAAAATGCGAAATTTGTCAAAAAGCCATGGAAAAAACGTGAATTTCACCGAAGAATTAAAAAAAAAATAATTTCTTCAAAAGGACGCAGAAAAGAAAAATTCGAATTTTGTTAAGGGATCACGAAAAAAAAAAACACAAATTTCGTTTAAAAATTGCGGCAAAAATGAGATTCGTCAAAAAGCCATGGAAAAAATGTGAATATCACCAAAGAATTACAAAAAAAATAATTTCCTCAAAAGGCTGCAGAAAAAAAAAATGCGAATTTTGTCAAGGAATCGCGAAAAAAAAAACAAAATTTGTCAAAGGGTCAGGGGGGGAAACGTGAATTTCATCAAAAGTGCGCAAAAAAACACGAATTTTCAGTGCTTTTAGCGCTTGAAGCCTCTGAAGCTTCTGAAGGTTTTTAAAACCATTGTTATTGCCTATGTGTGGTTCTGCTTATCCTTCACACTTTAGAAATTCTAGATGGTGAAAAGTTATAAGCAAAATTAATGAGAATGCATCATGCTTACCATGTTTTAAATAGAATGATAAAAAATTCCTAGTTTAATTTGTTATTTATTCATTAAAATGACATGCAAAATTTGCAGACAGATTATGAAATTTTAAAAGCTTGTCGCAGACAGCTACAAAACTTTCTGCCACTGGGAATAATTTTATGTAAAATATCTTGACAAAAAATGAAATATTTTGGCAGTTCTGGACATTTAAAAAATTTGTGACATAAAATGGCTAGTGTACAGTACAATCATTCAAAGTTGCAACTTTAAAGTTCTGTATCTTGAAAACTATTTAATACAAATTAAAAAAAATAATATTGTAATCTCCAGAAAATTATCTACATATTTATTTAGTAATAATTTGGCAACACCATGGTTAATCTTAAATTGGTTGCAAAAATTGTACGTTTGTCAATTTTGAGAAAATTAATGGTTAATCTTAAATTGGCTGTAAAAATTGCAAATTTGTCAATTTTGAGAAAATTAATAATCTCCATTCTAAAGCCCCCAAAAAATGTTTTTGGAGTTGTTAGTAACTTTTTGGTATAAAATAAATAGATTGAATAGAGACTGATGGATAAGATGATGAAATACTTTCTTGTAATACAGTAGACTCCCTCAAATCTGTACAGCTTGGGACCACGGGTTGAGCAGATTTTAGAATTTTGCAGATTTCTGGTAATTTTTTTGTTTATTTACATTTTTTAAACAGTAATTTGAATGTAATAATACACTTGAAATCATAATAACTACTTACATTAAAGTGAAATATTAAAATAATTAAGTAATAAAGTAAAATAATAAAAATTAAGAAATTAAAATATTAAAAGTAAAGTTAAAGTAAAAAAAAAAAAATGTATAACTAAATATGCATAAGCATAATAATGATGAGATAATTTTTTCATCAATTATTCAATAAAACTCGCCTTCATAAAATGTACACTAATAATTTACATCAAATTCGTAAAATAATGAAGTTTTATTTCATGTTTACCCAGCCTCATTAACCAAAGAAGCTTCATTAATACATAAATGTATTTGGTAAAAAGATCACAATCGCCATTGATACCGGTGCTCTATTGAATTTTTTTGGAAGTAAATTTATACTTCCTTCATGAAAAAGCATGAATTCAAACATATTAATCACAATTACATATTAAAATGTGTACCAAATGATATAAAAATAAAATAAAATCTTGAATTTTTCCCTTACATCTCAACTGTAAGTTTCACTGTTTATATCTGCAATGATACACGGATTTGAGGGAGTCTGCTGTACTACTTTTGCTGTTTCCGAGTGGTTTTGAAATAAGAAAGTTCTTGACCAGCCCTGTCAATGCTGCCCACTGCATGATTGTAGTGACATATCAATTGAGGTTTTATCATGCCGTCATCTTTCTTTGATTTTACTTTAGAAAATGATGGGTTGTGAATTGTATTCCATGCACAAATTGTTTATTTATCTTGCTATTTTATGACCATAACTTTACCCCTTTGAAATGCTCTGAATTCTCCTTTCTTAGGTCTTAAAGCTCCAAACGTTGATGGCAGATCCTTTCTATTTGCTTGAAGAGTTCCATAAATATCTGTTCTGCATTGCAACAAATAATTAGCAAGTTGGGGAGATGTATAAAAATTATCAGTTGTTACACAATAGCCTTTGTCTAATAAAGGATATATTACATGTAACATAGTTTTAGTAGACATGAGATACTTGCCATACTTATCCATGAATGACATACTTTTACAAATATAAAATAAAAAATTTCATATGTAGCATGTAGCCTAATTACGATTCACATAAAACAAACGATTTTTGCTGAAGCAGGATCTTTTCAGTGGAATGTATTGTTTCCAACTCAGTCTTCCTTTGAATGATAAACTTTCATTCACACAATTTTTTTTTTTTTTTTTTTTTCTGGAACTAATGCTGAGCTAAACTTGTTATGTAAATATTCTATAACTTCATATAATTTTCGTTGGACATGGATATGTATCTTGACTGAATGCAGAATAATCAGAAAAGTGCCAGTACTTCATAATCATTCTAAATCTGTCTCGTGGCATGACCTACAAAAAATTAAAATATGAATTGATTCGCATTTTGAACAATACCATTCTTGTTCAGGTAAATTCATTACACTTTGTAGTAATAAAATACCTATAAAAATTCTCATTTCTTCTTCACTCACATCTGTCTATTTCTTTGATTTAGAATATGAATTTTTAGGCAGCATGGCTACTTCCTGGCTCGCATATTTATTGATTTCAGTTACCAGAATATGAATCAAAATATCGTAAAAAAATATTTCAAAATACCAAGTGGTGTATTTGTATCAAAATTTATATTTACTCCTGGAGGGAAAACTGATGAAGCAGGAGGAATATTATTTAAATCAATTTCTGCCCATACCCGACAATTTACAAAAAAAGTTTTTCATCTTCATCCGAGTATTCATCGATCTCAGAACAATTTTACTCAGAACTACTGTTTTCACTTCCAAATTGATGAAACCATCGCTGGACTCTCAATCACTGTAATCAATATTGAAAGATACAAAAGGTTCATCATCAGTCTCATTTCCAGAAGATAATGCACGTTTCAAGATATCGAAAATTTAAGGTAATAATTCACAGGCCAACTGTAATCTAAACGAAACCACTCAATTGATGTTCGTGCTGAAATGGTAATAGGCGTAACCAACCAACCATTCCTTGGATGCCTCTGTTTGTGTGAGGTTGTTCAGTTCGAAGTTGACTTCGCTGAATGTCATATGGTGAATCATTTCAGATTTAAAAATAAGAAATAAAATAAATGGATTGGTTTTGAATGTTTTTAGTTTTCATAATTTGTATTTTTGAATTTGCAGTCCATGTCCAAACAATTCTGTTATTCAACTGAATATAACTTGTATATTATAAAAGATTACGGTAATATAACACAGGGTGTTTTTTTTTTTTTTTTTTTACTGATACTATTCAGAGCCATCTGCTGCTCATTCTAATAATCAGAATGGCACTAAACTTGGTAAAGGAGTTAATGATGCCATGAGAATAAACATTATGTGAAAAAAAATTAGTTCAAAACACTGCCGATAGGGGGAAAATATGCTGTTGTAGGCTACATAGTCGAGAATTATTATAAAACATGCGTAACAAATGAAAATGCAAATTTATACCTATATGTGTGACAATAGTGGCAATAATTTGGGCTATAAATGCATGTGAAAAGTTTTGAGAAACATTTCCAGCTATATGAGTCTCACGTTACCACAGTGCATGCATAGCCCAAATTAATGTCGCTGTTGTTGCATACATAGGTATAAATGTAGAAAAACTGAGTCGGAGGGTTAGATACGATGAAACAGCTTTAGTGAATTTTCATACACTATTAATGAGCTCTGGATTATATAAACATTTAAATACAAGCACTACACAGACGACAACATTAATAAAAAGAATAGTAAACATTAAGAGAAGATGTGCTATAAGACAGGGACATTGTTCCGTCATCAGCTATAATTCCCTATTTCAGAGAGACACCTCTCTCTGTCCTCGACCCAGCTACATCTACTTGTTCAAAATTTTGTTTGCAGATGCTGCCAGATACTTTCTGCTACATTGCAACTTTACGGCCGGGCTTCAATTGCTCTTTGCTCCCATAACTTGCATTTTCTCTGTGAGAACAGTTTTCTCCTACACTTCGGCTATTCCGACACTTCTGTGTCCCACAGAATTTAATACCTACTTTATTTAACAGGTCAGACACTGTGCGACCTCCATGGTATCTGAAAAATAATAATAAAAACCACACACAAAAACAAACAACATGACAAATAATGGCAACATCAAATCACAAAAAAAAAAAAACTAGTAGATATCTCAATAAAACAAACTATTTCTTCAGTAGTAGTCCAGGGGTTCATAATACAGATAAGCAGGTAAACGTTTTTTTTTCTTTCTTAGATGCAGTTCTCCACAGTTTTTTTTCTTGTGTAATCTAATGTCTCAAAAATGTTCAAATGGAAAAATAAGTTCCCACAAATGTTCGTAAAACTCAGTAAAAAGATGACATGAAAACAAGAAAAAAAAAAAAAACCCACACAAAACACTAACTTGAGATAACACTATGCTTCACTTTATATTGCAGAAGCCTGTGGCTTAATGTGATCAGCTGCAGTAGAGGTCACTCTTGGAAGCCTACTTTTTCGACATCATATCGATCATTATTTTTCACCTTTATTACTTAGTAAGGACCAAGGAATTTTGGTCGTAGCCTCATGCCGACCACAAATTGGGTTCTTTGAATTGCAACTAAATCACAAATTCGATAACATTTCGCCTTTTTCCGTTTACAATTGAATTTTTACGATTTTCCTCTTGAATTTTTAATATATTTTGTTTTGCAATATTTCTGTTGTTATGTCTTTTCTCGACAAATGCATTTTCATGTTCTTCATCAAGAATTTGTTTCACTCTTAAGACTTCCTTATCTCTAATTTTTAGTCCCGTTAAAAGCTCAAAGGGTGTGTATTAAGTGCTTTGGGAAATCGTACTATTCATTATTCGTTGAACAGTTGGTATATATTTATACCGCTTTGTCGGATCATCAATACTTAATTTAGCAAGGATTAATTAAGAGAGTCTCCTGTTGTCGTTCTAATTGTCTGTTGCATCTGGGTATTCCTGTTGTAATTAGAACATACTCAATATTTTCATTTTCGAGATACTTTTTAAACTCACTAGAGGTGAAGGCAGCACCTCGGTTGCTTACTATTCGCTCTGGATTTCCGAATGTAGTTTGCTGAATTTTTAATTTAGAAATTGCTTCCTTAGCGAAGGTTGTCTTGTAAAAGCGTCCACCACAGAGAAGATAAAGTTGTAATTTTTGTTGGTAGAAGGCACTGGGCCTAAGTGATCGACATAAGTTTGGAGGAGAGAATCGTGTAAGAAAAAAAAGCTCTTAAAATAAAGCATTGAGCTTAGAAAAAATAACATACAAATAAAATCAACTTGCATAAAATAAACACTGCAAGTGGTTATTGCACACACGATATTCAATTCGCAAGAAAATAATCACTGCAAGCAGTCTTTAAAAGATAACACAGCTGCCTTTTTCCTTCTTTTCAGAAGCGCCTGTTTCCAAAAACCAGAAGAAGTTCTTTATCAGGTTTCTTTATCTTCTAAAGCAATGGCGAATGATGAACAAGACTTGCTCCAGTCCGGTTTCCCCTAATCGCAGCCTGCAGCAATCCAGTCCATAAAGCTATTCCATGAAGAACATTTGAGTCCAAGCAGTTAATTTAATGACTTACAGATTTCAGTCGTAGCAATTTATTCCATCTAGTCCAGGGAGAGTTCATTTCATATCCCAGCTACAAGCACTACACAGACGACAACATTAATAAAAGGAATAGTAAACATTAGGAGAAGATTTGCTATAAGACAGGGACATCGTCCCGTCATGAGCTATAATTCCCTATTTCAGAGAGACACTTCTCTCTGACCTCGACCCAGCTACGTCTACTTGTTCAAAATTTTGTTTTCAGATGCTGCCAGATACTTTCTACTATGTTGCAACTTTACGGCCGGGCCTCAATTGCTCTTTGCTCCCACAGCTTGCATTTTCTGCATGAGAACAATTTTTCTTCAACATAAATTTGCATTTTCATTTGTTACCCATGTTTTATGCTCATTCTCAGCCACATAGCCTACAACAGCACTATATTTCCTCCTATTGGTGGTGTTTTGAACTAATTTTTTTAAGAGGAATCTTTTTTCCCATGGTGTCATTAGTCTCTATACAAAGTTTAGTGCCATTCCAGTTACTAGAACAAGCTACAGATGGCTCCGAATAGCATCAATTTTAAAAAAAACACCCTGTATTCTTAAAAATAAATAAATTACGACAATAAATAAATTGATTCAGAGCAAAAATATGATGAAATATTTTATATGAAATTATATATGTATTATAATTTGTAAACAACTCTTTATGTTTCAAAAAAAAAAAAAAAAAAAAAATAGATTTTATGAAGAAATAGCGCCTCCCGACACTTAAATACCATAAAAATTTCAGGCAATGTGAAAGTAGTGTACTCCGCAGAATTGTATAAAATAAGTGAAACATGATATGAGCGTTGTCCATGGCTGCAGAGTTAAACTATATTTTTGCTTGATCTCAAAAACATTAAATTCTTTAAAACCCTGATCATTATAAAGTGTGTGTGAGGACTTAACTTCCATTTAAAAAAATAATAATAAATAAAGCATTCTAAAAGGATTATAACGAATGCTTCTGCACTGCTGAAGCATTTTTGCTGAATTATTACAATTCTAATGTTCTAGTCTTGATACTTCTAACTTTGTTATGACAAAAAACTAGTGTGATAAACAGGAAGGATGATTTAGCATTTTGCTACATATTGTATTTTTAAAATATGATAGAAATACATTGAAGTTTGTTATTTCAAAGACTCGTGAAAGGATGACTAATACTTCTAGAGCTCCTGTTGAAAATGTATGATGTGAATAATTTAATTGTGATGTGTAATTGTTTAGAAGGGAAATTTTTCAAACTGTTGATACGTTCAATATGGAAATTTTCAAATTTTTGGGTCAGGTCCCGACCCGCACAGGATTCTAAAGATGATTATTATTATTATTTTTTTTTTTTTTTTATCAAAGATGATTAATTTGTTTACTTTATTTTATTTTTTCTTTGGCCTGAACTTTCACAATGTGTGTGCTGCAAGCTTGTTGCTATCTATCTTTATTTTTAATGTGTATTTTGACAGGGTTTGCAGAATAAATATTGAAATTGCATTTTTAGAACTTCACAGATTTTTTTTTTGTGTGTGTGTGTGTGTGTAACCTATCAGCTGAGACATTTTTAATATAAAATAAATAAAAGGGAAAAGAACTTTAAAAAAAAAAAAAAAAGAGACTTGTTTGACTGTTAGAAAAAAATATTATATTACTGAGTATTTATTATGAATCCATTTTAAAATTATTCTTTTTTTAAATCAAAGGGAATTTATGTGTTTATTATTCTTTTGGCCAACATAGAATCAGGTTTCGCCCACTTGTTCAACTGTTTCATTAATTTTTAAAATGTCTATAATAGAAACTTGCATAAAAACTGAATATGATTATTGTAGACCCAGGCTCCAAACTACATTTTCACATGAAACCATGAGACAGAAGGGTGAAGTGTGGTTATATGCTGCTGAAAGCATTGGGGTTCCCAAACCAACTGCCTAGACGAGCGAAGTCTGGCTTGTAATTTACATATAATGGAACCTTTTATAATATGAGTCATGGATTTTTAAAAAAGAAATTACCTGTTAAAACATGTGTATAATTTACCAAATTATTCAGCTTTAAGCCATCATAAAGTTCTTGAAGATCATCAGCATTCAGGCATTGACCTTTTATATGTTTGTAACCTTGAAAAAAAAAATCAAATAAGTTAGTCAAGATAAAAGTATATAATTTTGCAAAAATTAATTCTGAATATTACAGTCTTAAATAGAATCAACTAACTTTTTCTACTTTCCATCTATCTTCAGGCACGTAGCCAGGGAGGGGGCTGAAGCACCTCCCGAAAGTTTAAAGATTTTGCAAGTGATGTCTAATGATAATAAAAATTGTTAATTTTTGTTGTTGTTTTTAACATCCATTATATTAGAACTACGTATATTTTTAGTTGCAAAATTATAAATTTATTCAATTAAAGTTAGAGCAATTCCTCATTATATCGCTCATTCGGATATACTGTTCTTTATTCGTATCTACCACTAAAGATATCAGTTTTTCTTAAAACGCCATTTTAACCCTCTAATTTCCATGCTAAAAGTACGTTCTACGTAATTCAGAGAATCTGAATTCATACCAGAAAATTGCTGTTTTAAATTTATGGTATGAATTTGGGAATCTGGATTAAAAACTCCACTAAATTGGAAACAGTAATGGTAGCATAAATGCTACCACGGGCATTAAAGCGTAAACTTTATGCACAGTAAAATTCGACAAATGTAATTCCATATCATGAATTTCACTAAGAAAAGTAAGTTTAATATGCACATGGCATATAATTTAACTTTAGGAGTCAAATATAAAACATTTACTTGTATGTTACGATCTTTCTTAATTTCCTCTATCATCTTTATATCAGGATATAGAGTGGAAAACTTAGAGTGGTCAGTGTTAAAATGTTTCGTAGAGAAAGAAGTCAAAAACTTAAATAGCCCCTTGTAATGTAAAATTATGTGAAAAATAATAATTTTTAAGAAAGTATCTTTGAAAATGGTGCTAGAACTATAAAAGACTTTTTATTAAGGCTATTCTCAACTGCTCTGTTCAACAACCGCAAAACGTTTTGACACATTTACATTTTGATCACGTGACACAGCATTTTTCTCCCCTTACTGATTGGATTTTCTTCTTTCGTTCGGAAGCTTGATTCAAAATGTCAACTTTGACATTATTTTCTGAAAGATCTATTGCATTTGCAAGAAAACTGAAAAAACAGTTCGATATCATAGTTTCTGAATAACACCTTCTAGTTTCATGCATTTCCGAACAAAAGTGAATTAAAACTTATGTCAGAAAGTTGACCCTTTGGATTTGAAAACAGCCTTAAATAATAGTAGCAGGAAATTTAGAAATGGAATGGTGCAAAGAAAGACGATAGGGTACCGATAAACTTTCAAAGGCGCCATCGCGGTCAGCCTTTCCTGGCCAAGGGCGGCGCCAGAGGGGGGACCGGGGGGGCATATGCCCCCCCGTCGGGGTCAAATTTAATCGTCGTCGGGGAAAATTTTTTGACTTGATTGTAGAATCCTGCATCGGGTCGGGTGACCCGCTTTTTCCCGACCCGATCCGAGTCGTGCCGAGTCGGGTGTATGTTAGTTTTTAAAAAAACATCTCTGGTTAGTTTATAGAAAACCCGACCCACGGATAGGTCTTCCGCTGATTTTTATTTCTTTGGAAGTCGGATTGGCTTGGCTATATTTTTTTCGGTTTCGGGATGAGTTTTGATTCTTACGCGTCGGTCTTTTTTAAGCTGATTTTTCAAAAAATGCCTAGAATTATATCTCAGATTAGAGTCCTGCATCGATTCAGGTTGCCCGATTTTACCTACACCCGATCCGACCTATGGCTCGGATTGAGGATAACATTTTTCGTTGTGGTTGGGTTCGGTTTCGCGTTGAGTTTTGATACTTAAGAGAAGTGTTGCCAAGTCTCCCGATTTAAGTGGAACGTCCGTGGAATTTTTCACCATACCCAAATTATGTCAAATTTTTACGAGTTTAATCTAAATTAAAATTTTATTCCTTAGTCTGCGTCGAGAAATTTTAAGAATTTAACCACATGTCGGTTACAGTCTGTCTTTACAACGACCGGATGTTACCGAAAACCGTATACATTTTGTCTAGAAGTCATGTTCACTCCTGTCCAATGTTTATTTGATTGACCGCTAACTTAGGCGCCTATAAGAAATACGATTTCAAGAAGAGACAGGACGTGGAAATTCATCTGCTCACTTCGATCGTCTTATTAAAAAGCGTAGGGTAAGTATTTTTTTATTTTTTATTTTTTATAAATGAATGAGTGAATAAAAAGATAGTTTTGTATAATTATTCAAGCTAACTGAGTATCAAACTAAAAATTTCTTCTTTGTTCATTAATTTTAATATAGAGTAGAGTCTAATTTTATAATAATTATGGAAATTAATCTCTATTTAATACATAGAAAAGAAATGGAAGGTATAAATGAGAAAATAATTATATACATACATAACTTCATTGTAAACTGCGGGAAAAATTGTTGTCGCGTTTTGGGTCAACGGTAGGTTTCGGATTGATTTTAAGTTGAATGTTTGGATCGGGTATAACCCAACAAGCGCAGGTATCTATTTCAGATAAAAACTACGTATTTGAATATGAATGACTCCTTACATGTTTATTTTTCTACATAAAAGATAACATTAATATTAGAGATATGATTACAGACTATTTTTCTATAATTACATTATATGTATTTTGGATCAATTTTCTCTGATTCCGGGTTTCAGGTTGGGATTGGAATTAAGTATTTCGGGTTACGGGTAGACGGAATATTTTTGGTTGGGTTCGGTTCGGGATGAAGCTTGGTTTTAAATAAAATTTGCAGGGATGCAAATTTTATTTATTACCTTAGCGGGACCCTAATTAGTGTAACGTTTAACTGCTAGTTTTCACGATGGCACTTTCACTAACAAATTAAAATAATTTTTCGTCACTGCATGCGTTTTCGATAGGGATTTGTCAACTGATTTTTTTCTGTTACCTCCGACATTAAAATACATGGTCAACCTTCCCTGAACACGAACCGCGTTTCGAAAAAATTGGTTACCCACCTTACCTGATGCGGGACTCTTGTTTCTAGACCTTTGCATTTTCTTAAGGGGCGGGATGATCGACCTCATAACCGGAGAACTATTCCATATGTTGTCGCTCACACACTGCTGTGTATGGGCCATACATCAGAGGTCTGCACTGCACGGGCCGAAATTTCCAGGCCCGAGCCCAGCCCGACTCATCGAAAAAAAATTCGGCCCGGCCAAATAAAAAATTAAAAGTTCGGCCCGAGCCCGGCCCGGAAAAAAGTTAAAATCTCGGCCCGAGTGAATTTTTACAAAACATTGAATTTTACATCGATTTGGTTAAAAATTTGTCTCATACAAGGAAGCTCTGACCAAAAATATTTATCTTAACTTTTTTTTTTCTTATGTTTATAATCTTCATTTTTATAGAAGTACCGTAGGCCCATATTCCATGTATTAACATACATGTATTCCATGTATGCTAAAAATCTGAAAAATGCTATACATTAAAATCTTCTAAGACGGAATTGCATAGAAAATAATAAAAAAATCACGTTATAGACAAGTTTCCTTCTTAGCGAGTTAAATGTATCATATATTTTTTTTCTTCCCTATTAGTATATTAATTTTGCATGGATCAACAATTTTTTCAGTTTAAAATAGGGTTCCGTCATAGGCAGGTTCCTTTTCACACGTTTTACTATATTTTAATTTAGCTATAGTATTTGAATAAGCGTAGAAATCTACTATTCTTTAAAAAGAATAAATTTTAATGTTTAAGTGTAGAATAATGGCAATTTAAAAATGTATGTATTTTTTGCAAAAATTTTTGGGCCAGGCCTAATTTAATTGATTTTTGAATGGAACTGGCCAAGCTGAGGCAATGATTTTCATACGGGCTGAGCCAAAACTAGGACTGAAAATTTTGGGCCGCGAAGACTAGGAATGAAACCAGTCCCGACTCTGTACAGAAAAAATAAGTTATGCCCGTCCCGGCCCGAGCCTTCAGGAATAAAGTATGGACCGGGCCCGTCCCGACCCTTCAGAAATAAAATACGGTCCGGGCCCGGCCCTAGAAGAGTGGAGACCGAACCCGCCCCATGCAGATCTCTACCATACATGTGCACGTAAAATCTGTAATATTGAATGACCTCTTATTGGGAGGTTGCTGGGTAGAAAAAGAGTACGAAACTGAGTTTTTCCTTTCGGCTAATGCTCAAAAGTGTGGAAACTATTTCTTTTGTGGATTCGTACGCCTTCAGGGCTTAATTTGCGCCAGAGCCAACCAGAGCTCAGCTCCGGTACTTCTCTGTTTTTAGTAAATATTTAAGTATTGGTCGAAATTCACCGAAGCTCATAAATACAGGGCTCCGTAGCCCAGTACAATAGCGCTTTTTTGTATCATGAACGTTGTCCATTTTAAGGCACATTTACGAAGTCATTTTCATTTGTAAGTAGATTTAATTGACATGTTTTGTTATTCTGATAGAAAGCAACTGAGAAGTGTTTCCTCTTTTTCTATAAAAGCATCGTATCTTTTTAATTTAATCTGTCAAATTTTTAATTTAATCTGATTTTCAGAGACTCACCACAAAAGATTGTAATGCGGAAGGAATCGATTATAGTTTAAGATATGCACGTTTTATAGGAAATTGAAAAACGTTGTTCTATTCTTCAGCATATAAATATTAATTTCTGCAAATTTCATTCTTTTTTTCATAAAAAATGCATAGCTGGCGAACTATTCCTTTTTCGTGTTGCCACTATTTCCAAATAATAATCCTTACCATATTTAATCCCAGAAAACTGCAATTAATTAACATTAAAATTAGGCAAAGATTTCTATTCGAAAGGAGTGATAACTAAAAAGTGGAATAGTTTACATCTAAGTATATGCTGATAGATATGTTTAAAATGTTTATTTCTCTAAAGAAAAAAAAAATGTTTTTTGCAAATAGTGTATGGAATATAAATATGGAGATTGGAGTGGCGGGTTGGGAGGGGGGAGACGCTACGGTTGTTAATACTGCAGAATATTAGGGCTCCGGTACATTTTTTTTGTTAGAAATTGAGCCCTGCCGCCTATGAAGATTTGGTGACTAGTAGGGTGTTTCCAAAATAACCTTAAGAGCTATTTTCACTTTATTTATCTACTTTATTTATATTCTTTGACAAGCTTCGAAATTTATATTTGGAATAAAAATGTTTTGGCCCTGTGTAATTCATCTCTAATTTTAATAGCAGTGTGAGTGTTAGAAAACTGCGCGTTTCGGGATATTCCAAATCCGGACGCGAAACATATTCCACCTGTTATTTCAAAAAAGAAAAAAAAAGAAACAAAGAAATGTTTTATTGTTCATTTAAACCACTGATAAAGGAGAAAAGTTATCACGACATGGGAAAAAAATTAAATACAGTCCCGGTCTGGCCCGAATCAACAGAAAAAAAAACATAAGACCCGGACGTGCCCCGAGAAGAATGAAGTTCGATCCCGGACCAACTTTTTTAAAGCTAAAATTTAGCTCGAGCCCGTACCGAGTTTTCAGATAAAATTTAAGCCCGGTCCGAGTTTAATGAAAGAAACTTTTACCGAGCTCGGGCTTCGGGACAAGCCCGGACTCGTGGAGATCTCTTATACAGTAGAGCGCCGATTATCCTGACCGGTCGGGACCGAGGCCGATCCGATTAATGAAAAATCCGGATAATTGGACAACTTTTAAAAACACCAAATGGCAATGTTTTTAAGTCACTTCCCTTGACACTTTTTCCGGGCTTAAGACTGAGAAGTTTTTTTTTTTTTTTTTTTTTACTTTTTTAAAATTTTATTTTCTACAAAATTGGTCCAAACTTAGACGTACGCATAGAAATTATTACATGTATAACATACACTTTACAGTATGTACATTAAAAAAAAATTCATTGTGATAGGAAAAAGAAATTTTTGATAGACTTCTGCTTCCTATAGAGGGCATTTTCTTTTTTCTGCGTGGGACTCTCGCGCGTTAGAAGTGAAACTTCTTAGGTTCTAGAAACAGTTGATTTTATGCATTGCTGTCTTTGCATATGTTGGCGATTTTATTATTTCCTGATTAGGAAATCGTTATTTAACGGTTAACTTTCGTGACATCCAGCCAAATTCACCCTGCCTCGCCTAAAGAAGTTTCACTTAAAAATTTTTGAAGAAGTTTGGTAAAAAACGTATGACCCTTGACCTATTCGCTTTATTGGACAATCCGGTTAATCGGCGTCCGGATAATCGGCACTCTACTGTATATATTATAAATTCGGCTCCCCTGTCGGGGGTACTGTGCCCCCCCGTCGGGCAAGTTCTGGCGCCGCCCCTGTTCCTGGCTCTTCATTGAATAACTTTGGTTTTGCGTGGGAAAGTGTTTCTTTGCCTTTCGTAGAATTATTAGCTTCAGGAATAGATATGCCTGTGTAGGGATTTTTTGGCAGTTTTTCACAGCACCCCTTAAAGAGTTTTCTAGAAGGTGATATCTAACATTCTAACAATCTTATTTTGTGCAGAACAAGAAATGCTACTTAGTGGTGATCATAATAGCAGTCTTCTAGTCATCTAACGTTAGAGGATCGATATAAAAGATGGTAAACTAAGAGCTCTTTTAAGATTTAGAGCAAAGTCTGGCGATGATGAATTGAAATGTTATAAACAGCCATAGAAATGCTACTTACTTCAGCCCAGACATTCAGAATGAAATCATTCAAATATGCTCGGATACAGTTCCCGAAGAGCTGATTACCAAACTAAATAACCGGATCTGTTTTAGGTTGATTTCTGATGAAACTATGGACATTTCAAGCACAGAATAGCTTCCCCTTCGAGTTAGATATGTGGACTATTTATAAAATTCACAAATCCCAATAATTTGGTAAGATATTTTCGGTTTCATATAAGTAAATGACTTGTCCGCCGAAAATATAACAGAAGAAATAGTACAACATTTTGATGAACTATGTATTGATATGTCTAAATGCATTATACAGGTGCTTGATGGAATGGCTAATATGGCTGGTTATGGTAGTGGGGTCGAGTCTAGAATTGGTCAGAAGTATTTCAAAATTAGATACGTCCATTGTGCAAGCCACCGGTTAAACCTTGCATTATCGAACTGCAAGCTGATTCTTGCCATCTGAAACTGTCTTGAGACTGTTGATGAAGTGACAATTGTTTTTAGAAATCACCCCCAGGCAAGTTTAGCCATTAAAGAAGCAGTTTATCATATGTCCCAGTAAACAGACGAGAACGACTTCTCCGCCTTTGCGGCACAAGACTCATCGAGAGGCATGGAAGCATATTAAGTTTCGTTGAGCTGTTTAAATGCATTTGCATAGAAAATATTTCAGAAAACACATGGAAGGTTTCTTCAACAGTTAGAGCTTTATTGGCAGTCATGGAGATTAGGGATTTTCTCATAAGCCTGTTTGTAACAATCTTTTCAGTCTGACAAACCATTGTCAATTTTTTTTCAAGAAAATCTTGTGATATGATATCAGTTGTAACTCATATTAAGGATGTCCTAATTATCATACAGAAACAGAGTAAATGCACTGGAAATATTTCCCGAGATGTTTAATTCTCATAGTTGTCAATCTCCTGATTTTTTTTAATACCTATATATTTATGCAGATATAGTTGTTTTATAAAATCACACGAGATCTGAAATTAAATAAAGCGAACATCTTTGTAAGAATTTACTGGTATTTAAAATATCAGAAGGTGGGCAACTATGGATTCTGCATCAAAACTTGGAAAAGATGTCTTCTAAATTGAAATAAAGATCCAGATTAACATTTAGACAGACAACACGTGCAAACCCTTAAATTACATCCTCTGAAGAGTATTGCAGAGTCGTGGTCTTTATTCCCTGTGCAGAAAGTCTTATTCAAAATTTGAATAATAGAATTATTTCGAATTAAGACATTGAAACAGATTTCGATGTACTTCTAGGATTTGCTTCTTTGGAAGCATAAAAAAATTAGAGAATCACTCAATATTTTGACGATAAAGTGTTCATGTCAGAAATGAAAGCTGAATATGAATTATGGGGAGAGAGAACTGCTAATGTTAAAACAAACGCAGAGGTCCTGACAGTCTTAGAGTACTGTAATTCAACATAGTACATACAATATGATCAAATACTTGCTGATAGTCTTGGCTACAAGCCCGGTAACAACAACAAGTGAAAGGTCTTTTTCGACATTGAAAAGAATTAAATTTTTGCCTTGGAGTGTTATGGCCAATAAGAGAATGGGTAACTTTACAATCATTTGCATTCATTGGGACATTCCAGTAGATCCTGATACTGTAATCAGCCTTATGGCTGAGAAGAAGTCACGGAAATTGCTTCAGCAGCACTAGTAAATTTATTGTACCACGAGTACTGCATTTATAATTAATGTAATCAGAGAATGTGAAATAAAATTTAATTTTTATTGTTACATATATCTGTAGCAATTAATTTTTTCTTTTGAAAAATAATACGTGTAATTAACTTCATCTATTGCTTAATCATTTTAAGACCCTGCCCTTGTAATTTGAGGAATGTTTTTGCTAATATTAATCCTGTGTTTTACATCTATTCAAATTACTTGTTTGCATTTCGATATTTTTTAACGTTTTTCTCATAGGATGCATGAGGCCCATCTCAAACATTGCTAGTTTGAGCTATTTTATTTTTGTGCATTTTTTCCTCTAAAAACACGTCTAGTTTCCGAATTGGTTTGGAAAATAGAACTGCTCTTGCAATCATAAATTGTAACAGAACTCTAAAAAATATGAACTAACAATTTTTGACATGGACATCACGTATCCTATACAGGGACATACCTTAGGTTACGCACTGTTTACTTTTTAAATTATGCAAATTATTGCTGTCAGATCAGAAAAAATTCCAAGCTCCAGCCCCCTCCGAAGGGAAATCCTGGCTACCGGCTTGTCTGTCTTATATACCCAAGTAGACAGTAAGTTACTTATAATACAAGATGAAGAAATATTAGGAGACGGGGATTTGTTTAGCTTAGAGGTCTGCACGAGCCGAAACCTTCAGGCCCGGGCCCAAACGAAACCTATCTTGGCCCGACCCGGTTTGAAAATTAAAAGTTTGGTCCTGACACGGCCCGTACAGAAATCAGTTAAAACAGGCCTGGTCCGATCTGACCTGACCAGATAATACCCCAAGCAGATAATAGAAAGCATAATCTGGGTCATTATGCTTTTGATAGACTTTTAACACTTATAAATGTAACAAGGTGAGAATACGAGTTGAATAAAATGTAGCCAGAAAATGTTTTCATTTTCACCTAAGCTTGATTCATAGTAAAGTTTCTCACTTATCAATTAACTTAAATTTCATATTAAAAAAAAAGGTTGACATTTTTTAAGACTTATATAACATTGTTTTCCATATTACTTTATTATATAATCTCTGGCAAATCTATTTGTGCAGTATTTATCGTTAAGCTTTTATGTACCCTTTTACCCCACACTATACCCATTTTCACCTGCATGGGGTAAAATGGGTATAGCAAACATATACCTATTAAATGTTTTGTTGTAGACATGCTTTTGCAGCCTAATAGACAAAAATAAAAAAATGTGTATTTTCATTCCAAAAATGTGCAATGTAAAAAAAATACCAAAAAAAGTTTTAATTATTTAACATTTGCCAGAAAATTTTAACCGAACATCTAAAAAAGTGAATTTTATACCCATTTTACCCCACCTGACCCTAATATTAATTATTATAAATCATACAGTATCAAGTAGTCTCTGGAAAATTAATTGTTAAAAATAGTGAGACAAAACTAAACACTAATATTCCAAAACTTTTTTTTTTTAAATTATTTTTTAAATCGCCTATAGTTTCAATAATTTGATAGCTGTAATTGCCTGATATTTAGTATTTTAAACTATCCATCTAAAATAATTAAAACATCGATCTTCTGATAATTACAATAATTGATGCAAACAGTAAATGATTATGACATATATTTTATTAATTACTTTTATCCTAATTGTTAAATTTATTTGAATATAACTATTTTGTTTCATTAGTATGTATTCATTAAATTCTGGTTCTTAATACAATCATAAAAACAATTATATTTATTACTTTTTATGGGGTGTCCATTACTGGAACATAGGGTTTCCATTACTGGGCTTTTGGGTATTTTGATATACTTCTGTTATTTAAAATTAAATTTCCATTCATATTGGGAAATGAGACTATAAGAATGGTTAAATATTGTTGATAGGTTAATATAATATTGAAAAAACTGGAATATAATAATTATAACTATTAATAAAAAAATAATTTTAAAAGAAATTCCTTAAGGGTATCCATTACTGGCACATCTGCCCTACATATATACAGTATAGAACCATTTATCCGGAAACCAGTTAACCGGAGAACCAGTTATCTGGAATGATATTTCTGATAGACGGATTTCAGAATCTTTGCAGAAAAAGGTGTCATACAATGCTAGTTTGACATGGACTTTGCTTGAAACAATTGTATAATTTGATGACAACATCAAGTATTTGAAATGAAAACATATTTAGTTGTATTTTGATGTTTTAATTTTTATGCAGACGAAACAGGAGAATTTTTGTTCTTAAGATTACCCTTATAGGGTATTCCCATAAATTACCTTCTTTTAAAATCTGCTTAACTTTTGATCTTTCTTGCATTGATTTTTAATCCAAGTAATCTAATAATTTAAGTATAAATCCACCGCTTATCACAAATTCCAAAAAATGGTCGGCGAGAAAAAAATCAATTTCTTCATTTGTTCCCAGAAAAAATCACCAAATTCGTCAAAGCATCGCGCAAAGAGCGCCAATTTCATCAAAAAATCATGCATTTCATCAAAAGACCGTGAAAAAATGCAAATTTTATCAAAGAATCGCAGAAAAAATGTAAATTTCGTCAAAAGATCGCGAATTTCGCCAAAGAATCGCAGAAAAAACTCAAATTTCATCAAGAGATTTCGAAAAAAAAATGCGAATTTCATGAAAGGATCGCGAAAAAAAACGCGAATTTCGCCAACGAATCGCTGAAAAAAAAACGCGAATTTTGTCAAAGAGCCACGAAAAATGCATATTTAGCGCCAGGAGGAGATTCCCCCAGGCACAAATCCAGGGGGGCGATCGGGACACCCCCCCCCCAAGATATAAATCCAATGCTTTTAACGGCAGTTTTCGCAGAACAGGTAGACAAGCAAACGAAAACCACACTTTTCGAAAGTCAATGGTAAATCTCACTGACGTTTCGCCAATTAATGAACAAAAAAGGATTATGTCCTGTCAAAAGGCATATGGCGCCATAATTTTTGACACTATGGGTTGAGGTAGGGGTCGATGCCACTTCGTGATTTGAATAGAAAATGCCACTCTACTGTTACCCACCATTCATTGTTTGGTTTACCATTTTTCGCTGTCTTTCTACCTCTTGTAGAGAAGCTATGGAAACAGACCTCGGTCTCAGTAACAAATGTTAACCTTGATGGACTAATAATGAGTAGATTATGAAGAGGTATATGCACCGCTTAGATGACACATTTCGACTTTTCAAGGATGTTAAGACCCCTTGAGATTTTTATTCAGTCCCTTTTTTGAATAAATCGATAAGATAAATAATTACCAGAGTAAAAAGGAAAAGAATAAAAATAAGACATTTAATAAATAAATTCTATGGTAACATTTTTAATTTTTCGGCACAATTAGTAACAATAAGTCATATTTTGAGCAGAGGCTTATATAATAGGGTGGGCCAAAAAAAACATTTTTTCGATTTTTGATGTTGGGTAGTGCGGAAAAGTTGCCACTGGTGGCACTAAGTTCACACAAAAAATTTGAGATTTTTCAGACAATTCCTTCATTTGCCGCAAATGGCTTGAAGTTTGGCTTAAATGCTGATTTTTGAACTTTTTTAGCAAAAGTTTAAAAAATGTGAAATTTAAGTTTTTTTAGCTGAAATTACTTGAAATGTCCTGTTTAGTGTACGAAATGTTTAAATAAGCTCTATATATGTATTATTTAATAGTTATGTGCATTTTGAACTAGGTGATTTTTATAGCTTTTTCGCATATAAGTGAGCAAAAATTGTAGGAATTGTGACAACAGGGAATAATGATCTCGTCATCTACAGACTTGGTCAGGAAGCAGAAAAATAAACTTGGAAAGAAGATACAGGAGGAGGAAGATCTTAGAGGAAGAAAAATTACAAGCATGTTTTTTGATAGTAGAAAAAATAAAACGATCTTCACAAAAAAGGGGGACTAGCAGCACCGTTGACAGAAAGACTAAACAAATATTACCATGTTGGCTGAACGTGGTTTGGAATATTTGGGTCACTTGACACCTCCTTCTGACCACTGCGGAGAAATAGCAAAATCATTATATAATTTTCTAAGCCAGAATAAAGCCTGCTTTGGAAAAAATCAAGACGAGAACTGCAACATTTGATATGTATTCTTCATACGAACAAGCTCCCACTCTGACAGCAACATCAACTGTCTAAACTAGATGGGAGAACTACTTGGTCTAAGAACTTTACCAACTGAAACAGAGCTAGATTAATAGAGTACTCAAATCTCCAGCCTTTTGCATTTTTGATGTCCATGAAACAGGAATAGGCTTGTAGAAATGAACAAGTACATTTTCGCACACCATTAGGGATTATGTGCTTCGTATTTCTCTCGACGGTGATGCTTGTTCCCTTTTTTCTATAAAGATCGTGTTATTATTTCTACTATTAAAAAAATATGGTTGTAATTTTTCATCCTCCAAGATATTCCTCCTCCTGTATCTTCTTTTCAAGTTTCTTTTTCTATCTTCTGACCAAGTCTTTATCGATGACGAGAGTTTTATTCCTGGTTGTCACAATTCCTGTATCCTGAAGCACAGATGAAGCTCTTAACGCAGTTTACCTATATGATATACCAATTCGAAATCTGGTGAACGCTGTGTGAGAAAGTGATATGCGTTTGGGAGTGTCTGCTTTTGAAGGCCCTGGTTCAAATTCTGATTCAGACGAATTGCCTGCTTCAAAGTTCCCACTTTTTTAATCTTCTGACAAATAGCTGTATTTTAGGACAGAAAAATAATTAAAATCCCATCTCGCAGTTACTCCCATCTCCAATTTCCCCCCTCATCCTCGTGATGACTGATTGCACTTTCATTGGTTTCTACTCCATATCTCCTCTCCTTCCAGAATTGCTATCATGACATGCTGTGGTCCAGCATTCAAATATGTGACTCTGAACGCATCAAAAAACCGAAGGAAGAGCGAGGAACATAATAAAGACAAAAGAAAGAAACCGACGAACGAACCAAACAATACTTACAATTTTTGCTCAGTTATACGCAAAAAGGCTATAAAAATCGCCTAATTCAAAATACACATAACTAATAAATAATAGATAGTCAGAGCTTATTTAATCATTTTGTACACTAAACATGACATTTCAAGTAAATTCAGCGAAAACAAATTTACCATTTTAAAAATTTTTGCTAAAAAAGTTCAAAAATCAGCATTTGAGCAAAACTTCAAGCCATTTGCGGCAAATGAAGTAATTGTCCGGAAAATCTCAATTTTTTGTATAAACTTAGTGCCACCAGTGGCAACTTTTCCACACTACCCATCATCGAAAATCGAAAAAAAGTTTTTTTTTTGGCCCTATTATATAATAAAAGGGTCGGTTAATTCAACGTCGGATAATCGAGTGTCTATAGTAATTCCAAATAGCATTAATTAATTCATATAATAATTAACTGCAAGGAATGATTTAACCAATAGAAACTATGACTGTGTTGATTATATATCATCCATCCGGTATCCATCCCCCCCCCCCCCCAAATTGAGTCTCTGGATCCGCCCCTGGTACAGACAAATAAGAGATTCAACAGGGTGTCTACAGAATCTGGAAATCAGGGAATCATGGAAAAATCAGGGAGGTTTATCTATCTGGAAAAATCAGGGAAAAGTCAGGGAACTTTGTAAAAATACTTGAAAATCAGGGAACTTTGTCTATATGCGAAATTATTTGCATTTTCACCTTGCCAATGAGTCTGATTGGTCTATTTTATCTACCATATTTTTTCATGTGCTGATTAATCTTTCCCAATATTTTTTAAAAGACACACGTGGTATGAGTTTTTGATATTTAAACACAAATTGAGGTGATCAGATGACCCCATTATCTGTGGATAGCGCTTATGTTGAAGGCAATTTAGCCATTTTTGAAAATTTTAAATGATACATTAGCATAACCTGACAAGATGGTCTCAATCCAATTAGCTATCCCATCAGATGTAGATAAGTCTTAGAATTGAATATTTTTAGAAAATGAGGAAATTTTCTTGTCACTATATATTCATTTAAAGCAATATGAAGTTGTTGGACTAAATTTTGAGTTCGGATTTATAAAACTGTCAACCAAATACTTAATGAATATTAGACAATTATGTTTTTCTCTTGCTTTTTTCTCCCAAACGAGATATTAGCAAGCTGAATAAGTGTGTTATACGAGGAACATGAAAAGATACCATACATGAAACGTACATGAAAAGATACCGTATGTGTATTGTTAATAATAGAAATCAGGGAAGTCTGATAAAGATAGTCAGGGAAATCATGGAAAAATCAGGGAACTTTTTTTTACAATTTCTGTAGACACCATGTTCAAGTTTTGATTTGCTTAAACTGAATTATTGCACACTCTTCTTGTAAATGGATACATGTAAGTTGAAAAACATAAATCATTTAATCCAGAATCTGCATAGCCTCTGGTCCCAAGCTGTGCAGATTTTTGAGACTCTACTGTATATATATATATGTGTGTGTGTGTGTGTATATATATATATATATACATACATGCATATATATATATGTATATATAACACTGGTGCCCGGCTAACAGAAAAGTACCACATATATATACATACATATATCTATATATATGTAGCATATATATTTATATATATATATACATGTATATAGACATAGATATGTATATACAGGGTGTTTCTAAACTCATGGTACAAACTTTAAGGGTAGGTAGAGCACACAGTAACAATTATTTATTGTATAGGAATGTATGGGACCAAGTGAGCATTAAGGTAAAAACACCAGGGAGGCAATTAGGCCTCTTTTTTAATTTTCAAAATTTCTCATTCCTACCAGAAAATTTTTATGCTATCCTTTTCTCGACATTTCATAATTACTTAACAATAAAATTCTTTGAAAATTTTTGGTATGAAATCGAAATTTTTTAATTAAAAAAAAGCGCAAAACTGGCAAACTTATCAAACTAAATACATGAATAAAAATGATAAAATGTTTATTTACAATGTAGTTTACAAATAAATAATAATGTATACAATAATATTACAATAAGTGTTCAAAATTGCGCCCACCAACTATGATACATGCTTGGCAGCATCGGTGGAACGATTGGCATAAACGTCTAAAGATGTCAGGCATTTCCCGCACACATGCAGCAGCTTCGGATATGCAAGCTACTAGATTTTCGTCTGAGTCAACTGGAGTCTCATAAACAAGACTCTTCAGATGTCCCCATAAAAAGAAATCAAGGCTCGATAAATCGGGAGATCGCGGTGGCCAAGGAACTGGTCCACCACACCCAATCCATCGCGTCCCAAATGTGGAATTCAGGTAACTGCGCACATCAGTGGTGAAATGCGCTCCATCATGTTGAAACCACATCCGGAAATGAATGGCGATCTGAACATCTTGCAACAGTTCTGGTAAAACCTGCTGCAAAAAAATAAAGTAACAGCGACCATCCAAAATAATTATTAACAATACCCGCCCACAAATTCACAGAAAATCGTTATTGATAAGCATGTGGCCGCGTTGCATGTGGATTATTGGTTGCCCAAAGATGGAAATTGTGCACATTAAATACACCCTCGCGTGTAAATACTGCCTCATCTGTAAATAGAATATGAGCAGTGAAGTCTGGCTGCAATACATGTTGCTGCAAAACCCACTGGCAAAAGTTCAACCACAGAAGATAGTCTTCCAAATTCAAAGTTTGTATACGTTGAAAACTGAAGGAATGAAATCGATTTTCATTTAATACTCTCCAAACGGTCGGATGACTCACACCTAAATTCTGGGCAACAGCTCTTGTACTTGATTCGGGCCATTCACTCACAAAATTCAAAATAATTTCTTCCAGGCTTGCACTGCGTACAGATCTTTCTTGCCCAGTTTCCTGTCTGGTGATGTGGAAAGAACCTGTTTCAGAAAGCTGACGGTGTAAGCGCTGAAATGTTCTATGATCAGGCATTCTTCTGCGAGGAAACTGCTCCTGATACATTCGTAGGCAGCTCTGGCGTTGCCATTTGCACGACCATACATGAAATGCATGTCGGCTTTTTTGGCATATGTAAAGACTTCCATGACGAACAATAGCACAATTAAAAATGGCGATTTCTTCTACTTGAATGCATGGTATTGAACGACGACCAGTCACTTACTGCCTTCTACAGCCAGTGGAATCAACCAAAAACTCCATTTCTATTTCAAAAAATTTCTATTTCTATTTTCAATTCAAAAAATTTCGATTTCATACCAAAAATTTTCAAAGAAGAATTTTATTGTTAAGTAATTATGAAATGTCAAGAAAAGGATAGCATAAAAATTTTCTGGTATGAATGAGAAATTTTGAAAATTAAAAAAAGGGCCTAATTGCCCCCCTGGTGTTTTTACCTTAATGTGTCACTTGGTCCCATACATTCCTATACAATAAATGATTGTTACTGTGTGCTCTACCTACCCTTAAAGTTTGTACCATGAGTTTAGAAACACCCTGTATAGCTCTGGTGTAGGGTGGTTCAAAAAAACTTTTTTTGAGCTAGATTCCAGGCCACCCCCCAATTTTTTTAGACTCATCAATAGTATGATACTGGTAAATTTTTAGCTTCTTACTCAAATTCTAAGAGGGTGCTCAATGACACCACAATTTAGCATTAGCAGAAGCATAGGAAATGCAACAATATTTTATACTTCAGAAATATTTAATTTTTTCCAGAAGTTTTTAGAAGAAATTTAGTTTGTTATATTGTATATATTTGCATTTAAATATTTCTGAAATATTTTATTTTATGTAGCAACATTTCTGAGAATTATTTGCATGATAAAGTTACAGACAACACTAAACCAAAACAAGAATTCTACCAGCTCTTTTTACAGCCAATTGAAAACAATTTGTCAGTGAAATATTTAATTTTTCATGATAATTTTTATTTTAAATAATTGTCTTATAGATTTTCAAATTCTGCATCCGGCAGCAAACATCTGTCTGAAGTTGTTTACAGTTAGCTCATGGCTATTCTTAAGTGAAAGGTGACAAATGAAAATAATATTTAAAATACATTTAATTATTTATTGCAAGAGTTTTTACTTTTAAATAAGTATCAATAAATTATATTTAGGTTACATTATTTATATTAAATATTAATATACTGTTATGGGATGCTAACATTATTCATGTTACAGTTAATAAGACAAACACTAAGCCTAATATGAAATAAAATAACAAAATTTGTGTATTAATCAACAACTTTAATTTTATGAAAAATAGCCGTTCTTTTCTGTTTAAAGAAATTTCAAAGCTAAAAATTTGCAATCGCTCCTGTTTCAACTTGCCTTAGTAATGACATTTTTTCTGATTTGTCTAAGATCAGTAGACCAATTGACTGGATTGAAACAACTATGACAAGAAAAGTCCCTCAGTGTGTTCTTTATCAGTTGAAAGAATTAAAATTGGTACAATATGTTAGTAATTTGACAGTTAAAGAAGTAATGCAGATATGAAATTCCTACAAAACAAAAGAAACACATACATAGTTAAAAAATTAGAAAACATTAATTCTCGTTGGCTTTTGTTAAAGAAAAGCAAAGGTCTTTTTCTACAGCCAATGATAAGGAGTTGTTAGATATCTTGGACTCTTTTCTTTGATATTGGTCATGAAGTTGTTATGAAAATAACAAGAATTAAAGAAGATCCTAATTTTCTTCAGGATCAAAGAACCAATTGTAAAATTCATATGGGTTTAAAAGATAAAGAGTTACCGAAAAATGTATGAATTTTCTCTTCAGAAAATAAAAGAAGAATGAAGCATTAGAGTCACTTTACCTTCAGCTACCACCTGTTCATCCAATATTTGTCCAAATAGTGTCTGAGCCTTCAGACGATGAATTTATTCCAACACAGTTAAAGATCTTGAAAATTATCTATCAACAAACAAAGAGATTGCGCTTTCTTATAGAAAAGTGATGGAACATCACATGTCTAATTATCCTGATGACTTCGTAAGACTTTCTCTCTTTTCTGACAGAATTTAAATGGAAGATGACAAATTGTTGTACAGCGATTTACAGCTATGAGCCCTTAAGAAGCGTTATGTAAGATGAGAACTTGAGATTTTAAAAGAAGATGGTGTACAACTGTCAGACTTTGCAACAAGAAGAATAAGGAAATCATTGGTAAGCCTTCTCCCAAAAAATGAAATGACAATGATGACTATCCCAAGGCAAAAGATTGGCTTTACAATTGACAAGTAGTGAATGACAGCGCAGAATGAGGGGTTAAGCTTAATGAAGATTTCAATAAAATCATAACAAATGATGAAGATGAAAAGCAATTCTTGCTGCAGGTCATAGAAGCCAACAGAAAATGCATTCCATCAGAAACAACGAAAAAATCAGTTTTAGACACTATTTTATATTATTAAAGACCAAATATGATTACATTTCTATTACAATACTGTTTTATTCTTTTCTAAGAAATTAATTTTGGAGGTCTTTATTTTTTTTAAACAAATATATAGAAAAATTAGAATGAAATACACAAACTTATGAAGTTAGTGGGTGTTGAGCACCCTCTTGGAGTTGAAATATGAAGTTCAAATTCTGCCAGAATATTACTTTACACAAGTCTAAAAAAATTGAGGATTGGCCTGGTATATAAGTGAAAGTTTATTTTTTTACATAGACGGCTGAACCACCCTACTCTGGTGCCCGGCTAACCGAAAAGTACCATTTTAAAATCTAAGATGAACATAATTTGAAAGTTTCTACAGGTGTTTTAACTTATGAATAAACAAAAAAAAAAAAAAAGTTTTAAATAATTGTTTCTAAGCTTAATTCCTGAGTATTGTAAAAAATTAAAAACAGTTAAGTTTGTAAAAAGCATTGTTTTTATCCAACATGAAACAGTTTCATTTAAAAATGATTTTTAAATCTAATATAATTTGCAATGTCATAATTTATTTTGGGTAATCATTTTGTGCATTATTTTATGTAAAATAATCATAGCAAGTGTATTAAATTTCTGCAAATAAAAGAATAGATAGTCAGTGTCCTAGTTTCTCGTTCTACTTTTGCAATAATAAATTAATAGCAATCTCGAGTGAAAAAAGAATGAAAGAGTGACATCTGCTCAACAGCTAAATTGTAAATGAATGCATAAGAGAAAAAGATCTAATTGATGTAAAAATGTTATATAGGTTGAATAATTTTTTTTTTTTTTTTACTTTCTAACTCATATATACTAAATAAAAAAATTAATTAGGGATTGAAAAGGCAGCAAAACTTTTCTTAAAAAGAAAAAAATAATAACCATTGAAAGTTAATAATCCCCACTGAGAGATAATAATGGTGTTATATAAATATTTTTGAGGATTGAGGATTTCAGATATAACTGGCTATCCTTATATTTGTTCTGTATGTGTGTTTGAATGAGTTTAACTCATTTTGATAATTTTTTTGGTTAGCATACACATACATGTATGTAAATTCAGATTTTGGTGATTAACAGTAATTTTTCTAAGTACAAATGGTAAACGAGCTGAAAATAATATTTGTTACTTTTCTTATTTGTGCTAATAACTAATAAAATTACTTATTTGCAGTTTTTATTAATTCTGTAATTACTTACTGTTTCTTTTAGGCCATTTTTTAAGGGTGCCGTATTCTGCCCCTTTTGAAATTGGCAAAATGCACCCTAACTTAAAAAAAAAAAATTCACCTGTAATTACAGCCAGAGATTCCTTGTAAAAAACTTCCCATTCAACAGTATTTTTAAATTCATGTGCCCAAGATCTTGCAAAAATAACAGAACTTTATTTCTTTAGGGAAAAAAAACCCAGGATATTATTAAAACATGTTATTTAATGGTATTTCTCAATTTGTGATTCCTAAAATTATAAAAATTAAGGACACTTTATTTATCATACTAAAAATTCTTTTTCTCCCCCTTATATCATTAATAAACACATTTCTAATATATTTTCTCCTGAAATAGTGCCCTTTATTTGGAACTAGTATCCTGTCCTTTTTCTTACTAAAATGAATTTTAACAATTACAGCTTAAAAATGTATAATATGTTCCTAAACAGCGTTAATTGTTTAGTACACTACTTATTAATTTGAAGTAGTGTTAACTTGTTAACTAAATATTAAATGCAGTTATTAATAATTTTAATGTTAAATATCACTAAGTATTTAATAAAAATTTACATAATTATTACAACATTAAGGTATATAACATTGTATAATACTAATGAAACTACTAATTTGCATTTTTTATAATTTCTGTAATTACTAATTATAATTTTATTAAAAACATAGATTATGTTAGTAATTAGTGGTTTAATTGCTTTGGAAACCTAAAACTCTTGATAGTTATTCAATATTTGAACACTGTGAAAAAAATCATAATCCTATTTAAATCAAAAAAATCTGATTTAAATTTTTTTTTAAAAATCCGATTTTTTTTTATCTTTAAAAAAAATCATGATTTTTTACACCCTACATCTACCCTATAAAATTAATGGCAAAAGATTTGGAGAATTTCTTTTACACTGTGCATAATTCAGAAAATATTAAAATTTTGTGCATCAGCGTAAAATCCAGTATAAAGAATATATATTATTACATCTACATGTCACTGCTAAATTTTTTTAAATGCATAATGGTTATTACCTGTGTGATTTGAAAGTTGAACAGAATTTATAAAATCTACCTCAAAACCAAGCACCTAGTGAAAATAAATACAAATGTAGTTGCACGTTTATGCGATTTAACAGAAATGGTATATGTATAAAATACCAAAAATCATTACTTGCAAAGGAAAACATGCACTTTTATTTCCCACGTATCCCGAAACTACGTGACTCTGAATTGATAAGACCTTAAAATATGAACTATTTTCAGAGTTATCCATTTTATATCAAGACTTTAAACCTAAAAAGAAATTAAAATAACTGGAACTGTATATTCATTAAGTGTTAAAGATTCAAAGTCGAGCGAGTGATTCAAAAGGATATGCCTTTGATGCAGACGACGGAAGCAGTCAGATGGTTGGTTGTTATCTGAAGATTCATAAAGGAAAACATTAAAAGCTTGTTCAAACACGCAGATCGGAGCGCCCGGGCGCAGAGAGATATCCCATACGGAGTAGGTCCTAAACAAGTAAGGAATTTCGAAATAATTTAATTATTTCGTAATTTTATGGTTTAAAACAGGTGAAATCAATGATTAAATCTTCTTACATTTCCAAACAATGTCCAAAATCCAAAACATCCATAAAAAGCATCATAAATCCGATCAGCAGCAAATTTTATGCCCGTTCTTTGCTCACTTGATGATCACGTGCTTCGGCTTTTTTTGTTTACGTTTCTCGCGTTTTCACTTGTTTTGGTAGGTTGATTGATTCGCTTGAACAACTCCACAAAAAACAAAATACACCATAAAAAAACAGTGGTGGGATTAAATTCAAATAACTTAACAAGCAGTTCTTGACGGAGGACCTGCTTCCCACAGCTACAGCGTCTAGAATACCTAGTGTGGAAATATGCTATCCAAACAGTGCTAAAAAATTCTATCTCTTAAATGTGCGACGATACTGCTAAAATGCCAAGTGTCGATCGCAGCGACATCTGCGGGATTTTCGTATTACTATTATTACATTGTATAGACTAGCAATACTTTGCAGTTGTAGAAAATATCCTGCAGATGTCACTGCGATCTGTATATTGCAGCAGCATCGTTGCATATTTAAGGGATCCAATATTTTAGCGCTTTTTTAAGTATTACAGAGATTTCCACACTATGTATTCTAGTCGCTATACCACAGCCAAATACATACACAAAAAATTTGGTTCAATTCTATGTTTAACTTAATACACTTTTCGATAGTACAATGGCGACACACGGACAGACAGGTATTTTTTATAAACATGTTTTTTGAGACCTGTGACCCCTAAAACGTGTAAATCCGTTGAAAACAAGAAGTCGAAAAAAACTCTTCTATTGAAAACAGAAGAAAGTAAAAAGAGCCAATTTTCATCTTCCACATAAATGTTTTGGACAAACAGACCAACATTACAGATTTAACACTAACACCATTTGCAGAATGCATCCTCCATACATGTTAATCGATTATGGAGAAAAAAAAATCACGAATTTCGTCAATAGCTCGCGGGAAAATATCGCGAATATCGACAATCTGTCGCTTGAAGAAAATTACGAAATTCTTCGAATGATCGCCGGGAAAAAATCGAGAAATTCGTCAGATGATCTTGGGAAAAAATCAAGAAATTTCTCAAATGGTCTCGGTCAATATAATCGCGAAATTTGTCAAATAGTCTTGGGAAAATCACGAAATTCGTCCAATAGGTCTCGGGAGAAAATCGCGAAATTCGTCAAACGATCGAGAAAAATAATCGCGAAACTCGTTAAATGATCTCAACAAAGTATTGAAATTCAAAGAGCGATCGTGGAAAAATCTCTAATTTTGTCAAAGGATCACGGAAATAAAGAAGGAATTTTGTCAATCGGTCGCGAAAAAATATCGCAAATTTTGGCAAATGATTGCAGAAAAAATAATGAATTTCGTAAAACTATACCCCGAAAAAGATCTATAATTTCGTCAATCAGTCGCGTAAAAATATCGCGAATTTCGACGATCATCAGTTTCGGAAAAGAAAATAAAGAATTTCGTCAAATTATCTCGAGAAAAAAGCGCAAATGGTCGCGGAAAAAAAACGAGGAATTCATCAAATGGCCTCTGTAAAAAACGCACGTCGAATGATCTCGGGAATAAAATCGGGAAATTCTTCAAATGGTCTCTTTGAAAAATAGCAAAATTCTTCAAGCGATCGTGGAAAAAAATCGCTTTTCCAAACGATTGTAGAAATAAATGGCGAATTTTGTCAATCGGCTACGAAATAATATCACCAATATCGCCAAATAATTGCAGAATAACGAATTTCATCAAACTATTGCCCCAAAAAATTGAGATTCCCGTCAATCAGTCGAGTAGAAATATCACAGACAATCCCGATCGAGGGGGGGCGGGAAATAACCAATTTCTTAAACGATCTCGGGAAAAAATCACGAAATTCGTTAAGTGATATCGGGAAAAAAATCGCGAAATTCTTGAAATGGTCTCGCGTGAAAAATCGTGAAATTCGTCAAATGATCTCCGGGGAAAATCGCGAAATTCGCCTATGTGTCGCGGGAAATGAATGCGAAATTCGTTAATCGGTCTCGGGAAAATATTGCAGAATTCTACTAATCAAATGGGAGCAAAATCAGTCACTCGTGCACAGCCAATCGTTAGGTATATCAACAATGAGTCCACGACGTGAAAAAACGCAGCCTGGCACCAGAAAATCGTTTAGTTCCATCTTCCAGCGAAGACTACAGTTCCAGTGTCCTGAAGGACACAGAAATCCCCACAGGCAGGGAGGGAGGTAGAAATCGTTTCTTAAAGCTAGAAATTTACAATGGTTTATAAATGCAGTTTACAAGTATAATTTATAATAGTCATATTAACAATCATTTTAAAAACAGAGTAAAATAAGAAGAGAAATCATAATTGTGAAAAGTATTAAAAATGTTCCCAAGTTTTACAGTTCATTAGAAGAAATTAGAATTCTTTGGAAGTATAAGAGAAGCAGTTAAGGATATTGAGATTAATTTTAGATAATTTGAGGAGTTCATCAGAATTTTTGTAAGATTTGCTTGTAAAGTTTCGTTTTTGTCAAAATGAAAGGAATGTTTCATTAAAGGTCAGCATGGGCGTACCCAAGGGGGGGGGGGTGATAGGGCTACAGCCCCCCACCCCACCCCATCCCGAAATTGTCGAAAGTAATATGAAAAAATGCTGTTTTTCTGTCTTTTTTAGAAAAAAAAATTATTATTTTTTTTTTAATCATACAGCAGATTAGCCATTCTCGTTAGTCCCATATTAGCCCACATTGACATAAAAAAAGAAATGGAGCTGATGGGGTTACAGCCCCCTACCCTCCCGAAATAGTAGAAAATGGAATGAAAAAAGTGTTTGTTCCTTACTTTTTAGATAAATCTCTAATTTGTAGATGCTTTCGTAATTATATAAATACTTAGCACCTAAGGTGTGTCCCACCGAAATAAAGCCACCGTGATTGTGTGCTGTAATCGGACACGAAAAATACCAATGAGAACGAAACAAATATATTAAGAAAGTATATATACAAATACATATTTACAAGGAGTAACTCACTCCCTGCCTTACCTGGGCAGGAAAAAAACGAATTTATAAAAAAGAGGGGGGGGGGAGTGTCCCGCCGAAATAAAGCCACTACTGTTAATAGACAATATATCCACCATGGTTATATATGATGTGGAATATACGATATGGCATACCATTTCCCAATCCTTGGAAGACAGTAGCATCAATATTCTCCCACACTTCAATGATGACGACCTTCAATTTTGTCACAGACGGAAACTGTCCGCTATTGGCATATACAGCCCTACTGAGGATACCTCACACATTTTCTTGGAGATTTAGATGAGGGAAAAAGGACAGGCCATTCTATGACATGCACCCGATTATCCAAAAACCATTCCCAGGAGGATTTTTGCACGAGAATAGAGGTTTTGTCCTGCTGGAAAATCCAACTTAGTCCACAAATTCTCTTTGCAAATGGCAGTAAATGGTTTTCTAGCATTTCATGGTAATTGGTAGCCTTTATGCGGCTTGAGAGAAAAGCCAGGTTATGTTTACCTCCATAGTCGAAGTCTCCCCACACCATTAATAAGCCTCCACCTTGCTGTCTTTTGGAGAAAATTTCCTGATGTCATACGAATAGAAAGAAAGACCGTCTGGCCCATACAAATTATTTTTTTTCTCATCTGAGACTATAACACGATGCCATTGGTCATTCCAGGTTCGATGATATTTGGCCTAATCGACCCTCCTTTGCACGTGGATAACTTTCAACATGGGCGGCTGTTTCCTTTTCTTGTGTCGCAAGATGCCGATACGCTTTTCAATTCGTTTCAAGGTTGATTTTGTCACAGGGATCTTATCCTCTTTTGCCAACTGTTTTAGGTTTTAGGGAAATACCACCTCGTGAAAGACGACGCAAAACTTCTCTTTCCTGCGTGGAAGTCATTTTTCTGCATGTATTTTTGCATTGTATCATGCCTTTTTTTATGCTTGTAAGTATTGCCCTTATTTACAAAATTGTTTGTTACGGTTTTAGATCCTCTGATTTGCTTAGATATTAGTCTATGTGAAAGACCATTTTCCTTAAAAGCTGTTATTGGTCCTTTCACCAACTTTGATAACTGGGTTTTCTTTCCCATTGCAATATTGCAGGAGAAATAGAAAATACAGCCTTCTAAAGTCTGCACAAAGTTCGATTGGCTCAGAACAAGTATTTGACAACATTCTGACATCATAAATATGTTGAACTGCAGCAGCTCGAATGTCGGTAGTTATCAATAAATACTAATATTGGCAGTGGCTTTATTTCGGCGGGACACCCTTTTCCCTCTTTTTTTACGCATTCATCTTTTTCTCCTGCCCAGGTGAGGCAGGGATTGAGTTACTCCTTGTAAATATGTATTTGTATATGGACTTTCTTAATATATTTCTTTCGTTCTTATTTGTTTGTTTCGTGTCCAGTTATGGCACAGAATTATGGTGGCTTTATTTCGTTGGGACACACCTTATAGTCGTCGTTCAGTCCGTCTATCCGCGTATAACAGAGCAAAAACTACCCCACCGAATGGTCTGAAATTTTAAATATATAATTGTTGCAAAATTTTGTCGAGTCATTTCATTTTTTTTGAAAATCGGATGTATAGTTTAATTACAGGGACACTCAAAGGTTTCCCGTTACATTATGGCCAATAGGAAAAAAATATTTCAAGTGCATTTTAATGATGTTAACAGCCTTCCGAATGGTCTGAAATTTTAAATATATAATTGTTGGAAATTTTTGTTGAGGCATTTCAAATTTTATGAAAATCGGATGCATAGTTTAATTACAGGGACAATCAAAAGTTTTCCGTTATATTACAGTCAATGGGAAAAAATTATTGCAAGTGCATTTTAAGGATGTTACAGCCTTAAACAAAATGGAATTGATATGCATTTATGAAGTACACTAAAAGATATATTCCATACAATATGTGGTGCAGAGCAAAAACTATCCAACCGAATGGTCTGAAATTTTAAATATATAATTGTTACAAAATTTTGCCGAGTCATTTCAAATTTTATGAAAATCGGATGCATAGTTTATTTACAGGGACAGTCAAAGGTTTTCCGTTACATTAATTAAGAATTATATGCACTTATGAAGTGTACTAAAATATGCATTCAGGACAATATACAGGGCAAAAAATATTTATAAAACTAGTTATAGTACAAATGCACCTCATTTGCCACGTATGACGAGCAATTCCCAACTTGTTTCTTCTGTCATACAGCGGAATAGCCCTTCTCATTAGCCGCATGTTAATTGACATCACAGCATACCCAAAGAAGAGGAGGGGGATGTGATGGGATTACAGACCCTCTCCTCCCGAAATAGACGAAAATAAAATAAAAAAATACTGCTATTTTTTTCCTTCTGTTTGAGATACATTTCTATTTTTTCTGCCTATCATTCAACAGACTAGCCCCAAAGAGGTGGAAGGGGCCTAATGTGGTTTCAACCGCCTCCCAAAATAGTCGAAAATGAAATGGAAAAAGTACTTTTTCCCTTTTTGTTTGAGATAAATTTGTAATTTTCTTTTCTGCAATACAACGAACTAGCCATTCTGGTTAGTCCCATATTAGTGACAGCTACACCACAGTATACCCAAGGAGGGGAAGGGGGCTGGTTACAGGCCCCCTTCTGAAACAGTCGAAAATGAAATAAAAAAGGTGCTGATTTTTTTTCTTTCTGTTTGAAATAAATTTGTAATTTAGCTTTCTGTCTTACAGCGCTTTAGCCATTTTCGTCAATCCCATATTAATCCACATTGATACTTTTCAGCATACCCAAAGAAGGGGAATGAGACTAATGGGACTACAGCCCCCCCACCTTCCAAAATTGTCGAAAATGACATGAAAAAAGGGTTGATACTTTAACCTTGCTGTTTGAAAGAAAATTGTAATTTCCCCTCCTATCATTCAACAGATTAACCAAATCTTCTCTTTAGTCCCATATTAGTGCACAGTGGCACCACAGTATACTCAAAGGTGTTGAAAAGGGCTAATGGGGTTACAACTCCCCTCCCGAAATAGTAGAAAATAAAATGAAAAAGTGCTGATTATTTTTTCTTTCTGTTTGAGATAAATTTGTAATTTAGTTTTCTGTAATACAGAATATTAGCCATTCTCGTTAGTTCCATATTAGTCCACATTGACACTACAGCATACCCAAAGAAGGAGAAGGAGAGTGATAGTTACATCCCCCTCCCCTCCTTTCCAAAATTGTCAAAAATGACATGAAAAAAGTGCTGATTTTTTAGCCTTTCTGTTTGAGAGAAATTTGTAATTTATTTTTCTGTCATACAATGGTTTAGCCATTCTCATTAGTCCCATATTAGTCCACATTTCTTCCAAAGTAAGGGAAGAGGAAGATTGGGTTACAGCTCTCTCTCCCGAAATAGTTAAAAATGAAATGAAAAAAGTGCTGATTTCGTCGTTGCAGATCAATTAAGAGGTCAAAGTGCTGTAAAAAAATCGGCCTCTATTATTCTTTCAGGAACATTAGCAATTAAAAATTTTCAAATGGAATTTCATAGAAGACCAAAGTTCACATTCATAAGTTTGGAACCATTCGTGTAAATTTTTGAATTATTGGCTGCGAATAATTGCAGTAAATTGGGTTTTAGATTTTTTACATTTATTTGTGAGTGGTATAACAAAGTGCACTAAAGCCATTTTGGACTTACAAAAATGTACAGAATATTCAAGATTGAAAATGCATTTCAGTCGATTGACAAATTCATGTAGGTTAGGCATCACAAGCTGCAATTAATCAGAAATGATTAGAACCAGTTGTAAAAACTGTAATTTTATGCAGTCGGCAAAATATGCAGTTGAGAAGGCATCGTGATTATGGAGAATTTTCGATTGAACAGGAGCCAATCACCAATGAAGGCAACTTTCAAACTTTACTAAGAACAAGAATCAATGCAGGGGATGAAATTCTCAGTGAACATTTTAAACATTCTGCCCAAAACACTACCTATATTAGCTGAAACATACAAAACCAAAGTATCAACGCGTCGAACAATATCATCTTGAATCGTTTGATAGAAAAATTAATTTGGCAAAATGTTTCTCAATTCTTGCTGATGAAATATGTGATATTTCTACTACTGAACATATTTCCTTGTATGTCAGGTATATAGATGAAGTGAATGACAACAAAGTTTGTGAACATTTCTTACAATTTTTTCTATAGTAAGCACTACATGAAAAAAGTCCTTCCGGCCAGTGCCGGGAGGAAGAGGTAGTTTTCATATTCCTTATTTTTAAAAAGCTAACTTATATTATTCAAACACACGAAGCTCAATTTAGTGGAAACCGATTATAGAATATTCAATACTAATTTTTTATCAAGACTAAATCATTATTATTACAAAACACGACCTCCACGGACATTTTCTCCCGACCTCCATGGACATTTTCCCTTCGAATGAGGACTATTTATTTTTGTCTTTTGGCAACAGAAACTTTTTGTTTTGTAGAACGAAAGAAGAACAATTTTGAGATGTGGGTTTTTTTCCCCATCAAACATGTTTTTAACGAATTCGAGATTAATTCATCTTATGTATATAATGTAAATATTTTTTTGTATAAGTTAGCCATATAAATAATCTAAAATGAAAGAGATGTTTCTTCATTTCCGACTATTCGATGTGAATTATTTTTAATTGCCGAATCTATCCTGGAATGAATAAGTTCTGATTCTAAAGAAGGCGGACTACCTTGGATCGGTAAGTGTTTTTTACTTACCTTTATAGATTGGGACCGCACCCAGCTTAGAGCAAACTTGCGGTCCCGGGGCGTTCTAGAAAGTTATTTTTGAGAGATTGGCTTTGACAAAATCCTAGAGTATATCAAAGCACCAAAGTCTTTCAGCGCAGTTCTTGCGTTTTCGAGATACTTTCTATTATTCATTAACTGCAAAACGTCCTTGACATTTGCTCTTTTGAGGATGGCTGACGCAAACAAAGATTTGCAAAGCGCCCTTCTCAGGGCGGAAAGTCCTCCTCCTCCGGACCACCTCGATGCGGTGCGGCCCCGGCAGGCTCAGGAGGGAGGCCTGGCCAAGAGTCCAGAGGAGAAGCTGGGATCAGTAGAGGTAATCAATAACACGTCTACTCTCGAACGCAGCGGTGGCGAGCCGAGCCGGGTGGAGGCCAGTGAACGCCAAAACCCGAGTTTGGACGCCACCATTCCCCCAATTGATGCTCCGTTTAAGGATGGGCATAGTGATGCGGAGGTTAAAGTCGAAATCAACCCGAACTCTGCCCATATCTCCCTTGCGGAGATGGTAGAGCTTTCGGCTGTTTTCGCAGAGGACGCGCACTCGATAGGTGCGATATTCCTCAAGAAGCTCGAGCGGGACAAGAGTTTGAAGGTTGCGAAGAAGGATGAGTATGGCGAACACGTCTGTTCGTTCATGGACTTCGTGACCAGACAACACTCTTGGCTCTGTCTCTTGCATGGGAAAGCCTCGCAGATGGGTGAACAGCCGGTGGTTTGCAGAGAGGTTGGAGTAGGAAATACACCCTACTCTTCGAAAAACCGCTCGCGACTATCTCTGGGAACCCGGAACGAGGTGGTACCAAACTTTGTCAATGATGTAGAGGGGTCGACGTCCCGTCGAACCCCTAAGTTGAAAAGTAAGGCGGTCCAGACGGAAGAGAGTGACCCGGGAGGCGCCGGAGGGGAGAATGGTCCTTCCTTTGAGCGGAGAAATGAGGATTCGGATCCACCTGAAGAAGGAGGTAAGAAACCACAAAATTCTGCTCGGGAAGTTGATAGTTCGAACCCGAGGGGCAGGGCTGCAGACCGGAAGGATGGACTGGCTGAAACGCATAAGTCAGGTTTAATGGAGAAGGCTGGCTCAGGAGGCAATGGAGACGATGGCGACTTAAGTGATGTTGAGCTGCCTGAGGAAACTCAGAAAGTTCCACGCAAGAGGCGCCGACGTCGAAAAAGCAGAGCTCAGCAGTCACCAGGCGACCAGACCGACCTGCGATCGTCAGCGAAGTCGAATGAGAGCGGCTCGGGAGGCAACGAAGGCGGAGACGGTCTGACCGAGGTAGAAGTAGTCGCGCTAAAGCACTCGTGACGGACTCTCTTGGAGGACAGTCGAAACCGGAGGGGCAGAGCATGTTCTCAGGACACCAAGCAGACCAACGTACTAGCCAAGAAGTCTGAGGGTAGTCGGAGGAAGGAAGAGTCCCGGCCAGTGAAACCGGGTACGAAGCCTACCGAAAACCGCTCTCAGTAGGGAAGTAGAGGGAACCCAAAGAAGGAAGAGTCTCGGCCAGTGAAACCGAGACAGAGGCCTACCGAGAGTAACCTTGAAACCCAATCAGAAGCGGCTGACCACGTGGAGAATCAGTCCTGGGCGAAGGTGGTCACTAAAAGTATGAGGAAGAGGCTGCGGAGGAAGGAGAAAATGGGACTCCCGAAAGACGGCCACGCGGCTGATAAGAAATCTCCGCATGATTCCGCACGGCAAGGGACAGGGAAAAACAAGGCCCAGTCCCCTCGCGGTAGCAGCGTCAAGCCAAAGGCGAGACCACCCCCGAAAGAGGAAATAGCACTCATAGTTCGTCCGAAGGGGCAGGACGAACACGCCGTTGTCTCCTCCAATGATACATACCAAAAAGTAGTCAGTAAAGTCAACCCCATCCAGGCCAAAATAGCGATTCGGGGGACGCGGGACATCTCGGGAGGAGGTATTCTCTTCCTGACCAATAGTTCAGCGGACCTGGAGAAGCTTGAGGCCGCCTTGGAGAAGGCCGAACTGACGAAGGACCTCCTTGTCATGAGACCGCGAAGTCGAGCTCCAGAGATAGTTCTCTTTGGAGTGGACTTGAGTTTGCCGGCCACCGACATCACTACAGCGCTGCATGAACAAAACGAGATCCTGAATGGATCCACTCTCGAGCTCCGAACCTCGTTCGTGGGCGAGAGAGGGCGCAACGTGGTGTTGGCGGTAGACGAGAGGATTTTCGACCGCATTGCAAATCTCCGACGTCTAAATGTGGGTTGGCGCCAAGTGGATTTCCGACCTAATACGCGACCTTTGGTTTGCTATAAGTGTTGGAGGTACGGCCACACACAATCAGTGTGCCGCGGAACGCAAATTTGCGGGAACTGCGGCGCCTCTGACCATGTAATTCCGTGCACCGCCGACGCGTGTTGCCCTAATTGCAGTTTGAAAAACCGCCGGAGACCGGGCAGTAAATCATTACCTACCAACCACTCCGCAGGCTCGAAAGAGTGTCATATCCACAAGCTGGAGATTGAGCGATTGAGGAAGAGCAATCATGGGGAGTAATCCACCGAGATTTGCGCACCTCAATTGTCACCACGCAATAGTGGTGGCAAACCAGCTCTCACAGTACGTCTCGTCCGCCGGATATGACATCGTATCTCTGAACGAACCATACGTGAGCGAGGGTAAAGTACTCGGAACTCCGCCGGGATACACGCAGGTAAGCTCGGAGGGCAGCCGCTTTAGAGCAGCCCTCTGGGTGAGCCGACGTGTTTCATTCTGCACGGTCAGACGGCACTCTGATGTGGTAGCCATCCGTTTCGATCTGTCCCAAGAGAAGGTGTTGATAATAACATGTTATTGCGCACCCTCCAAAGACATTCAGATCGTACTCGACTCGTTGGAGCAGCTGTTGAGTACCTACCCGAGTGACAATGTCATCTTGGTTGGGGACTTTAACGCCAAGTCCACGATTTGGGGGCAACGACCCACTGACGTCAGAGGGAGGTCCATGATCACCTTCGCCTCGAACGCGAATCTCGAAATCGTGAACGATCCGGACAGCATCTCGACCTTCAAAGGCCCTCAGGGCGAAGGTTGGGTCGACATCTTGTTGACTCGGTTTTGCGCCTCACGCATTGATGACTGGATGATGTCCGACATCGAAACACTCAGCGACCACCGACTCATGACGTGGGCCTATCAAGGCAGACCGGGCACTCGCCTTCCCCGAAACCTCCACCGCAGGTGGAGGCAAAGGGATTTTTGGTCTGGGATGAGTTCCTACACAATCTACGCATGGTAGATCTGGGTCGGTACAGCTTCGAAACCCCCGACGAAGGTGTTGAACACCTGATGTCGATCCTGGTGAGGCTGTTTCAAAAGCACAAAAAGTGCACACCTGCGGTACGCAAGGGAGCGTGTTGGTGGACGGATCAACTGTCCAGCCAAAGATCTCGGTTGCGTGCGCTGAGGCGGCTCTACCAGCGAACGCTGGAGCAGCCACAGAGGGAGAGACTTGATGCTCTCTACAAGCGTAAGTGAGCAGAGTATAAAAAGGCGATAATGCACACCAAACGTGCATCGTTCCGACGATTCATTTCGGAGGGACTGGTCACGGACAAGCTAGGTTGCGCAGTCGAGGTGGTGCGAGGCAAGTGGAGAAGGGAGGCTCCGGTCTCCCTGATTCTTCCCTCCGGGGAGGAAGTCTCCACCTGGGAGGATTCTCAGGATGAACTTGCAAGACACCACTTCCTGCAAGCCGATGAAGCTTCGCAGGTCGCGCATAACAGAACCGGCGAACCAGATTGGTTTACCATCGAAGAGCTAGAGCTTGCAGTGGAGTCACTGCCGCCTAATAAGGCACCTGGCCACGATGGGATCAGCCTTGAGATCGTCCGAAAGGTTCTCCAGTTCCATCCTCAATGGCTACTGGCACTTTATAACCACTGCTTGGAGTATCTTGTTTCCCGCGGACTTGGAAAAGGGCTGTAGCGGTATATTTTCCCAAACCGGGAAAACCCCGCAGCGACCCCGCATCCTACCGCCCGATCTGTCTACTGCCGACCCTCGGGAAGGTATTGGACAAGATGTGCGCAACGAGATTGGCTCTCCACCTTGAGGCCAACGGACTGCTTGACGCCAGACAGTACGGTTTTCGAAAGAATATCAGTACGGTGGACGCGTTACGCAGAGTGCTGGCTTATATAGCCGAATCAAAGGCTAGCGGAGAATTCACGTGTCTGCTCACTTTTGATATCAAGAGCGCCTTCAACAGCGTTCGCCGAGCGGACATTCTCCGGTGCCTTGCGGATCTCGGCATCGAACCCTACCTATTTGGGTTGATTGACGACTACCTATGCTATCGTTCGATCATTCTCTTCGTCGGGGAACACTACTTTAATGTCGGTGTTCCAGAGGGATCATGTCTTGGTCCGATACTCTGGTTGGTTGTGATCAACATCTTGTTGAGGCGGTCACATATAGACGAGGCGTGGCTGATTCAAGCCTTCGCCGATGATGTCTTTGTAGCGGCACGAAGCAGGGCGGTCTTCAGGTTCGCCAAAATCCTGGATCCGGTTCTTACCAGGATCCATCAGTGGGCTTCGGAATTTAGCCTGGAGTTCAACTACGCTAAGTGCAACTACACGGTGGTCCCACCAAGAGGAAGGCTCAATTATGCTCCATCCAGGCCGATTCTCATGGCCCGGTCACAGGATCAAATTCGAGCAGCACCTGACTTACTTGGGGGTGACTATCGACATGCATCTAAGTTGGATGCCCCACCTGAACGTAGTTCAGGAAAGGGCGTTCAAGCTGCTGCATAAAATGGATCGTCTCACCGCAGCCAACTGGGGCATCAAGCCGCCTCTGCGCAAGATGCTCTATCGCCTCGTCGCGGAGCCAATTATCTTGTATGCGGCTTCTATTTGGTACACCGGCAAAGTAGCAGAAGCAAACAGGTTGCTCAGCGTACAAAGGGGACTTCTCCTGTGCGTGACAAAGTGTTATGGCACGGTTTCGAACGACGCGTTGCACGTCTTGTCGGGGGTTCTGCCCCTTGACTTGCGCGCAGAAATGGACAGGGACTTCACGGCCCTTGTCAGGTGGGGCAGGGGCATTGACGGTACAGGGCTCGACCCTGAGTCAGTCGATCTCTGGCGACCAACTTACCGGCGAGAAGTCCTCGGTCGGATCCCATGGACCAGGGACCTCACTCCCAGGACGACGTGTTCTTATTACACGGACGGATCCAGGCAGCAAGACCGCACCATAGGTTGCGCGTTTACTGCCGTGATCGACGGACAAACAGTCAGTGAGGGTCAGTTCCGCCTCTCAGATGGCGCAGAAGTCTTCGCAGCCGAGGTCCACGCGATCAAGGAGGCGATAACGGATGCCCATCATAGGGATCTCGGTGAGCTCGACATCTACTCAGATTCGAGATCGGCGCTTCAAGCCCTAAATAGTCTCGTGCCCAAGCACAGGGTCAAAGCCCATGTAGGACACGTCTACAACGAGCGTGCGGACGAGCTGGCTAAGGCCGCTACGACCCGCTCGACTGTGGATGTGGTAGTCAAAACCACCCGCCGCCAGGCCAAGAGAGAACTCTTGGCCCGTGCCGTCTCAAGATGGCAAAGCAAATGGGTGGCCTCGGGCAAAGGCGAAGTGACATACGAACTTTTTCCGCGCGTCCGCCTACGGAGGCTGCACGGTGATTTCTACCTCAACCAAGTTCTCACGGGACACGGCACCTTTGGTGACCACCAGGCTCGCTTCTTTCAGAAGGATCCCACGTGTTTCTGTGGGATAGGGATAAGTGACAGGAGACACTGTCTCTACTCTTGTCCCCTATGGCGGTCCATCCGGGAGAGATTTTTCCCATGGAACTACCATACTCGAACACTACTCGATCTGTGTCTAGATGGCTATTGTCGGAAGGGAGTGAAGGCCATTGTAAAAGATCTCCTCCTGCGGACATTGGATCGAGATCTGGGTCGCCAAAGGCATGGTCGCCGTACCAGAGCCCTTCGCGGTCAAGCGCCGCAATCGAACGCAAATCAACCAGTCCGTCGTACGCGCGGCACTGGAGGTGGTGGTGCATGAAGTTCTCAGGTTCGGGACTCTGTCTCATGAACCTGCATTTAGTAGTGAATAATATGTCGTAGTGTATAAAATGCCGTAGTGTATTTATGTAGTAGTGTATAATATGTGTAGTGCAATAATTATGTAGGTAAGGTACTTGTGGAATGGGGGCCGGAGACGTCCGACCCCGCGGCCCACCCCCAGCGAGGGCGTGTCTATGCGCTCAAGGAGAAACTTTCCGCGCATCTCCTGGGCTCGCGAGCGGCACCTACCCCCTTTAATCGGTTGTCCCTCATAAATGTCTTTGCCGTAGAATGGTATTTGATCTTGAGGGCCCTCCGTACATCAACTCCGCCTCGGTAACCTCGAACCGGTTCGTGGGCCCGACTCCTCTATAGGTGCTCGGTTCCTGCGGACTATCGGGGCGTCCCGGGTCGGGAACCAAGAGAAGGAACCATTTGGCTCCTCTAGCTAAGTGGCAGGATCTGTCGCACGCGACCAATCATCCTCTTGGAAATAACCGGTGTGACGTGCGCTGGGCAGTGCACCGGCTTGACCGGAGTTTGCGTGTGGATCGGCCCTAACGGGCCACTCCTGGAGGCGACCTTCGGGACGCGCCGCGGGGTTTGGAACGGAGGTCTTTCCGCACGTAGACACATGGGCCTGCAAGGGCCTGGGACCGGGAGATGGGACCCCCTGTCTTACCTTTATAGATTTGAATCACATGTTTTATTGTGTATCTGATATTTTCTGGCGCCCGTAACAGCGACTGCCTAAAGTATTTGAGTCAGAATAAGAATTTCGTTGAATTAGAATCTTTATTGAAGTGCTTTGTTTACATACGATAATTGCAACCATTTTTTTGTTTTTTGATAAATTTTATTAGTTATGAAGTGTCTGCTACGCGTCACTTCCACGTTTTAGGGAATCTAACTCCATCAGTTTAATAAATAGCTCGATGTACTTCAATTCAAAAAAAGATGCGTTTAGTAGTAACTAAATTATATTTTAACAACTATATTTACAAATTAAATTACAGATTACATTATTAAAACATTGATTGAAGGCGTCTATAAACGCTTCGCGAGACGGTCTTTTTAGGTCCATACTAGACGACAGCCGGCAATCAACTGAGTCCACACGAGAGTTCTGAGAGAGTCTGGAGAGAGAATCAGTGCGCTGATGTGTGCTGCCATCTATCGTTTCAGTTTGAACTTAATGTTCATTAAATAACAGAAAACTGCGAATTTCCAATAACTCTTGCAGATGCTGCAGTACCCCCCTCCTAGCAATGTGCTAAGAAAAACGAACGGGGCGACGAATGGAACGTCCAGACCTGGAGACAAGAGCCTGATGTGTAGGTTCGGCTATTGGAATGTCAACCTCTTTTTGGACATCTGTAGATGTGGCTGGTGCATCCTCTATTAATGTGAAGGTAGGCTTTAGCCTATCAACTGAGACTACTGTCTCTTTTCCATCTTTTTGGACTCTGAAAAATTTATCTGTTCTGTCGATGACCAAAAACGGCCCGTCATATGGTGGTCGCAGAGGTGCCCGCACAGCGTCGTGGCGGATGAAAACATGGGTGCATTTCATCAAGTCCATTGGCAGGAAGAAGCGAGTCTGCTTTTGCGCTCGAGTTGGTGTTGGACGTAGCTGCATCATAAACTGCTTGAGTGATTTAACAAAGTCTGGAGTATGAATATTTTCGGCAGAAGATGAAAAAAATTCCCCTGGTAACCGAATCGTTTGTCCATACACCAGATCTGAAAGTGTACATTTTAAGTCTTGGCAGAATGTGGCTCTTAACCCCAACAAAACTGTTGGGAGCATCTCCGTCCACCGATCAGTCAGGTATGCTTTCAGTGCGGATTTTAAAGTACGATGCCAATTTTCAATCATACCGTTAGCCTGAGGGTGGGAAGAACATGTATGAATATGGTTGGAACCAAGTAAGTTGGCCAGGGAACGAAAAAGACGTGATTCAAATTGACGGCCCTGGTCAGTTGTTATGATTTTGGGTACGCCAAAACGTGCAATCCAAACTTTATAAAATGCACTAGCAACGGTCTCCGCTTCGATATTTTTAAGAGGCTCTGCCTCCACCCAACGAGTAAATCTATCAATAATTGTGAGACAATACATGAAATTTTGAGATATTGGAAGAGGGCCGATTAAATCCAAATGGATATGAGAAAAACGCTGATTTTCGACAGGAATATTACTGATCGGGGCTTTAGTGTGAGTCCGAATTTTAACTCGCTGGCATGGAATGCACGTCTTGGCCCACTTATCACAATCAGCTTTAATATTAGGCCAAACAAAACGGTCAGTGATGAGTTTAATGGAAGATTTACGACCAGGATGAGAAATGTTATGCAGAGCGTCGAAAACTATCTTTCGTTGAGTTAACGGGATAAAAGGTCTGATTTTTCCAGTAGATGTGTCACAATAAAGTTCCACAGAGCTGCCGGCCATAACAAATTTACTGAGCTTAAGCGATGATGAATTATCTGCTAAGCAAGTTCGTAAATCATTATCAGTGGTCTGATCCTCAGCTATTTGCTCATAGTTAATTGGAGTAGGGCAAGTTAGAGGTCTGCACGGGCCCGGGCTTGGCCCGAGGCCCGTACCCGGCCCGGCCCGCGGGCCGGCGGAATGAAGGCGAATTTTCAAACGGGCCGGGCCCGGCCGGCAGAATTAGGACAATTTTTCTACGGGCCGGGCCGGGGCGGCAAAAAAATTAATCGGGCCTATCGGCCCGATATAAGAATTTAAGCGGAGCAGATAAAATACGAGCCATTTTCATTGAATATAGTTTTCTCGAGAAGTATAAATGTGCGTCACGAGCCGATGCGAGTTTAACAACATCAATACAGAAATGTGACATGTCCATCGTAGAGATCGGCATCGTACAGTTGCAAGATGTCTGATTCCGAGTTAAATTTTTTTTCAGCTGACTCGTGCCGGGACGGAACTGGTCTTAATCGATCTCAGGATGCGTAGAACAGTCATTGTGTTTTGTAGTATTAATAGTGATAATGTACTTCTCTTAACAGTATCTTTGGAAATATACCTTAAGGTGGTTCTCATAGTCACTGCTCAACAATGCGATGCTTTCAGACACATTTTCTGACAAAATTTTTAACTATAAAGGCATAAAATTGACAGGCCTGCCTATTGAAGGCATTTGGAAACGAATAGCTTTTTCCATATTTGATAAATTACTTAAAGAGATAACAGAGATTCCTGTCACGAGACTGTACGTTTTTCTCCTTTCCTGTGCTATCGCTTCCGGAAATTCGATTCAAAACGCTAACTTTGACAGTATTTTCAGAAAGATATATTGCTTTTATTTAAGAAAAAAACGACATTTACATAGCTTCTGAATAAGGATACCTGCCAATCTTACGCGTTTCCGAAAAGAAAAAGATTCATAAATGTGTCGAAATGTAGCTCCTTTGGATTTGAGAAAAGCCTTAAAAATGAGAGAAATATTTTCACAAATTTACTTTTTATTATACAGCTTCAAAAGTTATGTTTTTAATCCTTTATTCTGATGAACTACATTAATCTTTTAATGAATCCTTATTTCCATTTTGAAATGTCTGTAGACACGATGACTAAAACACTGTAAGTAAACGTTAATGTTTACTATTGTGTGTTTTCTGTTTTGCGAACATCATAGTAATGCAAAATATACTGTAAAATGTTCCCATAAATATGTATGTAGTATTCATTAAAAGAATCGTAATTGTATGTTGAAAAAAAACGTTATTATTTTTTTTGTAGAAATTGTGTCGGGCCGGGTCGGGCCTGTTTTCACTGATTTTTGCACCGGCCGAGAACTGTAAAAATGAAACGGGCCGGGCCGAACTTCCAATTTTTACACCGGGCCGGGCCCGGGCCTGGAAATTCCGGCCCGTGCAGACCTCTAGGGCAAGTTATGGCTTCGGTTCGTGAGAGTGCATCGGCTGGTATGTTATCTACCCCCTTAACGTGTCTAATATCGGTGGTGAACTGGCTAATGAAATCCAGTTGCCGCAATTGACGTGGGGAACACTTGTCACTTTTTTGGGAAAAAGCATAAGTAAGTGGTTTGTGATCAGTATATAAGGTGAAATTACGACCTTCCAGCATAAAACGAAAATGTTTAATAGCAGAATAAGCTGCCAACAACTCTCTATCATACGCGGAATACTTTTTTTCAGTATCGGACAATTTGCGCGAAAGGAAACCTGACGGCTGAAGGTCCTGCCCCTCCACCTGATGCAATGCCGCGCCTATAGCGAAATCGCTAGCATCTACAAATAAGGCAAGTTGAGCATTTGGCGAAGGGTGAAAAAGCAAAGCTGCATTTGCGAGCTGACGTTTTGAATCCTCAAATGCTTTACTGCTCTCCTCGTTCCACACAATCTCACTTTTGTCTGACTTTCGGGAACCTTTTAAATAATCACTTAAAACTGATTGGACATGAGCAGCCTGTGGGATATTACGCCGATAATAATTAAGTAACCCAAGATATCGCCTCAGATCATCAACAGTTTTCGGCTTATCGTAATTCAAGATAGGTGTTACTCGCTCAGGCATTGGCCTTATACCCTGCTCGTTAATGAGGTAGCCCAAGAAAGACAATTCCTGAACACCCAGAACACATTTATCTACGTTAATTCGAATGCCATATTCAGAAAGGCGACTGAAAACCATATCTAAGTGCTTAGCATGCTCCTGTTCAGATGAGCTACTAATTAATATGTCATCGATGTAGTCAAAAGCAAAATCAAAACCGTGTAGCACTTCGTTCATAAAACGTTGGAATGTTTGGGCTGCGCACTTTAAACCGAATGGCATAAATACAAATTCAAAAAGTCCAAACGGTGTGGTAATTGCCGTTTTTGGCACATCATCGGGATGCACCGGAATTTGGTGATATGCTCTTGTAAGATCAATTTTCGAAAAATATTTTTTCTTATGCAAATTTTGTGCAAAATCATGTAGGTGTGGTAAAGGATACCTATCCATCTGAGTTTGTTTATTTAGGGCGCGATAATCATCGGTGGGGCGAAATTCACCATTAGCTTTCGGAACCATATGCAGGGGATTTGACCAATTCGATTTGCTAGGCCTACAGATACCCTGTTCCATCATGGTCTGAAATTCCTGCTTTGCGATTGCCAATTGCTTTGGATTCAACCGCCGCGGTCGACTGAAGACTGGCTGTCCATTTGTAATTATTCTATGCACGGTATTGTGCTTTGGCTGGGGCGATGCAGGGTAGGGGCAAATGATATCCTTGTATTTATTTAAAATATCATGAAATTTTTCACTACTAGAAACAAGTGTAACACTTTTGTTGTGGCAGTTAATGGTAGTGCCTTTGGAAGAAAACTTTGTGAGTGGGTCGTGTAAACAAGAATTTTTCAAATCAATTAATAATCCATAATGTTTTAAAAAATCGGCGCCGATAATTGGTTTACTAACATTAGCGATTATAAATGGCCATTTTAATTCGCGGCGTAAATTTAAGCTTAGTGTCACCGTTTTTGTACCATATGTTTTGAATGGAGAATTGCTGGCTGAATACAGTGTTAAATTAGATGGGGCAACTAAAGACATCTTGGCTGTATATGGCAAAACACAAACATCGCTACCTCTATCGATTAAATAATGGCGTCGAGAGGTAAGATCGTGAATGAAAAGGCGACTGGATGTGTTGACATTGAAATCACATTGCGCCACATGCGATTTCATCTCTAGTTTTCCGATTTTGTATAATTACAAGGGGGACGGCATTGTCGGCGAAAGTTGCGTGATACCAACATAAGCCTTCTTTCATGCGCTTAGGAGTCTGTGATCTATGCCTTCTATGTTTAGAATGGCCCCGAGATCTATTTTCCCGCCGCTGGCTAAAGCGTGATAAATGCTTCACTTGTTCCGTCAACTCCGCGATCTGCGCCTGCAAGTCTGAAACCGACGCGTTTCCTTTATTTTGTTCGAAGCGCCGTTGTGTTTCCGCGACCTGTGGGATTGACACCTCAATCATTTTGTCAGCCATTTGCGCAAGTTTATCTAAATTGCCCTCCGAAACAGATAAAATGGCTTGCGTTTCTTTCGGTAAACGTTGAATCCATAGCGTTTTTAAAAATTCTTCGCCAACTTTTTTCTGGGCGAGCTGCCGCATTTTCCGTAAGGCGCGCCACACACCAGAGAGACATGCGACAATAATCGTGAGACATGAGGCAAATTCTGCCGTTCAAACCGGTTTTTTCTTTGTTAATAGGGTGAAATTGTCGCATGCCTCACGCTTTTCTGCGGCATGTCTCCCTGGTGTGTGGCGCGCCTAAAAGGTGTGATGGCTTTTCATTCCCCAAAACCGTATGCATTAGCAGATCTTTCACTCGCTTTTGCTCAGAATCCGCAAACTCAGCGATCAAGCAATTTTCAAGGGTTAAATACAAATCAGCATTCGGGGGATTTTTCACAATATCGCTCACATAAGAAAGTACTTCAGAATTAAGGGCCGAAACCACGGCGTAATACTTCGTAGTATCCTGGGTAATATTATTTAAAATAAACTGCGCTTCAATATTTATAAACCATAAGTCAGCTTCTTTGTCCCAAAAAGGGGGAAATTTAACTGCAACTTTCTCAATCTGTTGCGGGGATCGGTTGGCGGCATCGTAAATACAAAAAATAAAACAATGAGCACACCTGACAAAAAACGTGAACGGAAATAAATTAGCCACTTACCTTCAGTAATGTCATATGTCACATGGGGATGCGGAAATCACCATCTGTAACCAGAACTGGAACAAAGCAATAATTAGTCCCCAATTAAATCTGGGAAAACGGAATGCTGAAGAATTTAAGTAACAGTGTTGTTTGCGTGTCCATTAGTCCTTAATGCAAGGTCACCACTTGAAGTGTCTGCTACGCGTCACTTCCACGTTTTAGGGAATCTAACTCCATCAGTTTAATAAATAGCTCGATGTACTTCAATTCAGAAAAAGATGCGTTTAGTAGTAACTAAATTATATTTTAACAACTATATTTACAAATTAAATTACAGATTACATTATTAAAACATTGATTGAAGTGCGTCTACAAACGCTTCGCGAGACGGTCTTTTTACGTCCATACTAGCCGACAGTCGGCAATCAACTGAGTCCACACGAGAGTTCTGAGAGAGTCTGGAGAGAGAATCAGTGCGCTGATGTGTGCTGCCATCTATCGTTTCAGTTTGAACTTAATGTTCATTAAATAACAGAAAACTGCGAATTTCCAATAACTCTTGCAGATGCTGCAGTTATAATATTGATTTAAGAGAATGGAAGCAGTTAATAAAACAAAACGCACTACCGTTAGGCCTCAAACTACGAAATTAATTAATAGAATAGAAGCGGCAATTTCAGAAAATAGTGCCGATGAAGATACATTAGAACAGTTTCTCGCTGAGTTAGATTTGAAAGAAAAAGAGCTTAATTATCTAGATACTGAAATTCAAAAATCTAGTAAATTAGATGAATTAGAAGCTGAAGTTTTGAAATGTGATGAGTATAATTCGAATTTGGTAATTTGGAAAACGAAAGTAAAAAGGGCTAAATTGAAATTAGAAACTAAATCTAATTCGAATGTTTCTACTACGACAATAAACAAATCCGACGAAACAGTTGTAATTCGGGGGTTGGAATCCATTCGAATAAATTTACCCAAGCTAATAATTGAAAAATTTGATGGTGATCCTTCGGATTGGCAAAGATTTTGGGACCAATTCGAATCTACGATTCATAAAAATGCAGAATTGTCTGAAGTAGAAAAATTCAATTATTTAAAGTCATATTTGACTTCAAATGCTGCTAACTCTATAAAAGGTTATAGTTTAACTAATAGTAACTATTTATCTGCAATAGAAACTCTAAAAGAACGTTTCGGTAAGAAACAATTAGTAATTACCCCACACCTTCAAAAACTTTTATCACTTAATTCAGTAAAGAAATCCAGTGACGTTTATGCACTCCGCAAATTGCTGGACACTTGCCAGACCGAAATCAGAAATCTGAAATCTCTCGGATTAGAGATTGAAAATTATTCAGCGTTACTCGCTCCCATTCTAATTAAATTATTACCTTCTGACATAGTGTTACAAATAACAAAAAAATGTGGTAACAATGAAGAATTAAAAGTTACGGAAATAATTGATTATTTGAAAATGGAAGTTATTTCCCGAGAAAGAACTGCTTTTTTAATCTCGAATCAAGAGTCTTCGGACGCAGACATTACGTCTGGGAGGCCAGTGCGCGACAAGCAGTCGCCGAAAATAATTCCTTCAGCATCTGGCTTAATAAATGAAACGGTATCATTTTCTAAATAAAGTAATTGCCCGGAATGTAAAGAAAAACATTTTTTGATCGAATGTGAGTTATTTAAAAATAAATCATTACAGGATAAAAAGGAAACTTTAAAGCAATACGGTTACTGTTCTGTTTGTCTAAAAAATGCAGGGCACATAGCAAAATATTGTAAAAAATTTGTTAAATGCAGCAATTGTTTAAAACGGCATTATAAAATTTTATGTCCCGAAAAAGAAAATGCCAGATCACAAGAAAATAATGAAAGCACGACATTATCAAATAAAACTTGTAATTGCGCAGTATTAATGCAGACTTTAACTGTCCGTTTAGAATCAAAGGATCTGTTTTATGTTATTTGATAATTATAAATAAGATTCAGACTTCATAATAGTAACTTATCTTTACTAATCTTAAAGACCACATGCTTGCACGTTGTAAGCATCAACGAATAGCAACACAATTGAACTCACTTCCGTTCATTTCCAAACCGTTGCCAATACTACTTTTGTAATACATGAAACACATGTTACATCTTCCTCTTTTGGAGGAAAAGAATATTATTACATTACATTAATCATTATACTTTGAGGACGATTTATATTTCTATACAAAGAATATCATTACAAAACATTAAATTTATGAAATTACATTACATTATATAATCATTGTACTTTTGAGGGAGATTTATATTTCTACCACTTTTTGTTTTATACACAGAAGTCATATTATCATCATTGGTAGTGCTCTGATGGTGAAGATCATTTTCTGTTGTATGCTCTGCACTTTGACCTTGTTGAACATTATTACATAAATCAGAGTAGTCTGAAAGCAGTATATTATTTTGATTATTAGTTTTTCGTATATGAAATTTATTACGTCTAACAATTCTGTTGTTCTTAGTTTTAACCCAATATGACCTAGGTGTTGAGTGCTTTTTAACTATTACAGCTGGTTCCCATAAATTTCCTACTCTCAACATTACCTTTTCCCCAGGACAGAAATCTGGTCTTACCTGAGCATGTCTGTCATAATAAAATTTAGCTTGTTTTTGTTTACTCAGTAATTTCTTTTTAAATGTATTATCTATTCTGGGTTTTAATTCTGTCTGCACAATGGGTAACTTAGTTCTTAAATTTCTACTAAAAAGCATTTGACTGGGTGATAAGTTTATACCTGAAATTGGAGTGCATCTGTATTCTAGCAATGCATCATACAGTTTTTCAACCCCTGCTTTTCGTAATATGCTTTTAACAATATCTATCCATTTTGTTAAATAACACCCTACCACCAGATAGTTCTTTCTCCCATACTCACAAATATCAACACCAATTTTCTCATATGGCAAACTGGGAATCTTATGATTAATTAATGGTTCTTTAACATTTTGAGGTCTGTACCTATCGCAAACTAAACACGTAGAAATCATTTTTTCAATATCATCATTAATTCCAGGCCAAAACATTACTTGCCTAGCTCTAGCTTTTGATTTCTCAATCCCACAGTGTGCTTCATGCAATAACAATAACATACTTTTTCTTAAAGATGTTGGCACTACAACTCTACTACCTAAAAATACCAAACCATTTTCAACAGTCAAATCATTTTTAAGTTTGAAATAAGATCTGGCTTCCCGAGGGACCTGATCAACACCAGCAGGCCAACCCATTTGCCAATAGCTCTGCACCAATTTTAACCCCTGATCCCTTGAGGTAGCCTCCCAAAATTCCCTTTTTTTAGACTCCGACATCTGTAATTGTTTTGTCAGAGTGTGAACAAATTCATTCGTTTCAATGCTCTCCCCATCTATTTGTATATCCAAAAATGAACGTGACAACAAATCAGCTATGTACATAAATTTACCAGGCAGATATCTAAGGTTTAAGTGATACTTTAAAAGCTTAATTTTTATTCTTTGTAATCTGTTTGATAATACATTGCATATATTTTTTTTCATAATAGAGACCAATGGTTTATGATCTGTAAGGACCTCAACCTCCCTGCCATAAATATAATAATGAAACTTATTTGCAGCAAACAATATGCTTAAAAATTCTTTCTCAATTTGAGCATAGTTTTTTTCAGAATTTGTTAAACTACGAGAGGAAAATGCTATAGGTTGACCATTTTGTAACAAACAACATCCTAATCCATCTTTTGAACTATCAGCTTGAATAGTTATCGGTTTATTACTATCAAATATTCCTAACACAGGCGCATTGGAAATCAAGTTTTTTAAGTCTATAAATGCTTTAGTGTGCAACTCTAACCATTGCCACTCAACATTTTGTTTCAAAAGCTCTCTTAATGGAGCAGTTTTATCAGAAAATTTTGGTACAAACCTTCTCAGATAATTGAGCATCCCTAAGACACGCTGCAATTCAAGTTTATTTCTTGGTTCTTTTAACTCAGCAATAGCTGTAACACGGTCAGGATCAGGCCGCATACCTGAAGCATTAAACAAATGACCCAAATACTTAACCTCGGTAACCCTATATTGAAATTTGTCTTTATTAAACTTAATGTTAAGAGCTTTAGCCCGGTCAATCACTTTGGACAAAATTTCATCATGTTCTTCCACTGAACTAGCTGCAATGAGAAGATCATCAAAATAAACTAATACACCCGGTATATCTCCAAAATTTTCCTGGTTACGTTTTTGAAAAATTTCAGGGGCACATGATATTCCCATTGGCAACCTAAGAAACTTATAACACCCAAAGGGTGTACTAAATGTACACAAATCACTGCTCCTTTCATCTAAAACAATTTGAAAGAATCCATCCTTAAGATCTAGGACAGAATACACAGATTTATTACATAATTTGGGTAAAATTTCTTCAATTGTAGGAATTAATACATGCTCCCGTTTAATTGCTTTATTAAGATCCTGAGGATCAAGGCAAATTCTTAATGTACCATTAGCTTTTTCAATAATTACAAGGTTACTAACCCAACTTGTAGGCTTATCTACTTTCGCAATGATACCTTGACTTTCTAGATCTTTTAATTTTATTTCAAGTTTAGATCTTAAGCTTAAAGGTACCCTACGTGGTGGTCTGACAACAGGGTTTTCCTGATCTTTTAAAGTTATTGTACAAGTTCCATTAAATTTTCCTACACCTTCAAATACCTCTAAATAATTTTGAATAAACTGCTCTTTAGGAATTGATACATTGATATAAGAGTCTAACTTACCTTTATTCGTCATTTCTACATTATTCAGAAAGTGAACTAACTTAAATTTGACACATGTGTCCAGACCTAACAATGGTCGTACATTGTTTGACAAAACCAGAAATTCTATGATATGATCTACACCATCGGCAATGCAAGATAATGATGCAGACCCAAGAGGTTTAAGTTTGGAACCTCCAAAGGCTTCCAAAATAACGTTACACTTTTTTAACTCACTCTCTGAGGATACTTTTTTAAAAACACTTAAGGGTAGAATGTTTACTTCTGCTCCAGTGTCCACTTTGAATGTCACAGATATTCCATTGATCAGCACAGTTTTTGTCCATTCTCTTAGAGTGGTTGCCGAATGGATTGACCTAACCCTTGACACAGAGTCCACGAAAAAATCTTCTGAGTCACTGGCCTCGGTATTAAGTTTCACTTCCTGAACAGGCTTGAATTTACAGGCGTTGGCAAAATGATTAAATCGATTGCATTTAAAGCATTTTTTTCCATACGCTGGGCACTGATTCCTACGATGTTTTCGATTGCACTCCTTGCAGAATATATATTCACCACTAGGACATTCGGAGTCCCCTCTAAGATTATCTTTTGGAAATTTTCTTGGTCTCCAACTTGGTTTCGAAGTACTTCCGCGTAAGCTATCGACACTTTGACCCTGCACAGTTTGGGTTCTTTGCTTACTTAATTCCGCTGCTTTTCCTATCTCAATGGCTTTCGATAAACTTAGATCAGTCTCTCGAAGCATCCTTTCTTGGAGATTTACATCAGCCACTCCTAGAACAATTCGATCTCTAACAACAGACTCAGACTGGTCTCCGAACTCGCACGATTTTACCAATTTCTTTAAATCCGTCACAAAAGCATCAAAAGGTTCTGTTTCTTGCTGCTTCCTATTGTTGAAAATAAATCTCTCGACTACAATGTTTTTTTTAGGCGTCGTATAATTTTCAAATTGCTTAATTACAGCTTCATATTTCTGCTGTTCTTCGCCAGTTAACGGCAGAGTATTGTAAACTTCTACTGCTTCCTCACCTGCAGCACTTAAAAATAAAGCAAGCTTAACATCCGGATCTTTTGAATTATTACCTGACGCTTTCAACCAGATTTCAAACAATTGTTTGAAACGACGCCAATTTTCTGCTACATTTCCATCAAAACTTAGGCCTTGTGGTGGACGACAAAACTCCATCTTCAGTCAGATGCTTCTAACAATGTACACATATAATTAACTGTGAAAGTCAGACATAATTACGACTACGCCATGTTTTATGTTATTTGATAATTATAAATAAGATTCAGACTTCATAATAGTAACTTATCTTTACTAATCTTAAAGACCACATGCTTGCACGTTGTAAGCATCAACGAATAGCAACACAATTGAACTCACTTCCGTTCATTTCCAAACCGTTGCCAATACTACTTTTGTAATACATGAAACACATGTTACAGGATCAAGATAAACACTTGTTAGTACGCTGTTTGATAGACACAGGTAGTCAACGTTCTTATCTGAGTAAAGATATTATTAATCGAATGGGATACGAAGCAATAGGAGAAGAAAAAATGATTCATGGTCTTTTTGGTGGTATTCAAGAAACACACTTTCATAAGCGATATAAAATATATTTAAGTAATTTAGAAGATACTTTTAAATGTAATTTTGATATCTATGATCAAGACAAAATATGTACTGAGGTTCCAAAAATAAAAAATGGCCTTGGATAAAGGAAGCTAAAAAATATGGGATAAAATTCACAGATTACGATGCATATACAGGGAAGCAAAAAATTACAAATGCACAAGAAATAAGTTTACTTATCGGAGCAGATATTTATGGAAAGTTATTAACGGGGAAAATTAAATCCTTGGATAGTAATTTAACTGCTATACAGACCAAATTGGGGTGGACATTGATGGGTAAAACTAATGAAAAAGATACAAACGATTCCACAAAAGTTGTTTTATCCTTACATGTAAATGAAGCAAAACTCACAGATTTATGGCGATTAGACACTTTAGGAATTCTTGATCCAGGTGACAAAGGTTCTAGTTTAGAACTCGAACAAGCCGTAAAAGAACATTTCAACAAAAATATTCATATAAACAATGAAGGACGTTATCAGGTTAGTCTTCCATGGATTGTTGGTCACCCCCCTCTCCCTAGTGCTCGGAAAATTGCAGAACGTAGATTAAAAAACTGCGTAGATTCATTAAAGAAATCCGGCAATTTAGCTGCCTATGAAGCGGTATTTAATGAGTGGCTTCAAGAGGGCATTATTGAGGAAGTCGAATCAACTCCAGGAACGGAAACTGAATTTTTTCTTCCACACAGAGCAGTAATAAAAGAAAATTCCACTACCCGAATACGCCCTGTTTTTGATGGGTCCGCTAGGGAAAAAGGCTCACCCTCTATTAACGATTGTTTGTTGAAAGGCCCCAATTTAGTAGAACTTATCCCTTCATTGATAAATCGATTCCGATTGAAGAAAATTGGTGTAATATCAGACATAAGAAAAGCATTTTTACAGATTTGCTTAAATGAAAATGACAGAGCATTTTTAAGATTTTTATGGTGGAAGGAGGGAAATTCTGAAGAAACGAAAATTTTCCAACATCGAAGAGTTGTTTTCGGGCTTACATGCAGTCCCTATTTATTGGGAGCAACTTTGCAACACCACTTAAAAAAGTCACCTCCCTCTATGCAGGAAACAGCTTCTAAACTTTCAGAATCCTTTTATATTGACAATTGTGTCACTAGTGTTGACAATGAAGAGCAACTCAATAATTTTATAACAGAGTCAAGATACATTCTCAGCCAAGCTAAATTTGACCTCAGAGGTTGGAAACACAGTTACTCTAACTCCTAAATGAAACCAGATTTTTCCTTAGAAAACAAAATTGTCCCAGTTTCAGGCCTACGATGGCTGTTGCCCCCAGATGTTCTTTCCATAGATGTAAGGGAAATTAATAAAGATGATGAACCTATCACTAAAAGGAAAATATTGTCGGAAGTTCATAAAATTTTTGACCCCATCGGTTATACCTGTCCAGTAACTCTTTTCCCCAAAATACTTCTACAAGATTTGTGGAAAAAGAAAATAACTTGGGATTCTGAATTACCAACCCCGATTGCCCAAAAATTTCAGAAATGGAAAAATCAATTGAGCTCACTTAAAGATATTGCTATACCTAGATGTTTAATAAGCGACCCAGATAACATCGGTGATTTAAGTTTGCATGTATTCTGTGACGCGAGCAAGGTAGCTTATGCTACATGCATATATTTACGAAATGAAAATGTACAATCAACATCATGTCAACTGATCCAAGCACGATGCAGAGTAGCCCCGCTAAAATGTGTTACCATCCCCAGACTTGAGCTCCTCGCATGTACGATTGGTGCACGATTATCTAAAGGGGTTAAGTCAGACTTAAAATTAGAAAATCTTCCAACTTTTTTTTTGACAGATTCTAGTAATGCGCTGTACTGGATAAAAAGAAGTGAAAACTGGGCTCCATTCGTATACAATCGTGTTAAAGAAATTCGATCTCTTAGTAATCCAGAAAATTGGCACTATGTGCCTGGAACTCTTAATCCAGCCGATCTACCTTCCCGAGGATGTTCCGCGGAATCCTTTAAACAATCCCTCTGGTGGGAGGGACCTGATTGGTTGAAAAAACCTCAAGAATTTTGGCCAAAAAGTAGTTTGAATCCCGATTTTGAAATAATTAACTCTGAAAAAAGAAAGACAGTTGTCAGTGCAGTAAATATCCCTCAAACTCCAATTGAGTTATATGAAAATACATCTTCATATTTGAAAATGATAAAAGTTACTGCCTGGATGTATAGATTTTTTGGAAATATGAGAAAGACACCGAATGAGCGAAATTTAGAGAAAATTTTAACATCTGAGGAAATAAATCACGCAGAACACGTCGTATTGAAATATGCTCAGAGGTATTTATTAAGTGAATCTAAACCATGTTACACCTCTTTACAGACTTTTACTGATGAGCAAGGTCTAATTCGAGTAAAAACACGAATTTCTATGCAAAAAGATTTCCATTCTTTCCGGTATCCGATAGTTCTGCCTTTCGATCATAATATTACCTATTCGCTCATAAGAAGAAAACATATTGAACTTTTTCATGCAGGAATACAAATTGTAATGTCAGTTTTGCGCGAACAATTTTGGGTATTAAGATGCAGGCGTACAGTTCGAAAAATTATAAAAAGTTGCATGACATGTAGACGATTCACTGCCTCACCTGCTGAGACACCTACTGCCCCTCTCCCTGAAGAACGAGTCAAAGATGCTTCAATTTTTGAAAGTGTTGGTCTAGATTTATGCGGACCGTTATTTTTAAGGAATGGCTCGAAAGTTTTGATAGTTCTTTTTACGTGCGCCATATTTCGCGCAATTCATCTTGAATTGGTATCTTCACTTTCAACGGAAAATCTTCTATTAGCTATGAGAAGATTTATCTCAAGAAGAGGGAGACCCTCTATTATTATTTCTGATAACGGAAGAAATCTAGTGAAAGCATAATCAGAATTGAAGTCTATAAATTTTGAACGCTTGCAAAATTTTGCTATTGAACGAAAAATACAGTGGAAATTTAATCCACCTTCAGCTCCCTGGTGGGGAGGTTTTTTTGAGCGCATGATAGGAATGTTAAAAGGAATTTTACGAAGAGTGCTTGGAAAGGCCAGCCTAAATTATGAAGAATTATACACCGTGTTATGTGACGCGGAAAGTGTAATCAATTCTAGACCGCTGACATATATAGCAGATGACGATGATCTTGACCCTCTTACCCCCGCGATGTTCTTGCAAGATGTCAAAGATTCGAGAGTTCCTGAATTTGACATAATTGATTCAACAAAAATGAAAAGAAGATTTGCTTATCAGCAAAAAGTCCGAGAAGATCTTATAAGACGCTTTAGAATAGAATACCTGGGGCAACTTCGAGAAAATGCGGGAAGAAATAGGGAAACTGAGTTAAAAAAAAACGATATTGTCTTAATTGGGGATGATAATTCAAAACGTATTAATTGGCCTTTGGGAAAAATTGAAGAACTATATCCCGGCAAAGACGGAAAATTCCGGGTAGCCAAAGTTAAAACCAAAACGGGTTCTTTTTTGAGACCCCTTAAAAGACTATATCCTCTTGAAATCAATAATGAACTAATGCCTCCTTTTTTAGTAGACAGAATTCCTGCTCCTATAGACGACGATTCTGTTCCTGCTCCTGTGCCAGAGTCTTCAGATCCTGTCTCTGTAGTTGAACCTTTGGATAACGTCTCTGTTCCTGCTCCTGAGCCCGAGTCATCAGATCCTGTCTCTGTAGCTAAACCTTTGGATAGCGTTCCTGCTCCTGTGCACCAGTCTTCCATACCTGAGGATGACAATCGACGATCTCGAGCTGGTAGAAAACTGAAACAGCCGCAGCGACTAAATCTATGAAGTTTTGAGCTTCATCATCCTGAACCTCAAAGGTGGGAGGATATTACAAAACACGACCTCCACGGACATTTTCTCCCGACCTCCATGGACATTTTTCCTTCGATTGAGGACTATTTATTTTTGTCGTTTGGCAACAGAAACTTTTTGTTTTGTAGAACGAAAGAAGAACGATTTTGAGATGTGGAGTTTTTTCCCCATCGAACATGTTTTTAACGAATTCGAGATTAATTCATCTTATGTATATAATGTAAATATTTTTTTGTATAAGTTAGCCATATAAATAATCTAAAATGAAAGAGATGTTTCTTCATTTCCGACTATTTGATGTGAATTATTTTTAATTACCGAATCTATCCTGGAATGAATAAGTTCTGATTCTAAAGAAGGCGGCCTACCTTGGATCGGTAAGTGTTTTTTACTTACCTTTATAGATTTGAATCACATGTTTTATTGTGTATCTGATATTTTCGAATGAGAATTTCGCGAAATTAGTCAGCTTTATCCAAGCTGATTTTATTTAAAGGTAATATTTGGTTTCCAAATTCGGCAATATCTTGAAGTGCCTGCCTTTTTAAGACAACGTGGTGGATGAGACCTTAGTAATTCCTGTGCACATGCTCACTCACAAAGGAATCGTTGATACATAAGAGTGCTGTCGCAGGCAAAAAATCAGATTTTTCAAAATGTCACCCACATAAACAAATTCAAACTGCTATATCTGAGCCATTTTTTAAGATAAAGACAAAAAAAAATGCTCTGGAATCCTTATATCAAGGTTAAATACTTAAGAAAGAAACCTTTTTCAATTTCTAATTTTTTAGCACCTCACATTAAATATAATTTTTTTTTTTACTTTAATGGCCGCCATTTTGAAACAAGATGGCGGATCAAGCTGGCCAGTGTACTTGGTCGAGACATTGCTATATATTATCCACATGCCTTCTTACAACCAAATAGGTTAATAAATACGTGTGTTATTGCGTGACAAATATCAGATCGTTTCAAAATGTCAGCCATGCTAGAAATTCAAAGTTCTATAACTCAACCATTTTTTAAGATATAGACGAAACAAAAACTGCCCCGGAATCTTTGTATTTAGGTCAAACACATAAAAAAAGCTTTTTCATTTTCCAATTTTTTGACACCTCACTTTAAATTTTAAATTAAAAATGCTTTTTAAATGTTCCCTTTTCAAACAAGATGGCGAATGAAGCTTGCCTACGAACTCGGTCGAGACATTGGTATGCACTCTGTACACACCAAGTTACATCCAAATCGGTTCATAAATACTCCTGTTATCGTGTGACAAAAATCAGGTCGTTTCAAAATGCCAGCCACAATAGAAATTCAAAATACTATAACTCAACCATTTTTTTAGATATAGACGAAACAAAAACTGTTCTGGAATTTTTGTATTTAGGTCAAACACATAAAAAAAGCTTTTTCATTTTCCAATTTTTTGACACCTCACTTTAAATTTTAAATTAAAAATGCTTTTTAAATGTTCCCTTTTGAAACAAGATGACGAATGAAGCTTGCCTACGAACTCGGTCGAGACATTGGTATGCACTCTGTACACACCAAGTTACATCCAAATCGGTTCATAAATACTCCTGTTATCGTGTGACAAAAATCAAGTCGTTTCAAAATGCCAGCCACAATAGAAATTCAAAATACTATAACTCAACCATTTTTTTAGATATAGACGAAACAAAAACTGTTCTGGAATTTTCGTTTGAAGGCCAAACACATAAGAAAAAAAATCTTTTTCATTTTCCAATTTTTTGATACTTCATTTTAAATTAAAAATTTTTTTTAATGGCCGCCATTTTTAAACAAGAGGGCGAATGAAGCTGGCCAACGAACTCGGTCGAGACATTGGTATCTACTTTGTACACACCAAGGTACATCCATATCGGTTCATGAATACGCCTGTTATCGCATGACAAAAATTAGGACGTTTCAAATTGTCAGCCACACTAGAAATTCAAAGTGCTATAACTCAGCCATTTTTTAAGATATAGACGAAACAAAAACTGATCCAGAATCTTTGTATCAAGGTCAAACACATAAGAAAAAAATATTTTCCAATTTTAAATTTTTTGGTACCACATTTCAAATTTAAATTTTTTTTTAAATTTTAAATGACCGCCATTTTGAAACAAGATGGTGGATGAAGCTGGCCAACGAAATCGGTCGAGACATCGGTATGTACTATGTACACACCGAGTTTCATCCAAATCGGTTCATGAATACGCCCGTTATCGCGTGACAAAAATCAGGACGTTTCAAAATGTCAGCCACGCTAGAAATTCAAAGTGCTATAACTCAGCCATTTTTTAAGATATAGACGAAACAAAAACTGATCCGGAATCTTTGTATCAAGGTCAAATTCATAAGAAAAAATATTTTTCAATTTTCTATTTTTTGGTACCACATTTCAAATTTTAATTTTTTTCAAAATATTTAAATGGCCGCCATTTTGAAACAAGATGGCGGATGAAGCTGGCCAACGAACTCGGTCGAGACATTGGTATGTACTATGTACAAAATGAGTTTCATCCAAATCGGTTCATAAATACGAGAGTTACAGTGTGACAAAGATCAGATATATATATATATATATATCAACTTTTGAACGGAGGGTGGTTTCGGGGTCTAGGGGTCATGATCGATGAAAATAAACCAACATTTTTTGAAATCGCTTTCCTCCGAACGGCTGCAATAGGTAGCTTTTTGTAATGAAAGCTACCTAAAACTCGTCCGACAAAATATTAGAAGGATAAAAGACTTTATGATATCGATTTGTCCTATTTACGTGGGCAAGGTTATGATGGTGCAGCATCAATGAGTGGAAAGTTTAACGGTGTTCAGTCTCACATATCAGTTATATTTCCGCAAGCTTTATATGTTCATTGTGCCTCTCATAGTTTAAATTTAGCAATTGGAAATGTTGTATTTGTGATGGAAATAAGAAACTATATTGACATAATTGAAATGACACATAACTTTTCAATACTCCTAAGATACACGACGTCCTCCTCAACAATATTGACAACCATACACTGGAAATCAATAAACAAAAACTTTGTACAACTAGGTGGGTGGATTGCCATGAAGCCATTATGACCATGGTAGAATTATATGATGCAGTGTTTCATAGCCTTAAAACAATCGCAACTTGGGAAGACAGAGGCAAAACTTTTGAAAAATTCGTTAGGTGAATTTGGTTTCCTAAATTCTTTATTTGTCTTACAGAATATCTGTATACACTTTACCATTATCTAAATTATTGCAAACATATGACAGTGACTTTTTAATTGCGTTAAATTTCTTTGACGATGTCGTGGCTAACTTAAACACAATTCTTAAAAACCCAAATATTTTTTTCAAGGATATTTATGATGAAGCTTGTATGAAAGCCAATAACTTTCATATTGACACTAAAATACCAAGCACAGCATCAAAACAAACACAAAGATACAATGTTCCAGCCGATTCTATAGAAGAGTATTTCAGGATAAATATTTTTATTTCATTCGGTGATCAAATGTTGAGTCGACTCAATGAGAGTGTCCCTCGGCACCGCAACATTTTCAATTTTTTTTTTCTACATAATGGAAAAGATGCTCCAACAGCAAGTGAAATGAAAGATTTTTGCCAATTGTGTGAATTTTATGCACATTATTTGCTTTCTAGAAATTCAGAAATTTTGAGTGCCAAATTCAAGTTCTGGTACAGAAAATTTGAAAAATTGCTTTCAATAACTCGATGTAAGAATGCCATTGAAGCAGTGACAAAATGTTGTACCCCAACATCTACTACTAACTAAAAATATTTGCAAAGCTTCCTGTTACAACTTGTCTCAGAAAAAGATCATTTTCGACCTTACACATTTAAAAAACTTACTTAACCCTTTTAGGGGCAAAGCATTTCCATTCCTAAAATGTTGAAATGAAAGAATGACACCAGAATTTACAAACAGATTTATTTGCAAATAAGAAAAAGCTATATTTCACATACATAATAAACTGAAAAATTTTTAAACCAAAATTCTGGTGCCATTGTAGAATTTGGAAATTAAAATTAAGTAGTTTCATAGACGTACCGCCGCTCCTGAAAGTTTTAGGACCCACTATGACAGAATCAAAATTAAATGGGCTGGCTTTGTTATGTATACACAGAGAGATTAATGTAACTGCGTCTGAAGTAATTCAAGAGCTTTGAAAAAAAAAGAAAAACGGATTTTATTGTGTAACAATATTTTTAATTGAATTTTTTTAAGTATTTTTTTTATCCATTCAATTTTGCCTTATAGTCGGCTGATCTACTAGGGCAGTGGGGGCATCTGCCCTTTCCAAGACCAGAGGCAATGCCTTCACAAGAAATAACTATGATGCCCAAAAAGAGATTAAATTCTCTTAGTTTATTGATTCTCATAAAATTCTGACTGACGAGTTAAATTTAAATGAACTAGCCCCAAAATTTCCATCCAATAATTTATCTCGTCAAGGTTATTTTGGATATTTTCCTTAAACTACAATATGTCTGACAATCAGATATAAATAGGAAACTCTAAAAAAGTTTATTTAAGAGCCCTTTAAATATTTAACTTCCGCACATTCAAAAATTACTAATTTTTTAAATTATCAATAAAATTAAATTTTAAATGTTATTTTCATTTTCATTAAAATAAATAACCAATTATTAAATGCTGAATTAATTATGGTAATTGGATGATTAATTAGTGTCTCTTTGTAATTTCCTACTGTAATCACAACTAGAGGAATTTTGCCCCCACTAATTTTGTTTGGCCACCAATGCTCGGACCCCTCCAAGATAAAATCCTGGGTGCGCCACAGCTTTTCACTAATGGTTTAAGAGAAAATAGAACTCTTCTATGGTGTTTAATGTCAGTTTAGGCATATTCGGTAGAAAAATTTGCTGAATATTCTAAATTTTTTATGCAGCTGATCCTTTGAAAAAGTTCTTGAAACTCATCTTCTAGCGTGTTTACTTGATCTATCGTTTGAATCAGGCCTAGTGGGTTATTCTCCCAAAAGTGTACATTTTCAATACTAAATTTTCTTGTAAAAAATTTTTGTTTTTCAAGACAAATATTTTTATTTTTAGAAATTCACCACTTACTGCAAGTAAAAATCAGCATTGGTCCAACTACGTAATATTTATGTTTTTCTCAGAAACACGTTTTTTTTAATTTAAACACCATTCACGGAGGTGAGTTTTATGCTATGGTTATGTTTGTGTAGTGAGACAAAGGTTAAAAAAACTGTTTATTTGGTTACAAATATAACAAAGGAGCAATTCTATAAAAGAATGCACATTGAAATTATTAAGAGCTAATATAAAAAAAAAAAAACTCCTCCCCATCTGGAGCTCCTTTTCATCACTCATATTTTGTATATTATCAATTCTTCTATTTCAAAGTTTAGAAATAGTATTTTTTTTTTTTACTTACAGTCATTGCAAATTGTTGCAAAACTTTTTTCTCTGAAATATACACAGAGCCATCCTTAAGGGTATACGACAGGTGCGGCCGCACAGGGCCTCATGCTCGAAAAAAAAAAAAAAAAAAAAAAAAAAAAATACAAAATAGCTAAATATTTGTTATTCATTTTGTTGAGTTATTTATTTTCTAAAAAGGATACAAGTGTAAACATGCTTAGTTGTAAAATGTTTGGTGCAAGTTGTGAATGTTAGAGAAGAGAATAGATTGTTTGTGGCTTATATTCAATTTGAAGGAATTGTTATAGTGTAGCTTAGGCAGCACCAGGGGCATAACGAATACGGAAAGGTGTTCTTAATAGATTGGTACCGATGATGATTCTGACAAACTGCTCACCCTCATTTTAATGATTATTTGTAATGAAACAACATAGATTTGATTTCCTTCTTATGTAATCAAGTTTCAATTTTTTATTATAGGAGTATAGATGTTTTCCTGTGCACACACATATATATATCCCATAGCATAAACATGATAGAAAGGTCGGGTTAGTTCAAACCCCGTTCCCCAAACCCCTGAGGCTAAACTAAAGATTTTAAAAAAATGTGAAAGGTTAAATTTTAAACTGTTGTGAAGAAAAAGAAAATTTGAGGAAAAATTGATTTTTACTCCGATTTTTTCTATTTTTAAATTCTCTTATTAAATAAAAGATATCAACCTGTTTAACATTTGCTAATTAAATAAAAAACACTAAAAAGGTTATAATTAAAGAAAGAATGGAGTTTAAAAATCAAAAGTTTCATCTTTATCACATTTGTTACTGCCATAATATGAAGTGGACTGAACGAGTAATTTAATCGATTAATCCTTTGACTACAAATTTATTTTTTATTAGAAATTTCTGCAAATGGCGACTATTTTTTAAAAATTTTATTCATAGCACGTGCCAAATTTTCCAGACGAAGATTCAAACTGGTCCACAGAAGCTATCCTGAGCCCGGTGTAAAAAATAAATAAAAGCTCAGTCACTGCCCGAGTTGAGCAAAAATCACTAAATCAGGCTCAACCAGACTCAATTCCTACAAAAAATTCCGATATTTGTTAGCCAGAATTCTACTAGTACAATTAAACATTCTTTAAAAGGATTTTGCATACATATCCAAGCAAACATTTTAAATTACAGCATTTTTCAGATTATATGTCATAACTTTGAAGCTTTGTAAATGAGAAAAGTAGATTTTTAAATATATTCCCCTTTTATTCCTTAAGTCAAAATAAATTTCTAAAAATTCCGTTAACAAATATACAGTCAAGTAAAAGAGCAAAAGAAAAAATGAGAGGCAGAAAAAGAGAGCACTCCATACTTTTCAGACCTGCCAACCTTTGAAAATGAGAAATCGTAGCACACAAAATTAAAATTAATCTGGAGGTTGGTTGGTTGGTTGGTTTTTCGTGTTTCGCAGCCATCTTTTGACATTCGTAAAAGGAATAAGGTTTCAGTCTTTCAACAACTCAATATATTTTTTACCTCTGAAAATTTTTATACGATTTTTAGAGTTTCTTCTCGTTTCAAAGCGGTTTTTTTTTTAGATTTGTAAAAGGAGCCTGGTTCCAATTTTTTAGCCCAGTGCAGTAAATTTTGACGAAATTCGCGATTTTATTCCCGCGATCATTTCAGGATATTCACATTTTTTTTTTTTTTTTTTCAAAAATTGTATTTCACATTTTTCTATCACGATTCTTACTAGAAATCCGCATTATTTACCACGAACTTTTGACGAAATTCGCATTTTTTACCGTAATCCTTTAACGAATTTTGCGTTTTTTACTACGATCCTTTGACGAAATATAGTAAATTCTGTCTAAGGCGGACTCTGTGCAAGCCGGAAATTTGTCTACCGCGGAAAATTTTTTCAAGTCCCGGCGAAACCCTAGAAAATAACATTAATTCTTGTTGCATGTGCCGGAATCTGTCTAACGCGGAAACGGAAATGTTTTTATGGTCCCACCGAAACCAATATTTTGCGTAAGCCGGAAAAAAAGATACTTTAAAAATGAAAAGCATTTCGTTTATGAAGCTTTAGTACATACGTCATTTATTCAATGCAGAGAATTTTAATTAAATTCGGAAATACGTTAAAAAAGTTAATTTAAGGAACTAGAAACTGTTTAAATTTTAAGGAAATCTTGCATTTAAAAAATGAAATAATCGTTTTTTCCAATATAAATTAGCATGTAAAAATTAATATTACTAGAAGGATGCACATTTATGAAAATATGTATTTTCTAAAGTACAATATATTATGCTTTAATGTTGTACTCAAATTCAATTTGATACTTTACTGTCTTATTCCCGAAGATTTTTTTATGGGGTGTGTATTCCAGTTTGGGTGTAAATTTGCAGGTATTACAGCAGTACTAAGAAATCGAACAGCATTTTTCATTTATCTGTAAAGATGTAAAGACTTTCAGAATTTCAGTTTTCAACCGATTTTCGAGCCATGACAATTAATGAAAGTTCGTCATCTGGAAGCAATTTATTAGAACTCAAGATACAACCTTTTTATCAAAAACATAAAATGCTATTCGATTGACGTATGCTTCATTCCAATGAATCACGTGTTTAGAAAACTCATTGCACGGGTTATTTGTTCTTCGTCGTTTTATCTTGTCTAAGGAATCCTTGACAAGAAGATAACTAAGTGCATCGTAAAAATTGCTTCAAAATCGAAACTCAATACTCCATCCCTGCAGGATAAAGTCGATGTTACCAAATTAAAAGAAAAATAATTATTCTGTAGAAGATCTTTGTATTAAGTTTAATTATGGTAAAACTCAAATTTATGATGCTATAGAGATGAAAACATCTAATAGAAAGAGGAAACGTGCTGCGAAAAATTATGACATTGGTGCATTAACTTTTGGATGTTTTTCGATTGCTAGAGTGAAAATTTTGCTCACACGTGGACTTTTTTGCGAAAAAATAGGTAAAATCCATTTTAAAGCTTTCAGTGAATGGTTAAGGAGTTTCCATAATCTACACAACATTACCATGAAACATGCTTGCTGACACACGAAAAACGTCCCATAGCATGAAATTCGGGAATGGAAAGGAAAATTTCATCTACCGATTGAAAGATGTCAAGAAAAGGACACATATAATTGCGATGAGACTGGAGTATTTTATCGTGTGCGCCAAGTAAGTCACTTGTTAAAAGTGGTAGGTAATGCCGCTGAGGTAAAACCTCTAACAAGCGTGTGACTGTTTTGCTTTTTGCGAATTTGGAGGGCAGTTTATAAAAAAAGTTAGTGACTGGGAAATTGAAAACGACGTTATGTTTCAAGAATGAAAATATTGTTGAACTGCATTGTGATTTGGAGGTCTCAGAAAAAATACTGGATGTCGATTGTCTTAACACGTTGAGTGCCACGTCAGTCACCGGTGACTGACACTGAACTATCCGTTTAGGCCGCATCAGTCATCGGTGACTGACACTTATAGATTGTATAGACGGGTTGCACATGACGTCACACGCCTGAAATCGCTTCGTATGGCGCCCAAATATAAGGCGAATATGGTGCTCTCCATTTGATTTATTAGACTTGTTTGCACTATAATAATAAAAATAAGGAAGATCTAAATTAAACAGAAAGATAACATGTGCTTTTAACGGCAAACGGGCAGTTCTGTGCTCCACGTGTGTGCACCAGATACGATAGTATCAGTCGTTGCTAATAGCAACGTGACGTCAATGCAAGAGGTCTATAACGGGAATATTTTTTCGTGGCCCAAACTTAGACAGACAAAATAGACTTGGCATTCAACGTGTTAATGGAGGGGTGGCTGAAGGAGTTCAGTAGACGAATGATTGAAGAAAAAAAGTGTTTCTCGATAATGCACATTGTGATGCCGACATCAAAGTGTCGAATATAAATTTACAATTTCTTCCGGTGGATACTACTGCAGCAACGCAATCGATGGATCAATGAGTTATTAAAATGTTGAAACTCACTGCAAAAGGTATCTCCTGTGGTCGATTATTGCGTCTTTTGATGATTGTTCTTCAGCCACCGATCTGACGAAAAACATCAGTGTTTACGATGCTGTTAAATGGATTCCCAAACTTTGCTCAGAAATGTCGCCTGAAAAAACTGGTCTTTGTCTTAGGAAAGCAAATGCGGATGACCACGCTTATGAAAACGTTGAAGACAGCGCTGGAATTCAAACATATCAGGACGGCTTGAGAAGAATTAGGTGCCTCGAAATTATTTTTCTTGTTAAGAGAAATGAAAAAAATAATACCGAGAATACGGACTTACGCGTTAGTGCAAAATACATGGTAAACCGAAAGAAAAAACAAGCATCGATAAAAGATTATTCTTTGATTTTTTGAACTACTATGCGAAAGATGAAGCATGTAATTTTTTTGGTTAAATTAAATGATTTTCATTAAATTTCAGAATTGGAGCAATTTTGCATTGGTAATATTTATTTTTGTGTTCAAATAATGTCTTTCGAAATTATTAAAAACAATAGATTTAATAACAATCCAATTTCATTAAAAACTTCATTTTAAAGAACAGTACTAAAAGTTACAAACGTAAAAAAAAAAAAAAAAATAAGATTTGTGCTTTTTTTTGGGGGGAGGGGGGGGGGGGAGGGCTTTTTGCATAAGCCGGAATATTGTCTACCACGGAAAATTTTCTCAGTCCCGACCGATTCCGGAGTTTATTGTAAATGTTTTCTTGCCTCGATCTTTCGGTGAAATTTATATTTTGTTTCTGCGATATTTTGACAAAATTCACGTTTTTACCACGAACCTTTGACGAAATTTATTTTCTTCTGCGACCAATTGATGAAATTAATATTTTTTCACGGTCATTTGTCGAAATTAGCGATAGTTTATCGCAACCGATTGGCAAAATTTTCAATATCTTTTCGCGACCAATTCAGGCCCGTAGCTAGACTATGCCTCCAGGTCGGGCAAATGTTTTTCCAAGAGGGGCAAAATTACTTCGTCATTTTTTTTTAGTCTTTTACGATCTTTTAAAAAAATATATTACGTATTCAGAATAAGTTTTATAGCTCTTCCGAATGTAGTTGAAAAGTTATATTCTTTCATCTCGCCGTCTATCCACAAACTAATATTTGTAAATATGAATTTCCCCAAAAATGTGAGATGTTGTTGAGGATTGCTACAAACAGCGCCACTAACGGTTCCCCCCCCCCACACACACACACACATACACACATCTCCGCAGAAGAATAGAGACTTGCATTTTTATGTTTTATTAATAATAAACTAATAATACAGCATTCCAAGAAATTCATTTACAGCAAAACCTTTAAAAATGGAATAGCAAGGGATAAAAAAAAAAAAAAAAAAAAAAAAAAAAAAACGACAAGTTTCCATCTTAGCAAGCATAACTGCAGTGTTGTATTTAGGCACTTGTTTCCGGAAGGGTTTACTGATGCTCCCGGTGTGGTATGACATTGTGGAGAGGGTGAGAATTGCACTTCTGAAACTTTAATAAGCACAAAATTACAAACTATTTTTTTTTAAATATTAAATGTCTGTTGAGTTAAAGAAAAAATCCGCGCCCTTTAAAATTCTAAATCCGCTATTTTTTGTTGAAATACGGAAAAATATGCAACATCCTTTAACGAGCGCACATTTTAATTTTACTTTAAAATGTCCTATTCGATATAAATATTGCGGGGCCTCCCATTCGAGGTTCGTTTGGAAATATTTTTGTTTAAAAGTACAATTTTTTTTAAAAGTCGGATTAAAGATATAAACTAAAACAAATTTAAGGTTAATATCATCAGATCACGGGCGACGCCGGCCTGGTAAGCAAGTATCACACAAATAAAAACCATCATGAAAATATATGTCAACATAATTCACTATTATGGCCTCCATTCGAACTCTCTATTCTCTAACACAATCACAAAGTCATTTTTATGCTTAAATGCCATAAAGTTGAAACTATTTTTATTTTGACCCCACGATAGCAAGTAGTGTTTTCTGTTTTCTATAAAGACAAAGGATATTTCAGAAAAAAGTGCAAACTATGTGTTAAAAGTCAATATTTGAGGCTAGGAAAGATCATCTGAGATAGAGGTCTGCACGGGGCGGGCTTTGGCCCGAGGCCCGTACCCCGCCCAGCAAAATGAAGGTGAAATATCTTAAAGGCCGGGCCGGCAGAATTATGATAATTTTTTCAACGGGCCGGGCCAATAAAAAAAAATTAAGCGGGCCTACCGGCTCAATATAAAAATTTAGACGAAGCCAATAAAGTATGAACCATTTTCAATGAATATGACTTTCCCGAGAATAAGTATAAATGTGAGTCACGAGTCTATGCTAGTTTTGCAACATCAATACAGAAGTGTAAGGTAAACGGAAAAAAGGTGACAGGAAAGAACGGGACCGGAAAAAACGTGACAGAAAAAACAAGAGCGGAAAAAACGGGACCGGAAAAACGTGACAAGGAGAAAAAGTGACCGGAAAAAACGTGACAAGGAAGTGTTAAATATTGAACTTGTCGATAAATAAATGCTAAAAACTAAAGTAAAGTTTTTCCACTGTCAGTTTCTTACAGCGTAGGGGGGGGGGGGGGCAGAGTTAATGGGTGAGTTAGACAATTCTAAGATTTGGTCCAAAAAAAAAAATACAATTTTAACATTTCATTAAGAGAAGTTTAACATGACGTCTAGAAGGAGCAAGCTGGTGCTTTCTACGGGCGTGTGTGTGTGTGTGGGGGGGGGGGGGGTGTATTAAGGAAGTACAATTTATAGATTCTTTCAACTTCGCATTCGCGAACGCCAATACAAATACTTTTTGCTGATTTCTACGAATGCTAATATTGAAAAAATTTGAAAATTCGCTTACGATAATTCTAATTAACATCACTACTTGATATTTGATGTTCGCGAACGGTAATACCAATATTTTCCGTTGATGTTTGAGTTAATGGGTGAGTTAGACAATTCAAAGATTTGGTCCAAGAAAACACACTTTTAACACTTCATTAAGAGAAGTTTAACATGACTTCTACAAGGGACAAGCTGGTGCTTTCTACGGGGGGGGGGGGGGGGATTAAGGAAATACAATTTATAGATTCTTTCAACTGCAGATTCGCGAACGCGAATCCAAATATTTTTCGTCGATGTCTACGAATGCTAATATTGAAAAAAATTGAAAATTCGCTTACGATAATTCTAATTAACATCACTACTTGGTATTTGATATTCGCGAACGGTAATACCAATATTTTCCGTTGATGTTTAAGAATGCTATTATAAAAAAAATTCCTGAATATTCGCATATGAAAATTCACATTTACACTACTACTTAATTTAGACATTATGTGAATAAGAATGCTTTCCGTTGATAATTAGAATGCAAATATTGAAAAATGTTGTGAATGTTCGCATACGAGAATGCTCGTTTACATAACAATTTGTTTTTCCACTTACGCATGTATAATATCATATAAACTTTTTTTTTTTTTTTTTTTAAGAAGTTAGTTATAATAGATTTGATTGGAAAGTTTTATTTTATTTAACGCTATTTGAATTTTTTGTTTATTAACATAAAATTATATTAATAATAATAATGATAACATTTTTTAGACTTTCTGAATCACTTATCAATTTATAATTTTTTATGTCCTGATCAGTGGCATTAGTATTTTCAGATATTAACAGAACAAATAAAGAAAAAATAATAATAAGTAAATATCTTTGTTAAGATATGCCTAAAATTAGAAATTAGAATAGTTTGTTACTTTTTTTGTTGTTGTTGTTATATTAAGCAATTGATTGAAGTCTAATTTTTTGCAATTTTTAGGTTTCATCATGGAATTTCCAGATATATTATTCTAAACATTTAAACTAAACAAAATAAATTAAAATAAACATTTCTATAAGATACCGGAATCACGGGAAAAAGCGCACATAGGAAAAAACAAATCGGATAAAAGACCACGGGAAAGTATTCTATTTATTAAGTTGTATACATAACAGAAAATATAATATGAAGTTTGTTTTTTAAGGAATTTAATATCTATTTTTAAAACATAGTAAACCTTATATTTTTTAAACGACATGAAGGCCATATTTAAATAAATAATTAAATTTAAAAAATCAAAAATCCCAACTGCGTAAAAAGTAAACTAATTAATTATTTCTCATCAATGTGAAAATATTTTTTCAATTCCTACTATTAGCTCACACTTTCGCTATATATATCTTGTTCAAATTTTCAATCGTTAATAAAATTATTCATTTAATCAAGCTCAAATAATTTTTTTAAAACTTGTAGTGGATAACACTTGTGTTGATCCAGTTTTTTCAAATATTAATTAATTAAATTAAATTAAATAATATTCAATAATCGAGAGAGCCCTCTTCTTGGTCAAGGTATTTTAAAACCCAAAGAGTCCTCTTCTTGATCAGCGCATTATAGTCACGTTACCTCACGTCCATACCAGCCCCGCCCATTTATCAGAATGTACATAGAAAAAAATAAAATAAATTGGATAATTCCGCATAAAAATCCATTTATCTAAATTAAGAAGAGGGGATTTGCCCCCCCTTTCCCCCTTTTATATTCACCCAACGAATCTCCAAACCTAATGAAGGAAGAGCCATATCGGAATAAACCGATATATCAAACTTGAAGCAAATCGAAAAATTCTGCATGAAAAACCCATTTATTTAAATTAAGGGGGACTAGCCCCCGCCCCCCTCTTCATACTTAACCAATAAACCTCCAAATTTAATCAAGGCAGCTCCTTAGCATAATAAACCGATGTACTAAATGTGGTGCAAATCGAATAACTCTGCATGAAAAACCCATTTATCTAAATTAAGGGGGAGGGTCTAGCCCCTTTCCCCCGTGTATACTTAATTAATGAACCTCCAAAACTAATCATGAAAGCTCCTTAACATGATAAATCGGTATACTAATTTCGGAGCAAATCGAATAATTCTGCATGAAAAACCCATAGTAGCCCCCCCCCCCCCCTTTACTCTTAACCAACAACCCCCAAAACTAATCAAGGAAGCGCCTTATCAGAATGAACCTGGAAAAAAAAAATTAAAGCAAATCGGATGTTTCTGTCAAGAGTTATCGCGTTACGTACATACAGACATAAGTGCATACATACATACAGAACCTGCGTGCACATTAGCCCTTGGGCTTTGATAGCTTGCGAGCAAAAAGCAGGATAATGAAAAAATTCCTCTAAAGAAAATGCCTCCTCTCTTCGTCTTTATTTTATTCCCTTTACAAGCTGTGTACGTAATTTTTCCCTCCCCCTCCGCCTTATAAAACATCTTTGCTCATATATAAACTATCAATAGCGAATTGAAAGAATCAATAAATTGTATTTCTTTATACCCCCCACCCCTCCGTAGAAAGCACTAACTTGTCCGTTGTAGAAGTCATACTAAACTTCTCTTAATGAAATGTTAAAATTGTATTTTCTTTTACCAAATCTTAGAATTGTCTAACTGACCCATTAACTCTGCCCCCCCCCCCCCCCCCCCTACGCTGTAAGAAACTGACAGTGGAAAAACTTTACATTAGTTTTTAGCATTTATTTATCGACAAGTTCAATATTTAACACTTCCTTGTCACGTTTTTTCCGGTCACCTTTTTTCCTTGTCCCGTTTTTTCCGGTCCCGTTTTTTCCTAGATTCGAAATGTAACATGTCCAGCATAGATATCGGCAGTGGATAGTTCCATTGTGTCTGAACGCGGGCTTAATTTTTTCAGAAGACTCGCGCCGGGCCGAGAACAGGCTTGCATTTTTTTTTTTTCTCTACATAGTCGAGCCGGGCCGGAACTGCACTTAATTGTTCTCAGGATGTGTACAGCAGGCAATATGTTTTGTAAAAATATTAATAGCGATAATGAACTTCTGTAACGGAACCTTTGTCAATATACCTTAAGGTCGTACTCAAATTCTCTACTCAACAATGCGAAAGTTTCTGACACATTTTCAAACTAATTTTTAACTGCAAAGGCATAAAATTGACAGGCCTGCTTATTGAAGGGATTTGGAATCGAATAGCGTTTTTCATTTTTGATAAAGAAATTACTTATCGAGATACAAGATATTCTTGTCATGTGATTGCAGGTTTTTCTCCTTTCCCGAGCTGTCGCTTCCGGAAATTCAATTCAAAACGCTAACTTTGACAATATTTTCTCACTTGACATATTGCCTTTATCAAAAAATGTATAACGTCATTCAATTAAATAGTTTCTGAGTAAGAATACCTGCTAGTCTTATGCGTTTCCGAATAGAAATGAACTCAGAAATGTGTCAGATATTAGCTCCTTTGGATTTGAGAAAAGCCTTAATAAAGGACAGAGAAATATTTTCACAAATCTACTTTTCATTATCTAGCTTCAAAAGTTATCAGGATTTTAACCCTCCTTTTTTCTTTTATTCTAAACTACATTAATTTTTTAATGCATCCTTATTTGAATGTTGAAACGTCTAAGACTCCGAGTAATCGTTAATGTTGCTATTGTGTAGTTTCTGCCTTGCGAACACATCGTAATTTAAAAATGCTCTTGCAGTATTCTTTAAAAGAATCCCAATTGTATGTTAGGAAATAAACTTTTTTACCAAAAATAAAACCGACTTCAAAAACTACTACAAAGTAAAAAATAATTTTTTTACATAATAGTTAATAAGAAATTAAATTAAGCGCATTGTATTTACCATGCGTATTATTATATTTATGTACATTAATTTGATTTTTTGGAGTCGGTGCCAGCCAGACGAAGTCAAGTATAATCATCCAACAGACACACATCCAAATATCTACGAGTTTTTTTACGATTTGTTATTTAGTTAAAAAAAATTGAATTTTACCATTTTTGAAACATTTCATCTGATTTTATAAACGTGTATTTTCAAGTGAGATTAGTTGTAATTATGTGTGCTAAATTAAGGGTTATTTCAAAATTAATGCGTTTATACAGGTTATTATGTAAAAAAATCGTAGCCAAACACAGATTTTCAAATGTAGGATGGTGTCAGAGTTGATTGAGAATGGATTTTTTTTCCTAAACGGTTTTGCTGAATCATGTTACGATTTGTATTGGATAAACAATTTTAATTTTGAACTTGGCTTGGCTGGCACCGACTCCAAAAAAATCAAATTAATGTACATAAATATAATAATACGCATGGTAAATACAATGGTCTTAATTTAATTTCTTATTAACTATTATGTAAAAAAATTATTTTTTACTTTGTAGTAGTTTTTGAAGTCGGTTTTATTTTTGGTAAAAAAGTTTATTTTTCACTTTTTAGTTCTTTTTTGAGTTACAATTTTTGCATGATTCTTTTGGAGGAAATTACGGACTTTTAAAGAAACTTTTAAAGATGTTATTTTGATACGTAAATACTTTTGTCCAGATTTCTGTGTACATTAATAACACAGGTTTTTTGTGAAAATTCTTTATATACATATATTACATTTATTCTTCTTCAGATTTAATAGCTTTATTTTTTAATTAAATATTTTTGTTTCTCTATTTGGACATGGGTAGAACGACAAGAGATGCTGCTCGCATGAAAAAATATCGAACTTTGGAAACTGACAATAAAAAGTTCTTCGGCTTACTAAAAATGCTCTATGAAATACAGAAGAGAGACCCAATGACTTACTTTTCATACTTTCTAACCGATGACCAGGCCCTTATCTTTCGGGTTGCCCTAGATGAACGGGTTTGATACCTGTCATCGGCGTAGGAGACCACCTAATCGCCACGTAGCGGCAATAAACCTGAGGAACGCCTAGATCGTTTTACTATCGGCAGTGCCTATTTCTTAATTATGAACTTTTTTATGCCAGTTATTTAACATTTATATCTTGTTGTTTAGCACCTGCGCATTGCTACTCATGTTGATCTCGTAATTTAAAAGCTTAATCAGATGACGAAACCTTCATCTGGCAAGACACCTCAGAGGTATAATTCATAGGTAAATTCGAGGTCTTCGCACCTATCGACGGAGTTTACATGCACCAGGAGCTATTAGGATACATGACAACCGAATAACTTATCAAAGAATGATCGTGAAAAGACTACAGGGTGAAAGTCTTAAATGGCGTTCCCTCAAATGGCTGGTCATTGATGAAATTTCTATGGTGTCAAAAGAGAATTTATATATAATTCATTTGAGGTTTCAAGAATTTAAAAACAATTTATTTTTTGGTGGCATTAATGTTTTCTTATATGGAGATATTATGCAAGTGCCTATATTTAATGTATGTATGTATACGTAATGCCAATGTGCTTAATTGTATGCTAAGCATTTCAGCATGGTAATTTTATTAATAATTTAAATTATTTGCTTAATCTTTCGCCAAATCTAAAGATTCTGATAGAGAAATTGAGACCTCATTGCATCATGACGGCATTTTGTTTATTTTTGTTTGTAATCTTTCTTGACAAAATCAGCTTAACTCACTTAGGCATTTATGCTTCTTATTGCATCATCATTTGCAATACGTTGGGCAGTGGAGATTTTAAAACTATTAAGTAATCTACCGTCATTGCGTCCACTGCCAATTGTTGTTTCTGAGCTAATATGATTTGGTGCATTGAAGCGTTTTGCGAATTAAATATTTTATGATACTCACATTTACATTAAACCAATTGCTGCTGATATTTTTTTTGTTTCACGCTAGCCTTAAATGTGGGCTCGATTACGGAAGATTAGAAATTCATCGTCATGCTCATTTAATAGTCTTGATTAAAGTGTCATTGGTCTGCATAATAACTGACGTATTTTAGCGAGTATAGTACTGCAAAACATATAGAACTTTCGGAAGCAACTTATGATATTCGCATTTTCTTTAAACCATGTTTGCTGTTATAGTATCTCACACTTTTTGCTTTTATCGAGCAACCTGATTCAAATTTACTTGCTCTCATTTCTTGATACAATTCAAATGTTTTCATGACTGCGTAACTCACTGACTTGCTTTTGCCATTATGCTTATGCCTACTGATGTTTAAGTTCTGTGCCATGTAAATACACCGCACCATAACAATGCCGTCTGTAATACTAATTAGAGTAACTCCTTTTATTTCTTTCCATGTTGTTTATCTTGTACTTTAACAGCATAGGGATCTTGGCTCAACTTCTGTTTGCATATAAAAGTAGACAAATGGTTGTTTACAATAAATAAATTTATAAATATTATAAAACTTGCTTGTATATATGAGACAGTGGTACTACTTAGTTAGGTACAGATGTCATATTCGCCCCATATTGGCGCGATTTTTTTCGGTTGCCAATTTGGCGAAAACATCAACAGCATAAACAACATAATCCGGGTTACCACATCAAACAAAATAACGATACTTTGACGCAAGTTAAGTACCTGTTGCCTATATGATAGTGGCGACAGAAAAAAATCGCGCCAATATGGGGCGAATATGACATCTGTTCCCTTAGTTATCCCGTCGACCTAAAATCTATCGCCAAACTATAAGATTAAATGCCAATAATGGTTGATTGGAAATGTCACATTCACTTGACTTTAAGCAAGATACACGTGTTTACGTCATCAAGTGATTTTTATTTCGACGTTTTATTTGTATTTTTATTAATGTTATACTAATTTATTTGTTCTTTCGTTATTTAAAATAAAAATTATGTCAATTTGTATAATTTGGTGAGTGGTTTGGCGATTTATATAATCTGGCGAAATTGGTCGACGGGATAACTAAGTAGTACCTAGACAGTTAATAGGTTGTCAGAAAATATGCGTGAAATTTTCATTTTCTCTTCAAGGCCCCTATACAGGAAAGTTATCATTAATGTTATCTAGTGGAAATATTAAAGGCAATCAAAAAACATTCATACATATAACTGTTTAATATAATATAATATAGGTATGTATATAATATTATGGTACTTCTTAGATATCCCGTCGATCAATTTCGCAAAATTATATAAATCGCCAAATTATACAAATTGACATAATTTTTATTTTAAATAACGAAAGAACAAATAAATTAGTAAAACATTAATAAAAATACAAATAAAACGCCGAATTAATGGCTTTATTGGCCATGGCACAGATGTCATATTCGCCCCATATTGGCGCGATTTTTTTCTGTCGCCAATATCATATAGGCAACAGGTACTTAACTGGCGCCAAAGTGTCGTTATTTTGCTTGATGTGGTAACCCGGATTATGTTGTTTATGCTGTTAATGTTTTCGCCAAATTGGCAACCGAAAAAAATCGCGCCAATATGGGGCGAATATGACATCTGTACCTTGGCGGCACAGATGTCATATTCGCCCCATATTGGCGCGATTTTTTTCTGTCGCCAATATCATATAGGCAACAGGTACTTAACTGGCGCCAAAGTGTCGTTATTTTGCTTGATGTGGTAACCCGGATTATGTTGTTTATGCTGTTAATGTTTTCGCCAAATTGGCAACCGAAAAAAATCGCGCCAATATGGGGCGAATATGACATCTGTACCTTGGCCATTATTGGCATTTAATCTTACAATTAATTAATTAATGGCAAACCATTATTGGCATTTAATCTTACAATATGGCGACAGTAATTTGGTTGACGGGATAACTAAGAAGTACCAATATTATATATATATATATATATATTATGTGCCGCCAGTCTGATGTTATGTGTTTAATTAAACTAAAATATTGTATACTAAATTATTGTTTTGTATTAAGTTAGTTTGCTTCTGTATTATTTAGCATTTGAAATAATGGTGTATATTTAATTATTGTATATTAAATTACTATTTAGAATGCGATTGCCAATTGAGTATTTTAAATATGACTGTCGATTAGAAAATGCGAAGAAACAGATTGGGGAAGGTCCATTACTGAATTTGAATGGGAATATCGCCAAATTAGTCAGTTACAGCCAAGTTGGCTTCATTTATGGCGACTTATTTTGGTCGCCAAATTTGGCGATAATTAACGTAACTGCGCCAAGTTTTGCGACAACTTGGCGCTAACGTATATGAATACATAGTTTTATGCTTATGATTGAGAAACGGGTTACAACAATGAAAGATAATTTGGGTGAAATCCTTCATTTTATTGGTTTTTGTTGAATTACTAAAAAACTACTCAACCAATTTCGATGAAACGGAAGTGGTACCAATTCGAGAGTATCCTCTTTCAATTAAAACAAAAGTCACATAAATCGGACAAAAAGTTCCGGAGCAATCGGTGAACATACATAAAAAAAAAAAACATACATATGCGTCGAATTGATAACCTCCTCCTTTTTGAAGTCGGTAAAAACTGATTTTTTGTAGAAGTTGAGTCAGGCCGGATTGGGAATGATTTAATTGATATTTCTACGGGCCGGGCCTGGAAATTGCACCCCGTGCAGACTTATAATCTGAGACACAATCGTTTAAAGCTCAAGATTCCAAACATTTGTCAAAAAATGAGAAATGCTATTTGATTCTAAATTACTTCAATAATTTTGCCTGCGAATGTCATGCTTTTACATTTAAAAATAAGTCCGCGAACACATTATAAAGTTTCGCATAGCCGAGCAAACAAAAATATTTTCTACAAAAAGCCTTTAAACAAAAATGAGTATTTTATAGTTTAAAAATATTAATGTTCGTTTAGTATTTTAGTTAATTTTTCAATTTATATTTCCGTTTCACAATCCTACATTTATTTCCCCTTTTCCATACAGAAACTATGTGACTGATTTAGATATTTATAGGAAGAAAGGAATAAAACAACTAAAAAGTAGAATAAATAACATAGGGGCGGGAAAGCACTAGAAGAAACAAACACTTTTTGTACTTATAAAAAGGATAAAATTAATTTCTGTAATATTCTCGTTTCTAAATTACATTTATATCATTTAATTAACATAAAATATTAAATGCAAACAGTCATAGATGCCATTTATAATGTAATTATAAAACCCCTTTGCTCTGAAAAACACATTCTAGATATTGCGATTCTGTGTGACACTGTGACACTGATTTCACAAACTTTTATAATTTACAACAGTGTCAAGAAAGCTCTCAAAAAACAATTTCCACTTTTGTTGAAAAGCCCCAAAAGCAACATAGTGAAGTTAACAATCACAAAATCACATGATTGTAACACATGATAGTTGCATATTTTGTGTAACCTGTCCTGTCAAGCCATAAATAGGTAGCCAACTGCAACCTGAAATCCATGCCTTTGGTTTCCCGTACCCGATTACAATAAATTTCATGTACGACAGTTGTACAAAGAAAACGATTTTCGCGGACATCAGTTAATCAGTTTGAGGAAAGGACAAGGAGTTAAGAGGATAATCTCTAAATTTTATTATTCTCTAAAGACTGCAGTTTGACACATTGGGGAGGCAGTAAGTTAAATTTCTTCAATGCAACAAAGCGAAAAATGTCCTTCAGCTCTTGGAATGAAAGAAAAAGAAAACTCTTCACAAATGAAATTTTTGTTAAAATTGTTTTGTTTGAATTGAGAAGTTTTAGGAATGGGTGTCTGTAAGTTAAGTTACGGTCTATTCTAAAAAAAAAAAAAAAAATTAATGAGGGAGAGAAAAGTTCGGAAATTTAATGTGTCGATCAGGTTGTCTAGGCAATTCTGCTAGGACGGGCAAATATTTTTCCAGGTCGGGCACTGCCCGACCTGGCCCCCTCCTAGCTACGGCCCTGGACCAATTAACAAAATTCACTACTCGTTTCCGCGACCTTTTGACGAAATTTGCAATATTTTCCGCTCGATAGTTTACCGAAATTCGTGATATTTTGCGCACTTTGACGAAATTCGCAATTTCTTTCTGAACTCTTAACGAAATTAGCGCTTTTATTCAGCGACCAATTGAAGATAATCGCTATTTGTTTCTGAGACCTTTGACGAAATACCCAATATTTTTCCGCGATCATTTGAAGAAATTCTCAATTTTTTCCGCGATCGATTCATGAATTAATTTGAGGAAATTCCATAAAAGAAAAAAAATTCGCGGACTTCCAAGAAATTTCAAAATATACTGCCAAAAGGATCATGGGTCTGTGGAAGAATTTACAGGGGGGGGGGGGGATACTGCACAGCATTTTTCTTTATGCAGGATTCTCCTTTTCCGTGTGCAAATCGTGCGATTTTGCACACTATTTCAAACCTTGCCCCTCAAAGAACCACCTCCCCCCTCCAGAAATTCTTAAAATGGCACCCCTGTTTCAAAGGAAGGGAATTCCTGTATAAATATTTATAGAAACATGATTCACTCATGGTTAATATACATAAAGAGGGTTTTTATGTTCAGAAGTTTGTTTTGCAGCCCAGATTTTCTTTTTTTTCCATGAGCATTTTTTAATGTCCGAATTTTCGGACTAATGACCAATTTTTTTAAAACATTCGGAAATGAATACTTTGAAATTTTGGAAATTTCGGAACAGAATCACTCCTGAAAAATATGCTACGCGGGATAAAAATTGCAACTAGAAATAAAAAATGCGTTTGTGTATATTTTGCAAAAAATCGTAGTTTAAGACCGATTTTCGTAGCATCGTAGTTTATAGATCCAAATCGTAGCAACTACGATTTTTTCGTAGCAGTTGGCAGGTATGACTTTTTAATGACCAAGCTGACGCGAAGAGATGCCAGAGGTGCCATTCGACTTGGAATTTCGTCTACTTTCTGAATATGACTAAAAAATTTACATAAAAGTCGTCTATAGATTAAAAAATTGTACCAACTTTAAATTTTCAAATGGTAACATTCACTTTTGATCTGTTTCTTGAATGATGGCAGCTCGGGAAAAAGTATTGTTTATATTCTTTTGCTTAAATCTTCATAGAAAAGAAAATTTGTTAGGAGCTTATCCATAAATTCAGAAAAAAATATATCATACAAGAAGGTGTATCTAGAATATTACCAGAAAAATTATACAGAATTTTTTAGTGTAAAATAAATTCACTTCATATGTTCCGGTTACTCTCTAACGTTTTCTATTCTGTGGATGTTTTGATAGCAGGAGACGCTCCCTTTAGGTTTAGACCATCATAAAGTAAAATTTATCAATATATCTCTAAACCAAATTATTAGAAAGAGCTGTAAACTTATATACTCGTTTTGTTTGTGTTTTTTTCAATTGTGGTTTGTTATCTGTGAAAATGAATGTCTATCATAATTAATAATTTTTAATATGGTTTTATTAGTAATTTTCATAATTCAAAAAGTATTATTGAAAAGAAAACAATGCCTGAAATATCTTTGCATCTATTAATTTTAATAACATAAAAAAATATATCAGAGTGTTTTTGGGAAGATAATAAATAAAAGTTTGTCGCGTGAATTAACATTAGCATCCTCAAACTTTTCATTCAGATAATTCTACGATGATTTAAGAAAGATATACAATCGTTGATTTTTTTTACGGGGTACCTTGATAAAATGAACTAAATATGGTGTCAAAAGTGGTTGTAACAATTGGAAAATTCAAAGTAGATACAAATTTTAATGTGTAGAGGATTTTTGTTTTTAAATTTGTATTCAAATTCGAAAAGTAGACATAATACCCAGTCGAACAGTAACTTTCGCACCTGTCTGCGACAATTTTACAATTAAAAATTATGTAGACATTTCTTCTTTCTTTTTTAACAACTGTACAATATCACCAATTTACCAAAAAAAAAAAAAAAAAAAAGAGAGAGAGAAAGAAAAAAAGAAATGCCTCAATGAATTCCCAGCCTGACCCAAATCTGCAGAAAATCTAGAGAAAAAAAAATTGCCCGAGCACAGTCCGCGTATTATGAAAAGAAATTGGTCTGAGTCTGTAGATTGCATTGTCGGAGGTAGCGTTGCCAATTTATCGAATTCTTTTATTCAAAATATCTACCAGAATTTCCGAATAATTACACTCACTTTATTAAACCACAGAACGTCTATCATTAAATAAATAGCAAAGTATTACTCGAAATTTCTGGTTGATCAATAAAAAACCCAGCCAAGTTTGCAACATTGGTGCGAATGGGAGAGTATTAATTAGTTTGGAAGTGAAGGACCTCGCGAAAGTTCTTGCACCCGGCCTCGCTTTCACTAAGGATGGCTCTGAATATACATTTTCAAAATTGAGAGATTCATGGAGGTGAGAAACATGTTCCAAATATTAACCATACATATGTATATTTTGAGAAAAAATATTTTTGTCCTTTAAATCAACATCTGCTGATACAATTACAGTAAACTCCCGACTATCCGGCCTAATGTGGCGGAAGGATAGGCCGGATAACAAAAAAGCCGGATAGGCCGGAGTTCTATAAATATTTACTCACTTTCTGCACCCCCCGCCATTATATTAAAAACACATGTTACACATTTTAAGATAAATTTTATATATACAGTACATATAGTTTCAAAATAAATAAACAAAACATAAACGTAAAACGCAAGTCCAATTCGTAAAAAATGAGTAAATCTTATTTTACTGTTTATTAATAAATGATTGCACAAATAGGAAAAGTTATGCATAAGATAAAAGAGTCAAAACTTAGTTTTTAGTTTTTGAAAAAGTAGTTGATAGGTGACTGCTTCTCCTTGTTAGCCCTCTTCCATGACGCAATGTCCCTCCATTTACGCAAGCAGATAATACCAGCTGGTGTCGATTCCTCCTGCTGCACTCCTCCATAGTCACCACCACCCATTTCGTTAAGCTTTAATAAATAAACTCGAAGCACACAAAAATACTATACGAAAGTAACCAGGATAAGCGGAAAATAACGTCCGCACATGTTAACATCCATTGTACAACTGACAAAACAGGTTATTAAGCCTTAACCCCCTCCCCTTCCTCCCTGTCTCTGCTATTGCAGTCTGAAATCCCTTCTTGTCGTGAGTTAGCACTTTCCTACAGACGGAAGCCTGCCTGTCTTGGCCGCTTGCAACATTCCTCATTTTTTTTTTTTTTTTTTTACTAGGCCGGATAGTGCAGAGGGCCGTATAGTCGGGAGTTTACTGTACATAAGCAATATATAAGCATATATCTTAGTGTTAACAAAATCTAACATCTGAATATAAAAACAAGTTTCTGATTTATAATTTAACATCAGCAAATATAATGGCTAACTTTAGCATCCTCAGAAACAAAATGTGATAAAAAATTTTTCAATTTGTTAACCAAAAAATGCAACTTAATGTTTGGATCATGGAGGTGAGAATTTATTGTGGGACAATGCTTTTTATAGTCAGAAAACAAACAGAAACACAAAGAAAGTAATTAACTATATCCTAAGTTACTTAGTTCTTGAGATAGTAGTAGCTAGAACAATAACTATTTAACTACTTTTTTTTTCAATTAAATAAGTAATCAAGCATTTTTCTTAGTAACATTGGGTTTCGGAAATGACATGGAGGTGAGATCTCAGATATTGTGAACTGAGAAATGAAAAAAATAATGTAACTCTAAAAAATGTATGAGCACAACGCATTTAGTACTGATATAGTGCACTTTTGGGAGAATGACCCCTGTGTCCATGCATCTTTTGCAAATTAACACTGTGCTTACACCACCATGTGCGATAATTATCCATAACTATATTTCTTATTTTTAATTTTGCAGGGAACTATCAATTTTTTTGCAACATATATGGCATGGCCAGAATGGTTGAGGGACTTATTTGCAACCTCAGTTCTTTTGCTATTTTATATGGCATGGCGTTACACTGTATGCCTGTATCTAATTCCATGGAAATGGCTTTATTTTACGAATGATGGTTTCAAACCAATCATCATTATTATTTGTGTATATTGGCCCAATGACATAGATGTTTTCATCAGCTGTTGATTCAATTTTTTCTATTTCCTGTACTTTACATTTTTGCTTTCATTTGCATTTCTTAGCAAAATGGTTCAGTTTTGACAGATTGCATTTTTTGCCAGAAGCTGGGTATTCATTCAATTTATTGGGGGGGGGGGGGGGGAGGGGGGGCCACAGTTTCAGCAATCATTAATATATTTGGTAATTTTCGGGTTTAACTTATAAATGTTTTTCTGCCTTTTGTGAATTTGCTTGGAAATAGTTGAAATTAATGAATCAGGTTTGCTATCACCAACAATATTTTTTAGTTATAGCGGAGCGCATACAGTAGCGAGACAAAGTTGCACTGGTTTATCTAAGTTGAGTTCTTGATCACTTAACAGTTTCCCGCAAACATCGTTCTTGTTGATTTCGACAACTATTCAGTTGCAAAGTAATGCATCTTCCATAATGCCCAATTTGCAGCGAAGTGCTTGCATTTTAAGACAAGTTAAAAAATCTTTAAAGCACTCACCTGACTTTTGATGCATCTAAGGTGTGTCCCAACAAAATAAAGCCACCGTAATTCTGTGCCGTAACTGGACACGAAACAAACAAATAAGAACGAAACAAATATATTAAGAAAGTCTATATACAAATACTTATTTTCCAGGAGTAACTCACTCCCTGCCCCACTTGGGCAGGAGAAAACGACGAATAAGTAAAAAAAGAGGGGGAAAAGTGTCCCGCCGAAATAAAGCCACTCATAATATTAGTATTTATTGGTTACTACAGACATTCGAGCTGCTGCAGTTCAATATGTTTATGATGTCAGGACGTTGTCAAATACTTGTTCTGTGCCAGTCGGACTTTGTGCAGACTTTAGTAGGTTGTATTTTCTATTTCTCCTGCAGTATTGCAATGGGAAAGAAAACCCAGCTATGAAGGTTCGAGAAAAGACAAAAAACAGATTTTAAGGAACAAGGTCTTTCACATAGACCAATATCTAAGTAAGTCGAACGATCTAAAATCGTAATAGACAATTTTTTAAATATGGACAATGCGTACGGGTATTAAAAAATGAGGTGTACATGTAGAAATATGACTTTCAAGCAGGAAAGAGAATTTTACGTCGTCTTTCATGAGGTGGTATTTCCCTAAAATAGTTGGCCAAGGGTCAGCTAGGTGGGGAGGCCTACCAAATGGCTTAAGCACTCACAAGCCCCACCCAACAGTTTCCATCTACTACCGCCGTCACCACACACACACACACACACGCAAAAAAAAAAAAATAAAAAAAAAATAATAATAATAAATAAAAGGCCAGAAGACAACATCCCTGTGACAAAATAAACCCAGTCACGAATTGAAAAACGTACAAGGATCTTGCGATATAAGAAAAGGAATCAGCCGCCAATGTTGAAAGCTATACACATACGAAGGAGTGTCGATTAGGCGAAATATCATCAAACATGGAAGTCCCTGTGGCATCGTGTTATAGTCTCAGATGAGAAAAAAAATAATTCGGATGTGCCAGACGGCCTTGCTTTCTATTGATATGACATGAGGAAAAAAAGAAAAAATTTTCTCTAAAAGACAACAAGGTGGAAGCTCATTAATTGTGTGGGGAGGCTCATTAATTGTGTGGGGAGGCTTCGGCTATTGAGGTAAACATAACTTGGCTTTTCTCTCAGGCCACATGAAAGCTACCGATTACCAAGAAATGCTAGAAAACCATTTACTGCCATTTGCAAAGAGGACTGGTGGACTAAGTTGGATTTTCCAGCAGGACAAAACCTCCATTCATGTTGAAAAATCCTATTGGGAATGATTTTTGGATAATCGGGTGCATGTCAGGGAATAGCCTACCCTTTTCCCTGATCTCAATCCTCAAGAAAATGTGTGGGGTATCCTCAGTAGGGCTGCATATGGCAATGGCAGACAGTTTCAGTCTGTAGCAAAATTGAAGGTCGTTATTATTGAAGAGTGGGAGAATATTGATGCTACTGTACTCCAAGGGTTGGTAAATGGTATGCCACATCGTATATTCCAAGTCATATATAACCATGGCGGATATATTGCCTATTAACAGTAGTGGCTTTATTTCGGCGGGACACTTCTCCCCCTCTTTTTTTACAAATTCATTCCTTTTCCCTGCCCAGGTAAGGCAGGGAGTGAGTTACTCCTTGTAAATATGTATTTTTAACAGACTTTCTTAATATATTTGTTTTGTTCTTATTGGTGTGTTTCGTCTCCACTTACAGCACACAATCACGGTGGCTTTATTTCGGTGGGACACACCTTAGTAGAATTTATGCTGCTCAAACGTGATTTACTGTTGACATGAAGCATCCCTGGAATTTATCTTTGATGACCTGTAAATTTTCTTTTTCATCAGCTCCTAAGACACAGATTTTGAATATTTGTTGAGCATTACGGTCTATACATGCCATAAAAGTAGCTAACTGAACTGTCTCATTTTTCAAACTAAGCAAGACTGCTTTTGCACACCACTCAAAGCTTTTGAGCCAATCACCCCACTGTTCTCATGTACGTAATTTGCAACAGCTTTGGGGGACAAAGTCTGCCTTTCAACATGAATGAACGCAATTAGATTCGTATTTCAAATTAGAACCAGTTAAAATATTAATGTGACACCATGTGATAACTTTTATCTAGTAATTAATAATAGCTGAAACTTAGAACACGTAAGAGGACATTTATTGACATAAACAACAACCAACAAGAATGATATAAACAATTACGATTAACACAAGAACAATATAACTAAAGTTATCACAGCTGCCGTGTGATACAGGTGTCTGTTTCTTCAGACCACTTGAGTCACATGATGCTCTAATGCAAGTGCACAAAAAGAGCACCCACGACTCTAGTGGTCTGATGCGAAAGGTAGTGTGGAAGCTTGTCTTTTCCATTAGCCACTCATCTAGAGTCATCCTAGCTTGGACAAGTTCAATTAGACGAGTGAAACCACTAAGCAGGGTTGGGTTTCTTCCAGGACAGTGGAAGAAACAGGAAAAAACCAGAAGAAACTGGAAGAAATGGAAAAAACTGGAAGAAACCAACAGAAAACAAAACAGATGCTCAAATTAAGGTATATTAACTATGTAAAGGAATTAAATTCAAAGTATAATTATATGAAAACTAAATTGGAAAATTTAATTAATATTAAAAATATTTTTGTTAAAATAAGTTATTTGTTTAAAAAGAACTTCAGGTTCAGCAGACATATTTACAGATAATGGATTGTACAACTTTAGAGTAGAGGGATTTTATTTTCATTAATTATGCCATTTATGTAAAAAGAGAAAACTACCTACCTACAAATTCTTTATTTTTCATATAAAAATCCATACCTCTTTTTATATGAAAAATAACATTACATTACATTTAATCTAACATTACATTTTATATGAAAAATAACATACATTATTTTCATACGAAAATGCATTATATTAAACTGTGCAACACAGTAAATAAATAAATTTGCAAGTATTTATGCTAGCATCTACCATGAATATCTCAATGCTGGTTTTAAAAGACTAATATTCTAAAAATGTCCATGGGTATTTTTAAATGCTTTAAAACCCTCCCGAAGTTATGTAGGACTTGAAAGAATTTTTTTCATGTTTCGCATTCATTCAAAGTTGAGAAACTGATTGCAGCATCCTACACTACAGATAAAAAACTTATTTTGTTATACCATGTTGCATTGCAATCATAATTTTTAATACAGTAATTATTGTAAATTACTTACCTTAATAAAACTAATGTAAATTAAAAGCACTCTTATTTAAATGAGTTTCATTTTACAATTGGTACAAGATTCGTACTATTTATTACTAGTTTCTAAAGTTAAAAAATATGCTGGTTAAATTGAAATGGATAGCTTTTAATTGATTTTGTGTATTTTGGATAAAATTTGTTTTCTTCATGTAGCCAACGGTTGAAAATATTTAGATGAGTTTGTGATCTTGGCTAAAAAACTGATGTAATTATTAATTTGGCACGCGAAAGAATAATTTTGACACTGTGCGGCGTTGATTGTGTTTCTAAATCACGATACAGTGATTTTGCACAAAATGAACGAACTTAGATTTTCTGATTCGATTAACTGGAAATTGAAGAATTTTAATCTTATTCAATATGGTTTCGAAAATATATCAAACAAAGAAAATATTTTAAACTGTCAGACGGGAAAGATTATTATATATTAATAAAAATATCAATGGTTGGTGGACTGTTTTAGCACAGTTTCACCTTTAGAAACATATATGGCTTAATAAAGCATAAATTGGATTGTTCCAACACATAAAATGATCAAAATTTTACAGTGACTTTAACAAAAAAAAAAAAAAAACTATATCTCTTTCACTTGAACTCAAACCTTAAGGAAGATAACAGAAGGAGTGACTATGCAAATTTTGACAAAATTATGTGTACCTTATAACTATATGTTGAACACACGCCCAATAGAAAAAGAGGGAGGATATCCCTATTGGTCAAGAAACACAGGACTTTCTCCCCCTTTACTCTTTCAGAAAATATTTTTTTTTTCTCTCTCTCTCTCTTCCCTGCCTGAAAAAAGAGGAGTCAGATATTCAGAGATGAATGAACAGCATCTTAAAAAGGAGATGCATTTTTCTTGACAATTCTGTCACCACGCTTCCAGAGGAAAATAATTTTAAAATTTTTCTTTAACTCCTTGAGTCCTGGATCATGGCAAACAATCTCATTGTCAAATCATCCTAGAAATCTTGGAATGATTTTGTAAAAGTGGCTTCTTCATGACTGATGACTAAACGCTGCTGGTGTGTTTCAAATACAGAATGGATGACAGAGACCATGCTTCAATGAGGTACAAAATATTTTCTTAACGGTTCCATTGAGTGAAATTACACTGCGATTGCGCATTTTAGTGAAAGAGTGAGAATGGTAATAAATCACTTTTGCAATTACTCAAGTATTATGTATCCAAGTTTTACATTTAATTTTAATTATAAAATCTCAGGATTTTCACTTAATATGAAATACTTAAAATTCTTTAAATTTTGAATTCTTGTAATATATATATATATATATAAGTGTGCATGTAAATAAATCTTTGTTTAAACTAAAATTTTTCTTCTTCAGTTTATGTCTTGCATTTAATTGTCTAATTGTTATTTTGGGAATTATTGATTCTTTTACAGAGTAGGTTATAAACTAGGGCCATGTTACAAATAAATAATAATCTCTTCGGGTCACCTAAAATCTCTGTATAATTCATAAGGCTCTTGTGCATCGAAATCACACAGCGCGAATAAATTTAATTTACGTAATTTTAATTGATGCAATAATTTATATCAATTTAAATTGCACACAAGAGCCCAGAATAATGGTGCACTCACTATACGAAATTATCGCGGTTAACAGATCCTTAATTCACAATCTTCTTTGTATGCTGGATTTACATACTCATCTTGGTAATTTTACTGCTAACTGATTAGTGTGCACAGAGCGTTCCAGCAATGGTAAATTATGGCAAATTGGAAATTAATTTCAGGACTATTTAAATAAACTGCCTTTTTTCATTTTAATAATTTTTTCTACTATTTATACCTATGAGTCATTATTTTCGCAAATGAATATTATAAAAAGTCAAATAGAAAGCAGTTGCCAGATAAATCCATTTTAGTTTGCATTCTGTTAAAATTGAGCATGTACAAGATATTAATTATTTTTCATCCAATATACAAGACAATCACGTTCTTTTTTAAATTTTTTTCTAAAATATAATTGTTTCTATAATTGTTACAATGTAATACTTGTTACCTATTTTAGAAAAAATTTTAATAAGTAATTTTCAAGTAGTTTTGATTCATTATTTTTCTATCCACTAAATTTGTTTTTTAGTTGGCACGTCAAGGTCATTTAAGATGTTTTTTGAAAAAAAAAAGGGCACACGACTAAAAAAAGGTTCGCCAACCCTGGTATAGGTCTTATGGAATTAATTTACCTAAGGTTATAAGAAAAAGACATTTATTGTATCTTACACAGTCGAAACTTATATGGTAAATTCTTAAAGAATGACAGTTTCTTCCATGTGGAAGAAACCTATTTCTTCCGGCCGGTTTTTCCACTTTGGGAAAAACTTGCCAACCCTGCCACTAAGCCAACACCATCCTATAGATAGTCTATAGGATGGTGTTATAGATACCATTCTATAGACCACCATCCTAATTGATCCGTTTAGCAAATTTGATTTCTTACCTTACTTAATTTGATTGCTAAGTACTTTTTGTTTTTGTTTCGATGAAAATGCCTACTATGTTCAAAATTACATTTAGTTTTAGAAGAAAAGCCATAATGCTTTATTAAATTGGTTATTCAGAATTTAGCTTCTTATATTTGTTTCTTGACAAATGTGGTTTCAAATAAAATTAAGGGCAATTTTTAATTCATTTCCTTTGATTTTCTGAATAATAGATAAAACTAAGTTTATGTAACTTTCTTTTACTAGTACAAAATGTTATATTTTATTGATTTCTACTCTACTTGTATTGCTTAGCTTCTGAAATTTTGCCATATGTGTTTCAGTTACTTTTAAGAATTAGTTTACGAAATCTTGTTAAGTGAATATCAAAAGAACTTTTATAAAAAAAAAAAAAAAAAATACAGCAATGTCTAAGAGTCTCTTTAAAATGAAATCTGGATTATCAATAGATATACAGGGCTGCCAACCTCTGCGAGTAAAAATGTGTAGTTTGAACATTGAAAATGTGTAGTTTTACGGAATCAAGTGTAGTCAAGTTGCATCACCGCACTCGACCCCAAAGGGTAAAAAAAAAAAAATTCAAAACATAAAACGTTCAAATATATATTATAAATGACACTTTTTTTAAAATACATTGATTTAACTATCATACATATTAAAATAGAAAAAAATTTACAAATCAAAATATAAAACTTACCTTTTATTCCATAGGTATTCATCAGGAAAATTTAACTGAAAAATAAAATCCCTGATTGAATTTTTTTTTTTGGTCGATTCTTTTCCCTTTCACCAAACACAACACAAGATATAATTTTAGATCAAAATAGCAAGACATTACTTTTTTTACGCAAGAAAACCTAGCACAATACCTATTTTAAATCATAATAAATTCTGTTATTATCTACCCTATATATATATAAAATCCTAATGAATCGAATTGAAACGAATTTATGTAACGATTCTATGAAACGACTGATTAAACAACTGATTACGTTTCATGGCGATTTCTTCTAAAATATGGAATACTTTGCGATGAAATTAACACCAAAAATCCGTATTGATCCACAGATCTCAAAACTGGTATTAGAATTTTAAAATTAGAATTGGTTTTTGAAATATTAATTTTTTCTAATTTTAAATACTTTTTTTCTAATGATGGCAACTCAAATTTTAATCATAACAGATATTTTTTTTCATATTTTAGAAAAGGTTATTTTAAATTAATTTGGCGACGAGTTTGGCCTCCCTTAAATGTATGATAAGAAATGCATCATGTTACTTTTATTCAGAATTCAATTTGTATTTCATTATCATTTTATTTAATACAAAACTTTCATTTAAAATTGAAACCTTTAAAATAAATGGCTTTTACTTCATTCTTTTTTTTAAAAACAAAACCAAAAGAAAAATATTAGACACAGATGTCATATATGCAACAGGGTACCTAATTGGCACCAAAATGGCATTATTTTGCCTGACATGGTAACCTGGCTATTGTTGCTTATTTATTAGTAAATGTTTATTTGAATTTATTTTCTTTTTATTAACAAAAAATGTTAGAAATTGTTTTGTTCTATAGTAATTATTTAATTTTTTTTTATTTATTGTTATTTTATTTTAAAAATAACAGAAAATAATTTAAAAATACATATGTAACAGGTATTTGAAAACGAGGTTTTTGCCAAATTGTCGTAAAAAAAAATCACGCCAAACCCGGCGCGTATGTGACAATGCAACAAATCTTGAGATTTAATTTCCACTTCAAAGCAACGTTTTAATGTTATTACTTCTCCCGTCGACCAATTTCGCCAAATTATACAAATTGACATATTTTTTTTTTAAATAACAAAAGAACAAATAAATTAGTGTAACATTAATAAAAATACAAATAAAACGTCGAAAAAAAAAATCACTTGATGGCGTGAACATGTGTAACTTCCTTAAAGTCAAGTGAATGTGACATTTACTATCAATCATTATCGGCATTTAATCTTATAGTTTGGCGACAGATTTTTGGTCGATGGGATAACCAAGTAGCACAGTTTTAATTTACCACTCGAAAAATAAAAAAAATGGTAACTGGCGAGTTAAAAAAAAGCTATTGGCGAGATTTTCACCCGGCTAATATGAAAGTACCAGGAATTCTTTGTGATCATGGCAACTTTTATGTAGTTTTATTAAAAAAAATAATTTTGATTCTTTAATCAAAATGGAAACCTTTTTTATGAAAAGCGAAGGAATCAACCCGTTGTTTATGGCAGTTACATGACTTGGACTATTATAATATAAACTAAATAATGGGGATAGAATAATATTCGGCGGCTTATCACATCTGTGGCTGGCTAACATTAAAGTATGAAAATGGCCGCCTGGAATATAAAAAGCGAAGGGATCCGCCTGGAGCTGTTGATGATAGTCACATGACTTAGGCTATTATTATAGAGATTGTTTTCAATTTTAAAAACAGCGCAAAGAATAATATTTCCTAACGATTAAAAATTTATTTTCACGTGACTATTAAAAACAGAAAAAAAAAAAACTTTAAAATTACTATTAAATGAGTACGTGTTAAAGGCAGGAAAATATTGAAAATTATGTCCTGAAAATTGTATTTACACGTGAATATTAAAAGGGAAAGGAAACTTTAAAATAATAAATACATTAATATGCGTTTAACCCTTTCACGGACAAGGCACTTCTATTCGTAAAATCTTGAAATCTGTGAATGGCACCAGAATTTACAAACAAATTTCGAATTATAAAAATGCTTTTGTTCACTTACTTAATAAAAAAGAAATTTTCATCCCAATATTCTGATGCTAATGTGGCATTTAAGAATTAAAATTAAGTGGTCCAAAAATGAACCACCGCCCTTGAAGGGGTTAAAGCAGCAAATTTTAGTAATTGTATTATGTCAATCGTTTTATAACGCTGTTAAAAAATACCGAGAGACAAAGACTCTGTTTACTTAATTCATTTTATTTTAGCTTCTTTTCAAATGTTTAACTGATCTTCTTTAATCAAACACGAAAAAAACCATTGGATGTCTTAACAGTAACTGATTCTACCTTAAATTTTTGCAATCAAAGGGAATTGAATGGAAACCCGTTTACAGGGAGATCGCTACAGGTTTTTTCAGTATAATTCAATCTTCTCTAATCTTTTTAAAACCGACCAGATTAGCGTGCTTTTAGATTCTACAGTGTCTGAACGGGGGTTGGCGAGCGTAGCTTACAGGGGGCAGAGCCCCCTAGTTAACATATAAAAAACAAAAAGAAAACAAAAGATTTAAGAGAAAAAAACATTTTATTTTGCAGGTAAACCTTTCAAATTTTCAAGTATTGTACAGTGGCTTTTTTAGCATTTACAATTTCTTCTTTTGAAAATTTTCTTTTATAACAACACTCATTATTAGACAAGAAATTGACTTTTCCAGTAAGTAATGCATTTAATGTTTCAATGTTAAGGCATGAATGAAACTCAGTTAAGTTGTGTCTAACAATGCTGAACACTCTTTCACTAGCAGCATTACTGTGTGGTATTAGGAGAATTGTTAACATTATTTTAGGCAAAAATTGATACTTAATTGATCCGTTTGGATCTTTTATTTCAAACATTTTACTCCATGCAACATCCGCATTGCAGGATAATATATCATCACTTAAAGGGTCTATTTGATACTTGGAAAATTCCATTTCCACAGCATCCAAATCATTATAAAATATGCTATCACAAAAGCGATCTGTAAAAAACATTACAGAAGAAAATGAGACTTGAGCCCTAAGAGATGGATCAGCTATTTCTGCATGACTCAAAATATCGCTCGAAAGTGGGAGCCTTTTAACAGCATATGTACAAGCTGCTTCATAAAACTTTCTCACACTATGAAAAAACTTTTTTTTCACTTCTTCCGATATATTACTTTCACCAAGATATGTTTTTGTCTTGACTCCAATCACAAGATCTTCATCTAATTTTTGGTGGCTTGATTTCAGAAAATCAATCTTTGTGATATCACTGCTAGAAAAACTCGAAATGGCAGATGGTTGTAAGAATCTGACTAATAAATCCATGAAAAAAGAATTCAGATACCTTCTTACAAGATGAATTTGCGGTACATCACTTTGTAATTTTACATTTAATGTTGTAAATATTGGTAGAACTGCTTCAAGGAATAATAAATACAACTTTGTGTCAGGAGAAAGAATAACTTTTTTTATGTTTCGGAATTTTGCATTTTGTTTGTACTCCAGATCAGAACTAAAAAACTCTACTATTGCATTCCACTGCAAAAGCAGCCTATTTATCGTTTCTAACAATGATAGCCAACGAGTTGAGACAAATTTCAAGATTTTGTAAGGCTTTAAATCCACATGCTTTCTGGCAATCAATCAAAATTTTTTTGCGCTTTGAACTTTTATTAAGATAGTAATAAATATCAACAAGTAAAGATTCAACATCACAATGTAGCCTTTTAGCTGCTTTTGGGCACAGATATGCAATAAATGGCACAAGCAGCCTTGGACATATAAATGAGGGTTAGCTTTTTTAAGGTGTGAAACAACACCATTTAAATGACCAAGCATAGTTCTTGCATTATCACAACCAAATGCTAAACAATTCTTCCAATTTAAATCTTTGTCATCAATTTCTTGATTCAGCATTGAAAAAATTCCTTCCCCTGAATTGTCACTACATTCTTTTAATGAGAGTAATGCACACTGAATTTTCTGCTTTGATTCATCAAAATACCTGACAAGAATAGGGTATAGTTTAACAGCATTTTGGTCAGTGCTACCATCAGTTGAAAGTGAAAACGGCATACGTTTTAAAATAGTCACTATATCATGGCAGGTTTTATTTGGCCTACATTGTAAAATGGCTGTCGTTTTGATTCGAGCACTAGCATACTGTTTAGCGATTTTGGAATCCGGAAACATCGCTTTAAAAAGGTAGCCTGCATTGTCAGCTGCGCTTTAATGATACGTTACGTTCAATAATAAATGACGAAAACAGCATTTCTGCTTTGGTAATACTTATCGACAGGTCGCTTTCAACGAAAAAGGTATCCGGCATTTTTTTAACTTTCGTTTTCCGTTCATTATTCTTGTTGTGTCTGTCTGACTTTATATGGTGCGAACAATCAAATTTTCCCCCGTGATTAACATGAAAAGTACTTTCACAAGTAGTGCAGAATGCTTCATAAGGCGATTTTTCTGAAGCACGCAAGCAAGGCCACTTGGCAGAATATTCAGGTCAAAACTTTTGATCTGAATTTTTCTTCTTTTTCGCATTATCTCGGTCACACATTTTGATAAAGGAATAAAAAATGAACAGAAATTATAATATAAAATATCATAAACGATATAATAGAGCTTCAGAAAACATAATATAATCAGAAATTCGACTTTAGTGCCATACGATTCACATAGGATTCCATGCAACAAAAAACAAACAAGAATAAGAAAAGTAAGTCTAGCGACAGGAAAGGTCTTATCAAACGAATCCAATCACAGTGCCGTATTAATCTGCGCATGCACTTCGCATCACCGTTCTCTAGGAGGAAAAAGGAATTTCAACCTACTTCCTTCATAACCGCGATCAGCGTTTAAGGATTGCATAATCACAGTGCGCTGATAATAAACAAAAGCGGAAAAGCATAATTTGAAGTAAGAGTAGCGTAGTGCGTAGTTGAAAAGCTAAAGCGGAGTAACTACGCCTATTGCGTAGTAGTTGGCAGCCCTGGATATAGAATTTGAATAAAGTAAATATCAAAAATATTAAGTAATGTTAACCAGGAGCATGAATTATAGCTTATTTTAATTTAATATCATTAAAATAGTCATATTATCATAATATAATTATTTAAATATCAGCAATTTTTCAGCTTATTAAGATAAGGTATATTTTGTTTATACCCATGCATTATCTAAAAATAAATAAATAAATGTGACTTCTAGATTAATTACCATTAGTTCCCTCCCCCCCTTCCATGTTTAGATGTAAATCCTAATAAAACAGTAAATAGATATATTATTTAATTGGACAATGTATCAAAATGTACAGCATGCTCAAATACAAATTAGTTATTTTATTCAGTATGTCCTCTTTCTGCACTTGACATTAAAAATACTACAAAAAAAGACATCATAATTTTTTGGTCTTGAATTAAGATAAGTTATCAGAGGCCTTGAGCTGCAATACAGGGTTGGTATATAAGACAGTGATTTTTTTCTTGGGGGGGAAACAGGGGTACACGTAACCCTAAACGTTCTGTGAATCTAATGAGGGAATAAAAAATTTTTAATTCTCAATAAACTAACTTCAAAAGTATTAAGTGCGATTTATTAAGTTTTTTGCATAATTTGTTGACAATAAAAGTATTTTAATTTAAACTCATTACAAAAGTTGCTTTTTTTTAATAGAATGGTATGTTTGAGAGTATTGAACATGTTGCTAAATCTCTTACACATTCTGTGAGCATTTGGATGCAAATAAATACAAATAATAAGTCTACAGCTGTGCCGGTATGAAATCACTCAAAAGTAGATAGATTAATTGGCAATACATTTTTAGGGTACTTGTCTATTATTCAGATGGACTACTTTCTATTTAAAAAATAAAAAACTGTCGCCAAACAATAAGATTTAAGGCCAAAAATACATAATTGTGACGTCACATTCATTACATGTTCACGATTTTTGGATGGAATATTTGAAACTTCTAATGTTAAATTCCTTTTTAATAGCTGCAAAACAAGCTGCAATGTGGGTAAGTTCTTTAAGCATAATTCTAAAACTACTTGGCAGATTGAGTTGCAATTTTGGATCCTCATTTTTAAAGTTATTATTGATCTCTGTAAAAAAAAAAATATATATAGGTTACAATAAACATTAATTTTATAATTTACAAATTTAAAATGTATTATTATAACCTGTAAAAACTAACATAAGCTGATCCCAGTGGCAGAAACACCGCGACACGGCGACATAGTCGCGGACAAAAAAAATCTTTTGCAGACAATTATTGTCTGCACTAATGAAAACAATTTAAAAAATTGTCTGCAACTTTCTGAGAATTTTTTCCCGCGAAAAGAACGCGAATTCTGGCAAAAGATCGCGTTAAAAGCGTTGATTTCGGCAAAAGATCGGGTAAAAACGTTAATTTCGGCAAAAGATCGGGTAAAAGCGTGAATTTCGGCAAAAGATCGCGAATTTCGGCAAAAGATCGCGTAAAAAGCGCGAATTTCGACAAAAGCTCGCGTAAAAAGCGCGAATTTCGGCAAAAGATCGCGTTAAAAGCGCGAATTTTTGTAAAAGATCGCGTTAAAAGCTTTAATTTCGGCAAAAAAATCGGGTAAAATGCGTGAAATTTGGAAGAAGATCGCGTAAAAAGCGCAAATTTCGGCAAAAGATCGCGTAAAAAGTGTGAATTTCAGCAAAAGACCGCGTTAAAAGCTTTAATTTCGGCAAAAAAATCGGATAAAAGGCGTAAATTTTGGAAAAGGATCGGGTAAAAAACGTGAATTTTGGCAAAAAAAAAGCGCGAATTTCGGCAAAAGATCGCGTAAACAGCGCGAAATTCGGCAAAAGATTGCGTTAAAAGCTTTAATTCGGCAAAAGATCGGGTGAAAGGCGTGAATTTTGGCAAAAGATCGGGTAAAAAACGTGAATTTTGGCAAAAAAGCGCGAATTTCGGCAAAAGATCGCGTAAAAAGCGCGAATTTCAGCAAAGGATCGTGAAACAAACGCAAATTTCGTCCAGGGATCGTGAAACAAACGCGAATTTCGTCAAAGGATCGCGAACAAAACGCAAATTTCGTCAAAGGATCGCGAACAAAACGCGAATTTCGTCAAAGGATCGCGAACAAAACGTAAATTTCATCAAAAGACCGCAGAAAATGCGAATTACGTCAGAGGATCATGAAAAAACGCAAATTTCATCTAAGTATAGCGGAAACGTACGAATTTCGTCAAAGGATTGTAGAAAAAACGTGAATATTGTCAAAAGATCGCAAATTTCGTCCAAAAATTGCTGGAAAATGCGAAATTTGTCAAAAAGCCATGGAAAAAACGTGAATTTCACCGAAGAATTAAAAAAAAAATAATTTCTTCAAAAGGACGCAGAAAAGAAAAATTCGAATTTTGTTAAGGGATCACGAAAAAAAAAAACACAAATTTCGTTTAAAAATTGCGGCAAAAATGAGATTCGTCAAAAAGCCATGGAAAAAATGTGAATATCACCAAAGAATTACAAAAAAAATAATTTCCTCAAAAGGCTGCAGAAAAAAAAAAATGCGAATTTTGTCAAGGAATCGCGAAAAAAAAACACAAAATTTGTCAAAGGGTCAGGGGGGAAACGTGAATTTCATCAAAAGTGCGCAAAAAAACACGAATTTTCAGTGCTTTTAGCGCTTGAAGCCTCTGAAGCTTCTGAAGGTTTTTAAAACCATTGTTATTGCCTATGTGTGGTTCTGCTTATCCTTCACACTTTAGAAATTCTAGATGGTGAAAAGTTATAAGCAAAATTAATGAGAATGCATCATGCTTACCATGTTTTAAATAGAATGATAAAAAATTCTTAGTTTAATTTGTTATTTATTCATTAAAATGACATGCAAAATTTGCAGACAGATTATGAAATTTTAAAAGCTTGTCGCAGACAGCTACAAAACTTTCTGCCACTGGGAAGCTGATAAGTAGAAGCTTTAAATATACAAATCCAAAATTACATCTCATTCAGCTAAGTAGTTTTTGCATTATGCTTAAAAAATGCATTGCAGTTAGTTTTGTATCTATTTCAAATGAATTCCACATCTCAATAATTTCTAAACTACTTCACCAAATGAGTTCCCATTTGGCATCCAAAGGTTAATATGTACCGACAAATCCAAACATTGTCAAAATTAGTTCTTCAGATTAAAAAAATTCAAAGTTTGTTGCAATTTCACTATTGAGATGGCTCCCTAAGTTTATTTTTTTAAACATAAATTGAAAGAAAGGAGACATAATCCCCTATCAAATAACTATTTTCTTTTTTCTCTGTGATAATTTAGTGATTAAAATATATAAGGTGTATTGTTATATATATATGTATAATTTTTTTTAGGGTGGGGGGAGGGACACTGATTGTTCATACATGGAACCACTGACTCTGAGCTTAAACATATAAATATCTACATTTGAGATTGATCTGACAGTTATTTCATGACAAACTTAACTTTCAGTTCTAAAATTAAACTTCTATTTTTATGGAATTAAAAGTGGACTTTTAGAAAAGCATCACACACACACACACTGACAAATAAGATAAGTAGGAAGTAATAATTTCCAAAATTTTCATTAATGTTGTATAATAATAAAAATATAAATTGATTGGTTTTCATTCTACTTATTATATTCTATGCTTAAATATCATTAGAAAAATTTTAAATATTAATTTCATTATTTTGTAAAAAAAGATAGAATTTTTATTATTAATTTGAAATATTTTTATTATTATTTTTTTTTAAAACTAAGTAGTGCATAGTAATCCTAATTTAAATTATATAAAATAATGTTACACAAAAACATCAGTGGTATTTTAAAAGCTTTAGGAACAATTTAATTGCTTAGCTAAAATTCAAACTGAAAAAAGAGGATAAAAACCACAAATGCAACCATCATAATATGAAAATAGCATTTATTATAAATAATTTGTAAACCAAACACAAATCATACGTGATTTTACATTAAAAAACTAAACAATAAATAAAATCCAAAACTAATGGATATTTTTATAACTAGCTGCACACAATAAGAAAGATAAAATCTACACACATAAGTTCAACACACAAATCATAAATACATTTTGCATGATTATGAAGCTGTAATTTACACTTTCAAACTAAAATTGGAATAAATAATATATAAATAATTAATAAGAGGATATAATACAAGATAAAATCTATAAAGTTTCTTTTTTAACAAATATAAATATATTTTTCTGCATAATTTATAATTTTGATTAAAAAAATTTAAACTTTGAAATAATACATTAGCTGCAAATAGTGCAAAATAGAGTCTTTTTACTTATTTACACACAGTAAAATTTTCTTAATAAATAATTAATTTGTCACAATTTAGATTTGTAATTTAAAATACAGGAAATTCTAAATAAATTTAAATACATATAAAATTCTTTTTAAAATGCAATTTAAGAGCATAATTTTATATATTTTTTTTCAATTTAGTAATAAAATCTATCAATCAGAATTTTCATATTTAGAAATATTCAAATCAGTGAAACTAATATCGTTTAAAAAGTCACTCATAGCAGAACAATTTAAATCTTCTTGATTTGAACAACTTGTATTCTTCCTTTCATCAACAGATTCTTTTCTTTTTATTTTACAGAGTGAGGAGAAGCCAATGTCTGTTTCTGTATTATTTTCGATTTCTGAATCTTCTAAATTAGTTTTTAGCCAAGGGAAACTATAAAATAATAATAATAATAATAATAATAATAATAAAAATAATGATAATTAAAATAAAAAGTAAAACATGTTTTAAAAATGTACTTTTTTTTTTTTACATTTTCAGGATAAAAAAAGATACAAAAGTATCCAATTCAAAAATGTAAACTTTCCAACCAATAACTGGTTTGTAAATATTTAATTTTCAGAAGAGAAACCTATTATAGTTCTCATTTGAGATGAAAATTTTTATTGAAATGGATGAAATTGTCATACAATGACCACTGCAACCACTACGACTTTTTCTAAAATGATGATAATGAAAAACAAAGTTTATGCAACAAAAATTAATTCAGTCTGTGATTTAAAAACCTGAATTAGAAATGATTTTTTTTTTTTTTTTTTTTTTTTTTTTTTACAATAATACTTGAGATCCCAGAGAACCACTTACTGAGAACCTGTTATTTGGAAATTCCACATGCAATTAAAAAGCCAGATTTTATATTCTATTTATTTTCGGCATTGAATGTGTAAAGTCACATGTCCTAACTATATAACAGTTTTTCATTTATACAAGTCACATTTCTTGTAGTAATACATTCAAATAAAATATTAATGCACCATACTAAAAAATACATGTTTAGTTGTTCGTTTAAATGAATTACTTGAAAAAGTTTAAATCCAGGATTTTTAATCCATTAAATAGAATACTGATTGAATACATCAAGTTATAAAAGATTAAATCAGTTCAACAAAATTATAATTGCAATATCAAATGGAATAGAATCTAAAAATATCAAAAGAGGCAAATAGAAGAAGAAAAAAAAAGTGTGTTATTTTCTTGCAATAAATGCCGAAATGCAGCAAAAGATCACATAGCTTTCTTGGTCAAGGATAGCCTATGCTAAATAAGTTTATGTATCATAAAGTTATTCATTAATTTACAATAGGCTGTTCTGAAATTATTTATCTCCTCATTCCTCTCTAATCAACATAATTTTTTTTAATATAATTAGGGGGCTCTGCCCTCTATGAACTACGCTCGCTAACACCCGTTCAGACGCCCCAGATTATGAAAGCATGCTAATTTGATCGGCTTTAAAAAGATTGAATTATAATAATAATTGTCCCGAGTGTTTAGAAAATATTTGCACTGCGATGGTTGATGTGTAATATTGAAGCCTAATATCTTAGATGCCTATATGCTCAATTTCAAAACTGTAGCTGCTATATTAACATATTTTTTTTTCATTTTTGGTGCGAGAGGTCGCACCTAGCTTGAAGGGAGGGGGGAGATAACAGTGAATGAGACTTGGCTACTGTCATTTGGACTCGGGATCATAGTGATGTAGCCATGTCTCATCCATTGTCACAAATCTATCACAGAACTGCTTCAGGTCTGGCCTCATAAGCTCCGAACCAGCCTTCCCTCCCATCCCCATCAAGCTAGATGCCACCCCTCACACCTAAAACGAAACAAAATATGTTAATATAGCAGCTATGGTTCTGAAATTGAGCATATAGGCATCTAATACATTAAGTTTCAATATTCCACATCAACCATCGCAATACAAATATTTTATATACACTCAGGGCAATAATTATTGAACCACCCTCGTAAACGGGTTTCCATTTGTTTTCCTTTGATTGGGGATTTTTAAGATCAAATCAGCTGCTGTTAAGAGAAACAATGGCTGTTTTTGTCTTTGATTTAAAAAAATTAGAAAATAAGCTAAAGTAAAATGAATTAAGTTAACAGAGTCATAGTCTCACGGTATTTTTTAACAAATCTATAAGAAAGTTCTTTTAAATAAGTCATTTTAAGCATATCATTTTAAATATGACGTAATTTCATCCATTTACAACTTTTAACGCACAATACTGAATTTTTTATTTTAAATTTTCTTTCTCATTTAAATTTCAAGTGTAAATATAGTTCTTATAACGTAATTTTCAATATTTTCCTGCTTTTAACACATAATCATTTAATTCTAATTTGAAAGGTTTTTTTCTGTTTATAATAGCCACGCGTAAATAAATTTTTAATTTGAAGGAAATATTATTCTTTGGACTGTTTTTAAAGTTGGCAACAACTTAAAATAATACCCTTTTCTAAAATATGTAAAAAAATCTCTCAAAATGCTGAAAATTTGAATTTAAAATGGAAATAAAACCTCAAAAAATGAATCAAATTAAAAAAAAAAAATAAATGCAGTCTACACACCAGGAAGGTCTAATGTATAAAATGATCTAAAAATGATTAAATTCTTATGTATAGATTTTGCCCCTATAAAACTTTTTTAATGGAACGATTTTGATCAACTTTAACTTTAAATATCTCTTAAAATAATTCTTTGATTTGAAAACTGTCTGCATCAGCGTGTTTATTGAACATTTCTCTATAATACTGCCGATTTTCATATTTTTGTATGCAACAGTTTTCTTAATATTAACGAAGAAAGACCCCCGGTTACAAAAAATTCGTTGACAGCATTAGATACTTTTTTTAGAACAGAGACATTACAAAATTCTTTTCATCACATTTGGGACCATCTCTCATGAAAAAGTACAAAATAGCATGAAAAAAATCTTAAAAATTGCATGAATGTTTTCATTTATGCTTAATAAATAAACTTATATTAGTGGTCAAATTTTCTGTTTTATTTTTTATACGTTTTTGATTTTAAAAAAATTCTAACATGGCCACAGAGGCCATGGAAAGGGACAAAAAAAATTCAAATGAGGACATAATTGAGTAATTACTAGGCGTAGTTGGTGCATATTTATTTTTTATAATTAAACTGTATGGTCATTCATGCAGAAAAAGCAAGATTGGCTAAAACGAATTGTTTTAAACTTTTGAATTTAGATACAGTAGAACACCACTAATCCAAAATTCCGGTTAATCTGAACCGATTTTATTTTAAAAAATTAAACTTGAACAGATCAGCTGTAAAGATTAACTTACGAAATTTTCTGGATTACAGGATGAATGTTGTTGAAAACGTGTAGAAGTTAGAATTAAACAAAAAATGGCAATAAAGCATGTTGCTTATTCTTTAAAAAGCTTGAATAGAATAAAAAAATAATATTCAATAATATAAAATCAGATGATAAAAATTTATTTTTTCTTTCAAGTTTGATTTTGCAAATTATCTACAGAAATGTTTTTTTCTCCCCTCCCCCTCGTCAACGTGGTGGCTGAGCTATTTATAGATTCTTGATTTTGAACCGTTTGTAATGGGTTGTTACATAATTCCTCACTCTGAAGTTCCATTGGATTATTATAAAGATCTTTAGGGGTGATTAAACCAGGAATACCACTTTTTTCCGAAAGGTGTGCCAGATTATTTAGCATGCCGGATTAGAGGATGTTTACTGTACTACTGAGTACTTATAACTTACATTTCTTTAGCACACATCTTTTCCTTTTCTGTTTTTATCGGAATTTCGGGTAATCCAAACAGGCACCAGTCCCAATTAGTTCAGATTAGTGGGGTTCTACTGTAATGTAATTTTCTGAAAACCAATGCACATCAAGATTTCATCACTTTTCAGTTTACTCTTTGTATTTGAGACCTATTGTATTGTAGACAATGTCTGATACATGCCCGATAAATTAAACAATACACTAAACTCCCCCAAATCCGCAACGCCTAAAATCCGCACATCATTGCAGATGTAAACAGTGAAATTTTCAAACATGTAAGGAAAAGATTCAATATTACTTTATTTTTATATCATTCAATACATGTTTTAATGCATAATTCTGGTTAATATGACTGAACACACGCTTATTCATGGGGGAAGTATAAATTTATTTCTGGAAAAATTAAAGATAAAGCTGATATCAGTGGCAATCGCAATTTTTTTTCCAAAATAAATTTATGTATTAATTGAGCTTTTTTAGTTATTTTAGTTTATCTGGCGAAGGATGAAATAAAACTTTGTTATTTTACGATTTTAATGCAAATTATTAGTGTACCTTTATGAGCTGAGTTTCATTGAATAATTAGAGAAAATTTTATTTCATCATTATTATGCATATTTAGTTATACATTATTATTTACTTGACTCTCTTCAAATTTTTTAATAATTTTTTTTGATTTCTTAGCTTTTATTATTTTACTTTATTTTTTTACTATATTGTAAGCATTCATTATAATTTCAAGTGCATTATTACATTCAAATTGCTATTTAAACTAGTATGTTGTGGTCATCACAAAACTTTCTTCTATATAAATCACGTCAATTAAATCATTTAAATAGTACAAGAAATTACATCAATTTATTCATATAAAAGTATACCTGAATTTGAAGTTTGATGAAAATTCGTACATTAGTTATTGAGATAGAGCTGCAGGGGACATTCTGAAAAATGCAGCATAGCAGCGCCACCTGTTGAGCGATTTGCACCAAAACACAAACAGCACTAATTCATATTAAGGTATACTGGAATCTGAAGTTTGATGAAAATCCGTGTATTAGTTCTGGAGCTAGAGCTACTGTGGAAATCACAAAAAATGCAGCACATCAGCGCCACCTGTTGAGCTATTTGCACCAAAAGGTACAAAACATCAATTCATGTCAAGGACTAACTGAATCTGAAGTTTGATAAAAATCCGTGCATTAGTTCTGGACATTGAGCTATTGTGGAAATCAAGAAAAATGCTGCTAGCAGCGCCACCTGTTGAACCATTTACAGCAAAACATAAACAGCAATAATTTATATCCAGGTATACCTGAATCTGAAGTTTGTTGAAAACCCAAGCATTAGTTCTTGAGATAGAGCTATTGCGGAAATCACTAGAAATACAGCCTAGCAGTGCCACCTGTTGAGCGATTTACACCACAAGGTGCAAAACGTCAACTCATGTCAAGCACTAACAGAATCTGAAGTTTGATGAAAATCCGTGCATTATTTCTTGAGATAGAGCTATTACGAAAATAGTGTAAATGCTGCAAAATGCAGCATATCAGTGCCATCTGTCGGGCGATTTGCACCAAAACGTTACCAGCACCAATTCATATCAAGGATTAACTGAATCTGAAGTTTGATGAAAATCCGTGCATTAGTTCTTGAGATAGAGCTAGTGCAGAAATCGCGAAAAATGCAGCATAGCAGCGCCACCTGTTGGGCGATTTACACCAAAAACTAATCAGCACCAATTTATATTAGGGACTACTTGAATATAATTTTTTATTAAATTCCGTGCATTAGTTCTTGAGATAGAGCGCCCACAAAATTTGTGTCACATACACACAGACAGACAGACAGACAGACAGACAGACAGACAGACTCACAGAGTCACAGACAGACATTTTGTAAAAACATATTTTTTGGAATCTCTGACCTCTAAAACGTGTAAATCCGTCGAAAACCGGAAGTCGAAAATTTTTACGAATCCAATACTTTCTTCTTGTAAAGATAGAAGAAAGTAAAAATGTAAAAGCAGTGACCAGAAATTCACAAAATTCTACACAATCTGCACAACCTCTGATCCCAGGCTGTGCAGATTTGAAAGAGTCCACTGTATTATTAAAAATGGATATGTCATGTCCACAAAGGAGACAAAAATTAAGTTTTGAATTATTAGCTACTTTGGTTCTTAGGTTGCTAAGACGGTGCATTTTCTTTTATCCTTTTGAGACCCAAACTCACATTTTTTGGCACAAATTTTACCATTTTTAGGATTAAGACTCTTTACTGGGCTAAAAAACTTTACATAGTCATTTAATTTTAAAACTAAAATATATATAGAGTTTTGGCCTGTCCAATATAATAGACATTGGGTCTTATTCCTGTAAAAAAATATATTATTGAATTACATGATTCTGAATGAAAAATTCTTAATTGCAAAGTTTTGTTTTTTTTCATTATAAATGTGTTTTTATCGTTCATACATCACCTTTAAATATTGCACAATTTAATTTTTTCATTATCAAAGAGAAATAGTATTTTTGGATGAAAATTATTTGAAAAGTATAAATCAATTTAGTGGCTTTTTAAATAGTTCTTTTAAAAAGGATTTTAAAAAAATCTATCACATCAACAAAAGTTTTTTTTTCTAAAAGAAATTATGAATAGTTAGTGGCACAGTTATCACAATTGACATTTGGATGCTAAAAAGAAATTAAAAAGAAATAAAACACAGTTTATTCATAATCTTAAATTATTATATTCAGTTATATATTTTAAAAATTTTTATTTCTGTTTAAAAAGTTTCCTTGATTATAAGTGTGCTTTTATCGTTCATACATCCCCTTTAAATATTGTACAATTTTAATTTTTTCATTATCACATAGAAAAAGTATTTTTGGGTGAAATGTATTTGAAAAGCATAAATCAATTTAGTGACTTTTTAAATAGTTTTTTAAAAGGGAATTTAAAAAAATCTATCACACCAATAAAAGTTTTTTTTCTAAAAAAAAAAAAAAAAAAACTGTAAATAGTTAGTGGCATTGTTATCACAATTGACATTTCGATGCCAAAAGGAAGAAAAAAAAAAAAAAAAAAAAAAAAGCAGTTTATTTATAATCTTAAATTATTATCTGCAGTTATATTTTCTTTAAATTTTTACTTTTGTTTAAATTCGATTAAATTAACTAATTTATTTATAAAAAATATACGAACCGTAAAATAATATAAAAAGCTTTCAATTGTTTTTTTACAGTTAAATGAATATACAAGTTGCATTGCATGCACACAACCTTATTTTATTTTATACTTATCAAGTAAGATAAAATCACTACATAGGCTTCAAAAACCAGATATTTAGCATCAAGTTTCTATTTCTTTCATTACAAAGTTTGTTGACATCAGAAGTGTGTTTTAATCGTTTATACGTCACTTCCAAATATCACATAAATTCAATTTTTGCATCATCAAGTAGAAAAAGGGTACTTTAATACAAAAATTTTATAACATTTTGTTTTGTTTTTTAACTCTTCCTAACACCAGTCATTTGTTTGTTACAATAATGATAATAATTAGGGGCACAGCTACCACAATTGGCAAGTAAATGCCAAGAAGAAATTTAAAAGAAATCAAAATGAGTTTATTTATAATCTTATACTGTTATCTTTAGTTATATTTTCTTAAAATTTCTGTTTCTAATTAAATATTATTAAATTTTATAAGTAGCATACTAACAGAAAAATAATACCAACAATAGTTACAATGGCTACTACCACAATTGGCAAGTAAATGCCAAGAAGAAATTTAAAAGAAATCAAAATGAGTTTATTTATAATCTTATACTGTTATCTTTAGTTATATTTTCTTAAAATTTCTGTTTCTAATTAAATATTATTAAATTTTATAAGTAGCATACTAACAGAAAAATAATACCAACAATAGTTACAATGAATAGGAATAAAACCTAATAAGAGCTTAATAAATATCTATATTTACCAAATGCTGCAAAAAAAATATATATATATATTTCACTGAAATCAAAAATTTAACAATATACTGGTTTAGAACAAGCATTTTATAAAATTATATATTTTTAAGATAATGTGTAACCAATATTTAATGATTGCTACACTAGATGGCAGCACACGACAGTCCCTAATTTTAGCGGGCTGCCAAATAGATTTCTCCCATCATCCATTGCGATACTTTTACGCAGAGAGTTCTACGGCATGCAATGTAGAAGGTGCAAAATACAAGCTGTCTTGCTTGTTTTTCCCCCGGAGTTTTATGAAAAGCGGGAAATGATAAAATGTTTTTTTCAAATCAGCAGATTTCTCCTGAAGTTCCTAAAGTCTGTACATATGTATTATAATTGTACATAATCGTGTTAAATGCCATATCCTTGTATCTTTTATATGATCTATTAAAAAGTTTTGTGCTAAATCTTAGAGTGGCGGATCTAATTTTGGAGTGTTAAATATTGTGGCCCCTTACTTATGAGAAGTAAGGGAGCTATAAATGGCTTTCCCAACCTAGGGCCCTGAATCTATGACCAACCGTGTAAAGAAAGATGGTGTTTTTTTTCGAAGAAAGATGGTGCTTTATCGAAGTATTTTATCATCTGTTGCAACTAACGTCGCTTCTGTGATATCAGCTAAGGCAAATTACAAATGCCGTTTCTTCTCAGCTGTTTCGAAATGAAATATATCCTTCGAAAGAAAAATGTGTCTTGTTTTACAAAAGGTGTGCAGGTTCTACACAATACAACAATAAAGTATTTTAATACTCTGTTAACCAAACGTTGATCTCGGGGCAGAAAGTGTATTATAGTTCTTTAAGATAAAAATATGGATGCATATAGCAGCTATAAGAAGATAAGTTTGTAATTTTATTTTAGTAAACTTTTGTTTATTGCATTCTCATATTGTTTATTTTATGTTATTAAACTTTTGATGTTAAATTGTTTAACATAGTATTGCAAGTATATTATTTTCTCATTAAGAAAATATATTGTGTCTGTTTTGTCATTGACATACAGACGAGGTAAAAATGTCCCGATTTCATAATAAATTAGAAATCTAGATATGACGTAAAAGTTTTCTGTAAGAATTAAATTCTAAAAGTAAAAATCTTTGATTAATTTAGATTAAAAGAATAATTTAAGAACAAAGTTGTTCTATTAAAGTATATTTTTTACTGATGTGAAAATTATATTTTGTGTTCTAATTTGAGAAAACTTTTCGTTTTGAATTTAATAAACTGTATTTTATTAAAATAGTATCGTTTGACAGATATTTACGATAGAATAAATATATATTTTTTTCTTAGTAAGTTGAGTTTCGTTTTGAATAACGTTGATTTATGAAATGAAGAAATTAAGTTCTGAACAGAACTTTTATAAGAATAAGTTTTCTTATAGGTTAAACATTTAAATTTGAATTTGTTTTAAAAGGTAAAAAAACAACAAAAAAAAACAAGTAATATAAAAATTTTGTTTTTAAAGTCAATTCCTACTTAGGCCATCAAAGAAAAATTTAATATAATCAAGCTAATATTAGTTTTTGTTGCATTAAAATATCTCAATTTGTTGATTTTCTATAAGCAAGTAGATTTACAATGGAACTCTATGGGAATTTGGCGAAATATTACAGATATTGCCAAGTTGGCGTCACTTTTGGTGACTCATTTTGGCTGCCAAATTTGGCGATATATCGCCAAGTTGGCGACAAACTTGGCAGTATTTGGCGACAGAACAGGTTCCCCCCCCTATGGTAAACCCTTATTGAAAATACTTTCATTGAACTTCAATAACCAATGGCCGCCATTTTGTTTCCCATGCAAAACTAAATTAATTAAAATTTAATTAATTAATTAATATTTGAAAAAACTGTATTAACATCAATTGTCATCCAGTACAAGTTTAAAAAAATTTATTTCAACTTGATAGGATGAATAATGAGTATTTTATTAACGATTGAAAATTTGAACAAGATAAATATATAAATAAATAAATATAGGGAGAGTGTGAGCTAATAGTAGGAACTGAAAAAAGAGAGAGAGAATTTTGTTTCTCGGAACAAAAGTAAATTGTGTTCTTTTGAGAACAATTTTGAATTATTTTGCTAGTAAAGTAATTTTAATTAATTTTGAATAATTGTGTTCTTAGAACAAAAATATAAAGTGTTCTTTTGAGAAGAAAGTTTTTAAATATTCTTGCTTAACATAATATATTTTTTTTTTTCTTAAAAGAAATTGAAAGTTAAGAACTGTGTAGTTATAATTTAGTTTTGTTTTATTTTGAGAGTTAATACTGAAGTTATAGAATTTTTTTTGTGTTTTCTTAAAAGTATAGTAATATTGTATTACACAACGATAAATTGAAATAGTTCAATTTTGGTTTACCTTCCGAAGGAAAGAGTTAAATAAATAAAATTTTATATTTTGTGATATTATAGTAATTTGCATTTATATTTATTTTGTATTTTGAATATATATATATTTTTTGTGTGTTATGATTTCTGTAAAGAAGAAATCCCTGAGTGTAAGGATAGGTTTACGTAGAAAAATCTAAAATTTTGTTCTTGAAATTGAAAATTTTTTATTGAAATTTTTAAATTGAAATTCTTGTTCTTGAAATTGAAAATTTTGTTCTTGAAATTTTAAATTCGAATTCTAATTCTCGAAGTGGAATTTTTAAATCAAAATTTTATTTTGGTTGTTAGTTTTGTTAAATTTAAACAAAATGGCGTTTTTTGGAAAGGCAAAAAAGAGGATCTATGTGTCCTTTGCGATGAGTTAGGCTTAACTGCCACTGAAGAAATGAAAATGGTCGATTTACGTAATTTAATTACTATGCATGCTGATTATGAGGAAGACTATACAAAAAAACTTACTTACTACTGTCAGGGGTCGATGCAGGTTTTTATTCTTGGGGCCCATTTTGTGAAAAGTAGAAGTTATTTTTGTGAATTTATTTTATTTTTGTGAAAAATAACATTTTGTAACGAAAGTTGAAATCCAGTTACTAAAATTCGAACCAAGAATTTATGAAAAAAAAAAAAAACATTCTTTAAATCCCTTTACTAAAGTTTTTGTTTTTCATGACATGGTTTTATTTACAAATTACACATTTTAAAACAGTTTTTATGAAAAAGAATGTTATGTAAGGTGTTTATTTTATTAAAAGGAATTTTGTGAAGGGGCCTGTTTTATTAAGTTTATTTTTGTGAAGGGGCCCATTTTATTAAATTTATTTTTGTGAAGGGGTGCTAAATAGGCCCCAAATTTTGTCTGGATCGACCTCTGACTGTAGTCGAGAATAGAAAAACTGAACAAGAGCGCTTAGATTTAGAAAATCAACGTGTTTTTGAACAAGAACAATGTAAAATCGAACAAGAAAATTTAGAGCGCGAATGGACTTTCGAACTCAAAAAATTACGCCTTACCCATCCGACTTCGGCATCTAACTCAGAGTTAGAAAATAATAGGTGCACTTACGAAAAACCGCGAATCGATCTACAAAAATTGATTCCCCGTTTTCACCCAAACGAAGATGATATGAATATCTTCTTAGTGCTGTGTGAGTGACAGTTAAAGGTTCTAGGGGTCTCGGAAGAAAATTAGGTTACGTACCTCATAAGTGCTTTACCTAGTGATATTGCTAGACTCATTGCTAGGGAACTGGAAGAAAAGGCCCAGGACTACCAACACATCAAGGCGATGTTGTTGAAACCATTCAAATTGACTGCTGAAAAATTTAGAATCCTGTTCGTTCAGCACAAGAAAATTCCAGAAAGTACCTGGAAAGACTATTTTTTCGAGCTTAAAACATACTTTGAAGGTTGGCTATTTGAGCTCAACATAACTTCATTCGAAGATTTGAAAAATCTTATTTTATCTGACAAATTAAAGAGAAGTTGCTCACCACAGCATAGAGAACATTTCTTAGGCATATGAACTGATTTAAATGATCCACATGCATTAGTAGAAAAAACTGGATAAAACAGAAAGAGACTGTACACTCGAGCTGTTCTAATAAAACGTTTCCGAATGAATCCTACTCAAAGAAGACAACAGAAAGGTGACTCCCTCACCACTGATTGAAGATCACAAAACCTTGAAATGTTATGGTTGTGGTGCTCCCGGATTTATTTGTGCTAAGTGCCCTACTTGCAAACCCTGTGATAAAAACAGTCTTCTCAGTTTGAGCAAATCCAGATATACACATGCTCAACCACAACTACACCTTTAACCACAGTAAACCTGAAAATTAATGGGGTCTATGGCAAAGCCTGCGTAGATACCGGATCCAGTCACAGCCTGGTTAGTGAATCATTGTATTCTGTGTTAAAAGAAAAAGGTGCAAAGTTTCAGAAGACTTCTCTGAACATGTCCTTAGCAAACGGCCAGCGGTCAAAAGAAGACAGTTTGACCACGACTGTTACTGTAGAAATTGAAGGAAGAAAATTTCATACAGATGTTATTGTGTTACCTAAAGCTAAAGGGAACATAACCCTTTTAGGAAGAGACTTTCTCGATAAGTCAGGGTTTGTACCAGACGTCAAGAACAAATGTTGGTACTTCGGCGATATGCCTCATATAAAGTATGGCTTTGCAGATCTTGTTCCACAGCCTCATGAATGTTCTGCTCAGTAGTCAAAATTAAATTACTTGCTGAAAAGGTATGAAACCATTTTTCAGCCAGGGGGAGAAGCCATCCCGTCCTCCTGTGAAATCGGTACAGTCTCCATTGAGATAAACCCGAAACCAAACAAATTTGCTAAATTCACTAAGCAAGTGAAAGATTTAGTCGAACAATGCAAAAGAAAACAGTATGTGGACAGAAGGATCTCAGTATTCTCCTGGTGATCATGTATGGGTAGAACTCCATTCTGTTAGCAAGGCTAGTCAGAAAAGAACCATCAAATTCAGTCCTTGACGTGACATACCCTATGTAGTGCTCACACGGCACTCGCCTACTTCCTATGAAGTTGCCAGTTTACAAGCTCCTGAAGTTCCCTTAGGAACTTACCATACATCTGCTTTAAAACGCTGTAACAATACAGCGAAACAGCATCGAAAACTGGCAATATGAAGCAATTAAAATAATAAAATTTTGTAAAAAATCATCATAAAATAAAAACAATACATAGGACGCGTTTCGAGCTAAAAATATAACAGCTTGTCATCAGCTACAGTACAAAAAAAAAAAAGGATTTTGGTTTTTTCTTGTTTTATTCTTTTATATTTTGTAATTTACTTCTTTTATTTTATTTTAATTTTGTTTATTTCTTTTATTTCCATTTTTCCCTATCAATTTCTCTTCTATTTTTTTGGCAACACTTTTCTCTTCTGCATGTGCCCCTTTCAGCTAGCACCATCTGTCGCATTCTTTGCAACATTCTCTACCTTTCAGTTCATTTTTGACCTTGTCCGCTTACGGACATGTGTTTACTGTAGCTGATGACGAGCTGTTATATTTTTAGCTCAAAACGCGTCCTATGTACTGCTTTTATTTTATGGTGATTTTTTACAAAGTTTTATTATTTTAGTTGCAACAATGTTACCAACCAACCAGTTACTCCACTCAGGAAACGTGGTAGGTCAAAGAAAAATGCTCCTGGTCCCTTGCCGAGATGTCTAAGGAACCAGAGGGGGAGGATGTAACAAATATTTAAAGATTACTACACTAGATGGCAGCACACGACAGTCCCTAATTTTAGCGGGCTGCTAAATAGATTTCTCCCATCATCCATTGCGATACTTTTACGCAGAGAGTTTTACGGCACGCAATGTAGAAGGTGCGAAATACAAGCTGTCTTGCTTGTTTTCCCCCCAGAGTTTTATGAAAAGCGGGAAATTATAAAATGTTTTTTTCGAATCAGCGGATTTCTCCTGAAGTTCCTAAAGTCTGTACATATGTATTATAATTGTACATAATCATGTTAAATGCCATATCCTTGTATCTTTTATATGATCTATTAAAAAGTTTTGTACTAAATCTTAGAGTGGCAGATCTAATTTTGGCGTGATGAGTCCGTCATTAAATATTATGGCCCCTTACTTATGAGAAGTAAGGGAGCTATATATATATATTTTAAACATATTTAAGAGAATATATTATCCACTTCTGCATCTATTATTTGTTTCAATACTGTGTTGATTTTTAAGTAAAAACTACTGCCTCTCTTCAGTTTACAAAAAGAGTCTTATATGAATAAAAACAACTGATGAAGACCCAAAGTCCAATAGAATGGACATTAAAAAATTTTTTGTTTATTCTCTAAAATATACATTAGATTATTTAAACTGCAATGTCATTTCATTGATACAACAATCAAAATTAGATGTGTGTAGCATTAATATCAAAATATTTTTTTTTTAAATATAAAAATAGCATTTATAAAATATAAAAATGTCCAATAGAATGGACACAGGGTCTCAGGAGATTATTAAATGCAATGTTAAAGCTGCCTAAAATTTGTATTATAATTATAAATTAGTTTTTATTTTTCTTACTTTATTTATGATGACCACAGAATATACACTGAAAACTTTGCCAAATTTCAAATAGAACTAATAAATTGGAAAAAATTCAATAATTTCACAACAGAACATAAAGTTATATCTTAAAAACAAAAAGACTTTCTTTCTCCCAAACTACCTAATGATGATTCGCCATGTACTAGTATCATCTATGGCTGTTTTAAAAATTTATTTTTAGTGTCCATAGCGGGAAACTACTTTGGCAAGGCACAAAGTTTATAAATTAATTCCTTAGTAAAAATAAAACCGTTTTTAGAAAATATTAAGTTAGAACTTAACTAAAGACTTTTAATTAGTTATTGTTGAAAAAAGAAATCTATATATAGATATATATATTTCTTTTATGTAGCACGAAAAAAAAGGCTGAATTTGTAGCTTGCCTTTTGGCAACAAATGTAGTAACATAAAATTAATTTGCCTTATTACATTCCAGCAACTAGAAGCGTGATTTCACCACTGAAACTTACGTCACATTTAAAAGAAAAATTTCAATGGTTTTAATCAAATGCAAACATATTAAAATGATTCTTTTGAATATGCAATAATCGAGAAAGAGCAGCACACAAATTATATATTTTTTAAATAATATTAAGCTGCGTAAAAAAAACAAAAGCAAATAATCTATCGTAGTATGTAATATGTAAAGATAATTTTTTCTGGTGAAGAAAATTGTCACATTCAAAAAACAAAAAATGCATTTTCACCCATATTATAAAATATGTTACTACAACTGTGTCCGTGAAGATGTCATATTCACTGACCTTTACTCCTGCACCTAAATAGACTAAATTGCTATTTATTTAAAGGTCCTTGGTATGCACAAATTAAAATATTTCTGATAATTACATAAATTCCAATTAATTATAATAAATATTTAATGAAACTCATGAATTTTAAACAATTGCTTAAATGATGCTTTAATCTGGAAAGGAAGGAATGGCTCTGATGTTAAAAATGATGTCATATTTGAAAGAAAGGATGCTTTCTCATATAGACTCAAAAAGTGGGATGGCACACGGTAGAATTGTTTCAAACAAAAAACCGATTTCTGGGTAAATTTTCCATTGTGTGAAGGAGTAATTATTGGTCTGTATTCAGCAAATCAGCTTTTTGATCAAGAATTTCTTTCAGATACAGCATAAAATGTGTTGTGTATGCTTTGTGAACTTGCCAAGTGCCTGAGAGTTATTGTATTTTTCATGTCGAATGAAATTTTTGACGATGATTGTTGACTATCTTGCTGTCACGCACTGTTTTTCCGAGAGTTTTTCAAAATGAATTTAAGCCGTGCTGTATAATATTATACGTGCAATGAATTTTAAGCTAATTGTGTTTTCAAGGTAGTGTTTACAGTTAATTGTTTTACATTTCCAAAATTTGTATAAAATGATTTATGCTCATTGGTTGTACCAACTAAATATGTTTTTAATTGTGTTTTCAATTGCTTTTTTTGTGTTAAAACTTTTTGTACATTTTATATGTTAAAATGATGTATAATGGTACTCACATGGCTAGAGTTGTTGCAAAAAGGGGCGAGAGAGCGAAGTGAGATGGGCCTGCATAGTGGTCCCAATAAGAATTCACAGGGGTTGGAGAGCGTTAGCAACCAGGGGTGGAGCCCCCTAGTTATAAAAAATTTGAATTGTTTAAATGTCAGTGAAGTGAATGTTGTGTTTGAGATGTTGGGACTTCCAAAGAGGGGACTGTTGAATTACATTCATTATAGAACGGGTGTCAGCTGCACAAACCAAGTTCATGGCTGAAATTTCAGGATTACTGTATATTTCCGTGTATAAGTCAAGGATTTTTGGGCATTTTTTTGGCTCCAAAGTAAGGGGGTTGGCTTATACACAAACCTAAGAAAATTTCAAAAATTGATATTCTAAAATGAAAAAAAAAAAAAAAAAAAATGGTAAATATAAAAAATCCACAAAATACTTACAAATTTCTATAAATACTTTAAAACTCCATTCTTTCCAATGAAAAAGTTACCAATCCTCATTCACTATCCAAATTATTAACAGAATTTTCAAGCAACTGCTTAAAATCACTTCCTTTCATTGGTACATCTGTATGAATATAGACAGTGTCTAATTCATCATCATCACAATCACCATCTTCTATCAAAATGGCAGCATCCCCAGTTCCATCCATTACATTATTGATGCAACATTTTTTGAAAGATCAAATGATAATTTCTTGTTGTAATTCAAGCCAAAAATAGGAGGCTTGGTTTTTATGAACTAGCAAGTAGTAATAGAATGAGCGGGACCCAATTAAACAGATTTGTCAGTGCGCCTAGGCAGAATAGGAAAGATCAATGAATTCGGAGAGCAAATTTTTTTCTGTTATCTATGTACAAAAAAGTGCTAATTTTTCATTTTCTGAATTTTCCATCACCATTTTTTAACATCGGCTTATATACGGGTTTCCGATTTTGGATGATTTTTCATTGAAAAGTCGTACACTCAGCTTATACACGGAAATATACGGTAGTTAGTAGAACTCAATTAGCATATTAAAATGGAACTGGTCTACCAAGCCATATCTTAGTGGAAATCACTTCCATACTCAATTTTAGTGATTGATTGGTAGATTTTCTACTATGTTTTCCTGCACACAGTGGGGTCAGAAATGTATGAATGAATCGAGGGTTGATGCGGGAAAAACACAATGGAAACCTAATAATCAACCACTAAAATTGGATCTGCAGGTTGTTTCCACCAAGATTTTACTTGGCAGATCAATTCCATTTTAATATGCTAATCGAGTTCTAATTAATCCTGGAATTTCCCCCCGTGAACTTGTTGAGGCTTGTGCAGTAGGGTGGAACTAAAAAACGAAGTTTCGAATTTTATATTCTAATAGTGATTATTTTTTTCCTTTTTACCCTTTTCCTCCATAAAAAGAAAATATTTTTCTTTTAATTTTAAAATAATATTTTCCGGTTCCTCAAAGCGCCTAATTTCTCCTAAAAAACGAAAAAAAGCCAATAATTGCATGAAAAGTTTTTTAAACTTATAGTTAAATTTATATTTTGCAAAATTAAATTAATTAAGTGTTAATGTCCTGTAATAAAGAGAATAATTTAGTTTGAGTGCTTTAGAAAAGTTAGCCCCACTTTATTTGACTTTTGTAGAAGCCAGCATCGCGGGCGTCGGCTTTCATTGTCTCTGGTTGGTTGCATTTATGATGGCCAATTTTCTGCATGAGGGATACAGGCCCAGGGGGGGAGTGCCCTTCATGGGGGTCTTTCTAAGGGAACCTAACCCGTATTAACGCTTGGAAATCCAAGGTTCGAAGAAAACCACATAAACTCTGAACGATTAGGCTGACGGGCGCGATTGGGTTCGAACCCAGCACCTCCCGTCTACCAGCTTCAAGAGCAGAACCTCTCAGCCACTGGTGGGGCTTCCTTTGTCTCTGATTTATTTGGCTGCGACACATAACAAGTTAGTCCGATTTAACGTGTGTTAACAGTTTCTTTAATTATTTTTCCATAAACATTTGGTGTCAAAAGTGACAAAGTCTGTTAACGTACCTAAATCTAGATAATTGTTGAAGTGTCCTGTATTTCGTGAACCAAAACAATTAACATTAGACTGTCATCTTTGACGAACATATGAAGATGTTATGAAACATTAATTTTGCGTTCAATTTAACTTAAAATCTGACAGCTGGAATCTGGTACACACTATTTCTAAAATATCTAAAGCTGTTGATGATACAATTAAAAGTGTATTGCTGAGACCTTCAATTCCAACGGTTTCTGATACAAAAATCATAACAAGTGGGTAAGTGTGATCACAGATTGCACAGGGGGTTTCGTTTAATATTCATTTCAAAACAATTTATCCTTTTGAAAAATCTGTAGTTCCACATTTCGCAACCAGGGGCGCACACTATTCTAAACAAATCTCTATCCGAACGAAACTCCGTTTTACATACTATCCGTATACATATTAGTCGAAGGGATTGGCCCCATAGCACCCGAGATAAGTAGGCGCCCCTGGCGGTAAAAAGTGGAACTCAAATATGTAAGGCTATGGTGCATAATATGAAAGAATGGTCAAAGGGGTGTCGGCAAAAGTTGCAAAAGTGCTCCCCGGGTGAAAAGGGCGGAGGTTAGAAAAATTGCTTAAAATATACGTTAGAGCACAGAGGAGTAAATAATATAAGACTTTTTGAAAATTTTATGATTTGTCGTGTGGTCTGAGGCATTCAGCTATACGTATGCAAAAATTCATGTCTCCAACTTAATTAGGGGCTCTCTTAGACAGAATTGCTTAAAATACATATGTGGTAGCTCAAAGGGTTAAACGTAAGCCTTTTTCAAGATTTTATAATTTGTCGCCTGGCCTCAGGTGTTCTGCTATAATAAGCATGCAAAATTTCAAATCTCCAATTTAATAAGGGGCTCAGTTAGGAAGAATTGCTTAAAACACGCATGTGGGAGCCCAAAGGGTTAAATGTACGACTTTTTCAAATTTTTATGATTTGTCGCATGATGGTGTTCAGCTAGTATGCAAAATTTCATGCCTCCAACCTAAATAGGGTACCACTTAGAAAGAATTGTTTAAAATACACATGTAGGAACCCAAAAGCTTAAATGTACGACTTTTTCAAAATTTTATGATTTGCCGTTTGATGTGTGATGCTCAGCTATAAGTATGCAGAATTTCACGCCTCCAACCTAATTAGGGGCTCACTTAGAAAGAATTGTTTAAAATACACATGTTGGAGATCAAAGGGTTAAATGTACGACTTTTTGAAAATTTTATGATTTGTCGTTTGATGCGAGGTGCTCAGCTATAAGTATGCAAAATTTCACGCCTCCAACCTAATTAGGAGCTCACTTAGAAAGAATTGTTTAAAATACACATGTGGGAGCCCAAGGGGTTAAATGTACAACTTTTCAAAATTATATGGTTTGTCATTTGATGTGAGGTGTTCAGCTATAAGTATGCCAAATTTCACACCTCCAACGTAAATAGGGTGGCACTTAGAAAGAACTGTTTAAAGTACACATGTGGGAGCCCAAAAGGTTAAATGTACGACTTTTTCAAAATTTTATGGTTTGTCATTTGATGTGAGGTGTTCAGCTATAATTATGCAAAATTCACACCTCCAACCTAAATAGGGACTCACTTGAAAAGAATTGTTTAAAATACACTTGTGGGAGCCCAAAGGGTTAAATGTACGACTTTTTCAAAATTTTATAGTATGTCGTTTGATGTGAGGTGTTCAGCTATAAGTTTGTAAAATTTCACGCCTCCAACCTAATTAGAGGCTCACATAGAAAGAATTGTTTGAAATACACATGGGGCAGCCCAAAGGGTTAAATGTACGACTTTTTCAAAATTTTATGATTTCTCCTTTGATGTGAGGTATTCAGCTATAAGTATGCAAAATTTCACGCCTCCAATGTAATTAGAGGTTCACATAGAAAGAATTGTTTAAAATACACATGTGGGAGCCCAAAGGGTTAAATGAATGACTTTTTCAAAATTTTATGATTTGTCGTTTGATCTGAGGTGTCCATCTATAAGTACGCAAAATTTCATGCCTGAAACCTAATTAGGGACTCACTTAGAAAGAATTGTTTAAAATACAAATGTGGGAGCCCAAAGGGTTAAATGTATGACTTTTTCAAAATTTTATGATTTGTCGTAGGATGTGTGGTGGTCATCTATAAGTATGCAAAATTTCAAATCTCCAACGTGTGTAGTTTCTGAGAACGGGCTCTGTGACGGACAGACAGACAGACAGAGGAGCGAGACGAATAGGGTTTCGTCAGATGAACGAAACCCTAAAAAATGATTAGAGACTAGCACGAGAAATGTCAAAATTTGAAGAAAAATATTAAGACTTGAAAGAATAATCCCACATCCAATATAAAATTGCAAAATGTTAGGTAATCCTGCAAAAAACATTTCTTCGTGTAAAAGCACTAAATATTATTGTGTATCAGAACAAGAACGTCACTTTCTCAAAGACCAAAGAGACATAGGGCAATAGGATCAATATATATATATATAAATGTGTAGCAAGTCTGAAAAAGGAAATATCAAGGAAAAAAGTTGTTTTAAAACAAAAAAATGATGTTTTGATAGAATAACCGTCAAGTGTAAAAAATAGTTCGGAAGGAAATAGTTCAATCGATTGTTTTTCTAAACCTGAATTTGATAATCAACAAGGTGAAAGAACCGGAGTATTAGACAGAACTGCAAATATTATTGCAAATGGCACCTTAGAAGATATGGGTATTTCTGATGATAATAAAGAAAAGGTAACTGAAAGAAGGACTTGAAGACGACAAAGAGAAAAGAAAAGGAAGAATTTGAAAGAACAGGAAAGACGAAATGAGTTAATTTTAGAAGGTTAGTATTTTGATGGCAGAAAGGATAACACTATGATAACTGAAGCAGAGGGAAAAAAGTATAACTAAGAATCATTAAAGACGAACACCTGGTCTTAGTTCAAAAACCAGGATAAAAATATATTAGTCATATTTCATTGACATCTTCTTATAATAATATAGCCGCTGCAATTTTGGTGTATTTTCAAAATAATAATACAGACATTTCAAGTTTGAAAGTTATTGGGTGAAACAGAAAGGCCTTTAATGCAGGATGCAAATCTGCAGTTGTTAAAACATCAGAAGCAATACCCTAAAAACTTTATAATGGATAATTTGATTATTACATGCAAATGAACTTTTTTCTTAGATATGTATTTCAACATCTTGCTGGGAAAACTACGGGTACAAAAGGATTTTCTGGACCAGTAGGAAAGAGACTTGAAAAAATGCGAACATATTGAAATTATAGACTATAAAAACATTGATCTTATCTTGACGGACTGATCGGATGAAGAACTTAAAAAAAGTACAAACAGGGGATACAGCTGAATTTTAGATTTTTCTTGTCATACTCAAACAGTGGAAACGTATGTCAAAATTGTCCCGCGAGTTGCGTCAACCGTCTTTAAATATTAAGCAAAAGATGGCTTAATCTTGGGAAAGTTGAATTCCCACAATGTAATGACAAAATTTGCCTAAAAAGACAGTAGGTTGAATATCCAATTGAATTAATCCATAACAAAGGGAGGTAAGGAGGTTGGAAGTCTATATTTAACCACCTCCTCGTCGTGATTTCTGGATAGTATTTGCTAAATAAAAGTAGATATGAGCTAACAGCTACATTGTTTACTTTAATTTACTTTATACTGAAATTTCAAAACTTTGACCTCCTTGAGGAACCGGAAAACAACTTAATTAAAAAAAACCTTTTCAGCCAAAAGTTTAGACATCCAAAAAGGAAAAAAGTTTTCACTATTACTTATTAAAACAAAAAAGTTTTTTTTTTTACCCTATACTTAAGTTCCACCCTATTGTGCAGCCACCGACCACACTGATAAAAGATTGCAGTTAAATATTAAAATTACTTATTAAAAATGTATTGAATAACTTTCTTAAAACTTAAATATACATATGAATGAAAATATCCCTTCTGGACAGTAAAATGCAGCTTTTTGTGAGAATGACCCATTTAGATGCATGGCAGTTTCAGTTGTTCCTATTTAATTTTCAGAAAAACAAATATCATTCATTACTTATAAATGTTTAACTTCTTTAATCACAATTGACTGTTAACCTATCAGATTTTTTTTTTTTTTTTTTTTTTCATATTCCAAAAACATTTTAAGACATTAACTTTGACAATATCAGAGGTCAAACACCTATGACAAGGAAAGTGAGTAGATTTTATACCCCCCCCCCCTTCCCATTAAGAAAAAATCTATACTAATAAAAGAACAAATCACTCTGTGTGTGTGTCTGTCTGTCTGTCTGTGTGCGATTGCTAGGAAAATCTACTGCATGTATAAGGTTCAAAATTTTTCTGAGAATAGCCTAAAGTCTCTCCTGATATACCTAGCTCTCAGAATTTCAAAATTCTAATTAACAGCTGAGTTATTAATTATCTAACAAAAACATAGCTGTGAAAAAAGGGAGCCAAGTTCTGTAAAGACAATGGCAAGAAAAGAAGTGATATCTAAGTGGGTGCCAAGTTCAAATAAAATTCACTCAAACTTACCTACTGAAGTATTATAGCATTTTTTAAATTGTTTAGAAATAAAAATTATTGATAGAATATTAATAATAAATCTAGAACTTGGCAAGTTTTTATCTACATTTATTTTTATTAATGACATTATTATATCTAAACTTGTTATTTCATGTTTGGAAGCCTTTATTTGAGTGAGCTCCTTCCCCTTGAAGGATGGTGGGATAAAATATATCCCACCTAATTTTAACTGCAAAATGCCACATTGACACTAGAATTCAGGACTAAAAAGTTTAATTTTATTAAATACATGAAAAGAAGCTTTTACCCATTTTGAAATAAATTTGTTTTTAAATTCTGGTGTGATTGAAACATTTAAGCATGTCACGAATAAAAGCTCTTTGCCCCTGAAGGGTTAAAGGGGTGCAGTCTCTAGAGGGATAACCAAGAACAAGCGTAAAGGTATCTGTCTCTTTCTCAGGCCTTTTAGTCTGTTTGCATTGAGGTTTCCGAAGGGTGGGTGCTACAGTGATAACCAAAGGTGAGCGGGAATGTATTTGTGTATTTACTGGTTTATCAAATCTTTAACATGAGTCATTTGTTTATAATAATAACTATATTAATTTTTTTATAATGACATTGTTATTAATATTAACATCATCATTTTATTAAGACATGAAATTGATAGGCATAACATTTATCAAAAACTTGCCAAGTTCTAGATTTATTATTAATATTCTATCAATAATTTTTATTTCTAAACAATTTTAAAAATGCTATAATACTTCAGTAGGTAAGTTTGAGTGAATTTTATTTGAACTTGGCATCCACTTAGATATCACTTCTTTTCTTGCCATTGTCTTTACAGAACTTGGCTCCCTTTTTTCACAGCTATGTTTTTGTTAGATATCATTACTTTTTGTAAAGTTACAATATATTTAGACACTTTACTTAATGCTTTTTAATGTATTTACATGAGACTATTTTATTCACCAAGCAACATTCAATTTAAATTTAAATTTCCTACAACAAAGGTTGTCAATTTGCGGCAGAAATCTATATTTTAATACTGCTACACTGAATGCATGTTTTGAAACGAAATGTATTGATTCGAAATTTTTATTGTTTCTGAAACAATTCCTATTAAATTCCTATATTAAATTTTCCTATTAAATTTTCTAATTAAATATCCTATAGCTGGGCCTGCTTTTTTGTACTGAAAGTGAAAAATAGAGTTATGTGCTTATGCCACACTATGTATCATTCATCCATGGGTGCAGGCAAAGCGGCAGTGCAGAGGAAGAACATTGCCCCTCCCTGGATTTTCAAATTTAATTAACTAAATAAACTTTTCTCTGATGATTTTGAAAATAACAAGTGGGTAAGTGTGATCACAGATCGCACAGAGGGTTTCATTTAATATTCCTTTCAAAACACTATCCTTTTGAAAAATCTGTTAGTTCCACATTTCGCAACCAGGGGCGCACTCTATTCTAAACAAACCTCTATCCGAACGAAACTCCGTTTTACATACTATCCGTAGATATATTAGTCAAGGGGATTGAGCCCATAGCACCCGAGATAAGTAGGCGCCCCTGGCGATAAAAAGTGGAACTAAAATATGTAAGGCTACGGTGCATAATATGAAAGAATGGTCAAAGGGGTGTCGGCAAAAGTTGGAAAAGTGCTCCCCGGGTGAAAAGGGCGGAGGTTAGAAACAATGTTTAAAATACACAAGTTAGAGCCCGGAGGAATAAATAATATAAGACTTTTTGAAAAAATTATGATTTGTCGTATGGTCTTAGGTATTCAGCTGTACGTATATAAAAAGCCATGTCTCCAACTTAATTAGGGACTCCCTTAGAAAGAATTGCTTAAAATACATATGTAGTAGCTCAAAGGGTTAAGTAAAGACTTTTTGAAGATTTTATCTTTTGTCGCCTGGCCTCAGGTGTTCTGCTATAAGTATGCAAAATTTCAAATCTGCAATTTAATAAGGCGCTCAGTTAGAAAGAATTGCTTAAAATACACATGTGGAAGCCCAAATGTACGACTTTTTCAAAATTTCATGCCTCCAACCTAATTAGGGTTCACTTAGAAAGAATTGTTTAAAATACACATGTGGGAGCGCAAAGGGTTAAATGTTCGACTTTTTCAAAATTTTATGATTTGTCGTTTGATGTGAGGTGTTTAGCTATAAGTATGCAAAATTTCACGCCTGCAACCTAATTAGGGCTCACTTAGAAAGAATTGTTTAAAATACACATGTGGTATCCCAAAGGGTTAAATGTACGACTTTTTCAAAATTTTATGATTTGTCGTTTGATGCGAGGTGTCCTGCTATAAGTATGAAAAATTTCACGCTTCCAACCTAATTAGAGGCTCACTTTGAAAGAATTGTTTAAAATACACATGGGGGAGCCTAAAGGGTTAAATGTACGACTTTTTCAAAATTTTATGATTTCTCGTTTGATGTGATGTGTTCAGCTATAAGTATGTACAATTTCATGCCTCCAACCTAATTAGGGGCTCACTTAGAAAGGATTGTTTAAAATACACATGTGAGACCCCAAAGGGTTAAATTTACAACTTTTTCAAAATTTTATGATTTGTCATTTGATGTGAGGTGCTCAGCTGTAAATATGCAAAATTTCACGCCTCCAACATGTACAGTTTCTGAGAACGGGCTTTGTGACGGACAGAATATCTAAATTTGTTGATTTTCTGTAAACCCAGATAAACCCCCAGTAAGTAGATAGGTTTACAATGGAGGTCTATGGGAATTTGGTGAAATATTAGAGATATCGCCAAGGTGGCGTCACTTTTGGCGACTAATTTTGATCGCCAAATTTGGCGATATATCGCCATGTTGGCGAGAAACTTGGCGGTATTTGGCGACAGAACAGCGTCCCCTCCGACGGCAAATTAAAATTTTGCTAATAGACGCAATGGTAAAGTAAAAATGGGCATCCCCAGGTGGGTAATTCATCGATTTTCACAATTTTTTTATTTTTTTCCTTAGTTTTATAGTGTAAACAAAGTTTGCACCAAATTTGAAGTCTGTAGCTGCAGTAGATATACGAGATCTTTTTGATGAGTGAGTCAGTCAGTCAGTCAGTCAGTCAGTGGTAAAATTATCAATTATCAGACATTTTCAAATGTCTTTATCTCGGAAACTAATTATGCGTTATTTATCAAATTTTGGATTTTAGGTAATTAGGGTGGCCTTACTACACATTTCGTATAACAAGTACGTAGGTCTCATAGATTTTCAGTTGTAGAGCATTGAAATTTGATGAAAACAGCTCAAAATGGTTCGTGTAAATAACACACGGCTATGTCAGGCGAACTTGGCTGACACACTGCCGTGTGTCTAGATCAACCGTCACTCACTTTGATTAAAAATCCATTTTGTAAAGGAAAATCTCTGACGCATGCACTGAAGGCACTGATACGCAAATGAAGAACGGAAAAAAAATATTTTGGGGATATTTTGTCATTATTTATTAACTAACATCGTCCAAACAGCTTAGTAAAGTTTAAAACGGAAGACATGTTCTGAAAGATTGTACTCTTACGTCTCAAATGCTGCAATCAATTAAAAAATATATCGGATCGCAATTAACCCCTTGAAAAAAAAAGTTTACGCTTCGATATGGAACGTTAATTTACTAAACTGTTTGTAGCAGTTGTGGCGTAGTGGCTTAACTCCTTGGTTTTCTGTACGAACAGACCCAGGTTAGAAACTAGATAGGGCAAAGTTGAGATTTGAATTAGTAGAATTTTTCTATTTTAAGGATTTTCTTTTTCTTTGAAGGGTATCTAAAGTGAAAAAATGTTCCGACGATTCCGTTTTAAACAGGCTTTACTCTATCAGAAAATAAATTTGCTGGATAGTACCTTTTTTAAAAATTTATATAGCATATTTGCTTACAGTTTTATTATTTCTTTTTCAGTATTACAGTTTCGGATGCATTTGTAATTACTTTTCCATCTAAAGATTTTAAATAAAAATTTAAAATATTAAAAACATAATTAAATTTTAATTGAGTTCACCAATTAATTTTGAATAAAAGAGTTTAAAATGTGAGATAAATAAAAATTCAAAACCTTAACCACTGACTTTACACAACTTTCCAACTGAACATGAGTCGGGCCTGGTAATTTGCAAAGTCTCTACCTCCTCCCCCGTGCCATTCTGTACCGACCTGCGATACAAATTTCCGGTTTATTTAAGAATATTATTATGGGCTTCTCAGTGCATGAGTCTTAGAGTCTTCTTCCCAGACCAATACCCTCATATTTTTATTGAGGCCCCAGGGCCCCTTTTCAAACATTTAGCCCCTTTTTGTGCATTTCTTTAAAATATTATTTTAACGAATAATTCATATTATTCCCTATGCTTAATTTTAACTAATTGAAGATCTAAAGCGCTAAGTACTAAGACATTTTAACATGTTTCATGTTAGGACCCTGTTTTTAATTATCAATTGGCCCCCTTTTTACAGCTCCTTTAAAAATGGTCCAATTCAGAAGCTTTTTTTTCTAACAACTTCTTAGGTCCTCCAGACACTATATGGACAAAAAAAATTTCTCAGGCTTCAGCTACCACCAATTTTGAATATTAATCACCTTCTTGGGGCCCTTGGTGCAGCTTCTTTAAAAATTTTCCGAATTGCTTGCAATTTTCTTTAACATAGTTGAAGCATCTTCCGATTACTTTAAAAGCTACTAACAATATCTTTATTCCCAACTACATGCCAGTTATGTCCCTGACCCTCCTTGAAGTTTTTGCACCATTCTGGCTCCCAGGGTCCGGTCTTTCTTTATACCTCAGTTGCCACTTTTTTCGAACATTAATCTCCTTTTTTAGCATCAATTTACGTTTACTCACTACAGTCGTACATTAAAAATCGAGTTAATTTAAAGGTAACTTTTGAAAATGGATTTCATCAGTTCAATAAATATCGTGTTAATGTTAAAAGTAATTCATGAAATTTACAAGGGGAGAGGTCATCTTCTACCGCTTGGGGGCGTATTCTTTCCTCCAATTCTAAGGACCTAATTTCAACGGGATTTGGTTCATTCAACTTACAAGAGAACCACTTTTGGTGTTGCTCGCACCTAGCATCGAGACCTGGTGCGTTTTGTAGCCCTATACATAAAAGTTAGAGAACCGATAAAATTTCTCTGTTAAAATCATATTTTATATACTTTTTTATACTTTTAATTTTTTATTATTACATTTTTATTTGTTTACTTCACGCCAAAAGTGTGTCGCCAAATATGTCGCCAAATATGGCGCTGCAATCTTTCCCACTGCTTTATCCAAAGAGTAAATATACGGTACATATTACTAGTATACAGATTGCGATTTTTTTTTTTTTTTTTTTTTAAATAATTGATAGCATAAGAAACAAATATTAGGTTTTTATTTCTTTTCTATGCAGACGATAAATATATAAGTAATAAATATAATTCTATAAAAGCTTCGAAGATCACTGAAAACTATTTTTTAGTGAAATAGAAAATAAGCAAACAATTTTCTTTTGAAATCGAATGCAATAAAATTTCGAATGTTTAAAATGAAATGTTGCTGTATTAAATAGTCCTTTGGTAAAAGTAATCATAAAGTAAATTAATATTTTTACACAATTTAGAAAAATTACTGTTGCTAAATATATCGGACATTGCAATTTCTAGCCATTACAAATTCAGCTATGACATTTGGCTAGGGTTGCCATAAAGCTCTACTTTTGAAAATAAACGCCAACTGTTTCCCCGCCAAAAATATGAATATAATGTTGCGATTTTTCAAAATCAAATTCGTGAGTTTTTGAAGGAATTTTCGAACTTTTTAAAATATTTTATACTTATTAACTAATTTTTATTTTTAAATGCTTTTCTTTAAAAAAATGCAATGTTAATAGTCCGATAAGTGGTCTCGAAAATTGCATTTTCCGAAAGTTATGCTGCTGTAAAATCAAGAAATATTATTTTAACAGAAAAATTCTATCGATTCTCAAACTTCATAATATAGGGCTTTAAAATGCACCAGGTCTCAATGCTAGGTGCGAGCAACACCAAAAGTGGTTCCCTTGTTAGATTACAAGTACAACTACTTTCTGTATTATGAAATTTTATCTTAGACTTCAGTTACCAACATTTTCTAACATTCATGATGCATTCTTTTTTTCGATTCTATGCGCTTGATTACTATGAGGTTTGGCTTACTCAACTTGGTTTTCGATTGTCTCTGGCACGTGTGGCGCACATCCGGTACATGCTGCCTTATGTAGCGTGGACCCAGGTTACAGGTTCATTCGGAAAGAAGTTTGTTGGGAACGCACTAGACGCTGCAGAAGGCAATGGGTGCCTCCGAAATTAGGTTCATTTAAAAGAAATTCAAAAGATATAAAATCATACAAACTTGAGTTTTGTTTAAGGTTATTATTTACGGACCCCGGGCAACACCGGGCGGGTCTGCTAGTTATGTTATAAATCAGCAGATCCCCCTCCTGTTAAAAAAATTATGTTATAAATCACCAGTTCCCAAACTCTTGTTATGCAACCCACCTAATAAGTAGGCATATAGAGACTTTTGTATAATCTATCATGTGAAAAGGGTGAGATTTCATAAAAATTTGTCTTTTACACATAAAAACAGTATCAAGTATGGAAAAGCGAATAATAATAATATTAATAATGCTTTATATTTATAAAGCATATCCATTTTACCATGGATGGAAAAATATGTTTTAAATTACACTTTAACAGTCAATCCAATTTATAACACTGTGCTACACAACTGACTGAAATTGAATCTATATCACATTTGTTTTGTATACATACACTTAGGAATAAAATTGATTATGTAGTTATGTCAGAATTATATCAAAATGTAGTTACATTCAGAATACAATAGAACAGCATTATAGTCTGCAAAAAAATCTAATTACATTAAAAATAAAATAGAATTATTACTTAAGACTGAAAAAAATGAAATACTCACAGTTGTAAAATAGAAAAATCTCCAGCTGGCTTTTGTAACGAAACATCTGCTAGTGGTACATTATTTAGGAAAATTCCATGGCCACCATTATTAGATATAAATGATTTCACAATGCTTATTTCCGTGTAATTATCAGTTGAATTAGTAGCTTCAGCATCAATCTGTACACCATGCCTCTTGCAAAAGTTAATATCAGATGATGTCATATAAAGGGAGCTTAAACATCTCATCTGGATACCATCCTCCTGCAAAACACACATATATACGAATATGACAGTAGCATAATTTCGATAACACACAAATTGAATAATAATTAAAAAATAAAATAAAACAAGTTGGAAATTACTCATCAAACGTGGCAAATGAGGTGCGTTCGTACTATAACTAGTTTTATAAATATTTTTTGCACTGCATACTGTACTGAATGTATATTTTAGTGCACTTCATAACTGCATATCAATTTCATTCTGTTCGAAAGGCTGTAACATCATTAAAATGCACTTGAAGTAATTTTTTCCCATTGGCCGTAATGTAACGGAAAACTTTTGACTCTCCCTGTAATTAAACTATACATCCGATAATCATACAATTTGAAATGAGTTGACAAAATTTTGCAACAATTATATATTTAAAATTTTAGACCATTCGGAAGGCTGTAACATCATCAAAATGCACTTGCAATAATTTATTCCCATTGGCCGTAATGTAACGGAAAACTTTTGACTGTCCCTGTAATTAAACTATACATCCGATTTTCATAAAATTTGAAATGACTCGACAAAATTTTGCAACAATTTATATTTAAAATTTCAGACCATTCGGTTGAGTAGTTTTTGCTCTGTTATATGCGGGCAGATAGATGGACTGAACGACGACTATAGGTGCTACGTATTTATATAATTATGAACACACCTAATAAACAATGACTAAAAAACAACAATTTTAAAACACGCATAATAATTAAAATAAAACTATTTATAAGAAAAAGGGAGTTTGTTGCATTTAATTTTAAATACATGGAATAATAATAATATACATATCAGAAATACAACAGATGTTAATTCGGTTGAATACAGAATATTTATCCTAATTTGCAACCAGATCCTGACTGTAGTATGTTTCAGTGTGCCCCTATTTAATTTTTATTTTTTAAGAAATTAGCCAACCAATACTCTATATCTTCTTTTTGATCTTATTCTAAAATTTTCTATTAGTAATTATTTTATAATTATTTCAATTTCAGCACCAATATATAATTACAACATTTGAAATCATTAGTTATATCAGCATCAGCTGATTGGTTTAGTAATAGTAAATTCATTTGAAATACCCTTTTTTTAACAGAGTATTTTCAAGCTGTAAACACCATCATTACTTCAAATTGTTTTATTTCTTTTTGTGTTGAGATGGGAATGTTCAGAAAAAAAAAAGATAATAAAAAAAGTTTTTTCATCCCTTTTCCCAAGGTTTTTTCTTTCCATCTGGAAATATTGAAATTTCATTTATAAAATAACATAGACAAAACTTTTAATAATTATACTACAATGCTTTTTCTTTATGTTCAGTGACTTGTATGAAAACATTAACTTGGAAAATAGGTAATTAAAGGCTGCTTCTCCAATTAAAAAAGTAATCAATAAAATTATATGAATAATATTAATTAGTGAAAATGATAATGCTGAAAACAACACAATGTAGATTCATTTGCCAAAAATCATTGCTTTTTATTACCATATGTGCAATTTTTCACATAATGAGATAGTAATCGCCAGAAATATTTATATTTAACTATTAATTTTTTTAAATAATTGATCAAGTGCAAGTTTTACTCACGCACAAAGGGTTTATTAATTATTAATTGCAATATTACAAAATATTGTTGGTAAAAGAATAATACGATTTTGTAAAAAACTTGGAATTACTTTTCAATAATTAGCTTTAACAATTGAATTCAATTCAAATGAAAAATTTAGACTATTTATCCCTATAATTTGCCTTATCTAAAACAAAGACCATGTACAAACTTGGCATTATGCCAAGCATGCTTTGAAAGGAGATGGCAAAGTTGCAATGCTACCTTGGTCCATGCCATGTTTTTTTTTTTTTTTTACACGGGTTTTTAATCAATATCTCAGCTAATCATGGACAATTTTTTTTTTTTTTTAAATCATTATGAATAGTCCTTGGATGATTCTTTGTTGATACCTTAAGTGCCACTCAACTCTCTCGCTGAATGTTGCAAAGTAAAGTTTGTGTGTAATAGGAAAATGTGATTTTCTCAAAAACTATGTGACCTAGGATAATCGTTATAGTTTTCCTGCAAGATTTAAATAAACTCCTACTAACCCAGTTTTTTCCATAATCTTAACTTCAGTAGATTTGGAAATAGGAGAAAGGGGAGTGGGGGATATATTTTTGCAGTACATTTTCGACGAATGTACTGTAAAAATATCTCTGAAAATATAACACTTAAAATTAAAACAAATATTTTTTTTCAGTTTGGTGTTATGAGATGTTTTGAACAATTATACTCCACACGATATATACAGTCGAACTCGCTTATAGCGAGCGTGAAGGGACCGCGACATTTGTTCGTTATAACCGGGTGCTCGTAAAAAACGAGTTTGTAAAAATTTTTTAAAATTCATGCTTAATTACTTTATTATACGTAATTCATTTATTGTTTATTTCTGTACAGTACAAAAGAAGTTGGATAATTTGCTTTGAACTGTTTTATTGTCTCTTAATTATGTTATTGTTTTTCGGAGAAGACTCGTGGCCTGAAAAACACCGTCATGTGCACCCCTAGCATCGAAAAAAGTTTGAAGTTTTTCTGCGCACTCAATTTCAGTTGACTTCGGAATGTTAAAGGATTTTATCCAAGAAACAATTATCTGAGCTGGAGAGGTGGAAGTGAATAGAATTTTTATGAATCACAAAAATATTGCTCGCTATAACCGGGGTTTGCTCGTTAAAAGCGAGTTATGCTCCCATAGACTTAAAATTGTACCAACCAAGTATTTATGATTTCCTCGTTAAATCCGGGTTCTCGTTATAAGCGAGTTCGACTGTATATATTTATATATACAGTGAAACCCGCTTAAGAAGTTTCCCAAGGGAATGGAAGGAGAAAACTTCTTAAATGGGAAAATTAGCAATTTTTGAAAAAAATCAAGAGTTTAAGTATTGATATTCAGCAGAGATTCCTACTATTAGTTCACACTCTCCCTATATTTATTTATATATCTTGTTCAAATTTTCAATCGTTAATAAAATACTTATTATTCATCCTGTCAAGTTGAAATAAATTTTTTTAAACTTGTATTGGATGACAATTGATGTTAATACAGTTTTTTTTAAATATTAATTCATTAATTAAATTTTAATTAATTAATTTTAGTTTTACATGGGAGACAAAATGGCGGCCATTGGTTATTGAAGCATTTAATGCATCTTCATATCTATAAGAGGGGTTACCATAGGGGGGACCCTGTTCTGTTGCCAAATACCGCCAAGTTTGTCACCAACTTGGCGATATCTCTAATATTTCGCCAAATTCCCATAGACTTCCATTGTAAACCTACTTGCTTATAGAAAATCAACAAATTGAGATATTTTAATGCAACAAAAACTAATATTAGCTTAAGGGATTATATTAAATTCTTCTTTGATGACCTAAGTAGGAATTGACTTTAAAAACAAAAATTTTATAATACTTGTTTTATCTTAGTACAATAATACAAAGAGCACTTTCTATAAAATTGAGTTTTTCTTAAAAAATTTAAATTAGTTTGCAAACTTACAAAATTAGATAATAAAGTAAAAATACATAATTACCTTAGAAAATTTTTATTTAATCCAAGACAAGAAATTTCTCTTTAAGAGCCATTTGATGTGTTTTTGCAAAAAAAAATAAAAAAAAAATCGGTTATATTTTTTTGTTTTTATTTTTTTCGGCAACCTTTAATTAATAACAGTCTAATTGTCTTAAGCTTTTGAAAACTTCTTCAGCACATTTTCGACACTTTCGATAAAATGCCGAAAAGGTTTCTAGTCCTTTTGTAGCTGCTACACCAGTGGCTGAGAGGTTCTGCTCTCGAAGCTGGAAGACTGGAGGTGCTGGGTTCGAAACCAATCGCGCCCGTCGGCCTAATTGTTCGGAGTTTTCGTGGTTTTCCTCAAACCTGGGATATCCTTGCGTAAATATGGGTTTAGGATAATAGCGGGATATCAAACCTGGTAAGATTTTCTTCCACTCTTCTATTTCTTGTGGATCAACACTTTTACTCTTGCCTTTTATAGAATTATAATTCAATCCAGCTCTTTTCTTCATCCTATATCCATTTGAAGGAGTAAATTCAATCTCAATCAAAATCTTGGCAATTTCCCCAGCCTTCTCTATAAGAATATGTCCGCTTATAGGAATATTGTCAGATCTGGGTTGTTTGAACCAAATCAATAACTTTTCTTCTATAACTTCATATTTTCCCTTTTTCAACTTTTTAATTTTTCGAGATTTTTCGGGACAGTTTAAAATGAGATCTCGTTTTGCTACAACTCCATTCAGAGTAGTCACTGGTACGTTCAACTTCTTTGCAATTTCAACTCTTGTTATTTTCGAGTTACTATCAACTTCTTTCAAAATTTTAATTTTGTCTTCAATTGACAAGGTTTGTGATGTAGTAATCACATTTATTTTTTATTTGCAATACAGCATTCTTATCTTGTCCTTTTAAATGATTTTCTTTTCGACTCAACGCATCATTCAAATCGCCTTTTTTCTTTCCTTTTTTTACTGAAAGTAAGATAGCTTTTCCCCCTCTCATGATCTATTTTTAGAACCAGCGCGTATTGCAGGTGACGTCGACCACGTCATATTAGAGGTGTGTCTTTGCTAACCTATTAACTGTAGTTTTGGTTTCTCCCTGCAGTTGTTTGTTCTACAATTCATATGCAATTTTAATTTAATGAATAGATTTAAATCAATTGTGGATGTACTTTTGTAAACCCTGTTTACATAGTATATATACCAATGCAGACAGTTTTTTAACAGATTTGAGATTTTTGACGAAAGTTTAATATTGTATTTTTGACCATGTGATTTTCCTTTTCAAATCGGGTCTAGTGCCTGTTTGAAGGAGCATGAACAACTGTTCTGCGATCATGATGTTCTTCTATAAGGTGATCATTTAATAAGTAAAAGTTTGTTGTCAATCGCCGATGGAATTTAATTTAACACATTTCGAATTTGGACTTTTTATCATCAAGACATTCTCTAAGAAATGATATTAACCAGCATTAACTTTTGTCTTGGAATTACTTCAAGTTTTTAATAAATCTACGTGGAACGTTTTCGCCATGTACGGTAACCTACCACTTCTAATTACCGTCCAACCTCTCAAGTAATGGACAAATAAAGAAGATTTTTTATAAATGCTGTCTCTTCAATGTGTTACCTCATCATTTAAGTAAGATCATTCTCTTTTATTTTTACTGCAATAACATTCTATCATCGGCAAAATATTTATTCTTGGCACTTAAGTCAATCTTATCATCAGCAGCTATACGATCATTTATGGCACTCAAGATTGTTTATTTTATCCAATGCCACTATTGTTTATTTTATCTAACAGCAAATTAACTCTTTTTATTTACAGTGCCGCATTTAAGAATCCTTTTTATTTATGTCACAAGGTTTTCTTTTAATTGCCTTGTCTGGCATTTTTTGGGGAAAAAAACCAGAATTTTTCGTTCGTGTATTTTCTATCAAGAAAGCTTTGATGACTTTACACTGACTTAACAACTGCGAAATGAATGAACCAAGCACAGCTTTGGTTCAATCGAGGGTGGGGGAGAATCTGTTATAAGAGAAAGTAACTATTGAACTGAAAGAACTGCCCCTCGGTAGGGCAGACCAATTCCCCTTTCTCCTTATCAGTCACTATTGTTACAGTGACGAGGGACCCATCCTCTATCCATATTCCATCAAACTTGTTAGTTTAACTGAAGGGCGATTCCGTGGAGAGTGTCACACACGTAATGCAGCCTTTAATTTGCATTTATTCAATTATTTATTAAATTTTAATGTTAATTCTGATTTTAAGTTGTTTGGTAAATAAGTTATTAGCATATTTTTAAATTTAAATGTGTGGCAATAAAACTCACAGAAGTATATCATTTAATTTCATTACTCAAAATGTGCTTTTTTTCTACTTCAGAAAAAAAGCACATTTTGAGTATGAAATTAAATGATATATTTCTGTGAGTTTTACTTACACACATTTAAACTAAAAAATATGTTAATAACTTATTTACCATACCACCTAAAATCAGAATTAACATTAAAATATAATAAATAATTGAATAAATGCAATTTGAAGCCTGCGTTACGTGTGTGACTCTCCGCATGGAATCGCCCTGAAACAGATTTTAAGGTGAAATACAGGTGACCACAACTGCTATTAGTCCTAAACATTGACCTTTTTGAATAGCAAAGAATATAAAAAAAAGAGATTTCCAGCACATAAAATAAAATAATAATCAAAAAGACAATATAAACCCACTTTGAAAGTAAAAGTGGAAGGAAAAAATAAAACCTTTTAAGCGGGAAACAATTTCGAACTAAACTTCTTAAACGAGTTATCTTAACGTTGTAAGAATAAGAGAAAAATGGGAATCGAAAATATAAACTTCTTAAACGGGAAAACTTCTTAAGCGGGAACTTTGTTCTTGCGCAACTTAGTAACATATTAAAATAAGTAATATAATAGTAAATTAAAATATTAGTTTAGAAATAGCAAATTACTTACATGAAAAAACTTAAAACTGAATATATTTGTAGCAGAATGTTGGATTTAATATCTTTACCTTCCCTTTTTTTTCTCTTATTTAACTTTATTATTTTGTCTGTCACTTTACCTTCTATAAACAAGTCTTGTGTTTTGAGAACAGAAAATTTTTCTTATGATGCAATTGCAGTAAATGGATAATATTTTATTAAAGAAAAAACATGCTTTTTTGGATGAACTGGATTGCAATTTCTTCTATCAAAATCGACTATAATTTATTGTAATTAAAACTCTTTTTTAAAATTAATAAATTGCAAATTATTTGTGTTTTCTCTAAACATATGTTTCTTATTTACCATTAATTACTGGATAAAAAAGTTAGACATTTTATTCATTTCTTTTTAACACCAAAGTACTCTATTAGTTTTAAAAAGAGGAAAAAAGGAATTTGTAAATGTTAATCTATTTCCAGAAAACAGCCTTGAAAATTTGTGATAGTGTATTCTATAGATGCAGATTCATGTTTGCCAGTCGCAATGTGGTGACTAAATTTTTTCCTATGGCCACGAATTTTCAGTATCTAAGTCGGCATGTGTTTCTTTTTTTTCTTAATACTATTATTATTAATATTTAAATTTCAAGAATTTTGTGATTAAATTAAATATACACATTTGATGTAATTAGTCAGTGTTTTGTAAATAAGTTTTCACTTTGAATTCCTGAGTTTTTTGTTTAGTTTTTCCCCATATAAACATTATTTTTATTCTTTTATTTCACAATGTGGCCACCGAATTTTTTGGGTTTAGGAGACATTTGCTCCTTCCAGAATTTGGGAATCTGCACTGCACCTATAGTGCATTCAGACGTTTATTTTTGGGGATTTAAGATTATGTTAATATAACAACAGGAGTTTCGAGGAGAAGAACTTCCCACACAAACAAAAATGACGCTTTATTGAAAAATATCTTTACAGAAAATATTATTCATAGAATAGTCTTAAATGAAAACTTTCTTTGTTCAAGATAATATGTGTTAATGTTCACTAAAGTTCACTGTTCAGTAATGTTCATATAAGTTCAATGTTAAAAAAAAATGTTCATAAAAGTTTATTAAAGGAAAACTAACTTAAAAAAAGAACACCATAAAGAACTTTACTTACAAAAACTACTTGAAAACTAACATGTTGCAAGAAAAATTAAAGAATTATTTGTAGGTTTCCAGATATTAAATAAAAAAAGGGTCCTAACTAAAAAAAAGGTAACTTGCAAAGCTAATGGCTAGATCTCCATCTACAGTAGGGTGGTCCTTATTTTTGAAGTTTAAAATTTATTGCTCTTACCCTCTAAATATGTTCCATTATATCTAAAAATAATTCTTGTAGAATTTAATCACTAAAAAATAATATTTAGAGGTAGCTCAAAGAAGCATAAGTTTCGTAAATCATTCATTTTGCTGTATTTTTTCTCCTTTTAATTGAAACAAAAAAATTTCTATTCCTAATATTGATAAATTATTTCAATGTATTAAAATGTCAATTATCTGTACTATAAAATCCATAAAAGCATTTGTAAATGCAATTACAGTAGAAGATCTTTATAACACAATTCTCCATATAATGCACAATTTCTCAGATGTAAACAATGATTTTTGTAGTTAAAAAGCACCTGCATTTTCATATTGTAAAATATTGCTACTTTCTAGATGACTAAATTTGATACATTAGTTAAACTTTATCTTCTAATGTAAGACCTTTTTATTGAAAAAATGCTATTATTACAATAAACATTTTTGAAAATGTCTAATATAAAAGATGGTTGTGTTAGTTACATTTGGATCATGTTTATAAAGTAAATTTAACAATGTCTGACCTATATTATGCAAAAAATTATAATTTGGATAACTCTTGGTAACAAGGAATGCAATATAAGGATATTCTGATGTATTTTGATATGTTTCAGACATATTTGCCCATGTTTACAAGGTGAATTTAATGATGTGATCCACATAATGCAAAATTGTATATAACGCACAACTTTGTGTTTTTAGGTTTGCATTATAAAGATCTTCTATTGTATTAAATAATTATCTACAGGTAATTTCATTTGTATGAAGAAGATAAAGGTCTCTCACATCTCATAGATGACAGCACTAGCAACAGAGATTCAACTAAGAATTATTTATTTGTTTATTATTTTCTAATTGTTTTGCCTTATTAGATAAGCAAATACATGTTAAATAAATTTTAAATTGGACTATTTTATTGTGAGTTTTAATATTTTATCGAGTTAAATTAGTTACCGCTATATTATTATTTTAGACTTAACTACAACTGCTGTCATCTTACTTTTGGTTTGTGCTTTGTTTGTTTGTAAGTGAATATTTTTTAAATTTGATTAATCAGTCTAAATCTTTTTCCTTATAAGCTAATAAGTTTAAGAATTTTTTATTTTTAAATTGTACTATTTTACTGTGAGTTTTAAACTTTTGTTGAGTTCGTTTGTTTATAGCTATCATTTTAGTTCTAACTGCAGCCAGCAGTAGTCAATTTCCTTATTCTATATCAGGGTCGACGAACCTTTTCACATCCGCGTGCCATTTGTTTCCCAAAAATATTTTACATGATCATGGTGTGCCAACAAATTTAGTGGATCAAAGTAGCGAAATTAATTAAAATACTGATTTTAGGATTTAAAATACAGGTTGTCCATAACTAAACGACCCCACTTAAAAGTTGTCTACACACAAAACTATTGCTCACAAAGTTGTAAAATTTTGGGAAAAGCATAATAAAGGTATGGGAATTTGTTTAAGCTAAAAAATATATAAATAAAATTAGTTTAAAATTTCGCCACCAGAGGGCAATTTTTAATAAATTACATATTTAGCATTAAAATAGTTTAGAAATTTTATTTACAGGATGTTCATAATTAATCGACCCTATTTTAAAGTTGACTGCAGATGAAATTATTGTTCAGAATGTTGTGAAACTTTTTGGAGGACATAATAAAAGTATGGGAATATGTTTGAGAGAAAAAAAAATTAGGAGGCCGTTTTTTAACGAATTACACATTTAGCATACATTTACGATAATTTAATAAACTTTCTTATAACCAAACATGTTTTGCATGACTTTCATCATTTTCAGATACCATCTGAAATCTTAAGATAGCATGTTCGACTGTTGATTGCAGTATGTTCATGGAAAAGCTGGGAAAATATCATGAAATGCTGTCTTTAAAGTAAGGAAAAGTTAATAAATAAAATTTCTAAACTATCATAATGCTAAAAGTGTAATCTATTTAAAACACCCTCTGATGGCAAAATTTTGAACTAGTTTTATTTACATTTTTTTTAGCTTAAACCAATTCCCATTCCTTTATTATGTCTTTCACAAAATTTTACAACTTTATGAACACTAGTTTTGTCTGTAGATGACTTTAAAGTAGGGTCGTTTAATTATGGACACCCTGTAATGGGTACCATATTTTGTAAAATACTTAAGTATTTTAAAAAATCCTCTTGTTACATCTTAGATGCCAAATAATTCAGACCAGCTTCGTATTTCAGTTTTTCCTTAAGAGAATGCCAGCTGAATTGGAGACACCTGACAACAGGTTTCTACTTGAGTTTTTCATACTTTTTACCCCCCCCCCCCCCCACACACACAAAATAAATAATGTAAAAATAACTATCAGAAAAAATATATACATCAAAATGGCTTCTTTAAAAAAACTTATTCTATGGAATTGAATTCGAATTTCCAACTTATCATAATTTCACCATTGAAATTTTTGCTTATGATCGTTATTTCCTGATATCTCCTAATTCTCTCAATATCAAAAATTTTTTTATACAATATTTGGATTAGATTGGGATTTATAAAGTTGCATTTCAGTTTATTCAATCTGCATGATAGCGACAAGCAACCTAATTTAGAAAAACTCAGCAAGTCTAAATTCAAAATAGTGCAATTTGTGCATTTTCATTATATGAGACAGGGGTGCAAAAAGCATGGCAACTGACATTTTTTAATTTTTTTTTTTTTTTGTCAAAATTGTTTAACAGCATCGTAACAGCTTTCTAGAAGTACAGAGATTTTACACAATATATATTATATTTATTCAATAATTTTTACATCTGAATTTACAAGATGAAAACTATTTGTACATAAGTCCTAAATTAAAGTCGACCAGGGGAAAAATATTGCACATAAGTTAACAGAAGTTCCATTCTTAACAAATCAGCTGTTTTGCAGGAAGCATTCATAATAGTTTTGTGTGTATTTTCTTTACAAAATTTGAAAATTGAATGTATTAAAAATTCCATTCTGTCAATTACCTTGCTTTACATGCGAGCCCTGCAGTATTTAAATTTAGAACATAAGTCTATGTCGTGCCGAAAATAACATACCGCGTGCCACAGGTTCGCCGTCCCTGTTCTATATCCTTATTTAACTGCAACTGCTATCATCTCATTTTTTAATTTGCTATGCGTTCTTAATGTTTTAATTTGATTAATCAATCTTTAAAAATTAAGTTTTTTGTTCAAAAGTTGAATAAAATGATGGAAACAAGATCTAAAACCAATGTATACCTTGTTGATACAGTAATTACTGAAATGACTGGTAACAAATTACCTTTGATAGGCATGGCATTGAGATTTTTTCTTTATTACCATAATGACTTGAAAGCTACTGTGCGGGAAGCGTCTAAGATCACAATAGCAGAATTAACAAAATTTTGAGTAAAGGCCAGAATCCCTATGCGGATCCACAGAACTATCAGAAGAAATTAGAGGAATTATTTGAAGAATGGAGACTGTTAAAGAAGAACAAAGGACGCAAAAGGCCTAATCAGAAATAAAGAACATGCATTTTCTTCTAAATTAGATAACTTGCTTGATGTTGCTTATGCCGATGCATTAAACATAATCAAAATAGCTGAAGATAGATATTTCTTGCTAACACAGCGAGAAGATGGCAGATGAAGATCAATGACAGGTGTTGACAAAAATCTCTTGCGGAAAAAATTGATTGCTGATAAAAAAAAGATTCTTCTGAATAAAAGATTAGAAAAAATGAAACGTTCGCAGGAGAAAGAAATGGCAGTAGCAGTACTTGAGTCTTCTACAGATAGCTCAAATGGAGAAGATGGAAATGAAACTGAGGAACACTATCACAAAATTGAACTGCTTGAGGATGCAGCATCAGATCCTGGGACATCTAAAGCTAAAAGAGTAAAGCTAAGGATATCATAACTCCAGAATTAGCAACAACTCTAGACAGGACAAAATTATCAGACAGAAAAGCAGTATTTGTAGTTGCAGAAACAGCAAAGAATTTAGGATGTGATATTAATGAAGTCAGTCTGAACAGAAGTACAATTCGTAGAAAAAGAATTGTTAGTAGAATTAAGCAATCACAGAAATTAAAAGAACAGCTACAAAGAAATGTTCCCCTCATTAGAGCTAGATTATTTATCAATATATAGACAGATATTGATTTTTCTTAACTATCACAATAACAATATCTAAGCTTTGACTCTGTTGATATATCCCAATAAAATAACAGTGTTTAGCAAACACTGCAATTACGAACACGAGCCCCGAAAAAAATATCATCAATTATCTCAAAACTCAATAAAATAATAATGCTTCGCGCTCACCGCCAGAGCCCTGATAAAAGAAAAAAATAATCCATTCCAATGTCTTCAACATCCTGCCTCATCCAAAACAAAAATCTACTTAGATAATCTTTCTTTCCTTTGATTATCTAAGCTAGCAATTATCCCAATCATTGCAATACTTTTATTCACTGTAAACCTAGATTTCGTTCGACTGTCTGCGCAAAATACTGAATAACACTTATCGTTCATTCCTTTTTCCTAACTGTGAATGATCAACACGCATTGCAATAACTACAGATTTTGATACCTTATGAATAATCAAATGAGCACTGGTTATTTGTTGTCGCGTTTGATACAGAAGATAAGCTGGTTATCATCCAGTCTATACCTAAGCAGCTGAAATGCTCTGCTTGCGATCAAACAATCAGAGTCTGCTAATGGGAAAGTTTCGCCTTTTACGGGATTAAGTTGGTGAAAAGCTCAAGGTCAAAGCAGTCATTCACTGGGATGATTGGTTGCTTTTAAGAAGGGCTTCCAGTCAGTAATGCTTTTTTATACTGTACTTTGTTCTTTCATGTTTGTGGTTTGTCGTACTTCGTTATAGAGAAGTTTTCTGGAGTGAATTCACTATATCCTGTCTTGATATTTTTAAGCTATATGAAAGAATATTTATCAAAAAACAAAATTTAAATTAGTATAAAAAAACTACGAAATGTCATTTGAGTATTTACGGAATCATTATAAGATCCCTCCTGTGTCAGTCTGTCCATCTGTCACAGACATTTTACTTGTAAACTATGGAATGTGGAAAGTTCAAATTGGGTGAAGTAATAAAGGCTATTGACCCACATATTTACAGATTATTAAACATTCACAAATATAGTTAGAAAAAATGTAGAGGGGATAATTAAGCTACTTGGAAAAAAAAAATCTTTTCTTTGTGTATTGTGTGGAGTATCGTGGGAAAGCTTTCGTAATGCTGAACTCAAAAATACATTAATTTTAATTTTAGGTATTATAGTTTCAGAGATATCGTCGAAAATGTAGTGCAAAAATATGTCCCCCCCTCCCTCTATTTCCGAACCTGCTCCAACTAAAATTATTAAAAAAATTAGAGGTAGTAGACGTTAACTTAAATCTTGCAGGAAAATTATAGCGATTACCCTAGGTCACATAGTTTTTGAGAAAAACGCATTTTTTCCGTTACATACAAATTTCGATATGCGGGCATTCAGTAAAGGTATTGAGGAGAGCTGGAGGTACCTATCGTAGCAGAAGTATAACAGCATTATTGATAATGATTTCCGAAATAAATCGTTGGTAATTAGCCGAGATATTAACCTTTAAAAACATGGATGTTTTGGACATACATAATGACAGGGGAGGCATACTCTATGTATCATCGGTTTTTAAAACGTAGATAACAACTTTTAATTATGGATTTGTGTAATGCAATACCCAATAGTGGTATAAAAGCAATAAATGTAAAATTGTTAAAAACAGACATTTAATTAGAATTAATCACACAAATACTATGGCATTTGTGAGTAGTTTGCATTGGGTGGATCCTCTCAATACACCGCCCGTGTCTTTAAAAGTTGATTAAAAACCTATCTAAACAAGTAAGAAAAATCATGCGTTAAGCATAGATTATGAAACACTTTCCAACACTTCCTGAATGCTTTAACAAAACTTCGTTATTTAGGGAAATAAGGTATATAAGTGAACTAAGTAAACATTTTAGAAAACATATAAAACATTTGAAAAACTGATTTCAGCAGTTACCATCCATAGCAAATATGTATTCCAATTCTTTTGAACAGCCCTGTATTTGATCTGTAGGTTGATATATATATACTATATAATGGAGAAATTTAGTTTAGCAAGAAAACACATAACAGGTTGAAATTTCTCTTTCAGCAATTTATACTAATATATTTAAACATACTTGTATACTTTTGTAAAACTCTGCCGTTAACCTAATACCTTTAATACACGCCACTATTTAGCTAAAGAGTTTAATTCAAAGTAAAACACTCTTAAAACTACCGGAATCACATTTCCAGAAATTATCATTTATAGACGGCCATGTATCCAATTCTTTGCGTGACCCTGTATGTCATTTTATATATGTTTTACAAACATTTCTTAGTAAACCAAATGCGGTTCAGCGTAAAAATGCCTAACTCATTTAAAAATCACCTTTAAGCAATTTGCAATCATACCCAGTAACCATTACGAATTCTTTTGAGTAGCCCTGTATATCAATTACAGCATTTATGCACACCATATACAATGCATAAATATAGTGAAACATAAAAGCACATAACATAATTAAAAATGCATTTCCAGCAATCATCGCTACTTTACAGTACTTCGGGTACAATATAGTATCTGAAATCTTTTGTGTGTCCCTGTAAATACTCTGCATTTTGTATTATCCATGAAATAAGTTATAGTAAACCTTAGCGACGTATATCTATTTCATTATACATGTAATAGTTTAACATAATTAAAATACGCCGGAAAAAATTCCCTCCACTTCTATATCATTATGTAAAGGAATTCTTTTGTGCGGCCCTGTAAATGAATAATAACTATTTTTTGGCCGCATATTGTACAGAAAATGCATATTTTAGTCAACTTGATAAATGCATATCAATTTATTATGTTTGAAAGCATGTAATATCATTAAAAATCATTTTAAACGATTTTTCCCCATAGGCCGTAATGTAACGGAAAATTTTTGACTGTCCCTGTAAATGAACTAAACATGCTACAAACTTCATTTGCAATAGGTTCGTGCTATGGTAGAGGTCACTAACATCTAAAAATTTCAGAACGATCTGAGTATATTTACGGGAGTTAGAGCGCGTACAGATGGCCAGACGGACAGACAAACCGAAGTCATAAACACTTTTCAACTTTGTTGGAAAGTGTTAAAAATGCGGCACGGACCATGGCAATGTTGCAACTTTTTGACCTCATTTTGAGGCATGCTTAACACAATGACAAGTTTAGACTTTGAACAAATGTTTTGTTTTAGATATACTGTAAAAAGAAAAGTTTATTACTACACTGAATTTAGTTTTATAAAATGCCAAATGAAGTTTAAATGTGCACTACTTTTATTGTCAATACCAAATTAAGTTCATCATAAACAGATTAGTATAAGATTAAAACTAGTATGCTGTGGCCATCACAAAACTTTCTTCTATAAAAATCACGTCAATTAAATCATTTAAATAGTACAAGAAATAACAACGATTTAGCACCCAATTCATATCAAAGTATATCTGAATTTGAAGTTGGATGAAAATTCGAGCATTAGTTCTTGAGATAGAGCTATAGCAGAAATTCTGAAAAAATGTAGCAGCGCCACCTGTTGAGCGATTTACACCAAAAGTAAACAGCACTAAACGATATCAAGGTATACCTGAATCTGAAGTTTGTTGAAAATCCAAGCATTAGTTCTTGAGATAAAGCTATTGCGGAAATCGAAAAAAATACAGCATAGCAGCGCCACCTGTTGAGCGATTTACACCAAAAATTAAACAGCACTAATTCATACATCAATTCATGTCAAGGACTAACTAAATCTGAAGTTTGATGAAAATCCGTGCAATAGTTCTTGAGATACAGCTCTTGTGGAAATCGTGAAAAATGCAGCACAGAAGCGCCACCTTTTGAGCGATTTACACTAAAAATTAAACAGCACTAATTTATACATCAATTCATGTCAAGGACTAAATAAATCTGAAGTTTGATGAAAATCCGTGCAATAGTTCTTGAGATACACCTCTTGTGGAAATCGTGAAAAATGCAGCACAGCAGCGCCACCTGTTAGGCGATTTCCACCAAAAATTAAGCAGCACTAATTTATATCAGGGACTAACTGAATCTGAAGTTTGATGAAAATTCGTGCATTTTTTCTTGAGTTAGAGCTATTGCGATAATCATGAACAATGCAGCATACCAGCGCCACCTGTTGGGCGATTTTCACGAAAAAGTAATCAGCACCAAACTATATCCTGGTATAATTGAATCTGAAGTTTTATGAAAATCCGTGCAGTAGTTCTTGAGATACAGCTATTGCAGAAATCGTTAAAAATGCCACATAGCAGCGCCACCTGTTGGGCGATTTTCACCAAAAACTAATCAGTTCCAGTTTATATCAAGGTCTAACTAAATATGAAGTTTTGTGAAATTTCGTCCATTAGTTCTTGAGATAGAGCGCCCACAAAATTTGTGTCACATACAGACAGACAGACGGACGGACAGACAGACAGACAGACAGACAGACATTTTGTAAAAACATGTTTTTTGTAATCTCTGACTCATAAAACGTGTAAATCCGTCGAAAACTGGAATTCGAAAATTTTCATGAAACCAATACTTTCTTCTTGTAAAGATAGAAGAAAGTAAAAAGAGTATTACAGAACAGCAATATTTGATATTATTTAGGCTCTCTTATCTTTTATGGTATGCCCATTCATACTTTAATAGTACATACAGCTATACCCAACCCTACGTTGTATAGTTTTGCAGAACCCCCAGAGTGCGAGTAATACTCGCACTTGACCGTTTATTTCTATTAAGAATGAATTGATTCCTTGGAAAAAGATTGAGAAGCTACATTTCTGTTGCGTTGAAACCTATTTAATAACAAGTATATTAGCGTGACATGAGACATTAAATTAATTTTATTTTTTTCCAGAGCTTTCTCTTTTCCTGTGCTAATTAAAATATGATCGTCAACGTCCTAAATTTCAGGATATTTTATTTTAATTTGTATTTTATAATTTTCTCAGTTATTCGCAATGTAATTTAATGGTTAAAATGTTACTGATAAATAATGCATTGAGTAGGAAGAATAGGAAACATACTATTTTTGAAGTAAAATACTTTGAAACAAATGGTATAAGTGTAAACCGATATCAAAACATTGGTTTCTTTTCTAAAATATTTTTTGTATAAATATATATACTTATTTTAATGATGCTTTGTGAACATATAGGTATGAGACATTGATTCGTTACTCTCTACGTCTGTTTTTACTTAAATTGCTGCTATTATACCACTTATGTTTCGAAATTAGAAATATTTCTATTTTTGCACAATTTAAGGTAGTTATCGCGATATATCACCAATATCAATATTAACTCGTTGATATATTGCAATATTAAATTTCTCATATCGTCCAGCCCTACTGCTCATTGTCCACTGGGATGGAAAACTTTTACCAGAGTTAACTGGTAAAGAGAAAATAGATAGACTACCAGTTATAATTTCTGGAAAAGGAGTTTCTCAGATACTCACAGTTGCTAAATTTCCTTCTGCAACAGGCGAAGCACGAGCCCATGCAATTTATGAAGCTTTGAATGAATTGGATATTGCAGATAAAGTGATTGGAATGAGCTTTGACACCACATCAGCAAATACTGGAAAAGATAAAGGTGCTTGTGTCCTTTTAGAAGAAAAGCTTGGAAAGAAACTTTTTTGTTTTGCCTGCCGTCATCATATTATGGAACTTATGATTGGAAAAATATTTCATATTTCTTTGGGAACTTCATCATCAAGTCCAGAAGTACCTTTATTCAAACGTTTCCAAGAGTACTGGAGTTTTCTAGATAGAAATAAATTTGAAATAGGCTTGAAAGATGATAATATTCAAGCTCTTGTACAAGATGTAAAAGATGAAATTTTGGAGTTTGCCACTACACAAGAATCATCAACATGTGGACTAAGAGATGATTACCAAGAATTTGTCGAACTTGTTATTATTTTCCTTGGGGGAATACCTGTCAGGGGAATTTATTTCAGGCTTCCAGGAGCAATGCATCATGTTCGTTGGATGTCTAAGGTAATATATTCTTTGAAAATATTCATCTTTAACTCCCAATTCAAGCTTACCAAAAAGGAAGAAAGAGGTCTTCGTGATGTTTGTGTTTTTATAGTCAGGATATATTTTAAAGATATCACTGCTTCAATAACAGAAACCTCACCCTATATTGACTTTCAGTTGATGAATATTTTATTAGAGTATTCAAGAATACATGCAGAAATTGCAAAGGCTGCATCAGAGAAATTTTCAAAGCATCTGTGGTATTTGTCAGAAGATCTTTCTGGATTGTCCTTTTTCGATAGCCATGTGCCTATTTCAAAAAAAGGAAAGATGGTTGAAGTCCTTCAAAATAAAAAAGGTACAAAGAATCTTGATAAGAGGATAACTGTTTCCCTTAAAAATTTTCATGAAAAGAAGTTTGAAGATTTTGTTACCAAAGAATCTTTGAAGTTGTTCAAAGAAATGAATTTACCACAAGGATTCTTTCAAATAGGCCCAACACATTGGAACACTAATTCTGATTATATGATTGCATTAGAAATGGTGCAATCTATTAAAGTGGTAAATGATCATGCTGAGAGAGGTATTGCTTTGATCAAAGAGTACAGGAGAATCCTTACAAGAAATGAACCTCAGTTTCAGCTATTGACAAAAGTTGTGGAGGAGCACCGAAAAGCATATCTTCACTGCAGAAAAATGGATTAAACAAATTAAACTAATTACTGATACTTTCAACTTTTTATATGCTTAATATTAAGTTTTTGTGTTATACAAAAGTAAAATTAATTTACTATCATAATAAAAATTTTCATTTTGGATTAGTTTCTTTTTGTTGATATCATCATGTTTTTTAGTGTAATCGCCAAACTTCAGCAAGCTTGAGCTACCTCTAAATACATTTCTTTTTCATTCAAACTTTTTCTACTTTGTTACTTTCTTCTATCTTTACAAGAAGAAAGTATTGGATTCGTGAAAAATTTCGACTTCCGGTTTTCGACGGATTTATATGTTTTAGAATGCCCAGAACACGATTTGATGGTTTTTAGAAAATGTCTGTCTATCACTCTGTGAGTCTGTATGTGACAAAAATTTTGTGTATCTAATGCACGGAATTTTACAAAACTTCATATTTAGTTAGACCTTGATATAAACTGGACCTGATTAGGGTTTGGTGAAAATCGCCAAACAGGTGGCGCTGCTATGAGGCATTTTTCAAGATTTCTGCATTAGCTATATCTCAAGAACTACTGCACGGATTTTCATAAAACTTCAGATTCAGTTAGTCCAGGATATAGTTTGGTGCTGATTATTGTTTTGTGAAAATTGCCCAACAGGTGGCGCTGCTATGCTGCATTATTCATGATTATCGCAATAGCTCTAACTCAAGAAAAAATGCACGAATTTTCATCAAGCTTCAGATTTAGTTAGTCCCTGATATAAATTAGTGCTGTTTAATTTTTGGTGTAAATCACCCAACAGGTGGCACTGCTCTGCTGCATTTTCACGATTTCCGCAAGAGCTGTATCTCAAGAACTATTGCACGGATTTTCATCAAACTTCAGATTTAGTTAGTCCTTGACATGAATTGACGTATAATTTAGTGCTGTTTAATGTTTGGTGTAAATCGCTCAACAGGTGGCGCTGCTATGCCGTATTTTTTGCGATTTCCGCAATAGCTTTATCTCAAGAAATAACGCTTAGTTTTTCAACAAACTTCAGATTCAGATAGACCTTGATATCATTTAGTGCTGTTTATTTTTGGTGTAAATCGCTCAACAGGTGGCACTGCAATGCAACATTTTTCAGAATTTCCGCTATAGCTCTATCTCAAGAACTAATGCACGGATTTTCATCAAACTTCAAATTCAGATATACTTTGATATGAATTGGTACAAAATTCATGTAATTTTTAGTACTATTTAAATGATTTCATTGACGTGATTTATATAGAAGTTTTGTGATGGCCCCAACATACTAGTTTTTACTGTATTGGAACAAACTTTGAGGGTAAGAAATAAGAAAATTAAATAAATAAAATCGACCATATACTAAGGATCAATGACCTACAGATTTATTAGTAGCATAATTTTAAGTTACAAGTGCTTTTGGTGTAATAGGAAAGTTTTGCCTGCAGAAATATTCAACTTCCTGTTTTACAGTAAATTAATCACAAGTCTTCTTTATGAAGACCTAGGAAATTACACCAATAAACTCAACTAAATTAAATTTTTAGATATGAAATACAATGGGGAAGTTGCACTCATTCTAAATTGTGCTTTATTTTATGTTTAATTGATGAAGACGATCTTACATTCCTCGAAACTCAACTCTAAATTGTAAAAATAATTTAAAATAACTAGTTATGGCAGTTTTAAACTCCGTTAAAAGCAAAACAAAACCACGTGATCCGAAAACGGGACGGGATTGGTTTGACGTCACTACACATGAAACGACGATTCTCCATAGCGGTCTGCATTGTGCATGCAAGCTGTTTTCCATTGCTTTCAGTTTGTTATCTACTATAAACATCTTTTAAAGACTCATTTACACAAAAACAAAATCAAATTAGAGACAAAAGATTATTTTAACATATCCAAATATAATTTACCATTAATTTATACATTTGTATTAATTTTCATTTAGAAAAGCGCTGCAGTTGGTTGGATTCAAAAAATATGAAATTATACCTTCTGGAAATAATTTTTTTTTTCTAAATTTATTTTAAGGGTATAAAAAATGCATTTTGTGTAGGTAAAGATACAAGAAGCTAAAGCTAAAAGGCACATTTATTTTTAACTTACTCTGATTTACTTAAAAGAATAAAGAATGATAGTTTTATTAAAAAAGAAATCGTAAGTAAAATCACCTTTATCTAGCTCTTGAAATGTAATGTTTCCTTAATTCATTGTAATACTTAATAATTTTTTTTGTTATGAATAAAATTTCATTTTAAGCAGGTTATATTACAGATAAAAAATTAACTCGAATTTATTATGAGAAAATGAAATTTTGAGCAATAACGCAGAAAACAAGAAAAAATTCTTTATTTAATACTGACTTATGGAATAAAAACTTTTAAATTAACTACTGTCAGTATTAGGACTGAGCGATGTAGAAATTTCTTAAATCGATTTATCATCCATCCAACATCGCGATTTAGTGCTAAATCGCGATTTAACACCGATTTTACATTTTAGAATATGGAAGCCTATTTTTTAATTTTTAGTAACAAAATACGATCTTTATGTGCCCCCCCCCCCCCTCCTGTATTATTTAGTATATTTGGCTTTTAATTTGTCAAATAATTTCGAAAAGAGGTATATTTTACACATAAAAAAGCTTTGAATGTCCCAAAACACTAGTTTTTTTTTTTCCATTTTAAAAATTAGTGACCTATTGTAATACATTTTATAAACTCATTCTATAAGAAGTAATATAAAAGAAAATGATTTTTTTTTTTTTTTGTCTGACTTGTTATGCATGCTACAATCTAAATTCCTTAAGGGGGGGGGGGGGCTTCCCCTAGCCCACTCAAATAGCACTTCATTGCTAACAGACTACATACACTTTTTTTTTTTTTTTTACAGACACAGATTTAAAAAGTTACTGAGGTAAAACAGAAGCATATTAAAAGACTTCAATGATGAATTTAACTATTTCTTTCCCATGATGAGAAAAGTAGTAAAAAAAAGGGGGGGTGGAGATGAGAAATAAGATGCAATTTTATATCTTTTTAACTTTTAGATTAAAATAAGATTTGTTTAACATAAATGCTGACATTTATATAGCGGATGGAGAAGGATTGAAAGTGTGACCCTTGGAGCACATCACTGAAATTGCTGATTTTTTTCGTGGTTTGCCATCCTTTAAGATTAGTAATAAAATATAATCTTAAAATATATCTCTTTTTAATGATAACAAAATGTCAAAAAAGCAAAAAATCGCAGATCTGCAGAAAAATCTAATGAATGCCACCTCCAGCCCTCCCTCATTCTGCCGTAAAAATAAAGTTACTTGACTCATTACAGAACTTTACTAAAGTATTTTTAATTAATTACAAAATAATAATAAATTAAAACTAAAATATTCCCATAATACCTAAATATATGAAAATTAATTTTTCATGAAAATAATGCATAAAAATATAAACTAAAAATGGATGAATTTGGATATAAATAGTGAATCAATTTCAGCAAGATACTCAATCCATGTGACTGGCATTGAAATCGGATGTCAAATCTGATGCATGACTATTTTAAAATATTTTAATTAATTACAGAATAATAAAAAATAAAGAATATGTATTAAAATATTACCCAAACATGTGAAAAATGAATGTTTCATTAAAAGAATGCATAAAAATAAAAACTGAAATTCGATGAATTTGGATTTTAAATATGAAACTTTATTCTTTTTTTTCCAACCATAAATACTCAATCAATTTCAGGAAAAAAATATTAGTAGTAAAAGAAAAATATTTCATGTGGATCACGGCCAAATAGTGATACACAGAACAATGCATGACTATACCTTTAAAATAATTTCATTAATTACAAAATAATAGAAAATAAAAAATAAATTTTAAAATATTACTAAAACATGTAAAAAATTAATTTTTCATCATAAGAATGCATAAAAGTATAAACTGCAAGTCGATGAGTTTGGATTTTAAATATAAAACTTTATTATTATTATTTTTAATCATATAAATGCTGAATGAATTTCAGGAAAACAATCTTTTGAAACAATGCAGGGTTCTACTTTAAAACATTTTAATTAATTACAGAATATCGGAAAATAAAAAATACATATTGCAATATTACTCAAATATGTGAAAACTTAATTTATCATCAAAAGATTGCATTAGCATATAAATTGAAATTCGATGAATTTGGATTTTAAGATTTAAACTTTACTTTTTCCTTTCAACTTTCCACTATATAAGTTCTTAATTTCTGAAAAATACACATTCCAGTCTCGTAAACTCTGAATCTTGTTTACAAAATAAATAAATTAATATCAATTCTTACTTAAATCATCGTTTTTTTAAATCACCTTTTTCTTAAATTGGATCCTGCTAAATCGATTTATCACCAGCTTGCCTTGTTTTCATTAAATCGTCTTTTTCTTAAATCGGAAAGCATGGAGGTTTGCGATGTTTCCTTAAATCGGATCGTCCTAAATCGATTTAACACCAGCTTGGCTTGTTTGTCTTAAATCGGAAAGCATTGAGGCTTGCGATGTTTGCTGAAATCGGATCCTCCTAAATCGATTTAACACCAGGTTGGCATGTAAGTGGTAGATACATCAAAGTAGATAAATCGGTTTTCCGATGTTAGCTCAGAATCAGTATTTTGTTTTAAATCGATTTAAAGCCAATGGCTAAATCGCGATTTAAGACAATGGCTAAATCGCGATTTAAGATAATGGCTAAATCGCGATTTCCGATTTTAGCTTAAATCGATTTAAGACCAATGGTTAAATCGGATTTCCGATGTAAGCTTTAAATCGATTTAAGGCCCAGGCCTAGTCAGTATTAATTGCGTATTCATAGATCAGAAACAAATTACTACAACATATGCGAGTAAATTTATAAGCATTGCCTTTTATTTATTTTTTTATGTGCTTACTTAATAAGTATTAAAGCAAAAACTTTTACACCTCATTTTATGATTGCAGTTCATGATTTTTCCATAAAATGTCCAATATAATACGATAATTTGGAATGGCAATGGAACCCGATTATGTGAAATTCACTGTTTTTTTTTTTTACATTTGGTAGAAAATGTAAGCTCGTGAATTTATTTTGAAAAAAATTATAATCGTTGCTCTATTTCTGTTTTATATATAGAAAGAGGAAAGAAAAGAAAAGCATTATTTAAACTATCATTTAGAATTTTTAAATTGATTTTTCAATGTATAATCATTGTTTAATTGATATGAAAGTGTTAATTTATTCAAGCATATTTCCTAACTATATTACACTATTACACTCTTTACTTTTTACTTATATTTATTACTTTTTACTGTGTAAACTATTTGCAGCTTCACAGCCATTTGACCTTTTTTGGGCGACCGTGTTTTAGAGCATAATAAATCCACTGTTGTTGAAACTTGTAACCACAAAGAATATTCGGCGATTTATCAACTGTGATAAGATAACTGAAAAACCTGTTAAAATTAATGTATTAATTTATAATTAACTTCTAAAAATATTAAAATGCTGTATTGTCACTGGAAGCATACCTTTGTGCATAATTTTTATATTTATCTGAAAGTGAGTGAAAGATCAAATACAAAATCCTATCCTTACATGCAAAAACCAAGTTAAGTTAAATAAAAGTGTAAAAATAATTTAATTACCGTTTTAGTATTATTTGGTTACGAATATCTTTTGAATGCATGAAGTTCTTTTTGTTTGTTTGAAATGCAGTTTCTCAGAAGGTCCTACTTAATATTTATCAAGTTCGAAACATGTTATATCAGTCTTTTTTTCAATGCTCTAACTTTCGTAATAATAATAATAATAATAATAATGAAAATTATTTGAATATCTTGTTAAAGAAAGCAGAATTTTCATTTTGAAAATAAGCATTATACTATAGAAGACTGCAAAATTTGAATATGTTGCTCAGGTGGAAGACTTTTCACTTTTGAAAGCAGACATCTCATTATACATAAACTTTTTATAGTGATATATAAATAATTTAGCATATATTATCATTCAAAACTAATTCTTTGTTTGGATAATGCGTTAGTATCATAAGGGCAATGTTAAGAGATGGTAATACTTTGCTATAATATCACAATGATTTCTAAATTCAATTCACAAATAAGACACGAATTTGCATGATTGTTTTTTTAATTATTTGGAAGGTATGGATTGAGTATTAATTTAGCAATAAAAATTTAACGTAAAGCCAAAGAATAAAGAAAGCGTTTATTGATCATGAATAAATATTCAAACATATTATCATTCTTTCAATCTCAGGCATCTTACTTACGTATTATGCGACATATGTAGATTCGCAAGTGCATAATAAATCCCAAACAATAGATTTGTGAACATACTAGCATGTTTTATAAACTTTTATAATTATTTTACAATATTTATTATTTTATTACTTATATTAATCAGTTTACTTTTAAATATTTTTTTCACACTTCTTTATATCCGAGTAACCACTGCTGTATTATTCTTGATTTACAAAATATTACTGTGTAAACATTAGTATATATATAATAAGTATTGCACTTTCTTACAAAATTATGCTTAAACAATTTACAAATTAGACTTATGTAAAATTCAAGTTACGTAAAAGTTTACAGAATGCATTGCTTACGCAAGTCGGATGTCTGAATTTCTCTTTTAGCCCTTTTAATTTCCGTTGAAATACTATTAATTTATAACAAAAATAAAAAATAGAATTCATAAACTAAACAGTGAGTTGTAATCTGCAGTTTTATAAAGCGTAAAATTTTCAATACCAAAGTCTGATGAAGTTCACAAAACTGATAGTATTTAAAATAACCACTTGTTATTTTTTGTCCATGTGAAACATTTTTGAAGAATTATTAAATTTTTTTGTGTATATTTATATAAAAATTCTGTAAGACTATCTTAAATCTATCTCAGCAAATTGCTCTCTTTCTGAGTTTATCTTTTTTATGATTCAAAAATAGCTTATTTAACAACTGAAGAGATAAAACATAAGTCCCCCACCCCCTCGCCGGTAATGAAAGAAATATTTACATTATTCCATAAAATACAATTGTAGTATAAACTTGTACCGATATTTTATTTCTACATCAAGATCTCAAAATGAAAATCCTTAAAACAACGAGGGGGAAAAAATCTACTCGAATTCACAATATTATTTATTCATTACAACAATTTACAATGCTTTTAGTTTGTTCTACTAACCATTTTTAAGAAAAGGGAGAAATCATTCAGCGTAACCCACATTATTCTCATAGAAAAGTACAGGGGAAAATACAGCAAAGATTTGTTTACATGTGCAGTGACGTCAAAACCGCTTTTGTCACGTGACGCGGCTTTTTCCCGACAAGACAAAAGCTGCATTTTTAAAGTTAATTTAATGGATTTTCCGAGTTTCAAAATAACGTAAAAATGGTATCAAAATGCTCGTACTTTTGTACTCTATAAAATGCAAGTTAAATTGAAAAACATGCAATTTCCCCATTGATAACTATTTCTTTTATTATTGTATATACAGCTTTTATACATTAATAGGATGAACAATCGCATAAAAAAAATTGCTGAAAAAAAAAAAAAAAAAAAAAGATTACTTCATTTATTCCTATTCTTGAAAACAAGTTTATTATTTAAATGCACAGGAATTTGAAGCTTAAGATAAGCATACCTTACAGTTACATTGCAACTACCTGGAGGAAGTTTAGTACAAATTTATTCCTTTATTCACTTATTAATATCTCAAGAGCAACATTTAAAGCACCTGAAAATCAATGAAGACTGTATATAAGAAGTTTTTGGCAATTCAGCACAGTATCATTGAAAGGGATCATAAAAGCTAAAGAATTGTTTTTTTAGGCTTAACTTTTTAATATATGTAATTTTTATCTGTTTCTAGTTTTGCATGGAAAGAGTTTTTGGTAGGCCTCCCCACCTAGCGGAACCTGTTTCTAGTTTTGTTTGAGAAAATGAAAACATAAGATATATATATATTTATAGACATATACATTTTAGTAATAATAATATTTATATTAAACTTACAACAGCATTGCAAATAACACTATCTTCTATATGTGCTATGGATCCTCCAAGAAGCAACACACCAATAGATGCCCCATTACTGTTAATAAAGCAGTTATCTAAATGTATTTCCCCATGATGAACAACAATAGCACTCAAAAGCCCTTGTTTTGCTTTAAGACAAACATTTTTTATACTTAAATTTGGGGATGTACAGTTTAGGAAAACATCGCTATTTCCAGTAGCTTCGAGAACAATATCAGATTTAGGTCCAATACCTATTTAAAAAAAAAAAAAAAATACAATGATAAAAGCATTTGATATAAATAATAATACAAATAGGAAAATAATCAGGGTTCATACAGATTTCTTTAAATAAAAATCAAGGACTTTTATGGACTTTCAAGAACAAAACCAAAAAAATATAAGGACCTACAAATTAAATAAACTAATGCATTTTTAAAGTAAATAGTTGAAAATCTGTTTTACTACTTTAAAATTAAATTAAAAAAGCAACGACGAATTTGTTTTTTCGATTTATGTCAATGAAATTTATCTCAATGTTTCAGTTGGCAGATGAATTTTGTCTTTCTAAAATAAACTGTTTCCTGAAGCTTGAATATCTATACTAATAAAAGAACAAATCAATCTGTCTGTCTGTCTGTGTGCGATGGCTAGCGAAAACTACTGCACGTAGAAGTCTAAAAATTTAGATGTGACTAACCCAAGACAGGTCCTGATGTACCTGAGGCTCAGATTTTTAATTTTTTATGTGTCGGGGTCCCTTTAAGTTTTTATGCACTAAATTGTTAATAACATGCCTCCTTTCTATCCGATCTTTGTCGTTTTTGGGGTGAATTCTCTTTCGGTTTCTGCCCTATTTTTACATTTCAGTTAAGACCCTGGCACCCTAGCAAGAGGCCCGGTACAGGGCCCCTCTAAGTTTTAGTGCACTAAATTGCTAATAACATGCCTCTTTTCTATCCGATCTTCTTCGTTTTGAGGGTGAATTCTCCTTTCAGTTTCTACCCCATTTCTACATTTCAATTAAGACCCTGGCATCCTTGCAAGAGGCCCAGTACAGGGTCCTTGGAAGTTTTAGTGCACTAAATTGTTAATAACATGCCTCTTTTCTATCCGATTTTCTTCGTTTTTGGGGTGGATTCTCCTTTCAGTTTCTGTCCCATTTCTAATTTCAGTTAAGACCCTGGCACCCTTGCAAGGGGCCTGGTAAAGTCCCCTTGAAGTTTTAGTGCACTAAATTTTTAATAAATTGCTTCCTTTTTATCCAATCTTTATTTTTGGGATACTTTCTCCATTTAGTTATTCTCAACTATTCTACATTCTAGTTAAGACCATAGGCCTGTCTAGGGTCCCGTAGGACCCGGTCCAGGGACCCTTAAATTTTTTGTGTGCCATGCGTTTTTCACACCCTAATTTTGTCACCTTCACAGTGCATAATTTTAAAGTTGAGTCTTGAACTCTTCTCCTTAGACCAACACTCACATATTTTTATTGGGGCCCTAGGGCCCTTTTTTAAGCATTTCCCCAATTTTTTGTGCATTTCTTTCAAATTATATTCAAATGATTAATTGATACCCTATGCTTAATCTTGACTAATCGAAGATCTAAAACGCTATGTACTAAAACACTGTAAGATGTTTTCATGTTAGAGCCCTGTTCTCAACTATCAGTTGGCCCCTTTAGGGCCCCCTATTATAACTCCCTTAAAAATAGTCTGATTCACTAGCTTTTTTTTCTAACAACAGCTTAAGTTCTCCAACTATTACATGAATGACAAAAAAATATTTCAGACTTCAACTACCACCAATTTTGAATATAAATTGTCTTCTTGGGGCCCTTGGTGCATCTTCTTTAAAAATGATCCAAATTCCTTGCAATTTTCTTGACCATAGTTCTACGTCTTCAGATTACATTAAAAACTACTAAAAAGTGTATTTATACCAAACTACATGCCACTTAAGTCCCTTCCCCCTTGGGGGCTGGTAGAAAGCCCCTTGAAGCTTTTGCACCATAAATTATTAATAAATTGCCTCTCTTAATCCGATCTTCATTTTTGGAACCATTTTTCCATTTAGTTATTCTCCAGTTTCTATATTCCAGTTAAAATCCTGGGGCACCTTAGGATCCTGTAGGACCCGATCCGGGGCCCCTTGAACTTTTTGTGTGCTATGCATTGTATGTGCTATGCATGTATGTACCCTAATTTTCTCAGCTTCTCAATGCATAATTTTAAAATTGAGTCTTGGACTCTTCCCCCTAGACAAACACCCTCATATTTTTATTGGGGCTCTCGGGCCCCTTTTTAAGCATTTACCCCATTTTGTGCATTTCTTTAAAATATTCTAATGATTACTTCATACCCTATGATTAATTTTGATTAATTGAAGGTCTAAAACACTAAGTACTAAAACTTTTAAACATGTTTTCATGTTAGGGCCCTGCCCCCTGTTATAGCTCCTTTAAAAATGGTCTGATTCACGAACTTTTTTTTTAACAACTTCTTAGGTTCTCCAGCTACTACATGAACGACAGACAAAATTTACAGACTTCAGCTACCACCAATTTTGAATATTAATCGTCTTCTTGGGGCCTTTGTTGCAGCTTCTTTAAAAATTATCCTATTCTATTGCAATTTTCTTTAACATAATTTTAGTGTCTTCCACCTACTTTAAAACCCCTAAAAAATTTTTTTATACCCAACTACATTCCAGTTAGGACCCTGGCCCCTAGGACTCGGTCTTTCTTTATACTTCAGCTACCACCTTTTTCAAACATTAATCTCCCTTTTCAGCATCAACTTGCGTCTACTCACTACAGCAGTAAATTAAAAATTGCGTTACTTTAAAGGTAACTTTAGATAAGGGATTTCATCCGTTTCTTAAATATCATGTTAATGCCAACAGTAATTCATGAAATTTACAAGGTGAGGAGGTATCTTCCACCGCTTGATGGTACGTTATTTCCTCGGGTTTAAGTGCCCAATTTCAACGGGATTTGCTTCCTTTAACTTAAATTACAATTCAGCTACTTTCTGTATTATGAAATTTTATCTTAGACTTTAGTTACCAAATTTTTCTAACATTAATGGTGCACTCTTTTTTTTTTTTTTTTTTTTTTTTTTTTTTGATTCTGTGGACTTGATTCCTATGAGGTTTGGTTCATTCAACTTTGTTTCCGATTGTCTCCGGCATATGTGGGCACTTCTGGTAAATGCTGCCATAGGTAGTGGGGATCTAGATTACAGGTTCGTTCGGAAAGAAGTTTGATGGGAACACATTAGATGCTGCGGAAGGAATGTGGCCTCCGAAATTAGGTTCATTTAAAAGAATTTCCAAAGATATAAAATCATACAAACTTAAGTTTTGTTTAAGGTTATTATTTTCAAACTGACTTTTGAACAGCGAGCTGAAAAGAAGATCGAGAGAAAGAAAAAACAACCTCTATCAACATTCACTGCGCGGAGATAAGCACGCCAATCTGGCAGACGGAAGGAAACAGAAAATGTGCCAAGGTTGTGCGGTGCAGTCTACCAATTGAGAGAGAAAAGAAAAAGATCTCCGGATCTGTACTGAGAGAAACATCGCGCTCGGACAACTTGGCTGATTGCCAAAAAACAAACTGGAAGAGGGAAAATAATGAACGAGAGCTAAAAAGAACATTACTTACGATGTACAATCATAATTAAAAACGGATTGAAAATAAAAGAAAAGTAGAACAATGATTTAGATGTAAATTACTAAAAATAAAGTTTACATAGATAAAATTAAGAGATTTAAACTACTGAATAACACATCTAGACTCAGGGAGATAAAAAACAAAATATATCGACACAATATATTACTCCACCAAGGATAGGAAAAAAAAACCTGAAAGATCCACTAACGAAAAGGGAAATAAAAACTTACCGATGATCCAGATAAGCTGAAATGCAAAAATAGATTAAAAGGAACATTAAAAAGGACATGAACAATCAATCGTAAACATTAAATGTCAATGAAAACACTCAGTATTACTATTTTTCACCAAATGTCGATTGGGAATATGCAAAAAAAAAAAAAAAAAAAATCTATTGAAATGTAAAAATCTCAAAAATAATTGAGAAAAAGTGCCAAAGGACAAAAATTGCATAATATTAAATTGAAAAACACAAAATTTACAAAAAGTTCTAAAGAAAAATTTAGCAATAAATGAAATCTGTTGAAATTATAAGTTTCCTATTATGAAAATCCAAATACCAAGAGTAAATGACAACTTAAATCATGAATTATAGCCAATTACCAAGAGTAATTATTGATAAAAAATGACCAATACCTACTAAGAGCAATTACTGATCAAGAATGACCAATACCTACTAAGAGCAATTACTGATCAAGAATGACCAATACTAACTAAGAGCACCAACAACTAATCAAGACAGCACGGGAGTACATGGGATTACATAATACATACTATACCCAGCAGACGGGTATCTGAGATTGTATATCAACATTCACACTAAAATTTCAATACAGTTGTTATCATGATGATGCAAGATATATATATGTATATAAATATTAAATTCAAACAGTTTAAAAAGGATATGAAAAAAAATTACGGGGAAGGGAGTGTGGCGCCACAAAAAAAAATAGGGACAGAAAATAAAGAAATATATATACATTGCAATCCTCCTGTAACACATGATATTTACACTGTATGTCAAAACAAAAATTTCAAGTAAACTTTGTATTACCTTTATATGTTTATATACAAAGATGATCATGAAAAATTTTACGTATGTATACTTGTTAAAATGTTTACATATCCATGGAATAAAAAATTGTATGTGAGTATTCATAAAAGGTTGTATTAAAAAATATACTCTACGTACACAAAAGTTAAAATTTTTTTTTTTTTTTTTTTTTTTTTTTTTTTTTAAACCCTAAATTGGGAACAATATACACAAAATTCGAATTTTCTAGAATTGTATGTACTACTTTAAAAAAAAAATTGCCAACATCAACATTGACCACAAAAATGTAAATAAAGCATTTACACATGATACATTTATCCTATATATGAATTAATTTGCAAATACTAGCATTGTGAATATGATGGTTCAAAACAAAAAAATTTATGAAGGAAGATTTTATCATAATATATAAAAAATATCATTTTAAGAACAAACAATCTTCTTGAAACACCATCAAAAATTTGTAAATTCGCTAGGCCTTTCGAAAGATCTGAGTCTTTCTTCGTCAGGCGCAAAAAAGACGTCCTTCTACTATGAAAGCAGAGGCAAGAGTGTCTTGCCTCTGCTTTCATAGTAGAAGGACGTCTTTTTTGCGCCTGACGAAGAAAGACTCAGATCTTTCGAAAGGCCTAGCGAATTTACAAATTTTTGATGGTGTTTCAAGAAGATTGTTTGTTCTTAGTCATTCACACCAGTTTTAACTTATTTTCTTTGAATATCATTTTAAGTCTGAAAAAGAGTGACATTTTTAACTGAATCACAAAAATGAAATTTTACTTGTCAAGAAAATTAAAGTTAATATTAAAAATTTTAAAGTTACATTAAAAGGTTTAAAAAACAAAAGATAATTATTAAGTGAAGAACTATATACCACAACATAACTAAAACATGATACCTATCTTAAAATAGTAATATATATAAACATATTACATATAATTTCAAAAAAGATTTTTGAAGCAAAAGTTTAAAAAGTTATTTTTCTAAAAGTAAGAGGCATATCTTTGTATGCATTTGCCTAAAACACTGAAAAAGTATTTTGAAATTACACTACTGCAATTTTGACAATGCCAAAAAATTAACTATTGATTTTAAATAATTATTGAAGCATAAATTACGTGTACCAAAACAAATTATGAAACTTAGATGAAAACAATAAACTAGAAAAAGGATTACACTAAAATTTTGTTAGTTTCATGACAATTTATACTGAAAAGAATTAATTTGAAAAATGATTAAAAAACAAACAGTTTACTGAGAAAAATTTACCTGTAAAGCTGGAAAACAACTTACATAAATAAACTTTAAAAGTGAGAAAAAAATCAGGTAAGATATGAAAAATTTTCATTATTATTGTAAAAATTAAGAAATTATGAATTTTTGTATCTGTCGGGTGAGTTAAAGATGTGTCAAGAAAACTTGACAGTACCACTCCATTGGGTACTTAAATCTAACTTTTCCCTGACAAACACTAAAAGAAATGAGAAAAAAATTGAACACATATAATGCATGAAAATAGAAAAAAAAATATGTTGATGTATCAGCTGAGATGTTTGATGTGGCATAAAGAAATTTTAAGTGATTCTAGAATTTTGTTTGTCTAATTTTGTACAGGCATAATCTGTATGATTCACAGTCTCTAGAAAAGGCCGGATGGTCAGTTCTAAAATTATGACCTTTATGGTTGTTTTGAGTACAGTTTCTGCAGTTGGCAGGTTTTTCACAAAAACCTGGTGCGTGATTTTTACCACACCAGACGCAAGTTCTTGTTTTACTGCACTGATTTGCTATGTGATTGAAAGATTGACAATTGAAGCATCTTTTTATCCTAATGAATTTTTTTTTTTTCTGTAAAGAGTTTATCTTTGATCTTGAGTTGAAGTTGAATTAGGTGGTTTGCAATGTTGCTGGGAACTGCAAAAATATGATTAAAGTTCTCGCTGTATCTATTTTGGTATGTTTTGAACACATTGATATTGGAAGTTTCACTGATACTATTAATTGCTTCTATTATATCTTGTGTCTCAAATCATTGTGGTACATGATATATAATAACTTTTCTTAACTTAGTAGAGGTTGTGTCTGATTTTATGGTAGAGTTGAAAAAATTTGAAGACTGATTCAAAGTGTCTTCTAGACTGCTGTATGAAAGAATCGAAGACTGGTTTTGCGATTCAGATATGGAAATGTTATTAGATGGAATACATTGTTCTATTTGTGTATATGAGTCTTGAGTTCATGCTTTTTCTGTTTGGGTGGATTCTTTAACTTTTACTAAGATTTTCTTATTAAGCTCTTTAAGGTTGGAAATATCTTTGAGTGCATTGCTGAATGTGTTTTTAACAAACAATTTGTGCATCTCAATCATATTGTTTACATCAAATTGTAGGGTTTTAATTATTTCAGCAAAGATTTTTGATTCCAATGTGATATCACTGCCACTAGTCTCTAGAATATATTTGATCATATTCAGAATGCTCTTCCCAAAATCTGATAGTGCTGTGGTAAACACATTTACCCTCTGCATTAGGTGATTATTATCTTGATCCATGGTTTAGAAATTACTTGTACAATAGAAATTAAAAATTTTATGTACTATATATTAAAATGAACACAAAAAAATACCGACTATTTAAAATTATATCATCAAAAACACATCTTCAAAGAATCTATTTTACAAAAATTATCATTTTCTTCATAAACACTTGAATATTTTCATAATTTTCTCTCTCTCTCTCTCTTTTTTTTTTTTTGTTACAATTTACTGTATTATTCAGATATTATAATAAGCAGTGGGGAAGGATAATTACAGCCATGATGAACTGAATAAATTACTTGAAAAAAAAAATATGCATTTTATTTCATGTACAAAAAAACTAAAGCTTCCATGTGCTTAAATCTTCTAACTTTTAATCTTGTTACATCCCTCTGAATTTTAGTTTAAAATGGAAAAATTCTTCTTAGCTGTACTATATTATTTCATATTTCATTTAAAACAACATTATTTTGATGAAAACTTAAATGCATTCAGTTTAAATGATGAAAAAAATTACGATGATGCACCACGCACTAATTGTGCTCTGGTTCAAAAGGCACCAATTTATTATGAAGGCTTTTTGCTTCTTATATTATTTTCAGGAAATGTTAACAGGATAACTAATTACAGCAATAATTCTATTGTATACTGAGAAAAGTTATTTGCAAGGGACTAGCTCGTGATCGTATGCGGGATACAATAGTCCGAGGTTTTGGAGCGTCATCTAGAGAAATAAGTTATTAAAAAGGGTTTACCTTGAGTTCCAATAAAAGAAGACACATGAGGTATTAAATAAAAGGACTATGGATACTTGAAAAGATGTCATCACTTTATTCTTGATAAACTCTTCTGAAATTAAGCAGGGAGAATGGGTGCTGTCTTGGATTAGGACCTGGTAGCTCCAGTTCTCAGAATGCTGAACGACGCGCAAATTGGGAATAAAACATTTAAGAGGTAAAGATAAACTGTGAAATTAATTAATTAAAATAAAGTAAGTTCTCGCTTGTAATGCATAAAAAGTCGAAGTGTCCCATTGGACATGTGGTCCGGAAACAACGGGGGCATTATCTACGGGCTCCGACCGAACGAAAAATGTCCAACACCGATGACAACATCACTAAGACTGACCTTTGAACAGCGAGCCGAAAAGAAGATCGAGAAAGAGAAAAAACAACCTCTATCAACATTCACTGCGCAGAGATAAGCACGCCAATCTGGCAGACAGAAGGAAACAGAAAACGTGCCAAGGTTGTGCAGTGCAGCCTCCCAATCGAGAGAGAAAAGAAAAAGATCTCCGGATCTGTACTGAGAGAAACATCGCGCTCGGACAACTTGGCTGATTGCCAAAAAACAAACTGGAAGAGGAAAAATAATGAACGAGCACTAAAAAGAACATTACTTACGATGTACAATCATAATTTAAAACAGATTGAAAATAAAAGAAAAGTAGAACAGTGATTTAGATGTAAATTACTATAAATAAAGTTTACATAGATAAAATTAAGAGATTTTAAACTATTGAGTAACACATCTAGACTAAGGGAGATTAAAAACAAAATATGTCGACATGATAGATATGTACCTTGTTTTGTGCGAAATGTTATATCACAAAAAGTTCTGAAAAAATGGGATGCTCAAGCAATCGTTGATACCTTATGAACTGTTTTTCATCTTTTAGATGCCTTCTATCACCCCTCTTAATTTGTCAGTCGAATTTTGGAACACCCAGTATATATATAATAAAAACTGGAGTCATCTTAAAAATGTAATATAACTTGACCCCCCTCAACCCCCCCCCACCCCCAAAAAAAAGAAAAAGTCTAAAATTTATGTTTTTAAATATTAAAAATAAAATGCAATGTGTAAAGTTAAGGCAGCTATACTCAACCTGTGGTTCACCGACCGTTTATATGTGGTCCAAGATACACAATCACTGATCTAAAAATTATTTAACACAAAATGTGCTCTGTAATTTATAATTTAAAATTATGTTAAAAATTCAAATTCGTTTCCACATGTAGCCCTACTTGATTTACAGTGGCATATCTATTTTTTAATCTTCAACACTAATAAAGTATTATTAATTAAATTTGCACTACATAATTTTACATTTTAAAAGATAAATTTTTGTACTGAGTTTGCTTAATTATTCTTATTTTTTAAATTTAGAACTTGGAAATTTTACATTACTATGTAACCACACTTCATACTTATTACATGGCAAATACTGATTATACTAATTTTGTTATATTGCTCAGATATACTATTCTGTTATTCTATTATTTCAGTATTTTGTGTTTAGATTACTATTAAGGATCGACCAAAACAAGTTTTAAAACCAAAATCAAAACCTAATTTCGGTAATCTTCTTACTTTCAGCGGAAAACGAAAATGTACAAAAATTCCTTTAAAGTAATTAATACATTCATAAATATAAATAATTATTAATTAGTTATACATGGTTATTAAATATATATAATTATTAAATAATTATACGGTAGCCCAAGTTAGCTTTCTGTGCTTCTGACCAAAATTTTTTATTTTCATATAAAATAAAATTGAATCATCAATGACATAGAATGATTTTCTAATTATACAAATTTCATCTAATTAAAAAATGTTTTAGGTATATATATTTTAAATAATCTTTTATTTATTAATAATTTTTGTAAATGATGATTTGTTATACTAGAACTTTCTCACAGAGTATTCGAAACACTTCTGTGGTTACAAACTAAAAATTTTCTATTACTGTTAAGTCTGCAGCTTTTAATGAGCATGTGAAAAGTGTCTTAAAATTTTAGTCATATAAGCATCGATTGCATTCTAATTTGCACTCACATCTTGAGTCAGTCATGACTGATAATTATAAACAGTGAACTTCATAGCAATAAATAAAGTCTGATTTGAGCTGATACAGCTCAAATCAATGAGTAATGTTGAAAATTTCTGAAGGAAGAAATGAAATTTAAAATACATAAAATTCTAATAATTAGTTGAGTTATCAATTAACATTTGCAACGCACTCTCATTAAAAACTCATATCTGTCTTTAAAAGAGGCAAAAAGTGCTGGCACATGCACAATAGCCTTATTTATGCATCGACAGAAAATGAAAGATGAAAAGAACCTATTTCAGGGAAGGGGAGGGGAGATTTTGTCATTATTTATTAACTTACATTGGCCAGACCGCTTAGTAAAGTTAAAAATGGAGGACATATTCTGAAAGATCGTACTCTTACATCTCAAATGCCGCAATCAATTTAAAAAAAATATCGCAGTTAACCCCTTGAAAATTTTTTTTCAAAAAGTGTTGTTTTTCCGAAAAACATTTTTCTCCATTATTGCAACGCCTCCCCAGGATGCAATTTTAAAAGGTACCAAAAAACCAAAAGTATGCTCTTAAAGCTGAAATCTTCTTCTAATTGATGGTGTAATTGGTTAAAAAAAAATATTAATATTAACCATTTCTAATACACCGGAGAACTCAGGTCACTTCGAGCTTCATGAAGACTATACTTTTTCTATGCTAAAAGTAACTAAACGTCCGTATTTTAACACAATCTTTTTAGAGCATCTCAATAGACAGATTTACATTACCAACAAAAATTTTGAAATGTTTTGACGAGTAGAAATATATTTTACAAAATAAAATGTGTGAAAATTTCGACGAAATCAGTAAAAAACCTGAGAGTTTCGCTGCAATTTTGTTCGCTTTCGGTGCGCATAAACTACAAAAATCAAATTAGGCAGAAATAAAATACCAAATAGCATATAATTTCAATTCAACATTTTTCATTTAAAAATATAAATTCAGATAAAATATAACTTTCAAGTGACAAATTGTATTTTTTAAAGCTGAGTAATTCTACACATTTAATTTATTTTCTTTACATTCAATATAAATTCATAAATGAATACATGGCATACATATGTAAAATAATGGAGGTAAAAATATTAACTAAATGTTATTACTTACTGTAGCAATTTGCATATATTATTATATAATGTTACAAATAAAAGAACAGAGAAAATTTACCCTCAACAGTAACTTCTCCATCCAACCATCCTAGAGTATCACACTGGTAAACACCGGGAAAGATTAAAATTTTATCACCAGATGAACAGAGCTTAAAAGCGGCTTCAGCATTATGCTCAAATTCTAATAAATCAGATGAATTAACTGGTAAATTCTGCAAAGGAAAAATAAAATTACTCACTCATTCGGTTACAAAAAATAATAAATGTGTTTTTAAAAATTTTTACATGTGTTTTTAAAATTTTTTACATGTGTTTTATTAACTTTTTAATTCAGCCACATAAATCATCAATTTCTTTTATAATTATCAGTTTTTTTGAAAAATATTAACTGAAAGAAATTAATAATTTCAGTAGAATCCGGGCAATATGAGCTTAGTTAAATCAAAGTATGAGTTATATTGAACTTTAAAATTCCTTCAAAGTCAAAGCATTATGTCATGTTTTCTAATTTGCCTATAAGGAATAAATGCTGCTTCTAAAAGTCTAGAAAATCTAAATATCACCTACCAGGAAGGTGCATAAGTTTCGAAAAACGTAAAATGTATCTAACACCAAGAAATCTTTTAAAAACAACTGTAACTGTTATTGAAAAATTCATTTAAACTGTCATTTAAGAAATTCTAGAAATAAATATATAAAAATAACTGTATGCTTATTTAAAAACTACTCAAGATCTTGAAATGTACAAATAAACTTTAGCTTTCAAAATATAAAGGCATGCAATTTCGAATTATGAACCAGATGAGGATGGATGAAATGTTCTTTTTATACTTTTGTTACTTCATATGACTTTAAGTTTACTAAACAGTTATGTAAATGTTTAGAAGAAATCGAATTAAGATCTGTTCCTAACTTGTTTAATTCGTTTAATTGACTTCGGCATGACATCGCTATGTTTCCGGAACAGTTTATGTTCAGATGATGTTTAATTTCTATTTGACCTTTTTAAAAAGCCGCAATTGTCATTCTATCAACTTGTGGTGAATGAAGCTGGGGAACTTTTTCAGTAATGTGAAATGTCTTCTTATCCTCTTGTACTGACTTAAGTGTTCTTGAATTTTCATCATTGAAAGGAAGAAATGATTTTAAGCCATGTCAAGATAACATAGTTATTGTTTCTAAAAGATTAGCTATTCATAATCTGAGTCCTGGTAGCACTACTGGTTTGTGGATAACATCTATATAATAAAAGCTCAAGTCATGTGACTGTCATGAACAGTTCCGGGTTGACCGCTTCGCTTTTTGTATGCCAGGCGGCCAATTTGGCAATTTAAAGTTAGTCGGGAGCAGGTGATAAATATAGTATATTATAATAGTCGATTCCCTGCGACTGTCATAAACAATTTTTCGCGTGGTAAATTAAAACAAAGTTTTGATGTTGAAATTAAACGTCATGGTTTATGGTATTATTTATTACTTTTCTTTTCTTTTTTTTTTTTTAAAGCAATAATTGAGAGTCATAAATTTGAAATATTTCAGTTTTAAATTAAAGTTAAGCATTTTAATTAAAATGAGTGAAAGTACCATATTTTTAATTAAATTAATGAAATACGAAGGGAACAGTGTTTGGCGATTTATCACCTGCACCCAGCTAACATAAAAATGCCGAGTTCATGATTTCTGTACCAGAATCTTTGGATCTGGTGAAGGATTGAGCAAGTAATTTTAAATTAAACTAATGAAATACGACAGGAACAATGTTTGGCATTTTATCACCTGTGCCCGGTAAACATAAAAATGCCGAGTTCATGATTTCTGTATCAAAATCTTTGGATTTGGCGAAGGATTGAGCAAGTAAATTAAATTATGCATAAAATTGGGAGACCAAACTGGTCGCCAAGGACGGCTATAGTACTATATATTTACCATACTGTGATATTTTATTTAATGCAAAAGTCCCATTCAATTATCATGATGTTTCTATCCACATAAAAAGTTACAGGTAAGTTGATTTTCTTTTCTTTTGCAGTTATTGTTTAAAAGATACTATATTTAATTCCAACATTTTTATTTATTGTTAATGTTTTTAAAGTTTAATATATGTTTTTGTATTTTAATATATTTTTCTTGCTTTCTTTTCACCACATAGAAAACTATTTTATTTTTCAGGTGTTAAGCTTTAAATGTTTATTGAATCTAAATTTAAGATATTCAATTCAATACTTTCTTTTTCTTTTGGGGTTTTTAAAAGCAGCATATAGGTCATTATTGTAGTATGCACTCTGCAACCTTGCTTAACATCAATCTCTATCATGTGCAGCCTGATTGCGAAAGATAAATCCATTTGCAGCAAAACTGCTGCTAATATTCCAGAATAAATTAAAACTCCATCAATAAATAAACTTAACAGGCATGTAGTCGAACTATGCATTTAAACCGCTGAAATTGTTAATACGAAAGTATAGTTTTTAATAAATTTCAAAAGCTTTATTTTTATACAATTGATATTCTTGATACAAAAATGCTTTTTGATGTTATTAATGGGTAATCTTAAAAAATATATTAAATATGAAAAATCTATTAGTGTTAGAATTTTTTTTTTTTTTTTCTACATTCTGTAACCAGGAAGCCCGGGTTGCACCCCCCATATTTAAAGTAGATAGGGCACGATTATACAGACAAACCAAAGCCATAAACACTTTTCAACTATGCTACAACGATCAATGGGATATTACATGAAAGGTATTTCAATAGGCTTTTGACACAGTACACTCATATTTCGTTAAAACAAGTTGATTAAAAAAATTGCAGTTAATTATAAATTAATGAAGAATGTATCAGAAAATAAACTCAAAGATTGTAGTGTAAAAGCCTCGCACGGGTCTACTGCGAATATTATAATATTCTTACTAATTTTTCTTACAATCATCTGAAAAACACTCTGTAAAGAAAAATTTAACAGAATTGAATACACGAAGCAATAGGAAAGAAGATAAATTACATCTTATGCAAGTCAGACATTAGCAAATGCATACATTTATTCTTAAAAGTAAAGAAAAAAATAAAGGAAACATACTAACATAAAAGAAATAGTAGAACATTTGCTTTTAACAATGTGAACAAGAAAAGCTAATATATATATTTTAAATATGTAAGGCACATTTCTCAGTACAGTAGAAGACTCAAAATCAGCACAGCTTGGGGTCAGACCTTGTGCCGATTTCAGGTCACAAAAAGAAAAATTACCCCCCCCCCCCCACTCCCAAGAGAAAAGAAATACAAAAAACATATGATAGTAATGTAAATATGGTTAAAATACTTAAGGAAAACACATGAAAGAAACCATATATTATTAGCCCCTGGTATGCTATTTCTTTCTCCCACCTATTAATGTGTCGTCTCCAAAAAATAACCTTATGTTGTATAAGCCAGCCGTAAAACAAAGCAGAAGTATCATTGTACGGAATAATCTCTACTGCAATTTCTATACCGTCGTATTGGGAAAAAAAATGTACTTTTAAATGCAATTTGTTTGAAAACTGTATCTCCATTTATTTTTTAAATAATATTTTTTTAGTAATTTTTAGCATCATTTGTTTAATTTTGGCAAATCAAGTACTCCATTTCTGTAGAAAGTAAAGGAAAAATAGCAATTATATCTTTTTGTTGCCCATTTTCTCATAAAAACTGAAAAAAAAAAAAAAAATTAAAATATGCACTATTTTGAAAAAATATAAATGAATGATTTCTGATAAAACATGGAACTATTATAAACTAAATTTAATTTTAAGTATCTATATTATATTACAAACAAATGAAGGCATATGAATCATGAAATAGCCGATTTTTTTTGTCCAGTTTCTTGAATGACGAAATCTCTTTTTTCAGATTTGTGTATTATTCAACGATACTCACGTCCTATGCATATTTTACTGTAGATGTTGTTTAAGATTGGATCCAGTGGTGTAGTCGTAAAAAAAACAGAGGGTATGCGTTCTAAGCAGAGGGTATACGCTCAAGGCAGAGGGTATACCCTAGTGTGTATATACTATAGCTTTTTTGAGAAACAGAGGGTATACGGTGTTCCTTTAAAAAATCCAGAGGGTATACGGCGTATACCCCCGTATACCCTCCACTACATCCCTGATTGGATCGTAAATGAGGAATTCTTTAGCGGATGCGGATGACGTAATTTTATATAAAATAAAAGCACGTGTTTGGACTGGAGTCTTAAAACTGAACTATCTATATTTATATACATATATATATATACATTTTAATCGGGGGTGACACTAAATTCTGAAAAAGCAGAATTCCTGTTTTCTAGTTTAATTTTTAACTCATAAAGAAACAGAGGAATTGTATATGCACTATAATGAGAAAGCTAGAAAATTGAGGAACATATAAATTATTTTTTAATTTTGTAAACATTTGTTGTAGATTAACTTGTTTTAATATTTCTCGGATGTTGCAATTTGATTTTTTTTTTTTTTTCATATTATGCACTGTCATTACTTCTTGGTCACTTACACAACTTTACTGCTCTAAAAATTTTAAATATTTTTCTCCTAGAGCCAAACCTTCATAAAAAAAGAGAAAAATATGTATTTTTTCTGCCACATCAGAATCCACATCTTGTAACTGAAAAACAATGACAATAACTTGACTATCAGTCATTTGGTGGTTATCAGTGACATCCTCCGTATACATATGATCCGCGATATCATTTCTTCAAATAATTGTTCATTTCTAGTCACCTGCTTAGCATTAAGTAACAACTCTTTAGCTTTTTGTTGAATTGGGTTGCCTCTGAAACCCGAAAATTCAGTACGATCATCATCTGTTTCTATAAAAATAAAAAGAGACGATGGCCATAAGTTAAGCCCCCTGTTTAGCAGTGTGGATTCAGAAGTGGAATTCCAGGATTCTGTTAATAAATAAATGGAATCCTTGGTTGTAAACATTTTGATTCCTTAAGCTTGAAAGGCAGGTAAGAATTAAGCATCTTCTTCAAAAATTTGATTTACACCTACGCATTGAACTATTCTTTTGAACATATCATCATTAGCAATATTGTGAAAACAGCTTGTTTTATACTGCAGTTTCGCAAAATCATGGGTGGTGGATTTCATTGTTTACACTCGAGAACCTAAGCAAATTTTGGGTCTGCTGTATTATAGCAAGTGAAACAATATTGTACTATCAATTATGTTCGGAAATGTCAGCACTACTTGGATGAAGTGATGACCAATTCTACTATTTTTTGTGATGTTGTTACATTTCACACTAAGTCTGCTGAAAACTTCATTAAAATAACTCCATTATTCTTAAAGTTTGGAATGAAATTTCAAGTTTGGATTGCAGTGAGACACCCTGCACTTTTAACTGAATAAATGGATTGTGACCTAATTTCTTATATAAAAATTTTGGTTGTAATGTGCTCTAATAATTCTTATAGTTTGTATGTAGAATTTTTAATCACCCTATATATGTATTGTTAACGAAAAATAAGAGCAAATATATAGAAATAATTTAATGGTAAGACATAATGGACAACAGCAGAAAATTAGAATTTAAAGACAAATATGTACATTTTCGGTTTTTATAAATCTTGTTTAACAAAGGGATTAATTACTCTTATTAGATTATCTTATTAATTAGATTATCTTATCTTATTAATTACTCTTATTATAATAAAATCAAATTAGCCACACAAAAGGAAAAAAAATCAAATCAAAGAACTTGCACAATTAGTGAACATTTGTAATAAAACATATAAAAAATACATATAAAAGCAAAACTTACAGAAATCATTTGATAAGTAAAATCTTTAGAAATCACATAAGTCACAGGAATTGGTTTTCTTTGATTTTTGGCAGTTTTATATGGAACATATTTTTTCATAATGAAGGCCCTAAAAGTTGAACATAATTATTAATTTATCAAAGAACATCAAAATTTACATTGGCAAAAGTAATTCACAATATAATTGAAGAAAAAAAAAAGAAATTTAAATCAGATATAAAGTTAAAAAAATCTCAAAAGTGTATTTTAAAATTATATAAATTTACTTTCAGAAAGAAGTTTAAATAAAGAGAACAATTTTCTTTTTAATTAAAAATAAATTAATTTGAAATCTTAAGAGATTATTATTATTTTATAATGGATATGGAGGACTTTTCTCCTTCCCCACTGTTCTATTAGGGTAGACATTGCAGTGATTCCCATCATCGGATGCACTCTCCACAGCCCCAAGGGGCTAATTTGAAAAGAGTTATTAATAGTGAATTTCTTATGATTTCGTGAAGAGCCTCATATACAATATATATACATACATAATATACACACTTTAAAATTAAAACCAGAAAGTACACAATGTAATAAGGGTATTGCAGTGGCATATCTAGACTTATCATTTCAGAGGAGGCAGAGATATAATAAAAGTTTCTAAGAGGAAATCAGAAGAAATGAGGAAAATTCTGCTTTAAACAGTTTTTTTATCATAGCAGGTATTGCATCTACTATACAATCAAAACTTGTTCAGACAGAAACGCATGGGACTGGAAAAAATGTCATTTTAAGCAGGTTTTTGTCTTAACAAGTATAATTCCATGGTTATACCACATTTTTTAAAGCTGAATATGGAAAATTATCTACTGAAAGTTCTCAATAAATAGTAAATAAAACTGAAGTAAACAGCAAATTTAAAATTATTTAAGTGTTCTTGCTCTATGTCCCGGGCTTGACCCGTGAGCCGGGTTGGCGACATGAAGGCAAACTTTCAAATAAGCTGGATCGGATCGATATACAAAATAAACGTGCCGGCTGAAAAAAATAATTAAACCAGCCTGATAAAAAAAATTAAAAAGCCGATAAAATATGCACCATTTTCAACTTTTGGGAGAATAAATATAAATGTGCTGCACAAGCCGATGCTAGTTTGACAATATCAATACAAAAATATAACATATACAGCATAGAGATCGGCATCAGACAGTTACATTGTGTCTGAGATTGGTCTTAATTTTTTCAGCAGACTCCTGCCGGCGCGCGCAGGGATCAGGCTTAAATTTTTTCTCTGCTTAGTCCAGACTCTCGAGAGCTAGATTTAATTGTCTCCAGATGTATCAGGCAGGCAATATAATATGTTTTATAAAAATAGTAATAGCAATAATGAACTCCTGTTAACGAATTATTGGAAATATAAATTAAGGTGGTTCTACAATTCTCTGCTCAATAACGCGAAACTTTGAGTCATTTCTATAACTGATTTTTAAATGTAAAGGCATAAAATCGACAGGCCTGGCTACTGAAACAATTTAGAATCGAATAGCGTTTCCATTTTTTGATAAATAAATTACTTAATGAGTGATAAGCGATTCTTGTCACATGACGGCAGGTTTTTCTCCTTTACCGTGCTGTCGCGTCAGGAAATTCTATTCAAAATGTCAACTGTCACAGAATTTCCTGAAAGATCTTTTGCCTTTATCAAAAAATGGAAAACGCCATTTGAATACATAGTTTCTGAATAAGAACAAGCCAATTTTATGTGTTTCTTAACAAAAAGGAATACAGAAAGCAGCTTCTTTTGATTTGAGAACAGCCTTAATAAATTACAGAGAAACATTTTCAAAAATCTACTTTTTAGTATACAGCTTCAAAAGTTATAATGTTTTTAACCCTCTTTTTTCCTTTTATTCTAAACTACGCTAATTTTTTTTATGAATCTTTATTTGAATGTTGAAAGTCTAAGTAATCAGGAATGTTGCCATTGTGTATTTTCTGTCTTGAGAAAACATAGTAATCTAAAATATACTGTGGAATTTTCCCATAAATATGCATGTAGTATTTATTAAAAGAATCTTAATTGTATGTTGAGGAAAATTGAAGTCGGGCCGGGCCTGATTTAGTTGATTATTTCACAGGCCTGGCTGAGCTGGGGATTGTTTCCACTGATTTTTGTATGGACCGGGCTGTGAACCGAGAAATTATAAACGGGCTGGGCCTAGAAATTCCAGCCTATGAAGACCTTAGCTATAATGCATAAGATATACTGTAGTATAAAAGCAAAATAGAAAACTAGAGAACAGGAATTCTGGTTTTTCAGAATTTAGTGTCGCCCCGGCATTTCCATTACTTCATTTTCTTCTGGTGGACTAGTGGTTTCTATTATTATGAAACAGCCATTATAAATGAAGCGTTAGGTGAAGATAAAAGAGCAGTCATAAAAAGTTAGAACTCTGATTTTCTGGTCAGAATGGAAAAAAAAATGGCCATCATTTTTTTTTCCCATTCTGACCAGAAAATCAGAGTTCTAACTTTTTACGGCTGCTCTTTCATCTTCACCTAATGCTTCATTTATAATGCCTGTTTCATAATAATAGAAGCCACCAGTCCATCAGAAGAAAATAAATCGGTTAAGTAGGACTCGGATAATTGGGACTCTATTGTAAAACATATAGTAAAGTGGGGACAGATTCCGCAGTTTTTCTTTTCTTCTCGTAAAATGTACAATAAAGCAAAAAACAACAAACTAAGTACCAGAAATCATTGATCAAACCCTTTAGAAACTAATTTCTATGTTAAACAAGTTAAAACCCTTTTTTAATAAAGTAGGCATAATTATTTTCCCACAGATCTTTTTTTTAACATCATTTTTTATGTGTACTTTTTTTATGTTTTTTATGTGCTTTTTTAACATCATTTTTTTATAAGATGCCGCATGCGGTGTGGGACAGATGCCGCAAGAGAAAAATGCTAGGCTGTTTATTTTTTTTTCAAGCAAATCACATTTTTATTTTCTCAAACTACTTAAAATGAAAATAAATAACAGTAAACTTACAAAAATTATATATATCACTAAATTGTGTGAAAAGTGTAAAATGCAAAAGTAATCTCTATAAACAAAATTTAAGACAAAAAGTGAAATAATTTGAATTTACATGAATGGATAGCATATATACGGGAAACAATAGACAGCATAATTCCAAAATAGATATAAATCACTGGTTTACATCCGGGTGAACATTGCAGTTTGTTCTTAATGTAAGTATTAGTTCTGTTCTATTTAGACCCCAGTCTGTTTTTTTTTTGGCCTTTCTTCTCATTCTTTGATTTTGTATTTCCATTCGCCCCCAATCACACCACACTACCCGTTGCAAAAGTAAAGTAAGCGTTTTTCATGCAGCTATCGATTGAATTTGATGCACTGAATTCTGTGCGCTTTAGACTTTGCTCCTTGATAAGACTCCAGCCGCTCAACATATGCAGAAACATCAAATTCCAATCCAGTTCTGCCACCAGAATCCATAAGAGGAACAATTTACCATTGTCGGAAGATGACTTATATTTTAGTTTTTTCCTCAAGTAAGGCGTTTTCAAGTTGATCTTTCCCTTCCATTTTTTACAAATTTTACTTCTGCCAAGTTGTCGTTCTTTGACGCTTTCTAGTTTCTTTTGTTTTTCATTTCCTTCTTCTTTTTTATTGTTTATAAACTCTGTGCTTGTAATATTTGCATCCTTTTACTTTCTCTTACTTGGCTGAATAGGTCTTTTGACCATTGAGGAAGGAGATATTATGTTTAACAGTTTAGATGGTGAGAATTGTAAACGGCCTCCATTTTCCTTATTCATACATGGTGAACCAACATTGTTGCTAAGAATATTTTGATAAGTAGCAGAATGCGCTAATATACATTCATTTAAATGTAAGTTCTACTTAAATCGCAATGATGAATTTATTGAACCGAAAAACCAGGGTTGGCACGGTTTAAACCAAGTGGTTTTAACCATGGTTTAAACCAACTGTTTTTTTTGTCAAAAAAACCATTTGGTTTTTTTAGAAAAAATCTAATATAATATTTTATCTTTTTTGTAATGTAATTGTTTTAAATTATAGATAGAAGTAATTTCTACTTTTAACACTTCATCTCAGCAGTCAACATGAGACATAATGAGCCTAGGTCATGTTTCTATGCATGTAGAATGAAAATTAGCATGTGCTGATAAACATATCTGGTACCCTAAAGAATTTTCTTAAAACATGTGAAATTAGAAAAGATAAATAGATAAATAATATTCAATATTTAGCATAAAGTATTTTCATTTAAAAAATGGAGATTATTTACAGCAGTTAATAACAAAATACAATAATCTTTAAGATTTTGGTTAAGTTGTAAAAGAAAATTTTCTGGATTGGGGAAGATTATCCTTAAAGAATTTAAAAGAGTAACTTAAGATATCAAATTGAATAACACAGCTTGCAAAAATTGAATGCTAGTTATAGCATTTCAATAATACCAATCAATCTTTTCTGTTAGTTGCTGAATCTAATGGCCAAAAATGTTGACTTAGACACTTGGAGTTATCACTCAGAAAACAAAATAACCAGAAGTATTTGGATATTAAAAAAATAATAATAACAAGCACAGAATAATATATTATATTCATGAAACTGCATCAAATGTTTATTGGCTGATTATTATATTATTAATCAAAAGATTCTTCATATGATTTTCAAGATATCAATGTTTCACTGTGTGGAGCAGTTTACTTTGAATATAAGACATAGCTGTTACTAATTATGTTTAAATTAGAAATGATTTCAAATTTCTATATAATTGACTGTAATTATTTAATTTAACTATTTACAAAAGTTATATTACTTATATAATATCCAAAAATGTTCATTTTAGCAACAGATATGCATCTGTATGCAATAGGAAATTATATTTTTAAAAAACCCGGTTTAAACCAAAAAAACCTGGTTTAAACCAAATAAACCGGTTTTTTTGGTTTTTTTACAAAAAAACCCGTTTTTTTCCCAACCCTGCGAAAAACAAAAATATATTTTGTGGCATCTGTCCCTCAACCTTGGTGTGGCATCTGTTCCACAGTGGCGGGTAAGATGCCGCGCCGCCATTTTGTATCATGTGAGCGACGTGAGAGAAAGGCAAGCACGTGTCTGTATTCCACGAGGATCTAGTCTATAGTTGCAATCGATTTTGGGATGAAATCTCTGTTTATTTTTCTTAAAATATATAATAAAACTTCATTAGAATAATTTTAGCAACTTACCACGCATGTTCGAGCAATAAAAACTGGTATAAATATGTAAATACTGAGAATTAAGTGGTGGAAACGCATACAACACATCACAGAGGAACACTACGAACTTCTAAAATTGGTCTAAGGAACGCTAGTGTCGCCTACACAATCTCTGCGGCATCTGTACGACGGCAGCGTCTGTCCCCACTTTACTATATTTCAATTTTAAGACTTAAAGCACACGCTTTTATTTTATGTAAAATGACATCATTTGCATTAATATAGATACTTAAAATTAAATATAGTTTATAATAGCTCCATGTTTCATCATAAATCCTTCATTTATATTTTTCTCAAAATAACACGTATTTTAATTAATTTTTTTTTCAATTTTTATGAAAAAATGGCAACAAAAAGATATAATTGCTATTTTTCAACAATTTTTTTCTTTACTTTCTACAGAAATGGAGTACTTGAGTTGCCAAAATGAAACAAATGTCACTAAAAACTACAAAAAAATTAATATTTCAAAAACAAATGGAGATACAGTTTTCAAACAAATTGCATTAAAAAGTACTTCTTTCCCCCAATACGATGGTATAAACAATGAAAATGTGCGATGCTTAGAAGTTTTAAAAAATGCTGTAGAATATTTAATCGCACAATAAAACATCGGCTTTTGTTTTATAGCTGGCGTATACATGGTAACGTTATTTATTGGAGACAAAATAAGCTGGGAGAAAGAAATAGCATATCGAGGGCTAATAAAACATAGTAACTGTTTGTTTAGAGTCAGTTTGATATCATTTCGAAAGTGTCTCATGGAAAGTAATGTCATATTTAGGAAATTATTTTTTTTAGTTGAGTATTTTTTTAAAAATTGAACTATCTATATTATGTCACATATTTTAGCTCTAAACACATTTAAACGAAGGTACTACATCACTTTAAACCACTTATAGTAAAACTTTTTAAATTTTATATATGAAAAAAAAAAGGCATATTATCTACTCAGAATAACGTCATATTTGAATGCGAAAACATAATGAGTGGGTCAGTTTTTTAAAATATATAAAAACAGTATAAGAGTTTTTTTTTCCTTGAAAAGTTTTTTTTAGGGTTTGGCAACAGGGGAAAAAAAAAAAGATTTGTAGAAAAATAAATTATGACAGATGATGGAAAATAGGTGTAAAGAGTATCCTGAAATTTTTTTAAAAAGTACACAGAAATAATAAATAATGCCAGCCTAGAAAGCATAAACATTAACAAGTTTAATAAAAACAAAATACAATAAAAGTTACGTTAACCCTTTCAAGGGTGGTGGTCACACGGTCTAGCCATCTCATTTTAATTCCAAAACTGATAAATGGCACCAAGAATATTTTAATAAAATTTTGTTTTTGTAATGAAAGTGTAAAATAGCAGGTTTTTATTTTCTAAGGAATTAGTTTTAAAATTCTGATGTCAGTCAATTATTTCATCATTTTATGAACAGAATTCTTCTGCCCCTAAAAGGGTTAAGAGATTAAATATTAATTAGAAACGTACATCAAAAGACTAGCCCTAGTTATTAGCATTCACAGACGACAGCAGAGCATGAGTGCAGACTGTATGCGATTCTAGGAAAACATTCGTTTGACTGTTGAGTAGGGTGGTCCTTACATAACCAATTTTATTTTTATTTTCTTACACCTTATCCTCAAAATTTGCTTCAATATAGTAAAAAACAAAGTAGGAAAAGTTTGAACGAAAAAGAAATATATTTAGAGGTGGTTCAAGATTGCTGAAGTTTGGCGATTATGTTTAAAGACATGGTGATATTGACAAAATATAACTAGGCCAAAATGATAATTTTTATTATAATAGTAAAATAATTTCATACTTTATATAACACAAAAAAAAAAATTAAGAAAGTTTAAAGTATGATAGTATCAGTAATTAGATTAATTTCTTAAGTGCATTTTCCTGCAGTAAGGATAAGATTTTTGGTGCTCTTCCATAACTTTTGTGAATAGCTGAAACTGAGGTTCATTTCATGTAACGATTCCAGTGTATTCTTTGATCAAAGCAATACCTGTCTTAGCATGATCATTTACCACTTTAATAGATAGCCTCATTTCTAATGCAATTCTATAATCAGAATTAGTGTTTGAATGTTCGGAGCTACTTGAAAGAATCATTACAGTAAATTCATTTCTTTGAACAGCTTGAAAGATTAAAACACACATAAATGCCTGCATCCAACACTTAAAGGTATACACAAATATTATACAGACATACATACAATAAACCCAACTGGAGTCAAAAATTAGCCAGAGCCAGGAATTGAACCTGGGACCACAGCCTAGAGGTCTGCACGGGCCGGAATTTCCGGGCCCGGGCCGAACAAAAGCTATCTTGGCCCGGCTTGGTGTGAAAATTGAAAGTTCGCCCCGAGCCCGGCCCGTACAAAAATTAGTGAAAACAGTCCCGGTCCGGCCCGATTCAATTTCTACAAAAAAAATCAGTTTTTTTCTCAACATACAATTAAGATTCTTTTAATGAATACTACGTACATATTTATGGGAAAATTTTACAGTATATTTTAGATTACTATGTGTTCGCAAAGCAGAAAACACACAATAGTAAACATTAACGATTACACAGTGTTTCAGTCATCGTCTTTACAGACATTTCGAAATTCCAATAAGGATTCATTAAAAAGTTAATGCAGTTCAGAATAAAGGATTAAAAACATGATACCTTATGAAGCTGTATGATAAAAAGTAGAATTGCGAAAATATTTCTCTCATTTTTAAGGCTTTTCTCAAATCGAAAGAAGTTACATTTCGACACATTTCAGAATTCATTTCTTTTCGGAAACGCGTAAGATTGGCAGGTATTCTTATTCAGAAACTATGTAAATGCCGTCTTTATCATAGATAAAAGCAATATATCTTTCTCTGAAAATACTGCCAAAGTTAGCGTTATGAATCGAATTTCCGGAAGCGGTAGCACAGGAAAGGAGAAAAACGTACAGTCACAGGACAAGAATCTCTGTTATCTCTGTAAGTAATTTATCAAATATGGAGAAAGCTATTCGTTTCCAAATGCCTTCAATAGTCAGGCCTGTGAATTTTATGCCTTTATAGTTAAAAATGAGTCAGAAAATGTGTTTGAAAGTTTCGCATTGTTGAGCAGTGAATATGAGAACCCCTTAAGGTATAGTTCCAAAGATACTGTTAATAGAAGTTCATTATCACTATTAATACTTTTACAAAACATAATGCCTGTCCTACACATCCTGAGATCGATTAAGACCAGTTCCGCCCTGGCACGAGTCTGCTGAAAAAAAATTAAACCCGTAATCAGACATCTTGTAACTGTACGATGCCGATCTCTATGATGGACATGTTACATATCTGTATTGATGTTGTTAAACTCGCATCGGCTCGTGACGCACATTTATACTTTTCGAGAAAATCATATTCTTTGAAAATGGCTCGTATTTTATCTGCTTCGCTTGAATTCTTATATCGGGCCTATCGGCCCGATTAATTTTTTTATCGGCCCGGCCCGTTGAAAAAATTGTCCTAATTCTGCCGGCCCGGTCCGTTGCCAAAAACGGACTAATTACGAGACGTAGATACAATAACCCGGTCCGTCTGCCGGCCCGGTCCGTTGCCCCCCGGACCGGGCCAAGCCCGGGCCCGTGCAGACCTCTACCACAGCCACACATCGTCATTACATCAAAACACAGGTATCGGCTGGAGCGACTCAGAAGTTAGATCAACACAGCCTAGTATATGCTGTGGTTCCAGGTTCTGGATAACTTTTCACTCCAGTTGGGTTTATTGTATCTACGTCTGCATAATAATTGTATGTATCTTTAAGCTTGAAAGATTCTTTGAACAACTGTGAGCATTTGGGAAACTTTTTTTAGAAATTATAATTGATAGTCGATTTTCTCTTTACCAGTTTATTCTAGTACAAGTTTCCCATCCCAATGGACAATGAAGTGTACATTTATTTGTAGCCATTTTTTTAATTTCTATGATTGTTAAATTCTACAAATAATTCCTTTTCAATGAATTATACTCCTATTCAGGCTGACTTCATTAATACCATATCGTAAACTCTTTGCAGTTTCAGCACTACAAATACTGCTTTTCCACCTGATACTTTTGTCCTGTTTAGAGCTGTTGCTAATTCTGGAGTTATAATATCTGTATGTCCTCTCTTAGCTTTGGATGGGCCAGGATCTGATGGATCCTTCAAACAGTTTTATTTCATGATTGTGTTCTTTAGTTTCATTTCCATCTTCTTCATTTGAGCTATCTGTAGAAGAGTACTGCTATTATTGATTCTTTCTTCTGTGAACATTTCATTTTATTCAAATTTTTTTTCAGAAGATTCATTTAATCAGCAATCACTTCCTTTCACAAGAGATTTATGATGTCGACAGCAATCAATGATCTTTGTCTGACATCTTCTCGCTGTGCTAGCAAGAAATCTCTATTTTCAGCTATTTTGATTATCATTAATACATTAGCATGAGCAATATCCAACAAATTATCTAATTTTGAAGAAAATGCATGCTCTTTAGCTTTCTGATTAGGCATTTTATGTCCTTTGTTCTTCTTTAACAGTCTCCATTCTTCAAATAATTCCTGTAACTTTATCTGACAGTGCTGGGGATTCCACATAGGAATTCTGGCCTTCATCCAAAATTTTGTCATTTCTGCTATAGTGATGATAGATGCTTCTCGAACTGCAGCTTTAGAGTCATTATGTTGATAAAGGAAAAATCTCAATGACATGCCTATTGAAGGCAAATAGTTGCCAGTCCTTACAGCAATTAGATTATCAACAAGACACACATTGTTTTTAGGTGCGTTCGTAATTATATAAATACGTAGCACCTATAGTCGTCGTTCAGTCCGTCTGTCTGTCCGTCCGCATATAACAGAGCAAAAACTACCCGACCGAATGATCTGAAATTTTTAATATATAATTGCTGCAAAATTTTGTCGAGCCATTTCCAATTTTATGAAATTCGGATGTATAGTTTAATTACAGGGACAGTCAAAAGTTTTTCTTTACATTACGGCCAATGGGGAAAATTATTGCAAGTGAATTTTAATGGTGTTACAGACTTCCGAATGGTCTGAAATTTTTAATATATAATTGCTGCAAAATTTTGTCGAGCCATTTCCAATTTTATAAAAATCGGATGTATAGTTCAATTACAGGGACACCCAAAAGTTTTCCGTTACATTACGGCCAATGGGAAAAAATTATAGCAAATGCATTTTAATGATTTTACAGACTTCCGAATGGTCTGAAATTTTTAATATATAATTGCTGCAAAATTTTGTTGAGCCATTTCAAATTTTTTGAAAATCGGATGTATAGTTTAATTACAGGGACACCCAAAAGTTTTCCGTTACATTATGGCCAATGGGAAAAAATTATTGCAAATGCATTTTAATGATTTTACAGCCTTCCGAATGGTCTGAAATTTTAAATATATAATTGCTGCAAAATTTTGTCGAGCCATTTCAAGTTTTATGAAAATCGAATGTATAGTTTAATTACAGGAACAGTCAAAAGTTTTCCGTTACATTACGGGGAATGGGGAAAAAATTATTGTAAGTGCATTGATGTTACAGACTATGCACTTATGAAGCGCAAAAAAATATACATTCAGTACAATATGGGGTGCAAAACATAATTATAAAACTAGTTATAGTACGAACGCACCTCATTTGCCACGTTTGACGAGCAATTTCCAACTTGTTAGATCTTGTTCGCATCTAAAACTCTTGGTATCTATTTAGTATTTTAATGTGGGGAAAAAAATCATAAAAATCTAATTTAAATAAAAAAAATCTGATTTAAATAAAAAAAAATCTGATTTTTTTACACCCTAGTTTGGGGATATATGGTAAAAAAAAAAAAAACTGCTGTATATTCTAAACATTTTATGCAGTCGATTCTGCAAAAAAGTTCTTGAAATTCATCTTCTAGCATGTTTACTTGATCCATCCTTTGAATCAGGCCTGCGTCTGTGCATGTTTTGTGACTAACACTGGGCTTATACCATCATAAGCGATAATTATCCATAATTGCATTTCTTTATTTTTAATTTAGCAAGGAACTATAGATTCTCCCGCAACATTTATGGGATGGACAGAATAAGCAAGAAGTTTGTGGATGGTTTAGGGACTTATTTGCAACCTCAGTTCCTTTCCTTACCTTTTTTTGTTTTATTTTATATGGCATGGTGTTACACGGTGTGCCTGTATCTAATTTCATGGGAATGGCTATATCATGGGCCCGGACATTGCTAGATGGGTCAGCTAGCAACATATAAAATATACATAACAATTAGATAAAGCTTTGAAATTTTAAGCCAAAAAATTTTTTGGTTTGTCAGACCATGTTCCTTTTTAGGGTTTCGTTCATCTCACGAACACTTATAGTCTCGAACTGTTGTCTGTCCGTTACAATCAAATAAAAGTGTAAAAATTAAATTAACGTAATCAAATTAGCGTGTGCCAATCAAATTAACATGCAGAGACCCCTAGTTTATTAAAATTTCCCTAACTGTTTTGTAGCAAAGATATGATAGTTGGACACTTACCTATCATTTATATAATAATTATAACACATAATATAAATAAATGTTTATATTACTTTTTTCTAATTAAAAAACACATTAAAGGATTATTTAATTTTCCAAATATATATAGATGGTGCTACAACAGTTGTTAAAAATACATTGATGTCATTTTTGAATAAGATAGCAAAATCATTCTAAAATAATAACTCTCTTCTTTTCTACCTGACTAAATACTTTTTATTGACGTCCCTGCATTTGGGGGGGGGGGGGGGGGGAGAGAGTTTTTTTGGTGTAACAGAATGTGAACACCATGTGCAACATGCATAACACCATGTACAGACAACAAAGATTTATAAATTATTGAAATAAGAAGCATTACTATAATATTTCAATACCTTATTACTGGATTTTCTAAAATTTCCATTTTTGCCTTTAACTCATTCAACTTTGTTCTCAAAGACATTGATTGTATCACATCATCTTCATTTATTTCTGTTTCAGAATCACTTCCATTCATATCGGTATAGAGTTTGTTTAATTCAGAAAGTACACTCCAACCTTGTTTTAAAATGCATTTGATTTTACTAATCATTCTTTGAGGCAAAATATTGCTTTGAATATCCAGGTATCTAATAATATGAATCAGGTGTTAATGTAAATAAAATATCTCAAATAATTGTAGCACATTACACATATTAAAAATGTGTCAAAAACATTTAAGGACGTGAGTTTCAAAACGCGCCTACTAAAGCATTGCATAAAAAGCACTACAAACTGCAAAAAAAAAAAAAAAAAGGTTTTATCGTGTATTTCTGGCATTGTAAAATCTTTGTTTACAATGAAAACCAATGGACACAGTCAGACATTTTTTGCGATTTTCCAGAATTTGATTTTCTGCATAAGGCGAGTTTTGAAACTCGTGTACTCATTTAAATAATATGCAGTATTTGGAAAAAGATCATTTTTTTAAAAATTACAAAATAAATAAAAATTTGCTATCATGGCTTAATATTTACTTCAATGACATGCAAAGAATACTCATTCTGTTACAGAGAAACAAAGATTCTAATATCAAATACTACACAATTGAAAGAATAATTGTAATATCAGTAATAACAAGTAATATAAAAATTTTGTTTTTAAAGTCAATTCCTACTTAGGCCATCAAAGAAAAATTTAATATAATCAAGCTAATATGAGTTTTTGTTGCATTAAAATATCTCAATTTGTTGATTTTCTATAAGCAAGTAGGTTTACAATGGAACTCTATGGGAATTTGGCGAAATATTACAGATATCGCCAAGTTGGCGTCCCTTTTGGGGACTCATTTTGGCCGCCAAATTTGGTGATATATCGCCAAGTTGGCGACAAACTTGGCGGTATTTGGCGACAGAACAGGCCTCCCCCTACGATTACGGCCCCCTTATTGAAAATACTTTCATTGAAATTCAATAACCAATGGCGGCCATTTTGTTTCCCATGCAAAACTAAAATTAATTAATTAAAATTTAATTAATTAATTAATATTTGAAAAAACTTTATTAACATCAATTGTCATCCAGTACAAGTTTAAAAAAATTTATTTCAACCTGATAGGATGAATAATGAGTATTTTATTAACGATTGTAAATTTGTACAAGATAAATATATAAATAAATATAGGGAGAGTGTGTCTAATAGTAGGAATAGAAAAATAACCGCATGTTTCTTAGATTTGACATATTTTGCTGAAGTAGAGTACTGCTAATACAAAACACCTGTAATCCACACTGTATATATGAATGAATACTATTATATTAAATAGATTTAACTTTAGCTTCAGCATCTAACTTGCAAAAATGAAGAGATCATTTAGAAAAGAAAAAAAGTTTAAAAATGAGACAGCATTTATCAGTATTTTTGAAGAATCCACCATGATTGGATAATATTTTTAATGCTGTGTTGCATTTACTTTCATAAAATAATTGATTTATAAAAATTTTATTTAACGTTATAAAAAGGTAATTTTTCATCTGAGATGAATGATGAATTTGATTGTTATTCAGCCTGTAAATATCAATGTTAAAAAAAAAACTGATTTAAATCAAAGATGTAAAAAAAATCATTTGATTTACATTAAACAACCCTGTCCACTGAGTTTTTTATTTTTTATTTATTTATTATTGTAATACTCGATTCCAGCTTGAATTGTAGTGTATCCTCCTGGGTAATATATAACTAGATTTTTATAAAACACAAAACATAGTTTATTTTACAGAGAACATAAAGACGTCATAGATGACAAACAATTGACGACACACTATATACAACTAATTATGGGTTTCACATGGATGCACAACACCTTCATATTATTCTTACACACCAAAACCTTTACTTCACTATATTATTAAATTTCTTATTTTCCTGGTGCCCGTAACACCTACTAAACACTTTCTATAACAATTTTTCGGTTTCTCAAAAAAAAACGCCGAGCACACAGGCTGGCATAAACAATACCTCTACCTATCACTCTCCAAAAAAGAATCTCTTTTTATTTTTTTTCTCTCCTACGCCAGCACCTCACATGTGTCACATGACCAAAGGCGCCAGCTCTGGCAAAAAGATGCACTCCAGACATCACAGTTATTATTTTTTTAAGGTGTGTTTTTGTTTGCCAACCCTGGTTATTTTTCCTTTTTGATTTTCTCTTTTCACTTTAGTACATTTATTTCAAGAACTCATAAACAGAGTCCTCCTTCCATAGATGTGGCATGGAAAGAGTAACAATAAATCTAGAAACATACATATTTAGTTTTGTTTTAAATTTATACATGTTTGGATTTTCTTTACGTTAGTTTTTTATCTCTTGCATAATGATTCTTTTCATTTATAATGCTATAGGCTTAGGCACCAGAAAAAAGGAGAGGTGAAAAGAAGAGCATTACCCCCATCTTGAGCCTTGAAATTTAATTTTACTAAATTTAATTTTTTTTTTGATGATGTTGAAAAGAAAAAATATATTAAGTGACTTAAGTCCAAGAACAATTAAAAACTAAAAAAAAGAATAACTAAGACATTTTTGTCAGGGGGGCATTTGCCTCTGCCCCTGCTAAAACTCCCATGGCAATCAATTTTTGTTGTGTTTTTCATTTCACGTTCGCTTGTTTTAAGTTTATCTTAAACAGAGTTCAGTTGAAAAACAATTTAGAATGAATAAGGATTTTTATTTTAAAATAATAACTTGATTAACATTGCAAGAAAAGTTAAATTTATAAGAAATAATTCAATGCAATAGTTTGTATTTTTAATAGTCTGAAACATTTTCCTTCACTTAAAATCACTGGATATGTTCATTTTTTAAATTTCATTCTTTTCCCTTTATTTCACATGGAGATTTTGTTTCTAAGATTATGCTTGAATTCTGGAGATTTTTCTTATTACCAAGTGAATCTTCACGCATGAACTTCTTCATGAAATACACATAAACAATAGGGGAAAATCTTACTACAGCCAAATGTGGAAACCCCCACTCCTACGGACAAACTTCCCTCCCTAAAATTTTAGAATCTTTGTAAGCAGCAACCCTACCCAGGGTTTTCCTTATGAGAGCTAGACAGTATCTTCTAAGTTTGTTTGGGTACCTAAAACTTTAGAAGTTATTCTATTAAAATATATAATTTTCTCTATCTGTATTCCCTCTCTTTCAATATTTCCCTTTCTTTCAGTAATTATTATTTTTATGTTTCTTTACTGTTTGTCAGTTTTTTTTAATCTACATTTTAACTTGTTAGTCTCTGTATTTTTCATTTTTCAACATTTCAATCTGGCTCAGTATTTTAGATTTATGTCTCAGTATTTTTATGGTTTAGTATTTTGGTTCCTCTTTTATCTTCCCTTGAGTTGTATGTGTGTCACTTACTTTCTTCCCTTGCATAATAAAAGATGAAGATATCTAAACATAATATTGACAGAATTTTAGAGATTTTTAAATAAAAGCAATCTTTTTCCAAAAAGAGAATAATACCTGAAAATAATCACTCAAAATATTAAAAAAGTAAGTAATAAAATAAATTGGACACTTAAAAAAAAAATTATTACGATCAGGAATTTGTTTTCAAACACGCTTATTAATATTAATTGAATTCTCTCTCTCTCTCTGTGTGTGTGTATATACACATATATTATAGCGTGTTTTGAATATAATTATTAGATAAGGTTAGCTGTTTTAATCTATAAGAAATTTTATTATAATTCCTATGAAAAATATAAATTAAATGTATGTTTTGTAGCATACACTTTAAACTATGAAATTTTGCATGTTTAAATATTTAATGAAAAGTAAATGAAAAGAGTAGGCCAATTTATATGTCTATAAACCAGAAATTTTTTGCTGTTATTTAAAATTATTTACAGATATTTAAATGAATAATCTGCTATTTTTTAACAGAGAAATAAATTAAAATACATGAACAAATTTATTATTTTAATTTTGTTTCATCATGCAAATATTTCATGGTTTATTAAAAACTAGCAGGCTGTGCCCACTGCACTGGTCAGTATTTCTAAATAAACCTTGGTTTAAATGAAATGGTGAATTCAAACGTGTATTTAAAAAATATATATGGACTTTAGCTTGAAAGTCCTTCCGCGTTGCTGAAAAGTTGTGAACGCCATTGCAATATTATATTACCTTATGCGTTGGACAAAATTTAGCTATTAAAAAGCAGTTCTTTTAGCTGATTATTCGCAGTGCACTTTTGGTAGGGAAATAATATGGGTATGACAATAGGAATAATAATGTTCTCATATTCGATAATATTCAATTAGAGATGCATTACATGTAAGTAAAATCACATGACAATATTTAAATTATTTTTTTCATAACATAAACTCTTGGACAATAGACATTTTTTCCTGACTCCATGTATTTATTTTTTTTGGGTTCAGACGAAAAACGTGAGATGTTCGACGATAATATTGATGTTGTGATTATGGTTTTGAGATGTGTATTCGTAGTTGCTGTAATGTGATTGTCTAAATAAATGTTTTGTGTGTTTTTTAAAGAAGTTATGTTTATAGTAAAATAATTATCATTATTTTAACTAAAATGTTAGAAAATAGATAACAATTTGGTAGCAGAGCGTGGTTTTAAAGCGAATTTTATATTTTGAGTGTACAAGTAAGAAGAGTAAATAAATATGAATTGTATGAACTAGGCCTAATAGAAGTTAAGAATTTGTTCCATTGGACTAACCGCCAATAGAAAAAATTTAAGAGGTAAGAATTTTATATGCATTTAAAAATAGTTTGGAAGATAAAGTATTTTAATTATGTGTGAATCCAATATGTTTGGAGTTCCTAGAATAGAGCCGTTAACAAGTAAAAATTATACATTATGGAGTATGCGAGTTGAAGCTTTGATTAAATCAAAACATTTATTTGATGTTATCGAAAATGATGAACCGGTAAAAAATGAAGGGGATCCCGATAGTTTGAAAGCGCATAAAACATGGTTAGAAAAGAATGATGAAGTTTACGGTATAATTATATTGACGTTGTCCGCAGAACAAATGATGGCTGTTAGAGGGATTAAAAAAGCTAAGGATTTATGGCAATTACTGAAAAAGCGTTATGCGGGAATTGAAAATCAGAGAAGAATTCAGTTAAAAATTAATCTTGCGAGAATAGAGAAAAACGAAAGAGAAACAATAGAAGAATATTTGATAAGAGCTTAAGGGATAGCTAATGAAATATTAGAATTGGGTACAGAGATTGATGAATGCGAATTAATAGGATTTATTATAGAAGGGCTCCCAAAGAAATATAGCGAAGTAACAACTGCGATATCATCAAACTCAAATATAACTTATGAAGTAATGCGAGAAACTTTGTTGAGATATGAAAGAAAATATGATAAATTTCGAGAAAACGAGTCTAAAGCATTTAGGGCTAATGAAAAGAAAAAGGTTTTATGCTTTGCTTGCGGAAAGCCAAATCATATAGCGCGGAATTGTTATAGTAAATCGAATATGACACACTCGCGAAATGATAGGGAGTATTCACCTAAGAAAAATTTTCAAAATTATTATAGTAATAAAGTTCAAGATGTAAGAGAATACTCACGCAATAATAAGAATTATAATAAGAATAATAATGTTTCAAACAAGAAGGCAAAAGAATATACATGTTTTACAAATGAACATGCATTGCAGTCAAATGAATTCAATAGAAATGAGTGTAAAGAATCTGAAAATACTAGGGAAATAACCTGGATGTTAGATTCAGCTTGCACTTCGCATATGACGCATAAAGAAGATATTGTTGTAGAAAGAAAACCTGAAGATGTAGAAATTGCAACTGCTGATAGCGAGCGATCAATACAAGCGAAATATCGTGGAAATGTTCATGTTACGGCTTACGATAAGAAAAGTGGCGAAACAAAAATAAAACTTACAGAAGTTCTTTGCGTACCTAATTTAAGAGAAAATTTAATGTCAGTTCCAAGTTTAGTCAGAAAAGGAAAATATGTGATATTTGATAATGAAGGAGCAGCCATTTATGAAAAGAATACAGGCGAATTAATAGCTAAAGGAACATTCGAAGATAATACATTTAAAATAAACTTAGCTGTACGAGAAAAAGATGAAGACAGAAATGAATCTTGTTTACAGACAAATGAATCAAAGAAAGAATTATGGCATAGAAGACTTGGGCATATAAATTATGTATACTTACAAAGAATGTCGAGAGAAAATCTTGTAAGGGGATTAGAAAAGATGAATGGTGAAGAAACAAAATGTGAAATATGTATTCAAGGGAAATTAACAAGAACACCATTTAATCATGTGATAGAAAGAACAACACGCATTTTAGAAAGATTACATGTTGATTTATGTGGACCAATGAAAGTACACTCATTGGGAGGGAGTAAGTACATGCTAATGGTAGTAGATGAATATAGTAGAAGATATTTTGTAGATTTTTTAAGAAGTAAAGATGAAGCAAAAGAAAGAATTATAAATATAATAGAGAGAAGAGAAAATGAAACCGGCAAGAAAGTAAAAGCGGTTAGATCAGATAATGGTGGTGAATTTACTAATGAAGAGCTCGTGAATTATTACAAAAGGAAGGGCATACAGAATGAAAGAACCACAATTCATAGTCCACAAAGTAACGGGATTGCAGAAAGGGCTAATCGGACTGTTATTAATACTGCAAGAACATTGCTGATAGAAGCAAAACTACCTTTATCCTTTTGGGCCGAAGCAGTATCAACAGCTGCTTATATACATAATGTTACTCCAACAGCTACGAGAAAGAAAACGCCATTAGAATTATGGTCAAATAATAAACCAACAGTAAAGCATATGAGAGTATTTGGATGTAAAGCTTTTTATCGCAATGATGATATCAATAAAAAGAAATTTGATGTAAGAGCAAAACCAGCAGTGTTTATCGGATATTCAAGAGATCGGCGAGCATACAGATTGTATGATTTAAAAGAAAAGAGAATACGTGAAAGCAGAGATGTAGTATTTATAGAAGAAAAAATGGGATATGAAGATATAGCTAACAAGGAAGAAATGACTGATGAATTTGAATACATCAACATTACCAATAATAAAAATGTAATAGATGAACAAGAAGATAATAATTCCGATGAAAATGAAGAAGAGTTAAATCAGAAAAAGGAAGCAATTGCGTTGTCAGATGATTTGAATGATTCTGCGACAGAAGAATCTGAAGTAAATCATATAATTGATGATAACAAGGAACAGCAAGAAAAAGAAACTAATGAGAATAAGTTGTTTGAAGAACCTAGAAGATCATCACGAATTAGGAAACCCAATCCAAAGTATTTAGCGAATCTAGTGCACGAGGAAGTTCCAAAGAATTACAAAGATGTATTAAATTCTAGAGATAAGGATAAATGGATAGAAGCAATCAAAAAGGAATTACACTCATTAGAAGAACACAAAACGTGGAAAATCGTTGACAAACCAAAAGATGTGAAGGCACTGAGAAGCAAATGGATTTTTACTGTAAAAGAAGACGGTGAAGATGTAAAATATAAAGCAAGATTAGTAGCCGACGGATCAAGACTTAAATTTGGAACAAATTATCAAGAATCGTATAGTCCTGTAATGAAAACTGAATCATTTAGAACTTTATTGGCAGTCGCAGCGATGAAAGGTTACAAAACTAGATTTTTCGACGTAGAAACAGCATATCTGAATGCAGATCTAGAAACTGCAATTTATATGAATCCGCCTGAAGGTCTACAAATTGAAGGAGGGAAAATATTATTGGTAACAGGAAATTTATATGGGTTGCCAGAAGCAGGAAGATGCTGGTATGAAAAATTAGTTAATATATTTGATAAAATTGGGTTACAGCCATGCAAAGCAGATCCATGTGTATTTTTTAATAAAAATGATAGTAAATTTATTGCAGTTGGAATATATGTCGATGATGGAATAATCGTTAGTGAATCCGAAGAATTAATAAATAAATTGATACAAAAATTGAATAAAGAAGCAAAAATTAAAGAGCTGAAGAAAAACATTAAATTCCTTGGTATTGATATTGAAGAAAATAATGGAGAATTTTTGCTAGGGCAAGCTAAGTATGCAGAAAAAATCTTAGAAAGATTTGATATGGAAAATTGTAAAATTGTGAAAACCCCTGGTGTTTCTGGAATAAAATTAGATGAATATGAAAATGAAAATAAAATTGATGAAACACTATATCTAGAAATGCTTGGAAGTATAGGATATCTAGTAAGAGGAACAAGGCCAGATTTAGCTTTCACTTTAAGTAATTTGTCTCAATATGCAAAAGATCCTAGAGAAATTCATTTACAGGCAGTGAAGAGAGTTTTGCGGTACATTCAAGGCACTAAAAACTACAAACTTCGAATTAAAAATAAAAAGGGCCAATTATCACTTTGTTCTGATGCTAGCTGATGTACTACACGGGATTCAAAATCATTTGGTGGATATATCGTAAAGATAGGAGAATCGCTGATTGAATGGAAAAGTAATAAACAGAAACTGGTTGCGCTTTCTACAATGGAATCTGAACTTTTAAGTTTATGTGATGCTGTTTGTGAAGGAAAATGGTTAATGGGTCTCTTGGAAGAGTTAAGCCAGGAAGAAATGGTGAAGCGTCCAATAGAAATCAGTACTGATAGTCAATCTGTAATTGATTGGATTAAAAACCCAAGAGTGAATAATCGCAACAAACATATAGGTAGAAAATATCATTTTGTAAAAGATGAAAGAGCGAAAGGAGAAATTGAAACAAAATATGTAAATTCGTCTGAACTGGAAGCAGATATAATGACTAAGAATTTGAGTTATGATGTCATGAAAAAACATATTACAAGTCTCGGAATTACTGAGGATTATTGACATGCGAAAGGAGGGATTTGTAAGTAAAATCACATGACAATATTTAAATTATTTTTTTCATAACATAAACTCTTGGACAATAGACATTTTTTCCTGACTCCATGTATTTATTTTTTTTTGGGTTCAGACGAAAAACGTGAGATGTTCGACGATAATATTGATGTTGTGATTATGGTTTTGAGATGTGTATTCGTAGTTGCTGTAATGTGATTGTCTAAATAAATGTTTTGTGTGTTTTTTAAAGAAGTTATGTTTATAGTAAAATAATTATCATTATTTTAACTAAAATGTTAGAAAATAAATAACATTACAATGATTGCAGAGATTGACCATTGAACATGAATAATGCTCGGGTTGTTTATTTTCATTTGTCTGTCCTTGAACTCCTGGCCTCTCAGCTCGCGCAATATGTGATTCTGGAATTAAATACAATCTCACTGAATGCTAGCTATATTTCTTAATAAACATCCTCTTGTGCTTTTATAACCAGCCTTGTACTACTGTCTTTTCTCTTTGGATTCCAGCAGAGTAAATACTGTCAAAAAAGTATTAAGTTATTTGCAGACAAGGAAGGTTGTTTTAACTTTCATATTTAAAAGAAAAGTGGAGCATAAAAATACGTGTTTTTAAAGCTGAATTGCTTAGAAAAAACTAAAATGACGTCATTTTCACTGTCTTTTCATTTTGTAGACCAGTTGCAATCATGTAACCGCAAACCTGCCAACCTTTGAAAATGAGAAATCGTAGCACACAAAATTATAATTAATCTGGAGGTGGGTTGGTTGGTTGATTGGTTGGTTTTCTGCGTTTCGCAGCCCTCTTTTGATATTCGTAAAAGGAATAAAGTTTCAGTCTTTTAACTCAATATACTAGTAAATTTTTTCCTCTGAAATTTTTTTTATGATTTTTAGTTTCTTCTCGTTTTGAAGCTTTTTTTTACATTTGTAAAGGGGCCTGATTCCAATTTTTCAGCCCAGTGCAGTAAATTTTGACAAAAGTAGCGATTTTTTTCCCATGATCATTTCAGGATATTCAGTTTTTTTTCTCACAATGATAATTCACATTTTTCTATCACGATTCTTTGTTGAAATCCGCACTTTTTACCACGAACTTTTGACGAAATTAGTGTTTTCTTTATGCAATCTTTCAGTGAAATTTGTTTTCTTACTGATCTTTCAATGAAATCAGCATTTTCTTACTGATCTTTTGATGAAATCAGCGTTTTCTTTCTGCGATATTTTAACGAAATTCAGGTTTTTACCACGATTCTTTGACGAAATTTATTTTCTTCTGCGTCTAATTAACGAAATTGATTTTTTTTTACGCAGTCATTTGTTGAAATTCGTGATAGTTTATCGCAACAGATCAGCAAAATTTTCGATATCTTTTCGGGACCAATTAACAAAATTCACTACTCGTTTCCACGACCTTTGGACGAAATTTGCAATATTTTTCCCTCGATAGTTTATCGAAATTCGTGATTTTTTGTGCAATCTTTTGACGAAATTTGCAATATTTTTCCCTCGATAGTTCATCGAAATTCGTGATTTTTTGTGCAATCTTTTGACGAAATTTGCAATTTTTTTCTGAACTCTTAATGAAATTAGCGATTTTTTATTCAGCAACCACTATTTGTTTATGAGATCTTTTCACGAAATACCCGATATTTTTACACGATCATTTAAAGAAATTCTCAATTTTGTCCTCGATCGATTCACGAATTAATTTGGGGAAATTCCATAAAAGAAAAAAAATTCGCAGACTTCCAAGAAGTTTCAAAATATACCTGCAAAAGAATCATATGTCTGTGGAAGAATTTGGAGAGGGAAATACTGCACAGCATTTTTCATTATGCAGGAACTTCCTTTTCCGTATGCAAATCGTGCGATTTTGTACACTATTTCAAACCTTGCCCATCAAAGAACCACCTCTAGCCCCACCAGAAATTCTTAAAATGGCACCCCTGTTTCTTAGGAAGGGAATTTTTGTATAAATATTTACAGAAACACAATTCACTCATGGTTCATATGCATAAAGAGGGTTTTATGTTAAGAAGTTTGTTTTGCAGCCCAGATTTTTTTTCCCCCATGAGCCTTTTTTAATGTCTGAATTTTCGGATTAATGGTCAATTTTTGAAAATTTTCGGAAAGGAATACTTTGAAATTTTGGAAATTTCGGAACAGAATCACTCCTGAAAAATATGTTGAGCGAGATAAAAATCGCAACTAGAAACAAAAAATGCGTTTGTGTTTTTTGCAAAAAAAATCGTAGTTTAAGAACGACTTTCGTAGCATCGTAGTTTATAGGTCCAAATCGTAGCAACTACGATTTTTTTGTAGCAGTTGGCAGGTCTGTAACCGTTACCCCAGGAAAAAACTCGATGACTTAATCTTGTAGAAAAATAAACCCCATGCATCCATTAAAAACTTCATAATCATCCGTAATCAACGTCATTGTGAGGGTTCACGTCAAACATTAAAACTAATGCAACAATATTGTTGCACATGTACCAGGGTTAAGAACTGACAATGATAAATAAAGTTAGTTATACAAAAAGTTTAGCAATAATCATTTTGGTGAGTACCTGAACCGAATTTTGCATTTTTCTAGAAAGCATAATAACACGGTCAAACAAATTGGCCTGCTATTTTCTTTATATTTAAGAGTAAATTAATCCTCCAACTGTTGTGTAAATAACCCAGATTATGAAAATAACTCTTAATTTGTTGCTATGTTTAGCTGCTAGAGTGTGCGTCAGGACAATTCGCTTTATAATGATCGAAATTCAAGGTTATTTAATCCTATCTAGGCTGAAATGATAAGTCCAGAGACATTATTTCACCATTGGAATCATAAAGTTTTACCCCCTACATTGAAAGTATTGTTTTTTTATGAGAGTGAAATAATTTGAGGTAAAAAATAAATAATAATAAATCTTTTTTTGTTTGTTTGCTTCATTATGAAAAACCATAATTTTAGTAATCGCTAATTTCAAAATCTGTCTAATCTTTTGTAATTTGATACGCCGTCCAATACGTTAATTGCCGGGTTACACGATTCCGTAAGATTAGTCCAATATGTTCAACAAAACATTTTTAAAAGAATGGTTAAGCAAAAGAAAGTTATGCAGAAAAAGCTAAAAAGAAATGACAAATTAGCATGCAATTTTTATTGCAAAATATCGGCTTTTTTATAGTAATAACGTATATTTGCAGAAATCTTCTTAACAATATTCTTATATCCTAACTTTTAAAGCAGTGAATATTCCTATAAGTGAAATTGACAATATGTTCGGCATTAAAAAAAAAGATATAAAAAAAACCCCATAATACACAATAAGTAATGATCTGAGTTCTAGGATATAAAAATCACATGCTTGAAGAAAACAAAACGCATGTTTCCATAGTAATGGTGTGAGATGAAATCTCACAGTGTTTAAATTATGTTACTGTTTTATTTCTTTTGGCCTTATACATCGATGTTCTTTAAGCTTAAATCCATATTTATTTTTGCGTGGACGATTCGTTTCGACCGCAGATCGGCAAGTTCTCCGATGTTTCGCAGCGCCTGGCATGGGGTGCTTCTCCTTTGAGTTTTGTACGGTTGTGATGACGTCATCGGAGCAAGTCTCTCACGGCATATGCATTGAATGGGTGTCTATCTTTCGGAGGTGTGTCTATTCGCCGAGTGTGGGACAAATAAAAATAAAGCTTTTTAAATGTTTTCTTTCGGATTTGTTTATTAAGACATTACCTAATATTTTAAATTCTCTAATAGATTTAAATCTTTCCTTTCAGTAACTTTTGAAATCCCCGTATTCTTACTATAAATTAAAAATTTCGTTAATTTTAAATCAGAATCTGTTTTGTTGGTGATCTGTTATGATTTAGTTCTTGTTTTAAAGATCTCGGGCCGCGAGCTTCGGCTCCGGTCTGTCTGCCGACGCCGATGGATGTGGAAACCGATAAAAAGTTTTTCGCAAACGATGTCTACGATTTTAACAACTCCTGTTAAATTATTTCTTGATACCGTGGAAAAGATTTTAATTACGTTTCTCGTCAATACTAAATTTGATTTATGCTGCACTTTAATTTTTAAAAGAAATATCTATCTTCAAGTGGAGTAGATGCTTTTATTGGCAAGAATTAATTTATGAACGGTGACCAACGGGAAGCCTTTTCTTCTCTTCTTCAAGATGAAATAAAAGATTGATTTATGCTTAAAGGTGTCCTCATCATTTATTTACAGATATACAAGTAAGAAGTTTCCTTTTTCTATTTTTTTACAATTACTGACCTCAAAGAACGGAGGAGGGTTTTTATTGCAAATATTACACAACGCATGTTACTAAAAAGAACTTCAAATTAAATTTACCTTCAAATTAACGGCACATTATTAGTAATACCACATTTTGGTGCCGCAAAAACAGTGGTTCTGAAGAAAAATTTTAATTGATGTAAAGAATATCGTAATATTTTAGAACTTTTGTTCTCAGAATAACTTTTTGAAAATTTTGTTTGATGTGTTCAATAGAACTCAAGATTTGTTCTTTTAGTAAATTTTTAAGAAATACGGAATATTTTATGCAAAAATTTTTGCATAACTACATATGACAATATTTTTTTAGTATTGGAAGTTTCTGTTCTCAAAAATTTCTTGCATAGATTTTTGCTATTTTGAAGAATTAAATTTTATAATACTAGAATGAATTTTGTTCTGCTCCATCTTGAAGAATATAATATAAAAGAAAATAAGTTAAAACTGGTGTGAATGACTAAGAACAAACAATCTTCTTGAAACACCATCAAAAATTTGTAAATGCGCTAGGCTTTTCGAAAGATCTGAGTCTTTCTTCGTCAGGCGCAAAAAAGACGTCCTTCTACTATGAAAGCAGAGGCAAGACTGAAATGAGAGATAAGGGAAAGGGGATATAATAACAAGATAAAGGGAATATAATATATTTTACTAAGTTTCCCATATTTTTTTTAAACAATTATTTAAATTAAGATCAATTTCCTACTGAAGAATGGTCATATTTTTGATGATGCATAATTATTATTGCATTTAAATAGTTTTATTGGAAATAATTTCATCTACATATTCTTTTATTTGTAATGAATTATTAGAGAACATAATCTTTTTTTAAGGAATGATTATTTGGTATATATATTTTTTTGAAATGAATTATATATTGTTCTTAGAAAAATTCTAAAGAATTTGAAATAATAAAATTGTTCTCAAGAACATATTTCATATTTTAAGAGGCTATGACTTTGGGTTTTTTAATTTTATGGCACTATTAAATTGCAACAAATTTGCAAATTCTATATATATTTATAAGAAGCATTATTTTTGAAATCATGATTATTGGTGCTGAGAAATTTTATTCTAATGTCATACTTATTCAATTTATTTCCTTCTAAGCTGAAATTCTTCACAGAAGTTATTAGTTGTAAATATCCTATATAACATTCTTAGATATTTCTATGCTTCTATACTACAAATTTCAAATCAAGATATTTTGTTTAACAATAATTTGAATACAAGAGTTTGTTCACAGATTTATTCTTGTGCCATCTGGACTGTGATGTTCTATTATAATCATACAGTTTGGCTTAGTGCAAAGATAATCTGCAATTTACAAATTAAGAATGTATGCATTTAGGAATATTTTCACATTTATTTTTCAACTGTTCTCATGTTGTTTCTAAAAGAATTCTCAGCTGACAAAATTTTATATTCGAAAAATTCATGATGCTTCATTTTTTTTTAAAAAGTTGTAATTTTGATATCAAGACCTTTCCACTTCATCGTATGTGCAGACTATGACAGTTTTCAACAGACAAGATTCTCATGTTGCTCTCAGAAAAAGAATGAAAGCTGCATTATTTTTTTTCTTGAGAAGAAGTAGGCATGGGGCTACTTCATTCCTGTTACAGTTATATTCTTGAAATTATTTTACATCATCTATTTAAAAAAGTCTTATGGTTTTATGCAGCTTTTAAAATAAGTTCTCATATTGTCAGTATTTCTCTGCAATAATTTTAACTGTGTGTCACTGCTGTTTCGCATATTTAAAGACTGTCTCTCTATATATGCTGCTTTAAGAGTTCTCTTCCAATCTGTTAAAAAAAAAGAAAAAATACTCACCTGCAAAAAAACTTTGCTTCATTCTCAATAGTTTCTTACCTGATGAAGTTGGCCATTCACTGATGTGTTGTATCCATTTGTGCTGACCTCTTCTCTAGTATTTTCCTTGTTTTATGGTAGAAGATAAATATATTAATACTATACTTACCTGCTTAACTCATTGTTTTATAACAATAACTTTGAAATTTTTGCTTCATTTTCAACACTGAAGTAACTATTGAAAAAGAGTCATGTCATGGTATGAGTCATTTTATCCTTACAATGTCTGATTCAATTCAATATCTTCGATGTTTGTCTTTAAAGCTAAAATAAGATTTACGAGTAATCTCAGATGTTTTCTCAAGTAACAGCTGTCACAAGACCTGATTATGGAAGTGTTGGTTTGCCTTTTCTCTTGTGAGACGTAAATTATCCTTACTAAGTGGATTGGTTGACTTGTCTGCTTCTATAAGTCAGTGTTGCTATTTTTTTTTGCAAAAATATTTTTTTTTTTGCTAAATCAAGAAGATTTATGAAATATTATAAAATTAGTTACTTTCAATATTGATTCTTACATATACCTGCAGTTACAAGAGTTGTATTTTGATTCAGGAATTCTCAAGATCAATTTATTTTCTGTCTAAATTCCCCATATTTTAAAAATTTTATTGTGCCTTTGTTTTCATTTGTGAATATACCCAAAGTCTAAATTTTTATGTTGTCATATGCCTCATATTTTTACACAAGTAATTAATTGAATGAATTCTGAAGATTTATTATTAATGAAGAAATAAAAATTTTAAGCATCAAATCAATTTCTAAACAAGATTACACAAAAAGAAAAGAAAAGCACAGTTCTTAGTAACTATTTAACAGCGCCTTTTGATATAGAAGTGTTCCTTGATGAATCTTCAAAATTACTAAGAAATTTAAAGAAAAAGTGCTTATTGATATCATCACCTACCTACTTATGTCTATTTTCCCCCCAAGATGTGTGTGTGAATACATCATCAATTCTCATCAAATACAACATCATTTTATCATCTTCAGTGCTCTATAATTCATCCTTTTAGTGTGTCCAGAAATAGTTATTGCTAAAAGTTAATGATTAGCTTCAAAAGAAGTGAAGCACACAGATGTGTTGTCACCAAAAAAAAAAAAAAAAAAAAAAAAAAAAGTTCTCGTCCAATGTTCCTGTATAATGTCTATTCAACTGTTAAGTTGATGTTGCCTTTTTGTGTGTATCATCTAGAGATATGCATCGATTTCTACATGGTAAACACAATGTTTACACCTTTGCAACAATACACATACCTGATGTCTTTTTGTGTACCAAAACTTTCAGCGTGTTTTTTAATATTCTGATAACATTTATTTATTTTTCACGCAAACTTTAAATTGTGTATATAACGCTAAGGAATCAAGGATCTGTAAAGAAGGACATTGCTGTTGTTTTTGCAGTTATGGGATGGTATATTGTGATATTTAGTGTATATAGTTATTTTTTTCTTTTTGCACAAGGTGTCAGGAGCCTTGTTTAGGGAAAAGCCAAGCCACCTGAAATCTTGAGTAAAACTTGAGCAGTCACAGTGTATATTGTTCTATGATTGTAGATAATAGTATATTTTTTACATAATTCTCTTGATTTTTCTGCATGAAATATTTTATGTATATGATTTATAATATTTATATTATGGTACACTTGAAAATTTAAATTTCCCATGATAGTGTCAATTTTCTTTCATTGTATATGAAAGCATTTATTTTTCTGGGGATCCCCACCCACTCAACCAAATACCTACTTATTCTTAAAACCATGGTTTCTCTGTTTATCTATAAGTTTATGAGTTTATCTTTATGCATATGTAAAAATTGTATTAAGTGATGCCTCATATTTTAAAGAATAGTATATACTTTGAAAATTTTTGATGAGTAAATAATACAAAAAGTATTGGTGTTTGTTGATATATTGCTTTTGCAATACATATTTTCACGGTCTAAATGGAAAATAGTAAAAGTATATGTTTCAGCAGTAAAACACTTAATTCCTTTCAGACATGTCTCTCTCTCTTATATATATTGTTGCAACTACCTTAACTATCGGTGTTTTACATGTGAGAGGTCATTTAGTGCACGATTTGGCCACTTGTTCATGTGGAATACAGCTGGTTGTTTGAAGTCAAAATATTTAGTACTAAATTGAATTAAAAAAATATCATTAATTTTGTATTATGAAAGTTTTACTAAAGAAATTGTTATGCATGGCCAGTTTATATTTAGAGTAACTGCAAATAAATGCTCTATTTTATGAGTTATAAGTCCTAGGCTGTGATCAAATACTAAAGTTATTTTGATCTTTGTTGCTTGCAAAATGCAACTTTTCTTATATGGTATACCAATTTAATTAAATGTTTGATATTGAGCTCATTTTAGATATGCTAATTCTGATTTTGTTTAGCATTTTTACTTAAGTAATACATAAGATTTTATATATGCTAATTCATTTTCTTTAGCATTTGTACTTAAGTATTTGTGAAGATAAGTTTATAACATCATACTGCAATTGCCATAAATAGAAGATTTGGCATTTTTTTTATGTACACTGTTTTGAATATACTATGTATACTTTTGATGTATTTTCTTTTTCTACTCTCTTCCCTTTTGGTCACCAACACTAATTTTTATTTGCAGCAGTTGAACTTTTGGCTTTACTTTAATATTTTAACTTTGATTTTTTTCTCTGTCTTTGGCATTCAAAATTTTGTCATCCCGTTTCTGTAAAAGGTTCATTTCATTTTACCTTTTACATCACTTGCTCTGCCAAAATTTTACTCGGTAAATGGGGGTATTGTGAGATGAAATCTCACAGTGTTTAAATTATGTTACTGTTTTATTTCTTTTGCCCTTATACATCGATGTTCTTTAAGCTTAAATCCATATTTATTTTTGCGCGGGCGATTCGTTTCGACCGCAGATCGGCAAGTTCTCCGATGTTTTACAGCGCCTGGCATGGGGTGCTTCTCCTTTGAGTTTTGTACAATTGTGATGACGTCATCAGAGCAAGTCTCTCACGGCATATGCATTGAATGGGTGTCTATCTTTTGGAGGTGTGTCTATTCGCCGAGTGTGGAACAAATAAAAATAAAGCTTTTTAAATGTTTTCTTTCGGATTTGTTTATTAAGACATTACCTAATATTTTAAATTCTCTAATAGATTTAAATCTTTCCTTTCAGTAACTTTTGAAGTCTCCGTATTCTTACTATAAATTAAAAATTTCGTTAATTTTAAATCAGAATCTGTTTTGTTGGTGATCTGTTATGATTTAGTTCTTGTTTTAAAGATCGCAGGCCGCGAGTTTCGGCTCCGGTCTGTCTGCCAACGCCGATGCATGTGGAAACCGATAAAAAGTTTTTCGCAAACGATGTCTACGATTTTAACAACTCCTGTTAAATTATTTCTTGATACCGTGGAAAAGATTTTAATTACGTTTCTCATCAATACTAAATTTGATTTATGCTGCACTTTAATTTTTAAAAGAAATATCTATCTTCAAGTGGAGTAGATGCTTTTATTGGCAAGAATTAATTTATGAACGGTGACCAACGGGAAGCCTTTTCTTCTCTTCTTCAAGATGAAATATTGATTTATGCTTAAATTTGTCCTTATCATTTATTTACCAGATATACAAGTAAGAAGTTTCCTTTTTCTATTTTTCTACAATTACTGACCTCAAAGAACGGAGGGTTTTTATTGCAAATATTACACAACGCATGTTACTAAAAAGAACTTCAAATTAAATTTACCTTCAAATTAACGGCACATTATTATTAATACCACAAATGGTATTCCATAGTATGGTAAAAAATATTTTAAATCTCTGAAAGAAAATTATTTTAGCATATGTGTGTATATGGCAGACATTTACACTAAAATTTAATTGCTTTACTACATAATTATAGTTTTAACTGCTTTTTGTATAATTTATGCTTGAATATAAAAATGTACTCCAAAATGCTCTCGTAAGCTTAAAAAAACCCCCACTATTATTGCGAACTTCTCTGTTTATTTCATACTTCTGCCTTATTTGGCTTAAAATTGCATTGTTTGGCGACGAAGGTAATATTTAAATAGCATGTAACTCACTATTACAGCCATTTTTACAAATACTTCTAGTTCCTCCTGTAAATCATATGTTGCGAGAATTATATAAAAATAATAATTAAATTAACAAAAACGGAAAAAGACTAAAGAATGCTACTTAGATTTTATTTCATCAAGTTTTCAGACACATTTTTATTAACATAGTGCAAGCGATAAAAGAACTAAAAAGAAAAAAAATTGTCATTCAAAATTAGTCTAATCAAATTTTCAGATTCATTTTTTAACCTATCGCAAGCGATAATTCGCCAAATATTGTACCAATTGTAAAATTTCAGATTAATTTATACTTTAAGCATTACAAATATTTATTTCATGTTTAAATTAAATATTTTCGTTTTATAATAGTATATCTTATTAAAACTTTTTTTGTTGTGTTTTTTTTAAATTAAATATCAGTATTTTTATTCATTTATTTGCACGGTGTTTGTATTATTTTCTAACAGATATAGCCATCTTGATTCTTTAATCAACAAACTTTTCGCCAAAAGACAACCACTGGAAACCTTTTTGTTCAAATTAGTAGTAAAATGTGAAATTTATTACCAAAAATCATAGTTATCCCTGTATATTTGATTCATAAACCACCACAGGAATATTTCCTATCGAATGATACAATCTGCAAAAAAATCCACCGGGTAGTTTTTGAAAACACTTGAGCGGAAGTTTTAGAGCTTACTGCTTTATAATATATACTAGCAGGTTAAGCCCGCTGCACTGGTCTCTTTTTCAAAACAAAATATGAATCAAACGAAATCTTGAATTTGACTTTGTATTTTAAAGCAATATGGACCTTCACGTCGAATGCCCTTTTGTATTGCTGAAAACGACACGAACGCCATTGCGCTGTTGCATTACCTTATGCGCTGGGCAAAATTTGGGCTTTTTGACACAAATCTTTTCGTTGATCATTTTTAGTAGAGATTGGTAGAGAAATGAGGCAGTTATGACAACAGGAGTTTAAATATTCTCTAGTTACCACACAACTAAAATAGAGAATATTATAATGATTGCAGAGATTAACCATTGAGTTTAAATAATTTTCAGGTGATTCATTTCATTTGATAGTTTTCGTCCTCTGTAATCTTCAAATATAAATAAAACTAACAACAATATAGAAAAAACACTATTGGCTGGTGACCAGAAGATTTTGGAAAATTAGTCCAATATATTTTAAATATCTTCCTAAAAGAACAGATGATATGCAGAAAAAATAAAAAATAAATGATGAATTAAAAACAATATAAAAAGTTTAGGGAAGAGATCCGTATCCTGTTCTGGTTGGCACAATTGGCGAAGAAATCCAAAATGGCACCGAAAGACTGTTTTAGCAAATTTTTTAAGAGACGGAAAAACATGGTTTTAAATTTGTATAAACATATGCTTTTGTATTATAAACATCGTATTTTTATTATTTTTTTATACATTATGCATGTAATTACATATATATATAGAGAGATAGACATATAAATACATATTATATACACATATAAATAAATGGTACTACTTAGTTATCCCGTCGACCAATTTCACAAAATTATATAAATCGTCAAATTATGCAAATGATGTAATTTTTATTTTAAATAACAAAAGAACAAATAAATTAGTATAAAATTAATAAAAATACAAATAAAAAGTCGAAATAAAAATCACCTGATGACGTAAACACATATAACTTGCTTAAAGTCAAGTGAATGTGATATTTACTATCAACTATTATTGGCATTTAATCTTAAAGTTTGGCGATAGATTTTTGGTCGACGGGACAACCAAGTAGTACCAAATAAGTATACTATATGCTTATACATGGTTTTATAATTTTTTATATTTCATATTTTAAATATTTACTATACATGCAAAATTAAAACATAAGATTATGTAACAAAGGTTAAGATATTTTTATAAGGTACTTTTCGGTTAGCCGGGTGCCAGTGTTATATTTACATACATATATACACATATATGTACATATATATATACATATGTATGCATATATTCATGTGAGTGTGTGTACATATATATGTATATATTAATGTAAATATAACACTGCCGCCCGGCTAACCGAAAAGTACCTTTTATAATATTACATCTACAGAAAAATATTGTTTAAAAAAACACGGAAAAAAATAATTATAACAAAAAAAAGTATGCAAAATTATTATTTATCCACCAGTGGCATCAAGTAATAAGAAAAATCAATCCCAAATGCTGAAGATTGCAACAACCACATCGAAACATCTATCGCTAAAAGAAGCTCGCCATAAAAATCAGAAAAGTATATGGAACACTTCCCAAAATTTATTTCAGCAAGCAACTATTATTGCAGAATGTTTTTGTATATACATATATATAATAATAAAGCATAATTGCATAAATATTCGGCTTAGATGCTGTATATTCCCGTGGCTGACATCTCGGATTTCTTGGCGATTTTTTGTTGCCGTTTATTGATATGGCAACCCCAAGGTATATATTTTATTATTTACATTTTATTTTCAATAACCTGACATGAGCATAAATCGCTGCTTGGCGACATTTACTACTTGGCGGAAAAGGGGTTTTCACGCCAAGAAAAAATCCAAGATGGTGGCCGCAGGAATATGCAGCATCTATTCCAAGTATTCTTAAGAATAAACTTTAGTTCTAAACTTTTGAAGCAGTGAATATTTCTATACACGCAGTTGGTAAAAAAATAAAATAATGGACAATATTCGGTAATTTAATTTCTAGCCTGCAAAACTCCCATGTTTGGGGAAAACAATAATCGGTATTTTTATGGCATGTTTCCCTACTAAAGTATAGTGAAAATTTTTTTAAATGTTTGCAAGTAAATTATTTTACAATATGTGTGTATCAGGAAGGCACATTAAAATTTAAATAGTTTACTCCATTTTTATGCTATTAACTGTTATTTATATATTTACATTAAGTAAAAATTTCTAAAAATGCTCTCATACACTTAAAAGAAAAACATAATTAATGGAAAAATCGCATGCCATTTTGGCTTAAAATTGCATTGTCTGGCAAACAATTGTAAATTCAAACTCCCAATTAAACAAATAACGTACAATTCACAGTTAGAGCCATTTTTTTAAATAATTCTGCTAATTTCTCCTGTAAGAAAAATAATGAGAGGATAGACAAAAATCAAAATAAAATTATTAAAAAAAAAATAAAAATAAAGTTATTCAGATTTTATCCAATGAAATTTTTGAGATACATTTTTTCTCTAACCTGGCGCGCAAAAGCAAAAATTGCCAAATATGGTATCAACTCAAAACTTTCTTAAAAAACTACGAATATTCCTTTCATGTTTAAATTAAATATTTTCCATTTCATAACATTATTTCTCATTAAATTGTTTTTTGTTCTTTCTTTTTTTATTTTAAATTAAATAAGTAACAGTTTTTCTTCCCCGAGATGTTTATATTATTTTCTAACGGATATAGCCATTTCAATTCATTTATCAACTATAATTTTCGCCAAAATGACCATTGGCAACCCTATCGTTGAAAATATCAGTAAAATACGAAATTTATTACCTAAAATCATAGTTATCCCTGTATATTTGACTCATAAACCTCCGCAGGAATATTCTCCGTCGAATGATACATTCTGCAAAAAATCCACCGGGTAGTTTTTGAAAACATTCGAGCGGAACTTTTAGAGTTTACTGCTTTATAATATATATGATATGCATTTATATTTTAAATATTTTTTTTAAATCTGGGATTCTGGAATTTTAATTAGAGTAAGTGTCTACGTAATATTTTTTTTAGCAATTTAGATTTTCTTCTTCTTAATATGTTTATATAATAGTTTAATTATATAAGTACAATTTTAACTGTGAAATTTTGCATGTTTATAAATTCAGACCTGACAACCTTTGAAAATGAGAAATCATAGCACACAAGATTTAAATTAATCTGGAGGTTGGTTGGTTGGTTTTTTGTGTTACACAGCCATCTTTTGACATTCGTAAAAGGAATAAGGTTTCAGTCTTTCAACTCAATATAGTAATTTTTCAACAGAATCACTCCTGAAAAATATGCTGTGCGGGATAAGAATCGCATTTGTGTCTTTTGCAAAAAATCGTAGTTTAAGACCGATTTTCGTAGCATCGTAGTTCAAATCATAGCAACTACGATTTTTTCGTAGCAGTTGGCAGGTCTGTAAATTTAATGAAAAGTACAGATAAATAAATAATAATAATAAAAAGGTCAATTGGTACTTTTATGTATCATAAAATTGCACTGGCTTTAAAATTTATTGACATAAGCAACAATTTTTCACAGTGAAATAAATTGAAATACAGGCATCTCCCAACGCATTACTTACATAAGTAATGCATTCCATAAAGTTTTACGCAACTTGAATTTTACGTAAGTCAAATTTGTAAGTTGCTTACATAAAATTTTGTAAGAGACTGCAATATTTATTATATATATAACGTATATATACACATATATATTATTTTATAAATAAAGCACCATGCAACAGTATTTATCCGTATATAGACTATAAAAGTATGAAAAATATAAAAACAAGCTTAAAGATCACTTTTCAAATATATTGTGCAATATGGGGTTTATAAATCTAACATTGATGATTTGATTTATAACAACTTTGAATCAACTTCAAATGACTATAAAAATAAGAAATAATTAAAAAGAACAATTTTAACCTATTCTCCATGAATTTCTGATGCAGGGTGACCACAGAAATATAATTTTGAATTTCCCTGATATTTCCCTTATATATCTCGATGTTAAAGTTAGTTTCAAAAGAATGATCCAATTGATTAAAATAATCAGAAATAAAATAGATTTTTATATTTTATTTTATGGAAATACTTGTTCACCCATACTTGGCCATGAGTACTTTATATGACCAAGTTTATTTCAAAAATTATAAAAATATATAATTAGTAAAAAAAGTATAATTCTTTGAAAAGTTGTGAAACATCAGTGAGAGGAAAGGAAAGACGGTTTACCGCCTTAGCAAATAAATCAATGATTTTGTTTTTAAACTGATCTAATAGCAATTGGCAAAAAGGTTTAATTTATAATATTTTAAAAACATAATGCATAACATTCACTGATGCAAATTTAAACATACAATTTATCTGTAACATTTATTACAAAAGAAAAATTAATAAAATACTTACAAAGCCAAAAAGATATTTCTTCTTTCTAAATTTCAAAAATGGAGTCCTATTTCAATTTATGTACAATGGTTTTAAAAAAATTTCAAGTCATAAATAAGATTCAAATTAAAAACTAAAGTCCTAGTTCTTGAGAAAAAAAAATTTCAAATTATAAATAAGATTCAAATAAGAAAATTGAGTTCTAGTCTCCATGAGAAAAGTTTCAAGTTTATAAATAATATTTAAAAAACTAGACTTCTGGCTCTTGAAGAAAATTCAAGTTATAAGTAAGATTTAAAAATTAAAACACTTTTTCTAGAGTTTTTTTTTCTTTTTTTTTCAAAACAGCTCCAAAAAGTTTGTCTAATAAAATTGTGTACAAAAAATAATGTTTTAAATATTTCCTTCTTTCAGCGACTTTATTTTTTCTCTAAGTAAATTTACTTCTTTAGTTACTGTTTCTTTTATTTCAGAAATCTTCTTTTCTAACTGCTTTGCTGCTACTGCCAATTTTCTTTTTTTAGTTTCCTCAGTCTCCTTTTCACTTTCCTCCCATTTTCTTTTTTCTGTGGCTTCTGTTAACCGCGCTGTAGCATTTTTGTAGTACTGCATCAGAGACTTCGTTATTTCATATTTTCCAATATCATCACAGTCATAAAAATTATCATATATAGTTCGCTGTGCCAATAATGTTTCTTCAACTAAATTCTCAATTAGGCATTCCTTGTTTACCGAGAATCCTCGCTCAAAATTTGCATTTTTATGAGACATGATCATTGCAATTTTAAAAATTTCCCAAATGCATTTAGAGTCTTCAAATTTATTAAAAATATCCCCCCCACCCGTTGAGTAACTCGACAAATTAGTAAGTCAATCGACTTGAAACTGCATTGCCATAAATAACTAGGGTTTTTACACGAATCCAAGTAAGACAAAATATCACTCTCCGCATGTCCAATCCGAAATAACACAACTCGATTTCGATTTGCAATGTTGAGGTGTAGACTGCATGAACAGTTATTGAAAAATGATTATTCTGTATTCAGCTGCGAAGTAACAATAAAAAAGTAACACCATTGACCAAATCGCATTTTCTTTGCGCATTTCGTCGCGCAAGGCATCGCAAGATAGCGGGAGCAAGCTGGGGTGGGACAGCGGATGAATTGCCCGAAGGAGTCGCTTCATGACGTCACCACCAATCAGATAAGAGTGTTTTCTCCTTCACTGCTTCAAGTTAAATTGAGAAGCAGCTGCGCTTCAAATGGAAAGTGCGTAAAGAAAGACTGTTCGCGCTATTACAGAAAAAGAAAAATGACAACACATTTTCCCTGATTTTAAGCAGATTTCCCTGATTTTTCCCAAAATCTTAAATTCCCCGACATTTCCCAGTTTTCCAGGTCTGTGATCACCCTGTGATGGCAAGACAAATGATTAGCACTCGCAAAATAAAATGATCCTCGAAAAGCACAAACTGTACTTATTATGAATTAGATGACTACTATGAATAACTAACAAAATAATATAGATTAAGTTGTTTTGCTATAGATTTGATTGTATATACCAATAAAAATATAACTATCTTAGTGTATAACCTATATTACGGTTGTGGTTTATATCTATATATTTTATTTCTAAAATAAATATTAAAAGTATGCAACTGCATATCAAATGTGCTAGTATGTTCACAAATGTAATTTTCAAGATTTATTATGTAACTGTGAATTTACTTAAGCTGCGTAATACATAAGTCAGGGGATGCCTGTACTGTATTACATAAAATTGTAACATGCTGCCTTAATTATTTTTTAAATTGTAATTTTTCTATTATCATCATAATAATATTTCAAAATGCATTGTTTTTCAGCAACTAGCTTTTTAACTTCTGAATTTTTTAAATCTTGGATTCTTATGCTTATAATTAGAGTAACTGTCTATGTACTTAAAAATAACGTCTAAAAAGATACTGAATCGCTAAAAATAGTTACTAAGTAGGCAGTAACTACAGAATTAAGAATACGAAAAAACAAATATTCCATTTAAAAAATTTTAAATCATATTTTTAAAAAATCATGAAATATTCAAATTATTTGCATAATGATATAAAATTAAAATAATATATTTATTCACATATTAATATTATGTATTTTTATTTATTTCTCTGTGTAAAATAGTAGATTACTTATTGAAATAACTGTAAATAATTTTAAATAACAGCAAAAATTTCTTGTCTATAGAAATAAAAACTGCCCACTTTTTTTCTTTTACTTTTCATTAAATATTTAAACATGCAAGATTTCATAGTTAAAAATGTACTTATATGCTACAAAACATACATTTAATTGATATTTTTCATAAATTTCAATTATAATACATATTTTTTAAATTATGGTTCGAAAATAATTGATAAAAATTTACGTTTCAAAAAATAAGTCTGACTGGGATTCGAGCTCATAAAGAAAAATATCAAATCCAGCATGCTGCCAACCACGCTACTGAGCCGCTTGCCAAAGAAGGAAATTCCAATTATAAACTGTAACACAAACTTTGTGTCTTATTTTCTCAATACCCCCTGGATATTGCACTTTATGACTGTCATATATTAACTATACACTATCGACACACAAACATTCACTGCTTTCTGTGTCACTGACCTCGGAACCTTCCCTTGTAAGACAGTACTGCTAGATGCTACTAATTAGAAATTTCAAGCTTCAGCTGCTCTATTTAAATATTTATAAAAGAAAATAAGAGAAGTAGTCAAATAAAATTAAAATAAAAAAATTATCAGATAGTGACTAAATGCAATTTTCTAATTTTAATTGTACTATTTACTAATTAAAAAAAGAAAGATGAAACTTACAACTGCAGCCGTGGTTTTAATATTTTTTCCGAATACACAACATCATCATCTTCACCATCCCATGGACGAGCTAAATGAGTCATAAAAAACCTGTAAGAAAAAATATGAAATAAACTTAAGATTTATTTTTCAAAAAAGATGATTTAATTTTTTTTTATTGCTTTAAAAACCACATAAAATATTACCATTTTCTTTATATTTTAACATTTGTCTGATAATGCTATGGACTTAAAAAAAGAAAGAAAAAAAATTTCTTGCATATGTGTCATTTACCCAAAAGTGTACAATTGTAGTTTCAAAACATTTTTCAGTATTGACATAAATATTTTTGACTTAATTTATATTTTCTATTGATAATGAAAGTAGACTAAATTTGTCAAGCAGATACATTTTTATAGTTACTTTATATTTTTTATTTTTCAATTCACAATATGTAAGATCTCACCTCCGTGACATGTTCCGAACCTAATGTTATTAAGAAGAATGTTTGATTACTTATTAAATTGAAAAAAAAGTAGATAAATATTGTTCTAGCTACAACTATCTCAAGAGCTAAGTAATTTGGCATAGTTAATTACCTTCTATGCATTTTTGTTTGTTTTCAGAGTATGGAAAATAGTGCCCTACAATAAATTCCTATCTAAATGAACCAAACATTAAATAGCATTTTCATGTTAACAGATGGGACCACTATCATCAGATTTTGTTTTCCACGATGCTAAAATTAGCCATTTTGTTTGCTGTTGTTAAATCATAAGTGAGAGGCTAGTTTTTATGTTCAAGTGTTAGATTTTGTTGTAAAAAAGCAAGCATGGTTATTGGAGATTCTTACATCTGTGAACTTTAATTCAAGTTGGGTAAAGCAACACTAAGAAACAGTAAAATCTGCAAGGCTCTAACATCCACCCAGTCTCTCCAGTATAAACAATGAAATCCGTCTCCCATGATTTTGAAAAACTGCAGTATAAAACAAGCTGTTTCATGAAATTGGTGATGACATCATACACAAAACAGTAATTCGATAACTGAAATAATCAGGGCATTGCAAAGAAAATTGTTTTAAAAATTATTTACATACTTTTTATTACATGCAAATTAATTTATATTTAAACTTAAATAGTTATGCTAAATTTCGTTAAATATATCTATGCACATAATGACATGCACAAAAACTCTTTTAAATGTTTTTATGCATTGAAGTCGATCCATTGTGTTATGTACTATTTAATGTATTGAAAATTGTGGTTAAAGATTTTCAATAAAGTACTTTAGAAATTAATATTGCAGTTTATCTTTCAACTTTCATATTGTACTGTGCTTATGGTGCTCCAATGTATCCCAAGCAAGGAGTTACAACACATTTTAAGCTTTAAAAAGTATTTTTTGTTTAAAATGCTAATAAAATTTATGCTTTAAGAAAATTAATAAATAAAGACAGTCAAGATTTTTTAAAAATTAAATTGATCTTTAAATTTCAGAAGAAAAAAAATAATAACTTCATAAATGGCCCAGTATACACCTTTTCTATGTGACAATACATCAAATATGACAGCAGCTTTCACATTAGTTTTAGGAAAATACCTATACATTGCCCTTTCCATGTTTTTACTAAGTTTTGATATTTTAGGATGATTATTCACATTTATTTTGAAAAAAAAAAAAAAAAAAAATATTTTGAAACTAATTTTTCAAAAGAATATGAATTGTAATCTATGAATTTTTTTAAGCAGAAATCTTATTTTTATATGGTTCAAATATGAGAATCCAAAATTAAAACTCATTCTGCCAAACAGTTTTGAGTTATGTTTAAAAAACTACTCACATTGCAGTGTATTTTCTACGCAATAAAAAGGGTTTAACATTAGAAGTTCCACATTTTCAACCTGCATAACACCTATAATACTTGATCAAATCATTTTCATTTGGTGTCCTAAAGTAAAATTTTCTGGAAAAAAAAAATATAATGTCAAAATAGGTGTTCGTGTTGAAATTTTCAGAGTTTGGTACAATTTCACTATGAAGACGACTCCCTAAGCTTATTTTAAACATAAATTTAAAGAAGACATAATTTTCAGTTGAATGTCTATTTCCATTTGTTTCTGCAACAATTTGATGATTAAAATGTATCGAGTGTTCTGTCTCTTTTCCTCCTTTTTTTTGACCAACTTTGCAATTAAGTGGCAATAGCTAAGAAATGGGTGACTTGGATAATTCATATTGTAAAATTGTGTCTAACTAATATTGAACTGCTCTTTTTCCACCTAAAATTGCTGAGTTGATAAAATTATATTTTTTCATTTTGTATATTATATATGTCATGATTTCGTTCTAGTAATCTCTATAATAATAGCCTAAGTCATGTGACTGTCATCAACAGTTCCGGGCAGATCACTTAGTTTTTTATATGCCAGGTGACCATTTTGGTACTTTAATGTTAGCCAGGCACAGGTGATAAATATCTAAATATTGTTCCATCGGCATCATTTCATCTATATTATAACAGTCCAGGTCATTTGACCATCGTAAATAATTACGGGTTGACCCTTTCACATAAAACTACATAAAAGTTGCCATGATCGCAAAGAATTCTTGCTATTTTTATGTTAGCCGGGCGCAAATCTCGCCAATAGCATCATTTTTTTAATTTTTCATGTGGTAAATTAAAACAGTGTTTTGATGTTCAAATTAAATGTCATGGTTTATGGTATTATTTATTATTTTTCTTTTCTTTTTTAAAAAAGAAATAAATGAAAGTCATGAATTTTAAATGTTTCGGTTTTAAATGGAAGTTTTGTATTTTAAATAAAATGAGTGAAAGGATCATATTTTAAATAAAATCAATACAATATGAAAAAATGCAACGGGAACAATGTTTGGCAATTTATCGCCTGCGCCCAGCTAACATAATAATAGAGAGTTTATTTCTCTATGAGAATATTCCTATTTGGGGAAGGACTGAGCAAGTAAATTAAATTATGAATAAAAGTAACATGATACAATGCTTAGCATACGTTTAAGGGAGAAGAAACTGGTCGCCAAGGGCGGATAGTATCAAAATATTAGATCATAAGCCTCAAAATAGACACAATGCAGTTGTTCAAATGATCAGTCGGGCCAATAAAGATGAAAACCATTAAGATTTTCCCTATAAAGAAGCAGGTTTGACAGGAAACAATTTATTAGTAGTCGAAAATATCATACACAAGAATCTTTGGAGAGGAAAGGGATGCTAACATTCTATGGCAAAACAGGTCGGCATGGCCTCGTCAGTCTAAAACAGTTCACATATAGTTCTATTTTGTCCCAATGTAAAGCAATTTATTGGTTAGAGCATAGGAATACAAAAATCTCGCATTGTGCAAGGCTTTAACCAATAGCAGAGCCCAATTTGGCAGACGGAGAAAAGAAGTAAAAAGTCTCTAAAAAGACTGTGAATGTGAATACACCGAAGCGTCCTTCGAAAAATGTTTAAGATCAAGAAAAAGAATATTCTGAAATCGAATGATTTGAGGATGGAAAAAAATATTGGCGTGTGTCAAAGACAAATTTTGAATAGGGAAATGTAAAAAGAATATAAGCACATTGTAAATGGAAAATAATATATTAAAAGGAAATAAATTTGATTAAACGGGATAAAGAATTTAGAATAGATTTAAGATAAGTTCAACACGAAAATTTAAAATATATTACATATATTTATATATATCAATATTTTCTCTTAAAAAAAAAAAATATATTTTTTTACAAAATGCTTTTTTAGTAAATACATTAGCTATTTTTATATTTTTTCTTTAAAAGAAAGGTACATCTTTTTTCTTTCTGTTGGCGGCCAGTTGAAAATACTATACACAATGGAAATGTTAAAAATGAAAAATGTTAATTAAGCAGAAATAGATTTCCCAAACTGAAGAAATGTAATCTATGTGCTGTGCAAATAAGAATTTTTGTAATTGGCTACAGTTTTATAGTCATGGAAGTGTATAATATTTATGCTAAAGCCACTGTAAATAGAAAGTAAAAAAAAAAAGTTCAGCAATATTAATTTAAAAGACATGATCTTCTAGTACAGAGAAAACATATGACTTAATTCTGCATGAAATGAAATAAAAGAAAAGGAAAATGATACATAAACAGGGTTGTTTGATTTAAATAAGATGATTTAAAGAAAAAAAATCTGATTTAAACCAGTTTTTTTTTTACATTGATATCTACAGTTTGAATAAAAATAAAGTTCAACATTCATGTTAAAATAAAAATCATCATTCATGTGAGCTTAAAAATTACCTTTTAATAAAAACATTAAATAAAAATTTTACAAATTAAAAATACTCTTATTTTATGAAAGTAAATGTAAAACTGCATTAAAATTATTATCTATCATAGCGCATTTTCAAAAAGTACTGATAAATACTCTCTAATTTTTTAACTTTTTTTTTCCCAAATGATCATCACTACATTTTTACAAGTTAGATACTGAAGTTAAAGTTAAATCTATTTAATATTATAGTATTTTCAGTAAAGAGTTCTTTCCTCTAAAGTAGATTATACACAATTCACAAGTTTGTTTTATGTTTAGTTGCTTAGGCCTGCAAATTACAGTATCCCATATGTTGATGATTGATGTATTGATCATGCGTATAATCTGAAAATACTTTAATCCCTGTGAGTGATCCCTTTCTCTTTTCTTTGCATAGAATTCATTGCTTACTGTAACAATAAGAAATCAACCTTATTTCAAAGTTAAGCGGTTATTTCTACTGTCAAGTAAGTACGATTAATTGCTGAAATTGTCAAAGGCTGAGAGCTAGATAACCGTGACAATTGATATCTTCACACTTTTAGTTATGTGATAATCTTGTATCTGGTAACTGCTTTATGAATTATTAGTATAGTGTGAATCACAATTTGGGACAAGAATACAATAGACTCCTTCAAATCCACACAGTTTGGAATCAGAAGTTGTGCAGATTTTAGAATTTTGCAAATTTTCGGTCATTTCTTTGTTTACATTTTTAAACAGAAATTTGAATGTAATAATGCAATCAAAATTATAATGTTTGCTTGCGATATAGTAAAGTATTAAAATAATTAAGTCAAGTAATAAACTAAAATAATAACTAGAAAACAGGAATTCTGCTTTTCAGACTTTAGTGTCGACCCTGATGAAAAAAAAAAAAAAAAAATTATATAAATGTAGATAGTTCAGTTTTAAGACTCCAAACACGCACTTTATTTTATATAAAATGACGTCATCCGCATCCTCTAAAGAATTCCTGATTTACGATCCAGTCTTAAACAACATCTACAGTAAAATATGCATAGGATGTGACTATCGCTGAATAATACACAAATCCAAAAAAAGAGATTTCGTTATTCAAGAAACTGGACAAAAAAAAATCTGCTTTCTCATGATTAATATGCCTTCATTTTTTTGTAATATTAACATAGATACTTAAAATTAAATTTAGTTTATAATAGCTCCATGTCTTATCAGAAATCATTCATTTATATTTTTTCAAAATAGCACGTATTTTAATTAAACTTTTTTTCTCCAGTTTTTAAGAGAAAATGGCAACAAAAAGATATAATTGCTATTTTTCAACTATTTTCCCTTTACTTTCTACAGAAATGGAGTACTTGAGTTGCCAAAATTAAACAAATGGTGCTAAAAATTAAAAAAAAAAAAAAAAAATCTCAAAAATACACGGAGATGCAGTTTTCAAACAAATTGCATTTAAAAGTACTTTTTTTCCCAATACGACGGTATAAAAATTGAAAATGTGCGATGCTTAGAAGTTAAAAAAATTGTAGTAGAGATTATTCGGTACAAAGATAATGATACATCTGCTTTGTTTTACGGCTGGCATATACAACGTAACTTTATTTTTTGGAGACGATACATTAATAATAGGTGGGAGAAAGAAATAGCATACCAGGGGCTAATAAGTAAGATAATTTTAAAAATGATTAAATTATTAAAAGTAAAAGTCAAGTAAATAATAAATAATGTATGATTAAATATGTATAATAAAGATGAGATAAATTTTCTTGAATTATTCAATGAAATATTCCTCTTAAAGGTACTCTATTAATTCACATCAAAATCATAAAATAAGGAAGTTTTAATTCAGTTATCTAGACTTAAGAACCAAAAAAGCTTGATTAATACATATATTTGGTAAAAAGATTGTAATTACCAGTGATAACAATATCTTGATTTTTTTTTTCAGAAAAAATTATACGCTCCTCATGAAAAACAATGAGTTTAGTTATATTTTCGAGAATTACATATCAAAATACATATAGAGTGATACAAAACTAAAAAATTTTGTAATTTTTCCCTTGCATCTGAACTAAAAATTTCATTGTTTACATCTGTGATGATGCGCAGATTTTAGAGAGTCTACTGTACCATTTGCTAATACTAGGAACAGTATACAGTAACTTTTGGTTTTGTTGATACATAAAAAAAAGACTGGCAGGAAAAAAAAAAAAAAAAAAAAAAAAAGATCCAATATCGCTTTATTTTACAGAAAAAAAAAAAAAAAAAAAAAAAAAATTCTGGCAAAGGTGTGATAGCAATATGTAAATCATGTAGTGTAGAAGTAATGGGGCAAGAATGAAAAACACAAAGAAACTTGCATTATACGTTTTAAAGATAACATTAATGAATCTGAATCAGTTGAAATACACACATGTACGTTTAGCATTCTTTGGTGCATTTATTAGTGATTATATATTTATAAATATTATTGAAGCAATACATTAATGAAAAATTGAATAACTTTAACTAAAAATTTATGCATTCAACATCAACACATATAGGTATAACAATTTAAATTTAATAGTAGTATAATATAATTTTAAGTTTAAAGTTAATCATCTGAATTTGTTTGAAATAATTTTAAATTTTTATTTAAAAAATCTTGAATTCTTATTTGTATTAAATAATAAAAATGTGTAAATCAATACAGAGAAAGTAAATAAATACATGCACAATACACAAATAATATTAATAAAAAAAAATCAGATTTAAATCAAATTAATCTGATTTATATATTTTTTTAAATCATCATTTTTATCAACCCTGTTTATAAAAGAAAACATTTACAATTCTAGAAACATAAGCATAATAATACACACCTCACATTCTCTATAGCAACAGCTGTGTTGCTGTACAGTTCCTCAATATCATCTTCACTAATGACGTACAATTCAATTAATGGCACAGTCATTACATTATTAATGTTGATTTCCTTTCTTAAATTATCTAACAAATATTCATTTTTCTTTTCCAGGATAACAGATCTAATCAAAATATCTGCTTCCAATTTCTGTAAACTTACATCCACAACCTAAGAAAAAAGAAGTTTTATTCATAAATAAAATGTAATTCTACATAGAGGGTTAAAAATATTACTGCATTCATAAGCAGGGATTGAATTTCAGGGCGGGATGGTGGGATTCGCACCCAAAATTTTGAAATCCCGCCCAAAAGAATGTCGTGGACGGGACGCTCCCGTCCAAAAAATCCTACCATTTTTCTGAAAATTTTGCATTTTGAAATACGATCAACTCCCGTGAACGCCTTGCGAATTTCCCGATATTTTCGCGCGACCGATTGACACCCCGACAAATTTAAATATTTTTTGCTTGAGATCGGTTGACAAGTGTCCGCGACCAACTGCTGAACCTAGGAGTGATCCTGTTCCGAATTTTTTGACAATGTAAGACATTAGGTTCCGAAAAATATGAAAAATCGGTCATCAGTTTAACAGAAAAATATCGCGAATTTCGACAAATGACCGCCGAAAAAATAAATTTTGTCAATCGTTCGGGGTAAAAACCTCCAATTTCGTTGCAAAGAATTGCGAATAAAACGCACATTTTGACAAAGGATCGCGGAAAAACGTGAATTTCGTCAGATCGCAAAAAACTAAATTCATCAAAGGATCGCAAAAAAATCGTAAATTTCGGCAAAAAAACGCGGAAAAAACACGAGTTTTGCCAAATGATCGCGAAAAAAGCGAATTTCGTCAAGGGATCGCGGAAAAATGGGAATTTCGCCAAAGAATCGAGGAATAAACGCGAATTTAGTCAAAGTTCCGCTGAAATAAACCGCGAATTTCCTGAAATAATCGCGAAAAAACTCGAATTTACAAATGATCGCGAAAAAAACGCGCATTTCGCCATAGGATCGTGAAAAAACGCGAATTTAATCAAAAGATTGAAAAAAAAAAAAAAAAAAAAACGCAAATTTCGTCAAAGAATAGCGATTTTCGTCGAAAGATCGCGGATGAAACTAGAATTTCGTCAAAAGGCTGCAGAAAAAAATAGCCTAAAATCAAACCAAACCAAAAAAAAAATATTCAACCTGCAACAAAAAATAATTAGCACCTGGAGAGGATTTTCCAAACCCTTCCCATCGTCTGCTGTAATCTTTCAGAAAATTTGCTGTGAATTTCCAATTTTTTTTTAAAACTCAAAAACACCCCGACAGTTTGTATTAATACAGACATGACAAAATAATTAATGTAAATCTTTAAATAACACGTAAAATAACAGTGGGTTTTAGATTTTTTCTCCCTCCCAAATAGCTCAACTCCCCTCCATTTATAAATGTTGGTAGGGAGACTCCTCTCCTAGGAAAAATTGAATTTCAAGCCCTGCTAAGTGAATAACATTAATTTGTTTTAAAATTAAAAATTATGAAACTAGTATATTTCAACTAATTATTGTGATTTAATCTAGTTGCAGATAATACTTCAACAGACATCTAAATCAAAATAATATAAAGTGCTTAAATTGATATCTTACTTTTCTAACTGAATGAAAAAAGAAATTAAAAATATATTATAAATAACTACTGAAATTTTTGATTGAATACCATATAATTCACAATTTATTACAATGCATTGTGGTCTCAAAAATAGTTCAGTCTGATAATTTATTTGGAAAATCACAAGTGGAAGTGGTTAGTCTGACACGCCTCCCCCCCCCCCTTCCCTTCTTCCTGCTTAATACAATAAATACATTATAATTTACATTATATGCTACATTGATATGTTAACATAGCAGACCTGCCAACATCTGAAAATGAGAAATCATAGCACACAAAATTAAAATTAATCTGGAGGTTGGTTGGTTGGTTTTTCGTGTTTTGCAGCCATCTTTTGACATTCGTAAAAGGAATAAGGTTTCAGTATTTCAACTCAATATAGTAAATTTTCTCCTCTGAAAATTTTTGCACATGATTTTTAGAGTTTCTTCTCGTTTAGAAGCATTTTTTTTTTTTACATTTGTAAAAGGAGTTTGGTTCCAATTTTTTAGCCCAGTGCAGTAAATTTAGACGAAATTCGAAATTTTTTTTACCACGATCATTTTAGGATATACACAGTTTTTCCCCCACAATTGTAATTCACATTTTTCTATCACGATTCTTTGTTGAAACCCGCACTTTTTACCACTTTCCTTTGACGAATTTTGCGTTTCCTTTTCGCGATTTTTCGAGGAAATTTGCGTTTTCTTACTGATCTTTCGATGAAATTTGCATTTTCTTACTGATCTTTTGACGAAATTAGCGTTTTCTTTCTGCGATATTTTAACAAAATTCGCATTTTAACCACGATCCTTTGACGAAATTTATTTTCTTCTGCAACCAATTAACGAAATCAATTTTTTTACACGGTCATTTGTCGAAATTCGCGATAGTTTATCGCAACCGATCGGTAACATTTTCGATATCTTTTCGCGACCAATTAACAAAATTCACTACTTGTTTCCGCGACCTTTTGACGAAATTTGCAATGTTTTTCCATCGATAGTTTACCGAAATTTGTGATTTTTTTCGCAATCTTTAGACGAAATTCGCAATTTCTTTCTGAACTCTTAACGAAATTAGAGATTTTATTCAGTGACCAATTGAAGATAATTACTATTTGTTTGAGATCTTTGAAGAAATACCCGATATTTTTACACGATCATTTAAAGAAATTCTCAACTTTTTCCGTGATCGATTCATGAATTAATTTAGAGAAATTATAATATAAAAGAAAAAAAATACCATAAAAGAAAAAAAATTCACGGACTTCCAAGAAATTTCAAAATATACTCGCAAAAGAATCATAAGTCTGTGGAAGAATTTGCAGGGGGAAATACTGCACAGCATTTTTCATTATGCAGAACTTTTCTTTTCCGTGTGCAAATCGTGCGATTTTGTACATTATTTCAAACCTTGCCCCTCAAAGAACCACCTCTCCACCTCCAGAAATTCTTAACATGGCACCTCGTTTCTAAGGAAGGGAATTCCTGTACAAATATTTACAGAAACACGATTCACTCGTGTTTAATATATACGTAAAGAGGGTTTTTATGTTAAAAAAGTTTGTTTTGCAGCCCATATTTTTTTTCCACCCATGAGCATTTTTTAATGTCCTAATTTTTGGACTAATGACCAATTTTTTAAAACTTTCGGAAGTGAAAAATTTGGAATTTCGGAACAGAATTACTCTTGAAAAATATGTTGCACAGGATAAAAATCACAACTAGAAACAAAAAGTGTGTTTGTGTTTTTTGCAAAAAAATCGTAGTTTAAGACCAATTTTTGTAACATCGTAGTTTACAGGTCCAAATCGTAGCAACTACGATTTTTTCGCAGCAGTTGGCAGGCCTGACATAGTCTCAATTATTTAATTTTTAATTTAATGTTTTAATTGACACCAGTTCTTATTTTTTTATAGTATTGTTACTTTCTATGAAACAGATGTCATATATTCCGGCGGCCGCCATCTTGGATTTTTTCTTGGCATGAAAACTCTTTTTTCCACCAAGTAGTAAATGAGCAATTCCATCTCAGCTCAGGCAGGACATGTCAATTCACCATCATAGATTTTTTTTAAAAAATTACAGTAGTTACAACTAAGTAATACATAAAATTTCCCAATAGGATTTTTCCCCCAAAATTTTTTTTCTGTGGTTACAGCACTTTAAAGTTTACGATAAAATTGACAATTTTCGGAAAAACAGAAAAACGCTTCATTTTGAAACGAACACATTTCAAAAAATATTTAATGTATCCAGTCAATTTATTTTTTACAAATAGTTATTAAGCTGAATTTTACTTTAGCATAGTTTTAAAAAATATAGTGACATTTTAAATTAATTTAAAAAAATTGTTTCTAAGTATAAAAAATGGAATTATTACTGATTTTAAGATTTTTTTTTCAGAATGAAAAAAAATATTTTAAAGCTAAACATTGATGGTAATCCAAAGACCTTTAATGGGAGTTTTACAGAAAATTTTATTTTAAGCCTAAGATGCATGCAACTTTTGCAATTCAATTTTAAATTATTCAAAATTTTGTAAAATCGCTACATTTGAAATGCAATTTCTCAAAAACACCATTTTTTAAAAATCTGATATGCTCAATTGATACCTTATTAGTTTCTAATAAATAACCTTATAAGCAAATCGTGTGTTTTTGCTTAGAAAATTTTATATGATTTTTTGAAAATAACATGTTGTGTATATTTTTCAAAAGACCAGAATCTCAAGCTTTTTCTTATTTCACTGAATTTATAATATGATTAAATTTTTAATAAAAAGAATAATATGTAATATTTTTTAATAAAAGGTGTATCAAAATATCTAGTAGTTAAATCCAGAAAAATTAAAATAGAAAAAGTAGTTTATGCACAATCTGATCCTTATATTGGACATCCTTTATCAATAGAAGCACTAAATGTTGCATTGTCCTGCTATTTAGAGGATAACAAAGATTGAACTAAAGATAGTCCAAACAAAAGTGATGTTATTTGTATTAAAAATGATGGTGTGAAAATTAAAAGAGTAAAACGTTTTATGACACAGTCTGTTAAAGAAACATAATTTAATGAAAAAAGAAAATCCTTCTATGACAAAGGTGGCCAACTGTGGCATGCCAGACAATACTAAAATTTTACAGAAAAAGTCGACTTCTGGAATTGCAGAGATTCGATGATTAGATAAGGAAATGATTACTATAAAATTTTAGTGGTGTCGAGCATGCCACAGTTGGCCACCCCTGCTCTATGAAAATAAAACTATCAAAATTTCATTCATTACGTTCAAAATTTATCTAAATTCAGCCAATTCAAGTAGTATGCTGTTCTGTTTACTGCAGTAATTAGAAATTAATATGTGTAGCTCTTAAAAATCTAACAGGCATTCAAGTTAGAGAAGAAGATCTGATGACGAAATACTTATATAGAAAAATAAACAATGAAAAATTGTTGACTCGAAGAGTGTGGTGAGTGCCCTGAGGTACAAAAATTCTTACAGTCGAAGCTTTTGATTTGAATGAAGAGGAAGAGGTTGTATATGCTATATGGGAAGATGGTGACTTAATAAAAAAAGTTCGTATGGACAAAAAAAAATTCTAGAAGATGTAAGGCACTGGGTGAGAAAAGCAATTCCTCATTATCACTCAAGGAAAAATCAGAGAAAGAATTGCTGAGGTAAAGTTATCTAAAAAAAATATATATATGTGCTCGTGATACATTCTGACTTTGGTAAAAACTGGTCGGTAATACTGACAGGTGAAGTACAAAGCTTTCACTGGCAAAATACTCAAATATCATTATTTACCTGTACAGCATATTTTAGAGAAGAAATAGAGTTTTATTGTAGTTTCTGATGATATAACTCATGATACAGCTCATGCTGTTTGTGCCATAGAAAATATAAAAAAAGAATTATCTAAGTTGTACCAATTACAAACACTGGAATCAATTGTATATATATCAGATGGAGATAGAGCACATTTTAAAAATAAGTATTATTTTTATGGATTGCACAAAAATAATGAAGTTGTACTAAAGAAGTGGATATTTTTCAGCTACTGGCCATGAAAAAAGTGCATGTGATGCTGTAGGGGTATTATGTAAGCATTATGCAATGAAATTTAATCTCCAAAATGAGCCAATAAGAGCCACCCGAGATTCTGTCTCATTTGTTGCTGAACTATCCTCTCTGTTAAAAAAGTATCCTTCTACTCCATCTAGACAGAAACATTATTCAAACCTATAGAGCTAATAATGAGAAAGAATAAGCTAATGTAAAATGTATTGTTGCTATACAATCTAAACATTATTGGATGATTAAAAATAATGAAGGTTATATGGGACGAATAATTAAAAATGCATTGACAAAAGCTGAAACCTTCAGCCAGATAACAAAACATTATTCAATGCACGATTTATAAATCAGTGATTGCATTGGGTGCATTTATGAAAATAATTGATGGATAGGACAAATCAATAGCATATCACGAGAACTGAGGGACATTACAGCATCATTCATATACCCCATGGTCCAGAAAAATCATTCCTGTGGCCAGAAGAATTTGGAAAGAAAAAAGATAAATGCGTCGAGTAACACTTAAAACGTGGCGATTAACTTTATTATCCTCACTCGCCAAATTTAATGGGCACCACTCGCCAAACGGGATGATTGCAAGATGTATCGATGCTTTTTCCTCCTTGGCATCGATTCTAGATTTCTTTCCCGATTCTTCTGGCCACTGGAATGCTTTTGATGGACCATGGGAGTACATGAATGATACTGTAATGTCATTTAGTTCTCGTGATATGCTACTGATTTGTCCTATCCACCAATTACTTTCATAATCAATATTTCATAATCAATTATAAATTCAGTGAAACAAGAAAAAGCTTGACTTTCTGGTCTTTTGAAAAATATACACAACATGTTATTTTCAAAAAATCATATAAAATTTTCTAAGCAAAAACACATGATTTGCTTATAAGGTATTTATTAGAAGCTAATAAGGTATCAATTGAGCATATTATTAAATTTAAAAAAAATGGTGTTTTTGAGAAATTGCATCTCAAAAGTAGCGATTTTACGAAATTTTGCATAATTTAAAATTGAATTGCAAAAGTTGCATGCATCTTAGGCTTAAAATAAAATTTTCTGTAAAACTCCCATTAAAGGTCTTTGGATTACCATCAATGTTTAGCTTTAAAATATTTTTTTTCATTCTGAAAAAAAAAATCTTAAAATTAGTAATAATTCCATTTTTTGTACTTAGAAACAATTTTTTTAAATTAATTTAAAATGTCACTATATTTTTTAAAACTATGCTAAAGTAAAATTCAGCTTAATAACTATTTGTAAAAAATAAATTGACTGGATACGTTAAATATTTTTGATGCTGTGTTTGTTTCAAAATGAAGCGTTTTTCTGTTTTTCCGAAAATTGTCAATTTTATCATAAACTTTAAAGTGCTGTAACCACAGAAAAAAATTTTTGGGGGAAAAATCCCATTAGGAAATTTTATGTATTACTTAGTTGTAACTACTGTAATTTTTTGAAAAAAATCTATGATGGTGAATTGACGCATATCAGTACTGCCTGCCTGAATTGAGATGGAATAGCTCAAATGTCGCCAAGCAGCAATTTGTGCATGCTAGGCTTAACAAAAATAAAATGTAAAACACTGACAACAAAGAATCGCCAAGACACATCAAAACATTCAACATGGTGGCCGCGGGAATATAGGGCATCTAAGCGCTTTCTATAACGTGAAATTCAATACAATTTTGTTTAGGTGGGGGGGAGCTTTTTTTCTAATTTGTTATTTAAAATTTCATCATCTGCAAAGTGATTTAATTCATATTTTGAAATAGTTGTTTTTATTTACTGTTGCCAGACTTAAAAAGCCCAAATAATATTATTTCCAAATGCTGTATTTCAATTGAAATATCTATATATTAAACAAAAACCTAATTTGCAGAAAAAATTAAAAAAACAAAATTTATTTCCTACATTCTTTAAGCCCGAGAAGGGACAGATATTAAGATATTTCATTCAATTCGTTCTACATTTAATGTTAAATTTTTGTAACCAACAAGATAAAGCAATTGAACATTAAAAAATAAAAATAAAATTCATACAATATGATATGTTAAAGACTCTAAAAACTTGGATTCCCTTCAAATGAAATCGAAATAAATCTTAGACTTTTTTAAAGTTTTGTATTTTGCATGTATCTTATCATTTTATGTATTACGTCATAAACATAATACAAAATCTGCAATACAAATATTTACAACTTAAAAACAGAAAAAGTCTAAGATTTATTTCGGTTTCATTTGAACGGAATCTAAGTTTTTAGAGTTTTTTAAGTATCATATTGTATGAATTTTACTTTTATTTTTTAATGTTCAATTGGTTTAACTTATTGGTTACGAAAATTTAACATTAAATGTAGAACGAATTGAATGAAATATCTTAATATCTGTCCCTTCTCCGGCTTAAACAATGTAGGAAATAAATTTTGTTTTTTTAATTTGCTCAAGTTTTTTAATAACTACTGCATTCAGGCGAACACATTTCAAAATAAATGTAGGGTACCATTATCAGGCTTTGATTTATGCGATATCGCATCACAATTTGTGATAGAATTTGCCTATGCATAATTCAAAATGCTTCACGAGTGCAGTAATACAGGATGCTGTAGTTTGGACAAACACTTCCAATCTGAACGTAAAAAATCTGTTTGAAAATGTCATTTTTATTTCCACTCTGACGCCATATTCATCTTATTTTTGATTCTTAAAAAAAGAAAAAAATCTATTTTAGTCTCATTTTTTACATGGAAATCTTTCAACAGAAAATAAACAAATTATTATTACAGCTTTTGAATTATTTGCAACAATGAAGAACAAATGTTTAAATTGATAGGAATCAAAATTTGGAATTATTAAGAAAACTATTTGAGTAATGTAAATAAAAATTAGCCCATGTTACTCTCTGGGTTATAATTCACCCATATGCAAAGGCATTTTATCACCCGTTTTGACCCTGATGTCAGGCAAACATTTTCACACTTTAAATTTATAATACTAGGGGGCTCTGCCCCCTATGAGCTACGCTTGCCAACCCCAGTTTAGACACTGCAAACTCTAAAAGCACGCTAATTTGATCAGCTTTAAAAAAATTTCCGAAGAATGAATTATAATAAAAAAAAAAAAAAAAAAAAACAGTGGCTACCTCCCTGTTAACGGTTTGTTTTCGTCTTTGATTAAATCAGATCAGTGAAACATGTGAAAATAAGCTAATATAAAATGAATTAAGTAAACAGAGTCTTTGTCTCCCAGTATTTTTTAACAACTCTATAAGAAAGTTTTTTCAAATAAGACATTTTAAATGTATTATTTTAAATTTGACGTAATTTTCACCAAAGTTTTCTTTCTCTTTTTAATATTCATGTTAAAATACTTTTGTTGTTAGAAAGGAAATCTTATTTGCGCTGTCTTAGAATTCTCAACACAAGAACAATGCGACTCTAGGCACTTCAATAACATCTGCTTTGGTTCATAATATCTCAATTTGTTGATTTCCTGTAAGTAAGTAAACCCTATTGGTTTACAATGGCAGTCTATGGGAATTTGGTGAAATATTAGAGATATTGCCAAGTTGGTGTCATTTTTGACGACTAATTTTGGTCGCCAAATTTGGTGATATATCGTCAAGTTGGCAACAAACTTGGTGGTATTTGGTGACAGAACAAGGTCCCCATATGGTAACCCCCCTTATAGGTATGGAGATGCATTAAATGCTATTCAATAACCAATGATCGATAACCGATAGCATAATATCCATATAATAAAAGCCGAAGTCATGTGAGTGTCATCAATAATTCCGGGCTGACCGCTTCACTTTTTATATGCCAAACGGCCATTCCGGTACTTTTATGTTAGTTGGGATCAGGTGATACATCGCCAAACATTCTTCCATCATCATTTCATTTACAATACATAACTTTCATTTCAAACACATAAATTTAAAATACATATATCGGATACATTTAAAATACACATCTTTCATTCACTTCGTTTAAAATGCAATAAATAAATAGATAAATAAAGGTATTTTTTCAGTATAGGTCTTTGGCAAGAAACAAAAATTGATATCATATTTTCCGGCAATCTATATCCTATTCCTTATACATAAGCAATTTTTTTCATATGTATACAATTTATTTAATATGAAGAAGCAAATAATATTTTTATATAGAAACAGAAGTAATTTGGGTACTACTTAGTTATCCTGTCGACCAATTTCGCCAAATTATATAAATCGCCAAACCACTCGCCAAATAATACAAATTGACCTAATTTTTGTTATTTTTGTTTTTAAATAACGAAAGAGCAAATAAATTAGTGTAACATTAATAAAAATACAAATAAAACGTCAAAATAAAAATAACTTGATGACGTAAACACATGTAACTTGCTTCAAGTCAAGTGAATGTGACATTTACGAAATTTACGATAAACAATTATTAGCATTTAATCTTATAGTTTGGCGATAGATTTTTGGTCAATGGGATAACCAAGTAGTACCGTAATTTGTAACATAAATATTATATATATATGTATAAATAAAATGGGTACTACTTAGTTATCCCATTGACGAAAAATCTATCGCCAAACTGTAAGATTAAATGCCAATAATGGTTAATCGTAAATGTAACATTTACTTGACTTGAAGCAAGTTACACGTATTTACGCCATCATGTGATTTTTATTTTGATGTTTTATTTGTATTTTTGGCACAGATGTCATATATGTCCCATATAGGCGCGATTTTTTTCTGACGCCAATGTCATATACGCAATGGGTACTTAACTGGCACCAAAGTGTCGTTATTTTGCTTGATATGGTAACCCGGATGTTGTTGTTTATGCTGTTGATGTTTTCGCCAAATTGGCGTCGGTAAAATGTCGGCGTAGTATATGACATCTGTACTGTATTTTTATTAATGTTATAGTAATTTATTTGATATTTCGTTATTTAAAATAAAAATTAGATACTACTTAGTTATCCCGTCGACCAATTTTGCCAAATTATACAAATTTCCATAATTTTTATTTTAAATAACAAAAGAACAAATAAATTAGTATAACATTAATAAAAACACGTTGAAATAAAAATCCCTTGATGACGTAAACATGTGTAACTTGCTTAATGTCAAGTAAATGTGACATTTACGATCAAGCATTATTGGCATTTAATCTTATAGTTTGGCGATAGACTTTTGGCCGACGGGATAATTAAGTAGTACCAAAAATTATGTCAATTTGTATAATTTGGCGAGTGGTTTGGCGATTTATATAATTTAGCGAAATTGGTCGACGGTTTAACTAAGTAGTACCATAAAATGTTTATATGCAAATAAATACATATAAACAAAAATAAAATTCACCAGATTTGTTTTCATAGCTATTTATATATTTTGTCAACGTATTTCACTTTCTAAATCCCGCATTGCACCAGGATTAAAAAAAAAATGCCAAATCCCCTGTAGTAGAAAAGTACCTAAATAAATAATTAACCATAATAATAATAACATAAACTAAAATATTTCATTTCAACATCAAAGTATAGTTTCTAATTTACATTAAAATAAATATATATTCTAAGATGGCTTCAACTGAAATTTGGTTGATATCTTACTATCTCATTTCATAAGGTAAACAAACACAAGAAATTCATTCATCATGAACAGTTGAATCATTCATCATGAACAGTTGAAAATATTAAACTTATGACGTTATAGTAGGTAAATTGGCGGCTCCAACGTTTCTTTATGGTTTACATTCACGAGTGTTTTATTTTGCTATTTCTCTTAGTTATGTTACTTTATTGTCATATTTATGAACTCAGAAATCAAATTTATAAAAACAAAAGTATATATTATATATTCATTATTTAATTATTAAATAGTGAAAAAAATTATAAATACATCACTTGCAAAATTTAAATTAATTTGTTAATACTAAAAAATAACATTGAAGTAACAGCATGTTTAAGTGAAATAAATTTAATTTGAATAATTTATGAACAAATCTCAGTTTAAACACTTGAATTTTCACTCATTTTTACAGTTACAGAAATTAAGTAGTATTTGTCAAAAAAGACGAAATACGCATTAAAAAAAAAAAAAAAATGTATGAAATGCAATCAAGATCTCAAAGAATTCTGGATTTCTCTGTCAGAATATTTGGATTTGGGGAAGGATTAAGCAAGCAAATTAGTTTAAAAATGAAAGTAACATGATGCAATACTTAGCGTACATTTAAGGGAGACCAAACTGGTCGCCAGAGACGGCTAGTATATATAGATTTGTTTTAAAAGGTTATCTCAAAATATGAAATAACTGTCTCGCGCAAGTATATTTTAAAATTTAAACTGTTTGGCAATTTTAAATATGACGTAATTTCCTCCATTTACATTTTTAACGCATATTAATGAATTATTATTTTACAATTCTCTTTCTCTTTTGAAATTCACATGTAAATATAGTTTCTATGACGTAATTATCAACATTTTTCTGCTTTTATTATGTGATCATTTAATTCTCATTTGAAAGTTCTTTTCTGTTTATAATAGTCACGTGCAAATAAATTTTTAAATTTAAGGAAATATTGTTCTTTGCGCTGTTTTTAAATTTGGCAACAATTTAAAATAATATCCTTTTCTAAAAGTTGTAAAAAATATGTTTTGAAATGCTGAAAATTTGGATTTAAAATAGAAATAAAACCTCAATAAAAGAGTCAAATTAAAAAAATAAATGCAGTCTGCACACCGGGAACTTCTAATGTATAAAATTATCTAAAAATGATTAAATTCCTATACACAGTTTTTGCTCCTATAAAACATTTTTAAAGAAATGATTTTGAATAAATTTAACGTTAAACATCTCTTAAAATAATTCTTCTATTTGAAAACTGTTTGTATCAGCGTGTTTATCAAACATTTCTCTACAATACCATCGATTTTCATATTTTTGTATGCAATATTTTTTTTTAATATTAACAAAGAAAGACCTCCGGTTTACAAAAAATTCAAAACCGGCGGTGGTTACTTTTTTTTTAGAATAGAGAGATTATTAGAATTAGCAAAGAATAAAAAATTTGCAGCATCAGGGATAAAACGGTGGGAAGATAAAAACGAAAAAGTTATGAGCTCCATAGACTTTACTATGTTAAATTATCATTGAGAAGTGACACAGGAAATAAATAATTATTGCGCTTCCGCGCAATACTTAAAAATATTACGCTATCGTATGTGGCACAGAAATCGCGATTATTTGTTAATTTTTCATGGCAACACCTGAATGAAATGCATCTCCCTACATATAAGGGGGGTTACCGTAGAGGAACCATGCTCTTTTGCCAAATGCTGTCAACTTGGCGACCAAAATTAGCAGCCAAAAGTGAAGACTTAAATTATAAGTAGTTAAGATTTAAATATGCAGCAGAGATAAAATTAAGTTAAGCAATGGATGCGTTACTGAAAATCCCCCAACCTAGAGGTTGGAAAAGATGTAAGTAGAAATCCTGAAAAGCAAATAACTAACTAACAAAATGAAAGTAAAGTGGTGAAAAAAATACAAGTAAAGTTAAAATCAAATTAACATTTATTTAAAATAAGATAACACAAGAAATAAACTTTAACATATAATAAAACACAATACTTAAATATACTATTTCACTATTTCACTACTGCACAACGTGTTCATTAATTTTAAATCCACAAACAAAATAAAAAATAAAAGAGAACTGACTTCATGGCTATTGTGAAATGCATTGATCATTCCTGTGGTTTGCAATGATCCAGAGTAAAGCTTTAACTTAATAAAATACAGAAGCTTGACTAAGGCAAAATAAACTGTTGTAAAAACACTTCTTATCAGAGACATCATTAAGCCGGACGGAAATGTAAACACGTTTATCTCGCTTCACATCAAGGAACATCGTGACTCCAAAAATACTATGCCTCTTCAGTGAATGACGATATTTTGAATGAGTCTACTACTAGGGCATTTAATGAATGGCCGCTAGCTTTAACGAAAACTAATGAATTACTTGAATATGAAGCCAAGACATAGTTGAAATAAACTGCTTGTAATTATATTGACGATGAACACTGTATCGACAGGAGAAACTCGAATATGTAGATTAGTTACAACACATTAAACTTGGAGTAGAAAAACATATGACGAAGACGAACATAAGAAAAACTTAAAAAGGGATATTCCATTCAACACCATAACGTAAAATAAGATGACATTACTAGACACACGAAGAAAGCAAAGTAAAAACACTTAGACAAACATTTAGGGGCAAATCACTTAGGATACTGACACTTCGGTACTGAATGGAGGAAACGCAAGGAAATATATACTGCCGATTGAACAGATATGGACTTATTACGCAATGCAAGGAGCAGCCGGCCGATGGTTCTCGAATGAGAAGCCATCGTGACGGAACGTCATGATGACGATGTGTAGTAACCAAGGAGACGCCATCTAGTGGCGATCGAAAAAACACACGTCAAACGGAGAAATGACATGAACGGGAATGCATGAGGAATAGGATCGATATTAGTAAAGACTTAGAATTAAACACGAGGAATTTAAACAGGACCAGAAACTTATGAAAGCAGAATAACAGAAATAAAGCAAAGTAAGTAAAGACAATTATTTCTGTTATGTATTAATTTAATAAAGTGTATATTTAATAAAGATATAAAAATAAGAAGAGGGATTTAATAAAAGGTAAACAAACCTGTTAAACTGAAAGTAAGTATAACTGATAAAGATAGTAAAAGTTATAAAGCAAATAGACATATTTCATAAAAGATAAATAATATTAATAAAGTAAATAAAAGATAGTAAAAGATATAGAAAAGGAGATACTGCTGAAAAGTGATAAGATCGGAGATGACGATAATGCTATCAAAATTGGTGATACAAACTTGGCAATATCTCTAATATTTCACTAAATTCCCACAGACTTCAATTGTAAACCAATAGGGTTTACGTGCTTACAGAAAATCAACAAATTGAGATATTTTAATGCAACAAAAACTAATATTAGCTTAAGGGATTATATTAATTATATTTAAAGGAATCCAAGTAAATTAAATTATAAATAAAAGTAACACAATACAATGCTTAGCATGCTTTCCCAAACATAAATTTTAAGGGAGACCAAACTGGTCACCAAAGGCGGCTACTATATATTTACATGCAAATATTGAAAAAGAAAAAAAACATTAAAATAAATAAGTTATGTAAACAAAGCATTTAATTGTGAAAATTACATCAATTTTTAAAAGATATATTTAAAATGTCACATTTAAGGGTTGAATCCATATCAATTCAGGCAGGGGGGTTACAGTCATAGTCTCAGAAGTTTTTGAATTGAACATATGTTAAAATTTAGGAAAAAGTAAGATATCTGTATACTTTTGTTTTGTTCAAAAAAATTCCTGGGTCAAGATACAGGCTGCCGAAAATAGGGATGCACCGGATATTGAATTTAACGGATATCGGATATCCGAATTTCCTTCGCCTGCCGGATTCGGATATCCGGCACTAGATATGTAGTTATATAGTGAATTATTTCTCTATATAATGTCATCTCAGAACAATAAATTACAAACACGTTTCAGACATCATTAAAACATTTTAAATGTATTGAAATTGAAATATAATTTACAAAAACTATATCTCTTTGAATATGAGGGCTTGCAATTCAAGTTTTTCCAGGAGGGGAATTTCATACCCAAAATTTATAAATGCAGGGGAGTTGAACTGTTAGAAATAAAAATCTTTAAACCCTGTTATTTTTTATGTGCTACTTAAAGAATTACTTTTATACAGACATGACAAAATACCATTGAAACAATTTAAATTAACAACTCAAGATAATTATTCAAAATTTTTATTTTTATTAAAACAAAGGAACAGAATCAAGCTTTATATATACCATGTCTATTTTTCAACTTTCACCTAATGTTATGGGCTTATTAACAATCAGGTTGCTAAATGAATTTCTTAATTTAGATTTTATTCCATTTTGCGTACTTTAGCCTCTTTCACAAGTTACACTTTTGACAAACAGCACAGAGCAACTTTTATAACTTTAGAAATTATCGGAAACACATGGTTATGCTCTGTTAAAAAGTTTTAGAAAACTTTGCAAAATCTGATGTGTATTAATTTTTAACTTACATGAATAATGCATTTCAGTGATGGTATGTCACTTCTGAACAAATTTGTTTTATTATATCCTTAATGGAATTATAGTCAAAACTGTAATCCCTGGTCTTTTTGTTAATTGAACTATGGTCTATGCATTGGAATTTTAAATCCATATCCAAAGTTTGAAAAGGGAATAGTCAATTGATTTCTTCTTTCACACGAGAAAAGGTTGATTTCAAACAGTCATGTCCTAATTTCTGTTAATTGCGAGAAACAACTAGTTTGTTGTTTCTAAATATGTTTTTTTGAAGTTCATCAAAGTTTTTTTTTTTTCATGTGCACCACAAGCGACTATTGGTCCAATTTGGTAGAGCTTAGTCTCCGGTGGCCGTTGCTGCCCTTTTAGTTATTTCCAATTTTGGGCACACAGGAAAAACATCGCAAAATACGTAAAATGGTAATAGAAAAAAACATTGCTGATTTCGTCAATCATGGTGAAAATAAATAAAATAATTTGTCAATTGGTTGCGAGAAAAAAACTGAAGTTCATGGGAAATCGAAAGTGGGAAAATATCACAAAATTCATCAATCGATCATGGAAAAGTATCGTGAAATTTGCCAGTCCGTCACGAGCAAATACCGTGAAATTCCTCAGCCGGTCGCAAAGAAAAAATGCGAAATTTTTCAATCGGATGCAGAAAAACAATCGTTACTTTCATCAGTATGTCACAAGAACGAAGAACAAACAGTGAAATTTGCCAATCGGTAACAGAATAAAATTTCTAAATTTGTCAATTGATTGCGAAAAAAAAATTTATGAAATTCACCAATCGGTCTCCAGAAAAAAATCAAGAAATTCGTCAGTCGGTCAAGGAAAAAAATCGAAAACTTTTTTGGTCAGATGCAGAAAAACAAACACTAATTTTGTCAATTTGTTGTAAGAAGAAACTGTGAAATCTGCAAATCGATAGTGGAAAATATCATGAAATTTGTCAGTCGGTCCCGACACTTCATCGTCATTTTACAAAGAAACATTTTCGGAAAATGATTTTTTGGAAACAAGAGCCTCCTGCCCCCAATATTCTTTAGGGCACGAATCCTGCCATCCCATCTCGAAATTCAAGACATGTATATCTGCCATTCAAGCCGTGTAATGTATATTAATAATGTTGTATAAAAAATGTAATTTAAACATTAAAATATTCCGTTTATTTGTACAATGAAATGCTGATAATTGCTACTGGATTTGGATATAGGACTGACTTGACTATATTAATAATTGCTAATAATTAATTTGTAGAATGAAATGCTGATAATTTGTGTAACAAATTGTAACCAATTAATAGGCTTATAATTGTTGAGTATTTTCACAAATAAATACATATGTTCTTTTTATAATTTAAAATTAAAATATCTACTAATATACCCATGATTAAAGAGTTATTTCCCCCAAATATAGGTTTAGTTGATGTCTTTTTTCTGTTTTGATTATTTAATACTGTTTTGCTTTGAGTCACATTTAGTTTTATTTTAAGTTAAATTACTGTGATATTTATAAGTAAAAAGAAAATTACTTTTAATTTTAATTATTTTATTTATAATGAAGTTACAAAAATAACTAAATGGATGTGCCAATCCCAAAACTTTTTTCTATCTCATACATCTTAATATTTCAAAAAGTAATTCCAAATGTTAATACTTCGATATTATTAGTTCAATGTTATACCAACTTTGATTTTGATCTAAAATTTCTGCTCGTCAATTAATCAAAATAAGAATAAGTTAATTTCAATCAGGATATTTATTAAAATCAATAATTTTTTTCGTTATTCTGTTGTACATCAGCTGATTGTGAATAGCTAGCTTAGCAGGATGTGAAGTTCCCATGGCTTCACGAACCACCAATATACAGTACAAAAAACTGCGAAAAATTGAGAAAATTTTACAAAAAATGCTATCACAGTGCCACCTGCTAGCGGAATATTTCCAAAAAAAAAAAAAAAAAAAAAAAACAACAAAAAAAAACTGCCGGCCATAGCCAAAAATATACACAAAAAATTGGTTCAATTCTATGCTTAGTTTCATACACTTTTCGATGATAAAATAATGGAAATAACACAAAAATCACTATTATAGCGCCCCCTTCCAGCAGAATATTTTCAAATTGAAGGAGGACCAGTTGGCCATAGCCAAAAACATACCCCCAAAAATTGGCTCAATTCTATACATAACTTCATACACTTTTCGGTGGTACAAGAATGAAAATGGCACAAAAGTCACTATTACAGCGCACCCTTTTGGCAGAATATTTCCAATTTAAAGGAGAACCTGCTGGGCATAGCCAAAAACATACACAAAAAATTTTGTTCAGTTATATGGATAACTTATCATTACATATTTAACATACACTTTTCAATAGTACAATAATGAAAATGGCACAAAAATTGCAATTACAGCACTCCCTTCCATCAGAATGCTTCCATATTGAAGAAGGACCTGCTGGTGCTGGCCACAGCCAATAAACACACAAAAAATTTGATTCAATTCTATGCATAACTTCATACACTTTTTGATGGCCCAATAATGAAAATGGCACAAAAATCACGATTACAGCGCCCCCTTCCAGTGGAATGTTCCAATATTGAAGGAGGGCCAGATGGCTATAGCCAAAAACATTCACAAAAAATTTGGTTCAATTCTATGCATAACTTCATACACTTTTTGATGGTAGACAGACATTTTGTATAAACATGTTTTGGGATCTCTGACCCCTAAAATGTCTAAGCCCACCATAAAACCAGAAATAAAAAAAATCTCAGTTACAATACTTTCTTCTATTGAAGATAGAAGAAAGTAAAAATATGCCTGTTTAATTGTTAAACTTAAAAGAGAAAAAAAATTAATAAAGTCATACTTTAATAAACAATTTCAGATTTTGTTTCACATTCTGAAAGTAAAGGTACAATTTTCTAAAAGATGTAAACATAAATTCTTAAATTTATTATAAAGAGTTCTAATACCAATGTTAGGAAAGCTGGCAATTCTTTAAACTTTCGAGAATTACCTTTTACTCATGAATAGTGGACTTACTTTCATATTTTGCATTATAAGCAAAAGTTGTTCGGTATTGTTTGGGGTCAAACGATTTCTCTTATCCTTATATATTTGCTTTGCTACGTATTGCCAGATATCCGGTGATTGTGATTTGGATATTAAAAAATCAGTCGGATATGCCGGATATCGGATATTTGCCAGATATACGTTGCATCCCCAGCCGAAAATGATGTCCCGGGCACCATTTCTCACTCACGATTTTCGATAAAAATTTCAAAGTGCTCTAACTTTGGAAATAATATTTTTCTGTTTCAAACGATATACTTCATCTTGAAATAAAGTTAACTTTTAATTCAATTTTCATAGCATTTGAAATGACACATACTTTATTTTCAATACCGAACATTGCATAGCAAACCTCAATAACATATAACAGAACAATACAACTATATTAATGCAAGTTAGAGTTCAGACAGACAGGCGGACAAACTGAATTCATAAAGACTTTCAACTATGTTGGAAACTGTTAAAAACACATAATAAATTGGAATTTGACTTTCAGAAATTTATACCAATAGACGGAAGCATACTTGAATACTTTTAAATACAGCCCTGTATTTTACTTACTATGTTTATATACATGCACTATTTAGCTAATATTTAACTAAGACTAAAGCACACTTAAAACTAGTGAAATCACACTTCCAGAGTTTATCATCCATAGTCGGCCATGTATCTAATTCTTTGCGTGGACCTGTATATCATTTTATATATATTCTACAAATATATCTTAGTATACTAAATGGAGTTTAGCATAAAAATGCATAATTCATTTAAAAATCACCTTTAAACTACTTTCATTCATACTCAATAACCTTTACGATTTCTTTTGTGTAGGCCTGTATATGATCTACACCGTTTACACACACAACGTAATATGGAAAAATTTAGTTAAACTTAAAAACTCATATCACAATTAACAAGTAGGAAATTGTACGTCAAACGTGGCAAATGAGGTGCGTTCGTACTATAATTAGTTTGATAAATATTCAGATCTTGTTTAAAAACCACCTTTAAGATATTTTCGTTCATACACAGTAACCCTTACGAATTCTTTTGTGTAGCCCTGTATAAGACCTACAGCATTTATACACACAACGTAATATGCAAAAATCTAGTTCAACTCAAAAACTCATATCCCAACTAAAAATGTACTTCCAGCAATCATCTCTAATATAGAGTGCTTCGGATAAGGTATAGTATCCAAAATCTTTTGTGTGTTCCTGTAAATAGTATGTATAACTATATATATATATGTATACTAATATATATATATATACTATGTATATAAGTTGTAGTAACGTACATCAATTTCATTATATGTCAAATAGTTTAACATAATTTTTAAAAAAATGCCGCAAATAATGTTTTCACCTGTACCATTATGTATCAGAATTCTTTTGTTTGGCCCTGTAAATCAATAAATACTCTTTGCACCGCATATTCTACAGAATGTATATATTAGTGCAGTTCATAAAAGCATATAAATTTCCTTATGTTTGAATGGGTGTAACATCATTAAAATGCAACTGAAACTATTTTTTCCCATTGGCCGTAATGTAACGGAAAACTTTTGACTGTCCCTGTAATTAAACTATACATCCGATTTTCATACAATTTGAAATGACTCGACAAAATTTTGCCACAATTATATATTTAAAATTGCAGACCATTCGGTTGGGTAGTTTTTGCTCTATTATATGCGGACGGACGGACGGACAGACTGAACGACGACTATAGGTGCTACGTATTTATATAATTACGAATGCACCTAAAAATGCACTTCCAGCAATCATCACTAATATACAGGGTGTCCGAGAAAGATCCGTACAACTTCAAAAATTTATTGAAAAAGAAACAATAGGGTTACAGCGCAACTAATTAGTACATTAGATAGAATAACTCAAAAAGTTTTTTTTCCTATAACTTATTATCTTAGGAAATTTCTACATGAGACCCTTTCGTAGCACGAACAATATCAAGACGATATTCCAATTCCATCCACGACCGTTTCAGCATGCTGACATCAACAGTAGCTACAGCTGTTTGGATGTTTTGCTTTAATTCTTCGAGACTGTTAACTTGCGTTCGGTATACAGTATCTTTAACATAACCCCAAAAGAAAAAATCCAGTGGTGTTAGGTCAGGAGACCGGGGTGGCCATGCAATGGGACCATCCCTGCCAATCCAACGCTATGGAAAAGAATTATTCAGCGACTCACGAACTGTCAATCCCCAATGAGGAGGCGCACCGTCTTGTTGGAAAAGGACATTCGGTTGAAGGTCTTGCAGTTGTGGGAATGTATAAATCTCAAGCATATCTAAGTAGGTACTTGAGGTCACAGTCGTTTCTGAGAAAAAAAAAGGTCCAAGGATGCGATCGTGAAGCAATCCGCACCACACGTTCACCTTTTCACTGCTCCGTTGGAGTTCATGTACGGCATGTGGTTGTTCGGAGCCCCAAAATCGAACGTTATGTTTATTGACCATTCCGGACACATGAAACGTTGATTCATCGGAAAACAGTATTCATTTCAGAAAATGTTCATCGGCATCCAAACGATGCAGCATGTCAACTGCAAATCCATAACGCTTCGCATAATCATCCGGTTGTAACACATGCAGAATCTGAACTTTGTAGGCTGTAAGTCGCAATCGTTTATGAAGCACATCGTGTACAGTGGATCTTGCCATTTGTAGCTCCCGGGATGCTTGTCGAACTGATTTTGTAGGGCTCCTACGAAATGTTTCACGTATTCGTTCCACACTTTCTTCGCTAGTTCTAGGGCGACCATATCCTTTTTTATGTTCCACACTACCCGTTGTCATAAATTTGTGATACCACTCACGAATGCTTGACCGAGATGGTGGCGATTCCCCATACGTCGTTCGATAATTCCGTTGTGTTTGCGTATCGGATTTTGTTTCGATAAACCACGCAACACATTGAGCTTTCTTCACACGATCCGCCATTGAAATAACTAAAATGCTTTAATATTCCTTTGCATGACATGTAGCGCCATCTATGGTCAGAAACATACTGCAGAAAAAAACTTTTTGAGTTATTCTATCTAATGTCCTAATTAGTTTCGCTGTTACCCTACTGTTTCTTTTTCAATAAATTTTTGAAGTTGTACGGATCTTTCTCGGACACCCTGTACAGTATTTCATATACAGTAAAGTATCTGAAATCTTTTGTGTGTCCCTGTAAATACTATGCACTTTCTATTACACAGGAAGTAACTTGTTGTAAACCTCAGCAACATATATCAATTTCATTATATGTGAAAGAGTTTAGCATAATTAAAATTGAAATAAGCCGCAAACAATATTCCCTTTATACCATTATGTAACGATATTCTTTTGTGTGGATCTGTAAATGAATAATTAATATTCTTTGCACCATATATTTTACAGAATGTATATTTTAGTATACTTCATTTTAGTACATAGTTAAGATATTTTGTTTTATGCTTCCATTTCACTGAACTTTTTAGACACACCTTGTATAACTTGTTAAAATCAAAAGTGGAAGTTCTTTACAGACAGGGAAGGTAGTACTCAATGGTATTGATCAATAGCAAAAAAAATCAAAATTTTTGGGATTGGCATTTTTGAAAAAAGAAATACTTTTGACAAAAAATAAAATAAAATCAGAAGGCTGCCGCAAGAAAATTTAAATACATATTTTAAAATTGAGTATATCATTTTTAACAGAAAAAATATTATTTAAAAAAAAAAAAAAAAAAAAAAAAAAAAAAAAAAAAAAACGCACAACAAAACATCTTGCATTGTTCTAGAGATAAAACACTTTAAAATTTTTATCGAAAATTGCGAATGGGAAATGGTGCCCGGGATGCCATCTTTGGTGGCCTGTATCTTGGCCAGGAATTTTTTTCGGCAGAACAAAAATATACAGGTATCTTATTTTTTCCTGAATTTTAACATATGTTCAATTCAAAAACTTCTGAGACTATGAAGATGATTTTTTCTTTGGCTACCTGAATTGACATGGACTATACCTAACATGATTTTCTTCTAAGCGTCTAAGAGAAAACCTCTCTTCTAGGCTTTATAATACACATTTCTTATTTGGTATACATTTCTTTAAATAAAAATCAAGGACTTTCAAGGACCAAAACCAAAAATATGTAAGGACCTACAAATTAAACTAATAAATTATAATATGCATTTTTTAATAGAGTTTCATTTTTGTAAATACAAGTTTTAAACATTCAAATGGCCAGGAAGGGGGGAATTTCAGTCTGTAGCAATGGAAATTTAGAAAATTTTAAAATAAGAAATACAGCAGAAGGAAAAACTAGTCGGATGTGCCAATCTCAAAACTTTCTTCTATCTCATATATGTTAATGCTTCAAAATTCGCTATCAAAGTGCCACAATTAAATGATAATTTATGCCAATCAGGAGGATTCCAAAGATATGAAATTCCATGCATTAGTTCTTGAGATATGACTATTTCTAAAATCGTGTAAATCCTGCAAAGTGCAGCATGGTAGCGCCACTTGTTGGGTGATTTACACCAAAACCTAATCAGCAACAACTTATGTCAATGTCTAACTGAATCTGAAGTTTGATGAAAATCTATGCAATACTTTTTCAGATAGAGCAATTGCGAAAATCTTGAAAAATCCAGCATAGCAGCCTGTTGGGCAATTTACATCAAAATATAATCAGCACCATTATTTATAAAGGTATACCTGAATCTGAAGTTTGATGAAAATTCATGCATTAGGTCTTGAGACAGAGTTATTGCGGAAATCGTAAAAAAGGCAGCATAGCAGCGGCACCTGTCGGGTGATTTACACCAAAATGTAATCAGTACCAATATTTATCAAGATTTACTTGAATCTGAAGTTCGATGAAAATTCATACATTAGTTCTTGAGATAGAGCTATTGCAGAAATCGTAAAAAAATGAAACTCTTTAAGTAGGGGGAGCCAGAGCAAAGGGAAAATGTCAATTTTGGGTAGGAAGAGAAATCTTCATGATCGATTATTTATTGTGAAAAAAAAAATGACAAATAGAGCAGATATATATATATATTTTTAATTAAATGGGGAAGCAAAATTTTGAGAGGGTGAAATTCAGATGAAATTTTAATAAAATGAATTGTCAATGAAATTTAGGGCTGATTATTTATTCACTATGAAGTAGCAAATAGAGTAGAAAAAGTTTACAAAAATTAAGTTTTAAAGATTTTAAACTTTGGTATTGTGGAGGAATGAGCAAAAGGAGGAAACGAAATTTGGAAAGAAGGTGTGGGGGGGGGATTAAGATTTATTTTTAAATCAGAAATTCAAAAAAATGCAGAAGAGTTTCACCCTTGATTAAGAAATGATACAAGAATAAAATAAGCACTTTTAAGGACTTTTTGCAGATTATGCATGAAAATAGGTACTTTTACGCACCATAAATTCTATTTGAAAAATGTAAGCACTTTTAAGGACCGTAAGAGCCCTGTTATAGTGTGGAGGGCAGCAACATTTTTTACAAGCTGATTTTTAAATATGTAATTGATCTTATTTAATCAATCATGGAAACAGCTGTTAGCTGTAAGGATTGCGGTAGATGCGACCTTGGGGGCTGAAAAAAAAAACCCTATTCAAAGGGAAATGAATGACAACTTGATTACGGATGATCACCACTGATTGTGATAACATCATTCAGTTTGAAAGATGTCATCTTCCGCTATCAGGTAATCTTTTTTAAAACAGAGCAAGTTAGCGTGACTTTTTAACCACGCAGGGTCTGGACGAAGATGGATGAGCATAATTCGTAAAGCTCCCTAGTTCAATAAAAAAAGAAAAAAAGGTTTTCACCTATATTTCGCAACCAGGAAAGCCCAGGTTAGATAGATCCCTTAGTTAAAATAAATAAGTTATAAGAAAACACTAATTTTTGGCAGTAAATCAAAGGCTGGGATTGAATTTTATTGGGGGGGGGGGGATATCATCAGCCTATAGCACAAATGTTAGGGAAGATTCTTAATTATTATTATTTACATTATTAAGACATTATACCTACCACATCATTACAATGCTATAGAATCATTTGCTTTATTAAACCATATTATATACAAAATATGCACAGATTGGGTCCAATGGTTTTGCAGTTTTCTGAATTGTATGGATTTTAGATAATTGCTTTGTTTGCATTTTAAAACATTATCTGATTATAGTAAAATCTCTCGTGACCAGTAACATCAAAATAATGGTACTTTTGAAGGCCTAAATTTGAATCTGAAATTTAAGCTCATGAGATTAAAAAAAAAAAAAGTAATGGACTTCTTAGCTTTATGTCTAACATCTTGGATATATTTACATGTTCAAAGAAGATTTATCTTAGTGAAGAGAGGATCATTAATGAAGAGGTTCAGCTGGCAGCAAATCATGAATTAAAATTTTTTTTATCTATATGGAGCAAAAAAATTGCAAATTTTGTAATCGAGAATGTTTGTGGCTGATTGGCTCGTGACAGATTGAATTTCAAGATCTTTTCCACGACTGATGAAATTTGCAATTTTTTTTTCTGATTGTTTGACAACATTTGTTTTTTCATGAGACAGATTGATGTTATTGATTTTTTTCGAAGAAGGATTCTTGAAATTGGTACGTAAACAAGTACCTAAATATTTTACTAAATTATATGAAAATGAAACAATAAAGATTACTTACTAAAATAATGAATTCGAAAAGTAAAAATGTGATTTTACCTCTGCAATATAATCATGTTGAGTAAATGTCTGATTAAAATTTTCTTTTGATCTCCATACAGCTTTCCAACCTACAGGTTCAATAATGCTTGTCACATATTCAACAAGACATGATTCCACATCAGAAAATGAACAACCTTGTAAAATATTCTGACAAAATAACTCTAAAATTTCACTTTCTGAGGATGAGTCAATCTGTAATCTATAAGTATCTGGATAATGAAAATATGCTGAAAGTTCTTGCTGCTGTGGTTCTAACATAATTGCTGAAAAGATAAATCAACCCAAAAATGAGAAATAAATATTTTCACAATAAGTACCTTATAAATATTATGCAAATAAACAATGACGATAACAGGAAAACAGAAATACAATTTCTTCACAATGTGGGCTACATTTTCATAAATGTCTAATGTTAGTAAGAGCTCTGATGAATATTGATATTGAATAAGAAAAAACATCAAATTAACCAATGTTGTAATTTTGATTGGTCAAAACTAAATTTAAACCACTCAAAATTGGTTTTAACCACTAAAGTGGTTGAAACGCTATTAAATAACTTTAGCTTAGATAAATTGCTCCAACTGTATATTTAAGTGAATAATAATGTCAAATTATAATATATAGAGAATATAATAATAATATTGTTATTATAATTATGAAATACAAGTGGAAATTTCTTGTGTCTTATGTAGGGCTGGACGATATCAGAAATTTAATATCGCAATATATCAACGAGTTAATACAGTAGACTCCCTCAAATCCGCACAGCTTGGGACTAGAGGTTGTGCGGATTTTAGAATTTTGTGGATTTCTGGTCATTGATTTGTTTACATTTTTTAAACATTAATTTTATTGGTGGTTAAGCAAGGAAAATTATAATGAATACTTACAATAAAGTGAAACATTAAAATAAGTAAAATATTAAAATAATTTATTAGTTTAAAAGTAAGTAATTATTAAAATAATTATGTAAAATAAAAATTTAGAAAAATATTAAACTATTACTGATGAAATCGATTCAATTTGATTCCAAAAGTCCTATGCTGCCATCTAGTGGTAAAGCGATCGTAAGATCGATACGTTATTATTCGTTCTTTTCACTTTTAACTTTAGTAACTTTTTCCATTGTTATTTAGAGTCTTGAATGCTTTTCTTATACTGCTTTGTATGTTTAGAAATAAATTTGTGTATAATTTAAAAAAAATTCTGTGAACAATAATTTTAAAATAGCGTTCCAGTTCGTGGATTTTTCCATTTCGAACCCTGGAATTTTTTTATATAGATATGCTAATTTATATCAAAATCAAAAGTAATGTACATTTATTTAGTAATAAATCAGCTGTAATAGCCAAAAGAGAATGATTAACAAAAAATTTAGTAAAAAAAATAATTGCGGTAGTCGCTGATTTCGGCGCCATCTTGAATTTTGTTCCTGCAACTTAACTGTAGATTTCATTGTTTACATCTGAAAAAATATGCGGATTTAAGAGAGCCTACTGTATTAATATTGGTGATATATCATGATAACTACATTAAACTGTGTAAGAATAGAAATACAGTAGAACCTCGAGTAACCAAGCTTCGATTAATCGAGGTTTCTGTTAACCGAGCTGATAACGAAAACTGATTTTTATTTTTATTTTGAACAAGCCAGGGTTGGTAAAAAACAGTTTTTTTTTCAAAAAAACCCAAAAAACCCGGTTTTTTTAGATATATTTTCCTATTGCATATACATACACATTTATTGAAAAAAATAAACATTGTTGGATATGTAAGTAATATAACTTCATTTAAAAAGAATTTAAATTAAATAATTACAATCAATTATGTAGAAAATTGAAATCATTTAAAATTTAAACATTTTTAGTAAAAGCTATGTCTTATGATTCATTAATAAAATGCTCTACATAGTGAAACATTGATACCTTGAAAGTCTTAATAAACAATCTTTTGATTACTAGTACTATAAATAAATATATGGTGTAGTTTCATAAATATAATATAGGGTAGATGCTCCAGTTGTGGCCACTGTACCAGTTGTGGCCACATTGGATCAGTTTGTCCAATATTTAAGCTGTGAATTGATGCAGACAAATAATATGTATTCTCACACCTTAAGCAAACACCCTTTTATCATTTACAATCTCATTTGTTTATTTTTTGATAAAATGTGACTTACAAAAAAAAATAAATTTGCGAATCTGTAGTGTGTGCTCACATGTATTAAGATTTTTGCTTAGCTGACAAGTTTTCCAAATCTTTCAATATTAGGCACTTATTGGGTTCTGTTTGTCCTGAAACAAATTGCTGTTAGGTTTTATGAGGTAAGCTTCCTCTCTATTGCAATTTCACATTTAAATTAATTATTTTAACAGTTTAATGGGGGGTGGCCACAACTGGTGCTTTAAATTTGCTATATGTACCAGTTATGGCCATGGAAGTTGGAAGTGGTAAAAAGGGCACAGCATATGTTTCATTTTTGGCCACATGATTCATTATAGTGAGAATTTTAGCCATTAAATAATTTTAAGAACATCTGGATTAAAAAAAAATCTATTTAGTTTTGTTTTATATAGTAATGGCTTCAATAATAATAATAAAAAGCAAGGCTAATAGCAGTTCTATCAAAGAGATTTTGTTTTCTCTGTCCAATACCCGGTAGCAGAAAGTTCGAGACGCGCGACGTGCGTCGCAGATTTATTTTGGACCTTGCAGACAAATTTGCCAACTTGAAAAAAAAAAAAGTATTTCCTTAAAAAGTACGAAAATTCTGACAAAAAATATCGCGAATTTGACAAATAGTCGCCGAAAAATATCAATTTCGGCAATCGTTCGCATAAAAAATCGGTAATAGCCAAAGGGTCGCTATAAAAACGCGAATTTCGTCAAAAGAGACCGAAATAAAAAAAAAAAAACACGAATCTCGTCCCAGGGTTGTAGGAAAAATGCAAATTTCTGTCACAGTATCGCGGAAAGAATGCGAATTTAGTAAAAGGATCGCGGAAAGAACGCGAATTTAGACAAACGATTGTGGGAAAAATGCAAATTTAGTCAAATGATCGCGAAAAAACGCAAATTTATGTCAAAGGATCGCGAGCAAACGCAAATTTATGTCAAAGGATTGCGGAAAGAAGGAGGAATTTCGTCAGAAGATCTCGAAAAGCGTAAATTTCTGCCAAAAGATCGCTGTACAAACTTGAATTTTATCCAAAAATCCCGAAAAAACGTGGATTTCTTTCCAGGGGCGCAAGAAAAACGCAAATTTCTGTCACAAAATCGCGGAAGAAACTTGAATTTCATCAAAGGATCGAGGAAAAAACACGAATTTAGTCAGACAATCGCGGAAAAAAATGCAAATTTCTGTAAAACGATCGCGAAAAAACGCAAATTTTTGTAAAACAATCGCGAAAAAACTCAAATTTTTCTAAAACGATCGCGAAAAAACTCAAATTTCTGTAAAACGATCGCGAAAAAACTCAAATTTCTGTAAAACGATCGCGAAAAAACGCAAATTTTTGTAAAACAATCGCGAAAAAACGCAAATTTTTGTAAAACGATCGCGAAAAAATGCAAATTTCTGTAAAACGATCGCGAAAAAACGCAAATTTTTGTAAAACAATCGTGAAAAAACTCAAATTTTTGTAAAACGATCGCGAAAAAACGCAAATTTCTGTAAAACGATCGCGAAAAAACGCAAATTTCTGTCAAAGGATCACGAAAAACGCAGATTACTGTCAAAGGATCGTGAAGAAAGGAAAATTTGTCAAAAGATCGAAATTAAATTTGCGGAATTTCGTCAAAAGATCCCGGGAAAAATGTGAATTTCGTCCCAGAGGTGCCGAAAAAACGCAAATTTCTGTCAAAGAATCGAGGAAAAAACACGAAGTTTGTAAAGGATCGCGAAAAAAGAGAGGAATTTTCTCATAAGATCGCAAAAAAACAGCAGATTTCGTCAAAAGATCGCGAAAAAACGACAAATTTTGTCAAAAGATCGAGATAAACGGCATATTTCGTCAAAAGATCGCTAAAAACCCCAAATTTCATCAAAACTGCGCAAGAAAAACACATAATTAATGCCGGTAGTGGATTTTTGCTCATTGCCCCCCCCCCCCCCCCTTTTCTGTTGTAACCTTTCGGAAATTTTGGCTGTGAATTTCAGAATTTTTTCTTTTACTCAGAATAACCCCTGGTATTAATCAGTAAGAACACTTTTTATTTTAACACTCATAATGTTTGTACATAAGAAAATGTAACACGCTACTCCCGCAGACAATTTTCATCCCACTAAATTGCTGTCGCAGACACAACCATAACTTTCTGCTACTGGGGTCCAATAGATAATTCACTTTAGAAAGGACACTGTGCTAGTAACTAAAGAATGATATTTCTAAAGAAAATATAGTATATTGTGTTTAGTATTCATAAAACCAAAGGGGAGGGGCGATATGTCCTACACGATAAATAAATTAAAACAAATTTTGAAAGATTTTACAAATTATAAATTAAAAAGTTTAATAAAATTACAGCATGATTTCTTGTATTTTTCCTAAAGAAGTGAAGAAGTTCCATAATTTTTGCCAGATTTTGGGCAAACTGATTTAGAAATACTAAATATTGTGAAAATCTTAACTAGAGATATATATATAACTAGAAAATCTTAATCTAAATACAAGCAAGAATTATTTCCCATTATTTAAAAAGAACAGCATTCATTTTACTAAGTTTAAAAAACACAGAATTCTGTGCTCTTAAAAATTGGACTAGAGGGAACACTGTTCTAGGATAAGAAGTAAAATTAAGGCCATTCAAAATGTATAATGCCAGCACTACAAGCTAGCAAAGTTTTGGAGCACCAGAAATAAAACTCTTTGGTGACGGTTCAAGTGTTTTAATCAATCCACAATCCATTGGATAATTATAAAACTAATTTAAATAGTTAATCTTGATGTCCTACAGGCACTGTTGTCCCTTTTATGAATCAAATTAAATATATTTTTTGTTTTTTTAATAGAAATTTTCAGTTAAAATCAACATAAGTATATTTTACTTGATGTTTTTATCAATTCATAAAAAAAAACTTGCAAAATTCTTTTAATACAGCAAGAAATATGTGTGGTAAGATAGATGTTGCATAAAAATGCTTTATTTTTACTTATTATCAATTAAAATGTTTGTTAAACTACATGATATTGGAGTGGCCACAGCTGGTGCACAGAGGTGGTCAAAACTGGTGTAGAGGTGGCCACAACTGGCACAAATTGAAATAAATTATTTAATGAGTTATTACTCACAATCTAAAATATTTTGTTGAAAGTTATTATAATTCACAGAAAGACAATTAAATTTGCTAAATAATGATGTTATTATGATTTAATATGCTTCAATCAGTCAATAACTGTAAAATTTCAATTTCAAATTTTCTCTAAAGGTGGCCACAATTGGAGCATCTACCCTACTTTCCCATGGCTATTCAAAATAATTTCTTTGAAAAATTTGCAATCTTAAATATCTGATTTTTCTGTTAGAACACTACATGAACATTTATTATCTTCTGTTGAAAGTAAAGCTTTTTATAAAGAATTCCTGGGATGATTTGAATTTAGCAGTAGAGTCTTTACGTGTTTCAAGAAGCATTGTGTACTGTCATTTGACTCGTCTCCTCTGAAACTGCCAGGTAAAGAAAAAAGACGACAGTAAAATAAACAGAACAGAAATACCTATTTGCCAGCTTTTTAGACTACAGAAAACATTGATCTCAAAATGGAAAGCAGATTTATAAAAGTTGTCATGCACTAAAACATTTAAACAGCCATCAGACTTAATACACAGGCTTTCTTTTTAAGCTATGTTATAATACGTATTACTTTTAAATGTCTAAACTAAAAATTAATAATACAGTAGAGTCTCTAAAATCTGCAATCTTCGGAAATCCGCTTGCATTTCAAAACGTAAACAATGAAATTCCCAGTTAAGAAGTATTCTTTACAATTTTTATTCCAAATATCAGCGAATGAAAATAATTTTTAATGTAAATTTATGAGAAAATAGTAATTACACAGGATATTATGCAAATAAAATGCTTTTATTTCACAGAAACCTACACACAACAAAATGTAAAATAATAGAAATTGACGTGAAGCGTAAACAAGCCCATAAAGATTTTAGTAATGGCACAATCTATCGGCCATTATAGAAAGTAGCAAATTAATTAATTTTATGTTTCATGTGAGGTTGACAACACTCATTTCATTATTATTTTGCATTTGCTTTGAGTTGTACAGACCTACAGCAAATAACGACTGTTTGCAGAATTCAAAAGAAACTTCATCAAGAGAAAATGAAAGTTCTCAAGCAAAGAACTATACGAGAAATGTTTAAAAATTGTAATAAAAAGTAATTTTGGGTATTAAAATTATAATGTACAGGTAAACAAAAGGGATTCAAGTTTTGATTTGCTTAAATTGAATTATTACAAACTCTTCTTGTAAATGGATACAGGTAAGTTGAAAAAAATAAATCATTTAATACAGAATCTGCAAAACTCTAAAATCCGCAAAATTCTAAAATCCACACAGCCTCCGGTCCTAAGCTGTGCGGATTTTTGAGACTCAACTGTATATCTTTTTAGGCATTTTAGAGACATTTTTCTATTATGTCTCAAGCAAGCCTTATCTCGATTTCCCCCCATTTTTTTGTCAGATCTAAATAGTGGATTCGATTATGCAATAGACGATTTAAATATATCTTATTGCATATTTTAGGTAAAAGTAAACAGGTGCTTCGCTAGCACCCAATTTTTCAATGACCTCTTATTCGGTTTCATATCTTGAGTTTCTTTTTCATTCTTAAGGCTGTTCTCAAATCCAAAAGGGCAACTTTATGACATAAGTTTTAATTTATTTTTGTTCGGAAATGTATGAAACTAGCAGATGATGTTGTTCAGAAACTATGTAATCGAACTGTGTTTTGCGTTTTTCTTTGCAAACCAATAGATCTTTCAGAAAATAGTGTCAAAGTGGGCGTTTTGAACCGAATTTCCCTGCGAAAAAAGAATAATATCACTCAAGGAAGGTTAAAAACATATTTGTAACATGATCAAAATTGCTTATAACTCAATAGGTAATTTATTTATCAAAAATGGAAAACACAGTTCGATTCCAAATCACTTCCGTAGTCAGGCCTTCCAATTTTATATCTTTCAGTTAAAAAATTAATTTGTAAATGGGTCAAAGCGTTTTGCGCTTGTTGAGTAGAGCAGTTCAGAACAGCCTTAAAAGATAATCTCCTGAATCAAGAAAATTTTCTTTTACAGCTTGACTGAAATCTTAAAGGTCATTTTATGTTATTAATTGTAAATAATCTGTGTTTTCTCAAAGGAAAATATTTTATTCAAAATATTGGATATTTTTAATCTATTTTATCTTTGCTAAATTCACATGTTTTAAATTTTCTCTTTAGAGCTTCAGATATGTTATCAACACATGCAATTTGCATTCTACATGCATACAAATTAACCTAGACTCACTATGTCTCAGGTGACTGCTGGGATAAGACTGTTAAAAGCAGTTTTGTAGTCGTAAAAATGCAGAGAGTATATGCACTATAGGCAGAGGGTATACGTTAGAGTCCTAAACGTTCATGGTTAGGGTATATGCTATAGCTTTATTTGAGAAACAGAGGGTATACGGTGCTTCTTAAAAAAATTAAGAAGGTATACGTCGTATACCTGCGTATACCCTCCACTACATCCTCGGTTAAAAGTAGAAATTATTTATATCCAATAATTTGAAACATTTAAATTACAAAAATGTGAAAATATATTAGATTTTTTCTAAAAAACAAGTTGTTTAACCAATTGATTTAAACCGTGCTAACCCTGCTGGTAACAGAATAAAATCATAATGCAAAACCCCAATCCCAATGAAGGAATGCAAGAAAAACAAAGGCTTACTAAACCAAATATCCATACAGCAAAGAAACTTAACAGCCAATCATTCATTAGCATACAGAACAAAGAGTAACCAATGGAGAGAATTACTTATGATTATGTCATCATTAAGGCTAAATGTAATCCACAGTAAATCTTAACTAATCAAGCAATCTAAGTAGTAAAAGTGTATTTTTAGCTCAAATCTGCCATTCTGCCTATTTTAAAAAATAAAAGGCTTAAAAAAAAAGAAGAAAGAAAACTAACTCCTTGTTTTTTTTCTATTTAAAGCTTATAAGAAAAGTTCGATTGATTAAAAATCTTTGTCACTTAACAAATTTATTAATTCATCATTTTTCTAAAGCTTTGCTTGTAGCTTCTGCATAACTTGGATTTTGCATTTTTCAATAATGTGTAAAATAAATGAAAACATTAGGAGAAAAGGGAAAAAAACCAGCATGGTTTAAAAAAAAAAAAAAAAAACATTTGGTTTAAACCAAACAACCCTGGAACAAGCCTTGAAAAAGACCACACTTTTTAGTTCACTGTCCATGCTACAGGCTCTTCTGCCCCCGAAAACACTCAACTTCCAACAGGGTTGTAATTTTAACCAGTCAAAATTGATTTCAACCAGGACACTGGATAAAAGTGGTTTTAACCATCCAAAATTGGTCAAAAGTGGTCAGAAATGGTCAAAACAATTAAAAATGGTCTTAATTTTAATAATTATTTTTTCTTTGCAATTAAAAGTAACTTAATAAGTAACAAAAGTACAAGTGCAGTTAAAAAAATAATACATTGACAAATTAATGAGGGTTCATTAGTAAAATATGCTTATGGAATACAACTAGAAAGATAGATCCATAATTGTCCTATCATTGTTAATTGCGCATCAACAGGGAAAAATAATTCTTCCTTTCAGCTGTTGATACAGGGGCATCTAAAAAAAACTGCCCAGTATTGTTTAACACTAGCAGCTGATGCTAAAGAAGAGGTAAAAAACAAGTTTGCTTGTAGAGTAAGAGTAGTAAGTTTTGTAAGTGACAATGAAAATAAGATGAAACGCATGAGAGAAGATTTTCAAAATGCATATAGAGACGAACTGTTTATTTCTTATGGATGTGCTGCACATTATGCTTGAACCTTGTAGGAAAAGATATTACAAACACAAAGTTAGATCAATAATGAAGCATGTTATTGAAGTCCAGAAATACTTCAGAAACAACCACCGGCCTTCAGGTTACCTATCTGAATATGAAGCATCTGTTAAAACCCCAATTTCCAGGGGAAACACGGTGGAACAGTCAGATTGAATGTTTAACAACTTTTGTTAACAGATATTTCTACATGAAAATTGCAGACGAGCATGAAGATGGTATTAATGATAACATTGTTAAAATCATTAACAATGTAGGCATATACAAAGAAATAAAACATTTACAAAATCAACTTAAACCTATTTCCCTTGCTTTAGATAAACTTCAAAAAGAAGATTCTACTATATCTGATGCATGTGACAAATGGTTAAGATTGCTAAAAGAGAAAGATCTTGAAACTTATTCTAAAGTGATGATACAGTCTCGATTTAATGAAAATGTTACCTCAGTTCATTTTCTGGCTCATATGCTGAATCCTGTCTACAGTGGTAAAGATATTGATGAAAAGAAGCAAGAAATAGTAAGGCAGTGGCTACACAATAATACTGATTCTACCTTTTTGCCTCTTGTGATTGCATTTCAAGCAGAATCCTCACCATACCAAAATCCTATTTTTCTGAAAGCGTAAAGATACAAATGGGCCTGATGTCTGGTGGGCAGCAATAAAGAAGGTTAAACGCATTGATATAAAATTGGTTGAATTCGCATTACATCTACTGAGCTGTTGTGCCAGCTTGTCATCAATAGAAAGATTGTTTTCTAAATTTGGAATAATACAAAATAAATCACGAAACCATCTAAGTTTAGAGACAATCGCAAAACTTGTTTACTTGTAATTGTTTTTTAAATTCAACACAAATTACATAAAAGAACTTGTGCAAAAAAATAATTAAAAATTTTTTGTTGTATCTTGGTGTTGTGCTATTTATGTTATGACTTTTTTAATTTGGTATTTGCGTGTGTTATATTACTTATATTATGACATTTTTAACAAATGTTAATTTAGTTTTAACATATGCTAATAAAACATATTTGATTAGTAGTAAATAAATTGAATAGCGAATTTCAGTGGTCAAAAGAGTCAAAAATGATTTTGACCAGGATGGTTAAAACTGGTTTAAACCCCCATGGTTAAAACCGATACAACCTTGCCAATAATGGACACCCTCTGACCCAGTAATGATACCCCATAAAAAGTAATAAATATAATTGTTTTTATGACTGTAATTAGAACCAGAATTTAATGAATACATACTAATGAAACAAAATCGTTATTTTCAAATAAATTTAACAATTAGAATACCAGTAATTAATAAAATATTTGTGATAATCATTTACTATTAGCATCAATTATTGTAATTATCAGAAGATAGATCTTTTAGTTATTTTAGATGGATAGTTTAAAACGCTAAATATCAGGCAATTACAGCTATCAAATTATTGAAACAGTGGGGGGATTTAAAAGGTAATTTAAAAAAGAAAGGTTTGGAACATTAGTGTTTAGTTTTGTCTCAATATTTTCAACAATTAACCTTCCAGAGACTACTTGATGTATCATTTATAATAATTATTATTACAAATATGAAAGAAATGATATTGTGAGTTGAATATTTTAAATACTAAATAAAATAATTTCAAAACAAAACCGTAGAACTGATGTTTGAGGCCACTGATCTACAGATTTACTAGTTTCATTATTATCTACTTTTTTTTTTTTTGTCAGAAGTGATTAAGGGAACATTTAAAATAGAAAATAGATTTTTAATAGCTTCTGTAATTTAATTGTTTTTATTTAAATGGAGAGGGAATAAACCCTATGAGCCCCTCTTTGACTGTGCTCTTATACAATATTTTCTGCTTCCTGGCTGGTTTGACTGCCAGATTATAAAATAAGCAAGACACATATACATAAAAAATAAATAAATAAAGAATAAAATATTGAAATTTTATTAATCACATAAAATAACTTAAAAGCAGCTTTTTATAAAAGTTTTGGTGTTATTACATTTTGGTAAGCATAATTTAAAAATTAAATTTGATTATTTAGGTTTGCAGTTAAGTCAAAATATTTTATGCACTATAAACATTACTGAAATTGCATTTTTAGCAATGTCTACATTACGTCCATTACTGGAATGACTAATTAACCATCCCAGTAATAGAGCCTCTTAAAACCTTAAAAATAAATGAAATTTTGTAAATGTCCATTAGTATATAAAATTCTAAGTTTTCTATTGCTACTCAAGCAAAAACATTCAAATTTTGCAAGAAAATAAATAATATATAAATTAAGTAAACAAAGCCAACTCTTAGCCTCTTCATTAAGATTTTCACAGAAAAACAGCAAAGCTTTGAAACATTACTTTCTGCTTCCTCCCAGTAGCAGAAAATTCTCCAAGTGTCTGCAACAGATGCTTCAGGAGCAGAAAATAATCTGCAGGTAAAATATTTTAAAATTGAAGTGTTAATCATCAAACGATCACTTACCTTTGACGTTATTATGCATTTTATTAATTTTACTAATAATAATCTTAAGTTTTTGTATTAAGTAATAAAGAGCTCAACATAACATAAAGCGAAATAAAGGTTCAATGGAAAAATAATCTGCAAAAGAGAAAAGAAAATCTGCGACGCCATCTGCTGTCTCGAACTTTCTGCTGCCGGGTGCTTCCTGATTTGTTTGATTAAAAGTGTCAACAATAACCCATTTTAAAAAACATTCAAGGGAGAATTTAAAAAAAAAATAAAGCTAAATATTTATTAGTTTGTTTTTTTTTTTTTATGAACCAAAAGCATCAAGGGTTGTGACAACATGTTACCATTACTGGCACATCTACCCTATATGATAATATTTACAAATTTTGGGCACATATTTTTTATTTTGTTACATGTGATTAAAATTAAAAAAAATTTTTTTTTACATGTAATTTTTTTTTTTTTTGGTGAACTATACATATAGGGTAGATGTGCCAGTAATGGACACCCTTCCAGTAACGGACAACCCTTGATGTTTTTGGTTCATAAAAAAATAACTAATAAATATTTAGCTTTAATTATTTTTCTTATAATCCCCCCTTGCATGTTTTATAAAACTGGGTTATTGTTGACACTTTTAATCAAACCAATCTTGAAGCAGAAAATAATGTTTCAAAGTTTTGCTGTTTTTCTGTGAAAATCTTAATGAAGAGGCTAAGAGCTGGCTTCATTTAATTAGTTTATATATTATTTATTTTCTTGCAAAATTTGAATGTTTTTGTTTGAGTAACAATAGAAAACTTAGAATTTTATATACTAACAGCCATTTACAAAATTTCATTTATTTTTAAGGTTTTAAGAGGTGATATCCATTACTGGGATGGTTAATTAGTCATTTTCCAGTAATGGACACCCCATGTAGACATTGCTAAAAATGCAATTTCAGTAACGTTTATAGTGCATAAAATATTTTGACCTAACTGCAAAATCTAAATAATCAAATTTAATTTTTAAATTATACTTACCAATATGTAATAACACCATAAACTTTTATAAATAGCTGCTTTTAAGTTATTTTATGTGATTAATAAAATTTCAATATTTTATTATTATTTCTTTTTAAAGTAGTATATGTACCTTGCATATTTATATAATCTGGCAATCAAACCAGCCAGGAAGCAGAAAATATTGTTTAAGAGCACAGTCAAAGCGGGGCTCATAGGGCTTAATCCCTCTCTGTTTAAATAAAAACAATTAAGTTACAGAAGCTATTAAAATTATATTTTCTGTCTTAAACGTTTCCTTATTCACCTCTGACCAAAGGGAAAAAAAAATGTAATATTAATGAAAGTTATAGGTAATATTCATGAAACTAGTAAATCTGCAGATCAGTGGCCTCAAACATCAGTTCTACAGTTTTATTTTGAAATTATTTTATTTAGTATTTAAAATATTCAACTCATAATATCATTTCTTTCATATTTATAATATTAATTTATTATAAATGATATAGTATCAAGTAGTCTCTGGAAAATTAATTGTTAAAAATAGTAAGACAAAACTAAACACTAATATTCCAAAACCTTTTTTTTTTTTAATTAGTATCTTTTAAATCACCTACTATAATACCTTCAATAATTTGATAGCTGTAAGTGCCTGATATTTAGTATTTTAAATTATCCATCTAAAATAATTAAAACACCGATCTTCTGATAATTACAATAATTGATGCAAACAGTAAATGATTATGACATATATTTTATTAATTACTTTTATCCTAATTGTTAAATTTATTTGAATGTAACTATTTTGTTTCATTAGTATGTATTCATTAAATTCTGGTTCTTAATACAGTCATAAAAACCTCTTATAAAACAAGTTAACAGTTCATTATCATTTGGCAACAAATCTCACTTTTTGAAGCCCGAATTGCGCCAAGATTAAAAAACACACAACGGCCTCTTTACTGAAAAAGTACCAATAAATCTTGCATTTAAATCTTCATTTTCAACATTTTTAAAAGCCAGAAAATAATTTGACTTTAGGGGAGACTTGATCCCTTTTTCAGTTTTTAATTTTTATTTTGGAAAAAACAAAAATGAAAAAAAAAATGTTTCCAATTATTATTAAAGGTTCATGTGTCTTTCTTATTGTAGTATTTTTTTTATTTTTGAAAAACCATTTTTAAAATAAAAATAAATTGTTTTCCAAAAAATAAAAAAAGGATCAAGTCTCCACAGTTGCAGGAAGACTTGATCCCTTGCCAAGGGAGACTTGATCCTTGAAACAGATGCATTGAAATGATTCAAATTAAGTAGTAGAAATCAAATTTATTGTTGACTAACATGTAAAAAAGGAGGAAAACACAATGATCAAAAAACATTTTCAAAGCTTGAAAAATCAAAGGTAAATATTAAAATTATTGCAGTTTGAAGAATTCCACCAAGTTGGGTAGTTTTTGACAATGTCATCATTGTCCACAACACTATTGTCAATGTTTTCTGGATAAATAAATTGGTCGAAATTAAGTCCTCGTTTTCTTAGAAAATTGATTTCACATTCAGATGATAAAATCTTCTTTTAAATTTTTCCTACGAAATGACTAATTTTCTTCTTTCCCAGAAATCGCACAATGACAAATTCATTTTTATCAATCGACAAATTTTTTGAATCTTCAATGATTTCATCAGAATGTTCATCAAGTGGATCTGGGTCAGTTGAATCATAAACACTATAACTGCTTTCATAACTTTCTGAAGTTTCAGGTCTTTCATTTCTAGTGTTTTTAGTACTTTTTTTCTTGAGATGAAATGAGTTTTTCCCGATTTTTGTTTTTCATTCAGTTGATGATCTTGTATTTCTTCTTCATTCTATCTTTTAGTTGGTGTGCTTGTCAAAATTTTTGGAAACCCTTTTTTCATTTCTTTAGATTTTCCCATTTTTGGTAATGAAACTTTAGGGAAGGCTTGCATGTCTTCTAGTGTCACTATGTTTGGTTTAACTGTAATTTTTTTTACTGCTTGTTGGAGTTAATGGTTGATTTGAGACGAAAGATGATAAAAAATCATCTTCAGAAATTCCTATTTAAGGGATATATTCCCGTGATTTTAAATCCATTTATTATGTTAGTTGTCACCATGGCTAGGCAAATCCGATCAGTTCAGCAATTTGATAAATTGTTGTTCTTTGATCAGGAAGATTAGTCATCAAGTCTTGAACAGCCACATTAAAATATCTTTTAAAGTGGTCCATATACAGCACGATCCGGAGGCTGCAATGTGTGAGAAATGTGCGGTGATATTTTTAACAATATGATTCCATTTCCTTTGGCATAATTCAAACTCTCAATGCTTATATTGTTATTATTCATTATGATTAACACTTTACTGTTTTGATTATAATATCTTGCATTCTTTACGAAGAGCTGTAAAAATTTTGCAAAGTTAGACGTATGTCTCACATGTGCATTCATCTACCGTGATTGCTAACCATCATATGCAGCCAGATATTAACTTTCTATCTTTGTCAACCATCTAAAAACAAGGCAACCATATTCTAACTAATACAGATAACATCTAAATGTCACAATTTAGTAGTAGTAATGAGAAGTAGGGGCTTAATAAAATTTAACAATAATTTAGCTTAACTTTGGTTTGGGGATACTCGATCCCCAGGATCAAGTGTCCCTAATGTGCATGTTTGGAGAAAAAAATTGCTAAATCAAAAATAAAGAAACTGTATTGGATTTAAATAACAACATTTTAGCAATATGTAATGTTAGTATATTATATCAATAAAATTAATTAATTTAGTAATACAGTAGACTCCCTCCAGTCCGCGACCCTAAAATCCGCGTATTTTTTCAGATGTAAACAGTGAAATTTACAGTTAAGGTGCAGGCACAAAATTCAAGATGGCGCCGAAATTAGCGACTACCGCCATGTTTTTTTACTCAATTTTTTGTTAATTATTATCTTTTGGCTATTACAGCTGATTTATTACTAAATAAGTTTATATTACTTTTGATTTTTATATAAATTAGCATATCTATATCAAAAATTCCAGGGCTCGAAATGGAAAAATCTACGAAACAGAACGCTATTTAAAAATTATTTTTGCCGTTTTTTTTTTTTTTTTTTTTAAGTATAGACAAATTTATTTCTAAACATACAAAGCAATAAAAACAAACAACAAAAAAAAAAACATTCAAGGCTCTAAATAACAATGAAAACAGTAACAGAGACAGAGAGCGCAATAAGCTATATTAAACAGTAACAATGTTTCAATAAAAGTATGAAACGGAACGATATTTACCATAATTTTACGAATCGGAACTTTATTTATCATAATTTCAAGAACCGGAATATCGCTCCGATTTGTTCCAGTACATTTCGAGCCTTGAAAAATTCCCCTTTATTGTATTTTCTGTAGAATATTAGCAAGTGTAAACTGTAGTGGAATTGTTTACTTTTCTTCCATTCGTTTCCTCATGTTTCAATATTTATTATTTTTTCAATATTACGTACGCATTTTAATATGTAATTCTGATTAATACGACTAAATGCAAGCTTTTTTATGAAGAAAAATATGAATTTACTTCCGAAAAAAATCTAATAGCCCTGTTTTGTATATACAGTAAAGCGCTTATCTCTTATCTGTGCGTATAGACAACTGAGAAAAATCTTGAGAAAGAGGAAATGCGCGGAGCAACGGAACATGGCAAATAAGATATAAGTTTCGTTTTGAGATCGCAGCGTGAAAGAGGTATCGATGTCAGTTTTCATCAATGTTGAATTCAGACACTTTTTTCCGGGAGGGATTTCTGTGGCTCTGGGCAGGGGGGGGGGGGGATTGCACTTTTTGACCATTGAAAACACAATCTCAAATCTTCCGAGGGGAAGCATCTCATTGCTCCGGGGAGGAATGTCCCCCCAGGCCACCTCCTGAATTCAACACTGGTTTTAATCTAATGATTTTTATTTATTTATTTTTAATTTTACGTACGTATTTTAATATGTAATTCTGATTAATATGACTGAACTCAAGTTTTTTCATAAAGAAAATACGCATTTATTTCCAAAATAAATAAAGATGGCGCTAATATCATCGGCGATCGCGATCGTTTTCCAAAATATTTTTTAATTAATCAAGCTTTTTCGTTTATTAAATCTGGATAAACATGGCATAAAATTTCGTTATTGATGCAGATTCTTCATCAGAAACTGAATCTGATGAAGAACTTGAAAAAATTAATCTTGAAGAAGGTCTAGCCATAGGAGAAAAATATTTGAGCTTCCTGAAGCAGCAGAGCTTTATATCTGAGCAACAGATAATGAATCATCAGCAGCTTCAGGATGCAATAACAAAAGGACGAAACAAAAAATTAAACAAACAACCATTTTATCCATGTTTCAAAAATATAAAATAAAAAAATAAGTAAAGTTTGTAAAAAAAAAAAAAAAAAGAAAAATTTATTTTTCCTCATTATTATGTAGGGTAGATGTGCCAGTAATGGACACCCTTAAGGAATTTCTGCAAAAATTATTTTTTTATTAATAGTTATAATTATTATATTCCAGTTTTTTCAATATTATATTAATCTATCAACAATATTTAACCATTCTTATAGCCTCATTTCCTCATATGAATAGCAATTTAATTTTAAATAACAGAAATATGCCAAAACACCCAAAAGCCCAGTAATGGACACCCTCTGGCCCAGTAGTGGGCACCCTCTGTTCCAGTAATGGACACCCCATAAAAAGTAATGAATATAATTGTTTTTATGACTGTATTTAGAACCAGAATTTAATGAATACATACTAATGAAACAAAATAGTTATTTTTAAATAAATTTACAATTAGGATACCAGTAATTAATAAAATATTTGTGATAATCATTTACTGTTTGCATCAATTATTGTAATTATCAGAAGACCGATGTTTTAATTATTTTAGAATAGATAGTTTAAAATACTAAATATCAGACAATAACAGCTATCAAATTATTGAAACAGTCGTGGATTTAAAAGGTAATAAAAAAAAAGTTTTGGAATATTAATGTTTAGTTTTGTGTCACTATTTTTAACAATCTTCTAGAGATTACTTGATATATCATTTATAATAATTAATATTACAAATATGACAGAAATGATATTGTGAGTTGAATATTTTAAATACTAAATAAAATAATTTCAAAATAAAACTAGAACTGATGTTTGAGGCCACTGATCTGCAAATTTACTAGTTTCATGAATATTACCTATAACTTTCATTAATAGTACTACATTTTTTTTTTTTTAATAAGGAAACATTTAAGACAGAAAATGGATTTTTAATAGCTTCTGCAACTTAATTGTTTTTATTTAAACGGAGAGGGATTAAGCCCTATGAGCCCCTCTTTGACGCCTCTCTTAAACAGTATTTTCTGCTTCCTGGCTGGTTTGATTGCCAGATTATAAAATATGTGAGGTATATATGTACTACACAAAAAATAATAATAATAAATAAAATAAAATATCAAAATTTTATTAATCACATAAAATAACTTAAAAGCAACTATTTATAAAAGTTTTGGTGTTATTACATTTTGGTAAGTATAATTTAAAAATTAAATTTGATTATTTAGGTTTGCAGTTAAGCCAAAGTATTTTATGCACTATAAACATTACTAAAATTGCATTTTTAGCAAATAAAATAAAATATCAAAATTTTATTAAGCACATAAAATAACTTAAAAGCAGCTATTTATAAAAGTTTTGGTGTTATTACATTTTGGTAAGTATAATTTAAAAATTAAATTTGATTATTTAGGTTTGCAGTTAAGCCAAAGTATTTTATGCACTATAAACATTACTAAAATTGCATTTTTAGCAATGTCTACATGGGGTGTCCATTACTGGAAAATGACAAATTAACCATCCCAGTAATGGACACCCCCTCTTAAAACCTTAAAAAGAAATGAAATTTTGTAAATAGCCATTAGTATATAAAATTCAAAGTTTTCTATTGCTACTCAAACAAAAACATTCAAATTTTGTAAGAAAACAAATAATATATAAATTAATTAAACGAAGCCAGCTCCTAACCTCTTCATTAAGATTTTCACAGAAAAACAGCAAAACTTTGAGACATTATTTTCTGCTTCCTGATTGGTTTGATTAAAAGTGTCAACAATAACATAGTTTTATACAACATACAAGGGGGAATTATAAAAAAAATAATTAAAGCTAAATATTTATTAGTTATTTTTTTATGAACCAAAAACATCAAGGGGTGTCCATTACTGGCACATCTACCCTATATTTAGTATTGTATGTTTGTATTTAGTGTTATTTATATGTATATTTATATATTATTTTATATTTATATTATATTGAATATTTATATGTGCATTTAGTATTGTATCTTAATTATTATTTACATGACTTAATTTTTAATATTTTTCTAAATTTTTTATTTTGCATAATTATTTTATTTAATAATTACTTACTTTTAAACTAATAAATTATTTTAATATTTTACTTAATTATTTTAATGTTTCACTTTATTGTAACCATTCATTATAATTTCCATTGCTCAACTACCAATCAAATTAATGTTCAAAAATGTAAACAAATAAATGACCAGAAATCCGTAAAATTCTAAAATCTGCACAACCTCTGGTCCCAAGCTGTGCGGATTTGAGGGAGTCTACTGTATTTAGCAAAAAATATGAAACAAAACTACCTACTCAAAAAGAAGTTTGATTGTAAGAAAAAAGAGATTCCTTTCTTACAACAAAAATAAAAATGTCTGAATGAAATTATGTTGCTAGATCTGTTGATAAGGAATCATTTTATTAATGTTTCCAGTTTCAGAGACTTAATTGCATTTTTTCTCTACTTTTAGACCTAGGGATCAAGTCTCCCTAGGGATCAACTCTCCAAAGTCTCCCCTACGTATTTATTTTAGTGGAATTAAAAAAATATTTTTTAATGTCAGTAATGCAATATTTTTCATATTTCACTATACATTTGTTTACATAGTATTACCAGTACTATGCACCAGGTGGCATAACTTACGGGCCAAAGTCAGTTTATAAGTTGGCAATTATCGGGGACAATTTCACCCATAGACTTTCACCGGATTGTCAAGTCTGATAATATGATACGGGAGTCTTGATAAAAGCAATTAATTTATTACTTTTTATGGGATGTCCATTACTGGGTTAGAGGATGTCCATTACTGGGCCTGATGGCAGTCCATTACTGGGCTTTTGATATACTTCTGTTATTTAAAATTAAATTTCCATTCATATTGGGAAATGAGACTATAAGAATGGTTAAATATTGTTGATAGGTTAATATAATATTGAAAAAACTGGAATATAAAAATTATAACTATTAATAAAAAAATAATTTTAAAAGAAATTCCTTAAGGGTGTCCTTTACTGGCACATCTACCCTAAATATTACCTAGATTTTTAATGATTTGTTTCACAACACAGCATTGATAGCAAAAAAAAAAAAAAAAAAAGGCTTGAGCAGGTATTTTTTTTTTACCTTATTAATTGTGCTAACAGTTTAATATTTTTCTAACAATAAAGCTGAATGTACCTCGAGTTTTGATCCACCTTCACATGCACTGCTAGTAATGTGTGTTGAACAGCTTATTACTACACATAAGAATGTTGAAAAAAAAAAATACTAGGGTAGATGCACCAGTTTTGGCCACATTGGATCAATTTGTCCAATATTTAGCCTGTGAATTCATGCTAACAAATAATATGCATTCTTACACTTTAAGCAAACTCTCTTTTATCATTTACAATATCATTTGTTTATTTTTTGCTAAAATGTGACTTGCAAAAAAAAATAAATGTGTGAAACTGCAGTGTGTGCTTACATGTATTAAGATTTTTGCTTAGCTGACTAGTTTTCAGAATCTTTCAACATTAGGCACTTATAGGGTTCTATTTGTTCTGAAACAAATTTCTATTAGGTTTTATGAGGTAAGCTTTCTCTCTACTGCAATTTTACATTTAAGTTACTTATTTTAATAGTTTAATGGGGGGTGGCCAAAACTGGTGCATTAAATTTGCTATCTGTACCAGTTATGGCCATGGGGGTGGCCAAAAAGGGTACAACATATGTTCCACTTTTGGCCACATGATTCATTATCATTATAGAGGGAATTTTAGCCATTTAATAAATTTAAGAACATCTGGATAAATCAAAATCAATTTAGTTTTGTTTTATATAGTAATGGCTTCAATAATAATAATAATAAATCAAGGCTAATGACAGTTCTATAAAAGAGATTTGTTATTCTCTGTCCAATAGATAATTCACTTTAGAAAGGACATTGTGCTAGTCACTAAAGAAAATATAGTATTGTGTTTATTTTTGATAAAGCAAAAGGGGAGGTGATATGTAATTTTTATGTATGATAAATAAACTAAAACATAAATTTTGAAAGATTTTACAACTTATAAATTAAAACGTTCAATAAAATTATAGCATGATTTAATTGCTTGTATTTTTCCTAAAGAAATGAAGACATTCCATAATTTTTGCAATATTTCAGGCACACGGATTTAGAAATACTAAATATTGTGAAAATCTTTACTAGAGAATCTAAATACAACTAAGAATGTATTTCACATTATTTAAAAAGAAGAGGATTCATTTTAACACGTTTAAAAGAGATTCTGTGCTCTTAAAAAATGGCCTAGAGAGGAACATTGCTCTAAGATAAGAAGTAAAATTAAGGCCATTCAAAATGTAATGCCAGCACTACAAGCTAGCAAAGTTTTGGAGTAACCCGTTCTTGCCTTACATCAGAAGTTTGTAAGACGGACACCACTTTCCTCTAATAATCTTGAATCTCAAGTAGTAGATCTAGGTAACTAGGAATTGGAAGTTAAAAATCAATTAGAAAAGTGGATCTTAGATATTGTCAGAATATACTATTTCCTATAAAAATGGAACAACTTTTAAGATTCTGTCCAGAAAATTGCAGCCGGTAAGATAGAAACTCCATTTCAAGATGGAAGACCAGGCATGAAATGGTATGATTCGCTTCTGAAATCACACCCTAAAATAACTTGCAAAGAAGCAGGGTGCATAAATAAGGCATAAGCTAATATAAATCAAAAGATAATTTCAAGAAGTATAACTTTTTGATGAAAATCAAACCAAAATCAGAAAATGCTTTCAAGAAATATAACACTTTGATGAAGATTCAAGTGTTCTAAACAAGCCACAATCCATGAATAATTATAAAACTGATTAAATAGTTAATCTTTATGTCCTATAGGCACTGTTGTCCCGTTTATTAATCAAATTTAAATATATTTTTTTGTTTTTTAATTGAAACTTTCAGTTAAAATCAAAATAAGTATATTTTACTTGATGTTTTTATCAATTCATAAAGAAATTTGCAAAATTCTCTTAATACAGCAAACAAATATATGTGTGGTAAAGTAGATGCTGCATAAAAATGCTTTATTTTTACTTATTATCAATTAAAACGTTTGTTAAACTACATGATATTGGAGTGGCCAAAACTGGTGCATAGAGATGGCCAAAACTGGTGTAGGGGTGGCCAAAACTGGTACAAATTGGAATAAATTACTTGATGAGTTATTACTCACAATCTAAAATATTCTGTAGAAAATCATTATAGCTAACAGAAAGACAATTAAATTTACTAAAGAATGATGTTATTATGATTTAATATGCTTAAATCGGTCAAGAACTGTAAAATTTCTATTTTGAATTTTCTCTAAAAGTGGCCAAAACTGGTGCATCTACCCTATTTAAAACTGCAACAAGCTAACGTTTCTGTTAGTAAAAAAATTGTTTTATCATGCATAAAATGGATACCCATTAGAAGTCCTTTTCGATAAGCTATTACTTACTGATTTCATTAATCAAAATTTACAAAAACAATCACAATTTGACATTTGCATTTGTGGTATTTTTTTACAAACCAATTTAAGCATATTTTTCAGTTGGTATGACGTCATTTCCTATGCGAAAGTAACTTTTAGCAGACTTTCTAATGCATTTTAAGGACATACTTTTTAACATTTAGAAAGAATATTTTTAAATAAACATAACTTATATTTATACATCCACAGAATAAACCGTTTTTGTTCTTAAAAATTAACTTGTATTCATATTGTTGCAAAAACTAACGGTTCACATTTTCTTTATTACCCAATTTTTTAATAATAATTAATTACAGAATTGGAGAGGTACACTTAAAATGTTAATGATACTTACAGATGTCAATGATAAATATATCACATTAAATTCCTAACAAATTCGATAATTTTTACGTTTAAATGTAATCAGTTGGTAATTTGAAAAGTATTGTTTTTAGAAAATCCCGGGTTCCAAAGTGTTTCATTGAACAATTGCCTCAGTAAACATCTGCCATCTGTTTACATTCCATTCATTTGAATTTCGATGTTATGCTCAAAGACCTGCGCAAAGAGCTATGATTTGTTTGATGACAAATGCGTTTAGCTTGAGTGTGTTCAGAAGTGCATTTCGCGCCGCACGCGCGGTCAGAAGTTTATGCCATGGAGTAGGTCTTATCGAAGAAAGGAATTTTAAAATAATTCAATTATTTCATTATTTTTAATGGTTCAAAAAAGGTAAAACCAACGACTATATTTCTTTATCCTTCCAAGACATGGTTTTCGTAACAGAAATACATGCCTATGTACACTCAGATAAAATCTAAAATAGTCGGGAAAAACATCAAGTGACCTTCTTTATCTACTTTAGCCCATTTAGAATTTAAAATTAGTTGACCAACCGCACACAAAATCCGCCCAAGCTGCTCAAAAAAATTGTGTGGGCGATTTGATCACGTGATTGTGCGTTGTTTGGTAGGTTGATTGATACAATTTAAGAATTCAACTGGTGATCTAAAAATTTTAACTTTTTAACAATTTTCTTTTTATTTATTTAAAAATAATTTATCAGTTGATTTATATCTTCCGTGATAAATAGAATGCTGTTAGTAAACCAAGATTGTGATATCAACATATGAGATTTGTTTGTAATCTACTATACTGGATGGATTTCAATGGAATTTGCACTGTTAGTTAGACAATTTTTTAGAGAAGGTTTTAATATATATATTTCTTATTTTATGATTGCATATTTTAATACCGTGTGGATAAGAGACCAAAATACATCATAAAACATGAGAAATAAATGGCATTCAAAATTCTGTTAGTATAAGCAAAATACTTACTTATACTTTCAGTAGAAAATTTATAAACATTCTAATCATGCTTTTTATTCACTACAAAACTAGACAGCAAACCTATATATATTATCTCTTTAAAAAATATATGTACAGATATTTTTAGTTAAAATAATCTACGACTATTACATTTTATTTTTATAATGTTCAAAGTAAAATATGATTTCCAGCCTAGTCTCGATAAAAATTCACTACTAAAGTACTCAAAAAAAAAAAAAAAAAAAAGAAAATCAAGGAATTATCCTACGCGCAAAAGGATATTTTCGCACAATATATATTATTTTTTCATTTGGATTTGCTTAATGTTTATATCATTATACATATACATACTATATATATAATCACTTAGAAACGAAGCTTTGAATATTTAAAAGGCGTTCAGATGTAAAACTTTCATCTCGAAATACCTCATTTTCTCACATTTAAATAAGTATTTTATTATTATAATAAAAATACACGTGCCTCTGTATAATAAAAGTAAAAAATATATCTTCATCAAAATATCTTATTCATTATGAAAAATATAAAACAACCAATAAACAAAACAAAAAAAAATTATGATACAATGTGGGACTGGATGGATTCGAACGCAGAATCCCTAGACTTGAATTCACTGCCTTATCCATTCAGCCATCTAGCACACGTTCCATTTGCAACAAAATATCTTTTTAATTAGCACCATAATTAATCAAATTCATGAACAAGTACCCATCCATGATATTGACCCACTCCATGTTCCTATCTCCTGAGCTCGCGCGCGTGCAACTTGAACACACTCCTTGTTAACTTGCACCACGGGCGCGAAGGAGACAGATGCATATGGAGTGGGATTTCTATTTTAAACAGTTACGGTGAACTTGGGAGCTAAATACTCAGCAGCTTTGTGTTACCCTCAGAGTAAAGATAATAAGAGATTATATGATAAGTGAATGGTATTACCTAACATTTTTAATAGATAAAAATAAGGCAGTGTTCCACAGAGCAGAACGAATGTTCAGTTCCAAAGTTTTTGTCCAATCTATGGCAGCCTGGCAGAGCTTGGTAGCCTAGTCTTTTCCTTCGCTTGAAAAATAGTGCTTTTTTTTTACAATTATAACTTTCATTTTGATGCATTTTCTGATAGAAATTTTGATGAATACATTGTAATTTTTAAATATTTGCTAAATAAATTATGTCCTTTTGGTAGTAAACTGCATATTAAAGCACATATTTTTCTTTTGCACTGTATTTAAAGATAAATCTCGTCCCTGTATATTGACGATGACTTATAAGCGGACCTAGATGTCAAGCACACAAGTCAGATGTATGTGTTAACAACAATAAATAATAAAGATAAAACTTTTTTATTCATTATTTTATAACGTTTTAAATCTATGTGTGGCACATTATTTTTCTTGAAACTTGAGAAAAAAGTCATTAGGGAGTACAACTGCTTGTTAAGTTATTTGAATCCCACCACTGTTTTTTTTATGATGTATTTTGTTTTTTTGTCGAGCTGTTCAAGCGAATCAGTCAACCCACCAAAACGAGTGAAAACATAAACAAAAAAAGCCCAAGCACGTGATCATAACGACCACAGATTTTTTGTGGGTCAAGTGAGCGAAGATCGGGCATAAAATTTGGTGCTGATCGGATTTATATCAGATCACGTGCTACTTTTCATGAAAGTTTTGGATTTTGTCTGAGTGCATATATAGAGCGCGTTCAGAGACCGAAACACGGGTAACTCGGAAAATTGGGGGATGACGTCATACTGGTTTCTCGGTGTAAAGTTGGGTAAAAACGGCTCTGAACTCTTTCGGGTAAAGTTGCGGGATTTTTTTATTTACATTTACAAACATGGCGGCAGCTGCACTTTCGACAGTGCAAATAGATTCAATTGTCACTTTTTTTTAGATGGGAAACTGTTCCAAAAGTTAATATTTATGGGGAATACTATCGCAACAAATATGTATCACACACTGTTAAAAATATCGTGAAAAATTACCTCTGTTTTTAAAGGCTATCTATTTTCTGACCAATGAGAGCGCTTTATAGGCGTTTATGTAGCTTTCTCATTGGTCAGAAAATAGATAGCCTTTAAAAACAGAGGTAATCTTTCAGGATATTTTTAACAGTACAGGTTTTGCTAGCCATTTTAGGCTTCCAAGCGTGAACTGATTTGTCATATGCAAAATTTACATTTATCTTCTAACTTATCTAAAAGTTAAACTTAGACCAGATATGTTTTTATTATTATTTTTGTAATATGAAAAAACAGTAACAATGTGCGATAAAACTGATCAAAACAGTGCTATTCCGATTAGCAGTCACAGTTAAGCTATAAAATGGTAAACAAATCAGATTTCCCAACCACGTGATCACTTTACCCAACAAAATTTTTCAGGTAATATGGGTTCCCCGAAATCTGGGTAATCTCCGTCTCTGAACGCTACGGGGAACACGGAAAAAGTCACGTGGGGTCGGTCTCTGAACGCTTCGGGTTACCCGTGGTAAACCTGGGGAACCCAGGGTGCGGTCCGTGAACGCGCTCATTGACATGTATTCCTATTACGAGAGACATTGTTTGGAAAGATAAGAAGATTTAATCATTGGCTTCACCTGTTTCGAACCATAAAATTAAAAAATAATTAAATTATTTCGAAATTCCTTACTTTTTTAAGGTCCGATTTGCGTCGCTGAACAAGCTCTTAATCATGCGTTCAACATTCAACAATCGCAATTCGCGGTTAAGAAAGCATGGCGGTAATGGCGGTGTCGGGAAATCGTATTGATAAACTAATTTACGATTCAACTTCGACAAAAGACATACAAGTCCGGTTCATGACTTTTAAAACGTCATACGGAGTGGATCATCTTTACATCGCGATTGGCAGTTTGTATTAATCACCGTGTAAAGATGATCCGCTCCGTGTGACGTTTTAAACGTCATGAACTGGCCTTTTTCGCGTTTGAACAAGCCCACTGAGATCTAATATAGAGTAAATGCACCGTGTGGTTCATCTGCTATCATCATAGCGCACATTTTTAAAGCCTGAATTCTCCGCTAATGGGAGACTTACGTTATAGCGCCTAGAATATATAGTGTGGAAATCGTCTACCCCGTAACACTTAAAAAAAGCGCTAAAATAGTGTATCCCTTAAATGTGCAACGATGCTGCTGAAATTTGAAGATCGCAGCGACATCTGCAGGACATTTTCTACAACTGCAAGATATTGCTAGTCTATACAATGTAATACTAGTAATACAAAAAACACGCGGATGTCGCTGCGATCGACACTTGGGATTTTAGCAATATCGTCGCACATTTAAGGGATACAAATTTTTAGCATTGTTTTGGATCATAGAGAAGAGATAGGGGTGGGTGTGCTTTCCGTAGAGAATGGAGGGTATTCCAAATATGGGTTCGAGGCTGAAAAAAGTCACGTGATACCGGTAATTTACCCAAGGAACTTCTAACTGATAAGAAGGGAAGATGCTACTGCTTTGCTTGATGAACTGTTTCATTGGCTAGGATTTACATTACATTGGCTGGATTTACATTACAGGTCAATGGAGCCTTCCCTTCTTTACGCTAGACATTTTTACCTTGATCACGTGATCGAAACACAGATGGAATATCCTCCATTCCGTTGAATAGCGGCATCAACATGACCGTCCCTACTCATGTAAAGGTTTCCAGATTTCGCCCGTTATCGCTTGCTTGGCAATTTAAAAATTGTTGCCGATCGTGAAAAAAATAAAATAAAAATACTCAGCATCCATATTATGCATGTGAAGTACACTGTTAAAAATATCGTGAAAAATTACCTCTGATTTTAAAGGCTATCTATTTTCTGACCAATGAGAATGCAACATAAAAACTTTTGTAGCGTTCTCATTGGTCAGAAAATAGATAGCCTTTAAAAACAGAGGTAATTTTTCACGATATTTTTAACAGTGTAGTGCAAAAATATAAACGAAGTAAAACAAAGCAACTTAAAATCTGTTTTAAATTAGTAAAAGAAGATTCTCACTTTAATTTAAAGATCAGTGGTGTAGCTACATATTTTGGCGCCCTGGGCAGGAAGCAATTTTGCGCCCCCCCCCCCCCCTCTCAAGAAAAAAAACCCATTATTTTTCCTCAAGACGAAAAAAGTCTTTTTCGTACCGGGAGGAAGAGGGAGCTTCAATCTTCCTTGCTTTTAAGGATTCGGCTAATTTTATTTAAACACACGAAAGTAAAATGCGTGGAACCGGATTATAGTAGATTTCTAGTTTTTGTCAATACTGAATTTGAATGGGAATTTGAAGAACTTAGCGGAACGTTCACGGATATCACTATTGTTTTAAGCGTATCGGAGTAGCGACATTGAAACATTTTTTTTCGAAAAACCACATTTGCTAAAACTCCGCCGCCATTTTGAAACCGGATGGTCGAGATCTTAACCTCTTCACTACCTGGGTCTACATATGTGGACCTCTTTTTATAAAAACTAAACAAATTGATTTTCTACATTTTGAACACATTTCCCCCTCGCTGCGTAAGTAATTCTTCGCGATGAGCGTCTTTTACAGAATTTTTAATCTTTTATCACCGGTTCTTTAAAGCAGAAATTTTTGACTATCGTAATCAGGGAAAATGTCCTGATTAAATCAGACAAAGTTTTCGCTAAAGAATAACTGGTGGGAATAACCAAATAGTATTAATTAGACGGAAAAATGCATGACCGAGAATATCTGGAGAGTTGCGCAGTGAGAGGGTTAATAGCTGAATGATTTTTTCTATAAAAGAAACCAATAAATAGCAAAATCTATGCTGAATTCCTCACAAAATAGATGTTATTTTCAACTAAGTTTGCAAAATGCCTTCAAGACAGCGTGGTCAAGAAATTCAGAAAATTTCATAATTATTAACTTAAGTTCTTTAGAATACAATGTTTTGAGGATTTGAATATCATTCACTTGTTAAAAGGCCTTAAATTTGTGATTGTGCGAATTTCGGTTAATAATAATTAAATTGGTATTTTAAAGGGATTTGTAGTTTCGGATCCCTATTTGTGAACCTAAATTATTAGTCCCCTAAAGTATCAATTTCCGAACAGTTCTTTCTTCTCTCATGTGTGATGTCATTTTGTTTGTTTAAAACCAACAAATGAGTAGTTGTAGTATTATTTTAGCTTCGGGAACGAAGAGGTTATTAAACACTTAACATATGCTTAATCACATCCAAATCGGTTTACGAGCTCAGTCGCATGACAATGATCAGATGTCTACATATAGAAAGAGATACATACTATGTATATATATATATACATATATATATAGATGAAAGGGATAATAATTAAAATCCTTTTAAAATTCAAAATTAAAATTAAATTTCAAAAATCTAAATTAAAATCTTTAAACTCTTTTACCTAACTTTAAATCTTATATTCTAAAATTCGTTTTACTCCTTGTAACCTTGTTTCCCAGCAAGATAAAAAATGCTTACGTTTGGACAATTCTCCTTCGTTTGTAGTTAAATCCTTGTGTATCACTGATTCCGGGAATTATGCAATTTCAAGAGCTAAAATTACCAATTAAACTAAATATTTCTCTCAAATTGTCACCTTCGGCCCTGTTGAAAAATATTACAAACCCCAACATGTTAGCAAGAACGGGCATGAAAAAGAATAGATTTTGCCCATTTGAGATGTCTGCACAACCTACGACCATGTAGGTCCCGAAATTGACGAAAATGCCTTGTGGGACCTTTAATCAAACTCGTGCAGATGATTGTAAGTTGCAGCGACGAAATAAACGAGTTTGGTCCACAATTCCCGAGTCAAATTCTTTTCTCCTATTAATCTCCCAGTTATTTCTTACATATATACCGGGTGTCCCAAAAAGGACTGACTGATTTTAAAATTCAATAACTTGCAAACGGTGACAGATATTAAAAAAATTCTTGCAGGAGGGTTATGCATAAGGTCAAAAGTTTTATTACAGTGATTTTCAATTTTAGTTCGATTTACAAACAATAGATGGCGCTGTAAGCAATAGTCGCTAAATACAGGCTCGATTTTTGGTCCTTTATCTTGTTCCATGCAGAAAAAGGAGATGGAAATGTATTATCCGGGCCACGAAGTACCAAAAATCGAGCCTGAATTTAGCGACTATTGCTTACAGCGCCATCTATTGTTTGTAAATCGAACTAAAATTGAAAATCACTGTAATAAAACTTTTGACCTTATGCATAACCCTCCTGCAAGAATTTTTTTAATATCTGTCACCGTTTGCAAGTTATTGAATTTTAAAATCAGTCAGTCCTTTTTGGGACACCCGGTAGATATAGTTTTCTCTAATGCATTTGTGCTGAACTTAAGTATATGTCGTATATTTAACTTATAAAACGACGAAAACAGCCATTTGTATTGATCGTACTAGGATGACTGAAAAGTCCTACCTTGTTTTTTATAAATTTGAGAAGAGAAAATTTGGGGTAGGTTGCCACATTTTATTATTTGGCTTTTTTCAATGCCAATTCGATGGAAAAATTAAAGAAGATACAATAAAGAAGATATAATAAAGAAGATACAAATAAAGAAGAAATAATATCTTTACTTGTTCCTCCAGCTAAATCTATTTAGCATGGGTTCGCAGAAGTCCCATTACATGAAAATATTCATATGGAATGCAAAGAACACCAATTATTTGTGTGTGTGTGACGGCACAAGTCTGAAAGTTTGGATGAGGGTAGTACGAGGCAGGTACTGATGCACATGAAGCTCAAATTCGTAATTTTTGATAATTAGCCGAGAATATTAATGAAAAATTCATCAAAAACGCGAATGTTTTTCACAAAAGGGTAAAATCGCGCACACATCTGAACCAGATTCCACAGCCGAAATGAAAGAAGTTAAGAATTTTGACTAATCAGCTAAAATTTAAAAACCTGATTAAAATATCAATTTGAAAATTTCAGAGCACATGGAGAACAATATTTTACACCTATGTATAAATTTTTGAAAATCGGTCGGAAATTTTTCTTAATTTTTTCAAAAAACTGACGGCGAGAGTACAAAAGTTCGGAGAAAGAACCACACAGGGACGAACATTCATTAAAAACTGAACTAAAAAGAGATGTTTTCCGGCCGATCCCTCCATTTAATTTCAGAAAATCGATGGATCAGAGATTTTATGACATGTAGACAATCGACTTAATTATTAAACTTTGCCAAATGCTAAAAACATAATTTAAAAACATTTTATCAATTTAATCGAAGATTGTTAGTGTGTTCTTTTTTCAAGAGTGCCAAGATATGAGTTAGGAGTTCGTCCACAAGCTTTTCTCCCCTTTATTTACAATTAAAAGTATATTTCCCGAAATATAGATTTCTTTTACCACCATTATCGAACATTAATGACGCATTCTTATCTCGGATTCTATCGGCCAGATTTCGACGGGAATTGATTCATTCAACTTAGCTTACTATTTTCTTGCAGTTTTTAGATCCACCTTCCAGTGCAAGGGGTGCTTTCTCAACTCGGATTCTATGGGCCCAATTTCAACTGAGTTTTGCTCATTCAACTTGATTTTCTATTGTCTTACAGTTTTTAGTTCTACCTTCCACCGCCAGGGGGAATTTTTGTCTGAGGTTTCATGGGCCCTATTTCTGCGGATTTTTTTCCATTCAACTCATCTTACGATTCTCTTCAGATTTTCCGGCTCGTGCGTAGCACGCCCGCCATACGCGACAGTAGGCAGAGGGGACCAGTGCGGGAGGTTCATTTTGAAAGAGATAAATTTGAATGGAGGTTTTTACTGGTTAGAGATGCGTGCGTAACACTTCCTATCTACACTGCCGCAGACAGTGGGGACCCATCCCTGCGGTTCGTTTTAAGAGATTATTATTATTTTTAAATTTTAATATGAATAGAGGTTTTAATCATTCGGGGTTCGTTTGAAAAATCGACGTGCGGGTCAGCTATTATACAAATGCAAAATGTTCTTTTGATACCAGAAATATGACTCCAAGTTGCAAACAGGCCTTTTGATTCATAAACTGGAGGCTAGACAGTTAGAAACCTTTATCAGCGATTAACAGTTATGCATTTGTAAATTACTCCCACCTTCACCGAATTTCTTCAAAACATTCACACACAGACGCACAAAAGAAAAGGTCAACAATTCTTATTTATTATCAAAATATGTGAAATAATTTCGATTTAAATCTCCTCTCAATTTGGCGCCCCTATTTAATCATTTTGCGCCTCAATTCAGGTACATAATTATCTTAGGTACCAATTGTGTTGAGCCATCGCTAGAAACATTTACAGAAGGTTTTTTTTTCTTTATTATTTGGATATAACTAAATAACTTACTAAAGAAAACATTCACGTACACACACACACACACACACACACACGCATTTTTTTTCAAATTAACAATTTCTATTTATTGTCAAAATATGGGAAAATTTCGGTTTAAACCTCTCTCAATTTGGCGCCCCCTGGCCTCGGCGCCCGGGGCGGGCGTCCCCCTTGCCCCTTCTTAGCTACGCCACTGTTAAAGATACGTAATTTGTTTATTTTCCTTTCGCAAACATATGCTAGCTCTTGGTGGTAAAAGTCACGTGACTGTTATGTTGGTTCCACTTTAGGATTACCAAAGCACTCTCCACCCCTATCTCTTCTCTATAGTTAGGATACCATAGTTCCACACTAGGTGTTTTAATACTTGATATGTACTGGTAACATTTTCCACGATTTATATTTAAAAAGAAATTACGCATAGCAACCTTTTGTTTGGGATCAGTTTCCAACCAAAACTTCATGACTGACGTCACACTGAAAGCGTCTACAGATACTTAAAATTAAATATAGTTTATAATAGCTCCATGTTTTAAAAGAAATTATTCGTTTATATTTTTTCAAAATAGCACGTATTTTAATTACATTTTATTTCGGTTGTTATGAGAAAATGGCAACAAAAAGATATAATTACTATTTTTCAACTATTTTCCCTTTACTTTCTACATAAATGGAGTATTTGAGTTGCCAAAATTAAACAAATGGTGCTAAAAACTACAAAAAAATAATATTTCAAAAATAAATGGAGATACAATTTTCAAACAAATTTCATTTAAAAGTACATTTTTTCCTAATACGACGGTATAAAAATTGAAAATGTGCGATGCTTAGAAGTTTAAAAAATTGCTACAGAGTATTTAATCGTACTGTTTTTTTTTACGGTTGGCTTCTGTAAGGTAACGTTATTTTTTGGAGTCGTCACAAAATAAGCTGTGAGAAAGAAATAGCATACCGTACCGGGGGCTAATAAAACGTCGAAATAAAAATCACTTGATGGCGTAAACACGTGTAACTTCCTTATAGTCAAGTGAATGTGACATTTACGATCAACCATTAGTGGCATTTAATCTTATAGTCTGGCGATAGATTTTTGGTCGATGGGATAACCAAGTAGTACTGTTTTAATTTACCACTCGAAAAATAAAAAAATGCTAACTGGCGAGTTAAAAAAAACTATCGGCGAGATTTGCACCCGGCTAACATAAAAGTACCAAAAATTCTTTGCGATCATGGCATCTTTTATGTAGTTTTATTCGAAAAAATAACTTTGATTCTTTAATCAAAATGGAAACCTTTCTTATGAAAAGCGAAGGGTTGTAATTGCTTATGGCAGTTACATGACTTGGACTATTATAACATAAGTGAAATGATGGCGATAGAATAATATTCGGCGACTTATCGCCTGTGGCTGGCTAACATTAAAGTACCAAAATGGCCGCCTGGAATATAAAAAGCGAAGGAATCCGCCGGGAACTGTTGATAATAGTCACATAGGCTATTATTATAGAGATTGTTTTCAATTCTAAAAACAACGCAAAGAATAATACTTCCTAACGATTAAAAATTTATTTACACGTTACTATTAAAAACAGAAAAAAAGACTTTAAAATTACTATTAAATAAGTAAGTGTTAAAAGCAGGAACATATTGAAAATTATATCTTGAAAATTGTATTTACACGTGAATATTAAAAGAGAAAGGAAACTTTAAAATAATAAATACATTGATATGCGTTTAACCCTTTCAGGGGCAAGGTACTTCTATTCGCAAAATGTTGAAATCGGTGAATGGCACCAGAATTTACAAACAAATTTCGAAATACGAAAATGCCTTTGTTCACTTACTTAATAAAAGGAAAAATTTTATTCCAATATTCTGGTGCCAATGTGACATTTAAGAATTAAAATTAAGTGGTCCAAATATGAACCACTGCCTTTGAAGGGGTTAAAGCGGTAAATTGTAGTAATTGTAGTAAACTGTATTATGCCAATCGTTTTATAACGCTGTTAAAAAATACCTGAAGGCAAAGACTCTGTTTACTTAATTCACTTTATTTTTGCTTCCTTTCAAATGTTTAACTGGTCTTCTTTAATCAAACACGAAAACAACCATTGGATGTCTTAACAGCAACTGATTCGGCCTTAAATTTTCGCAATCAAAGGGAATTGAATGGAAACCCGTTTACAAGGAGATAGCTATAGGTTTTTTCATTATAATTCAATCTTCTCTAATCTTTTTAACCGATCAAATTAGCGTGCTTTTAGATTCTGCGGTGTGTGAACGGGGGTTGGCGAGCGTAGCTTGCAGGGGGCAGAGCCCCCTAGTCAGATATAAAGTCTTGATGTTTTTTCATGATTTTATTAACAAAACGTAAACACAGCAATTAAAAAATTTAACAATTAAGACTATTACGATAAATTCCAGGGGAGCATATCAAGAATAGCTTCATGTTTGAGATAGAAAAGGTATTTCCAAGGCAAGAAGCAAAAACAAGTGACTGATTTTTTTAAAAAGGTGTTACTCAACACTTTTTGTACAGTATGTATGGCATTGTACCTTGTTTACTGTTCTTTATTTTAGTGATTTAGACGTAAAGCAAAGGTTTCTTCTGTACTGTGCATATGCATGTATTTTAAACGTTTTACTGTGTTTTTTTGTACACTAAAACATAGTTTTTATGTTGAATTTTCTTTTTTTCGTGCTTGCACCCCATTTTCAGTCTTTTTCGGGTTATCCGCGGTGTCCTTGCCCCCTAATTCCGCGAATAATCGGGGCTGTACTGTACATGGAATTATTAGGAATATAAGGATGAAAATTTGCATGAATGTTGCTTTTAAGACGTAAATACTCGCAATAGAACAATTTCTAAAAATTTTACTATGTAAAAGGATGCAGGAACGAAAAACTTTCGAATTTTTATTTTTTATTTCTCTGCTACTGCTGACCTAAAAACATTTTATCGGGTTGAAATTTTTGGACGGGATACTTTTAAGATGTAAATACTCTCTAAGAATGGCTGCTAAAAAGTATAAAATTTAAAAAGATGAAATGAACGAAAAACGTTCTAAATTACCATTCATTTGCATTGTTAGGTATAGAAACTTTAAATATTTAATGAAACTACACCCCCCCTCCCCCCCAAAAAAACAAAACAACAACAACAACAACAACAACAACAAAACATGCAGCTTAAATGCAACAAAACGGGTAGCTACTTATCTAGCATTGAATAAGTTGTGTTAACATTGAATAAATGTCGGTATGAAACAGCGAATAGTTTGCACGAAAGTACTTGTCAAAATGTTACTTCTCTGGGCAAAAATGTGGAAAAGTATCTGTTTAAATTTGATATGCAATTTTTTTTTCAGCTTCACTAGTCCAGAGATTTAATCATAAGGTCATTTTCTCAATTGGCATTAGACGATTTTTTATATAGTAACTTATTCGGGTAAATTTTTAATCCGGTTACTATTGATGCATTTTAGCTTGCACGATTTGTTGGAAAAATATGTACGGATTGTAAATTACGTGAAATGACATTTTCACAGCTCAAAGGTTATGCAGACGAGATATTCCAGATCTCGTGTCATAACTTACGCTGCAGTCAATGCCGATTTGTTTGTGTAGAGGCGAAAGGGGCCTACCTCGAAAGGAATAAGGGTACCAATCATATCAGGTAACTTATGTATTTTTTTCGGACAAAGGTTGAATATTTTTCAGACAGGCCATATATTGTCAATTAAATGTAGCATCTCCTTTTCTACTCTTGTCACGAGTTATTATTAAATCTATGTTCTCACTAACATTGCTCAGACTAATCCCTCTGAGGGAAGTCCTAGTTAACCGATTTGAATTTGATTAGCATGTGTATAGTAAATACCAAGGTCTGGTCCGAGTTCGTCAGCCAGCTTAAACCGCCATTTTATTTCAAAATAGTGACCATTTAAAAATGTTTAAAAATTTTAAAAGATCTACAGAAATTTAGAAATTGAATTTTTTTTTCTTTGAACACAAAACAAGGAATCTGTTGCATTTTTGTTTCGTCTTTATTATAAAAAAATGACGGCGATATAGCAGTTAATTTCTAGGTTGACTGACATTTTGAAACAATCTGATTTTTGTCATGCGATAGCATTCGTATTTTTAACCGATCTGGATATGACTGAGCATATGTAGAGAACATACTAAGGTCTCGACCAAGTTCATTGGTCAGCTTCATCCACCTGGATTTAGTAGTAGCAACTCTATTTGGCGAAATTCTTATTCATATTCAGTATTGAAGAAAAATTTTATTGAATCATATATAATCGAGTTCCACTAATTTTAGCTTCTTGGGTTGAGTAAAATAAGATATATTGAAAGAAAACAAAACAAAAAACAAAAACAAGTAATTTGAAAGCTACTTTTCCTCCCGGCACATGCCGAAAGGACTTTTTAAATAAGAACACCTGCCAATTTCCTGATCTTTCGAACAAAAATGAATTAAATAATGTGTCAAAAAGTAGCTTCTTTTGGATTTGTGAACAGTCTTAAACGAGATGTTAGTTGATTTTTTGATGCATTAATAGTTTAATTACAGAGAAATTGGATAAAAATGCGAGACATTGCTGGGGAAGAACACTTTAAAATGAGGAAAAGGGAACATTTGAGAATTTTATTAGTCTTGAGGGATAACGCTAGACCACTTCAAAACTTCTTCAGTGAAAGAAATTATGAAGATCGAACTCACGACATTGTTGTTTGCTAGTAATACTTGTTCTGTATGAAAAGAATGACATCCGTTCTATAAATGTCCCAAATTCGTGCTGTTAAATGAACAGAAGATAATAGAGTTGATTAGAAGGAACAGCTTTTGCTATAACTGTCATTTAGATAAAGACCATGCTAAAAATTGTAGGAATTTAGGTAAATGTAAAGTGTGCCATAAGCCTCACCATCCAGTCTTGCATGTTCCAAGAGACACTTAGCCTCATGCAGATAGTCTAAATGAAACATCGATTCTACCTCTTTCCACCAAACGCCATGGAAGTTCAGTCGAGATCAAATGAATCATCAAATAAAACTTCTCATACATTACATTAATTGGAAAATAAGCAAACTTTTCTTTGTACAGTAATGCTTAAAGTTTTCGACTCGCTGGGTAAAATTGTAAGTAATCGTCGTTTGCTGGATAGTGGCACTGAAGCCTCTTTCATAAGTGAAAATTGTATGCGCAGATTGTGCTCAGGGGCGTGTCTAGCGGGGGGGGGGGTGTGTTGGGGGTGTAACACCTCCCACTTATTTGGAAGAGTTGGTAAAAATTAGAATAGTCGGAAAGCTAAGAACACACCCTGCAAAAAGTCCCCTCTCCCGTCGTCAGTATCATTTCAATTCTCTGTTGTCCGTTTTTAAAGGGGAAAAGAAAGAACTTCTCACGGAAGATTGTGTATGATTCTGTGTGGGAGGGAGGGGTTGTCAGAGAGCGGAGGTGATAGAGAGAGAGAGAGAGAGAGAGAGAGAATCGCGTTTAGGAGAATTTGAGACATTCGTGAAAGGAAGAGGGAGGGGGGGGGGTTGTTGCAATCTCTATTGTAAGTTTTTCCATGTAGCATCTTTAATTGCCCCCTTCTGCTATGGACTGATTCTTAGAATTTGGTGACCTCTTGGCTCTGGATTTGGTGCTAGTTATTTAAGGTTGCTGCATTTAAAAGATGAAGTCACGGACACAGAAGAAGAGCGATTTGCAAAAGTTTGTTTTTGTCGCATGATGGCGGATAATTCAGTGAAAATTTTATGCACACACTGTGATCGCGTACACACACATTTCACAGAAAAAAATAAATTTATTTCGCCATATAAGAAAATTTCACCCAAAAGAAAACATCGACCTCCAGAAAGGAAAACGGATTCAATGTACAATATGTAGATATTTCCGCATTTCTATTAGAGGCCTGCATAGTCATACTCAAACAGATCATCCAGATGTAAAATTATCTTTTGAAAAGGCTCCTGTATAGCCCCTCTCCCCCCCACCCCCCCAAAAAAACCGGATTTATTCTTCAAATTGTCATAGACACATGAATTTTGTAGACAGGTACGTCTGGAATAGTAATCATGCTTAAAGTACGTGTTACTTTTTTTGTGAGTGGTTGGGAGCGACCATCTTTTAACCTCATTCGTTGAAAATTCCAAAATCAGAGCATTTAAGCATCATCACTCTTCAGGTTGGTTCTGTGTCCAAAATTTTTAGTGTCTATGACTATTTGAAGACTCAAAGGAAAATATTATTTTTTATCGCAGGGAGGGGGAGGGGGTACACCATGTTCTCTTGAAAATTTCAATAAAAGAGTATTTAATCTTTCTTGAATCTTTCAAGAAAGGAATACTTTTGCATGATTATTATTTAGCTCTGCTTCCTCTTGAATTCGGTTCAAAACGCCGACTTTGACAGTATTTTCTGAAAGCCTTTAACAACAACAACAACAACAACAACAAATATATATATATATATATATATATATATATATATATATATATATAATAATGGAAAACGTATTTCAATTACAATGTTTCTGAATAAGAACACCTGCCAGTTTCATGAATTTCCGAACAAAAATTAATTTAAAAATGTGTCAGAAAGTAGCTTTGAATTTGAGAACAGCCTTAATAATAGTCGCATTTTTGGGAGAAGGGAAGCAATCAGGGGCTAATAATAAATTTTGAGGTTTGTTTACTATACTCCTATATAAGAATGAAGTGACTGAATTGACATTATTTATTAAAATACGAAACAAATTGGTAAATTGTTTTAGATATGCTGTTTCTTATTATTCGCCAAACTAGCAATACGTAGCCAAATCTTGTTTCGATTGCACACCAAGCAGATTTCTCCATAAGGAACGGAGATATATCGAGAAGCTAGTATAGTATAGATGCTTCAGAGTTTACGGGCTTTTTTTGATCAATTCTATGTTTGCGATGGTCATTGAGTGAATAAATTAGTATTCTTCATCTGCGCTTTTATTTTTAACCGGATTAAGAATCGTTTAATTTTTAAAAATTACAATGAGAAGACAGAACCGTTTTAAAATTAAATCTGAGTGTGGAAACATTTTTAATTATGACTACAGACAACAGCACAACAGAAAGTTCCATTTGGATGACATTAACAGACAGAAACATGTAAAATATCAGGCTTTGGATGCTGTTGTTAATCCATTTGAAGTAGCGGCAAAGCGACTTAAAAGAACTGTAGAACAGACGGCATCTAAGAATAAGGTTAGTAAGTACCGATATTCAGTAGTCTAAATTTGTTTACTTTTAACCCTTTCCGGCACGTCTAAGAAACAGAGAGATTATTAATATACTTCTAGACTGCACCAGATATCTAAGTCGTCAAGCACTTGCCTTTCGGGGACGAGAAAGTGACAGCGGTAACTACATTCAGATCATTAGATTAATGGCCATACTTTAAAAAACTAGATTGATGATAATCATCTTCGTCCATACCATGCCAACTATCTTAGTAATAAGTCGCAAAACGACTTTATTGGGGTTCTTGGATCATGTGTCCGTGAAAAAATAGTTGCAAATGTCAAAAATTGTGGATTTTTTAGCGTTATGGCTGATAGCACACCCGATCTCTCTCATTTTGACCAGCTCTCAATTGTAATCCGATACGTGACCCCAAAGTTTCAGCCAGAAGAACGGTTGTTAAAATTAAAAGATTATCTGGATAAAACAGGCGAAGGAATGGCTAAGCTTATTTCTGAAATTCTACAGTCAGTTGGAATATCGCTTTCCCAAGCTCGTGCACAGTCTCACGACACACGTCATCTATGTCCGGCCGCATTTTAGGCTGTCAATCAAAACTTTCAGAAATAGCTGGTAGATCTATTTTATACATACCCTGCCTCGCGCATAAAGTGAATTTATGTGTTGAACTTGCGTGCGAAGAAAGCAATAGGTATAATAAAATTGTTCTACGACAGTATTCAGGATCTCTATAACTTCTTATTACTGAGTACAAAGCGATTCGGCATACTGAGAGAGAAAATGGAAGTTCTTCAGAAGAGACTTACCTTGAAATCTTTGTCGAAGACAAGATGGACGATGCGAGCGGATTCAGTCAGAGCTATTTTATCGTCCTATGATGCCCTCATCCATACTCTGCAAATTATTTCTGAAGACATGAAGGCTGACAAGGATGCTCGAGCTAAGGCGGCAGGGTTAAGAAGCAAAATGGTGTCATACGATTTCATTGTTTCTTTAGTTGCAATGAAAACAATTATGTTTAAGACCAAGTTAGCAACAGAGCAATTGCAACGTGAAGACCTTAACATTTTAGAAGGAACCGACATAATGCAGAAAACTTACGAAAGCATTCAGAAACTCCGGAATGATGACGCAGCGGCAATAAAAAACATCCTTAAGGAAGCTGACAACATCTGCGAGACACATGGATTAAATCAAGATTATGAGTTCAATTTGCGGCACAGGCGACGGAGGCCTCCATCGACGATCGACGAAAATCCTGAAACTGCAGTTCTATTTACACGAGAGAATTATTTTAAAGAAGAAATTTTGAAGATGGTAGATCGGCTTACAACTGCATTTGGAGACATTCATAAGTTGGTATTTGAGAAAGTTAAACCACTGGACTGTCTCCTTCCATCTAGGATCAAGTATAGCTCTACCGAGGACATTTCTAAACTATGTCAATTATTCCCTGATGATATCAAAGATGTAGATAACTTGGAATGTGAAATTGATCTCATGTCCGCAGAAATAGCTAGTTCTGAATCGGATACAATTGGCGCAACAGCGCAAAACTTGTGGGGAAGGCTCATTTGTATCCTAACCTTTCTTTGACCTACAAGTTGGCCTTAATTATTCCAGCAACTGTGGCAAGTAATGAAAAAAGTTTCAGCAGGTTAAAGTTAGTAAAAAATTACTTGCGTACCACCATGTCGGAAGAGCGACTGGACGAACTAATGATATTAACCTGTGAAACAGACATAACTGACATGTTGGATTTAGACTGTGTAGCTGGAAAATGGGCTATTCTGAAGGATAGGCGGGTGATAATTTAAAAATGTAGAAGGATAATTTTTAGTCTCTTATACTGTATATCTTATTTTTAGCAAGCAAGATTTGTCTTTTTTATGTATTTTAAAATTTATACACTTACATTACACAACAGCATGCGGTTTTATTTATAGAAACATAAATTCCGAAGTACTTCAACATTCTTATTAAATTGTTACTTTTGAGAACTGGTTAATGTACGGTACATCCGTACACATTTCCTTTTAAATCGTAAGCAGAATCCTAATAACAGGATTCTCAACTCTACTTATATAGTAAAATATTAAAAAAAAATTTACACATCCTTATAATCTGGGAGCACGGCAGTGCGTCCGCCAAGTTCGCACAAGCCGTAAGCTACCTTTTCCTGAACCATTTCGGCATACTTTTCACCCCTTCATAACGTCGTTTTAGGGAGAGATATAGAAATTTTTCTTTTATACACATGTTCGTATGGTCAAACTGAACTAAGGTTTTACAATTTCATGTTTCTATATTTAGTAGTTTTCGAAATATTAAATTCTGAAAAAGCGCTTTTTTGTCACTGACTCACTTCGCATCATCAAATAACTAAGGTACTTCTAAAAATCGTAGAATCATGAAATTTTACAAGTAAGTCGGGTTTGTAGCACAATTAACCAGAAAAATCTGAAAACACAGAATTTCCGCTTCTAAACCCTTCGTACAGGGGGTGTTCATTTGGCCGTAAACAGTTCCTACGCATTCAATTGTGCCAATGTTGGTCGCCAAAACTCGATTACAGAGCTTTGAAGGCGGTCACGTGATTTCAAGCAGAATAACATTTTATATATATGCTTTTCCAAATATGTTTGTTAAATAGAAAAAATGAATATACCTAAAAATTTTAATCAGTATAGGTTATGATATGTTTACGATATTAAAACAATAAAACATTTAACAAAATATAACCGCAATTCGGTACGTTTCCGATATAGTAGCCTTGGCGAAATACAGAAAATAGCCTTGACGAGAAAAGAAATTTGATAATAACGTATTTTCTGGCAACCTATTTAATGTGTCATATACACAAGCAATTTTTTCCATACTAGGGGGCTCGGCCCCCTACGAGCTACGCTCGCCAACCCCCGTCCAGACACCGCAGGCTCTAAATGCACGCTAATTTGATCGGCTTTAAAAAGATTTCGAAAGATTGAATTATAATTTAAAAAACAGTGGCGATCTCCCTATAAACGAATTTCTATTCATTTCTCTTTGATTGGGGAATTTTAACGCCAAATCCGCTGCGGTACTACTTGATTATCCCGTCGACCAATTTCGCCAAATTATATAAATCGCCAAACCACTCGCCAAATTATACAAATTCACATAATTTTTATTTTAAATAACGAAAGAACAAATAAATTCGTACAACATTAATAAAAATTTAAATAAAACGTCGAAATAAAAATAACTTGATGACGTAGACACGTGTAACAACATTTCAAAATAAGCTAATATAAAAGGAATTAAGTAAACAGAGTCTTTGTCTCCTGGTATTTTTTAACAAAGCGAAAAGAAAGTTCTTTTAAATGAGACATTTTAAATTAATCGTTTTTAATCTGACGTAATTTTTACCAAGCTATTCTTTTTCTTTTAAATAATCACGTGAAAGTACTTTTGTTAGCAATGAAATATTATTTGCGCTTTCCTAACAAAAATAGTTGAAAATATCCTCTCAAAATATTAAATAAATGTCTAGCACAATTTCTAAATTTAAACTCTTTTGCAATATTATTTTGTGTTCATTTTATGTAATAACTATAATGTGACGTAAATATGACGTAATTTCTCCTAAGACTTCTAACGCTGTTAATGAATTTATTATTTTACAATATCCTTTCTCTTTTAAAATTCACGTGTATACTTTTTATGACGTAATTTTTAATAAGTTCCTGCTTTTTATACATAATTATTTAATTCTAATTTGAAAGTTTTTTCCTGTTTATAATAGTCACGTGTAAATAATTTTTTAATTTGAAGCAAACATTATTGCTTGCGCTTTTTATACAGTTGGCAACAGTTTAAATTAGTACAATTTTCTGAAATCTGTAAAAAATATCTCTAGAAATGCTGAAAATTTGAATTTAAAATAGAAATAAAACCTGAAAATATGAGTCAAAATAAAAAAATTAATGCAATCTGCACTCCGGCAAATTCTAACGCATAAAATGATCTAAAAATGATTACACTGCCATGTATAGTTTTTGCTGCTATAAAACTTTTTTAGTGGAACGATTTTGTCCAACTTTAGCATTAAATATCTCTTAAAATAATTCTTCGATTTGAAAACTGTCTGCATCAACGTGTTTATCAAACATTTCTGTATAAAACCACTGATTTTCATATTTTTGTATGCATTATTTTTCTCAATATTAACGAAGAAAGACCTCCGGTCACAAAAAATTCAAAACCGGCGGCGGCGGTGACAGCGGTAGTTACTTTTTTTTAGAATAGAGAGATGATTTCAGTTTTTAACTGCATGCAAATTTATATAAGATAAGGGATTATCAGTAAATTTTCAGTAGTTTTACATTTTTTAACAGTGCATTTTCTATTGTGTTTATTTTTTTTAAATAAAACTAGGGGGCTCGGCCCCCTACGAGCTACGCTCGCCAACCCCCGTCCAGACACCGCAGACTCTAAATGCACGCTAATTTGATCGGCTTTAAAAATATTTCGAAAGATTGAATTATAATTTAAAAAACAGTGGCGATCTCCCTATAAACGAATTTCTATTCATTTCTCTTTGATTGGGGAATTTTAACGCCAAATCCGCTGCGGTACTACTTGATTATCCTGTCGACCAATTTCACCAAACCACTCGCCAAATTATACAAATTGATATAATTTTTATTTTAAATAACGAAAGAACAAATAAATTCGTACAACATTAATAAAAACACAAATAAAACGTCGAAATAAAAGTAACTTGATGACGTATACACATGTAACAACATTTCAAAATAAGTTAATATAAAAGGAATTCAGTAAAGAGTCTTTGTCTCCTGGTATTTTTTAACAAAGCGAAAAGAAAGTTCTTTTAAATGAGACATTTTAAATTAATCCTCAAAATATCAAATAAATGTCTAGCGCAATTTCTAAATTTAAACTTTTTTGCAATATTATTTTGTGTTCATTTTATGTAATAACTATAATGTGACGTAAATATGACGTAATTTCTCCTAAGACTTCTAACGCATGTTAATGAATTTATTATTTTACAATATCCTTTCTCTTTTAAAATTCACGCGCATACTTTTTAATACGTAAATTTTAATAAGTTCCTGCTTTTTATACGTAATTATTTAATTCTAATTTGAAAGTTTTTTTCCTGTTTATAATAGTCACGTGCAAATAAATTTTTAATTTGAAGCAAACATTATTGCTTGCGCTTTTTATACAGTTGGCAACAGTTTAAATTAGTACAATTTTCTGAAATCTATAAAAAATATCTCTAGAAATGCTGAAAATTTGAATTTAAAATAGAAATAAAACCTGAAAAAATGAGTCAAAATAAAAAAATTAATGCAATCTGCACTCCGGCAAATTCTAACGCATAAAATGATCTAAAAATGATTAAATTCCCATGTATAGATTTTGCTGCTATAAAACTTTTTTAGTGGAACGATTTTGTCCAACTTTAGCATTAAATAATTCTCAAAATAATTCTTCGATTTGAAAACTGTCTGCATCAGCGTGTTTATCAAACATTTCTGTATAAAACCACGGATTTTCATATTTTTGTATGCATTATTTTTGTTAATATTAACGAAGAAAGGCCTCCGGTCACAAAAAAATCAAAACCGGCGGCGGCGGCGGCGGTGACAGCGGTAGTTACTTTTTTTTAGAATAGAGAGATGTATACAATTTATTTAATGTAAGAAACCCGTTTATTTATTTTTATATACCAACATAAATATTCTGTATATAAAAAATATTATTTTATACATGTATAAATAAAATGTTTATATGTATATAAATACATATAAATAACATAAAAATTCATCAGGTTTGTTTTCGTAGTTGTTTATATCATTTGGCAACATATCTCAGTTTCTGAAGTCCGAATTGCGCCAAGATTTTAAAAAAATGCCAAGGTCCCTATAGTGGAAAAATATCCTAATTCCACATGAAAGTTTAAAAATCTCCTTTTAATTAAATGAAATGTGTAACTAATAAACTATCTTTAACGATCTGCGACAGATGCGGTGTCCGAAGTTCGCTACTAATGCTATTATATTGCATTATTAGCCTACTTACTGTTAATTTATTGTTAATTTTAAATCTGTAAAAGAAAGATTAATAGTTATAGATAAGATATGTTGGTCGCCAAAACCCGATTACAGAAAATTAGCCTGAGTTATAAAGGTGTTACATGATTTCAAGCTGAATGAATTTTTATATGCTTTTACAAAAATCTTAATAAGGCAAATCTTTCAGTTTATCTGTCCATCTTTCTATCTTTTACATCCTTAAAACAAATTTTATTAAAGACCGGGAGGCGTCTGCACAGATCATCACCTCATCGAGTTGACGGCTGAAATTTTAGGATTATTTAAATATCGATTAGCGTATTGAAATGTAACTAGTCTGCCATGTCATATCTTTGTGGAAACCACCTACAGACCCGATTTTACGGGTTAATTGGTGGATTTTCCATTGTGTTTTCCTGCACCCATTCCTTCATGTTTCCAAACTTTTGGATGCAGGAAAATACAATAGTAAACCTATCAGTTAACCACTAAAATTAGGTCTTCAGGTGGTTTCTACCAAGATATGACTTAACAGACCAGTTGCATTTAAATATGCTAATCTAGTTTTAACTAATCCTAAAATTTCAGCTGTAAACTCGATGAGGTGATGGTGTGTACAGACGTCTATTATATGTCGGTATTCTAATCTCAATAGCACTTTGGTCAATCTGGCAATTATCCCTACTATTTTTGAAACACTATTCCTTTAAGTGCGTTTTAGTGGTGTTAATGAACTTATGCATATGCATCATACGTATTATACATATGCATATAATACGTAATACATTTGCATCATACATATTATAGGTATGTGTATAATACATAATACATATGCATCATTATGACGTCAGAATAAACAAAACATTTTTTTGTCGCCAAATTTGAGAATTGACATGATATATTACCAAATTTGGCAAAACTTTGCTAAATGTCGCCAAACTTGGCGAATATTTGACGCTAGTGGCTATTTTTCAATGAGTTAATTATTAATGCGAGCCATCTATTTTTATTTTTCCGCATATCATCTGAATAGTTAAATGATATAACGTACTAATATTTCCAAAGTGCTAATAGTTTCGTCACTGCCCAAAACCTCTGCTATTGTTATTATATTGTACTGTTATTATACTTACTGTGACTATGTTGTTAACCTTTACACCGCTAAAACCTCTGTATTATATAAAGAGAATTTATGGAAACTATTAAAGCATTGAAACTGCCAGTTCTCCTTATGATTATTATAATTCTATAATATGTAACCTGTCAAACAATATGTACGTTAGAATGAATCTTCTATAATCCGGTTCCTCGCATTTTAGTTTTCGGGTTTCGAGTAAAATTAGCTAAAATCTTAAAACCATGGCACATTGACTAATTCTTCAACACGATCAGATGAGAAGAATGATAGATTTTCAAATGGATCATGGCAGTGAGACCGTAGACCTTCTATTCTTCCGTAATCGAGTCTATTGAAAAGGTTAACGTGAAACAAAAAGATATTAGCATCAGTATGGTTTAATGCAAATACAGATATTGCCAAAGGATTTCATAAGAACCATTTCACTTGTACCCAGTCGTATCAGTTAAAATACAACAATTGGCAGTGAGCCCAATTAGAAAAGATTACTTAATAGGATTAAAAATGAAATTATCCGCATTAGAGAACGAATCGTAACTGCTAAGGAAGCATGCATAAGTGAGTTAAGAGATATTTGTCACGAAAGATGAAATACATAACAACACAAAATATATGATGTGCTTCCATGATCGTAAAGAGTTCTTGGTTTCTCTATCAAAAACTTCCGAATTGGCGAAAGAATGGGCAAGTAAATTAAATTATGAATCACAGTAACATGATGCAACGTTTAACAGGGAAGTAATACGGTAAATACTGCTTGCTAGAGGCGACTAGTACTTTAATATAAAAAGAAATAAAGTATGAATTTGTAAAGCTCAATAAAATAAATTTAGGTATTTTTATGTTAGCCGGGCGCAAGTGGCAAATCGCCAAATACTGTTCCCAACTCCATTGTTCATATTGCATTTATTTCATTTAAAGATATATACTTTTCAGTCATCTCATTTAAAATAGATGCATTTCCCTCATTTTATTTAATAGAATATTTAACAAAGCAATAAATAAATAAATAAGAAATAATAACATAAACCAAAATATTTTATTTGAAAATCAAAGCATTGTTTCTAATTTACACATGTGAAAAATGAAAACTGCTATTGGCGAAAAAACAAAAGGCTAATGAGGAGATTTGCTCCCGGCTAACATAAAAGTACCGAAGTAAAACATAAAAGTACCGATTAAGTTTTTTCATATTAATATAGTTTAGAATAACAAACTTGAAAAAACATACAAAAAGTAGTGATATCCCAACAAAAAGTTTTCGGTAAAAAAAAAAAAAAAAGCGCCAAGTTCTCCTTAATGTTTCGGCCAGAAAAAGTAGTGATATCTGATGTTCGCACAAGTTAAAAGCCAAACATCCCAAATCTTTCATTGAAAATGGCTTCCTGCGACTTGGCCGTTAATGCCTTCGTGAGAGTTTTTCAAATTTTAAAATATATACAAATGAGCTTCTTGCCAACTACATTTTTTGATTATTTTAGGCATTTTGTGACACAGAATACAGAAATAAAATACACATTTGAAAAAAGCATTTAAACAACTTCAGTCTACTTAAATGCTTAGAAGTTAAAAATAACAAAATACTTGTATTCAGGAGATAATATCCCTAATTGCTAAAACATAATTAATATCAACTTTTAACAGTTTATAAATCGAATACCTCTTAATGTTTGCAAACAAACTATAATAAATGTTCAAACGAAAAAAATCTCTTTCGTCAATACACAAGATTTCAATATTATACAATAAAATACCATGTAACATATTGTGAGATATGAAGTAAGTAAATTTTGTTTTATTTCTTGGGTTTTACGTTAATGACTTTAGCTTTTGACTGTACAAAATGGCAATTAAACCGCAAGTGGGCTAAATGATCTGTAATCAAATCTAATGTTTGTTGAAACTGAATGGTAGTTATCAGAATTCTTTTACTTATAATGTCTTTATGTGAATTTGCCTCTTTGCATTCTAATATTACTTTTAATATTTAAATAATTCATAAATGCGTATTTCCAATCATTAATTTTGAAATGCTGTAGAAGGCATTAACGGCAAAGTCGCAGGAAGCCATTTTCAATGAAAGATTTGGGATGTTTGGCTTTTAACTTGTGCGAACATCAGATATCACTACTTTTTCTGGCCGAAACATTAAGGAGAACTTGGCGTTTTTTTTTTTTTTACCGAAAACTTTTTGTTGGGATATTATAAATGTCAATGTGTGTCCGAAAGCTTGAATGAGGTCAACTTCAAAACGGGTGAATTAACGCTTTTGTATCTTTGGATATAGATGGATTATGAAACGGAAAAGAACATAGGCTATGTTTTATTTATTTCATCCAAATACTTCTCTTAATAATTCAAAATTTCATACTTTTTCATACAGAATCAACTGAGATTTTCCCGATACAATTTGACCATTTTTCTTTCCCGTTGCCAAGAAAATTAAAATCTGGAATAATAATTCTCCTCGGCAGTTAATTTTTAATTCAACAATTTCTACGCGAAAACTGATAATAAAAAGAAAATAAATATGACGTCAAATTTGAAACGAAAAAAAAAAAATGAAGTATTTTTTATTATATGTAAAACATGAATATCGGTTAGGTTAATAAGGGGTTTTCTGTCAAAAATTTCAATATAATTAGAAGGAAAAAGAATGAACAAGACTTATATTATTAATGAGGTGTTTTACTTGGAAAAATATGATGTCATACTTGAAATAAAAGTGGTATTTTGAAGTATTCGTTAAAAATACAAGGAGCGTGAATATCTGTAACTAATGAAAATAGATAAAGTGACGTCATATTTAAAACTAATGAGAATTCTTCTTACTAGTATTGATTAATAAGTTTGAATGTAAGTTACATACAAATGAAAGTTTGCATTCAAAATTCACGTTATGATTATCAGTAGAAGACATTTTTTGTGGAAAAAAAGGGGAAATAAAATAGATTAATATATTTTTGAAGCTATTTTCTCTTTAAAATTAAAACGAATTTAATTTCAATTTGTATAGATGATACAAAAACATGATTAAAGTAAATTTTCCTAAAGCTAAAACATATTCTCACACATTGAAACTTTATGAATAAAATAACAATATCCATTTCAAAAATAATGTTTTGCATCAAAAGTCGCATTATTTCAAAATTTTACTTTAGCTTATATTTTAAATACATTTTCTGACTTGAAATTTAGTATTTAGTCAAAATAAATTTCAATATTTTTTCTAAATGTACATGTGCAATAATATTGGACTTCTTTAAGCGATTTCATGTTTTAATTAAATTAAAATGCATAGTTTTACATGATTTATGAAGTGAAAGAATATGCATATATTATCTCGACAAGTATTATTCCGTACGAAAAACTAACCAGGTGACATCGTCATATTTTAAATCATTAAACAGTTTTCTTTCAGAAAATATTAGCATTTTATAGCACTTATGCAAAATAGTTTGTTTTCCATTACAGAATTTACTATTCGTAAATTCATGTTTAACATCCTTTTACCTTAAAATCTCCCAGAAATTCGATGTAAGAAAGTTTAGCAAGTAACTTTTATTAAAGATTAGGATTCACATATGACATAGTTTACATTGAGGAATTAGCGCCACTGGGATATGAACCAGGGATCTCATGATCAGGAGACGAGAACGTTAGCGTGTAAAAAAAGAGGTGAAATCACTAATTAAGCAATAAATTTCCCTTTCACCTTAGATCCCTTTAATTTTTAAAGGCGCCATGTTTGTCGAAAAGCGAAAGAGAAGAAGGGAAATTTTCTTTCGATTTTAAAATATCTAAATCTATAGTTAAAAATCTCAGAAACACAATCTCTGTCCCCCATTGGAGCATATTCCTAAAAATAGCCAAGCTTCCATAATCCAAAATTACAACACAACTATCGATATGAAAATATTTAGCTGTAACTGGACTGCTTTTTCCATAAATAGATTTCTTCCGCAATTGAAAGAAATAGTAACTCTATTGCTTAAATAATAAGCATTTAGGCTTCGATAGTCTTCGGAACGTGATAAACATTTTGATATTATCGGTAGATCTACCGCTATTAAAAACGTGGTACCATGAAATAAAAATGCAATAAATATTTGAAAGTTGAAGATATTTCAAGTATTTTTATTATTTATTTTTGACTTTTGATGCTTCACCACGTCTGATTTTTTTAATACCATTCATTTTTTTTTCTTTTCCAAGATGTGATTTTTTGGAATAGAAACATAATGTGGTATGTTAATTTTTTGATTATTCTAATCAATTCAAAGACACATCTGAAGTGATCTGTTAATAATCACTATTTACTGTTATATTTCTTTAAATAATAGTCTTTGTCACGAAAATATAAATCAATATCCATAAGTCTGAAATAGAATAAATATAAATAATAAAATAGAATAACATAGATGTAAATTTATTCGTCATTTAATCTTGGAAAACGAGTATGAAATTTCAAGCTCACGAAAGAAATTTAAATGATCCTATATACATAAACAAAAATAAGAAAATTGGGATCATTAGAAGTGTTTCTACTATAAAATATGATAAAAGGTTAATTGCATATGCTATTAATTATCGAAATTTTTTGCTTAATTGATGAAGTTATTCTTCTTTAAATGTTAAGTGAACGAAGTCACGGGTAACAGCTAGTACTGAATAACAGCATTTAATTTTGACTGTGGTTAAGGAGAATGCAGGTGAACACTTAAGACTTTTAGTGATTTTTATAAAATCACAGTATTGTAGAGCAGTTGACTCCGTCGCTGAAGGGGGGGGGGGGAGGCTATCACACAGCCTTTCTCACCCCCGATCTTGCAGTCGGCAAAATTCAGTTCACCCCCCCCCCACTAAAACAGCCTTCGGCACGCCCCTGATTGTGCTTGCCAAGGCACGGTACTAAAGTACAGATTAAATGTTAGGGTTCTTATAGTGCTGAAATTGATGGAGAGGCAAACTTAAATTTGTATCCAAATATAGTAGTACGTGCAATATTGTGTACGCTATCTTGGCGCTAATCAAGAGATATTTGATACAACCCCTCATCTTTTTGCTTCTTTTGGGAACAACGGATTTCGAGCTTATTCTATCGACGATAATTTTCAGAATTTTCAAGCTGTGATTTTGAGACTTTCACAAAAGTTACTCTATATACTTAGCTAATACGTTATGCATATTATATTTTGATTACATTCGCGCATGCGCAGTGAAACATTTTTTAGTAAACCTGCTCATATTTCATCCAATTTTTATTGTTTTTAAATTCTGAATGCAGAGTATTATGTACAATATTGTTTTTCATATTTTCTGGAAAGAACTTTTTTTTATATTAAGAACTCTGCAAATTTTAAGCAAAAAACTTGGCGAAATTTGGGATTGTTTTTATAAAAACCTTAATTTCTCTACGAGTATGCATGCTATCCTCATAAACATGAACACAGTATATTACAATAAGCCACTTATTATTAATCTTGAGTTTGAATGCTTTTGTTGCAGTAGTTTTTACAGGGTTATCCAAAAGATATTCGTTACTTTTCAGTTTGTTGATGGTTTCCTATGGGGTTTCGCGAAAAAAATCTTCGCGGAAGTATATGACCAATACTATACTGTTTACACTCCTGCAGTTTCAGGTTAATCCCTTATGTATTTTTCTAGATATTTAACAAAACGTCTAAAATCGCAAGTGACCGGCCACCTTTGGCCATATAGTGTAGTATAGATATCAACCTAGAGATCAAATACAGAGCTGTTCAAAGGTTCAAACGAATTGGAATATATATTTGCTATGGACGGTAACTGCTGAAATCAGTTTTTCTAATGTTTTATGCGTTTTCTAAAATGTTTAATTAGTTATCTTTATTTATCTTACTAGCGAACTTGCCCGGCGTTTCCCGGGTAAAAAACGGGCAGGAATTCCGAAAAAGTTCTGGAAATCACAATAAGATATCGCGAAAAAATTTTAAATCGCTGCACAAATTTCGAAAAGAGAAAAAAAAATTATATATTGTGTTCGAAGATTGCAAGTTGATTCCTTTCACTGATGTGGAAAAAATCTAGCAAATCACTAAAATACACAAAAAATCACATACAAAATTCCCGAAATTCGAAAATTGCTATACGAAGTCCGAATAAACTTTATTGAAATGAGGGCAGAATGTACTTTAGGTCAAAAATGAAATGTCAAAAAATTGCAGCAGATAGCGAAGAAAGTTCAAAAATCACGAAAGTCAAAATTTACTATAATCTCTCTATTCTAAAGAAAAGTAACTACCACTGTCACCGCCGCTGCCGCCGGTTTTGAATTTTTTGTGACCGGAGGTCTTTCTTCGTTAATATTAAGAAAAATAATGCATACAAAAATATGAAAATCGGTGGTTTTATACAGAAATGTTTGATAAACACGCTGATGTAGACAGTTTTCAAATCGAAGAATTATTTTAAGAGATATTTAATGCTAAAGTTGGACAAAATCGTTCCACTAAAAAAGTTTTATAGCAGAAAAAACAATCCCATCAAAAACATCTCATGTAAAACAAAGCCAAGTCTCCTGACTCTTTGACCGTAAAAAGATCTGAGATCATGTGTAGAGCCAAACTTAGCTCTCTTATTAACTCTGATATTTTAATTCACAAATTACTCCTAGTCTCTACACCTTTAGTAAATGATTATTTTGTGACGTGGCAATTACGCAGCACAGAAAAGTTATTACGTAAACACTTTACTTTTGTTTTGAATTGGGATTAGATTATTTGATTAAGGCTGAATATGAACGCGAGGGATAGAAGCCTGAAGGAGGAATGCATCGATTGGGGGTCTTACTAAAAGAGGGGTCTGGCTCGTATTCACGTTACATAGGAAGAAAATCACCCAAAATTCCGGACATCAAGTTTGCCCAGTAGAGAATTTTTGCATCCGGGCTTGCAATGTAATGTAAAATTATTGCCATGCTACAAATACATATACGTTCAGTGCTCTTATAGAAACTATTTTATGCAAAACTTTATAAATAAACGTTAATATTAAAATGTAAACAACAGCCTTTACATTCTCGTGCTGCGTCATTGTCAAGTCACAAAATAATCATTTACTAATGGTGTAGAGACTAGGAGTAATTTGTGAATTAAAATATCAGAGTTAATAAAAGAGCTAAGTTTGGCTCTACACATGATCTCAGATCTTTTTACGGTCAAAGAGTCAGGAGACTTGGCTTTGTTTTACATGAGATGTTTTTGATGGGATTTCACTTCTTTTTGTAAGGATAAAGCCAAAGAAAGCTTTTCCAGTCGTGTCGATTTCAATTACACTATCTTTAACTTCATAGACTTTATGGCTTCTGATTGCTTCGATGTTCCGCTTTTTCTAGAAAAGCGAATTTGTTATGTGTGCTACCGTTTGAAATCCATTCATTCAATTTTTTAGTAACTATATTAGTTTTTGTTTCAATCTATCAGCTGTTCAATCGAAGTCCTCCAAAGTTAATTCTACTGTGCAGAGTCCATTTTATAACTTTGTCTGCTTCCAGTCTATTTCCCATTTTTTTAGTTATAGCTCTAGTAATATTTTCTAAAGTGTTTATTTTGAATTGCAGCTTACCTCTAGAACTTTTTCGTCAGTAAGCTCCAATATTCCTACCCGGGTGGACAACAGAACAGTGCGCGACTTCTTAGCGAGCTACGTCTTTCCATTTCAGGGTGTGAATCGCTGTAAAGTTTTAATGTGTGTTTTTGTTTTCGAAGATGGTTTTGACAATAGAGGGCTCTAGCTTCGTGGAGCTGTTGAGAACGTGATTTCTCGGAACGATTAGGCCTTCCCCTTTTGACCTAAATAGGTCTTCTGATTTTTTTTCTCTAGCTGATTTCTCTCTGTGATAGGTATTCATTTGGAAAAATAATGGATTATTGCTAGCTGTTAAGAAGAGGAAGTAGAACGTCAAAGTGGCCTCCTAAGAAACTAATCCCAGCTAATCCCAGTGCGCAACCACATACTACCAACATACTACCCACATACTACTGCTCAACCCCATACCCATAACCACATACACCATCAACTATAGCACATCTGATATCATACGACTAGGCTATGTTACCTAGTACAGAAAAGAAAATATAGGTGAAACAGATACGAACGATCTCCAGATGTAGGAACTACTCGATGAGGACTGTCTTCTCTGTAATCAAAATATAACATTTCAATTTCTTCCTTTCAAAATTTCTTCGATCAACAATGTCTTTCGTTGGAATATCATACAATTTCGCGTTTCCCTCCGTCACCACGTCTTTTCAGCAATTTTGCAGATGCACATTGACATCTAGAATTCAAATTTTACACAATAAAAAACTGTGTCGCCAAAATTTGAAATTCAGTTATTCCTCTTTTTGATATGTAATACTTACAATCAAGTTATTTTTAGAAACCAATAGGTGAAAGAATTTTACACTAAACATTCAAACCTTCATACTTTCGAATTTAAATTAAATCGTAATAGTTTTTTTATTTAAATGATTTTAGTACACAGTAGACCGAGTATAGATCGGTATTTTTTTTAAATATTTATTTTGTTTTAGTAAATGTTGAAATGCGATAGATACTATCCGCAAAACATCAATAACTGTCGGAGGATATAGCGGAATTTTCGTTAATGCATCTCCTCTTAAGACGTATCTCCGGTTTATGCGGACAGTTTCATTTCCCCATCATATTTTAATTAATGTTAAAAGCATTGTTTATTGCGGATTTTGGTTAGTACAGATGAAAAATGGCCTCCCTTGGAAGCCCACTAACGGTTGTTCACTGAATATTCATATCTACCGTTCGTAGTCTTAGCACGGTTGAAAGTGAAAAGTCAGAGAAAATGACGTCATAGTGGTGCAAAAGTGATAATGTTTAAGTTTTAAATATAAAAATAATTGATTTCTTTTTAATATGTCATTTTTTCTTGGGAGAGGGGAATGTAGAATTTTGATTTTGAATTGCAAAACGATAATTTGAGTACCTAAAAAACATATTTAAAAAAATTCTACATCGCAGGGGAGTTTGTATTGCCATTAAAAAAAATAAACTTTTTTTTACGTATGCGATTATGTTAGTCATATCCCGAGTGTCACTCTCCATGTTTTATAAAAATTGAATTTATTATTCTTCAACAATTGTTGTCTACATCAATAGTTTGGCAGCAAATGTGAGCTATTTTGTAAATATGAGGTAAGTTTGACAGCAAAATTCTCTTGCTTTTAAAACTGCTGCTAATTTTGCGCTATGGTCTATTGCCATTGCATCAAACTATAGCAATGTTTAAAATAATATGGTAGTGATGTTAAATATAGCAAAAGTATAAGAGCAGCTATCTATCAAGAAATGTTGGCATATTTGCAGAATGTTTATAAAATATTTAAATTCACCAAATTAACATTTGGTAAAATAAATTTATTTTATTTGGGTACTATTTTATTATCCCGTCGATCAATGTCGCTGAACAATTCCCAAAATTATACAGATTGCTGTATTTTTATTTTAAATAACGAAAAAACAAATAAATTAATAAAATCTTAATGAAATTACAAGTAAAAAGTCGAATTAAAAATCATTTGATGACGTAACAAACACGTGTATGGTGTTTAATGTCAAATTAATGCGACATTTACGATCATCCATTATTGGCATTTAATCTTATAGTTCGGCGATAGTTTTTCGGTCGACGGGATAATCAAGTAGTACCTTTATTTGTTCTAGTCAATTAAAACGAATTTTACTGTATTCAGGACCCAGATATTTCGCGCTCGATTTAGTATAGTTGACAAACCGATGGTTTAGTTGACAAACTGCGTTTTATCGTGTTGATAATACATGAGCAACAGTATTGGCAAGAATTCCGATTACGGAAGATAAAAGATTTTCGATTTTTTTTTTTCGAATTTTACGAATTTCTTAATTTTTCCTTTCTTTGTATCCCAAATACTACCTTCTTACCAAATTTCAAATTTCTAGGGCTACAGGATGTACCTCAGATTTTTGATGATCGGTGAGTCAGTCAGTGTCGAAAAAGCGAAACTTTGATTTCATATGTTTTCTGAACTAGAAAAGATAGAAACGCGGAAATTTAAACATTTGCTTCCCCTTGAAGAGTACTTTTAGAAAAACAAAGTTTCAAGTTCCTGGGAAATTCCAGCGCAGGGATATGGGACTGTCAAAAGTACCCTGAGTTGCTTCCAGAAAAGGATGCTTACGGCTGTGCTTTCTCGACTTGGCAGGGGCACTGTCGTACCCCCAGATACATGGCAGTGTAATCATTTTTAGATCATTTTATGCGTTAGAATTTGCCTAGTGCAGATTGCATTAATTTTTTTATTTTGACTCATTTTTTGAGGTTTTATTTCTATTTTAAATTCAAATTTTCAGCATTTCTAGAGATATTTTTTACATTATTTTAGAAAGTGGTATTAATTTATACTGTTTCCAAATGTATAAACAGCGCAAACAATAATGTTTGCTTCAAATTAAAGAATTATTTACACGTGACTAATATAAACAGATAAAATCATTTGGAATTCGAATTAAATAATTATGTACAAAAAGCAGGAACTTATTAAAAATTACGTCATAAAAAGTATACACGTGAATTTTAAAAGAGAAAGGATATTGTAAAATAATAAATTCATTAACATGCGTTAAAAGTCTTAAATAGGAGCAATTACGTCATATTTACGTCACATTATAGTTATTACATAAAATGAACACAAAATAATATTGCAAAACAGTTTAAATTTAGAAATTGCGCTAGACATTTATTTGATATTTTGAGAGGATCTTTTCAACTATTTTTGTTAGGAAAGCGCAAATAATATTTCATTTCTAACAAAAGTATTTTCACGTGAATATTTAAAAGAGAAAGAATAGCTTGGTAAAAATTACGTCAGATTAAAAACGATTAATTTAAAATGTCTCATTTAAAAGAACTTTCTTTTCGCTTTGTTAAAAAATACCTGGAGACAAAGACTCTGTTTAGTTAATTCCTTTTATATTAGCTTATTTTGAAATGTTGTTACACGTGTCTACGTCATCAAGTTATTTTGATTTCGACGTTTTATTTGTATTTTTATTAATGTTGTACTAATTTATTTGTTCTTTCGTTATTTAAAATAAAAATTGTCAATTTGTATAATTTGTTTGGCGATTTATATAATTTGGCGAAATTGGTCGACGGGATAATCAAGTAGTACCACAACGGATTTGGCGTTAAAATTCCCCAATCAAAGAGAAATGAATAGAAATTCGTTTATAGGAACGTCGCCACTGTTTTTAAAATTATAATTCAATCTTTCGAAATCTTTTTAAAGCCGATCAAATTAGCGTGAATTTAGAGTTTGCGGTGTCTGGACGGGGTTGGCGAGCTTAGCTCGTAGGGGCCCGAGTCCCCTAGTATATAAAAAAAGTTTTGATTTGGAAATGGGCCAATGAAAATCTGCGTAGATATTCCCGGCAGATCGGCATCCAATTTGAATGCTTAAGCAGGTCTTTCTTCGTTAATATTAAAGAAAACTGTTGCATACAAAAATATGAAAATCGGTAGTATTATAGAGAAATGTTTGATAAACACTCTGATGCAGACAGTTTTCAAATCGAAGAATTATTTTAAGAGATATTTAATGCCAAATTTGGCAAAATCGTTCCATTAAAAAAGTTTTATAGGAGCAAAAACTGTACATAGGAATTTAATTATTTTTAGATCATTTTATGCGTCAGAATTTCCCGGTGTGCAGATTGCATTTAGTTTTTTAATTTGACTCATTTTTTGAGGTTTTATTTCTATTTTAAATTCAAATTTTCAGCATTTTGATAGATATTTTTTAGATATTTTAGAAAATTGTATTAATTTAAACTGTTGCCAACTGTATAAACAGCACAAACAATAATGTTTGCTTCAAATTAAAAATTTATTTTACACGTGACTATTATAAACAGAAAATATAAAAAGCAGGAACTCATTGAAAATTACGTCATAAAAACTTTAATTACACGTGAATTTTAAAAGAGAAAGAATATTGTAAAATAATAAACTCATTAACATGCGTTAGAAGTCTTAAATAGGAGAATTTACGTCACATTTACGTCACATTACACTTATTACGTAAAATGAACAAAAAATAATATTGCAAAACAGTTTAAATTTAAAAATTGCGCGAGACATTTAGTTGATATTTTAAGAAGATCATAATATTTTATTTCTAACAAAAATATTTTTACGTGAATATTAAAAAGAGAAAGAAAAGTTTGGTGAAAATTACGTCAGATTATAATTGTCAGATTCAAATTATAATTCAATCTTCCGAAATCTTTTTAAAGCCGATCAAATTAGCGTGCTGTTAGAGTCTGCGGTGTCTGAACGGGGGTTGACGAGCGTAGCTCGTAGGGGGCAGAGCCCCCTAGTCGGATAAAAGTTTCAAATCTTATTTCTTCGACCTGCGGGCTCTCTTAAAATTTATGTTTGGGAAAGCATGCTAAACATTGTTTGATGTTACTTTTATTCCTAATTTAATTTACTTGCATTACCTTAAGTACAATTAATATAATCCCTTAAGTTAATATTAGTTTTTGTTGCATTAAAATATATCAATTTGTTGATTTTCTCTAAGCAAGTAAACCTTATTGTTTTACAATTGAAGTCTATGAGAATTTGGCGAAATATTAGAGATACCGCCAATTTTGGTTTCACTTTTGGCGACAGAACAGGGTACCCCTCTGGTACCCCCCTTATAGGTATGAAGATGCATTAAATGCTTGACATTTACGATAAGCCATTATTGACATCTAATCTTATAGTTTGGCGATAGTTTTTTGGTCGGCGGGATAACCGAGTAGTACTGAATTGCGTAAAAGAAACATCCTTATAACTCGAAAAATTATAATCATATTAACTAACAGTTTACTGCATCGGATTAAGCGTCTTATTTCCAATTAAAATATATCTTTTAAATGAAATTTTGGATTTTCGTCCTATTATATTAATTATATTTAAACGAATCCATGTAAATTAAATTGTGAATAAAAGTAACATGATACAATGCTTATAATGTAAGTAGGGGGCTTAAGTAAGTAGGGGGCTTAAGTAAGTAACATTGCTTTATAAACTGACTGAAATATTATTTTATTACTAGGGGGCTCTGCCCCCTGCAAGCTACGCTCGCCAACCCCCGTTCAGACACCGCAGAATCTAAAATTCTAAAAATCTAATGGGTTTTAAAAATATTAGAGAGGATTAAATTATACTGAAAAAGCTGTGCAGATCTCCCTGTAAACGCGTTTCCATTCAATTCCTTTTCATTGCAAAAATTTAACGGAGAATAAGTTGCTGTTAAGACATCCAATGGTTGTTTTCGTTTTTGATTGAAGAGGATCAATTAAACATTTAAAAAGAAGCTAAAATAAAATGAATTAAGTATTCAGAGTCTTTGTCAACCGATATTTTAAAACAATCTCCATAACAATAGCCTAAATCATGTGACTATCATTAACAGTTCCGGGCTTTGCTTTTTATACTCTAGGTGCCATTTTGATACTTTAATGTTATCCAGGCACAGGTGATAAATCGCAAAATATTATTTTATACCCATAATTTCATCTATATTATAATAGTTCAAGTCATCAAATGCCATAAACAAATACGATTTGATCCCTTCGCCTTTCATATGAAGGTTTGGAACAAATGTCATATACGCCCCATATTGGCGCGATTTTTTTCCAACGCCAATTTGGGGAACGCATCAACAGCATAAACAACAACATCCGGCTTACCATATTAAGCAAAATAACGATACTTTGGCGCCAGTTAAGTACCCGTTGTGTATATGACATTGGCGTTACAAAAAAAAATCGCGCCAATATGGGGCCATATATGACATCTGTGCCGAAAGAAAAAAAACCGGGTGCAAATCTCGCCAATATCTTTTTTTTCAACTCGCCAGTTAGCATTTTTTTATTGTTCGAGTGGTAAATTAAAACATTGATTTGAAGTTGAAATTAAATGTCATGATTTGTTACATAATTTAATATTTCGCCAGATGTCATATACGGCATGTTTGGCATGATTTTTTTTTTTTTTTTTTTTTTTTTTTTTTTTTTTTTTTTTTTTTTTTTTACGAAAATTTGGCGAAAACCTCGTTTTCGAATACCAGTTACATATGTATTTTTGGTACTAGTTAGTTATCCCGTCGACAAAAAATCTATCGCGAACTATAAGATTAAATGTCAATAATGGTTGATCGTAAATGTCACAATCACTTGACTTTTGGCTAGTTACACGTGTTTACGTCATCAAGTGATTTTTATTCCGACGTTTTATTTTTATATTTATTAATGTTATACTAATTTATTTGTTCTTTCGTTATTTAAAATAAAAATTTTGTCAATCTGTACAATTTGGCGAGTGGTTTGGCGATTTATATAATTTGCGAAATTGGGTGACGGAATAACTAGTACATTGTACCGTATTTTTTAATTATTTTCTATTATTTTCAAAAGGAAATAGCAAAAAAAATAATTAATTACTATAGAACAAAATAATTTATATAAATTTAAAAAAGAAATAAAAGTAAATATACATTTATTATTAAATAAACAACAATAGCCGGGTTACCATGTCTATCAAAATAATGCCATTTGTGCGCCAATTAGGTACTCCGGTGCGTATATGACATCTGTGTCTAATATTTTTCTTTTCGTTTTGATTTTTAAAAAAAAAAGAAGTGAAAGCCATCAATTTAAATGTTTCATTTTTAAATGAAAGTTTTGTATTTAATAAAATGATAACGAAATACAAAAAAAGCATTGTTCTTAGCATAGATTTAAAGGAGGCCAAACTGTCGCCAAATTAATTTAAAATAGTAACCTTTTCTGAATTATGAAAAAAAAAATTTCTGTTATGATTAAAATTTGAGTTGCCATCATTAGAAAAAATGTATTTAAAATTAGAAAAAAATTAATATTTCGAAAACTAATTCGAATTAAAAAATTCTAATACCAGTTTTGAGATCTGTGGATCAACACAGATTTTTGGTGTTAATTTCATCGCAAAGAATTCCATATTTTAGGAGAAATCGTCGTGAAACAAAATCAGTTGTTTAATCAGTCGATTCAAAGAATCGATACATTTCAGGCGTTTCATATATTCGTTTCATAAATTCGTTTCATTAGGATTTTATATATACTAGGGGATCGTACCCGGGATTCCCGGGTAAAAGAATATAGGTGAAACTTTTTTTTTTTTTAAATTGAAAAATAATAATTTTTTATATGCAATAAATTTTTTAGATTGACCACTTACATTAAAAAAGCATTTTTCATATGGAAAATACAAATTATACAATCAAATAATTTTTTGAAATTTATCAAAAGCGATATTTTCTTATTAGCCGCGTGCTAAGATTTTTTGCCAAGATTTTGCTACTTATGGCATCCTTTTATATTCTGATAATTTCAGAGCTTATACATGTCTGGTAAATTTGTGTTTTATTTACATTATTTTATTTATTTATTCATGGGGAAGTTTTTTTTAATGGATATTAGCCGTAAGAAAATGATGAACTCTTTATTTTGTTTTAAGGAAAAACGGATTAATCTTTCGTAATCGAGCTCGGCGCGATATAGATAAATTAAAATATATTTCATGCTTTAAAATTGTTTTTAAAACCGTAGACAATCAGTAAACTAAGATGAACTTTGCAAACAAATTCCATTTGAAAAAAAAAAATCCTATTTGGTGATCTAAAAATTTAAATTGCACGATTACTAATATGTTAGATTTGTGTTTTTTCAATACTATTCTTTTATTTGTTATAAAAGAAGTATTAATTTTGTTAATTTGGCTTTCACAAATATGTTAGATTGGTGTTTTTCTTTATATTATTCCTTTATTTCTTTATAAAGGAAGTATTAATTTCGTTATGGAAAAATAGTCAAAAACAAATGCTGAACAATGTTTGTTGCTTTATGTGCAAAATATTTATTATTATTATGTTTTGAAACCGGCAAGTGATAAGATAAACTTAAAAAAATCATGCTTAAAAATTATTTTAGGAAATATAATACATCAGTCAATGAATACAGTTTTTAATCAAATTGCATTTGAAAGTAATTTTTTTTCCATATGCGATGAAAATTGAAAATGTACGATGGTGAGAAGATTAAAAAATTGCAGTAACGAAAATTTCAAGACCGAAATTTTATCGTGAAGTGTTGCCATTCGCAATGTTGCCATCCACAAAATGACGTCAGCGTTACGCACATATAAGTTTGTTCTTTATAATATAGATACTGAATCAGTAAAATATAATAAAGATCAGTTATTAGGATGTGGTTATCGAGTCTCTTATGCTTGGATTTCGGGAATGAAAACAGCAATTTTCACCTTCTCAAATTTTGCATACGCACTTCTCATATCCATATTCATCATTTAAAAAAAAATTGTATTTTGCTTGATCATTTAAAAATCTTTTTAACTCAAAACTTGAAGTCACGATTGTCAGCAACATACTTTATGTGAACAGACGCACTCTTTACTTGAGATTCTAATCTCAATTCCGGAGAGTAAAAATTTCCGTAATTTATGTTTTTTAGACACATTTGTGTTAAAATGTTTAGTTTTATCTAAGAAGATGATCGTTTTCTTTTAAATATGACTTCATTTTAACTTAAATAAGCATTTCGCCTACTGTCTGAAACTTAGTAACAGTACACATGCAGAAGGAAAAACAATATAGAAAATTTATGAGGAAAAATGCGTGTTTTCAAAAGCAGTATGTCGTTTTCCGTTATTATGCCCCTAATGTAATATTCTGCTCCTAATGGGATTTTGCGCCACTAAACCCTATACAACAATTTTTATCAACAATTTTGAATTTTTATCAGAAAATAGAATGAATAATGTTAAAAATACCTCATTATTTATCTCTTGTCTGCAATAACGAAAGCTATCTAATTTTGATCGTTTTGAAGAAATTTCATAAAATACTTTTTAAAATTAAAATATATAAAAGTGGGGATATTAAAAGAAAAAAAAAAAACCAGATAGTGCGATCACATCTACAAAAGAAGAGCTTTCAGTTTAAAAAAAATATTAGTAAAATTGATTCAGCAGAAAGATGACTAAAAAACACACTTGTGTTTTGAATATATAGATTATATAAAATTATGTAAAATTAAATGAAGCAAATTATGTTACTTTGATAAAATTATAGTAGAATATCCTAAGGAATAGCATTAAAATTTTATTATTCGAGAGAATTTTGGACAAAAACTTCAGGAACACGATATTATTTTAAACCACGAATTATTTGTTTGCTTGTCTAACTCGGCGAAGCAAATCCATCCAGGCGAGAATCACCAATTTCTGTAATATAAATCGCTATAGACGCTTTCAGTCGTGTCGTCAAATACGACGTTTTCCTTGGATACTGACCCCAAACAAACAGTTGGTATGCTGTATTTTCTACTTTTCTTATATATTATAGCTGTATTTTACAGCTGTATCTCACATATATGTGCTTTAATACTTTATATGCAGTGGTAACACTTTCTACGATTTATATTTAATAAAAAATGAAACATAGCAACCGTTTGTTTGGAGTCAGTTTCCAAGCAAAATGTCACGGCTGACGTCACACTGAAGGCGTCTATTATTTGCATGTCACCTCTCTTTTATAAAGACACTCTAAATTTCTGTAAAACATTGCGTTTTATCAGTGTGTGATTTCGATTACATTATTTTTAAAAGTGAAGCATTTTCACCTGTGAAGAATTTCAAAGCAGCTGGGCTGTAAAAATGACGCACTTCTACAAAACATAATTCTCGTTTAAGAATTAAAATACTACACGCTTTTTTATAAAATGACGTTATTTGCATCCGCTAAAGCAATCCACTTTTACAATGAGTCTTAAACTTCGTCTATAGAAAAGTGTACATATGACGTCATTATCACGGAATAAAAGATAATAATCTTGACCAAGGCATACTTAGATACTACTACAGGCAGACTGATTTGGGTTTAATGTATGAAGTCCTTCGCCAGAGGACTCTGATACCCTGCCCAAAATTGAAATTTGACTCTGACCGTAACTTCACCGACGAGAACCAATCACAACGCACTGGGCAGGGTTCAGAGAATTCCAAGTTGTTTACATTTTTTTCTCCTCGATCGTATAGATGTGATTCAAAAAGAGTTTAATAAAAAATATTAAGGAACAGATGTCATATTCGCCCCATATTGCCGCGATTTTTTTCTGACTCTAATCATCAAATTAAAAAAAAAAACATTATCATTTTAATAATTATCGGAATAATAAATTTAAATGAAGTTAATTCAAAATTATTTTTATCGGATGATTGTAATATTACTAGATGAAAATCATTCATAACATCTAATCTAATGTCATTATTAGGAAGAGTTAAATTAAAAACTTTTCTGTCGCGAACGGTTTGTTACACATGATAAATAAAAAAAAAAGTATTTCTACCTTTTAAAAAATTAAGTTTGATAACAAATCTGTTGATCTTTCATCATTATGTTTATATTATTGCTAATAAAATTAATTTAATGTCTATGAGTTTGTGTGCTTGTATGTTTATTTTTAATGTTTTATTTCAAGTTTAGTTTAAGTGTATTGTAATGCAGAAAGTAAATCAAGAAAGTGGACATTTGTTTTAACACTTCGTTTAAAAATTTGTATTTTATTTAAAAAGGTGGGGGGATCTGATTATCTTCTGCCATCAGATTTTGTCATGTTTATTGCAGGGAGGGGGGGAATAATAGATACATGCTGTTATAATTTAATTAAATATGCAATTAAAACTTGGATTTTAGTTTTTTTTTTTATCTTTTTAAACAAAATTATTAAACTAATATGTAAAACAAAAACAGTAGCTATTTTAACATCAAAATGCCTTTAAGTAAAACTGATGTGGAATTGTTCGATAACTAAAAAGGAATATCTAATTTTCATCAACTCAGGTTATTGGAGCAATTTTAATTTTTTTGTTTAAATGCTATTACAAAAAAAGAAAAATATTCTGAAAGTACTGCTTTTAGCTAAAGTTAAAAGATTATTTATTGCTTAACCAAATTTCTTTTATATTTAAGGTGGATTGAAATGTCTTAGCTTTCGTAACTTTGAGGTATACTTGTAAAAAATTTGACATTAAGCAAACAAATAAAATAAAATTCAATTTTTATATCCAATTATAAATCAATGATTAAGGTGGTTGTCAAGTTTCCCTGTTCAACAATGTAAAACTTAGACTCATTTTAAATGTTAAGGTATAAAACTGGCAGACATGGCTATTGACACAGTTTGTAATCAACACTTTTTCCTTTTTTTTTTTTTTTATGATTTATTTAACAAGATATAAGTAATTTTGGTCATATGACAACATGTTTTATACTACTTAGTTATCCCGTCAATCAATTTAGCCAAACCATACAAATTTACATAATTTTTATTTTAAATAACGAAAGAACAAATAAATTAGTATAGAATTAATAAAAATACAAATAAAATGTCGAAATAAAAATAACTTGATGACGTAAATATGTGTAACTTGCTTAAAGTCGACATTTACGATCAACCATTATTGGCATTTGGCCCAATAGTTTGGCGATAGATTTTTTGCCAATGGGATAGCTAAGTAGTACCCATGTTTTTCGCACAATGACAGGTGAGGAATGTGGTATACAGGCATTATAATGCACGTTTACAAAATTCCCCACCTGTCATTGTGCAAAAAACATGTCATGTGACCAGAAAAGAATGTTTTTCTTTTAAAAACTAAGTAGAAATAGTTTTTAAAAGAAAATCATGTCTAATTCCATGGCTGCATGATTTTTCAAAAATATTTCCATTGCAATTTACCTTAGGCACCAAATTTGATTTTATAATTCATACTACCTTTTGTACTTTTATAATTACCATATCAAGAAGTGGGATAAAAATCAAATCCCAAGATTTCATCTTTACATATAAAAACTAAATTGAGTTAAACAAAGGAGTGAAAAATGAATAAATCAAAATTTTAAAGGTCTTATTTAATGAAAAAATATATATTTATTTCACTTTTGTATTTATTTGTTTGAGATATATGTTTTAAGCATTCATTTTGCACTACATAACTTTAACCTAAAAATAACCATCTTATTATGTTAAATAAAATGGTGAAGGGAGGTGTGTATGAAATTTATCGTAAACAGAAAAAAAATAGTATTCTTCTTTTCATAAAAAATAAACTAAACAGGTTGGCACAGATGTCATACATGCCCGACATTGGTGCGATTTTTTTCCGATGCCAATTTGGCGAAAACCTCATTACCATATCAAACAAAATAACGACACTTTGGCGCCAGTTAAGTACCCAGTGCGTATATGACATTGGCGTCAGAAAAAAATCACGCCAATATGGGGCATATATGGCATCTGTGCCAACAGGTTTTTATGTACCTCAATTATCATCACTTTATCTATTTCAAAAGAATTAGTCAGATGCATGACCTTTTTCGTACTTGTTAGTTATCCCATCGACCAATTTCGCCAAATTATACAAATTGATATAATTTTTATTTTAAATAACGAAAGAACAAATAAATTAGTAAAACATTAAAAAAAAATACAAATAAAAAGTTGAGTTAATGGTATTATTGGCATTTAATCTTAAAATTAATTAATGGCAAACATTATTGGCATTTGATCTTACAATTTGGCCGACGGGATAACTAAGTACCAAAAATACAAATAAAACATCGAAATAAAAATCACTTGATGACGTAAACATGTCTTGTCAAGTGAATGTGACATTTACGATCAACCATTATTGGCCTTTAATCTTACTATTTGGCGACAGTATAACTAACAAGTACCCATTTTTTATTAACTGTAATCTGATATAAAAATTCTTAAAAGTATCAAAGGAGATGGGTAGATAAATGTTTATTTTCAGCTGTCTGATAGATAAAAGAAAAATTAGTGCCTGACACAGGACCACTGGAGGAAAAGAGTGGCTATCTAAAAATATCGACTTGCAACCGTCTTTCCTACAAGAAGATAACAAAATTTTCAGTACTACTTGATTATCCCATCGACCAATTTCAGCAAATTATACAAATTGCCAAACTATTCGTCAAATTATACAAGCTAACATAATTTTCATTTTAAATAACAAATAAATTAGTAAAGCATTAATAAAAATCCTTATAAAAAATCTAATTAAAAATCACCCGATGACGTAACAAACATGCGTATCATGTTTAATGTCAGGTGAATGTAACATTTACGATCAACCATTACTGGCATTTAATCATATAGTTCAGAGATAATTTTTTGGTCGATGGGATAATCAAGTAATGCCATATTTTCTTACATTTCATCTATACTACCACTTTTGCTCGTTGCAATGTGTTAATAATTTAACATTTATGTGGTATATTTAATTTTAAATTAGTAGAGTTGTCTGTGGTAATTCCTGGTCAAAAATCAACAACATTCAATTATTATAAAAACCATTAAAGATATTGTTCCCAGTTTTGGCATGGAATAAGAACCCTTTGATGCCTGTACTGTAGTATAATAAAATGTTTGCTTAAATACATATGCACTTATAATTGAAATAATTGTAATTTTTAAGTGATCAGGAATTGCACCAGAATTATTCCTGGTCACTTCTGGGATAATAATTGACCAGCATCCTTTTTTATGTAAATGAAGTGGTAAAAAATTTTTTTATGACTGAGTATTAAAATAATTAGAATCAGTCTTGAAACGTTCGTCTCATAATTGTGGAAAAATAACACAGACCGTGTTTTGGGTGTACAAATTAATTTGACCGCATTTGATGTGGAAAAGACTTTTACATTTTATATTACATTAACTTGCCGAAGAATTTTTTTATAACATTTATAAACAGTATTTATTGCTTCTTCATCCACTGTGAATGAATTAATACCTTGCAAATTTATTTGTTCATAAAACATATACTAAATGTTTATGTAATTATAGGGAAATATATTTTTCAAAATATACATTTTTTTTAGCCTTAAAATTATGATTTTCCTTAACCATCTTTTAAAAAGCTTTAATTGTAGGATAATGTTGATTAAGAAACATTGGCATGTTCTTCAGAAATTGAGTGAGGTTGGGACTGGGTTGATTTTTTAAGTTTTATAATGAGTAGAATTGAGCCAGGTTGGATCTAGGGATGGGATGAATAGTGATTTGGCTGAATATTCGGCCAAATTTTAGGTCAAACACCGAATTTTTTCCAATAAAGAAAATAACTTTTGATTATATAAATACAGTGGTGGGGCATTTCTAGAAAATCTTACTAGCCAATGACTTATTTCACCAGCTAATAAAATGCAACGTATGGTTACAATACAATATTACTATAATGCATTTTCATATTTTTTTCCCCTGTAAAATTAAGAAATATAAACAAGAGATGAAAGTTTAATATAAAACAGAACTTAGTACCATGTTTACATCCCAGTAATTAAGAAAGCTGAAAAATATAACTAACTACTAAAAAAAAAAGTTTTTTCATATCTCTATAGTTTGTAGTTTTCAAAGACTACCTAAAAATTCACTCGCCCTGTCAGAAAATTCAGTCGTCAGTGGTGAGTAAAATGATGCATTTCCCCACCCCTGTATGTATATAGAATTTTAAATTTTAAAGTGGAAAAAGAATTAAAAACAAATTTATGTTCTATTATCTGTTTACATTTTTGAATAACTTGTTTTTGTAATATTTCAACTTCTAATAAAATAACTTTTACTACATCTAAATTATAATATCATAACTTTATCTACAGGAAAGTAATGCATAAACATTTTATCTAAAAAAGGAACTCATTAATCATTACTACTCTTAAATGTGCTTTTTAAATTTGAAAAACTTATTTTAGCCCAAAAAATTACAAAATTGCATTTTATCCTTTTATTGTAAGATATATCAAATTGATTTACAGTAAGTCAGAATAATAAGATATTTCCATTAAAATATAAAGAATTTATTTAACTTTTACTATCAAATGATACTTTTATCCTGTCTTGCATTCAAAATCAATAATATTCTTACACTCTCTCTCTCTCATAATTCATGCGGCGATATTTTCTGAAATAACCTTTAATCAAGTAAATTTTATTGTGGAGGGTTTGTGTCCCTAATGATAAATAAATTTGAAAGAATGAGTCTGTTCTGCACAAATTACATTAAAGCAAAAGGTATGGTTAACGTAGAATATGTATGTTAACAAAGTCTTTGACATTGGAATCAGCACATACAATATTCCACTTATTCAATAAGCATTGAACTTTGAAGGGGGGGGGGGTGCATTGAGACCTATAGCGGCAATTCAATAAGCATTAAAAACATACCCAGAAACTGATAAGAACATGAATGAAAGAATATGTAAATAAAAATATATATACATAATAATGTTACATATTAAATCCAATAATCATGCAAATAATTATTTTAAAGTGAAGACTATAGAATTAAAATATTATTTTGCTCAATATTTTTAAAATTTATATTTAAATATTTATAAAACAATCTTCATAAATCAGGTTGCGCCATCTAGTGACTATCTAGTTTGACACTAGTTCTGTTTTCAGATGTACAGTTGTACTTGGAATAGTGATATTTGATATTCCATCTTGAAAATGAATCTTAGCTAATGCACCTAGTGAATGAATTTTTACATTTCTTACTTCATAGAAAACAGAAAGTAAGTTATTATGAATTTCATAAGGGCCTTTTTATATGTGCATGGAATTTGCAGATGGTGATGAATATTCAAGTGTTTTTCTTTTTTCTATTAGAGTTTTTACATCTTGAGTTGTAACATATCATTCTCTATTTAAGACATTTCCCTGACAATTAAAAACCTTTATAGGAAATACAGAAAGGCTGTATATTTTTTAGTATCTGAATAACTGTGCATTTTTTGCAAGAACGAAAATGACTTCATGAATGTCCCAGAAAGCAGCCAATTTAGATTTTAAAAAAATTGCAAAAAATGGAAAAGAAACTTTTTTCCTGAATTGATTTGACAAGATAGCTTTCAATATTCAGTGGCATTTTAGCAATATTCGGCTGAAGCATTCGACCAACAAGCCTTCAATATTCAGCAAAAGGGCCGAATACCGAATATTCGTCCCATTAAAAACAAAAATATGGCATAGTCGACAAAATTAGAAGAACTGCACAAAAATAACATAGGACAGTCCTAAAATGGCATAATGTATGCACATCATTAAATGTACAATCGTAGAAGTGTAAATATTTCTTTTTAAATTAATATTTTGATATATAGATTCCTTCAAAAAAAGACAAAACAAACTCATAGCAATACACTTTTATTTTTACTGAGCATATTAATGAGAGTTCTATTTTTGGTAAATTTTTACTTTGAATAAAATACCAAACAGGATGTCATTCAGTCAAGTAGTTTTAAAAATATGCAGGCAGGCCAATACAGGTTTTTTTTTTCTTGGGGCTCTTAAATTTTGTGAAAAACAACATTTTGTCACAAAAGATGAAATACAGTTTCTCAAATTAGAACCAAACATTTATTAATAACAACTTCTTTAAATCCTTCAACTAAAGTTTTCAATTCTGGTGAGCTTATTTTGTTTAATTATTAAACATTTTAATAAAAAATAATCAATGAAAAGTATGTTTTATGGAATGGAATTTTGTGAAGGGGCCTGTTGAAATTATTGAAAAGAAATTTGCGAAGAGGCGTGTTTTATTGAAAGGAATTTTGTGAAGGAGCCTGTTTTATTAAATGGATTTTTGTGAAGGGGCCCTAAATAGGCCTCTCATAAAAAATATATATACAATTTTTACATATGAAAACAAGTAATTTCCACAATGAAAATAACTTATACAAAAATATTTTATATGAATTTTATTTCACAATAAAAAAACGCTGCACATATGAAATGTACTGAACTGATCAAATACTATAATATTTTTTTTTTCATCATTAAGGTGGTTCTCCAAAAAAAAAAAAAAAAAATCGCTGAATATCAAACTTTGACACATATTCTGGTTCATTTTTAAACATAAAGTTTTGGTTATTGAGAGGATTTGTAATTGAACACTTTTTTTTGTTATTTTTCAATAAATGAATTTTATCTCGATTAATAGCAGTTATTGTCTCAGGACAGCAGATGTTTTCCCTTCCCCACACTAATGTGTCTGAAACCTCTTTAAAATGTCTACTTTGGCAGTACTTTCTAAAAGACTCTAGTTTTTACAAAAAATGAAAAAAGAGTTTGATTACATAGTTTCTTATGATAATTTTAAAATTCCTGACTCAATAACACAAAACTTTCTGAGCCATTTATAAATGTGAAGGCATAAAATTGATGAGTTTGACTATTGAAGGAGTTTTTTTTCATTCCTTGATAAATAAACTACTTTTCAAATTGTAAGTGATTCTTGTTGTGGGGCAACAGGTTTTCATGTGCTATCTTTGGATAATTCAGTTCAGAACACCCACTTTGAGTGTATTTCCAGAATGATCTGCTTTTATCAAAACAAGGTTAAAATGACATTCGATTACTATAGTTTCTGAATAACATCTTCCACTTTCAAGTGTTCTTGAGCAAAAATGAATTCAGTAAAGTAGCTCCTTTAACCGTTTAAACGCCAATGTTCCCATTTGGGAACATCAATTTAAAAAAATCTTCAAAAATTTAATTTTAAAGATACCTTTATGAGATTTTTATTTCATAAACTTAAAAATATGATTGATTTTTTGAAATGTGTTAAAATGGGATACTTTTGTTTTTTTTATATCGAAAAAAATGTTCAAATTTGCAAATTTTGCCATATTTCATATTGATAAATTGTAAATTTTTTAAAGAATATATAAAATATAAAATATTTTTAAATTCATGTGAGTTATGAAATAGTAACCTTAAAACAATATGTAGAATACAATTAAATCATAAAAAAGGGTATAGTTGAGTAAATATGAAGAAATATATTTCGATGTTCCCATTTGGGAACATTGGCGTTTGCCATGAACTTTTTTTATATGTTTAAACTCAACGCAATTAACCGATTTGAGTGATATTGTACAGGTATTTCCTGCATGAAAGCAAGGTATAATTGAGTGCAAAGATGGTTCATTAGTATAAGATTCAAGTTTATCCCAAACCGCCCTGCCCCGCCCCTCCCCTCCCCCCAACAAAAAATAAAAATTTCAACTTTCAGTATTTCATTTTCTCTGTTTCCTACTGCATGCACTGATGTCACCTCTTGCTAAAGGATATCTATTTCTGCTGGATACAACCGAAAAATATAAACAAGTGAGTCACAGTTGTAGCTTTATGACGTAGATTAGAGGAGAATTTTATTTACCCCTGTCTTCTTATCAGATGTGCCGAAAGGTCAAAGTTGAGTTCCTTTCCCCACGTGTTTCAGGAAAGAAGGAAGGAAAATTCACGCTTAGAAAGGAATAAGTTGCTCTGTGTTTCTGTTGTAGGCTTATTTTGTTGATTATGGATCACGCTAAGCGTTTTAAAACTGTGGAAGAAGCTCTCGAATATTTCGATACGCTAAATTCAGATGAATCTGATAATTCAGATGTTGATATATGCATTATTCCGCCAAATGAAAGTGGTGATATAACAGAAAATGAGTATATCAATGATGAAGATTTAGGGGAAATTATTCCGACGGATGTAACGGGAGAATTGGATATTCTGCGTAAAGATGAGGCTTGTGATGCGCCATCAACATCACACACAAGAACAGAAGCAGAGAGCATGGGTAAAGGTGATGATGATTTTTCTACACGAAAAAAAAATTAAACTGTATGAAGCAAGATGGAGTAAGAGAAAAGAATTTAATCATACATTTCTTGATGAGGAACCAGATGATTTAAAAATTGATTTTCCAGAGTTACAAGATTTGGATCCTATTCAAATTTTTGATAAAATTTTGCCTAAAGACTATATCGGAACATTAGCATGCATGACAAAGTTATACGCTAGTCAAAAAGGAGAGATAATTGCCATTGACGATACAGATATTGCTCAGTTTCTAGGATTGCTCCTCTTGAGTGGTTACCATTGGGTGCCAAAAGAAGATTATTATTGGAGCACTGCTGAAGATTTGAAAGTTGATATTGTTCCAACAGTCATGTCAAGAAGCCATTTCCGTACAATCAAAAAGTTTTTTCACTTAAATGATAATTCTAAATTGAAGCTAGGTGATAAACTTGGGAAAATAGCTCCAATTTATGAAGAATTGGGGAAAAATTTGCGTCAGTTTGGAACTTTCCATAAAAAATTGAGCATAGATGAATCTATAGTACCTTATTATGGACATCACACTTGCAAAATGTTTATAAAAGGTAAACCCATAAGATTCGGGTTTAAAATATGGATGTTATGTTCCTCGTCTGGATATCCGTATGCGATGGAAATTTATTCTGGAAGGAAGATTGAGTCTACAGGAATGCCTCTGGGTGAGGATATCGTGACGCAGCTAATCTCCACAGTTACAGATCCGGGCAGGCACGAAATCTATTTCGATAACTTTTTTTATATCTTATAACTTATTAAAAAAAATGGCAGACTCTTGAATTAGAGCTACAGGTACAATCCGAAGTAACCGCATCCGGCAATGTCCTTTACTAGACAATAAAAACTTGGCCAAAAAGACCAGAGGAGCAATGGATTACCGTAGTGATGGAACTGTATTCATTTGCCGGTGGAATGACAATGCAGTTGTGACAGTTGCCTCTAATCACCAAACGCACGAACCTATTTCAAACACAAAGATATAATCTAAATCGGCAAAAAAGAAAATTGATGTTCCACAACCTGCTCTTATAAGATATTACAATGAAGGTATGGGTGGAGTTGATGTTCTGGATAAACTTCTTTCATCGTACAGACCGCAGCTACGAAATAAAAAATGGTACTGGAATTTATTTGCAAACGCTCTAAATATTGCTACAACAGCATCTTGGATAATTTATAGATACATTCATGGAAAGAATTCAATGTCACATTTAGAATTTCGTCGAGATATTACAATGAACTTACTGCGTTCCAAACCAAAACTTATATCTCAACCTGGACCAAAAATGCATGTTCAAAATAAACTTAGAAAAACTGATAATCATTATCTGATATCTGCGTCACAAGGACGTTGTGCTCTTTGCCAAAAAAACTGCCGCAACATGTGTGTTGAGTGTGACAAGAGGTTGCATAAAGATTGTTTTCCCTTATATCACGGCAAATAAATCGGATAAAAAGCTGTAAAAATAAAAAGGTAAACAATTTTAATGTAAATTATTTTTAAATTGCCAAATATTTTCATAATCTTTTATTTCTATGCCTTTTTGTTCATTTGATTTTTGTAAAAAGAAAATCTTCAAAACCTATAAGAAAAGTACTCATTAGACGCCAATGTTCCCATTTGGGAACATCTAAAAAATCCATATGAAATTTTTTTTTCTTTAAATGTTTTTATTAATTACTTATAAGGGGTCTATAAGTATACTTAATTAAGCAAATTTAAGTACCAGTTCGATCTACTTCATAATTCGGCGTCTAAACGGTTAAATTTTAAGAACAGCTTTAATAACAGCACTTGTCAATTTGATATGTTTGTGAACAAAAATGTATCAGAAAGTAAACAGTTTGGACTTGAGGTTTAATTAACTTAAAATATATCTGATCACCTGATTTTTCATAAGATAATTCTGAATATTTTTCAAAAGAAAAAAAAACAATGTATTTGGATATGAATGAGAGTTGGAGATGGGTGATTCTAGAAAAATCAAGTATCAATAAACATAAACATCACATAAAACAACATCTATCACAATAAGAATTGATTCTTAACTTCTAGTATCAGATGTTCTATAATCAATACTTTCATATTCACACACAGATCCGCTTGAAAACAGTAATTACAAAACTTGGCGATCAAGTGGCAGGAAATTTGATCATAAATAGTGATAATGGGGACGGGGATAAATAGATACTTCCAGCATTAATTTCATAGCAATTTATATTCTTTCGATTTTACTATTTTAACGGCAGCGCTGCTGTCAAATGTTGTATATTAGTTTTTTTCATTCCAGATTAAATATATTTTTAGCTTAGAAGCCTAGTTATTTAGGTTACTAGTTTATTAAGTTGCATTTTTCAAGTTTGTCCCCCCCCCCCCCTCCCAAGAAATCAGAACCTTCTTAATTATGTTTTTGACGTTCTTCCCAAGTCATTTGGCTACCAACTAAACATTGATATTATATCTGCTACACTTAGTGGCCACAATCTATGAATTATAATCAACATTTTTGGCTTATTTCCAGTTCAAGTTTGAATAAACTAGTAACCCAAATAATTAGACTTCTAAACTAAATATGTAATTATTTAACATGGAAAAAATCCTGTAATACAAAACTAGATAACAGTTTTAACGCTAAAACAATAAAATCTAAAGAAAAATATATACAGTATACTCCCTCAAATCTACAAGCCTTCAACGCAGATGTAAACAATGAAACTTTCAGTTCAGATGTAGGGGCAAATTTACAGAATTTTTTGGTTTTATATCATCCCATATGTATTTTAATATGTAATTCTTGATAATATGACTGAACTCATGGTTTTCATGAAGAGAGTATAAATTTATTTATATATATATAAAAAAATGCCGATATTACTGATAAGCACAATATTTTTATCAAATATATTTATTTATTAATCAAGCTTTTTTGGTTATTAAAACTGGCTAAACCTAATGCAGCAGAAAATTGACAATACTTCAAGAAACTTTAACACAGAAATTTAAATAATCAATAGGCTGTTAATCAATCACTTGACATCGTTAGATGCTCATTAGAAACAAACAAACAATTAAACATACAACAACTACACTGGTCGCAAATATAGTACTCCATCTCATAAGCAGGGGATATATAAACAGCTGTTTGAAGAAAAGCCCAACTCTGCTAACTTCCTCTTGGGAATAACATTTGTGTCATTGAAATGATTCCATGAATGTAGAATTTAAAAACATTTTACCATATGCGAGCCCCCCCCAAATGATATTGTGCTTTCTCTAGATTCAGAGGTTAATCGGGCCCTGTACACATACCATTTTTTTTTTTACATGACACATTTTCAAATAAGGCATTTACTTAGACTGCGTTTTACGACAAGTTATTTATTTCAAAATAAAATTTAGATATTTAAAATTTGATATTTATAAAATATAAAACTTTTATGAATAAAATGTTAAGTGCGGACATTCAAAAGCAGAAAATATTGCTTTTAATCATCTAATCCAACCATGCTCAACCTTTTTTTCAAACGGGCCACAAACATATATTTGTGATGCTAGCTAGGCCACAACATACTTAAAAAAAACATAACCAAGTTAATATTATCAGTGTGGTTGAACGTTTGTAGCAGAAGGAATGTCATAAAAAATTTTAACACCACTATTTCCAAACAATAAATTTCATGGTAAATTTTTAGTACAAATGTTGAAAAAATAGGCCGCGAAATGTTTTGTTTGGAAAGAATAGCGTAAAAATGTTTTGATGCCTAGCGTAAAAATGATTTGATGCCTTTTTTTTCCGCGAGAAACATTCAACCCTAAAAAGCAGTATTAGCTATATAATAAAATGTAATAATATACCAATGCAAAATTTCTGTGTTCTAAAAAAAAAATAATGAGGAGATTGTCTCCAATGAATCAGTTTTGTTCAATGCAAAAAAACTTTTTATTATTTGTTTTTTACTGTACAAATATATACAGCAAATTAAATTAATATTTAACAATGTTTGATAAGTGTTGGAGATTAACATACATAGGACATGTAAAAAGAACTTTTCACTAAGAAAATGGTATTCAAGATGTTTTAGTATAATTTTAAATAACAGAACAGATTGTGTCTTCCCATAAAAATATGTAAAACAACAGTGAACATCTTAAATATCATATTTTATGGAAGAAACGCCGTGGCGTTTACAAGTTTGAAAAGTGCGGCGTTTACGATTTTTTTTTTTTTTTCGTGTACGTAAAATTTGGATAAAATAAAAATTCCTCAAGATTGTTTTCAAGTCTCCTGCTTAACAATACAAAACTTTCTGACTTTGATGATAATGAAAACTGTGACATTTCTGATGATGATACCGAACCATACAGGTGAACAAAGAAAATTTACAACTTTTCCACTCAGATATTGACGACTCAGATTTTGAGGGTTTCAAATAGAAACTAAAGAAGGCCTAAAGTGTATACGACGTAAAAAGCGTACTAAGTTGTGCGGACCACTTAAAAAAAATGGGGAGCGATTAAGGAGAGGGGTCCGTGTCCCGCGCTCTGGATGGTTTTAAAAGCATTTGACGTTTCCTTATTTTAAAAATTACATAAAAATTTTAAAACATTTAAATATTTTGAATAAAATTGTAGAATCTTAAGTTATTAAAAAGAAGGTACCCTACACTGTCCAGAAAACTTTGATTAAAGTTAAGTCAATGAAACACTGTCGACAAAAATAGAGATCCCACAGGTGCAGCATTTACGGCAGGTGCGGTGATTATGATATTTTAAAGCTTATTCAGAACAATTTTGAGGAGTGTGGCGTTTCTTCCATAAAATATGGTACTTTTTATGCATTAATTTAATTAATATTATAAATATGGATTAATGAGTGTGTTTCTTACTGCACATTGAATGCTGCTGGACCACATGTGGCCCGCAGGTTGAGTATGGCTGATCTAGTGTATGCTTAATTTGTAGCTATTGTTATATTTAAATTTTGTTTCCAAGAATGAACTCTAGATTGACAGGAGTGAGACAAATAGTCTTTAGTCAAACGAAACCCTAAAAATTATCGTCAACCTGATCAAACTCGATACAAGACTCTAAAGGGGAAAAAAACCTCACAAAAATTTTCATACACAGCCTTGCATTTGTTAGGGACAACTCTGCAGAAAAGTACTCACATTTATTTATTTATTTTTGAGGAAATTTAAGCATATTAAAGGATTACACAAAAAAAATCTATTTTTTTCTTACAGAATGCTTTAGCTAGATGTATACTCTAATAAATTTTTTTGTGCATACAAACAGAAACAAATAAATTACCTCCTGTGCCCATAGGCTACACTTTTTTGGAGACCACCTCCTTTAAATTGATATATTTTAGTGTTTTCTGGGATTAAAAACAGAAAGAAGTATTTATATTGCAGGTAAATATTTAAATTTCATAACATTCAAAATGTGATAATTTGGTATTTTTCTAGAATTATTAGGATATAGAGGCCATATAAAAAATAAAATTTCTCATTTTAATATTCATACAGCCCATCATAAAACAAAAGCTGCATGTGATTTGTATGCCTTTTATTGCAATTGAAAGAACGTTTCTCTCATCAGTATTTTAAACGATAATCGCCATAGCCTCTATTTTGAATCAACTAGTATGATGCAATTCTGAGAATCTTTTGCATAATGTTTTTTTTTTTTTTTTTTTTTTTTTTTTTTTTTTTTTTTCAGAATAGATTTACAGTAAATAAGTTTAAAAATTCATATATTTTCACATAAACATTTATATAGAATCTCTAACCTTAAAAGAACTTTCTTAGTTGAACAATGAATTTTAATAGAATAAATGGACATGGTTGGATGATCACTCAGGATGCGAAAAATAGGGAAAATGCTTGATTAACCACTTCACCGGCTGCCCCGAGATAAGTCGGGGGTAAAAGCATTGTTTCCCCATACCTGTCGCCGGTGAAGTGGTTAAACTTAACAGTTTCTTTAAAAGATATATTTGTAGATATGCTGTGACTACAAAAGCTGTATCTGTATATATCCAATGTGTATGTACAAACTAGAAACTAAAAAATTGTAAGGATCCAATATTTTCTTCTTATGAATATCAAAAATTAAAAGGGGAGCAGCATTTGGAATCTATCATGTATATGTTAATTATGTACAAGACTCAATAAGTGAGTGAAACAAATAATATTCTTCATCATTTCTCTTTTACATAAAATATTAGCCTGATAGGAAGAAAAAAAACCTGAAAGAAAATCTTAACACAGACTCTCCTTTCCTTCCGGGCGCCAGGCTTCAACCTAGTCAGCCTAATGGATAATCTGCCTCTGCATGCAAATACAGTAGACTCCCTCAAATCCGCAAGCTTGGGACCAGAGGTTGTGCGGATTTTAGAATTTTGCGGATTTCTGGTCATTGATTTGTTTACATTTTTGAAACATTAATTTGATTGGTAGTTAAAAAAGGGAAATTATAATGAATGCTTACAATAAAGTGAAACATTAAAATAAGTAAAATATTAAAATAATTTATTACTTTAAAAGTAAGTAATTATTAAAATAATTGTGTAAAATAAAAATTTAGAAAAATATTAATTTATTAGGGATGAAATCGATTCAATTCGATTCTAGAAGTCCTATGCTGCCATCTAGTGATAGCAAGGAGAACAGTGTTAATGCTGTTATCAGTATATATAGCTTATTGCGCTCACTGTAACTTTTTTTCATTGTTATTTAGAGTCCTGAATGCTTTTCTTATACTGCTTTGTATGTTTAAAAATATATTTGCTTATAATTTTTTAAAAAAATTCCGCGAAAAATAATTTTAAAATAGCGTTCTGGTTCGTGGATTTTTCCATTTCGAACCCTGGAATTTTTGATATATATATGCTAATTTATATCAAAATCAAAAGTAATGTAAATTTATTTAGTAATAAATCGGCTGTAATAGCCAAAAGAGACTGATTAACAAAAAATTTAGTAAAAAAAACATTGCGGTAGTCGCTGATTTCGGCACCATCTTGAATTTTGTTCCTGCAACTTAACTGTAAATTTCATTGTTTACATCTGAAAAAATACGCTTATTTAGGCGTTCGCGGATTTAAGGGAGTCTACTGTATCAAATAAGTTTGTTTAACCTTTAACTACTGAAACAGAAAATTTCGCAAAGTTACTGTAAGCAGATTACTAAGATAGAACGAACGTTAAATAAAAAGTTTGATTAACTCCCTGAAGGGAAGAGTTCCATATCCTGTTCTGTATGGTGCGATTGGCGAAGGAATACAAAATGGCGCCAAAAGGCTATTTTAGCATCTTATCAATTTTTTTAAGATGTCAGAAAAACATGGTTTTTAAATTTTTATAAGCAAATATTTTTATATTATAAACAATGTATTATTTTTATATATGTTATGCACTCAATTATATATATGCACACATATAAATACAAATTATATACACATTTATATATACATAACTTTGTACTTATATATATTTATAATTTTATATATTTATTTTACATCTGAAACTAAGCTCATTAATGTTATATACATATTAATATAAAAAAAAAGCACAATATATATATATATTTATTTACTCAATATTACATTTACAGAAAAATATCATTTAAAAAAAAATCTCAGAAAATTATGAATTAAAAAAAAATTAATTATAAAAAAATATGTATTCAAAATTATTAGTTATCCACCAGTAGCATTCAAGTAATAAAAATAGCAACCCCAAATGCTGAAAATCACAACAATCACATTGAAAAATTCATTGCCAAAAAAAGAACGCCAAGAAAACCAGAACAGTATATGGAACTCTTCCCTCATTGAATACTGTTTTTGATCTCAACTCTGCACTAACACTAATTATTAAGTAACAAAATAAACTAACATGAAAATAATGAAAGTTGCTTCGATAACACAGAATATTGCAACGATATTTAAATCCGTGATCACCATTTCTTTCTCTGATTAGAAATAAGAACATTTAATGTTTAAAGAAGATCGGCTTTTTTTTTTATTATTCCAGCGATATCAAAAACAAACATTTTACGGTAACAGTAAATTCGTCAAAAAAAATCTGCTTCAAGCCAGTTATGAGGACTGAAGTTTGATAAAAATCAAATTTTAATTTTAAAACATGTGTATGAAACACAAGCTATTTTTATATAAATACGGGACATTCAAAAAAGAATTTCATGAATGAACCGAACGATCAAGTAAACAATAAGTAATTTAGCTTATCTTAAAAGTATGGTGTAACGCTAAAATGCTACAATCTGAGTAAAATACCCTTTTAAATTTTAGGAAATTGAAGAATATAAGTGTTTAATTTATTATTTTGAAAATACGATCAACGATTCTAAAACTCCGACAATGAGAAACAAGCCGCTTTCTGGGCAGGGTATAAATGTAAACAAAGAGCACGTTGCGATGTTTTGGTTCAGGGTTTGAAGCTGAATCCGGCTTCACTTTTTCGACGGTTTTCGGCGAAATTGGTGGGCCGTATGTATCTAGTAGGCTATGTCTTGACACAGCCCATATTTTAATTTAAACTTTTTTTTCAAGTTTATGAGAAAATCGCAACAAAAAGACACAGTATCTCTTATTTTCGACTATTTTCCGTTTATTTTCAATGACTTTCAATAGAAAGGAGGTACTTTTGTTGCCATGATAAGAAAAATGGTATTAAAAACTACAAAAAAAATTAATATCTCAAAAATAAATTGAGATACAGCTTTCAAACAAATTGCATTTAAAAGAGTATTTTTTTCCTTATACGACGGTGTAAAAATTCAAAATGTGCGATGTTTAGAAGTTTAAAAATTTGCAGTAGAGGAAACTGCAAAACCAAAATTTTATTTCAAATTTCAAAGTGTTGCCATTCGCAAAATGACGTATGCGTTACGCACAGATATGTTTGTCCTTTATAATATAGATAGGGTAGATAATATAATTAATATAATCAATTAAGTTAATATTAGTTTTTGTTGCATTAAAATATTTCAATTTGTTGATTTTCTGTAAGCAAGTAATCCATATTGGTTGACAAAGGAAGTCTACGGGAATTTGGCGAAATATTAGAGATATCGCCAAGTTGGCGTCACATTTGGTAACTCATTTTGGTCGCCAAATTTCGCGATATACCGCCAAGTTGGCGATAAACTTGGCGGCATTTGGTGACAGAACTGTGTCCATCTATGGTAACCTCCTTATAGGTATGGAAATGCATTGAATGCTGTTCAATAATTGCATAAAAAATTCGCTAAAAATTCAAAAATCGCTGCACGAATTCCGAATAAACTTTTTTGAAAACAGAACAAAATTTACTATATTAGGTTAAAAGAAAGAAACCATATTCTTCTCACTTGTATGGAAAAATTGCCTCGAAACTTAAATAAGGTGCTAAAAATCGCATAAAAAATTAAATTAAAAAAAAATCTAATCAAGAAATCGAAGATCGGGCTTCGAGGTGCAAAACTTAATATATAGACGTACTATTCCCCCAAATTTTGTAGCTCTACTTGCAGTGGTCTCTTCAGAACACCGTCGACACACTCACTCACAAACAAACTTCTTTCCTTATTATTATAGATATACCTTATTTCCCTAATTAACGAAGTTTTGTTAAAGCATCCAGGAAGTGTTGGGAAGTGTTTCATAATCGATGCTTAACGCATGATCTTTCTTTCTTGTTTCTTTTTGTCCCATTTGTTTTGAATCACCCTGTAGTTCTATTCTTTCAAATATAATGAATAACTTTAATGATTTAGTTGTGGCAGGCTCACTATTCTTTGAATCAATATCAGTAGATATCATACTAGGTGCTAATGTTTTCTTTACATTGCTTAAAAGTGAAGTTGAAATAAAATCCCTACCGACCCGGCCTACAGGCGGAGGTAGATTACGAAGTTGTGTTTATTACTTGCTCCAACAAAAACTAAATCAGGATTAGATATAAATCCACTTTAACAGTTTTATTTGGCCGCTTTTGACGAGTTTTTATTTCATTTTTATATAATAGCTGGTTTTATAAGAATCATGTTAAGGCGGTATTAAAAAAAATACTTTTCCATGCTCAACAACTCGAAATTTTCTGGCACATTTTCAGATTCATTTTTCTCTCTATTCTAAAAAAAAAGTAACTACCGCTGTCACCGCCGCCGCCGGTTTTGAATTTTTTGTGACCGGAGATCTTTCTTCGTTAATATTAAGAAAAATAATGCATACAAAAATATGAAAATCGGTAGTATTATAGAGAAATGTTTGACAAACACGCTGATGCAGACAGTTTTCAAATCGAAGAATATTTTAAGCGATATTTAATGCTAAAGTTGGCAAAAATCGTTCCACTAAAAAAGTTTTATAGGAGAAAAAACTATTCATGGGAATTTAATCATTTTTAGATCATTTTATACGTTTGAAGTTCCCGGTGGGCAGACTGTATTTCCTTTTTTAATTTGACTCATTTTTTGAGGTTTTATTTCTATTTTAAATTCAAATTTTCACTATTTCGAGAGATAATTTTTACTTATTTCAGAAAATTGTACTAATTTAACCTGTTGCCAACTGTATAAAAAGCGCAAACAATAATGTTTGCTTCAAATTAAAAATTTATTTACACGCGACTATTATAAACAGGAAAAAAACTTTCAAATTAGTATTAAATAATTACGCATAAAAAGCAGGAACTTATTGAAAATTACTTCATAAAAACTATTTTTACACGTGAATTTTAAGAGAGAAAGGAAATTGTAAAATAATAAATTCATTAACATGCATTAGAAGTCTTAAATAGGAGAAATTACGTCATATTTACGTCACATTACAGTTATTGCATAAAATGAACACAAAATAATATTGCAAAACAGTTTAAATTTAGAAATTGCGCTAGACATTTATTTGATATTTTGAGAGGATACTTTTCAACTATTTTTGTTAAGAAAGAGCAAATGATATTTCATTTCTAACAAAAGTATTTTCACGTGAATATTAAAAAGAGAAAGAATAGTTTGGTCAAAATTACGTCAGGTTAAAAATGATTAATTTAAAATGTCTTATTTAAAAGAACTTTCTTTTCGCTTTGTTAAAAAATACCGAGAGACAAAGACTCTGTTTACTCAACTAGGGGGCTCGGCTCCCTATGAGCTACGCTCGCCAACCCCCGTCCAGACACCGCAGACTCTAAATGCACGCTAATTTGATAGGCTTTAAAAAGATTTCGAAAGATTGAATTATAATTTAAAAAACAGTGGCGATCTCCCTATAAAAGAATTTCTATTCATTTCTCTTTGATTGGGGAATTTTAACGCCAAATCCGCTGCGGTACTACTTGATTATCCAGTCGACCAATTTCGCCAAATTATATAAATCGCCAAATTATACAAATTGACATAATTTTTATTTTAAATAACGAAAGAACAAATAAATTAGTACAACATCAATAAAAATACAAATAAAACGTCGAAATAAAAATATCTTGATGACGTAGACACGTGTAACAACATTTCAAAATAAGCTAATATAAAAGGAATTAAGTAAACAGAGTCTTTGTCTCCTGGTATTTTTTAACAAAGCGAAAAGAAAGTTCTTTTAAATGAGACATTTTAAATTAGTCGTTTTTAATCTGACGTAATTTTGACCAAGCTATTCTTTCTCTTTTAAATATTCACGTGAAAATACTTTTGTTAAAAATGAAATATTATTTGCGCTTTCCTAACAAAAATAGTTGAAAAGATCCTCTCAAAATATCATATAAATGTCTAGCACAATTTCTAAATTTAAACTGTTTTGCAATATTATTTTGTGTTCATTTTTTGTAATAACTGTAATGTAACGTAAATATGACGTAATTTCTCCTATTTAAGACTTCTAACGCATGTTAATGAATTTACTAGGACTTCCCTGAGAGGGATTAGTCTGAGCGATACTGCCGAGAACACAGATTTAATAATAACTTGTTGCAAGTAAAGAAAATGAGATACTATCTTTAATTGGCCATATACTGGTTACTAATTCAAATGATGAAATATCGAGATTAGTGAACCTGAAAAAAAAAATCCATATCAATTTTAAACCAGCTCTTCCCTCTGTTAAGGGCCCTGGCAAGAGATATAATAGCCTAGAAAAGGAACACATTTACAAGTACTTTCGGACAACCTATTCGCTGTTTCATACCGACATTTTTGCATTTTTAAAAATGCATACATAAACCAGTATATTACATCTTCAGTTTTATTTTCATAGACGTTTATATCATTTGACAAATAATCTCACTTTCTTAAACTCGAATTGTGTCAAGCTTTTTTAAAAAAGCAAAGTCCATATAACAATGAAATTCCATGAAGGGAATTAAACACATGGTAATAAAGCATTTAGGTGAGCGCAATTGATAAATCGTCAAATATTGTTTTTATCGCCATCTATCGTAATGCATTCTTTTAATTTAAAATACACACATTAAATAAATTTGTAAACACGATTTGACTCATTTAATTAAAAATAATAATAAGTAAATAAATAAAAATAATAAGAAGAGATAATAGCATAAGTCAAAACATTTATTTCAACATCAACACAAGTTACACTTGCGGGGAAAAAAGGCGGCTTTTGACAAAAAATAAAAATAAAATGCTCTTGGCAAAATCTGAACCGGGCTAAAAAAAAATGTATCGTGATTAATTCAAATATTATAGGAATATTCCGTAATCTGGTTTTCAACCAGTATCGTATTTTAAAAAGGTCAGCTTAACTCCAATTAAATTTCATTGCTGTAACATTTTATTTATTTATTTATTTATTTATTTTTTTTTTTTTGGGGGGGGGGGATGCGAGATTTCATATATTTACATTTAAATTTTAAACTTTCGTTTATGTAACGGTTGCTTGTATGAATAATTAGCACCTTGATGATCGAGCTTCACTCGAAACATATGTAAAAAACTGCTTGTGTGGTATGTGTGCTTAAAGCCATTATTACGTAGCTATTATAACTCTCGTCCGTTACAACAATGTTGCTGTTAGTATTACTCTTGTTTGACGTCAACCTTGCCTGTGTATCTGAATACGAATTATTGACCAATTTTCTTGCACGAAGAGTGGTTATAACACAATTGTTTCATTTTGCATAGCATGTACCAATTGCAATATTGATACTTTTAAGTGAGTCAAGCGCAGGTGATAAATTGACAATATTTTTTCCATACTATATTCATCTTGCATTCATTTCATTTAAAATATAATGCTTTCATTCACTTCATTTAAAATACACGCTTTTAACTAATTTCACTGTACTCTAACAACATTATTTTGCATTGGCGTTTTTTTTTTAAAGCTTTATGCAGTTTTGGCTTCAGAAAGTGAGATTTGCTGCAAAAAGATACAAACCTGTCAATTTATTACAAACCCGATGAACGTTTATGTTTATTTTTTACAAATACTAGGGGGCTCTGCCCCTACGAGCTACGCTCGTCAACCCCCGTTCAGACACCGCAGACTCTAATAGCACGCTACTTTGATCGGTTTTAAAAAGATTTCGTAAGATTGAATTATAATTTGAATCTGACAATTATAATCTGACGTAATTTTCACCAAACTTTTCTTTCTCTCTTTAATAGTCACATAAAAATACTTTTGTTAGAAATGAAATATTATGATCATCTTAAAATATCAAATAAATGTCTCGCGCAATTTTTAAATTTAAACTGTTTTGCAATATTATTTTTTGTTCATTTTATGTAATAAGTGTAATGTGACGTAAATGTGACGTAAATTCTCTTATTTAAGACTTCTAACGCATGTTAATGAATTTATTATTTTACAATATTCTTTCTCTTTTAAAATTCTCGTGTAAGTATAGTTTTTATGACGCAATTTTCAATGAGTTTCTGCTTTTTATATTTTCTGTTTATAGTAGTCACGTGTAAAATAAATTTTTAATTTGAAGCAAACATTATTGTTTGCGCTGTTTATACAGTTGGCAACAGTTTAAATTAATACAATTTTGTAAATTTTGTAAAAAATATCTGTCGAAATGCTGAAAATTTGAATTTAAAATAGAATTAAAACCTCAAAAAATGAGTCGAATTAAAATACTAAATGCAGTTTGAAAACCGGGAAATTCTGACGCATAAAATGATCTAAAAATGATTAAATTCCTATGTACAGTTTTTGCTCCTATAAAACTTTTTTAATGGAACGATTTTGTCCAACTTTGGCATTAAATATTTATTAAAATAATTCTTCGATTTGAAAACTGTCTACATCAGCGTGTTTATCAAACCTTTCTCTATAATACTACCGATTTTCATATTTTTGCATGCAACAGTTTTTTTAATATTAACGAAGAAAGGCCATGCTTACGCATTCAAATTTTATGCCGATCTGCCGGGAATATTTTCATTGGTCCATTTTCAAATCAAAACTTTTTTTTATATATAGAAGGAAATATAAACCTTTTTGGCACAGATGTCACATACGCACCACGTTGGCGCGATTTTTTTCTGATGCCAATTTGGCGAAAACCTCGTTTTCGAATACCAGTTACATATATATTTTTAAAAAGGGAATAACAACAAATAAAAAAAGTTTAATTAATAACTGTAGAACAAAACAATTTATATAATTAAAAAAAAGAAAATAAAAGTAAATAAACAATTTATTAATAAATAAACAACAACATCTAGGTTACCATCAAGCAAAATAACGACACTTTGGCGCCAGTTATGTATCCCGTTGCCTATATGACATTGGCGCCAGAAAAAAAATCGCGCCAACGTGGTGCGCATGTGACATCTGTGCGTAAATGTGTTGTTTACACTAAATTAATTGTTTAAATCTTTAAAAAATTGCTTGGGTACATCAAACAATGAGTAGGTTACCAGAAAATATGCATGAAAAGTTTACTTCTCTCGCCAAACCCATTTTCTTTACCTATAAGACGCCTATTCTGGAAAAGTACACATTTCGGTACTTGTTAGTTATCCCGTCGACCAAATTACTGTCGCCAAATTGTAAGATTAAATGCCAATAATGGTTGATCGTAAATGTCACATTCACTTGACAACACGTGTTTACGTCATCAAGTGATTTTAATTTAGACGTTTTATTTGTATTTTTATTAATATTATACTAATTTATTTGTTCTTTAAAATATTTAAGTTATTTAGTATTAATATAAAGGTATTTAAAAAAAAAAGGTATTTAAAATAAAAATTATGTCAATTTGTATAATTTGGCGGGTGGTTTGGCGATTTATGTAATTTGGCGAAATTGGTCGACGGGATAACTAACAAGCACCCAAATTTCATTTAAAATACTAAAAAGACAAAAATAAATAAATTAAGAATAAATGATGCTACAAATAAAAATTGTTTATTTAAACACTAGCTAACTTGCCCGGCGTTGCCCGGGTACATAAAAAAACTGCACGAATCGCGAAAAACCTCTGAAAATCACAATAAGATATTGCGAAAAAATTTTAAATCGCTGCACAAATTTCGAAAAGAGAAAGAAAAATTATATATTGTGCTCGAAGATTGAAAGTTGATTCAACTTCTATCAACGTCTTTCACTAATGTGGAAAATTGGTAGAAAATCGCTAAAATACACTAAAAATCACTTACAAAATACCCGAAAAATTCGAAAATTGTTATACGAAATCCGAATAAACTTTATTGAAATGAAGGTAGAAATTACTTTAGTATTATAGGTCAAAAATGGAATGTCAAAAAATTGCAGCAGATCGCGAAGAAACGTAAATATCGAATTAAAAATCACCTGATGACGTAACAAACATGTGTAAAGTGTTTAATGTCAAGTAAATTTGACATTTACGATCACCCATTATTGGCATTTAATTTTATAGTTTGGCGATATTTTTTTTGGTCTACTGGATAATCAGGTAGAACCACAAATTATTTCTGTTCGTATTTAAAAGTAGATAAATAGCGCTTCTTTATATAAATAAATAAAATAAATATTGAAAAAAAATGCTTATATGTATATGAAAAATAAATAGTTTGCCAGTAAATATACGTAAAATTCACTTCACTCGCCAAGGCCATTTTCTCTAACTCACCAAAGCCCATATATCAAAAATATACCAAATACTCTTCAATCTGTTGCCTGATACTAAGTAATCACAATAATGTAAATAACTATTAGGCATAGATACGTACCGGGTTTGGCTCGATTTTTTTTCACGCCTAATTGGTGAAAACATCGTTTTTGAATACCAGTTACACATATATATTTAAATTATTTTCTATTATTTTAAAAGGAAATAGCAATAAATAATAAAAAGTTTAATTAATGTCTATAGAACAAAACAGTTTATATAACTGTAAAAAAGAAAATAAAAGTAAATAAACAACTTATTAATAAATAAACAACAATATCCGAGTTACCATGTCAGACAAAATAACGCCATTTTGGAGCCCATTTTGTACCATGGAGCGTATATGACACCTGTGCCAACAAAACTTTCAATAATATAGTAAATATGTCATTTGGTGGTGGCTTGATTATCGAAGATTATAAAATATGTGTGTATATGGCACATTTTTACATTAAAATTTAAATGCTTGACTACATAGTTATAATTTTAACTCCCTTTTATATAATTTACATTTGAATATAAGGATTTACTCCGAAATGTTCTCCTATACTTAAAAAAAAATTATTGCGACCTTCGCCTGGCTTATTTCACGCTTCTGCCTTTGTGGCTTAAAATTGCATTGTTTGGCGACCAAGGTAATAATTAATTAGCATGTAACTCACAAATAAAGCCTTTCTCCTGTAAGACATACGATGGGAAAATTACATAAAAATGATAATTAAATTGAATAAAAAAATAAAGGAGGACTAAAAGACTGTTACTTAAATTTTATTTCTTCAAGTTTTTTCAGGCACATTTTTATTAAGCTGGCGAAGCGAAAAATCGCCAAATAATGTATTAATTGCTTCTTTCGTACTAATTTATTTTTTAAGTTTTATAAACATTCCTTTCATATTTAAATTAAATATTTTCATTTTATAAATTTTATCTCGCATTAAAAAGGTTTTTTATTCTTTTTTTTAATTAAACAAATAACAGTTATTTTCTTTTAATTTGCGAGTTGTTTACATTATTTTCTAACGGATATAGCCATTTCAATTCATTTATCAACTATAATTTTCACCAAAATGACCACTGGCAACCCTTTCGTCGAAAATATCAATAAAATACAATAATCTAAGCATTGTATCATGTTATTTTTATTCACAATTTAATTTACTTGGATTCCCTTAAATATAATTAATATAATCCCTTAAGTTAATATTAGTTTTTGTTGCATTAAAATATTTCAAGTTGTTGATTTTCTGTAAGCAAGTAATCCATATTGGTTTACAATGGAAGTCTATGGGAATTTGGCGAAAATTTAGAGATATCGCCAAGTTGACGTCACTTTTGACGACTCATTTTGGTCGCCAAATTTGGCGATATACCATCAAGTTGGCGATAAGCTTGGCGGCGTTTGGCGACAGAACTGTGTCCCTCTACGGTAACCTCCTTATTAAATGCATTAAATGCTGTTCAATAATTGCATAAAAAATTTGCTAAAAATTCAAAAATTGCTGCACGAATTCCGAATAAACTTTTTTGAAAAGAGAACAAAATTTACTACATTGGGTTAAAAGAAAGAAACCATATTCTTCTCACTTATATGGAAAAATCGCCTCGAAACATAAAAAAACGCTAAAAATTGCATAAAAAATTAAATAAAAAAAATCTAATCAAAAAATCGAAAATCGGGCTTCGAGGTGCAAAACTATATATATAGACGTACCTTTTCCCCTAATTTTGTAGCTCTATGTGCAGTGGTCTCTTCAGAACGCCGTCGACACTCTCACTCACTCACTCACTCACACACAAACTTCTTTCTTTATTATTACTAGTTGTTGGATTCCAATGTATGATAAATCTCTTAACTAAATGAATCCCTAAAAGTTAAGTATTAAAATATCTATAAGCTATTAAAACTGCCCTCAATAACATTTCTTATTGTTAAAGCGAATATATTTCTAGCTTAAATTCAACGACAGAAGAGCCATATATTTCACATTACTTTATTTGATAAACTTCCTTCTAGAACAAAACAAAACCAACTGTTGCCAGATATTGAAACAATGCAATTACAACCGGTTAAATAATTATGCAGGTGACTGATACATGGATGAAAGATAAAGTTAGTCATTACGTAACATACTCCCACCTTGAGTTGTGGGGAATGCACAACTCAACAATTTAAAATTACAAGTTAAATCTTTTCGGTACCTTAACTGTGTCAAAGAAATGTTGCTTTGCTGCTTCTTTCATACAAATCACGTGAAACAGGAGACATGCCAGATCTTTGTGAATATGGATCTCTCAAAGATGATGAATAGGGATCCGCATGTTTATCTCTCATGGGCGCAATAGATGGACTACGACGATCATAAGGTGAAGGGTATGGTCTCATGCGAGGCGACATTGAACTGTAGCCACGGTCATAAAAATCTCGACTTCCAAAAGGTGGACTGTCATATCTTCGGCCGTAGCCATTAGCATACCCATCACCACCACGGGGTCCACCATAACCACCACGACCCCTGCTTGAACCTCCTGTAGCTCCTCCTTCTGATACTGACTCATGATGAAGCTTGCTTTTTGAAGGTTCAACACTTACGCTAGTATTCACCAACTACTTCGACCCCGAGTTATACCGATAACCTCGGTCGAACGCTCAAACGGTATGCACCTTTAATCCTGATTGGACGTCTCCTTGATAATGTCCAATCAAATGTTATCCTGAATTTCATTTGAGCGTTCGACCGAGGTTTTCTAGGTCGAGGTAGCTGGTGAATACGAGCATTAAAGAAGATCCTCTGAAGTAATAATTATTCAGAGCTTTTAAGGCATCCTGGGCTTCTTCAGGTTTGATTAACCTTTCAGGAACTCTTGGACATACTAGAGTTTCATGTTTTTTTCTGCATATAATGCATTTTACTTTTGCTCTGCAATTTCGGGCTAGATGGTTTAATTTTAAACATAGGAAACAAGTTCCCTTCTTTTGCATTATGTCTTTCTTAACATCATACGACATTGACATTGCCTTGAAACATTTTTCCGATGCATGGCGTTTGTCACAAAAAATACACAGTTTTTGTTTAAAATTATTCTTATTTCTGGTATATTTTCTCATATCAATGTTTAATAAATCTGATACAGCAGATATTTGAGATTCTTCGATTTCATGATTATTGCGTGCAGCTTGCGTGTATCGAAAAGTTTTGTCAAAACTGTTATTTGCCAAAGAAATTCTTTCTTCTGCTTCAACTTCGTCTTGCAGAAATTCTAATAAATTATCTAGATCAGTTTTTGAGCCAATTAAAACACCATTATTTAAATCTGTATCATGATTTTTATCTAGTTCAGATTCCACATCATTACATCTATTTGAAGATCTTCTGTGAGATGTTCTATACCTTTCCCATGCTCTAAGAATATCATCTGGAAGACACGATTCAACAAGCGGATATAACATTGCAGCATGTTTGTCTCTAATAACTCCAAGAGTTTCTAATGATCGCAATTTCGATTCTAATGAATCATATAATCGTCGCAAAGAATTATGTTTTTCTGGATTTTGGTTCTGCAGTACAAGGCCTAACAAATCTCTAACATAATATTCTATCAAAAGTTCTTCCCGTCCAAAACGAGATTTAAGTTGACTTACAGCTTTGGCATAACTTTTACCACCAGGCGGAAAACTTCTAATCAATTCTTCTGCCACACTGCCTTTTTCCATGGCTTGTGATAAATACGCAAATTTGTCATGAAAATCTAGGCTAGTATCTTGATCAATTTTTTGAAATTGACCCCAGAATTGCAACCAATTTCTAATTTCACCATTAAAAGTAGGTAATTGTATCTTCGGATAATGAAGCAATACATCCTTATTAATTACCGAAATATCAGATTTCAAATCTTCATTTTTTACAACCAAAAGTTCGTTTAATTTCTGTTGTAATACACGCCAGCGATCGATGTAAACCTCAGATTCATCGATATCTTTGTCTATTGTTTCTTCGTCAGCTTGGTCGCTATACAATATTTCTCTAATTTTATATTCTACATCGGTCATAAATTTCGCTTTCTCTTCTATCATTGTCAATTTCAGAATTTTTTCAGCAGCCGATAAATTACTTTCACTTGCATCAAATTCGTTACACGCTTTAGTGAAAATCCTACGATGTTGTCGTCTAGCTGCTTTCAACGCATCCATAGTATTCAACATCAACAATATTTTTTTTTTATTCAACAATAATAATAATTCTCACTTGAGCAGTTCAAATAAAATTCTACTTACAGATTCCAGTCTTGTCAGCGGACGCCATATGTTGGATTCCAATGTATGATAAATCTCTTAACTAAATGAATCCCTAAAAGTTAAGTATTAAAATATCTATAAGCTATTAAAACTGCCCTCAATAACATTTCTTATTGTTAAAGCGAATATATTTCTAGCTTAAATTCAATGACAGAAGAGCCATATATTTCACATTACTTTATTTGATAAACTTCCTTCTAGAACAAAACAAAACCAACTGTTGCCAGATATTGAAACAATGCAATTACAACCGGTTAAATAATTATGCAGGTGACTGATACATGGATGAAAGATAAAGTTAGTCATTACGTAACACTAGTGGATCGTACCCGGGCTTCCCGGGTTAAAGAATATAGATCAAAACATTTTTTTAAAAAATTGAAAACTAATAATTTTTTTATATGCAATAAATTTTTTAGATTGACCACTTACATTAAAAAAGTATTTTTCATATGGAAAATACGAATTATACAATCAAATAAATTTTTGAAATTTATCAAAAGCGATTTTCTTATTAGCCGCATGCTAAGAGTTACTTGATCAAGATTTTGCTACTTACGGCATCCTTTTATATTCTGATAATTTCAGAGCTTATACATGTCTGTTAAATTTGTGTTTTATTTATATTATTTTATTTATTTATTTATTCACAGGGAAATTTTTTCAATGGATATTAGCCGTAAGAAAATGATGAACTCTTCATTTTGTTTTAAGGGCAAACGGATTAATCTTTCGTAATCCAGCTTCGCGCGATATAGATAAATTAAAAAATATTTCACGCTTTAAAATTGTTTTTAAAACCATGGACAATCAGTAAACTGAGATGAACTTTGCAAACAAATTTCATTTGGAAAAAAAAATCCTATTTGGTGATCTAAAAATTTAAATTATACGATTACAAATATGTTAGATGTGTTTTTTAAATATTATTCTTTTATTTGTTTATAAAAGAAGTATTAATTTCGTTATTTTGTCTTTCACAAATATATTAGATTGGTGGTTTTTTAATATTATTCTTTTATTTGTTTATAAAGGAAGTATTAATTTCGTTATGCAAAAATAGTCAGAAACAAATGCTGAAAAATGTTTGTTGCTTTATGTGCAAAATGTTTATTATTATTATGTATTGAAACCGAAAACTTTAAAAAAAGCATGCTTAAAAATTATTTTAGAAAATATAATGCATCAGTCAATTAAGATACAGTTTTTAAATAAATTGCATTTGAAAGTAAATTTTTTCCCTATGCGACGAAAATTGAAAATGTATGATGCGTCAGAAGATTAAAAAATTGCAGTAGCGAAAATTTCAAGACCGAAATTTGATCGTGAAGTGTTGCCATTTGTAAAATGACGTCAGCGTTACGCACATATACGTTTGTTCTTTATAATATAGATACTTAATCAGTAAAATATAATAAAGATCAAATATTAGGATGTGGTTATCAACTGAGGCTCTTATGCTTGGTATTCCGGAATGAAAAACAGCAAGTTTCACTTTCTCAAAGTTTGCATGCGCACTTCTCATATCCATATTCATCATTTTTAAAAAATTTGTATTTTGTTTGATCATTTAAAAATCATTTTAACTCAAAACTTGAAGTCACGATTGTCAGCAACATCTTTTATATGAACAGACGCATCCTTTACTTGAGATTCTAATCTCAATTCCGGAGAGTAAAAATTTCCGTAATTTATGTTTTTTAGACGCATTTGTGTTAAAATGTTTAGTTTTATCTAAGAAAATGATCGTTTTCTTTGAAATATGACTTCATTTTCACTTAAATAAGCATTTCGCCTAGTGTCTGAAATTTAGTATCAGTATGCAGAAGGAAAAACAATATAGAAAATTTATGAGGAAAAATGCTTGTTTTCAAAAGCAGTATGCCATTTTCCTTATTAAGCCCCTAATGTAATATTCTGTTCCTAATGGGATTTTGTGACACTAAACCCTATACAACAATTTTTATCAACAATTTTGAATTTTTATCAGAAAATAACATGAATAAAGATAAAAAATTCTCATTATTTCTCTCTTGTCTGCAATGATGAAAGCTATCTAATTTTCACCATTTTGAAAAAATTTCGTAAAATGCTTTTAAAATTAAAATATAAAAGTGTGGATATTTAAAAAAAAAGATAGTGCGATCACATCTACAAATGAAGAGCTTTCAGTTAAAAAAAAAATATTAGTAAAATTGGTTCAGCAGAAAGATCAGGGCAGATGACTAAAAAACACACTTGTGTTTTAAATATATAGATTATATAAAATATGGAAAAATTAAATTAAGCAAATTATGTTATTTTGATAAAATTATAGTAGAATGTCCTAAATAATAGCATTAAAATTTTATTATTCGAGAGAATTTTGGACAAAAACTTCAGGAACATGATATTACTTTAAACCACGAATTATTTGTTTGCTTGTCTAAATCGAAGCAAATCCATCCAGGCGAGAATCCTAAATTTCTGTAATATAAATCGCTATTATTTGCATGTTACCTCTCTTTTATAGACACTCTAAATTTTTGTAAAGCATTGTGTTTTATCAGTGTGTGATTTCGATTACATCGCATTACATTCAAAAGTGAAGCATTTTCACCTGTGAAAAATTTCAAAGAGGCTGGGCTGTGAAAATGACGCACTTCTATAAAACATAATTCAGGTTTAAGAATTAAAATACACGTTTTTTATAAAATGACGTCATTTGCATCCGCTAAAGCAATGCACTCTTACAATCCAGTCTTAAACTTCGTCTATAGAAAAGTATGCATATGACGTCATTATCACGGAATAACAGACAATATTCTTGACATAGCCCATATTTTAATTTCAACTTTTTTTTTTCAGGTTTTATGAGAAAATGGCAACAAAAAGATACAGTATCTCCTATTTGCGACTATTTTCCGTTTACTTTCAATGACTTTCAATAAAAATGGGGTACTTTTGTTGCCACGATAAGAAAAATGGTATTAAAAACTACAAAAAAATTAATATCTCAAAAATAAATTGAGATACAGCTTTCAAACAAATTGCATTTAAAATTGTAACTTGTTTGATCCGTCAGACTTGGCACCGAGCAGAACAGTAAGGCAGACTTTGTTTAGTTTATGCCCTTCACATGTTTTTTTTTGTTGGATGCCAGTTTGTAAAAAAGTCTAAATTCGTCCACGTTGTAAATATCACAGCTTGAGTAGTTCGTTACAAACAGCGGAAGCACATTTGTTTTCAAACAATTGACGTCTTCAATGTTGACAACAGCTAATTCACCGCACACTTGTTAAATTTTATTCCATAACGAGATTTTAATCGAGACCTAACTCTTTCTGGTCAGAAGAGGGTGGGGGGAAACAGCATTTTTGCTTATGTACTGTGCGCTCGTTGCCAATAAAATTTTCTTTTCGGTCTTCCTGGCCTATTTGACTATACGAAGTAATCAGCGTCAGGAAAGAATTCTCCGTTTGCTAGAAAAGGTTGAAATTGATATTTTTAGTAAAGCCATACTTGGTTATTTAGAAGTGTATTGATGAGATCGTGGTAATATTGATGTGTTTTGATAAGAGTATAATAAAACATAACACAATCAAACATTTCATAATGGTAACTGTCAAATAATGCGCGCGTTCCAGAGCTTTAAAAATTTTGCTGGCGTATCATGTGATCAAAATGAGCTTCAAGGAAATAGGGGGGAGGGAGGAAGGCGTGGCATGCCATTGACCGAAGAGCATAGATTTGGACAGAAAAAAGCATTCTTAGTTTAAAGAATTGTCTTATGTAAAGCTAAAGGCATTATTCCCACTAAAACCTCTCCTGTTTCGCACAAAGCTACATTCGCGTGTTAAACATAGGTTTTTTCCCACGGGACTGATAAAACTTCGCGTCTTAAACGGGTTCGCGTATTAAACGTTCGCGTATTAAGCGGGGTTTTTTATATGCAAAAGATAAGCATTTTTCAAGGGACCTAAGAAAATTCACGTATAAAGCAGTTTCGCGCATTAAGCAGGGCGCGTATTAACGGGGTTCGACTGTTGATGATTTAACTTAACGATTCTGCCAGTAATTTCCAGTCGAATGGCTGCTTTCCATTTTTAACTTTTTCCAACAAAGCTGAAAAATGTTTATGATTTTGGTTTGTCTGCCCATCTTTCCGTCTGTCTGACAGCGCTGTAACTCCCGTAAATATACTAGGATTGCCATGCAATGGAGGATATTCCATCTCCGTTTTGATCACGTGGTCAAGGTAAAAACTTCTAGCGTAAAGAATGGAAGGCTCCTTAGACGTGTGATGTAAATCCCCGCTAGCCAATGAAACAGTTCATGAGGCAAAGCAGTAGTATCTTCCATTCTTATCAGTTTGAAGTTCCTTGGGTAAATTACCGGTATCACGTGACTTTTTTCAGCCTCGAACCCATATTTGGAATATCCTCCATTGATATATGTTATTGAGGTTTAGCATAGCATGTTTAGTATTGAAAATGAAATGTGTAGCATGAATATTTTATTCACAGGGACACTCAAAAGAATTTCGTTACATTAGGATCAATGGGGGAAAATTGTTTTCAGTGTATTTTAATGGTGTTACACTATTCCAAATATATTGAAATTTAAATACATCATAAAGGTTCACTATAAGATGCTTACTACAGAATATGGTTTTCATAATCTTTATTCTACGTTTACAAGGAAATACAAAAGAATTCGTTTACAGCAGGGGCGCCATTTGAGGGGGGGGGGCAACAGGGCAAAACGCAATCAGAAACAATTAATGCCCTACCTTACCTTTACTTGCAGAGGAATCACTAATGAAAATTTTCTAATTGCTATAGATCACAAAAGTTGCAAATTTCGTTCGAGGGCTGATTATCTCATGACTGATTGAATTTCATGTTTCTTTTTTCGCGTTCACCTGACGAATTATGACGATTTTTTCGCGACCGTTTCACGGAATTCACGATTTTTTTTTCCTGCAACCGTTATCGAAATTGTTTTTTTTTTTTCTCGCGACCATTTGTCAAAATTCACAATATTTTCCCGCGACCAACTGGCGAAATTCCATATTTACTTCTGCGATCTTTTGACAAAGTTGGCAATTCTTTTTCGCAATCATTTGTTGAAATTCGTGATTATTTTTTCCTACTACCAACTAATAATATTTGTGATTTTTTGCGCGATAGCTACACGAAATTTCGTATCTTATGTCACGATCGTTTGACGAAATTCCCCTCGATTGTTTGACTAAATTTTCGTGCAATCTTTTGATGAAATTCGCGATTTTTTTCGCAATCCTTTTACAAAATTCGAGATTTTAGTTTGTACAACCATTTGACGAAATCTGCATTTTTTCCCGATCCCTTATGAAAGTAGCAATATTTTCCACGGTCGTTTAGAGAAATTAGCGATTTTTCCGAGATGATATATTTTTTAAATTTGCAAAATTCGCGATTTTTCTCTGTGACCCATTGACGAATTGATTTTTCGGAATTCGAAAGAAGAAAAAATCGTGGACTTTCACGAAAAAAAAAAAAATAAATAAAATCGCAGAATAATCACAGGTCCATGAAAGAATTTAAGGAGAAAAAATCACGCAGAGTTTTTTTATTGTGCGGGATTTTCCTATTTTCTGTTAGATTTGTGCAGTTCTGCCTGTTCTGCAATTCTGAATGTTTCCTATTCCTCAAAGAAAATTTTTTCTTCTCCTTCGCCAGGAAACTCTTGAAATGACGCCCCTGTAGTAAAACCTGAAAAAAAGAAGTAGAAAGATACTAGAAAAAAGTTCCATTTTAGACAGGTCTCTGTTTTAGCAAGTATAATTGTATGACGCTTTTTGATCAAAATTTGTTTTTTTTTCTCCTTTGAGAAATAATTCTGTTATAGACAGTCTTCGTTTTTACAAGTTTTACTGTAATACATTTCTTTTCAGAGCTATTCTACAGAGAGGATGGTTTAACAATCTTTGAGGATACCTGTAAAAATGGAGCCTATAATAGAATCCTGTCTAAAAAGAAAATTTTTCATATTCAATATATTGGAATTTTACCTGCTCAGATGGAAACCTCTTTAAAATGAAATATTTTATTGATTCTAGAGTTTCCGTATTCAGTTTTTGTAAAGATGATTCAGTTTACGTTTCTCGTTCGGCGTGGGGGGGGGGGGGAGTAGACACTTGGATCCTACCCTTAGCTATACAACTTGCCTCAAAAAGTCTTCCTCCCCCCCAAGAAAGTTCTGAAATGGCGCCCCTGGTTTACAGTACTGTATTTGAGCAATAATTGCTGGAGAGTTTACAAATTTGGCATGTGTTTTTAAATTTAACTAATATTTTGTATGTAATTCAAAATATAAATTCTATAGATCATATACAGGGCTGTACAAAAGAATTTCTGTACATTTCTGTTTATTGCCGGAAATTACTGAAAGGGAATTTTCACTTTGATTATATGTTTCTTAACTGAATTAAATTTTTGCATACTATGTAGTATATATAAAAATCTATAGATCATATACAGGGTTCCCAAAAAATTTCTGATAATTTTCCAGCTGTAGGTAGGAATTGTTTAAATTACGTTTTTAATTATGTTATACATTTTCTAATCTGTTTATTTAGACATCATCCTTCAGAATATTAAACTGTGAAGTTTTGATACATTATTTTGAATGTGTTAGAAAGTGTTTGATAATCTAGAATTAACGTATGATTTTTTTTCTTTTTTTTTTCTGTGACGATTTGGAGATTAAAATGTATGGGGGGTGTACTCTTTATTTTGACCGACTACACCAATTATAGCAGTATGGAGGACTCGATTCTTTGATACTAAAAATAGTTTATAGATTCTTACATGACATTTCTTTCTAACTAAGTTAGAAGTTTTACCGTTAGGAAAAAAGGCTAGCAGAGTGTAACTTTGGAGGTCATATATTTTACGCAAGAACGTTTCACAGTATCTGCTGATGTCGAATCTAGTAAACTTCAGTTAATCATTTCAGTTCTTTCTCTTGTAAAATTTCGCCGCTTTTTTATGAAAAAAATTAAATGCACGAAATATGTATTTAAATGTGGAATTGGGATTTTCTGTTAAGCATAGGTTAGTTCTGGCTATGTTGCTGCAGGAGGGATGCCTTCAGGAAGGACTTTTGTAGGGAAAGTAATCCCGTACAAGGATAACCTTGCACAGTCTCCCAGGCCGCGTCAGGAAAAATAAAGAAAATGAACAAATTTTAATTAATATAAATGTATTTGAAAACAATTTAAATATTTCACATCGAAAAATGTTTATAATATTTATTTTGTAAATCATGTTTAGCTTTGTTCTTATTCATATTTATATCACATTTATATATACATGATGCACAGAGAATTCTTATTATTATCTATCAATGAATGAGAAACGTAAAGGTTTGTCTGGAACGTTGATAAGTCTTGTATGTATTCCAATGTCTTCATAATGATATTCAATTCTGAAGTTGTGTATTAGCTGAAAAAAGGGAAAAAATTTATCAGAAATTATATTATTTTGTATTTTAATTAATTAACATTGCTTTATAAACTGACTGAAATATTATTTTATTACTAGGGGGCTCTGCTCCCTGCAAGCTACGCTCGCCAACCCCCGTTCAGACACCGCAGAATCTGAAAATCTAAATATCTAATGGGTTTTAAAAATATTAGAGATGAATAAATTATACTGAAAAAGCTGTGCAGATCTCCCTGTAAACGGGTTTCCATTCAATTCCCTTTGATTGCAAAAATTTAATGGGGAATCAGTTGCTGTTAAGACATCCAATGGTTGTTTTCGTTTTTGATTAAAGAGGATCAGTTAAACATTTGAAAAGAAGCTAAAGTAAAATGAATTAAGCATTCAGAGTCTTTGTCAACCGATATTTTAAAACAATCTCTATAACAATAGCCTAAATCATGTGACTATCATCAACAGTTCCGGGCGGAACACTTTGCTTTTTATACTCTAGGTGCCATTTTGATACTTTAATGTTACCCAGGCACAGGTGATAAGTCGCCAAATATTATTCTATCCCCATCATTTCATCTATATTATAATAGTTCAAGTCATCAAATGCCATAAACAAATACGATCTGATACCTTCGCCTTTCATATGAAAGTTTGGAACAAATGTCATATACTGTTCCCAATATACTGTTTCCACACTGCCCCATATTGGCGCGATTTTTTTCCAACGCTAATTTGGGTAACGCATCAACAGCATAAACAACAACATCCGGCTTACCATATCAAGCAAAATAACGATACTTTGGCACCAGTTAAGTACCTGTTGCGTATATGACATTGGCGTCAGAAAAAAATCGCGCCAATATGGGGCCGTATATGACACCTGTGCCGAAAGAAAAAAAAGCCGGGTGCAAATCTCGCCAATTCCTTTTTTTCAACTCGCCACTTAGCATTTTTTTATTGTTCGAGTGGTAAATTAAAACGTTGATTTGAAGTTGAAATTAAATGTCATGGTTTGTTACATAATTTGATATTTCGCCAGATGTCATATACGCGCATGTTTGGCATAATTTTTTTTTTTTTTTTTTTTTTTTTACGAAAATTTGGCGAAAGCCTCGTTTTCGAATACCAGTTACATATGTATTTTTGGTACTACTTCGTTATCCCGTGGACAAAAAATCTATCGCGAACTATAAGATTAAATGTCAATAATGCTTGATCGTAAATGTCACATTCATTTGACTTTTAGCAAGTTACACGTGTTTACGTCATCAAGTGATTTTTATTTCGATGTTTTATTTTTATATTTATTAATGTTATACTAATTTATTTGTTCTTTCGTTATTTAAAATAAATATTTTGTCAATCTGTACAATTTGGCGAGTGGTTTGGCGATTTATATAATTTGCGAAATTGGGTGACGGAATAACTACTACATTGTACCGTATTTTTTAATTATTTTCTATTATTTTCAAAAGGAAATAGCAAAAAAATAATTAATTACTATAGAACAAAATAATTTATATAAATTTAAAAAAGAAATAAAAGTAAATATACATTTATTATTAAATAAACAACAATAGCCGGGTTACCATGTCTATCAAAATAATGCCATTTGTGCGCCAATTAGGTACCCCGGTGCGTATATGACATCTGTGTCTAATATTTTTCTTTTAGTTTTTTTTTTTTTTTTTTTTTTTTTTTTTAAAGAAGCGAAAGCCATCAATTTAAATGTTTCATTTTTAAATGAAAGTTTTGTATTTAATAAAATGATAACGAAATACAAAAAAAGCATTCCTCTTAGCATAGATTTAAAGGAGGCCCAACTGTCGCCAAATTAATTTAAAATAGTAACCTTTCCTGAATTATGAAAAAAAAAATTCTGTTATGATTAAAATTTGAGTTCCCATCATTAGAAAAAATGTATTTAAAATTAGAAAAAAATTAATATTTCAAAAACTAATTTGAATTTAAAAATTCTAATACCAGTTTTGAGATCTGTGGATCAACACGGATTTTTGGTGTTAATTTCATCGCAAAGCATTCCATATTTTAGGAGAAATCGCCGTGAAACAAAATCAGTTGTTTAATCGGTCGATTCAAAGAATCGATACATTTCAGGCGTTTCATATATTCGTTTCATAAATTCGTTTCATTAGGATTTTATATATATAGGGTAGATTTGTTATTAAGTTTAAATACTAGCACAGAAAACACAAATGAGTAACACAAATTCTCGGCTTATTTTGAAAAAAGAATTGCATATAAAAACTTAGAAACTGCTAATTTTATAGAAAAATGTACGATAAGCACGCTGAAGTAAAAAGTTTTAAAATCAAAGAATTATTTAAAGCGCTACTTAATGTTTCAATCGGTCAATACAGTTCGGCTACATAAGTTTTACATCAAAAACTATGCGTAGCCAACTTAACTATCTTTTGCAAGCATATACTGCTTGACTAGATTTTGGTGTGCAGCGCCTATTCATTTTGTAAATTGTCTAAAGTTTTAAGTTTTTTCCCCCAATTTTTTATTCAAAATTTTATTATCTGTTTAGAAGTTTAATTTATATTTTGAAACAGCCGTTTGTAGTTGTTAGATTTTAGAAAGCCAAATAATATTTCCAAACATTGTATATTCATTTGAAATACATATTTATATGCGAATACTGGAAAAGAAAGAAAACTTTAAAATAAAATTATTACAAGTGTAAAGCATTTAATGATGGAAATTACATAAGATATTCAAAACCATATATTCAAAAAGTCGTATTTTAAACAATTTTCTTATAGCGTCTAAAAGAAAACTTTTCTTTTAGTCAACAAGTAGTCGATTATGACATCCCCGATAAATCTATTTATTCCAGAGATTTCCTCCTCTATGATAATGTCTAAAGGAAAACTCATTGAAGTTTGACCAAGATGTCGAAATTTGGATTTTCCCCCACACGCATAGACTCGTTGGTGTGACTTCAGTCATCATCGGGAGAGCATACGCCGAATCCTCGATGAAAGCATGAAGACCCGAGATTTTTACTGACAAAAAATTAAAATGTTACAAAATGACAGTTGGTCAACTTTGTCTGAGCAAGTCCAAGCGCGACATTGGGGAGGGTGAAGTAAAACTAAATAAATTGCATTGCATTGAGAATGTTGCGGTCTAGAGACCAGTTCCTTCACGACATGGGGCATTGTATTAACACCTGAGCGAGCTCAAAATTCGACAAGAGGAGCATTGCAAGCATCCATAAAATTGCAAGCCCCATGAAATTGCAAGCATCCATAGGTAAAATTAATCTAAACTCTAAATTTGCCAGGTTGGAAACGTGGAAGGGGAAGTGATAGATTTTCTTGAGTTTAGTGAGTAATAATACTATGTTCTCACTGAGATAGTTGAGTCACTTAACTTGAAGTTTTTTGAAGTGGATGTACCGGAATCAAGATTTCGACTTGAGCAAGTTTCTGAATCTCATTTAACTTTTGATACTCTCTTAACTATGAGTTGAGAGACTCTACCTGCTGAACTCTTTTTCTTATTTGAAACTGTTATTAAAATTAGAGTTGAGTTCTACAAATAATTATTCGGGTTTTTCGAATGATCTTTTGAATAGTTTATTTAATTAATACGCCGCAAAGAATAAAAATAATAATAAACTATGTATAGTTAGAAGCTATAGTTACAAATTTAACATAAGTTAAGTCACTTAAAACTTTTTGGCAATGTGAACAGGTGAAGGCTAATTCCAAGTTTCCCGTTTCAAAAAAATTAAGTGACTAAAAGTTAAGTGGCTCAACTATCTCAGTGCGAACATAGTAAAGGGTCATATTAGAAAGCCTGCACCCATATGTCAGGGGATGTGACTGGGCGTAAAATGTGTCCTTTTTGGGTTAGTGTGCTGTGGAAGTACGCGTGGGTGGTAGTGGACACCTAGCCGCATTCACATTTATTTGATCTTGCGCATTTAAATTTGTGCAGCTAGAATTTAAATAACTCATGGTCCTTTGGAAAGCTTGTTACGTGGGGAGCAAATATGTAGAGGTGAACTGAGATTTTGGGAATAAGGTAGCATGTGGGACTGCCGTTGTATGTGGTATCCCAGAGTTCCCGCTATTCTATGGGTTCTGTTGATGTAGGATGGAAATCCGGAGGAGGCGTAGTTGTATTGGTGGTTGCATGTTTTGAAAGTTTAACTGCCCATTAGTTGACGTGAATGCCTGTGTGTACAGATATATGGCCTAAACTGGTTCTATGGAGTAGAGGTTTGAATTTGAGTTTTATTTGTAATAGTACTAGTGGATTGGCTGTTCTGTAGGCGTGTATAGTCTATAAATCCGACGGTCTATCGCTGTTCGTCGAGGCATGGAGATGGTTAGGATATTGAATGATCCTATCTAGTGTCGAATGTATTACGAATAGTTCTGCCTGGAAGACTGAATTTGTTTTCGCCTAATCTGCAGGGTCAATGTTGAGTTACACCACCGCCTTCTATGACGCAGTGCTGACACACCGGTAGTTATGTGAGAACCACCAGAGAAAACAGCGAGTCGGTTGGCAAGGGCATAGGTGTTTAGTGCTATGTCGATTTGGAAACGAGATGTCTTTAATAAGATATGAAACTGCCAGACGTTAATAGCCCCTAATAACCTGATGTCATAATAGCCGAAGGGATTTCCAAACATTTCATTAGCTAAGCACAGCAACCTTTTTGATTCTGATTATTTCAGTGTTTTATTTATTTGTCTATTTATTTATTTATTTATTTATTGATGAATTTTAATTACGTTATAGAATATTAGCGGGAAACAAATGGTGAACTATTTATATTGTTTTAAGTTCAAACGGGTTAATATTCCTTAATCGGGATGCACGTGATATAGATTAAAGGAAAATTCATGCTTAAAAATAATTTTAAAACCATAAAGAAAACTTAAATTGAGAGCCAATTTTCAGAAAAATGGTATTTGAAAATATTTCACACCTATTTGATATAAAAATTGAAGTTGGGTAATAGTTATATGTTAAAATATCTGTAAAAAATGCGAAATAGATTGGTTAAATCATTGCCACTGTCGATATAACGTCAGTGTTACTCACGGGCATATGTTTGCTGAATAATATAAATGTAAAAACCTGTGATTTAGAGGGAGGATAGCAGAGCCCTTTGATAAGAAAACTTGTAAGGAATATTTGTTTTTGCGAATATCCGGTGTGTGTGAATATCATTATAAACCAATGTTAAAGTGTTCGCATATGCATTATACTGTTCTATCGAACTTTAAATTTCGAGAACGACAGTGCCTCTCGAAGAGGTTTTTTTCAATATGGATTTTAAGCTATGACTGCAACTGACTAAAACGTATTTTAAAGAATATTTGCATGTGTTAAGGTATGATTTTAGTCAGCTTTCCACTTAGCTAAACATCCAGTTTTTTTTGTGCCAGTTAAACATGAAAGATGAGCTGTAAAGGAGAAATCATCTGTATATGAAGTATATTCTCAATTTAAGGGAAACAAATTTCATTTAAGAAGCATTTTAATTTTTAAATCCCGGTATCTGGTTAGACACTTTATTTTGAGTTGTAAAATAAACAGTTCTTTTATTTTACACATGCGTTTTTTTTTTATAGAGAGAATGCAGATGAACGCTACAAGTTTTTTTTTTTTTTTTAATTTCAAAAAGTCTTTACAGGCAAAATTAATCATGCAGCATTGCATAAAATGAGTTTACAGAAACAGTAAGAATTTGGCAGATGTAGATTTCTACTCTATTAAACAAAATTAGATCAAGATAAAAATATGAGTTGCACAGCTTACATTGAGGTTTCTGATCTAAAGATTTGAAAAATTTTAAAATACTGCTGTCACACTTCTTTATACATAAAATAGTAAAATAATAATAATAAAAACGTGTTAGTCTTACCTCAGCGATAAGACATATAATTTCTAATTCCGCAAGTCTTCTGCCTATGCAGCTTCGAACACCGAAACCAAAAGGTAAGAAAGCGAAAGGATGAGGCTTATCATTTTTGTTAAGCCATCTTTCCGGTAGAAACTGATATGGTCTTGGATAATATCTTTCATCTCTACAGATTCCATAAAGATTGGCAGCAACTATTGCCTTTTAAAAAAGGAAAACACCGTGTAAGTCTGATTTAACAATAAACTTATTATATAATTATTCAGTCACAGTTATTATTACACATTCATTCATTATTATTTATTATTATATTGGTGTAATAATAAACTTTTTATTACTACTAAAATATTTTATGATCACTAAAATTACAATTGTAATAATCTAAGCTGTTGTTAATTAATTTAAAATATGGCAAAGTTTTATACATGAATGGAGGAAAAAGTGTGATTGTGGCTCAATGCAGCCTATTTTTTAAAAAGAGAAATCTTAACTAAATAATAAAATGTTTCAACGAAGGAAAGTTACATAATAACTATGTTTAAGATTTTTTTCTTCTTTCTTTCTTTTTTACTTTCTTCTATCTTCAATAGAAGAAAGTATTGTAATCGAAATTTTTTTCGACTTCCGGTTTTCGACGGATTTACATGTTTTAGGGGTCAGAGATCCCCAAAAACATGTTTATAGAAAATGTCTGTCTGTCCGTCTGTCTGTCGCCATTGTACCATCAAAAAGTGTATGAAGTTCTGCATAGAATTGAACCAAATTTTTATTTTAAGTTTCTGGCTATGGCAAGCAGATCCTCACTGAATTTGGAAAAAATTCGCCGGTAGGGGGTGCTGTAATAGCTATTTTTGTGTGATTTTGAATATTGTACAATCCAAAAGTATATGAAGTTATGCATAGAATTGAACCAAATTTTTATTTTAAGTTTTTGGATATGGCAGATAGGTCCTCCCTGAATTTGGAAAAAATTCGATGGTAGGGGGCGCTGTAATTGCTATTTTTGTGCGATTTTGAATATTGTACCATCCAAAAGTATATGAAGTTATGCATAGAATTGAACCAAATTTTTATTTTAAGTTTTTGGATATGGCAGGCAGGACCTCCCTGAATTTGGAAAACATTTGCCGCTAGGGGGCGCTGTAATAGCGATTTTGCATATTGTACCATCGAAAAGTGTATGAAGTTATGCATAGAATTGAACCAAATTTTTATTTTAAGTTCTTGGCTATGGCAAGTAAGTCCTTCCTTAATTTGGAAAAAATTCGCCGGTAGGGGGCGCTTTAATAGGGATTTTTGTGCCATTTTGAATATTGTACCATCGAAAAGTGTATTAAGTTATGCATAGAATTGAGCCAAATTTTTTGTGTTTGTTTTTGGTCATGGTACGAAGGTCCTTCTCTGAATTTGGAAAAATTCCGCTGAAAGGGGGCGTTATAATTACGATATCTGTACTATTTTCTTTATTGTACAATCGAAAAGTGTATAAAATTATGCACACAATTGAACCAAAGTTTTTGTGCATGTTTTTGGCTTTGGCCAACAGGTCCTCCTAGAATTTGGAAATATCGCGCGGTAAAGGGGCTCTGTGATTGCGATTTTTGTATACTTTTCTTGATTTTTCGAAGTTCTATTATCCATCGGCGGCTCGTGTAAAGGCGGGAACTCACTTCCTGCTAAGCCAGCTATTCGCAAACATCTGATAACAACAGAATAAGGAAAAACTATTAATTTTAACAAATATGATATAGATTAACTCGTTTTTAGTTCATTTAATTGACTGAAGCAGGAATTTAAAATGAAAATCAAAGTTGGTATAGTAATGAACTAATAATATTACAGTATTAACATGTGCAACTAGTTTTTGAAATATTAAGATGTATAAGATAGAAGAAAGTTTTGGGATTGGCACATCCAACTAGTTTTTTTTTTTTACTTTAGAAAACGCAAGAAAATGGTTTATATAGGTTTACATTAAGATGATAGAATAAAACTACTAAAATAGCATTTTCTATAGCTACTCATCCACAACGGCGGATCCAGTTCTCCATTTAGAGGGGGGTCACATCTCTTAAGCATTTTTTTTTTTTACTTTCTTCTACCTTCAGTAGAAGAACGTATTGTAATCGAAATTTTTTTTGACTTCAGGTTTTCAACGGGTTTACACGTTTTAGGGGTCAGAGATCACAAAAAACATGTTTATACAAAATGTCTGTCTGTCCGTGTGTCCGTATGCCCATGTGTCGCCATTGTACCATCAAAAATTGTATGAAGTTATGCATAGAATTGATCCAATTTTTTATTTTAAGTTTTTGGCTATGGCAAGCAGGTCCTCCATTAATTTGGAAATAATCCGCCGGTAGGGGGCGCTGGAATAGAGATTTTTGTGCATTTTGAATATTGTACCATCGAAAAGTGTATGAAGTTATGCATAGAAATGAACCAAATTTCTTGTGTGTATTTGTGGCTGTAGTAAGAAGGTCCTCCCTGGATTTGGAAAAAATCCGCCTAGGGGGCGCTGTAATAACGATTTTTGTGCATTTTGAATATTGTACCATCAAAAAGTGTATGAAGTTATGCATAGAATTAAACCAAATTTTTTGTGTTTGTTTGTGGCCATAGCCAGACGGCCCTCCCTGAATTTGGAAAAATTCCGCCGGAAGGGGGCGCTGTAATAGTGATTTTTGTGCAATTTTCAACATTGTACAATCGAAAAGGTATGTAGTTATGCTTAATTTTAATAAAAATACTAATAAAGCTAATTATAATGAAATATTGACATAAGATAGAAGAACGTTTTGGGATTGGCACATCCAACTAGTTTATATTGTATGCTGTTCCCATAATCCGAAATTCCTTCTTTTCTGATACTTTTGCAAAGTCATTTTCATTCGCTAATACAAAAAAAAAAAAAAAAAAACAAAACAAAAAAAAAAAACTAGTTGGATGTGCCAATTCCAAAACTTTCTTCTATCTTATACATAATATTTCAAAAACTAGTTACACATGTTAATACTTCAATATTTTTAGCTCAATACTATACAAACTTTGATTTCCATCTTAAATTTCCGCTTCAGTCAATTAAACGGACTAAAAACGAGTGAATCAATATCATGATATTTTTTTTAATTAATAGTTTTTCCTTATTCTGTTGTTATCAGATGTTTGTGAATAGCCGGCGTAGCAAAAAGCGAGTTCCCGCCACTGCACGAGCCGCCGATGGACAACAGAACTACAAAAAATCTAGAAAACCATACAAAAATCGCTATCACAGAACCCCTTTACCGCGCTATATTTCCAAATGCAAGGAGGACCTGTTGGCCAAAGCCAAAAACATCCACGAAAAAATTTGGTTCAATTGTATGCATAATTTTATACACTTTTCGATGGTACAATAAAGAAAATGGCACAAACATCGCTATTACAGCGCTTCCCTTCCGGCAGATTTTTTTCAAATTCAGGGAGGACTTGTTTGCCATAGCCAGAAACGTACACAAACTAGTTGGATGTGCCAATCCCAAAACTTTCTTCTATCTTATACATCTTAATATTTCAAAAACTAGTTACACATGTTAATACTTCAATATTATTAGTTCATTACTATACCAACTTTGATTTTCATCTTAAATTTCTGCTTCAGTCAATTAAATGAACTAAAAACGAGTTAATCTATATCATGATATTTGTTAAAATTAATAGTTTTTCCTTATTCTGTTGTTATCAGATGTTTGTGAATAGCCGGCTTAGCAGGAAGTGAGTTCCCGCCTTTGCACGAGCCGCCGATGGACAATAGAACTACGAAAAATCAAGAAAAGTATACAAAAATGGCCATCACAGAGCCCCATTACCGCGCGATATTTCCAAATTCAAGGAGGACCTGTTGGCCAAAGCCAAAAACATGCACAAAAAATTTGGTTCAATTGTATGCATATTTTATACAATTTTCGATTGTACAATAAAGAAAATGGTACAGACATCGTAATTATAGCGCACACTTCCAGCGGAATTTTTCTAAATTCAGGGAGGACCTTCATGCCATGAACAAAAAAAAACACAAAAAATTTGGCTCAATTCTCTGCATAACTTCATACACTTTTCGATGGTATAATATTCAAAATGGCACGAATATCGCTATTACAGCGCCCCCTACCCGCAAATTTTTTCCAAATTAAGGAAGGACCTGCTTGCCATAGCCAAGAACTTAAAATAAAAATTTGGTTCAATTCTATGCATAACTTCATACACTTTTCGATGGTACAATATGCAAAATCGCTATTACAGCGCCCCCTAGTGGCAAATTTTTTCCAAATTCAGGGAGGTGCTGCTTGTCATAGCCATAAACTTAAAATAAAAATTTGGTTCAATTCTATGCATAACTTCATACACTTTTGGATGGTACAATATTCAAAATCTCTGTTACAGCGCCCCCTATCGGCGAATGTTTTCCAAATTCAGGGAGGATCTGCCTGCAAAGGCCAAAAACTTAAAATAAAAATTTGGTTCAATTCTATGCATAACTTCATACACTTTTGGATAGTACAATATTCAAAATCGCACAAAAATCGCTGTGACAGCGCCCTCTACCGTAGAATTTTTTCCAAATTCAGGGAAGACCTACCTGCCATAGCCAAAAACTTAAAATAAAAATTTGGTTCAATTCTATGCATAACTTCATACACTTTTCGATGGTACAATATTCAAAATCGCACAAAAATCGCTGTTAAAGCGCCTCTACCGGCGAATTTTTTCCAAATTCAGGGAGGACCTACCTGCCATATCCAAAAACTTAAAATAAAAATTTGGTTCAATTCTATGCATAAGTTCATATACTTTTGAATGGTACAATATTCAAAATCGCACAAAAATCGATGTTTCAGCGCCCTCTACCGGCGAATTTTTTCCAAATTCAGGGAGGACCTACCTGCCATATCCAAAAACTTAAAATAAAAATTTGGTTCAGTTCTATACATAACTTCATATACTTTTAGATGGTACAATATTCAAAATCGCACAAAAATCGCTATATCAGCGCCCCCTACCAGCGAATTTTTTCCAAATTCAGGGAGGATCTGCTTGCCATAGCCAAAAACTTAACATAAAAATTTGGTTCAATTCTATGCATAACTTCATACACTTTTTGATGGTACAATGGCGACAGACACACGGACAGACGGACACACGGGCACACGGACACACGGACACACGGGCACACGGACAGACAGACATTTTCTATAAACATATTTTTTGGGATCTCTGACCCCTAAAACATGTAAATCCGTCGAAAACCGGAAATCGAAAAAAATTTCGATTACAATACTTTCTTCTATTGAAGATAAAAGAAGGTAAAAATTTGGTTCAATTCTATACGTAACTTCATACAATTTTTGATGGTACAATAATGAAAATGGTACAGACATCGCAATTATAGAGCCCCCTTCCGGCGTAATTTTTCAAAATTCAAGGAGGACCTTCGTACCATGACCAAAAACAAACACAAAAAATTTGGTTCAATTCTATGCATAACTTCATACACTTTTGGATGGTACAATATTCAAAATCGCACAAAACTCGCTATTACAGCGCCCCCTACCGGCGATTTGTTTCCAAATTCAGGGAGGATCTGCTTGCTATAGCCAAATACTTAAAATAAAATTTTGGTTCAATTCTATGCATAACTTCATACACTTTTGGATGGTACAATATTTAAAATCGCACAAAAATCACTGTTACAGCGCCCCTTAGCGGCGAATTTTTTCCAAATTCAGGGAGGACCTACTTGCTATATCGAAAAACTTAAAATAGACATTTGGTTCAATTCTATGCATAACTTCATACACTTTTGGATGGTACAATAATCAAAATCGCTCAGAATCGCTGTTACGGCGCCCCCTACCGGCGAAGTTTTTCCAAATTCAGGGAGGCCCTACTTGCCATATCCAAAAACTTAAAATAAAAAATTGGTTCTATTCTATGCATAACTTCATACAGTTTTGGATGGTACAATATTCAAAATCGCACAAAAATCGTTATTACAGCGCCCCCTACCGACGATTTTTTTCCAAATGCAGGAGGATCTGTTTGCCATAGCCAAAAACTTAAAATAAAAATTTGGTTCAATTCTATGCATAACTTCATACACTTTTTTATGGTACAATGGCGGCAGACAGGCGGACACACGGACAGACAGACATTTTCTATAAACATGTTTTTTGGGATCTCTGACCCCTAAAACATGTAAATCCGTCGAAAACCGGAAGTCGAAAAAAATTTCGATTACAATACTTTCTTCTATTGAAGATAGAAAAAAGTAAAAATTTGGTTCAATTCTATACGTAACTTCATACAATTTTTGATGGTACAATAATGAAAATGGTACAGACATCGCAATTATAGCGCCCCCTTCCGGCGTAATTTTTCAAAATTCAGGGAGGACCTTTTTACCATGACCAAAAACAAACACAAAAAATTTGGTTCAATTCTATGCATAACTTCATACACTTTTGGATGGTACAATATTCAAAATCGCACAAAACTCGCTATTACAGTGCCCCCTACCGGCGATTTTTTTCCAAATTCAGGGAGGATCTGCTTGCTATAGCCAAAAACTTAAAATAAAAATTTGGTTCAATTCTATGCATAACTTCATGCACTTTTGGATAGTACAATATTTAAAATCGCACAAAAATCACTGTTACAGCGCCCCCTACCGGCGAATTTTTTCCAAATTCAGGGAGGACCTACTTGCTATATCGAAAAACTTAAAATAGAAATTTGGTTCAATTCTATGTATAACTTCATACACTTTTGGATGGTACAATAATCAAAATCGCTCAGAATCGCTGTTACGGCGCCCCCTACCTTCGAATTTTTTCCAAATTCAGGGAGGCCCTACTTGCCATATCCAAAAACTTAAAATAAAAAATTGGTTCTATTCTATGCATAACTTCATACAGTTTTGGATGGTACAATATTCAAAATCGCACGAAAATCGTTATTACAGCGCCCCCTACCGGTGATTTTTTTCCAAATGCAGGAGGATCTGTTTGCCATATCCAAAAACTTAAAATAAAAATTTGGTTCAATTCTATGCATAACTTCATACACTTTTTGATGGTACAATGGCGGCAGACAGGCGGACACACGAACAGACAGACATTTTCTATAAACATGATTTTTGGGATTTCTGACCCCTAAAACGTGTAAATCCGTCGAAAACCGGAAGTCGAAAAAAATTTTGATTACAATACTTTCTTCTATTGAAGATAGAAGATAGAAGAAAGTAAAAAGCAATTATATATTTGTAAAATTATAAAATTTACACGTTTTATCCAGACACCAAGAAATTGGAGAATTTTCCATTTTTACTCTCTTCTATCTTCAATAGAAGAAAGTATTGTAATAGAATTTTTTTTGGCATCCGGTTTCCGATGAATTTACACGTTTTAGGGATCAGAGATCCCCCAAAAAACATGTTTATAGAAAACGTCTGTCTGTCGCCATTGTACCATCAAAAAGTATATGAAGTTACTCATAGAATTGAACCATTTTTGTTTTTGAGTTTTTGGCTATGGCAAGCAAATTCTTCCTTAATTTTGAAAAAATCCACCGGAAGGGGGCGCTGTAATAGCTATTTTTGTGCGGTTTTGAATATTGTACCATCGAAAAGTGTATGAAGTTATTCATAGAATTGAACCAAATTTTTGTGTATGTTTTTGGCCAAGGCAAAAATGTCCTCCCTCCATTTCGAAAAATTTCACCGAAAGGGGCGCTGTTATAGCGATTTTTGTGCCATTTTCAATATTGTACCATTGAAAAGTGTATGAAGTTATGCATAGATTTGAACCAAATTTTTTGTGCATGTTTTTGGCCAAGGCAAAAAGGTCCTCCCTGCATTTGGAAAAAATTCAAAGGGGGCGCTGTAATAGCGATTTTTGTGCCATTTTCAATATTGTACCATCGAAAAGTGTATGAATTTATGCATAGAATTGAACCAAATTTTTTGTGTATGTTTTTGGCCAATTCAAGAATGTCGTCCCTACATTTGGAAAAATTCCACCGGAAGCGGGCGCTGTAACAGCGATTTCTGTGCAATTTTGAATATTGTACCTTCGGAAAGTGTATGAAGTTATGCATAGAACTGAACCAAATATTTAGTTCCTCGCTGAATTAGGAAATATTCCACCGAAAGGGGGCACTAAAATAGCGATTTTTGTGTAATTTTCTTGATTTTTCTTAGTTCTATTATACACTGGCGGCTTGTGAAGTGACGGGAACTTCTCATCCCGATAAGCCGGCTATTCGCGAACAGCTGATATACAACGGAATAACGGAAAACTATTGATTTTAATAATGATTTTAATAAATATCATGATGGAGAATAACTCGTTTTCACTCTGATTAATTGACTGAAACAGAAATGTAAGAAGGAAGTTAAAGATTATATAGCATTAAACTAATAAAGGAAATACTGACATTTGTAACAACATTTGGAAATATTAAAATATATGAGACAGAAGAAAGTTTTGGAATTGGCACATCCAACTAATTTTATAAAGGCAAAGAATCATTCGGAAAATGAGCATTTTAAATCAATTTTTAGGACTTGACAGTTACAGAAATGCCGGCATGAGGGAGCAATTGGCTATCGCGTCCTGAAATTCAGTTTAACCCCCCACATTGTACTTAGTTTCCGGAAAGATTGTTTGCCTTTATCGGAAAAGGGAAAACGCTATTCAATATCATAGTTTCTGCAAAAAGAGCACTTGCAAATGTCTTGCAGCTGAGATTAAAATTGACTTCATAGAAGTGTCAGAAATTACCTACTTTGGATTTGAGTAGAACTTTAAAGAGTCAGAAAGATTCGCATTGTTGAGCAAGGGGAAAATTTGAAACAATTTAATATATACTATTTAATTTTTAAATCACTAGGGGGCTCTGCCCTCCCTGCTCGCTATGCTCACCAAACGCCCCGCGTAATCGCTTCGCGATTTCATTCGGTATCGCGAAACAATCCCTATTTTCTAGCCAGCCCCAGACGCAATTGTTTCGCGTTTCCATTCTGGATCGCTTCGTGATCCTTTATTTTCTATGCATTCAATTTTTAGATTCCACTTGGTAAAAACGCGTTCCTCCCCAAATCCTGACAATTAGGTAGCTTTCTTTACAAAAAGCTACCTATTGCAGCCGTTCGGAGGAAAGCGATTTCAAAAAATTTTGGTATATTTTCATCGATCATGACCCCCAGACCCCGAAACCACCCTCCGTTCAAAAGTTGATATATATATATATATATATATATATATATATCCATATATATATATATATATATCTGACCTTTGTCATACTGTAACTCTCGAATTTATGAACCGATTTGGATGTAATTCGGTATGTACATAGTACATACCAATGTCTCGACCGAGTTCGTTGGCCAGCTTCATCCGCCATTTTGTTTCAAAATGGCAGCCATTTAAAAATTTTTAAAAATTTTTAAATTTGAAATGTGGTACCAAAGAATTGAAAAAGGAAAAATATTTTTTTCTTATGTATTTTACCTTTATACAAAGATTCCGGAGCAGTTTTTGTTTCGTCTGTATCTTAAAAAATGGCTGAGTTATAGCATTTTGAATTTCTAGCGTGGCTGACATTTTGAAACGTCCTGAACTTTGTCACGCGATACAAGGCGTATTTATGAACCGATTTGGATGTAACTTCGTTTGTACATAGTACATACCAATGTCTCGACCGAGTTCGTTGGCCAGCTTCATCCGCCATCTTGTTTAAAAATGGCAGCCATTTAAATTTTTAAGAAAAATTTAAATTTGAAATGTGGTACCAAAAAATTGAAAATTGAAAAAATATTTTTTTCTTATGTATTTGACCTTGATACAAAGATTCCGGAACAGTTTTTGTTTCGTCTATATCTAAAAAAATGGCTGAGTTATAGGATTTTGAATTTCTATTGTGGCTGACATTTTAAAACGACCTGATTTTTGTCACGCGATAACAAGCGTATTTATGAACCGATTTGGATGTTACTTGGTCGGTACATAGTACATACCAATGTCTCGACCGAGTTCGTTGGCCAGCTTCATTCGCCATCTTGTTCCAAAAGGGTTGCCATTTTAAAAAAAATAAATTTAAAATTTAAAATGAGGTATTAAAAATTTGGAAAATGAAAAAGATTTTTTTATGTGTTTGGCCTTAATACAAAGATTCCGGAGCAGATTTTGTTTCTGAAAATTTGTTCTTTTGTTTACATCTTAAAAAATGGTTGAATTATAGCGCTTTGAATTTCTAGTATGGCTAACATTTTGAAGCGATCTTGTATTTGTCACGCGATAACACTCGTATTCGCCTATTTCCATTTAAGAAGGCATGTGGATAGTATACATCAACATCTCAGCCAAATATAAGTTACTTTAAATAAAAGCAGCTTGGATAAAGCTGACTAATTTCGCGAAATTCTCATTCATAATGATTTAGTATTGATAAAAAATTAGTATTGAATCTCCTATATTCGGTTTCCACTAAATTGAGCTTCGTGTGTTTGAATAATATAAGTTGGCTTTTTTAAAATAAGGAATTTGAAAGCTACCTCTTCCTCCCGGCACTGGCCGGAAGGACTTTTTTATTTTCTTTTCTCCAAGCACATAATCATTAGAGTTTACAGAATTTCATAGTTATAAGAATTATGTACCCTATATATATAAAATCCTAATGAAACGAATTTATGAAACGATTCTTTGAAACAACTGATTAACCCCTTAACAGTCACATTAAATTACGGCTTAAAAATTCAAAATGCTTATATGGTACCACTTTTTTGAAAAAGAAATATTCACCTTATTTAATGACAGGTAAAATGATACCATAATAAAGCCAATTACACTATTTTATAAAACTGGTGGGAATCAAATAATCTGAATACAAGTAACAGCCCGTGATTGTTACGGGAGCGAGAATTAAGGGGTTAAACGACTGATTCAGTTTCACGGCTCTTTCTCCTAAAATATGGAATACTCTCCGATGAAATTAACACCAAAAATTCGTATTGATCTGCAGATCTCAAAACTGGTATTAGAATTTTTAAATTCGAATTAGTTTTCGAAATATTAATTTTTTTCTAATTTTAAGTACATTTTTCTAATGATGGCAACTCAAATTTTAATCAGAACAGATATTTTTTTTTCAGATTTCAGAAAAGGTTATTTTAAATTAATTTGGCGACCAGTTTGGCCTCCCTTAAATATATGCTAAGAAATGTATCGTGCTACTTTTATTTATAATTCAATTTACTTGAACAATTTTTCGTCAAATCGAAAGATTCTGATTGGTGCCAAAATGGCATTATTTTGATTGACATGGTAACCCGGCTATTGTTGTTTATTTAATAATAAATTATTTACTTTTATTTCTTTTTTAAAATTATATAAATTATTTTGTTCTATAGTTATTAATTATTTTTTTTGATATTTCTTTTTGAAAATAATAGAAAATAATTAAAAAATATTAATTATTTTTTTTTGATATTTCCTTTTGAAAATAAAAAAAAATAATTAAAAAATACGGTACTACTTACGTAAATAAGTGCGAGTAGTAAATCAAAATTACGTCCATTACTAATCATATCATAATATTAAAATATTTATTTGCTTAAAAGACGTTATAAAAACACATTAAAATTAAATTAAAAATCTATATTTTGTAAATATAGAAAAAATATATTTGTAATATAGATTTTTAATTTACTTTTAATGTGTTTTTATAACGTCTTTTAAGCAAATAAATATTTTAATATTATGATACGGTACTACTTAGTTATTCCGTCGACCAATTTCGACAAATTATACAAATTGACATAATTTTTATTTTAAAGAAAGAAAGAACAAATACATTAGTATGGTATTAATAAATATACAAATAAAACGTCGAAATAAAGATCACTTGATGACGTAAACATGTGTAACTTACTTAAAGTCAAGTGAATGTGACATTTACGATCAACCATTATTGATATTTAATCTTATAGTTTGGCGATAGATTTTTGGTCGACGGGATAACTAAGTAATACACAAAATGCATATGTAACTGGTATTCGAAAACGAGGTTTTCGCCAAATTTTCGTAAAAAAGAAAAAAAAAATCACGCCAAAGCTGCGTTATTTTATATATTTATATATATGTATGTGACATCTGGCCAAATGTTAAATAACGAGGGAAGAGTTCCATATTGGTGTTCTGGTTTTTTTGGCGAGTTTTTTTTTGGCATAAAATGAATCGATGCGGTTGCGATTGGGGTTGCTTTTTTCTGGAATGGACTTTATTCATATGTTTTTTGCGTATTTTTTTTTTGCATTTAGCCTATATTTTTCGGAAAAATATATAACTTTTGTTTTAATTTGACATGTATAATAAATATAATAAATACATAAAATATAAGTACATAATATTTATTTAAAGGTGTATATATACTATATATGTATAAGGTATATCTCTATACGTAATATATATAAAACTGTCTGTATAAACATCGTACATTTTTAACATGTGACATATATAACATTTATTAAATATATATATATGTTTACAAATATTTAAAGACCATGTTTTTCCGACATCCTGAAAAATTTTATAAGACGCTAAAATGGCTTTTTGGCGCCATTTTGGATTCATTCGCCAATCGCGCCAACCAGCACACAATATGAACTCTTCCCAATAATGCAACAAACCATGACATTTAATTTCAACTTCAAATCAATGTTTTAATTTACCACTCGAAAAATAAAAAATAATGCTAACTGACAATTTGAAAAAAAGCTATTGGCGAGATTTGCACCCGCCTAGCGTAACAGTAGCAAGAATTCTTTGCGACCTTGACAACTTTTATATAGTTTTATTCGAAAAAAATTTGATTTTTTAATCAAAATGGAAAATTTTTGGCACAGATGTTATATATGGACCCATATTGGCGCGATTTTTTTTCTGACGCCAATGTCATATACGCAACGGGTAATTAACTGGCGCCAAAGTATTGTTATTTTGCTTGATATGGTAAGCCGGATGTTGTTGTTTATGCTGTTGATGCGTTCCCCAAATCGGCGTCGGAAAAAATCGCGCCAATATCGTATATGACATCTGTGCCAAAGTTTCATATGAAAGGTGAAGGGATCAGACCGTATTTGTTTATGACAGTTGATGACTTTAACTATTATAATATAGATGAAATGATGGCGGTAAAATAATATTTGGCGACTTATCACCTGTGCATGGCTAACATTAAAGTACCAAAATGGCACTAGAGTATAAAAAGCGAAGTGGCCCGCCCGAAACTGTTGATGATAGTCACATGACTAAGGCTATTGTTATGGAGATTGTTTTAAAATACCGGGAGACAAAAACTCTGTATACTTAATTCATTTTATTTTAGCTACTTTTCAAATGTTTAACTGATCCTCTTTAATCAAAAACGAAAATGACCATTGGATGTCTTAACAGCAACTGATTCGCCCTTACATTTTTGCAATCAAAGGAAATTGAATGGAAACCCATTTACAGTGAGATCTGCACAGCTTTTTTCAGTATAATTCAATCTTCTCTTATATTTTTAAAACCCATCAGATTAGCGTGTTTTTAGATTCTGCAGTGTCTGAACGGGGGTTGGCGAGCGTAGCTTGCAGGGGGCAGAGCCCCCTAGTTAAATATAAAATCATTAAAAAAGGTAAAATTTATAATTTATTTGAATAATTACAAATTAAATCAATTTATAATTAAATAAAATTATAAATGAATAGAAAATTTAAAATTAAAAATATTGTAAATTTAAAAAATATGATAAATGTAAAAAGTAACAAATTTCATAAAGTTTTTTGGAATTTTTTTTCCTTATCTTTGTAATGAAGTCGCTAATTTGTAGTTACAGTAAATAATCTTATCATATAAATTTCCTCTCCTCTGAAATTTTCACTTCGCCGCCTTTTCTCCGCCAACATTTATGTGTAAAATTATATACATAGTGTTACGAATATTTTAAATAGTTAGTGTTTGTGCTTAAAAATAATGTAAATAGTTCAATTAAGCTCTATTCATAAGCTAACATTAGTTTTTGTTGCATTGAGATATCCCAATTTGTTGATTTTCTGCAAGCAAGTAAACCCTATTGGATTTCAATGGGAGTCTATGGAAATTTGGCGAAATACTGGAAATAGCGCCAAGTTGGAGTTACTTTTGGTGACTAATTTTGGTCACCAAATTTGGTGATATATCGCCAAGTTGCCGACAAACTTGGCGACGTTTGGCGACAGATCCCCCCCCTCCCCCCTCCTTGGTAACTCCCTTATAGCGTCAGAAAGCTGACCAATCGTTTCGCGGTATCTGCACAGATTTCCATTGGTCCATTTCCAAATCGTTTTTCTTTTTTATATATAGAAAGATTCTTTAGAAATTTTCTTCTATCAAAGGGGGGTCATGACCTCTGTGACCTCCACCTTGGATCCGCCATTGCTCATCCATTTTATATTTAAGATGCTAATCTTCAAATACTTATAGAGAAGTGTACATCTTCAAAGAAAATGCATTTTTTTTTGTATAACTAGGGGGCTCTGCCCCCTACGAGCTACGCTCGCCAATCCCCGTTCAGACACCGCAGATTCTAAAAGCATGCTAATTTCAGCGGCCTTAAAAAGATTGAATTATAATTTAAAAAAAGTGACGGTCTCCCTGTAAACGGGTTTTCATTCATTTTCCTTTGATTGGAGATTTTTAAGACGAAATCAGCCGCTGCTATGAGATACAATGGCTGCTATCATCTTTGATTAAAAACAAGAAAGAAAAATCTTGCGTACGGGATAGATTATGAAACACTTTCCAACACTCCCTGAAAGCTTTAACAAAACTTCGTTATTTAGGGAAATAAGGTAAATACGACAACTAACTAAGCATTTAAAAAACTGATTTCAGCAGTTACCATGCAGAGGCAAATATATATTCCAATTCTTCCGGAGAGCCCTGTGTTTGATCTGTAGGCTGATATATATACTATATAATAGAAAATTTAATTTAGCAAGAAAACGCATAACAGGTTGAAATTTCTCTTTCAGCAATTTATACTAATAGATGGAAACATACTTGAATACTTTTGTTCAGCCCTGTTGTTTACCTAGTACCTTTATTACACGCCACTATTTAGCTAAACGTTAATTCAAACTAAATCACTCTTAAAACTACTGAAATTGCATTTCCAGAATTTATCGTTTATAGGTGGACATGCATCCAATTCTTTGAGTGGTCCTGTATATCATTTTATCTATATTCTACAAACATTTCATAGAAAACTACATGCAGTTCAGCATAACACATTTTAAATCCCCCTTTCAGCAATTTACGGTCATTCTCAGTAACCTTTACGAATTCTTTTGTATATCCCTGTATATCAACTATAACATTTACACACACCATATAGTATGCATAAATATAGTGAAACTTAAAAGCGCATATCATAATTAAAAATGCATTCCCTGCCATCACCGCTAATATACAGTACTTCGGATAGAAAATACTTGTCTGAAATGTTTTGTATGTTCTGTAAATGCTATGCACTTCGTATTATACATGAAATAACTTAAGTAAGCCTCACTGACGTATATCAATTTTATTATATATGAATTTGTATAATTAAAATACGCCGCAAACAATTTCCCCTAATACCATTTGTAATGGAATTCTTTTGTGTAGCCCTGTAAATGAATAGTAACTATTCGTTGCACCGCATATGGTATAATATTCTGCATATTTTAGTGCACTTCGTAAATGCATATATTTTTTATTCTGTTTGAAAGGGTGTAACATCTTTAAAATTCATTTGAAACGATTTTTTCCCATTGGCCGTAATGTAACGGAGTACTTTTGACTGTCCCTGTAAATGAACTAAACATGCAACAAACTTCATTTGAAATAGGGTTCGTGCTAGGCTAAACGTCAAAAACCAAAAATTTCAGTGCGATCCGAGTATATTTATGAGAGTTAGAGCGCGAACAGACAATCCGAAATCAATAACACTTTTCAACTTTGTTGGAAAGTGTTAAAAATTAGTTAAAAATTTGAAAGTAAGCTAATGTAAAATGAATTAAGTTCACAGAGTCTTTGTCTCTCGGCACTTTTTAGCAACGCTATCAGAAAGTTCTTTTAAATGTATCGTTTTAAATCTGACGTAATTTTCACCAAAGTTTCCTTTCTCTTTTTAATATTCACGTGAAAATACTTTTGTTGTTAGAAAGGAAATATTAGTTGCGCTGTCTTAGAATTCACGATAATAGTTGAAAAGATTATCTCAAAATATGAAATAAGTGTCTCGTGGAAATATATTTTTTAATTTAAAGTGTTTTGCCAACTTTTATTTATTTGGCCTTTTTAAATATGACGTAATTTCCTTCATTTGTGACTTTTAACGCATAATAATGAATTTAGTATTTAAAAATTTTCTTCCCCTTTTAAAATTCACGTGAAACTGTAGTTTTTCTGATGTAATTTTCAATATTTTTCTGATTTTTAACACGTAATTACTTTACAGTACATATACATTTAACGTCTGAATTTAAAAACCATTAAAACCCCAAATAAAATAAACTAAGACAGGCAGTTAACAGTTAAAAAATAGCACAGTTAAAAAATAAAATTTATAAAGACAATAAAAAACAATTAAAAAAAGTCCTTCCGGCCAGTGCCGGGAGGAAGAGGTAGCTTTCATAATCCTTATTTAAAAAAAGCCAACTTATATCATGCAAACACACGAAGCTCAATTTAGTGGAAACCGAATATAGGAGATTCAGTACTAATTTTTATCAATATAATGAATGAGAATTTCGCGAAATTAGTTAGCTTCATCCAAGCTGCTTTTCTTTAAAGTAACTTATATTTGGCTGCCAAATTCGGCAATTTCTTAAAGTGCCTGTCATTTTAAGACAACATGGTGGATGAGACTAAGCATTGAACTTGGTCGAGACCTTAGTAATTGCTGTCCACATGCTCACTCACATCGGAATCGGTTAATATATAGGAGTGCTGTCGCATGCAAAAAATCAGATTTTTCAAAATGTCACCCACAATAGAAATTGAAACTGCTATATCTGAGCCATTTTTTAAGGTAAAGACAAACAAAAAATGCTCCTGAATCCTTATATCAAGATCAAATACTTAAGAAAGAAACCTTTTTCAATTTCTAATTTTTTTGCACCCCACTTTAAATATATATATATATTTTTTAATTTAATGGCCGCCATTTTGAAACAAGATGGCTGATGAATCTGGCCAGCGAACTTGGTCGAGGTGTTGATGTATACTATCCACATGCCTTCTTACATCGAAATAGGCGAATACGTGTGTTATCGCGTGACAAATACAAGATCGTTTCAAAATGTTAGCCATGCTAGAAATTCAAAGTGCTATAAATCAACCATTTTTTAAGATATCAACAAAAGAACAAATTTTCAGAAACAAAAACTGCTCCGGAATCTTTGTATCAAGCCAAACACATAAAAAAAATCTTTTTCATTTTCCAATTTTTTAATACCTCATTTTGAATTTTAAATTTAATTTTTTTTAAATGGCAACCCTTTTGAAACAAGATGGCGAATGAAGCTGGCCAACCAACTCGGTCGAGACATTGGTATGTACTATGTACAGACCAAGTTACATCCAAATAGGTTCATAAATACGCCTGTTATCGCGTGACAAAAATCAGGTCGTTTTAAAATGTCAGCCACAAGAGAAATTCAAAATGCTATTACTCAGCCATTTTTTTTTAGATATAGACAAAAGAAAAACTGTTCCGGAATCTTTGTATTAAGGTCAAACACATAAGAAAAAAATCTTTTTCATTTTCCAATTTTTTGGTATCTCATTTAATTTTTTTTATTTTTTAATTTTTTTAAATGACCGCCATTTTGAAACAAAATGGCGGATGAAGCTGGCCAACGAACTCGGTCGAGATATTTGTATGTACTATGTACACACCAACGTACATCCAAGTCGGTTCATAAATACGCCTGTTATTACGTGAGAAAAATCAGGACGTTTCCAAATGTCAGCCACGCTAGAAATTCAAAATGCTATAACTCAGCCATTTCTTAAGATATAGACGAAACAAAAACTGCTCCCGAATCTTTTTATCAAGGTCAAACACATAAGAAGAAAATATTTTTTCAATTTTCAATTTTTGGTACCACATTTCAAATTTAAATTTCTCTTAAAAATTTAAATGGCCGCCATTTTTAAACAAGATGGCGGGTGAAGCTGGCCAACGAACCCGGTCGAGACATTGGTATGTACTATGTATAAACAAAGATACATCCAAATCGGTTCATAAATACGCCTTTTATCGCGTGACAAATTTCAGGACGTTTCAAAATATCAGCCACGCTAGAAATTCAAAATGCTGTAACTCAACCATTTTTTAAGATATAGACGAAACAAAAACTGCTCCGAAATCTTTGTATAAAGGTCAAATACATAAGAAAAAAATATTTTTCCATTTTCAATTTTTTGGTACCACATTTCAAATTTTAAATTAAAAAAAAATTTTAAATGGCCGCCATTTTGAAACAAAATGGCGGATGAAGCTGGCCAACGAACTCGGTCGAGAGATTGGTATGTACTATTTACACACTGAATTACATCCAAATCGGTTCATAAATATGCCTTTTATCGCGTGACAAAATTCAGGACGTTTCAAAATGTCAGCCACGCTAGAAATTCAAAATGCTATAACTCAGCCATTTTTTAAGATATAGACGAAACAAAAACTGCTCTGGAATCTTTGTATAAAGGTCAAATACATAAGAACAAAATATTTTTCCATTTTTAATTTTTTGGTACCACATTTCAAGTTTTAAATTTTTTTAAAAATTTTAAATGGCCGCCATTTTGAAACAAAACGGCGGATGAAGCTGGCCAACGAACTCGGTCGAGACATTGGTATGTACTATGTACACACCGAATTACATCGAAATCGGTTCATAATTACGGGAGTTACAGTGTGACATAGGTCAGATATATATATATATATACATATATATATATATATATATATATATATATATATATATATATATATATATATATACACACATATATATATATATATATATATCAATTTTGAACGGAGGGTGGTTTCGGGGTCTGGGGGTCATGATCGATGAAAATATACCAAAATTTTTTGAAATCGCTTTCCTCCGAACGGCTGCAATAGGTAGCTTTTTTGTAAAGAAAGCTACCTAATACAATATGTAAACGTTTCGCCAAGCGACACGCAAGGCATCATCAGTACAAAAAATATCCATTGCATTTCAAACGTCAGAACAAATCAAGAACAGTTACAGTTAGCTATTTTAAAAACAAACAATATTCGCTAGGGACAGAACGAGCATCATTCAAAGCATGCGATCGCAATTCAGTGAACCAAGCCTCAAGGAGCAATCTACCATGGTAGTTGTTGCAACTAGATTTCAAAATACTGGCGTTCGCAATGAGCGGAATGTGATTCGTTTGAAGTGAATGCTGGACAATTTTTGAATTCAAATTACTCTTTTTTAAAGCACCAGTATGTTCTTTTAGGCGAATTTCCAAAGATCTACCAGTTTCACCAATATAAACACTATTGCAATCTTTACAAGGAATAATATAAACAACACCGGGTAATTTAGACTTATCATATTGAAATTTATGCTTATTGAAAAAGGAACTCAATTTATTAATAGGTTTAAAAGAAACCCCAGTATTGAATGATTTTAGAATGCCAGAAATTTTTTCAGAAATGTTCTTATAATAAGGGATACAGATAAAGGAGCTAGGCTTACTACGTTGAAAAGGGGGGGGGGGGGAGTAGAATTTACAAAACGTAATTACTTATTTCTAATTTGAAAGATTTTTTCTGTTTATAATAGCCACTTGTAAATAAATTTTTTATTTGAATTAAATATTATTCTTTGCGCTGTTTTTAAAATTGGCAACAGTTTAAAATAATTGCCCTTTTCTAAAATGTGTAAAAAATATCTCTCGAAATGCTGAAAATTTGAATTTAAAATGTAAATAAATCCTCAAAAAATGAGTCAAATTAAAAAGAGAATTGCAATCTGCACATCGGGAACTTCCAGTGTATAAAATGATCTAAAAATGTTTAAATTCCTATGTATAGTTTTCTCCTATAAAACTTTTTTAATGGAACGATTTTGACTATCTTTAACATTAAATATCTCTTAAAATAATTATTCGATTTAAAAACTGTCTGTATCAGCGTGTTTATCAAACATGTCTCTATAATACCACCGATTTTCATATTTCTGTATGAAACAGTTTTTTTAATATTAACGAAGAAAGAAACCCGGTCATAAAAAATATGGATGCCGATCTAGTAGGAGTATACTCGGATGATCTACGCAGATTTTCATTGGTCCATTTCCAAATCAAACCTTTTTTTTATATATACTAGGGGGCTCTGCCCCTTACGAGCTATGCTCGTCAACCCCCGTTCAGACACCGCAGACTGTAACAGCACGATAATTTAATCGGCTTTAAAAAGATTTCGGAAGATTGAATTATAATTTGAATCTGAGAATTATAATCTGACGTAATTTTCACCAAACTTTTCTTTTTCTTTTTAATATTCACGTAAAAATACTTTTGTTAGAAATGAAATATTATGATCATCTTAAAATATCAAATAAATGTCTCGAGCAATTTTTAAATTTAAACTGTTTTGCAATATTATTTTTTGTTCATTTTATATAATAAGTGTAATGTGACGTAAATTCTCCTATTTAAGACTTCTAACGCATGTTTATGAATATATTATTTTACAATATTCTGTCTCTTTTAAAATTCCCGAGTAATTATAATTTTTATGACGTAATTTTCAATGAGTTCCTGCTTTTTATATTTTCTGTTTATAATAGTCACGTGTAAAATAAATTTTTAAATTGAAGTAAATATTATTGTTTGCGCTGTTTATACAACTGGCAACAGTTTAAATTAATAACATTTTCTAAAATTTGTAAAAAATATCTCTCGAAATGCTGAAAATTTGAATTTAAAATTGAAATAAAACCTCAAAAAATGAGTCAAATAAGAAAAATAAATACAATCTACACACCGGGAACTTATAACGTATAAAATGATCTAAAAATGATTAAATTCTCATGTATAGTTTTTGCTCAAATAAAACTTTTGTAATGGAACGACTTTGTCCAAATTTAGCATTAAATATCTCTTAAAATAATTCTTCGATTTGAAAACTGTCTGCATCAGCGTGTTTATCAAACATTTCTTTATAATACCACCGATTTTCCTATTTTTGTATGCAACAGTTTTTTTAATATTAACGATGAAAGGCCATGCTTAAGCATTCAAATTGGATGTGGATCTACCCGGAATATCTACGCAGATGTTCATTGGTCCATTTCCAAATCAAAACTTTTTTTTATATATAGAAGGATAGAAGGAAATCATATTGATAACTTTTATTACAAAAGTGTTAGTTACTTACTCCAGCTGGAACTTTATATCCTGAAAGTATTGTATCATTATCTAACAAACGAGTCATTCCTCCGAGAGTAGGCATGATCCTATAACATAGGTGCAAAATTTCAGTATCGAATATGACATTGGTGTAAAATTTCGTGCAAAATAAAACAGTGTTCTTACATACAAGATTGTAATCAGTTACTTCTGATGCGACATGAGTAGGATGATGATTTTAACGAATTGTTCTATGTTTGAATAAATTGAAAAAAAATGAAAATATACTTTGTTAATAATAAGCAAAAATTTGCCAACATTACATCATTGCATTTTTAACACTTTCCAATAAAGTTGAAAAGTGTTTATGAATTTGGCTTGTCTGTCCGCGCTCTGTCTCCCGTCCGTAAGTATACTAAGATTGTCATGCAATTGATACATGTTATTGAGGTATAGCATGACATGCATAGTATTGAAAATGAAATGTGTAGCATGGATATTTAATTCACAGGGACATTCAAAAGAATTCCGTTACATTAGGGTCAATGGGAAAAAAATGTTTTCAGTGTATTTTAATGGTGTTACACTATTCCAAATATCTTTAAATTTATATATACATCAAAGAGTTACAATAAAACTACTTAATGTACTGTAAGAGGCTTCTTACTATAGGATATGGTTTTCATAGCATTTATATCGTACGTTTACAGGGACACACAAAATAGTTCGTTTACATTACTGTATTTTAGCGGTCATTGCTGGAAGTGAGTTTACAATTGTGGCTTGTGTTTTTGTATTTAACTAATATTTTGCATGTAACTCGAAATGTAAATTCGGTAAATCATATACAGGGATGCACAAAAGAATTCCAGTACATTTCTACTTATTGCCGGAAATTACTGAAAGGGAAGTTTCAAGTTGGTTATGTGTTTCAAGACTGAAGTGAAATTTTCCATACTATGTAGTATAATACAGATAATAAAATTAATACAAACCTATACAACATATACAGGGTTGCACAAAATATTTCGGATAATTTTCTTGCTGTACATGGGGATTTTTTAAATTATGCTTTCAATTGTGTTATGCGTTTTCTAATCTGTTTATCTAGACATCATCATTCACAATATTAAACCGTGGAGTTTTAATACATTTTGAATGTGTTGGAAAGTGTTTCATAATCTATGCTTGACGCATGAGTTTTCTTTTTTGTTCTATTTTTTTTCTTTACCTATGTACTGATTTAAAAAAAAGCTGTTGTTGCAATCTGATGAGTTTGTAGATAACTCGCTTTATATACGATAATAAATTCATTAAGGGGTTATGGGAGTTTTTCCACTTGAAAAAGAAGAATATTTTAGGAAGTTGTTTTGACGTCTACAACCGACATAAAACCTCATTTTTAGTGAAAAAAATAATAAAAATATGGTTAAATAAAAAGCGTCTAAATGGATTGACTTTTTCTGAATGCTGTGCGGTGTGTAGACTTCCTCATGATACCCAAGATTTTCCCTGAGCGGGTTAATTTGAAATCAAAGAAACAAAAAACACTTTAAAAGAACTTATAATTGTCTTAGGTCTTGAAAGGTGGTTTTTGAAATCTTGTATTTTTAACAAAATGGCGGACTATCAAATTAAATGTATCAGATTGCGACAAAAAATCTGATTTTGTTTTGTTTGTAAAAAAAAAAAGAGGAAAGAATGAAAAAAAAATTTAAAAGCATCGGCCCAGATCTAGGGAAATACATAAACTTTTATTAAAAGAAAACAATCAAACAAAAACGGTTTATGCGTTGCTGAGATAATTTTGAGAACCGATTAGAAAGAAAAAAAAAAAAAATAGTTCGAGAAAATTCTTCAACAAGGACCGCTCGCTCGTACGCTGTGCGATAAGGCTTACCATAACTTTTATATACATTTAAGTTTTAAAAATGGCTTCAAGAGAACATTTTTAAAATGTCAGATAGTCAAAAAATTATAAAAAATGCATTTTTTTCCAAAGTCGTACAGATCTCATTATTTTTAATTAAAGCCTTAGATTCTTCGCCAATTGGTCAAAAGTTTCCCCTCTTTTTGTGGTTGTGTATGTATTAGCATATTATAAATGATTTGAAGTTATCTATTTTATCTCTACTTTTTAGATTTATTTAATAAATTCAGATTTCATAGATAGAGTAGCATTTATTAAGTAGTAGTATTTGGTAGATAAAGTAGTAATTTTGGGTTATGTATGTTTTAGCATATTATAAATGAAGTTATCTATTTTATCTCTACTTTTTGGATTTATTTAATGAATTCAGATTTCACAGATAAAGTAGTATTTAGAACAGAAAAATATTTTCAATCGCTTTAACCCTTTCCGGCGCGGAGTAATTCTGTTTATAAACTGAAGAAATAATGAACTGACACCAGAATTTATAAACGAATTTATTAGAAAATACGAACTTGCTTATTTTCACGTACATTATAAAAGGAAACTTTTAATTAAATATTCTTTGTGCCGTTTGTCAGTTTTGGAATTCAAATTAGGTGTCCTTTTTTAAGGAACCGCCCTCGAAAGGGTTAAAGAAAGATGTGCAGTTGTTTAACCCTTTATGTCCCAAATTATGAATTCATGAAAATTTCGTCTTCAAAGCATTTTTCGTGAATTTTTGAAACTACATTAGAAGATTTAGACAACCATTTAATAAATTTTAGAGGGATTTTGCCAATTAAAATTAATTAAAATTTGAATTTATAGGGATTTTGTACAATATTTATAACTCTACTCAAATCTTTTATTTATTTATTTATTTATTTTTTCGCATTTTGTAGACTTAGGAAATGTACAAATGTAATGTTCTTACAATAGAAATATAGAAGTATTTCCAAACTGAACCCCCCCCCCCCCCCCCCCAATCTTTCAACACTAAGAAAGCTAAAAAGATGCAAAGGCAAAAGAAATCACCCTTTTAAAATTATTTTTGTTTGGTTCAATCAATAATGGTTTTGGAACAAGATAAAGTAAAGTATCTATAACTCATTCTAAACTTCATTATTACTAATCGATGTATTAAATGAATTTTATTACAAGTTATTTTAATGGTACTTTAAAAGTACCGCCGGGGCATAAAGGGTTAATGGATGAAAATCAAATATACTTTTTAAATTTATTTTGTTATAGATGTCATGTTTATATTTAGTTCTATACCATTATTTCAAATATTATATCGTAAAGATACTTGTATATTTCTACCAAAAATCTACAAATGTTTTATGTATTTAAGGTATTTGATTGTATACATTACCCTTGGATTGTATTTTGAGGAAATGAGACAGACCTAAACCTAAATAATAACATAAAAATAGAAAGTTGTAAGCATTATAGATATCTAGGTGTAGACATTAATAGAGAAGGAAGAGACTCACAGGAAATTAAATACAGAATTTCTCAGGGGAGAAAGGCTGTAAAATTATTAAATTCTATTTGGTGGAGTAAGGAGATCTCTAGGAAAAAAAGTATAATATATACAACTCTATTATAAAGAGCATATTGTTATATGGAGCAGAAGGATGGAGAATTATGGGGACAGAAAGAAAGAAATTAGCGGCAGTAGAAATGGATGCCCTAAGAAGATCATGCAGAGTATCAAGAATAGAAAGGATAAGAAATGAAAGAATCAAAGAAATGATGAAAATAAAGGGAACCATGTTAGATGATATTTAAAAAAAGCAATTAATCTGGTATGGTCATATTAAAAGAATGAATGATGAAAGACTACCCAAATCACATTCAATTATAAAACAAATAAAAAAAGGAAACGGGAAAGACCACGAAAGAACTGGATGAATGATATTGCAAAGGAAATCAGGTATAGAGGTCTGGAGAAGGAATGAACCGGAAAAAATGGAAAAGGACTGTTGTACATTCTTCGGATGGCGGCATCTGACGCCATAAACAGAGTTTATATATATTTTATGTATTTATAATATATTTACCTCTGAGTTTCTTTTATGCATGACTTTAAATACCTTAGTTCATTAAAAACATGGTTATCTATCCTGTTTTCTTTACTTGGTATTAACCTTTTTATTTCGTCGTACAAGATTTCTTGTTTTTCAGGATTTTTTGCGATCATATACAGGAAAAATCCTATGGAATGAGATGTCTGAAAAATATTAGAAAATTGATACCATTATTATGAGTGTAACTTACGGTTATATCGCAAACACACAATTTACACATGGTTCACTTGACTAGTTGAAAAATTGGAGTGCCAGACTTCATGGTTTTGGATTCGTACCAGAAATTTTAATGTTGAAAAAGTGTTAAGAGTGTAGGTCAGCCGAGTCTCTAATTACCCTCGCTGATGTTAAACCTATGGTTGTGGGATACATCTTATTTTTTTAATATGGCATAAGAAAATCGATATTTTTAATTTCTCTTTCCTGTATGGTCTTCTTTAAGGATGTGGCCTTATGTTTTAGTTGTCAAAATATGTCTAAAATGTATACTTAATTGTATTTCAAGTGCTAAAATCTTACTCACATCTCACAAGCTTTTAACACATGAAATATTATATTAAGCATAGATTTGAGAAATATTTTGTAGACTAAAAAAGAAAGGAGATCCTTTAAGGAGACAGTTTACCTTTTCAACAATTTTATTATTAAAAATATGGTTTAAATGGTGAACTAACTACATTTTAATGTTCAACTAAAAGTACATTTTGAAAAAAAAATTAACTGCATATTTAATTGAAATTTAAAAAAAGTTTTAAAAATTTGAATTTTTAAAAATATTTACTACTTTTTTAAATATTGATATTTTTGCCCAATTTTTTTAAACGATTTTCAAATGTGTAATTACACGAGACTGCGCATGGAATTTTTAGATACATCTAATATTACATAACATTTAATATATATTTTTTACTGATATATATCGTGTAGAACGATGAAATGTAACACATCTTCATATACTTTTATTTTTACAAAAAATAACAAAAAACCTGAAGGCTAATTCCATACGGAGATTTATCACATATATAATAAAGAACATGTACAAAAAAGTTTAAATCTCTATCTCAAATACAAAAAAAAGCTTTAGCACTTTTAAAACATGAAGGTGAAGAAAATATGAACATGAAGAAAAAGACATTTAAAGTTTTAATTTGTGTGGGTAATTGCGCTGCGTATATTAACAAAATTTACAATATTTCGCAATATAACTGCCGTATGAGTAAAAATGAGGTGTCAAAATATTCACAATTAAACATGATTTCATTTAATATTAAAACAAAATCGACTTTTCGACCAATTTGTAGGTAAACCGCCCCCTTAAGAAGGTACTAACACATAAAAAAAGAAGTTATAAATATTAATTTTCTTATGGGAAATTATAAAAATACGAATGCATTCCACGTCCATAGGTTTAACATTAGCGAGGGAAATTTGAGATCTCACTGACTAACACCCCCTCCCCCCAAGTGTAAAAGCAGCCTTTAAAGCATGATCGGAAATACCATTCGAGGATAAATACAAACAAGTTGGAAATTGCTCGTCAAACGTGGCAAATGAGGTGCGTTCGTATTATAACTAGTTTTATAAACATTTTTTGCACCGCATATTGTACTGAATGTATATTTTAGTGCACTTCATAAGTGCATATCAATTTCATTCTGTTCGAAGGTCTGTAACATAATTAAAATGCACTTGAAATAATTTTTTCCCATTGGCCTTAATGTAACTGAAAACTTTTGACTGTCCTTGTAATTAAACTATACATCCGATTTTCATAAAATTTGAAACGACTCGACAAAATTTTGCAACAGTTATATATTCAAAATTTCAGACCATAAGGTTTGGTAGTTTTTGCTCTGTTACATGTGGACAGACGGACGGACTGAACGACGACTATAGGTGCTATGTATTTATATAATTACGAACGCACCTAAAAATAATCGGAAAGAAGTGAAGGTTAGAGAAATCATAACTGCGCCATCTATTGCCAGAATTATGCAAATTGGGATATTCGACAATAAGCAAAATTCTTCAAAAACTTATCTAAACCCCTTTGTAACAAGCGTCCATTACGCTTCTTTTAATTTTTAGGCACCAATTTTTCGGAATCGAATTTCCGGCCTTATTGAATCGCTGAAAATCTACGATTAGACAAGGCAAAAATTTACGATTAGACAAGGCGAAAATTTCTGTTCAAATTCAAGGATTTTGTGCACCCCATACGGCCGCTCATCGGAAAGGGGTTAAGGCGCAATATTCACCTACACTAGCGATTCTTAAACTTGTGATCCTGTTTGTGATTCTTGTGTAGCTTTTTGGACCTCTTAAAAATATTTTCTTAATATAAGATAAAAATAATTACTTTAATGTATACACCTTACTTATTTTTCATTTCACATATTCTATGTTTAGTTTACATCGTTGGAAAAAAAAAATCTTTATTAATTAATCTATTCTAAATAATTAATATGAAAATTAATTATAACACGCATTTTAAGAAAGTTAAAACATACAATTTTCTATGAGAAGGATGCTGTTTTTTTTTTGCTACTAGATGTGCAATATTAGGTTTAAGGTTTGAAACAATCCAAAAGTCTGGTTCGAAATCCAGCCAATTTCTACAATTGAGTTTCCAGTGAACAGGCAAAAGTTTTTCCAGTGAACGAGCGAACTAGCAAAAGTTTTTCCATACTAATATGTGGCACAGAAAGGAAGAAATTGCTTGGTAGCTTTTTTTGCTTACCTTTACATGCGTCTTTTTAACGCACAACCAAAAATTAGGAAAGCTATTCTCATGAAAGCAATTTTCACGGAACCATTGCATGATAATTTCACAAGTTGTTCCTGCTATAAGAATGTAAAGATTTTGATTCCATTAATTTCTTGGAAAAGATATTGATACATCATACAATCATTTTCTGACTTCGAGGGTGGAAAATTAAAGTCTGAAAGTTTCTTTCAAGTAGTTCAGGTGTACAACAAAATTTTCAATAATATCAATGGAAATTGTCTAGCCAAAGATTCGTAAGACAACCAATAATATTGGGAAGGAATCAAAAATATTATTTTCAAGTCGATTCGTCCACAAATCAATTTTTTAACGCTTTCCAACATATTTGAAAAGTGTTTATGAATTCGGTTTGTCTGTGCGTGTTCTAATTCGCGTAAATATTGTCCGATTGTCATGATATGGATATTTGTTATTGGGTATCACTATGGCTTTGGTATTGAAAATTAAGTGTGTAGCATTTACTTTTCATTTACAGAGACACTCAAAAGAATTCCGTTACATTGCGGTCTATGGGGGAAAATAGTTTGCGGTGTATTTCAATGATATTACATTATTTTAAACATATTGAAATTAATATTTATCACTGAAGTGTATTATAAGGTTCTTACTATAGAGCATGGTGAGAATAGAATTTATCGTTCATTTACAGTGATATCCTGCATAGTTTGAATACAGAAGAAAATGAACAATAATTGAACTATTGAAGCCTATGAAAATGATTGCTGAAAGTGCGTTTTTCAGTTCTGATATGCGTTTGTCAATTTAATTATTTTTTAAATGTTACTTGGAGTGATTAAATTCTGTAGATCATATACAGGGCTGCACAAAAGTTTTCACCAACATCCGTTTATCGGCGGAAATTGCTGAATGGAAATTTTCAACTGTTCTATGCGTTTAAATGAATTAACGTTTAGCATACTATGTAGTATACATACATATCAATAGATCGTATAAAGGGCTGCACAAAAAAATGTATATTTTCCTGACAATTCATGGTAATAACAGAAATTTGGTTTTCGAATACGTTGTGGTTATGCGTTTTCCAAATTGTCCATTTAAATCAACTTTCACCTTAATATAAATTGTAAAGTTTTGTTATAGCATTCTGAATGTGTTGGAAAGTGTTTCATAATCTATGCCGTACGCATTATTTTTCATTCTTGTTATATTTGCTTTTATTGTGTTCTGATTTTGAAAATGTGTACCGATGTTACCTCTAAATTTAAATTTAGCTCATTCTGAAAATACTTTGACAGGCTGTGGGAAAACATTGCGACGGTCTTTTAATGGAATTTGGAGTCCATTAAAAACAGTCTTACTTCATCACACAGTCCAAACATGCGATTTAAGACTTTTCCTAGTGACAGACCCATCTAATTTCTGTATGGAAAAATAGCTGTTTGTGTTGGCTGCCAGTTTCTCTTCAAAAGATTCTAAAAAGTCTGGAATTCAATGGAGGAGACAAGATACAATTGACTAGTGAAACTTCGTTGAATGTAGATTTCGAATCTTCAGGTATTTTTTTTTTTTACAACTAGCGACTCATGGTGAATACAACAGTGTGTTCAAATTACAAATGCCAAAGCTAATTAAACCATTAACGGTTCCACTTATAGCTAGAGCCCCATTTGTATTATTCCCACACATCTTGACCAGTTTATTTTTTTGTATAAAACTGTCTAAACATGTGAATAGTATTGCACTTATTGTTTGAGTTAAAATGCATTTACAAAACAGCAAATCTCTACATATCTTACCACAGAATTTATAACAAACGAAAACTATCAAATTAACATTACTGGAAATATCTAAACTCTCATCTAGTTGAAATGAGAAAAAAAGGGCTGATCTATATATGTCCATTCAATTGTTTCTCAATATTTGTGCGCAGGTCTGTTCTCTTGTTCTTAACAATATCATTCGATAATAGAAATAAACTCGAATCTTTTGCTACTTTTTCTTCTAGAATTGTTGTGACAATTGCCTTAGTCTCAGAATTAAATTCTCTTCAATCTTATGAGTATTTTGCAGTCTTTGCTACCATCAGAGATCCCTTAAACTAGGCAAAAACGGCCTTTTTATTATTGGAACCAGTTTAGGTATTTTCAGTTAATTTTTTCAGTTACTTAATTCAGTTACTGTTTTTTAGTTCTTTTAACTCGCTTTTAAAAAATACAGTTTGTTTGCATACTGTTTGCGTTTAGTTTGTAAATATCGACGGTGTTTTGCTTGTTTGATACACTTATATGGCAGTATATCATGACAAACATGAGACAAGCTTTACTCGTTATTAATACAAGTCATAAATCCTAATATTAAATGCACTTCGGAGTACCTGTTTTTTTTCTTAGCGGTATTTTCTTCTCTTTTGAATTGTAAAGTGTGGAATTAGCACCATTTAAATCTGACTCCTTCTCATCTTTACATTTTAATGTACCGCCTTTTGACTGTTAGAGTGTTTAGGGAATGTGATAAATTCTCAAATAAATGTTAATTAATTAAAATTAAGGGTAATAGTATAAATAATAAGATTTAAACTATTAACCGGGATAACAAAATTACATAACTACTCATCTATACCTCAAATAAATAAATATTGACCAGCTATGTAAATATGTAACAAAACAGACTAAAATATGAGCAGTACATTTAAAAATGACATGGGCTGTAATTCACTCGTTACCATTTTAATCTAACATTCTGCTAACCGCGTGCTCACTACACTCACAGTATTTACAAAATTAATACTAATCAGTAGAGCAAGACTTAACAAGTTGGAAATTGCTCGTCAAACGTGGCAAATGAGGTGCGTTCGTACTATAACTAGTTTTATAAATATTTTTTGCACCACATATTGTACTGAATGTATATTTTAGTGCACTTCAATAAGTGCATATCAATTTCATTCTGTTTGAAAGGCTGTAACATCATTAAAATGCACTTGAAATAATTTTTTTCTCCATTGGCTGTCATGTAGCGGAAAACTTTTGACTGTCCCTGTCATAAAACTATGCATCCGATTTTCATAAAATTTGAAATGACTCGACAAAATGTTGCAACAATTACATATTTAAAATTTCTGACCATTCGGAAGGCTGTTACATCATTAAAATGCACTTGCAATAATTTATTCCCATTGGCCGTAATGCAACTGAAAACTTTTGACTGTTCCTGTAATTAAACTGTACATCCGATTTTCATAAAATTGGAAATGACTCGACAAAATTTTGCAACAATTATATATTTAAAATTTCAGACCATTCGGTTGCATAGTTTTTGCTCTGTTATATACGGACAGACGGACAGACAGACAGAACGATAGGTGCTACGTATTTATATAATTACGAACGCACCTAAAAAGCAAGTAATTAAATTGAAAAAATGCGAGCCGTCTTCCAATATCTCTTAGAAACAAACCAGTTTTCTTTCTCAACAATGCATCCTAAATTTTGAAAAGAAAAAAAAAATCTTGCACATTTAGAGAGAGACTTTATGATTTTAGTGAAATTCGCTTTAAATCAAAAATTATTTTTTAAGTTTGGGAAATAGATTCATGGATTTTTAAACGGTATTTTTTAAATAATCAAATTTACAACTTCGTAGTTTCTAACTTTCTTCAAATTATCCGATATTTAGAAACAATGTTGCGAATGGTACATGCAATTCCTTTATAATTTTTTCTTTAAAGAAACAATATCTTAAAAACAAACAACAACAACAAAAAAAAAACATCACTGCATCATTTGTATCTGTTAATATATACTTATTTTGTGTTTCTATCAATGGTCATTACAAATAACACTGATCGGCACCAAAATCCTCTCTATAAAAATAATAGCTAATTCTTATCGATTTCACGCAGCTAAATAAAAATATGGTAACGAAATTACTGTATCACGCACCATTTTTTTGGTAGGAGTGTTTACTTTTAAAATTAAGGTATTTTATATCTTGCTAAAGCATAAGTGGAAATTTTGTAAAACATAAAATGTAGATAATAATATGTAAATGACTTTTAAATAAATGGATAAATACGGTTACCCGAGTTACAGTGCGGCATAAGGGATGAAAATATATTAGTGGTTTGCAAATAGTAAATTCGGACACGAAAAGGAGGGGGTGGGGTGGGGGCATGAAAAGAGAAATGCACGATACAAGCATCAACAAACTAGATTTTCATGCTATATTTTATCAATTTGATATCTAAGACAGTGAAAGCATTTTTTTCATTATTTCAATTTTATGTAGCACTGGAAATTAATATAATAATCCTTCACTATTTGTCATTATTATAAAACTATCTTTCGGAAAATTGGAACGCTTTAGAGCAATCTGGATAAAATATTTAGAATTAGGAATATTAGATTTGTACATTTTACATATTTAGTTTGTAGGGAGGAAAAATTTTAATTTTTTTGCCAACCACTGTAATTATTTTCTTATAATAGAAATAGGCCATATAAACAAATTTTAATGGGAAAAAACGATAATTTTCCAAGCAGCTGAAAATACCTGTGAAAAAGTTTCGTGATAAAGTTTATCCAATTTTAAAGTAGATTAAAATTTTGACGTTCGTGACCAATTAAAAATAATTACCGTATCTATTCCAGCCAAAAGCATATCGGCGACAACAACCATCGCTTCAGATATACTTAGGCCTTTTGTCATCATAAGTTGAAGTAAAGTCATTTCTTTTTCGTCATCTGCTGCGCTCTTCTTTAGCTCATCTAAGGAACGATTAATGTATTTGAAAGCAATCCTGAAAAATACAAGATGGATTGATGTATCATGCATAAACCACAATTTCGCTAGCAGTATAAACCTTAATCGATGTACCATTATATCCACTGTAGCAATGGTATTGCAATAAAATTGAAATTAATAATTTTTCACTAATTTCATATATAACATCGCGACTTCATTGATATTTGTGATATGCCAAACAGAAAATCTTTTCCGGCGATAAATATTGACTGAGACAAGGCCTTGATATTTACTTGTCGCATTTCAACATGAAATGTAAACCGATAGATACCTCAATTTTAAGAATTGTTAGTCATGAGACTGAAAATTGGTTTACATAAAAACACTTATTAAAATGTTATTTCTTTTAAACATAATCTTGTTTTCCTTCTCAAACAATGTTTGAAATAAAAAAATAAAACTTACTAATTTTTGCCAAATTCACTTCTATAGTAATCTCGCCTTGCTACAATGAATTAATATTTAAAAATGAATCTTATTAGTATCTGACCTAAAATGTTGAATATTATAGTATACAGATAATAATCAGGGTCATCATTTCAGAACTTTCTGTGTGTATGGAGAGGGCCTTTGTGGGAGGCAAACAATTTATTTCACCTTGTTGTGAATATTTGAGAAGCAATTAATACAGTTTTATCCAGGGCCGGCCTCAGGTCCAGGTTGCGTTGAGGTACGTATTTTTTGGAACCACTATTTTGGAATAGTAATCTTCGTCTTATATAATTGAATAATACTGTGAATATTACTCTCCGGGAATAGTGGCATATAAAATTAAGTACTTCTATGTATCCAAAATCAACATACACCAATATCCGTATAATCATAAAATTAAGAAAAAATCATCATAAATTATGCTTCTGCGGTAGAAGGGAAAACAATTGATATGTGAACTTAAAAATCGCGTGCAATCTAAACGACTAAACGGATGTAAGCTGCATCTTAATATAAAATTGAATACATGTAGGCCAACAAATAGCAAGCAAAATTTTTATATAACCTCTGAAAAGTTGCATTGTTTTAATACTCATTGTTCTAGTGACTGTGATTTATTAAAAATATTAATTTATTTTTGTTTAGGAAAAAAAAAATAGAAGTTAAGCTCACTGTTGGAAATAAATTATCTTAAGTGAACCTGTAAACTTCTACTAATTGGAGATTCACGGACATGACATTATTGACACGCTCCTCTAGTATTCTTGCTGAATTAGGGATCTTAAATAAGTTTTGATCTTAGAAAACTTCTTTCTCCTAATGCCACAGACACTTAAAAATAAATAAATAAATAAATTTAGAAATGTAAGCGATCTATTGTTGTAAACAAAGAATTTTTTACATAGTAATTTGAATCTTTGATGGTAGAATTGGCTTTAGTGCTTCCATTTCTACACAAAACATGTATCAATCTGTATCATGCAGTTTTGTGATGTTCTTTTGAACCAGGTCTGCCATTTCAATCCCACTGTCAGATCTTCTGTATATTTTATTGTGATGTACTTGACCAGAACCTAAAATTTCCAAAAGAATCCGAATAAAGTTTGGCACCACTGCTTTATTTACAACTTGATTTAGCGTTACACCCTTTACAGTTAACAGTCTTTAGACAGTTTATAGATTTTCCAAAGATTTACCTATTGATTTATAATCAAATAATTTGCTTCCTACTTCGAATGTTGAATACAGCCTCAACGTGTAGGTCTTTGACTAGTTCACTAACGTCAATCACTTCTACATCAAACCCCGTGCGACCTTTAATAGTTGCAAAGATTTGAAATAAAAAAAGCCCTCTAGCAACATCCATGCTATCGCTTGGAATTTCTTTATTCACATAAATTACTTAATAGAGTAAGGGGTGCCAGAAAACTAGTCAGTCCAGAAATTTGTAATTTATCATTTGACTGAGCATTAATTTTTACTTGAGTATCATCAGTGTTTTCTACAACTTTTCTAGTGCATTTCAAAGTTCAACAACTTGATACCGTACAGTTTTACACTTTCCATTCAACATTTCCATCGTGTTTCAGTGAACGTTTCACAGACAGATCTGGAACGGGTTTTCTAATTTGTTTATTTTTCAGCATATGATGCAATAAAGATTCTAAATGGGCTGCAGAGATCCAAAGAAAGTCTTTGCGTACGAACATATCTTGATTATGTCTCTCAAAACTAAGTTGTAGTTGTAACGAGCCCATGTAATGTAAATAAAGTTCTTGAACTGTTCTGTAGAAGATGTTGCGCTCTTGAGTTGTATCCTTTTATAGTGACACCGTTATCATATCCGATAACGGTATATGTACATATATACCGATATATGTATAATTTATATCCGAAGGACCGGATATGATATATACAGCAGAGCGCCGATTATCCGAACAAGTCGGGGCGGACCCTAGTTCGGATAAATGGACAGACAATTTAACGGATGTTCCCGACTATACTAAAATCTTCACACTTTATCCACGCTTTAGACTGACAGCACTAGTTAATGCTGGCATGTTTAAAAATTGATTCTTGTCTTTTTAATTTTTTTTGTTTACTTTTTATTTTCATTTTCTGTACTCCAGAGATTACAATTTAAGCAAAAGAACTTTCGATTGTTGCTTGCTTCAAAGAAGACATTCTTTTCAATGCTGCCATATCTCAAATTCTTCTTAAATACGTTAGTTGAATAGGAACAGCATACTTCTGCCGTTCGAGCCATTTCATAGCTGTTTCCAAACATTCAAAGGCTTCGTTATGTGGTGGACCTTGGTCATTTTCAGAGGATTTGTTTTCCATTTTTTTTTTTTGTCTTGAATATCATCCACAATCTCATCATCATTTGAAATCTGATATGAAGGTCTAATAGGGTGTTTGGATAATTGGAAGTTCGTTTAAAAATTTTTTTGAGAGAAATAGGCTGTTCGGATAATTGGAAGTTCGGTTAAATAATATTTTTTGAGAGAAATTGGCTGTTCGGATAATTGAAAGTTCGGTTAATTAAAGTTCGGATAATCAGCGCTCTACTGTATACACAACGTCACGCGGGGCGCTAGGAAAGCATTTGGCGGGACCCTACGTCTCTGACAGCAATATTGGAATAATTAAAATTTATTTTAAAATTGTATATATCATAGAATAACATACAATATACGTAGATAATAAAATGAATGAAAGATACCAGAAAAGTTCTTTCACATCTAATGCGCTAAATTACTTTTAATTTCTCAAAATCTCCTGTTATTTACAATATTTTAAACATTCATTTTTTCCGTTTACGTTTACGTTCAGGATCATTGTCAATCTTGGCTGTAAGAAATAAAGTTAGTACTCACTTTTTTCCCTCGAAGGAACATTTTAAAACAAATCTCGAACAAAGATATTATTATTTTACACAGAAACAACGTTGCAAATTATATAAAAAGGGCTCGGGGCTTTTAATAAGGCCCCAACAACCGCGGAACTCTATGCAATCGCCCTCTTTGCACAATGGTTGCGCCACGCTCCAGTCTTGCATATCCTTGTCTAAGGATATTTTCAATATCTATTCTTATGTATCATGTTCATGTTTCACAAATTTTCACATGTGCTACTTGCTATCTCGAAAAACTTGACTCCATATTCACATATACTTTATGGGGCATTTGCTTATACATACCATCAGCTGCATGTCTAATTACCATCGGCATTTGCACCTGGTGACTGATGTTGGGAATAAAATCGAAAATTAGTACGAAATACTTAACATCCTTGATTCGTAAAATGCTTTATTCTAGAACAGGTTAACACATTATCTATACTAATATTATAAAGAAGTAAAGTTTGTTTGTTTGTTAGAGGTAATCTCTGGAGTTACCGAACCGATTTCAAAAGTAATGGTATTAAAATGATGGTGTTAGTCCAACTTAGAACATAGGCTATATTTTATGTCGGTGCCACTACCCCAAAGGCGGGTGCAGGAGCAAAAAACGTTCTAAAAATGCGATATTTGCGTTACTGAAGGGACTAGAAATATGAAATTTGGAATATTAGTTACTTATAAGATATAAATGATGTCTAAGAACAGTTCTTAAACAATTCGAAATTTGAAAGGGGTGCAAATGCGCGAAAAGCGTTCTAAAAAACGTTCTAAATGGTGGTTTCTACACAATCTAAGGAAATACCAAACCGATCTAAAAAATAATGGCGTCAAAATGATGGTGACAACCCTTGCTCCAACATAGGCTATGTTTTATGTCGGTGCCACTACCCCAAAGGGGGTGCAGGAGAAAAACGTTCTAAATTGCGGTTTTTCCGTTACGTAAGGGCCTAGAATCGGGAAATTTGGAATGGTAGTTAGTTATAAGATATCAATGATTTCTAAGGACATTTTCTAAAATAAATCAAAATTTAAAAGGGGGTCAAAATGCGCAAAAAGCGTTGTAAAAAACGTTCTAGATTGCGATTTCTATGCAATCTCAGGAAGTACCGAACCGATTTCAAATATAATGGTGTACAAATGAAGGTGACAGATCTTGCTCCGTGATAGGCTGTATTTTATATCTGTTTCCACTACCCCAGAGGAGATGCAGGAGCAAAATGCTCGAAAAGCGTTCTAAAAACGTTCTAAATGCCGATTTGTCAACAATATCTCAGGAAGAATCAAACTGATTTCAAACATAATGGTAGAAAATTGATGCTGACAGCCTTTGCTCTAACATAGACGCTATTTTATGTCGGTATCACTATCACCTAGACACAGCAGGAGCAAAAAAGCTTTCTAAATTTCGATTTTTGTGATCGGTAGGGGCTAGCAACTTAAAATTAGGCAAGGTACATATTTATTAGATATAAATGATCTTTAAGAACAGATTCGAAAAAATTGGAAATTTAAAAACGGGTGAAAAAGCGCGAAAGCGTTCTGAAAACGTTGTAAATTGCGATTTCTACTCAATCTCAGGAAATACCAAAGCTATTTCAAAAGTAATGGTTGCAAATCAATGGTGACAGTCCCTGCTATAACACAGGTTATATTTTATGTTGCTGTCACTACCATCTGAGGGTTGCAAAAGCAAAACATGTTCTAATTTACGTTTTTTGCACAACTGAGGGGTCTAACACATTGAAGTATGGCATGGTATTTACTTACAAGATGCAACTGCTTTCTAAAAACAGTCGAAAGAAATTCCAAATTTAAAAAGATGAAGTGAGCGAAAAGCATTATAAATTACAATTTTTAAGCAAATTTATAAAATACCAAACCGATTAAAAAAATAATGATGAGAAATTGTTGGTGATAGAACCTGCTCAAAAATAAGCTATATTTTATGTCTGTGCCACTACCACTAGAGGGTTGCAGGAGCTAAAAAATTTCTAAATTACGATTTCTGTGATCCTGAAAAGGCTAGAAACTTTAAATATTTCATGGTAGTTACTTATAAAATATAAATGCCCTCGAAGGACTGTCGAAAACAAATTCGAATTAAAAAGGGTTCAAGGAAAGGGGAGGTGCGAAAAGCGTTCCAAAAAAGTCCTAAATTATGATTTCTATGCAATTTCAGAGAATATAAACCGATTATAAAAGTAATAATAGTTTCGAATCAATGTTAACAGTATCTCATCCTACACAGGCTATACTTTATGCCGATGATTCTAACACTTGGGGTTCACAGGAACAACAAACGTTCTAAAAAGTCCTTTAAAAGCTTTCTAAATTACGTTTCTGTGGAATATTAGGAAATAACAAACCGATTGCAAAATTAATGTTGACAAATTAATGATGATAGTTCCTATTTCAACATAGCCCTTTATGTTGAGTGAGGTGGTAGGACTTGGAATTTGACATGATAGTTAATTTTAAGATGTAAGAAGATGGTTTCTAAAAAATTCAAAACTTCAAATGAATACTGAAATGAGCGTATTAATTGAGCATAAAAGTTTCAAAATATTTTCTAAATTATCATTTTTTTTAGTTTTATTTCGTTTTATTAATTTAAGTCTCATTTCTGCCTAATGCAGTGTAATAATGATGTTTAGTCAAACTGTGTTTTATATAGTAATTTTTGAATTATTCCTAAAAGTAATAAGTACCTTTTAATAAAATAAAATATTACCTTTTAATAAAATAAAAATTTAGTTAGTACTTTTTAATAAAAATTAGACATATAAATATCACTTGGCATATTTCAAATATTATGCGAGCAAAGCCGGGTTTGCTAGTATTAAATAATTCATTTTAGATTACGTTTTTAAATAAGGATCTTGTATTTCCTTATTTTTATTTATTTATTTATTTTTTGTAATAGTACGTACATTAATAAATAAAATTTTCCTCTCATACGAACAATAACAAAGAAATTTTTACAATGTGGTGTTCGTTCTTTTGTGTTTCAAAAAATTCTTATTATCTTAAGAAACAGTTAACTTTAGAACCCCCCCCCCCCCCCCCAACTGAAAAAAATAAGGTTGTGTACTAAAATTGCAAAAAGTTGTGTTGTACAATTTTATTAAACAAATCACTGCTGTTCTCTGTAAAACATGAAATGTGGTGTTATACATATGATATATGGCAATCTGTTGGTGCGTGCTTAAAAAGCTGAGAGTAGACTACACTCTAGGGCGGGGCCTAATTAGCAGCTGTCGCTGTAGCTGGTTCTGATTTTATTCACACATATATTTTTTAAAGTAACCAAAATACTCATTAATGATAAATGTATCTCACTTGAAAATTTTTGCAATACCAAATTTTCAGCAAATATTATTTATAATTATTTATTTCTCTGCTTAAAGTCTTTATTTCATGGTAAGGTTTCTATTTTAGCCAAACATGAGAAATAACTTTAGCTTTTGTGATATTTCTGATTTTTTAGCCTTCTCCATATGGTGTTTCTGGTAATCATATGAAAGTCAAATATGAAGCCAAAAATCCTTTACTCATTGCACAGTGAAGTAAATATACCGTATATACTCGTGTATAAGTCGACCCCCCCCCCCCCCAATTCTTAAGCAAAATTTTGAAAAAAATTGAATTTTTGTGTATAAGTCGAACCACATTTCTGGTAGTATGTTGAAAAATAATTTGTAATCGAGGATAAAAAAAATTAATAAATTTTCATCAAATGAGTACTTTTTTACGTTTCTAATCAGACTTTTTTTTTTATAAATTATTCAACGTTTTAAAACTGTATAATTATCTAAGACCGAAGAAGCTTAAACTGTTTTGAAACCTATTCACATTAATTCAATGATACTTAAAAAGAAAAAAAACCTTTCAAAAATCTATTCAAGCCTAATTTACAAGGGTAAACATCTTCTTAGACTGCTAAAATATGGTACTTCTTTGTATTGTAGAACTTTTAGGAGAGATATCAGAAGCATTCTCAAGTTGAACTCTTTTTAAAAAGGGGATTAAAATGATGAAAGGAATACCCCTGTATTGAAGGGAATTTTATTCCAAGAGAAAATGGCTGCAGACCAATTATAAGGACATTATTGTTGAGATTTTTTTGTCAATTACAGGGAAATAACTACTGTCCGCTTTTATCTCTCATGTGATTGCTTAAAAGACTTGCCCATTCGACGATTATCTGCGATTTTTTTTTTTTTTTTACTTTCTCGTGTATAAGTCGACCCCCCATTTTCAATTCCCAAATTTTGTCTAAAATTCTTCGACTTATACACAGGTATATACGGTAATTTAAACCTTTATTTGATCAAATGCTGAATGTTCATTCTGGATAAATGTATCTAAAGTTCAGAGCTTTATTTCCTCAGCTAAAGAACAATGATAATAACTGTAAATTTAATGTTAGGTAAAGGCATTTATTTCCCTCAATATTAGCAAAGGACGATATACTTTGGATAATGCTTCTCATCTCTTGACTTTCTAATTAAAAGTCTCGACATTATTAATTATTTCATATCGATATATGTACTATAAAGTCAATAACTCACAAATAAAAAGCCAGTAATGGACTGTAATTGGACGAAATAACAACTTTTTAATGATGATAAGCTCAATATTATAGTATTTTTTTACAAGCGAAACAACAAATTAAACTAATTGTTTCCATTTTTTACAACCATTCTCATTTAAGAACTGCCTTTCTCGGTGCGTTCGTAATTATATAAATGCGTAGCATCTATAGTCGCCGTTTTCAGTCCGTCTGTCTGTCCGCCCATCCGCATATAACAGTACAAAAATTACCCAAACGAATCGTTTGAAATTTAAAATATATAATTGTTGAATAATTTTGTCGAGTCATTTCAAATTTTATGAAAATCGGATGTATAGTTTAATTACAGGAACAATGAAACGTTTTCCGTTACATTACGGCCAATGGGGAAATATTATTTCAAGTGCATTTTAATGATATTACAGCTTTTCAAAACGAATGAAATTGATATGCACTTATGAAGTGCACTAAAATATACATTCAGTACAATATGCAGTGCAAAAAATATTTATAAAACTAGTTATAGAACGAACGCACCTCATTTGCCACTTTTGACGTGCAATTTCCAACTTGTTTCTTTACGAACAGTTCAGACTTATTGACTTCTCGCCAATACAAAAGCAATGGAACATAATCTCACCAAACGAGCGCCAACTGTTAGTTAAACGATATATGTTTATTAACAAAAGAAAATAACAAAAAAATTAATTTTCAAAACAAAACAAAAAACTTTAATAATAAGATCAACATGATATATGGATTTAAAGAATTTAATCCTCGGGCTACCGACAAAAAGCGTACAAAAAGTACCGCTCGGGTCCATTGGACCCATATGTAAGTAGTATATAGAATTAGTACAAGTTGGAAATTGCACGTCAAACGTGGCAAATGAGGTGCGTTCGTACTATAGTTAATTTTATAAATATTTTTTGCACCGCATATTGCACTGAATGTATATTTTAGTGCACTTTAATAAGTGCATATCAATGTCATTCTGTACGAAAGGGTGTAACATCATTAAAATGCACTTGAAATAATTTTTTCCCATTGGCCGTAATGTAACAGAAAACTTTTGACTGTTCCTGTAATTAAACTATACATCCGATTTTCATAAAATTTGACATGACTCAACAAAATATTGCAAAAATTATATATTTAAAATTTCAGACCATTCGGTTGGGTAGGTTTTGCTCTGTTATATGCGGACGGACGGACAGACAGACGGACGGACTGAACGACGACTATAGGTGCTACGTATTTATATAATTACGAACGTACTTACCTAAAAAAGTAAAAGAACCGATGATTGATAATGAATATACCAATGAATAACACAGCATAATCTATGCAAAACAAAAAGAAAAGAATATATTGTAACTAGAAGCTATGCCCGCTGCGCTGGTCCATTTTCCCAAGTGAACCTTGAATCAAACGAATGATGAATTTGATCTTGTGATTTAAAGAAATAAGACCTTTAACTGAATGTCCTTCCGCAGTGCTGAATCGATATGAACGCCATTGTGCTATTATATTTTCTAATGTGCAGACAAAATTTCAGCTGTTACGGTCTAACTCAAGATTATCCCTCACAGTAGGAATTGGTAAAGAATGATAGCACAATATACGATATTTCATTTTGTATCAGAGCATTCTCGTTAGAAAGAGCCAATATGGTGAGAGTTCCGATCACAGGATTTTCCTCATCTATATTTTTAAATTATTTAAAGAAAATGTATTTTAAAATCTCAGTTTAACCTGAAGCTATAAACCAGTTTTTTTTTTTTTTATTGTGACATGTTATGTGTCCCATGTCCCCTGTTATACATTATAGCTTCCATGCTGCAATGTGCAATCTAAATGTTTAGTACTTTTCTGGTATTTCAACACCATTGTCGTCAAGCGCAATTGTTGGCACCAAACGAAGCATTTCAAAAAAAAAAAAAAAAAAAAAAAAAAAAAATCCTTGCCGGCTCGGGCCAACAGGCGGAGGTAGATTTCGAAGTTAAGTACTAAATTCACCAACAAAACTTAAATCAAGATTAGAGATAAACCCAGTTCCTTCACTAAGAATGAGCTCTAGAGAGCTAAACATTTTGTGAAAATTCTAATATATACGAATACACACACGTATGTATATGGAATAGGTTTAAAAAATAGCTAAAGCAAATTCAGAGAACCTCAAAGTGTTAAAATAAGTTAATATTTAAATTGTCGGATTTTCATCATGTTTTAATACGTTTCTTCAAACTCACATGACGTTTACATATTCACCTGCTGAGGTCCGTTTTATTTCCAATATGACGCAATATTTATTTTTTTTTAATTCGTCAAACTATTTATTTTATTTTAAGTTTTCATGCGGAAATCTTGCTGTAGAACACTTATGACGTAATATTCAATTTGTTTCAATTATTCAAACTATTTATTTAATTTAATTTTTCACGTGAAACCTTGCAATAGAAAAGCAATTGTTGTGGTGAGAATTTTATTTCTTTTTTTTTAATTGTTGGCAACTTCTATAACGAAAAATATTTATTTTTTTCTGTCATTGTTGTGTAAGAGCTGGTTTTATCAGAATCATGTTAAGACGGTATTCAAATTTTTGAACCCTCCCCATTTCCATTCCATTCGGCCGATTTCGCCCATTTTCAATCCCCGCCGAGATATTAGCCATCTCAAAGTTGTTGGCGAGTTTGAAGCCGATCCGTGCATAATTGCGACTTTTATTGTGCGGACAAAATTTAGTACATACATACATACACACATACATATATACATACATATATATATATATATATATATATATATATATATATATACATATATATAAATTTTTTAGGTGGGGGTGGTTTTGGGTTCCTGTGGTCCTATAATGAAAAGCTATGAAGGGATTTTTCAAAAGTCGCACCATGGTAACGACTGCAATAGGTAGTATTTCTTACGAAATCTACCTAAAAAAAATAACATTGTTGGCGCGAAAGTTATCATTTTAAAAAAATATATCATTTCAAAATTACAGAGTTTCGAGAACTATTTTATTAAATGAATACAAATATATACTGAAAATAAAAACACAAATAAATATTATACAATAAAATATTTTATTTTAAATAGCAATTTAAACTACACAATGAAATTGTGTCTCTTAGCAATGCTATAAACATTTCCATTTTTGAATCAGCGAAAAATGAAATTATAACTTAATTTTACTTAAAAATAAAAAATATTTTCAATTGGAAAAATAATAAAGGAAATAATGCATTGTTATGACTAAATAATAATTGAAGCCAAAAGTGATCCACGTTCAAAAAATAGCAAGTGTTTGGCGCAATTCGGGCATCAGAAAGTGAGATTTGTTGCCAAATGGTATAAACAGTTATGAAAAAAAAAACTTGATGGACTATTTCGCTTTAATATATTTATTTTAAATGTATGTATATTATTAATGTTTTTTCATACATATTAAATGGGTTTCGATATAAAATTAGATAATTGGCGTTATTACGTTAAATAAATTGTAAAAAAATTGAAAAAAAAATGTATGTGTATATGAAATGAAACAGTGAATAGGTTGTCAGAAAATATATTGCCAAATTTCCTTTTTCGCCAAGGCTATTTTTCCTATTTCGCCAAGCTACCGATATTGAAAAAGTACCAAAAAATCTTTGCATGTTCAGGTTTGAAATAAATGACACAAGTTCAAACATTTTGGTAGTTGGTTTAGTGTAGGTGTAATGTAAATGTTGAAAAATGTCTCCAAAAAATGTGTCCCAAATTACTCCAATTCTCTTTAAAACTCGATTATGGAATAGGTCCGCTTTAAAAACAAAGTATCAACTTAACTTCTTTTATTAAGTTAATTACCCATCAAACCAAGACCGGTAACATATGCCATTTGTTTGTAGACTGGATTATGTAATTTATTGGTACCAAATATTTCAATTGTCTGTAGACTCGATCACGTAATTTATTTCTCAATTAATGCATACTTTACGAACTAAACCTACTTTCCAATTTTCCTGGTTTTTTTTATCAATAGTTGCAGTTAGATGTATATATGTTTGTCACTGTCGCGGTATTTTAGTTTGATCTGCGAAATATTATTATAATATTCAATATTAACACTATTTCTGATATTATTAACAGTCATTGAAGCGGTCTTTTTTGGGTCCCCAATAATTTTTTAAAATTATTTCTGTGATAGGTTGCCTGAAAAATCTGAAGGAAAAACGGTACTTTTATGTTAGCCGGCCACATCTGATAAACAACAAATATTGTTCCCATTGCCATTCATTTAAAATATAAAGCTTTCACTCTTTTAATTTAAAATACACGTATGTTAAATATATATGTCGTAGGCTAATTGGGAAATACGGCTCTTTGCAAACAGCCTAGGCTCTTTGCAAAGAGCCGGGCTAATTGGAGAATCCATCTCCCTTTTTCCAATTAGCCTGATATTTTTCAGGCTTATTGCAAAGAGCCTAGAAAGCGTTAGGCTAATTGAAAAATGACCACTTATTATCCGATCAGGGCGATATTTTTAGCTCACCGGCCTGAGAGCTTATGTGCCCGCCGATTCTGTATGTACGTAACACGATAACTCTTTATAGAAATATCCGATTTGCTTCAATTTTTTTTCTAGGTTCATTCTGATAAGGTGCTTCCCTGATTAGTTTTTGGGGTTCATTGGTTAAGGATAAAGGGGAAAAGGGGGGCTAGTCCCCCCCTTAATTTATATAAATGGGTTTTTCGTGCAGAAATATTCGATTTGCTCCAATTTGGTATACCGGTTTATTGTGTTAAGGAGCTTCCCTGATTAGATTTGGAAGCTCATTATTTAAGTATAAAGGGGGGAAAGGGGGCTACCCCCTTAATTTAGATAAATCGGTTTTTCATGATGAATTATTCGATTTGCTACAAATTTGGTATACCTGTTTATTAAGTTAAGGAGCTGCCTTGATTAGATTTGGAGGTTCATTAGTTACATATAAAGGGAAAAAAGGGGGCTACACCCCCCCCCCCCCGCCGTAATTTAGATAAATGGGTTTTTCATGCAGAAATATGCGATTTGCAATAAATTTGGTATACCGGTTAATTATGTTAAGCAACTTCCCTGATTACATTTGGAAGATCATTATTATGTATAAAGGAGGAAAAGGGGGCAATTGCCTCTCCCCTTAATTTAGATAAATGCGTTTTTCATGTAGAATTATTCGATTAGCTCAAATTTGGTATACTGGTTTATTATGTGAAGGAGATGACTTGATTAAATTTGGAGGTTCATTAGTTAAATATAAAGGGAGGAAAGGGGGTTAGACCCACCCCTTAATTTAGATAAATGGGTTTTTCATGCAGATCTGCATGATCATGATCATTCGATCTGTTCCAAATTTCGTATACCGGTTTATTATGTTAAGGAGCTTCCCTGATTAGATTTGGAGGTTCATTAGTTAAGTATAAAGGGAGGAAAGGGAGGCTAGACCCCCCCCCCCTTAATTTAGATAAATGGGTTTTTCATGCAGGGTTATTCGATTTGCTCCAAATTTCGTATGCCGGTTTATTATGTTAAGGAGATGCCTTGATTAGATTTGGAGATTTATTGGTTAAGTATAAAGGAGGGACAGGGGCTAGTGTCCCCTTAATTTAGATAAATGGTTTTTCCATACAGAATTATTCGATTTGCTTCAAATTTGATATACCAGTTTATTACGATATGGCTTCCTTCATTTGATTTGGAGGTTCATTGGTTAAGTATAAAAGGGGGAAAAGGGGGCAATTGCCCCTCCCCTTAATTTAGATAAATGGGTTTTCATGCAAAATTATCTGATTTAGTTTAATTATTTTTCAACCGGATCCGAACTTGAAGGTTCCATTTGAAGTCAACCCGAAAACCGACCACAACCAGGTTTCGGATTGAATTCAATTAGAAATTTCAGGTTCGGACCGTCCCCCCCCCCCTTTCCTCCCTTTATACTTAACTAATGAACCTCCAAATCTAATCAAGCCATCTCCTTAACATGATAAACCAGTATACCAAATTTGAGCTAATCGAATAATTCTACATGAAAAACGCATTTATCTAAATTAAGGGGAGAGGCAATTGCCCCCCTTTCCCCCCATTATACATAATAATGATCTTCCAAATGTAATCAGGGAAGCTGCTTAACATAATTAACCGGTATACCAAATTTATTGCAAATCGCATATTTCTGCATGAAAAACCCATTTATCTAAATTACGGGGGGGATAGCCCCCCTCTTTCCTCCCTTTATATGTAACTAATGAACCTCCAAATCTAATCAAGGCAGCTACTTAACTTAATAAACCGGCATACCAAATTTGGAGCAAATCGAATATTTCTGCTTGAAAAACCCATTTATATAAATTAAGGGTGGGGACTACCCCCCTTTTCCCCCTTTATCCTTAACCAATGAACCCCAAAAAATAATCAGGGAAGCACCTTATCAGAATGAACCTAGAAAAAAAAATTGAAGCAAATCGGATATTTCTATCAAGAGTTATCGTGTTACGTACATGCGTACGTACGTACACACGTACATACAGAATCGGCGGGCACATAAGCTCTCAGGCTTTGATAGCCTGTGAGCTAAAAATATCACCCTGATCCGATTATAAGTGGACATTTTTCAATTAGCCTAACGCTTTCTAGGCTCTTTGCAATAAGCCTGAAAAATATCAGGCTAATTGGAAAAAGGGAGATGGATTCTCCATAATTAGCCCGGCTCTTTGCAAAGAGCCTAGGCTGTTTGCAAATAGCCGGATTTCTCAATTAGCCTACAACATATATATTACATACCTTTAAAATAGTTGCTTTTCACCCATTTCATAAAAAATTCAAAAGGATAAAAATAACAAATAATGCTATAAACAAAAATATTCTACTTCATCATCAATGTATTGTTTCTAATTTACACATGTGAAAAATAAAATATGCTACTGCCCTGAAAAAAAAAAAAAATGCTATTGGCGAGATTAGTGCCCGGCTAACTTAAAAGACCGAGAAAAAACATCATCGCGTAGCTGGTTTCTACGAAATTTGTAAGTGAAATCTAAAACGAAAAATTTTGTAAGGAAATTGTGTTAGTCAAAATAGAGACCACTCCAACGCCTATATTAGTGAACAATCAAGTTTGATGTCAAATATCAGTCAGGAATTGTTTGATTAAACCCATTTAACGAATATTTCTCCCCAAATCGACGATGGTTAGTCAAATAGCAATGTTGTCATTTGAGATCTGTCATAAACGGGTTCACCCGATTACATAAATTTCTATACTTTTCCAGTATAGGGATCATTGTCGGGTTTTTTTTTTAAAGCATGGCGCAATTCGGACTTCAAAAAGTGAGATTTGTGGACAAATGATATGAACAGCTATGAAAATAAATATGATGAACTTTTATGCTTTTTTGCCTATGTATTCATATAATAAACTTTTTAATGAAATATATTATTACTATTGCTATTTATATTCAATTTAATTCTGTTTTTATATAAAAAGAGATAAATGGCTTCTTTATAGTAAATAAATTCTATAATTATTGAACAAAAAAAAACACTCATTGAAACTTTACTTCCTGCGTCAAGCCCATTTTCTGCATCTCGCCAAGGGATTGCCAAGGATCGCCAAGGATATTGGAAAATTACCAAAATTTCCCCCATTGATATATAACTAAGCAATGTAGAACAATATATTATATGCTAAAGCTGTCTTTGAAAAATTATCAAACTAACAATGCAAACCCAGAAAAAACAGTATATTAGAACTTTTTAAAAAGGTAAATTTTTGATAATTGGGGTGACCAGATTCCACAATTCTCCCCATAGCTGAATAGCTGAGCAAGGTAGAAGGATATTTTAGATACTTAAACCCTCTATGTAAAATTATCTGATTAAAAGTGCAAGTTCTATCGAAAAACATTCGTCAGAATCTTTTCAAAAGATTATTTTTTCATATTCTGGTTCATCTCATTAAAGAACTTTAAACCGTAATTCGATACCTAAGCAACGTAGACAACGTAGAATGATATGTTATATACTAAAACCTTCCAAAAAAATTACATATCTAACAGTGCAAGTTCAGCAGAACTCGAGTTATAAGCAACCGGAACGAAATTTCCATTTGTATTATATGTATATATATATATATATATATATGTGTGTGTGTGTGTATGTGTGTGTGTGTGTGCAGTAGAATTAGATTACTCCAAAAAGGCTGCCTTCCGCTTGAAAAATCACCAATACTGTAAACGTCGCTCAAACCAATCGTATGCTTATGCCTTTTTGGCTTAAAATCATATTATTTGGCGATAAAATCAATATCGTAAATAAACATACAACATGTAACACACAAGTACCATTATTTTAAGCCTAATGATGGATGAGTTTGATGAAAATAAAAAGTAAAAAAAACATGTCAGTCTAATATTGTCTTATCAAATTTTCTGGCGCATTTTTCTTAACCTGACGCAATAGATAAATCGCCAAATGTTGTTTAAAATTGCAATCTTTTTTACTGAATAAATTTATAAGCATTAAGAATATTATCTTTCTTGTTTAAATTAAATATTTTTGTTTTATAATATTACCACTCGTCAAAACTGTTTTTAATTTTCTCTTTTTCATCTTTTTTTTTTCTTTTAATTAAAATTAGTAACAGTTTTTTCTTTTATTTTTCAAGTTGTAATAGCTTTTTCAATTTTGTTACCAACGATAAATTTCGCCAAGAAATAAAATGGTAAACCTTATCCAAAATAACAAAACTTTCCGTCATACTTCTATAACTAATCTAGGTAGAATGATGTGTTATAGCTTAAAACCTTCCCTGAAACGATACCTATCTAACGGTATAAGTTCCGTAAAAATCCATGCAGTAGAACTCGAAATCTAGGCGTTCGGAACGAAATTTCCGTTTGGATTTTATATATACGAGGGGATCGTACCCGGGCTTCCCGGGTTAAAGAATATAGGTGAAAACATTTTTTTTTTTAAATTGAAAACTAATAATTTTTTTATATGCAATAATTTTTTTAGATTATTCACTTACATTAAAAAAGAATTTTCATATGGTAAATACGAATTATAGAAACAAATAAATTTTTGAAATTTATCAAAAGCGATATTTTCTTATTAGCCGTATGCTAAGAATTATTTAACCAACATTGTGCTACTTATGGCATCCTTTTATATTCTGATAATTTCTGAGCTTATACGTGTCTGTTAAATTTGTGTATTATTTTTATTATTTTTTTTTATTCATAGGAAGTTTTTTTAATGGGTATTAGCCATAAGAAAATGATGAACTCTTTATTTTGTTTTAAGGGCAAACGGATTAATTTTTCGTAATCGAGCTCCGCGTGATATAGATAAATTAAAAAATATTTCACGCTTTAAAATTGTTTTTAAAACTATAGACAATCAGTAAACTGAGATGAACTTTGCAAAAAAATTTCATTTGAACAAAAAAATCCTATTTGGTGATCCAAAAATTTAAATTGTACGATTACAAATATATTAGATTTGCGTTCTTTCAATATTATTCTTTTATTTGTTGATAAAAGAATTCTTAATTTCGTTAATTTGTCTTTCACAAATATATTAGATTGGTGTTTTTTTTTAAATATTATTCTTTTATTTGTTTATAAAGGAAGTATTAATTTCGTTATGTAAAAATAGTCAGAAACAAATGCTGAAAAATGTTTGTTGCTTTATGTGTAAAATGTTTATTATTATCATGTATTGAAACGGGCACGTGATAAGATAAAATTTAAAAAATCATGCTTAAAAATTATTGTAGAAAATATAATACATCAGTCAATTAAGATAAAGTTTTTAAACAAATTGCATTTGAAAGTAAATTTTTTTCCCTATGCGACGAAAATTGAAAATGCACGATGGTCAGAAGATTAAGAAATTGCAGTAGCGAAAATTTCAAGACCGAAATTTTATCGTGAAGTGTTGCCATTCGCAAAATGACGCCAGCGTCACGCACAGATACGTTTGTTCTTTATCATATAGACACTTAATCAATAAAATATAATAAAGATCAGTTATTACACTGTAAAAAAAAAACACTGTAAATTTGCCAGAACAAACTCGATCACAATGAATGTGCTGTATCTTTCTTTGGATTCATGACTATATAAACATGGAAAATCAATGTTCTGGCAATTTGGAGGCCAGCACAAATGAAGAGTTTTCAGTTAAAAAAAATAAATAATAATAATAAAATTGGTTCAGTCAAAGATCAGGGCAGATGACTAAAACACACACTTCTTATTTAAATGTATAGATTATATAAACTTAGGAAAAATTAAATTAAGCAAATTATGTTATTTTGATAAAATTATAGTAGAATGTCCTAAAGAATAGCATGAAAATTTTATTATTCGAGAGAATTTTGGACAAAAATTTCAGAACATGATGTTATTTTAAACCACGAATTATTTGTTTGCCCTTCTAAATCGGCGAAGCAAATCCATCCAGGCGAGAATAATCAATTTATGTAATATAAATCGCTATTATTTGCATGTCACCTCTCTTTTATAAATACACTCTTAATTTTTGTAAAACATTGCGTTTTATCAGTGTGTTATTTCGCTTATATTATTTTCAAAAGTGAAGCATTTTCACCTCTGAAGAATTTAAAAGCAGCTGGGCTGTGAAAATGGCGCACTTCTACAAAACATAATTCAGGTTTAAGAATTAAAATACACACTTTTTTATAAAATGACGTCATTTGCATACGCTAAAGCAATCGACTTTTACAAGCCGGTCTTAAACTTCGTCTATAGAAAAGTATGCATATGACGTCATTGTCACGGAATAACAGACAATATTCTTGACATAGCACATATTTTAATTTCAACTTTTTTTTCAGGTTTTATGAGAAAATGGCAACAAACAGATACAGATCTCCTATTTTCGACTATTTTCCATTTACTTTCAATGACTTTCAATAGAAATGGGATACTTTTGATGCTAAAATAAGAAAAATGGTATTAAAAGCTACAAAAAAATTAATATCTCAAAAACAAATTGAGATACAGCTTTCAAACAAATTGCATTTAAAAGAGCATTTTTTTACTTATACGACGGTGTAAAAATTTAAATTGTGCGATGTTTAGAAGTTTAAAAATTTGCAGTAGAGAAAATTGCAAAACCAAAATTTCATTTCAAATTTCAAAGTGTTGCCATTCGCAAAATGACGTATGCGTTACGCACAGATATGTTTGTCCTTTATAATATAGATAATAGATGATTGGACACTTATTTTTATTATTTGCAATATTTGCCAACATGTCAAAAGGGACAAAAGTTGCTTTCGGGTCCAATTCCAATGGACCCGCCTTGATAGTCAGAAGGTTAAAAATGTTTTTATTTAGTATAATAAAATGTATTAGAACTTACTCGCTAAAGGTATCTCCCGCTCTTTCAAACCTCTTCCAAGCAGGCGTTCTAAAATATTTCCAAAGTGGTACATTTCCCGTGATGGATTCAAGTTCATTCATGCCTTGAAATATTGCTTGCACACTATCTATCATTTTAATGCTTTCAGAATCTGGTGGTTGATGAATCTTTAAACCACCCAGTCTAGTATCCAGGCCGACTATTGCAACAGCTATTTAAATAGAATTATTAGCTTTAGTTAATGACTAGCTAAAGTACCCGGCGTTGTCAGGAATTTTAAGAATGCTTGTTTTGAAAAGTCAATTTCAAAATTAAACATACAGTATAAAACAAGGACTGAAAAAAAGCAGTCGAAGTGTTATACACGTGAATCAAATGAAAATCCAATATAAAATTAATGCATAAATTTATATAACAGACGCAAAAGAATACAACTACGGCTGTCCTACAAAGACTGACTGATTTAAAAATTCAATAACTTGGAAACGGTGACAGATGTTTCAAAAATTCTTGCAGGAGCGTTATGTATGATGTCAGGAGTTTTTTTACTGGAATTCTTGAATTTAGTTCGAATTACAAATAATTAATGGCGCTGCGAGCAATATGCGCTAAATCCAGAACCGATTTTTTGTACATCGGGACCCACTCAATACCTTTTTAATCTTTTTTGGCGTAGAAGAAGAGAAAAATAAAACAATCCAGCTTGAATTTAGCGCCTATTGTTTGCAGCGCTATCTATTGTTTGTAATTCGAACTAAATTCAAGAATCACGGTAAAAAAAAACTCCTGACATCATACATGGCACTCCTGCAAGAATTTTTTATATATCTGTCACAGTTTGCGAGTTATTGGATTTAAAAATCAGTCAGTCTTTTTTAGGACACCCTGTATAAATGAGCTTATTTCCTTTCATCATTGGAGCAATAGAAGATAATTAAATTTAAAAAATCAAAAAACCCGACTGCATAAAAAGTGAACTAATTAATTCTCATCAATGAGAAACTATTTTTTATATTATTTACCTATTTTTTTATTTACTTGTATTGATGACTTTTAAGTTGTGTTTAATTGTTAGTTCCTACATATAAACACTGTTTTGGTGAGGCCAATAGATGTCTATGATGGTTAGAGTTGCAGTAAAGCTAGAGATCCTATCTACACAACTTCCAAGTTGCGTAATATTTAAACGGAGCTTCTGACTGTAAAATAGTCAATGAAACATCGTCTTCATTTTGAAAGACCTATCCAATGAGTGCGTAATTTTTTTTCGTCTCTACCGCCATTTTGCATTTTACGGCCGCCATTTTGAATTTATAAAAACAAAACCTAGCCTATAACCATTGGACGGTTAAGACGAATCGATAGAGACCTCATTCATTAAAATCCATCCAGCTGTTGGGATGTTTCGAGGGTATAAAGAAATCCACATACCCAGATACGCGTGAAACACTAACCTTCTTGCCAGTCGGGTAAAAAGAAAAAAAAATGTCGAACCGTCTTTGAACTGTACATGATGGAACGAACTAAAAACCAGTTACTTCAAAGCAGCTTCATAAACTATATTTCTTGATTCGGGGCAAATTCATACAAATTTCTTGAAGACCCAACTCTCGAGGACGCAACGCTAAACCGTCCATGGGAAAATGAAATAGATTTAAAAATGGCGAAAACAAATTCGGAGAACCCATAAATGTTAAAATATGCCAATATTTCCATAATCGGGTTTTTGTCATGTTTCAATACTTTTTTCAAACTCTTATGACGTTATATATTCACCTGCTGACATACATTATATTTTCAATATGACGTAATATTCACTTTAAAAAAAAAAATCGTCAAACTATTTATTTCATTTTCATTTTTCACGTAGAAATCTTCTCTAGAAAAGATATGACGTAACATTAACCTTTTTAAAAATTCGTCAAGCTATTTATTTCATTTTCATTTTTCACTTGGAAATCTTGCAATAGAAAAGTAATTGTTGTGGTCAGAATTTTATTGTGAATTTTTAATTGTTGGCAACTGCTATAACGAAAAATGTTTAAATGTGATAGGAAATTTCTGCTAAATTGGTGGTTTTTTATTAATTAAAAAGTAACTATAAATTATTTCGATTTCGGATTACTTTAGTTGCCTCTGCCGTGTTTTAATACCACATGTACGTAACATTTCACAATTCTGGCTTCCAAACTGTAGATTTGTATAGAATTACAGACGGACGAATTTTCATTTTTATATATTAGTGCAGTGATTCCCCATTTCCATTCTTTAAATTAACAAATCTGAAATTGTACGTCAAACGTGGCAAATGAGATGCGTTCGTACTACAATTAGTTTTATAAATATTCAGATCTTGGTGCAATAGCTGTTATACTCTTATGCAAAAAGGCATGAATATAAAATTTATTACAATTATATATATTATATTCAGTAATACGAAAATAATAAGACTCCATCTTAAATAGGACGTAATCATCATGGCAACCTAGAATCGTTACATATCATGGAATAGGATTGCATTAATTACGTATAATCGGATTTAGTAGAATGAAGAAAACTTTTATTAATATCTTTTTTAGTTTTGATTCGATTTTCATAAAATGGGAAATGACTCGACAAAATTATGCAACGATTCTATAGGGTAATTCCGGGATTTATGCCGCACATTTTTTTGAATTTGTATATAAAGTCCGATGGTGGACATAAAAAAAAAAATCATGTTGTGCTATTTGATGTTAAATATACAACGCGTGTACTGCGACAAAAAAATTCAAAACAAATTATTAATATTTTTTAACATTTTTTTTCTGAAACATTACAGTGCGGCGCGTCACCCGTACATTCAGGCTGAGACGCCGCACTTGTGCGGTAGTTATGCCACGCTTTTAATAACAACAGAATGAAATTATAAATAAAAATATTAAAAAAAATATTCATATCTGGAATATAATTAACGATGTAATAACAAAATGAAACTAAATGAGTGCAATGGAACGTATTAGTAGATTCAAATTAATAATTGTTGCCTACTTTCACTATTAAAATTATCGACTTATTTTTTTACATTAAATTTTAATTGTTATTTCAGCAACAACGTAATATCGATGTATTAGAAAGGGAAAATAAAAAAAATAAAATTGTGTTTACATAATTTAGTTGTTAACCCTTTCGGGACCAGTGGCTTTTACATAAATTTTATTCGGTTGGTACCCCTTTTTTACAAGAAGTTACCTTTACTTAAATAATCATGAAAATGCTCTAATTAAACAAAGCAAATATTACTTTTCTTTTTTACTGGTGCCAGAAACAAATTTTGTATTCTCTTTATGAAGGTGCTTATATGCACTTATGGTCCCGAATGGGTTAAGAGACCTGTTTTTTCGACTACAATCTACAGAAAGTGTGTCGAAAAAGTAGAGTCTTTATGTAACTACATTTGACACATGATACAACGAAGCTAATTACACTTCCTCTTTTTTGGAGTAGTTTTCTAAACATTCCTTCCATAGAACGTCTGCGTTACGCTTAATCCTGTTTTTTATTACCATCTTTCTTGCCCTTCTTACTTTTTATTTTTCCCTTTTTCTCCTTTGGTTTTAGTAAACTTGATAACATGCCTAACATGGTTAGCCTGCGCAAAAAGAAGAAATGTTAATAACACTTAATCATCCCGTACAATAGAAACTGCGACATGTATACCGGAATAGCAGTGCGGCATGTATACCATTTTGAATGGTGCAGACGTCGGCCATCACAGTTACCTTCCATCGCTAAGGGGAATGGCGTAACCATACACACAGTACTCTATACAAACGCTACACTTAGTTCTGACTTCGAAATCATGCATGCATTTAGTAATTAGCGTATGGAAAGTATTTAAACATAACGTGTTTAAAAGTTTGGACAGTGAAATTATACACTTACGTGAAATTAAGGATTGTACTTCTACAAGTAAACATCGAAATGGGATTCACGCTATACACTGGTTAAAATAATCTCATTGCGTACCTATACTGCGCGTTTGACGACCATCTATTGATAATTACAAGAAATACAAAGGGTGCGGAATCTATCCCGTATGCGGCGACTCTCCCGGAGTTACCCTATATTAAATTTCAAACCATTCGGTTGGGTAGTTTTTGCGCTGTTATATATGGGTAAACGGACAGACAGATAGACAGACGGACCAGACGACTACGCACTTAAAAATAGGAGGAAGTAGGATAATTGCGGATACTTTATAGTAGTAGCTCCCAGAAGACAGAATTTAATGAAACTTAGCGTAAATACTCTGTACTTATCCGTGGACAATATAATTATAAATATATGATTTGTTCATCACATTTTTATTTAACAAATACTTTTCTAGAAAAAGTGTAATCATCCGGTCTTATTCCACCGCATGGATACGTTAATGTTATTGAAAATGAAAGAGTATTTCAAATTATTAGTTCTTTCTTTTGAAAAGGAAAAAAAAAATATTTTAAAGCTAACTAAAGAACTTAACTAACAATTTTTTTTTTAAAGACGATCAAATTAGCGTGCTTTTATAGTTTGCGGTGTCTGAATGGTGGTTGGCGAGCGTAGCTCGTAGGGGGCAGAGCCCCCTAGTCTTTAAAAAAATATCCAATATAACAATCGGAAAAAGTAAAATTTTTTAGTCTTAGTTTTTTTTTCCAGTCAAATTATCTTTGCATTACTATATATTCTATCAATGCAAAGTGTTTACGTTAAAAATATTTAAAGTATTATAATACAGTTCATTGCATTAGCAAAATCAGAAACAAGAACGTAAAGGAATGCACAAAAAAACAAAAAACAAAAAAAAAACACTACATTAATAATAAAATATATTTACTATCATTAATAAATTCAGCAAAAGATTTTCCCAGCAGAGTGAAATGAACTTAATAACATCTACATTTTTCTCCTTACACAATTTGACAAAAAGCGATAGTTTGTAAAGACTTATTTGATGAAGTATATAAGGGCTAAATTCACCTAAAAAAGAATTATCGGTCAGAAAAAAAAAAAACACATAGTGAAACTGTAATTATGAAAATCTGTCTTTCATTCATTGATCTAGATGATTTTGATGCCATGTAGTCAGTGTCATGCTCATTATTTTTTGGGCGGGAGTTACACGAACCATTAAGTAGTCACTTTCTTTTTGTAAGGATTTTACAAAATGATATCCACAACTTAATGTATCTATTTATGTTCAATTACTTAGAATGGTTGCTAATGATGCTTTTAAACTTTGTTCTTTATACTCAATTCACACGCACATTATATATGATACTAATTTATGTGGATGGATACTTTCTTATGTAAGTTAAAACAATGACGATATTTTAGAACTTAACAAAATGCTTTTTCGTACGGAAATAAGTGTTGTTAAAAGAAAAAAAAACAGTATTGCATAAGGAAATTACAAACAAATAAGAACTTACATTCTAAAGACCACTTGTAAAGTTCCTTGAGAAAATCAGGGACTTCTTTGTTGGAATCTCGATCATGGATGATTTTCCTTACAAAGTCTCTTGCAACATCCTGCATGGAATTCAGGTAAGATTGAACAGCTCTAGGTTTCAATAGGTGTTTTTGGGTTTTGGAGCGGAGGTCCCACCATTCTTTTCCTTGCCTATTGCATTAAACAGCTTATTAGATTGTAAGGCAATCAATCATGTTTAGGTAGTTCATATTGCAAGTTGAGCGTATTGCAATTAATTTTATTAATTTTAATTCAGCTAAACTGACTGATGACCTGATTTTGTCCAACGGAGTGAAAAAATGCCCAAGCTGAAAGTCGAACCCAACACCTTTCACTTAAATTGCCAACGCTGTACCTTTTGAGCTACCTAGGCCGACAACCGGTGGACACTTTTCACTCAATTAACCATAGTGGCAATGGCGTCTGGTCTGCCATATATAGACAGCTCAACAGAATATACCGCAGGTAATGAAACTCCATTAAACAATGGATACCTAGATACACTTTATTATTTTTAACTCAATCATTAAATAATAATATTGTTTATGTTATGAAATCAGCATTCCATAATTTTAAAATTTAGTAGTCAGTTGATGGCATTAATTCATACTTATAATTTCTTTGAAGTTTCAAAATTCAAAAGGGCGATTTCTGAAACTTAATTATTTTAATGTCATGGTTTATAAAACCGAATATTAAAATTAAAAAGGTAAAAAGAAAGAATAATATGTTTGGGAAATGAGGCAAGTCAAAATCATTATTTTATGAGCTAACACAGAGTAATAGCAGACTAAATAACTCTAGGTTTATTTAAACAGCAAACAGTTATTAATGAAACCGTGTATGAATATGAAAATGTGAAGTTGCGTGTTCATACTTATATATAATTGTTTCAAAGAAATTTAATTAAAGAATTCCAAAAGAATTATGAAGTGTGTTAGATATTAGACAATTATTTTTTTTTCATTGGGATTTAAGCACTCTAATCTATCCTATATATGAGGCGCTTACAACCATAGTAGACCAAGTCCATAAAAAAAGAGATAGTCCATTTAGAAGGTGCATTAAATCTGTTTTATCCACATATAACTGTGTATGCCTTCAACTAAATTTTCGAACGCATTTTAAACTCACTTTGCACAAACGAATTTCGCTCAAATCTTCAGAAATGTTTTAAAAATCTTTGCCGAATATATATATTGATAAAATTTTTCTCGCTAGTTTTCTTTGCGCTGGTACCATCTCTGTTGAGAAATTGCAATACTGAAATTTTAAAATGGATTTTTTAAAAATATTTTCTCATAAAGCAATCACACTCCAAGTTAAAATTAGATGTTGTAATTTAAACTCAACTTTCTTTTACGCCTATAACGCTTCTTAGTGAGAAAAATATTAAACAACTTTGAATAAAATGATTTTTTTTAATATGTTTAACTGTATGGTGGTCGTACTCAAGGGACAATAATATGTAATACTGATTCAACATAGTTTTTACTTTTGCTTTTTTAGCGTCCCTGGGAGGTAAGTAGAGTAGCCAACTATAAGTGAAATGGATTTTTTTATATTTCACTATATGTTAGCTATACTGTAGTTAAAGATAAGTGGAACATATTCAACATAAATTTATTTTCTGTTCATAGCGTCCCCTGGTGGGAAATAGTGTAACTAAATTTAAATAAAATGGATTTCCTATGCTTTTGTTAAAAAAGTTTTCTGAATCGGCTTCTGCCACGATGAAATTCATGTTTTAATGAAAATTTTCACACGATAGGTTTCTTTCTTTTTTTCTTTTCTTTTTTTTTCACTCGGTGCCTGGTGGGAAACTGAATAATCAAAACTTTAAAATGGATTTGTTTATGTTTTCTCTTACGGAAACAATACGTCAAGTTAAAATTAGGTAATAAAGACACACACACACACACAAATGTTCTTTTGCGTTTATGGGATGAAAAAGGATAATCAAATTTAAGTAAAATGGATTTTTTTACGTTTTACTTTATGGCTGCTACACTGATGTTAAAAATAAGTAGTACAGATTCAACACAATTTTTTAATTTTCTTTTACGTTTATAAAATCTCCTGACGGAAAATAGGATATTTAAATTTGAATAAATTATGTATATATATATATATATATATATATATATATATATATATATTTAGATAAGAAAAAAAATCATAGGGTATCATGCATTTAACATCATATTTTTCATTATTTTTCACATATTGGTACATAATACAAGGTCATATTTTGCCATCTCAACATAATCCTCATTGTTTTTTTAAATGTTATTTATATACTCATTTTTTATTTTATAATATTTGTTTTAAAATTAGTTAAATTAATCAATGCACTTCTATTTAGTTATTTTATATTTACTCAGTACTTATTAAGTTTATTCCTATTTTTTCATTCTACTTTAAATAAATGTTAATATTAATCATTTATTAATTTCTCAAATTAATTTCATTTCTGTTTTATGGGTATAGATGGCAGCACTTAACATTTCTTTTTAATAAACCTAATTACAATATAGTTTTCCTTTTTCACACCAGATGGCATAATGGCAATAATGTTCTGATTCTCAGCAACTCATGACCACATGTTCTAATAGTCCTAACCTAATCTGTTTGCATCCTTAAATGCTTTAACACTGTGAATCAACTTTACAATGTTTTGGATCCTTCTATGTAATTTAGGTATTGTGCTCTTACATTTTTAATATCCTGTGTGGCGTATCTTTCTTTAGATCTCTTGGTATTTTATTTTATTTTCTTTTATGATGGGCTATTAGGTGCTAAATTTTGTCATTTTAGGCTTAATGCCGACAAAATTAGATGAAATAACGCATTTTCACTATGAATTAACCAACAAGCACCTCTGATGATTCTGTGGGTTATTCATAGTTTTTTATTTTACATATTGGTTTCCTATGTTCATTTTTTGTTCATCTATTAGAATTTTACCATTTGTTCATATATTTGTTATTTCATCTTTATTATATACAGGGTGTCCGGTCTCAACGGTGTCCAATGGCTAATTTTTAAACCGTTAGTCATAGACATATAGTTCCAATTACAAAAATGTTTTAAATCAGGTAAAGAAACATTTTAAAAGCGATTTGGGTCAATAAAAACATTTCTTAAAAAATTACGAAATTTAAATTTTTATACGGTCCCCCGGTCCTATAAGTTATATTTAGTATTTTTTTCCTATTACACTGACAAGTAAGACAAAAAAAGTCCCATTCATATAACGCTAAAATTGAGCGAGTTATGAAACTTTAAAAATACATGGCTTATGCCACTTTTCTACTCTGAAAACAAATGAGTTCGGCTTGGCTTTGAGGGATCATATGCCAAGTGTTTAAAGTATTCGAAGGTCTTACTTCATGTGTATCTGCGCTTTGAAAAAAAATCCTACAAATATTATGATTAAGTCTCAAATTGGCTAAAATAACATAGGTTTTATTTTGTCAGGATTTGAGACTGTTTCTCTTATGATTTCTTTTAACAAAAATTTTGTTTTTTATAAGTTTTTATGTTACTTCAACAATCATATGTATGTTTTTCCAGTTCAAAATTTGTACTCTAACTTTAACACACTTTTAAATATCCGATCGAGATTGCATTTTACATACTGGCGCAAATTCGATAACAATCTAATATTATTAAGATTTTCGGTGGTTACCATTTATACTTATTTTACAGGATAACACAAAAAATTTTGGATAAATTTCTGCCAAGGAGTATAAGAAAAAGTTTTAGATTAGATAATACAAGACTGCGATGGTTGGGTTTTTCACATTTATGTATTTTTTAGCACTGAATCCGAAAATTACCTTAATTTTTAACCGTCATGTCAGGATATTTCGCAAATCATAAATTTTCAAATCTAAAGAATAACAAAAATCGAATACTATAAAGTAGCGGAGATGGTTGTGTTTTTTAACTATTGATAATTGATTTTTACGCACTTTTTAGCACTGAATCTGAAAATGACCTTCATTTTTAACCATCACGTTAGAATTTTTTTTGCAAATCGCAAATGTGTAAGTTAAAATATAGCTGAAATCTCATACTATAAAACATATGTAAAACATTTTTTATTTTATTTTATTAAAAAATTATTCGATATTTTTGCTTATCCTGGGATTCTTACAGCTAAACAGCTGAGTGGTCCGATGAGATGGGGGAGGAAATTCAATTTTAACATTGAACTCCTTAACTTTGAAATTTGCAATGTGCGAAAAATCCTGATATGATAGTTAAAAATGAAGGCCAATTTCGGATTCAGCGGTACAGAGTATACAAGAATCAATTATCATTAACTAAAAAACATGACATAACCCAACTTTTGCAGGCTTGTGCAATCTAATAAATGTTTTAAATACGTATCATTTTGTAAAGAATTGAGGCTGTTAATTTAGCATTATTTTATTTAAGAAAAATTCTGTTTTTTCTTTCTTCTTAAATGTATATTACAAATTGTATATTTTCCATTAATATGCCAGAATGATTAAAGATTTCAAATTTATATTGAATTGTTAATTTTACTCCCAGATATTTTTTATATCTGACGAAATTATATTTCGACTAAATTTGTGAATGACCCCAAATTTGCAGCAAAAAATATGCTCCAACTTTAAACAGCTATTACTCGGTCAATTTTAATCGTAGAATAACGGGACGTTTTTTGTATTACTTGTCAGTATAAAATGAAAATTTCACTAAATATAACTAATAGGACCGGGAGACCGTATAAAAATTTAAATTTCGTAATTTTTTAAGAAATGTTTTTATTGACCCAAATCGCTTTTAAAATATTTCTTTATGTGATTTAAAACATTTTTGTAATTGGAACTATATGTCTATGACTAACGATTTAGGAATTAGCCATTGGACACCGTTGAGACCGGACACCATAAATTTTCAGAATAAGTTTTTGACGGTCAAATTTAAATTTTCATAAAAAATTTCACATAATAGGTTGATTTACGCTAGCAGCGCTCCTAGTGGGAAATCGCTTAACTAAAACTTTAAAATGAATTTTTTTAATTTTTTCACGTATAACAAACTCAACGTATATGCAATTAATCTGTTTGCCGGCCTGTCTATCCTTACACAATTTAAATTTCTGAAAATGCTCTTAATTCCAAGAAATTTTAATTGGTTGTTATAGTAGATTAGTACGTTTTCCCACCTTCCATCTTGTGGATGAATTAGGAACAAAGTTGCAACGCGGAAGTCAATTGTGGGTCTGGGGGTTGGCTTACGATAAGCGATGGGGCAGAACCCTTAGTATTACAAAATTAAGAACAGTATTGATATTCTTATTTATAGATTCTTTGTACATTGTCCTTCTAGTATAATAGCTTGACTAAAAATGAAATGTTTTTCAAAATATTTTTAGCTTTTTCGATACGTTTTTGGTAAAGGCTCTCTGATTTATTGATAGCTTTGTTTTTCATTCATACATGAGGCTTTTAAGAGCAAAGTAGTTTGTCACATTTTCTTAATGCTTAAACACAAATATTTTCTGGATGTGTTACAAAGATTTTCTGTGAGATAAAATATCATCAGATACTAATGTGGTATTGCGTGGAATTGTCACTTATAACGATATTCCTAAGTATAAATTGATATGTCTATGATGACTTTAATGCCCTTAACTCAAATTTTCAAAACTAGTGAATTACACCACTCTGCCTTTAAACGCCTCACATGACTTATGTCTTTTTGTTATTCATGTAGTTTTGTTTACGCTGACATTCCAAGAAGCTTTTTGATCGGTATCTGTAACGATAATGAACTATTTGTTTTCGAAATTATATTAATATCTTGTAAAACTCAAAATTTCCCGATATAATGATGCAGGAATGCTCTACCTTCATGATGTTTATTATTTATCAACATGTAAATTACCCCTGTCATAAAAAACATAATAATAATAAAAAAAAAAAACGTAAACGTGTAGAGCCAATACCAAACAACAGCTACAAAATTGGATACTCAATTTACGACAGACATTTTCGATCAATATTTCGAATTTCCATGAATTTTTCAACAGATAATATTTGATGAATAACTGTATTGTCAAAAAACGATAGTTATAGCTTTGTTTATTTTGTATTTTACAGCTACTGCTCACGGTACTACTTACATAATACCTGAGTGTTGGATATTCGCTGGTCCAGCTCTAACCGATTTTCGTGGGAACTAATAGGAACATGTAACAATTCTGTAGAGTATACGGATATGTGTGGACCGATACTGATTGCAAAATATTGAACATGTGAAAGCTGGAACACGGAGAGATTTTCAATAGACAGAGTAAAAGACGCTGTGAAAATCCCTACCTTCTTAATCAACAGTAACTGGAGGGTGGTTCATTAAAAAGAATCCCTAATATTCCCCCTCTCAAATCGGATCAGTTCAAGAGTGCCGTTAAATTTATAACATAGTGAGCATTAATTCTACCTGAAATCCCCTGAATAAATACTATAGAACCATAACCTCTAATAATAACTCTTGAGGTGACGTTACAGAAACACTTATGTCCTCATAAACTTGCTAGTATTTAAAAGGCTCTCCAGAGCACTTAAAAATACGGAAGTATAAATGGAAATACCGATAAACCACTTCAAGGATTTACATTTCAGGATCATTCAGGACATTTCAAGATCAAAGAGAACGAGCTCTCCTTGTGGTACCTACGATACGTAGTGTTTTGTAGTTAGCAAACTGCTGTCATTTATGGACTTTTTATTATTTTCTAACTGTTACTCGTATGCGAATGTACTTAATTATTGTGCTGTTGCGTGTAGGTAAATTTCTGTTTCGTTACATCGTCATCTGATTTACTTCGACACTGCAACTCTTTGGCATAACGAGACGTGTGGAAAATCTGTAATTTTCCACAAGTCTTTCATAGTATTTTATATGAATATTTGAAGAATGTATTTTAGGTTCAATAGTCTTTATACAAATTGTACCCAATTTCTTTAATTAATGTTAGTAGCCAAGTACATTAAATACTGTTATCTGATTCTTTTAGTTTTTAATCAGATGTTTTTTAACTGAGAAGTTTAATACAAGATTAACAAATATTTACAAATACATGAATTAATAATTCAAGATTTATAACTTCGCTAGGACATGTGAAAAATACATACAGTAATAGCAGGCCTGTTGTTGAGTACCATTTTTTTCTAGAGTTTCGATATGCTTTTAAAGAATCAATTTCTCCTCTTGATGGGTAAGGTCCTTCATTTCGGAATACGGTTTCCACATCATCAGGGCGCAAGAGCATCACAATATTTAACGGACCAAATTTTTCTCGATAAATGTCCCCCAAGAGACGATGTCTATCCATAGTTCCTAAATGTTGTTGATTCAGCCCATAGGTTCCTAAATTAAAAAAAACCCCTCTATTATATTATATTTTAATTAACTGGGCGTTTCAGAGATCCTCTCCGATTACAAAATCACATGTTTCACTCATGAAAATTTAAGCATAATATACAAGAATACTCATTACCTAATGCATTCTTTAAAATTTTGGTTTTGATAATCAAAAATTGACGTCTGATATCCATGTACAGTGATCTCGGAAATTCAATCTTTCATTTTTGAGTATTTTGCAGAAACAATAAAGTTTGAAATTTTAACTTAAGACTGATTTATTACCTCGTAAAAGATAAAATGATTTGAAAGTCGTAAATACGTCCGCATCAGAGTCAGTTTTCTGACGTTAAAAGCGAAATTTTGAAAAATGCAGTAGGTAATGTGTAATGTTGTGTTTAAATTTCCCAACACAATAATATGAGATTTTGCGATCAACGATTATCAATGAAGTATAAATTAAGCTAAATCAATTTTGTACTATGCAAATTACAAATCTGGTAAAATAGTAAAGCAAAACAGGGAATGTAGTGCATGGTAATTGTGGCAATGTAGTGCATGTGCTATGGTAAATTTTATATATTATTACAGGTGGGTGATTTATGATAGAATATGTTTTGAATTATAGTGAATTTGTAGTAAAAACTAGTAAGTTTAAGTATGATTTTACTTAAAATAAATAGAAACTCAATTATCCATTCTATTTAAAACTACAATAATAATAATAATAATAATAAAATGTATCAAAATGCATTTATAGTTGCTGGAATAAAATATAATTTACCCTTTGGGAAAGAGCATAAAATGTTTAATACCCTTTTCTTTCTTAATTATTAAAGAGTTATACCTTCTTTTGTTCTTACTTAATAAAGCTTTTAAGACATGAAAATCAATTTTTGTGCTTTCCTAGCTTTTTCAAGAAGATAAAACAGATTTTAAAATTATTTTAGACCTAACGAAGTATTTCATCCCAGTATTATTACGAGTCATGTTAAATGTAAACGAATGTAATTTAATTTTATAAGATTAAAAAATTGTATAATCTTTAACTGTTAATACTGTAGGGTATAATTCATTTATTAAATAATATCTCAATAATATTTTTACATAGCTGATTAATAAATTCTAATAAGAACGAAAAATCATGCATCAGGCATATTATGAAACACTTTCCAACACTAACAGAATATTATTAAGAAATTACATTTTTCCATCCAATGAAATCTATCATAGTCAGTCCTGCAACCGAATTCTTTTGAGCGTCTCTGTAAATGAATATAAATCCTATGCACTCCTTCCGCTATCGAAAACATGCTGTAGTGCATCTCAGCACCTCTCTATAATTTCATTATGTTTAAAGTATCATAACGTCATTAAAATGCATAGAATACGATTTACCCCTTAGATTATAATGCAACTGAATTGTTTTGTGTGTCTCCGTGAAAGAACGATAAAAGCCACTTATCCTATATTCCTACCAAAGCATGTTTTACGAGGGTGGTTCAATAATTATTGTTCCTTGTGTATATAAAATATTTGTATTGCGATGGTTGTGGTGGCCTAATGTCTTAGATGCTTATACGCTCAATTTCAGAACCGTAGCTGCTATATTCACATAGTTTTGGAGGGAGGAATGAAAGGGGGGGGGGAGTGGGGGTGAAAGACTGATTTTTAGCTTATGGGGATAGATTTGTGACAGGTGGATGAGACGTAACTACTGTCGTTTGGACTCGGGATCACAGTGATGTAGCCACATCTCATCCACTGTATCCAAATGTAGCCTTATAAGCTCCAAACCGGCATTTCACCCTCACCCCCTCCATAAAAATTCCCTCAAAAATAGGTACTTTAAACTTCAACTCTTCCTCTAAAACTATGTTAATATAGCAGCTACGGTTCTGAAATTGAGCATATAGGCACTTAAGATATTAGGCTTCGAAATTCCACATCAACCATCGCAGTACAAATATTTTACATACATTAGGGACAATAATTATTGAACCACCCACGTATTTCATCCAGTGATGCACAACAATATTATGCTTGAATACATTTCCCTACAGACCCTAATTTAACGAAATTCTTTTGTATACCCCTATAGACGAACTATAATTGCTAGGCAATTCATTTTCAATACCGAACATACTATCGTAAACATCTATAACATATAAACATTTCGTGGAAATCCGAGTATAATTACGAGAGTTAGAGCACGGGCAACCAGCAGGCAGACAAATCAAATTCATACACACTCTTAAACTATATTGGAAAGTGTTAAAAACAAAATTTTATTAGACGTACTGATAAGTGGTAAAACTGCCCATGCCGTCCCTATATAAGGCAACATTTTCAAACTTGGCATGTCTTCGAATGGTTTTGCTGTGGTTATGTTTTCTCTGGATACATCGTTACGTGCTAACGTGGAGAACCATTTCAGACTAAAGTCATCTTTAAAACTTGACAATAAATATTTCTTCTGACCTAACACCGATTTCCTCATAATACAAAGTTTCTTCATGCTGTATCTGAAATAATAATAATAATAATAATAAACATTGTATTAAAATGTCATATTATATAAATTTTGGATTCATAAAAGTGTCACAATTATTTCAATTTAAATTTTTTTAAAACTCAATGTTGCATTAAAGTAAGTCTATTTGTAACAGAAATAAGAATAAACAACAAGTGGGTAAGTGTGATGACAGATCGCACAGAGGGTTTCGTTTAATATTCCTTTCAAAACACTTTATCCTTTTGAAAAATCTGTTAGTTCCATATTTCAAAACCAGGGGGCGCACTTGATTTTAAATAAACCTGTATCCGAAGGAAAATCTGTTTTACATACTATGCGTAGATATATTAGTCGAGGGGATTGGGCCCATAGCACCCGAGATAAGTAGGCGCACCTGGCGGGAAAAAATGGAACTAAAATATGTAAGGCTATGGTGCATAATATGAAAGAATGGTCAAAGGGGTGTCGGCAAAAGTTGGAAATCTTCTCCCTGGGTTAAAAGGGCGCAGGTTAGAAAAATTGCTTAAAATACACAAGTTAGAGCCCAGAGGGGTAAATAATAAAAGACTTTTTGAAAATTTTATGATTTGTCGTGTGGTCTGAGGCATTCAGCTATACGTATGCAAAATTTCATGTCACCAACTTAATTAGGGGCTCTCTTAGAAAGAATTGCTTCAAATACATATGTGGTAGCTCAAAGGGTTAAACGTAAGACTTTTTCAAGATTTTATGATTTGTCGCCTGGCCTCAGGTGTTCTGCAATAAGTATGCAAAATTTCAAATCTCCAATTTAATTAGGGCTCAGTTAGAAAGAATGGCTTAAAATACACAAGCTGGAGTTGAAAGGGTTAAACATAAAACTTTTTCAAAATTTATTATTTGACGTGAGATCTGAGGTGTTGAGCTATAAGTATGCAAAATTTCAACCTAAATAGGGGCTCACTTAGAAAGAATTGTTTAAAATGCACATGTGGGAGCACAAAGGGTTAAATGTACGACTTTTTCAAAAATTTTATGATTTGTCGTTTGTTCAGCTATAAGTATGCAAAATTTCACGTCTCCAAACTAATTAGGAAGCTCACTTAGAAAGAAATGTTTAAAATACACATGCGCGACTCCAAAGGGTTAAATGTACGACTTTTCCAAAATTTTATCATTTGTCGTATGATGTGAGATGTTCAGCTATAAGTACCCAAAATTTCATGTCTCCAACATAATTAGGAAGAATTGTTTCACTTAGAAAGAATTGTTTCAAAAACACGTGTGGGGCCCCAAAGGGTTAAATGCACGACTTTTTCAAAATTTTATGATTTGTCGTTGGATGTGAAGTGTTCAGCTATAAGTATGCCAAATTTCACGCCTCCAAACTAATTAGGAGCTCACTTAGAAAGAATTGTTTAAAATACACATGCAAAAGCCCAAAGGGTTAAATGTACGACTTTTTCAAAATTTTATGATTTGTCGTTTGATGTGAGGTGTTCAGCTATAAGCAGGCAAATTTTCACGTCTCCAAACTAATTAGGAGCTCACTTAGAAATAATTGTTTAAAATACACATGCGGGAGCCCAAAGGGTTAAATGAACAACTTTTTCAAAATTTTATCATTTGTCGTATGATGTGAGGTGTTCAGCTATAAAACCCAAAATTTCATGTCTCCAACATAATTAGGAGCTCACTTAGAAAGAATTGTTTAAAATACACATGCGGGAGCCCAAAGGGTTAAATGAACAACTTTTTCAAAATTTTATCATTTGTCGTATGATGTGAGGTGTTCAGCTATAAAACCCAAAATTTCATGTCTCCAACATAATTAGGAGCTCACTTAGAAAGAATTGTTTAAAATACACATGCGGGAGCCCAAAGGGTTAAATGAACGACTTTTTCAAAATTTAATGATTTGTCGTTTGATGTGAAGTGTTCAGCTGTAAGTATGCCAAATTTCACGCCTCCAAACTAATTAGGAGCTCACTTAGAAAGAATTGTTTAAAATACACATGCGAAAGCCCAAAGGGTTAAATGTACGACTTTTTCAAAATTTTATGATTTGTCGTTTGATGTGAGGTGTTCAGCTATAAGTATGCAAATTTTCACGTCTCCAAACTAATTAGGAGCTCACTTAGAAATAATTGTTTAAAATACACATGCGGGAGCCCAAAGGGTTAAATGGACGACTTTTTCAAAATTTTATCATTTGTCGTATGATGTGAGGTGTTCAGCTATAAGAACCCAAAATTTCATGTCTCCAACATAATTAGGAGCTCACTTAGAAAGAATTGTTTAAAATACACATGCGGGAGCCCAAAGGGTTAAATGTAAGACTTTTTCAAAATTTTATGATTTGTCGTATGATGTGAGGTGCTCAGCTATAAGTACCCAAAATTTCATGTCTCCAACATGTATAGTTTCTGAGAACGGGCTCTGTGACGGACAGACAGACGGACAGACAGACAGACAGACAGACAGACAGAGGAGCGAGACGAATAGGGTTTCGTCAGATGAACGAAACCCTAAAAATGAAAAATCATGTATCAGGCACAGTATATGAAACTCATTTCAACACTATCGGAATATTGTTTAGAAATTTCAATTTTTATACTATGAAATGTTATATCTAAATAATCAATTAAAAAACATCATATAACAGAGAAAAAATCGATTTTCAGCAATTGCTGGCCACAGCTGTTAATATGCGCGAATTCTTTCCTACAGTCCTGTATATTTTGTATACTAGGGCTCTTTAACCCGTCTCCCGCGACTCTCGAGTGGCCTTGCTAAAGGATGTTTTAGTGGCTCATCGTGTCGTTTAGAATATTAAAAAATAAATACTTGCCGCATCATCGGAAAAAAAAAAAACTTTTGAAATCTCTTATTCGGGAAAAACCTTTCTTTATGTAAAAAAATTACCAATAAAGCAGAGGAGAGGGGTTGTGCACATATAACGTTATCATTTTAGGGGGGGAGGGGTTGGTTGGTTGGTTGATTTTTGTGACGGCCGATTATCTACACTAGGGATATAGGCCCGAGGGGGAGTGCCCTTCGTGGGGGTCTTTCTAAGGGAACCTAACCCGTATTAACACATGGAAATCCATGGTTCGAAGAAAACCACGAAAACTCCGAACGATTAGGCCGACGGGCGCGATTGGGAAGGGGGGGAGGGGAGAGGAGTTGCTTTTTGATATCGTTATCATTTTTGATCCAACCAAACTTTTCTTTTTTGAGTAACCCTTTTTTTTTACATCCAAATAGCTTGTTATCTGTTTTATTATTATTATTATCACATATTTTTATGAAAATACAAAGCTATTATGAAAGCCATTAAATGTTTATAGAATCATTTCATTCCAAAATTTTTAATACCCCAACGTTTGACATTCCTGTTCTTCTGCTATATGCGAATATAATTCGTTGTTAGGGAAATTAGGAGCATAACATGCAGGAAATGATACTTCCGTTTACCAGTAAAGAAAGACAAATAATGCTATTCACTGTTTCGTGTATAAGTTTTGCCTTTAACCTCCCCGGGCAGGCGGCAAGTGCAAGAAGACATTATTAATTTTGAATGCGTTATTGAAAAATAAGCTATTATTAAATACTTTTAAATAGTAACTAACTCTTTTAGATGTTATTTGATATAAATTTATTTAATTTATTGATATTTTATTGTCTTCTTGAATCAGTAAAGTATGCAACTAATAAATGTATAATCATATGTGTGTATCACTGCAAGTATATAAAAAGAAAGAAAACGAATGTAAAAATTAAATAATATTTAGACGTTGATAACGATATCATCGGGTGTGTGTGTGGGGGGGGGGGGGGGGAGGGGGCGACGAATGATAACGTATGATATCGTAAGAGGGCGAGTGGGTTCAAAATTAGCGAAATGTTGATGACGTTATATATATGTATAGCCCCAAAAGTCATTTGGTAGACATAATTTTTGTCCCATATCAATAACATACTGGCGAATTGAATTTGCTAATTTTGTGCCATAAAAACAGTAACTTTGAGAGACGAACGGGCGGTTTTTATGCTAATAGCTTCCGAATAGTTTATATAGATGCTATGCGTACATACGTATCAATATGGTACCGTTACACAGCGTTGCGATTGTCTTTTGCTGTTTTGAATGCAACCTGATGGCACGAATTTCGTATTCGTACTAGAATGACGACGACTTTGTTTCACGTATCTGAGCATTTTTGTACGTTGGCAATCTGTGTTCCTATTCGATCAATCAGTATTTTCCGTATAAAAGAAGCTACTAAGCAGCGTGCCTGCATTTTTGTGCGTGGCAATGTTCAATTAGCACAATTGTGCGAACCAAATTGCAGATACGGGCACACTATTTCGGTGAAAGAAATGGCATAGTGGTCAAAATACCGGTCTCTTAATCAGAAGAATGCGGATTGTTTTTGCCTTATTGAACAATTTTGTGTCCATCTTTATTAATTTATTATCAGTTACTCTGTGCGTTTTTAATCAAACTGTGTTAATAAAATAAAGTTTTCATTTTAAATATCCCCTAAGATCTATACTTTTATAATTAAAATGAAACATATGTTTAAATGCAATAATGATATCGAATAAAATTACATTAAAAATATTTTTGTTATAACTTTAGTAACATAAAAATATTTAATTAGCAGAAGTAGTTTATTAACGTATTTATTTTTTAAACATTGAGTATGATTCTTTATATATAAAATTGCGTATAAAAATCCTCATTTACTATGTATTTTTTAAATTGTAAATTAGCTTTTGTCCGCGGTTCGTTGACGTAGAGTGTAAGATTTGTAATTCAAAGTGCGAATTTTATGTATATCATCTAAATTTTCGCATAATTTATCTAACTAATAGTGCAAAACCCCCAAAAAATCTGTCTAGTAGAATCCAGTTAATCTTTCCAGTTAATCTTTCATAATTGGAATGACCTAATTGTAGAACTTCCTCTCATAACTCGGTAACTAACCAACGTAGAAGTATATTCTATACACTAAAAGCATCCCTGAAAGTTTATCTAATTCCCAAGGAAAGCCGCATCAACAATCGTAAGTAGAATTTTTTAAAAAGGCTATCTTTCATAATCAGATTCACCTGATTATAGAACTTTTCCCCATAATTCTATAATTAAGCAACGTAGAACGATATGTTATACATTAAAACATATTTTGAATAATTATCTAAATAAAAGTCCATCGAAATCCATTCAACAGAATTGTTATTAAAAGGTTAATCTTTCATAATCGGACACACCTGATTATAGAACTTTCCCTCATATTTCTAACTAAGCCACGTAGAGCGATTCGTTATGTACTAAAACCTTTCTTGTAAAATGGAATAATGTTAATGAAATTGTTTTAATATTTAATATAACTTGTAATCTATTTATAAATAAATAAATAGAAATAGAAATTTAAATGCAATAATAACAACTTTTAAATTTACGTAAAAGTATTTTATGTTAGAACATTAGTAAAATATTAGGTACTTTTCGGTTAGCCGGGCGCCAGTGTTATATATACATATTTATATGCATACATATATGTAAATATGCATATTTATACATATACACATATTGTATATATACACATATATATATGTGTAAATATATATGTATATATACATACATGCATATATACATATATATGTACATATAACACTGGCGCCCGGCTAACAGAAAAGTACCAAATATTATTATCTAATTACCATAATTAATTTATTAAAATACACATATTTTAAATAAAATAAGATTCTTCGATTGCAGTATCTCAATTGACGCTCTGTGTGTCCTAAGGCGTTGCTTACCTATTAAAATAATTTTGGCAAAAGAACTACTACAATACTTTAAAAGGACGCAGAAATTACATCATCCAAGATAACTCAATAACCATAGATAATTTAATGACCAAGCTTCCTTCCTACAGCTTCCCAGAATATTACAAATTAAACAACTTGCAAATTTTAGACGATACTTTTTCGGACAATAACCAACTAAATCAAGATTTAACAATTTACATTGACCGCTCCTTCACAGACTCAGGCATCGCTGCAGCCTTCGCGGTTGAAAAAGACACCTCTTTTATCTTTAAAAACTCTTTTCGACTGCATAATTTAAACTCGATCTACCAAGCAGAACCATACGCTATATGCCAAGCAATAGACTGGTTTCTAACATCATCTTACTCTTCACCACTTCTATTAACGGACAGCCACCCAGCAAAAGATGCCCTTAATCTAGCCTTCCCCCGTAATCAACTTATTCATCAGATATATGTTAAATTATTAGATTATCCACATAAAACAGTCTACATCAAATGGATCAAAGCACACGCCGGAACCAGGGGTAAGGAAAGAGCCGACACCTTAGCAAAATCAACAACAACATCCACCATGTCACCAATCTTCAGTTTAGTTTTTCCAGTCTCTGTGATCAAAAAAGCACTTAAGGATAAAATATTGTCAGACTGGCAACAATATTGGACTTCATCTGAAAAAGGCCGATTTACTTATAAAATCTTGAATAAAGTGGATTCTGATTTTATCTGCAAAAGTCATATTATTCCATATTATGTTAGTGGACACGGCAGTTTTCCCGCCTTTGTTAATAAAATAGGGAAACGGGACTCTTCATCCTGCCCATGTGGCAAGAGGACAGGAGACCCGATTCATTACCTTTTCTCAAAATGTTATTTAATGACACATACCTTTGACTTTAAAAGAAACAAAACTGTACGTTTCAACCTTAAAAGGAATCTATTTGATCCAACAAATTATGCCAAGTTAAAAGCTAACTATAATATTTTAAACAAACATTTTTCATTTATAAAAGAAGATTTTTAACGCTCATCTGTACGATGAACTTTTTACTTCAAGCCACTTAGTTTAAACATTTCACTTTATTTCATTACATTTTGTCATATTGTTTTAATAGTCATTTTGTTTGTTTTGTCACACTGTTAAAAATTTGCAACATTCTGGCAGGTCATTTGACCGTTTTTTCCGAAAACGGTTACACAACCGTAATTTTAACACTATTCTGAACATATTATTGGCCATTTTATGGTCAGAATATAGTTAAATTATGGTTATGAAACCGTTTTTTCAAAAAAACGGTCGAATGACCTGCCAGAATGCTGAAAATTTTTTAACAGTGCATTTTAATCAAGTTCTGTCATATTATCCTACTATTTATTGTGTACCTTAAATAATTGTCCTATCTTGAATTTTAAGTGTAAATACTCACATTTTACATGTTAAATTACTAAATAATGAGATGTAATTAAGTACTTATATCAACTTTATTTTATAACATAATTTTAACTATTCATCATCAATTATAACTGTAAAATTTTTCGGGTTTGCTCAATAGTGCAACCCATTGTGAATTACCTGTAATAATCATGTAATTTTCATTAAGCAGGGTCTCCCAGTCTGCTGGAGCTTCCGTGCTCGTTCGCGGGTACTGGTGTCTCCGCGGGATAGTGGATATCTGTTTTCCCCTCGTGGACTAATCAGCTCCTATACCGAAAGGTTGGCTGTCTACGAGTGGGTGATTAATGATTAGTGAATAAATTACATTAGTTAACGGAATAAACTATTTTTCTTTTTCGTTGCGTTATACTTTCTAAGTAAAGTTCTGACAAAATTGTGATGTACATCATGCAAACATGAGAAATAAAAGTGATATCGTATCATTTGTAACACTTACTAAAATGTAAATATATTCACAAAAATTTTGTAGTGTATTTTGAGGTGCAATCACTTTCACGAACATTCAAGCTATCTTGAATTTATCGCATATGTTTATGCAATTACTAAATAAAGGAATATATACATTTTATGGTTGTAAATTTAAATACAGTCGGACCTCTATTTAACGAACCTCTATTTTGCGAACTTTTCCTTGGAACCAAGAACATTTTGCGAATTTCTTCGTAAAATAACCTCCAAATAGCGAAGTGCATTTTCTATTTAAAGAACTTTTTCTTGTGAACTAAAATTTTTGTTCTCCCCATTTCTCAAAATATTTCTGGACATTTCAAACTTATTCTTTGTTTAAACACATTTTATGATGTTCAGTGGCCTTTAACTGGTTTTACCAGGCTCCTTCTTTGTCAGCAGTGAGAATTCGGTAAGTACAGAAGACGGAGACGATAATCCCTTAGAGTAACTTAAAAAAATGTGGATACAAATTAGAAAAAAAGAAGAAATTAACCATGGTGTGCTCATTGATGATTGTATTTCTCTTAATTCTGAAATTGAGACCTCTTAAACACTATCCGAATTGGATATTTTCGACAGTGTGAAAAATAAAAACAATACAGCAATGAATTGTGATGAAGACGAATATGATGATGATGGAAATGAACATGATGCAGGAATTAACAAAACTTCGTATGATGAAATGCTAGAATCATTTGAAAGAATCCGACGTGGATTATAGTTAGAAGAAAATACACACGAAGGGCTTTTTGGTGCATTGCAAAGATGCGAGACGTATTATGAGAGAAAGCACTTTTTAAAAGAAAAAAACTCAGACAAAATTAACAGAGTTTATCAGAAATTAAATTTAAGGACGCATATGTTAATGTATGGTTAAAATTATTTGTTATAAATAATAATAAATACGACAATGTCATTAAAATTCATTAATTTTAATGTAAAACTATATACCTTAAACAGAAAGTACAGTGTAATCCCGGACAATGTTTTGTTTTCCTTGCAGATTTCAAAGATTTAAACACATAGAAAAAATGAATTGATGATGGATATTGGTGGTAAAATAAGAAAAACAAATCGATATAATTTATTAAAAAAATATGATTAATTACTTTTAGTAACAATATTTAGTGATTATGAATTTAAAATCTGTTTTATGTAGTTTAAAGTATTTTAAAAGGTGAATCTCTATTTAACGAATTTTCCATATAACGAACTTTTTTCCGGGATTTAGCGACTTCGTTAAATAGAGGTTCGACTGTATTAGTCCAAATATAAACTAGTCGTTAGGGGCCACCGTAATACTTACCCATCATGGATATGCATACTATAAAATGTGAAAATAAAACATGTGTAAACTGTTTATAAAATGCATTGCAATTCCAAAATAAAATTTAAACATACTTGTTGTCAATTTTTTCGGTAGATAGTGTTTAAAATTGTAGCTTGATGACGTCATAAACTTGAAATGCTCTACTATTGAATAGCGTAAAAGAAACATCCTTATAACTCGAAAAGTGATAATCATATTAACTAAAAGTTTACTGCGTCGGATTAAGCGTCTCATTTCCAATTAAAATATATCTTTGAATTAAAATTTGAATGAAATGCAGTGTCATGAAAAATCGAAGACTGTGGAAAAGTTGATTACAAATATCTCGGCAACTAATTATACAATCGACGTCATTCTTTATCAAAATTTATGTTTCTAGTCTTTTATATTTACTCCTTAAAATAAACAATTTCGGAAATTTTTATGTACCTTTTATCAGAACGAATATTTCGAGAGTCCGAAAATAATAATAATAAAAAAATTATAAGTTCCTGATAATCGAGGTTACTGAAATTCAACAGGCTTCCTCTCATTATTACATATTAAGTACACACCAATTTTCAAGTCTCTATCTGAATTTTTTTCGGGAGATAAAGGTTTACAGACATACAGACAGAAAGACGGACAGCAATTTTTTTTTCTAAAAATATGTTTTTCGGAATCTCCAGTGTCTGAAAAGTGTAAATCCGTCATTTTTTTTTCGATTTTTAAAACGATTACAAGACTTACCCTATAACTACGTATGATGGGTAAGTAATACCTAAAATGTTTTTTAATTCATATTGCAGTGAAACCTACAATTATGACTATGGGAAGGTCAAAGTTATAATTTCGTCAAGGTCATCTGCAAGCTTATACATACATCATATATGCACATCATGCATATACGTTATACATACGTCATATACTACAAAGCGCATGTGTGACATGCGCAAAATTGAACTGAGTGAAAAAAAAAGTTCATTTGATGTCGTCAAGCAAACAGTAATCATTTTTAATTTTGAAATGAACATAAAGATATTGACAGCAACAACACATCTACGATAGATCTAGTAAAGTTCTTAGAATTAAAAATCTACCACCAACCGTAGGCAAACTGGAATCTTTTATTCCTATTGAAATTTGTATTTTTTGTTTAAATGTATTGTATTGTAAATTTCCTTTTTTATAACTTCTGAAAATAGCGTCTTTTGTTTAATAAAGAGTCCTTTTCATAACAAACTATGTTAACCGTGTTTAACATGGGCAATGGGGGACTTCCTTGTAAAATATATGAAAATGCAATATCCCCTTAAAATACGGCTATCACAGCAACGGAGCTCTGTGTATTCGCTCCCATAAAGCGTTAAAACTGCAATCAGAAATAGTGAACTTATTTTCAGGCAACCATAGTAAAATCCTCCAGTTTTATGAATGAGAATGCAGGTTTTCTTTGGGGCATGTAACATAAAATGTACAATTTGCTTGAAAACACGGAAAAATGCAAAATATTTAACAAAATGGCGTATTATTTAGTATAATTCTATTTTGTATGGTTTAAAAATATGGGCAAAAAGATATGTAGCCCACCTTGGGTGTTGTAACCTAGATGTGTATGCGTTTCTTGCCTATGCTATTTAAATAATTTACTGGAGGTTCTCGGAACTTTCGGTATTTATTAAGGTGGCTCTCGAGCATTAAAAGTTAAAGACTCATAATTCATAGAATTTATACGCACCATGTAATGGACTAAAAGTTAGTTAAGTTTAACGCACGATATACCTCATAGACCATAATGTAACTGGATCCTTTTCTGTGTCTCTGTAAACGAACTGTAAACGTTACACATTTCAATTTCAATAGCAAGTATGAATGCTATAATAAACCTCAACAACATACACTGACGGAAAAAAAATCCCAACACCAAGAAAAACTTGTGTTAGATAAACGAAATTTGGTAGGCGTGTTTATACATCTGAAAGATGACATCGATTGAAATTTCGCGCTTCGCGCATAAGTGTGGCGCTAGTGGCGCCACTCAGAACTTGCAGATCAGGTTTACTTTAAATGCGTGCTGTAACGTTCGTGGGCGTTATTTAGCTACGAAACGTGACGTATTCAGTTGATGTTAGCCAAGAATGCTTTTAACAAGACGAAGAAGCCACTGTCAACAGCTCCCCGAGTTGGAACGAGGTCGCATATTCGGGCTACGAGAAGGTGGATTTTCTTTCCGCGATATTTCAGAAACACTTGGCTGGAATGTATCCACTGTGCATGATTGTTGGAAAGAGTGGTCAATGGATGGTGCTGCATCAAGAAGACCGGGTTCCAGGCGGCCACGTGCACTCCTGAGAGGGAAGATCGCCGTATTCAGCGTACGACTGTGGCGCATCGTACTGCGTCTGCGGCAGAAATTCGAGCTGTAGTTGGTACCACAGTTACACAACGAACTGTTAGAAATCGGTTACTTCAAGGACAGCTCCGAACTAGGCGCCCTGTAGCGTGCATTCTACTGACTCCAAGTCATTGCCGTTTGCGACTCCATTCGTGTCAAACCAGAGCTCATTGGTGGGCGGAGTGGAGATCTGTTGTGTTTCTTTTTCATCAGAAAACACAACAGATCTCCCCTCCGTCCTCCAATGAGCTCTGGATTGACACCAATGACGTCGCAAACGGCAATGGTTTGGAGTCAGTAGAATGCACGCTACAGGGCGCCTGGTTCGGAGCTGTCCTTGAAGTAACCGATTTCTAACAGTTCGTTGTGTCACTGTGGTACCAACTACAGCTCAAATTTCTGCCGCAGACGCAGTACGATGCGCCACAGTCGTACGCCAAATATGGTGATCTTCCCTCTCAGGAGTGCACGTGGCCGCCTGGAACCCGGTCTTCTTGAGGCAGCACCCTCCCTTGACCACTGTTTCCAAAAATCATGCACAGTGGATACATTCCAGCCAAGTGTTTCTGCAATATCGCGGAAAGAAAATCTACCTTCTCGTAGCCCGAATATGCGACCTCGTTCCAACTCGGGGAGCTGTTGACAGTGGCTTCTTCGTCTTGTTAAAAGCATTCTTGGCTAACATCAACTCAATACGTCACGTTTCGTAGCTAAATAACGCCCACGAACTTTACAGCACGCATTTAAAGTAAACCTGATCTGCAAGTTCTGAGTGGCGCCACTAGCGCCACACTTATGCGCGAAGCGCGAAATTTCAATCGATGTCCTCTTTCAGATGTATAAACATGCCTACCAAATTTCGTTTATCTAACACAAGTCTTTCTTGGTGTTGGGATTTTTTTTTCCGCCAGTGTATGTCAATTAAATGACAATCCGCGTATATTTACGAGAGTTCGAGCACGGATAGACGCAGATAGACAGACAGAGAGACAAACCGATTTTTTTTGCATGTATGCTGAAAGATGTTAAAAATTGCCTCATTTATTTACGCATAAAAAGCATTAAAGATTGATAAATACCTTTAATTTTTAAATTACTTTTATGGTGCATATCTTATACTTAACTACCTGACCACCTGGCTTTGCCCAGGGCCGAGATAATAACCTTAAATATACGTAAAATCAATGTTAAATGATTTTATATACTTAACCGAAATCTTTCTAAACGATCCTAATGCAGGGGGTCCCACTGCTTTCAGTAGTGTACACCCTTGATTCTATATGATGTTTTATTTTCAAATGAAAATCTATCCAAACAAAATTAGAGTTGGGGCTCCATTCCTTTCGGCAGAGTACACTGGGCATGCTACGCACGCTCTAATTTGTATTGGTTTTATATTTTTAAAAGAAAGACCAGGATTTAAATGTAGTGTCGCAGTGAAAACTATACGACATTGCTTGTTATTAATTTCAAAATAATTACACCAAACAGCACAACCCAGTGTGGCTCAAAAACAAATAATTAATTGTATTTTGCTAAATATTGCTTTACGAAATAAATAAAGTAAATTAATTTGGGAAAAATCTTAATAGCATTTATATATTAAAATTCATAATTTATAATAGGTATATAAAAAAAAATATGTGTTTATTGGTATCATTTCGTTTGTAAAAATATAAGGTTTACGAATATCGAATGTATATGATAGAAGAATAAGGCCATAATTAATGATTAAAAGGAGTTTAATGGTTCTGGATTATAATTTACACTTCAAGTTAATACTGATATTTACAAAGTTACGGGAGGGTAGGGGTTTTTTGCAGCATCTGCCCACGGCAAATGAGAATTCATATCGGACGCTTGTCCGGTTTCGTAGAGACTTTAGCTATCGTCTAGCTAGTAAGATCCGTCTGATCTCAGCCACTTCGAAATGAAATCTGAACTTGGGCTGTTAATTGTTCTCAAGCTCAGAGGATGCAAAAATACGCATCAGCAGTTTAATTCTATCTGCCTTTTGAGGTTGCAAGTTTCTCATGGGAACTACTGACCGTATCTTGTTGCTAGGCGGAGAGTATTTAGGGATCTCTAAAACCACAACTCACACTCGGCCATTTTGATCTCCAGACGCCCGTCAGCCTGTGAAATAAGCAACAAGATATATCAAAAAACGAAAAAAAACTATCTACAAATAATTAAAATCCAAAGGAGAGAAAAAAAAACTCTCTTTAAATAATTAAGGAAATCGAGCTAAATAATAAAAAAAATTAATTCTAAATTTTATGTATATTCATGCTGAGCTGCCGTGGGATATCTCCAACAAAAGAAACTAAAAGAAGAATAAAAAATCTCTGGATATCGTCAATGTGCGTTATGAGAAAGTCTGCCTCATGCGCCATCACCAGGAATGAAAAATATAATGTGATAAGGCCGTCTGCCCATTTTATTATCATCAAGAAAACATACTCAAATCTGCCTCATCTTAATTTTGTAAAAAAAAACATCGTTATCCCAAAACGTTTATTCGGGATTTTTTTTTTTTTTTTTGCCTCGTCTAAGCAAAAAGGATTTCCCACCAAAAGCGCTTTTTTTTTCCCGACAGCCAGCTATCATTTCTGAAAAAAATGTGCGAGGGGGGGGGGGGGGAAGGGCTAAAACACATACATATTTATAGCACTTCAATATAAAGTTAAAACATAGAAATACAGTTTTAAAAATTACAAATACAACAATTTTCTTTTTTCTTGTAAAAAGTGAATGTCCAAAAAAAAAAAAAAATTAAAAAAAAAATAAAATAAAGTTCTGTGTAGATATAGTCACGTTAAATAAAGTTGTTATTTACGCAACATAAAAAAAAAACACGTGCTGCGTAATGTGCATGTGTAGCAAAAAGATTTGAGGCAAAATGAAAAAAATAAAGTACCATTTGCAATCCGAGGGAAAAATAAATTGCCATGCGAAAAAAAAATCACAACATGGGTTCAGTAAAAAAGTTTTGAGCATATATTATATCGCTCAGAGATTAAAAAAAATGCCGAACATAACTTCTACAAAAAAACACACACTGAAATTCTGTTAATATAAGAATCAAAAATAATTATAAACACACTTTTGCACGCCTCACAAACAGATAAGAGTAAAAAAGAACACTGTTGATAATAAATTGCTTGCCGCGCGATAACTTCTTAGAAAAAAAAAACCTTGAAGATTATCGCACTATAGACTGGCATAAAACAAAACAACACGAAGAAAAAAAACCGTTCTGTGTAGCAGCTTCATCACTAATTGGTTGTAAGATGTTTAGTAAGAGTTGTAAACACATCTTTTTAACATTTCATATGGAAAAAAAAATCGTTCATACTTGCTGTAATCGTAAAAAAAAACGAAGATATTGAAATGAAGTTACTAGTACAGTCAAAGATAGTAGCAGTCTGTAGTTCTGTACTGTGTAACTATTCTCCGAAATAAGCACATTTATGAATGTAAAGCACAGGAGATATAAAAACAGTTAATAAGGAAAAAAAAATTACTCCGTTGATCAAAATGGCAGTCACACTAGTGATCTAATATACGTTAAGCATATTTCTTTTCGCAGATTTAATTCTGCGTTTTTTCTTTCTTTTCATTGATTTCACCGAGTTTCGGTGTATAAAAAATAAACAGGGGACGATAAGGGAATGCAGGATTTTGTTCCAATTAATAACGTCACTCAAATGTTGAGATGGCTGATACTTATGTTGTGCAGAATGTTGATGACTGAGTCCGTTGGTGCAATTAAACGGTGATAAGCAGATGATCAATACGATTAACGCCGTCATAAACAGTTTGTTCGAAAAGAAAGTTGAATTGAAGAAAAAATACTCTGGCGATAATGTTGAGAGATGCTTCAGATGTGTTGGCGGAAAGTGTTTTGGGAACTCTAAAACCACAACTCACATGTATTTTGTAATATGGCCAATAACACAGGCCTGCGGAATTGGAGTTTTTAAAAAATACAAGAGTTTTCACTGATTCTTATGTTATTTGGTGTGCTGATTTCGAAAAAAACCTCCATTTTGCCCCATCACATCAGGATATTTTGTAACATGGATATCGATACTTTGTTAAAATCCTATTTGAAAAAGAATTCGATCGAATAATTTTGCATTTACTATCTAGCAACAGTGGTTTTTATCCATGTAAATGCATGTACAATAATAGATTCTCGGGGAGGCAAATTGATTTTTCAGTAATCGATTATTTTTTGATAGGTTTAAATGGATGAAAACAACTGTTGTCATATCGCACGAGCCGCCTATGGTCAAGGGAAAAACAAAAAGTTCCCTCGAGTTTAAACTTTTTCCATCACATTATGGTGCAGTTTCTAGATAAAAATCATCTACATACTATTTTAATTTGTTTTCATAAAGGCAACGTACATAAAATAGACGACTGACCAAGAGGAGCATTTATTATGTAGGTGTACATGAAAGTTTCAAACAAATTTTAAACTGAGCAAAAAATAAAACAAAACGAAATGTTTCTATTTAAGTACGTACTATTTTTCTATGAAACTTCTTTTTGATGTTCTTCTTTTATGTTCAATCTCAGGCCTATCTCGTGTTCGTGTTAACATCCAACAGTAGTCGGCAAGCATGTTCTTATCCCATCTTCCTTGAGCGCTCCATATCTTTGATGTCTTGATGGAGCCTTTCACTTTGTTTTTCGCTGACCGATCGTAAATGTTCGGGTGAAAAAGTGCACATGTGAGTGAAGGAACTGTATTTTGACACTTATGGAGCAACCCAACGCTTGAAATTTGTCCACCATATTCATTACAATTGGTTTATAGTCAGGATTCTTGTAATTACACAGAAATTTCCTGACGACATCTGTGAAGTCAACCCAAGCTTCTTTTTCCGTTGTTCTCATGCTATTCTCAAATTCTTTATCTTTCACAAACTTCTGGATATTTGGACCAACAAAGATTTCCTCTTTCAACTTGGCTTCGGATAAATCTGAAACATTTTGCACAGGTATTTGAAACAATCGCTATCATTTGAAACAATACAATTTTTGGCTCAACTAAATTGTTCCGAATCACATTCTTAGTGCCTGGTTAAGAGTTTGTTTTTTCAGCCATTCTTTTTTGACCTAATGTTGAGTCTTATCATGGCTTTCCTACTCACAAATGAAACATAAGTACTTTGTGTGTCCGCCTTGTTGATCAAGAAGCATAGAAATAACTTTCAAATTACCGCAAACTGTCCAACCGAGGTCGGCATACTTAATTTTGTTGAAGACGAGAGCCAGGTTTTCATAGCGTTCTTTTAAATGCACCGAGTGTCCAAGTGGTATAGATGTATACTAGCTTCTGTGATGAAGAAGGACAGCTTTAAGGCTTTCGATGAATCTATAAACAGCCTTTCATCTTTTTCGTAGGGAATATTAAAATTGCTCATCAATCCGGGAACATCAGAAAAATAGATCAGGTTCTCCTCTTCCTCAAAGTACTACTTAACAAATTCCTTTTTTCGATTCCTGTACTAATAAAAAGCGGTTCCTTTGACCAATAAGTTTTTTGTTTCAATCTGGAGCCCAACAATTCTGTTGCCTCCTTCAAAAGGCCCAGATCTCTAGTCAGATCACTAAATTCAACCTGAGATATGGATTGGGGTGAATCGCTTCCAGAGGCCTTATATTTGTTATCGGAGCCTTGAACCTCAGGATGTTCCGAGTCTGAAGACCCTGAAGAGATGACTTTGCAATTCAATTGAAGTCCTGGAACATAAGGTCCATGAGGAACGGGGCGTATGGACGATGAAATGTTCATAAAAATCCAACCAATTGAATTTTTCAAGAAAACGTGACGTGATAGAATTTTTTCATTATTATTTTTTAAATTAGCACCAAAAATACATAAAGTTCAGCTATCAATTCCCTTGTATTTTTTTTATCGCAGGCCTGTGTAATTAAAAAATTTATAATATTTTATATGTATGTAAACAGAGTGATAAAAACTCACAAATACTTCAGACAAAAATAAGGCAATTAAGCACAATGAAATGCACATGGACGCCATATCGAGACAAGCGAAGAATAGCATCAGTCACAAATATTTACGACGTTCTTAGAACAAAATTTATGACCGGCAGGGCTAAAATTTATTGGTCCTCATCGTGTGTGGTAGGGATCCCATGCTCCCACGCGACGTCATAACAAAGAAAATTAGCTATGCTACGGGAAAGTAAGAAAACGCCCAAAGGGGGGCTAATAAAAATGAACCAGATTCAAGAGACCAAGTGTACCAATAAGGAAGAAGCATCAAGCAACGAATGGGAAAAATCATATTGTCTAAATGAAATCCTCCCACATCTTTCATTATTGAGGAAGAGGTTTTTTTTTTCAAAAAAAAAAAAAAAAAAAAAAAAAAAAAAAAAGAATCAATTCCCTTTTTACTCCCTCTATAGAAGGATGCTCCGGTACTAGTCTTGAAACTTCGCAAAAATATGTTAGACCACAGAAGTCGAGAAGTTTACTAAAATCTTCATCACACTGCTTCAAGTAGACCAAACTTGTGATAATTTCATCACCCTGAATCGATGACTATGAAGTTCATCTAAGATAAAAGAAATTATGAAAAGGCTTCACTAATCGGAAAATTCAGAAGTGCAGAAGGACCGCCCGAAGGAATCTACAGATTGTCAGATATTTTGATGGAAAGACAAAAGGTAATTCTGAAAGACGAAAGTGGACCTATGAGTGTTGACCAGCATCTAAGAGCGTGTGAACATTTCTGATAACCATAAGTGGCTGAGATTGACCACTAAATTGAAAAGACTCACTGATGTCAGAAGAAGAAAAGATCCAACTATCACTGTGACTGATTAAATGTGGAAGCCCAAAGAGACAATTTAAGACTTTGATATGCTAGTGGACTAAAATTACGTGCATTTAAGGACTGTTAGTGATCTCCAGAATGAGCTTCCACCCCCCTTTTGACTGAAGTATATGGTGAGAGTAAATTTTTGTTGCTTCTAATATATGATAATTTATTTTGTACTTTATAATGTGTGAGTTTAGCAATTTCATTGGCTAATATCTTATAAACAAAATTTTAAAGCAGATATAGATAATTAACATTATTAAGGATTAAAAGACTCATGAAAATAAGAAACGTTAGTATTGTAGTTTGTCAATATCTTGGCCAAGTAGCCCATTCTTTTATCTGTGCTGTCAGAACTTTAACTGAGAATGATTTTGAAACCAAAATTCACGAAGATATTGCTTATAAAGAATTGGTTTATTTAATGAAACTGAATAATGATATGAAATTAATATTGAAGCAATAAAAAAAAATGATATTTGAAATATGAAATTTATGTGTTCGAAAATAAAATTTGATTATATATATACATTTTCTGTCTTTTTTTTGAATTATTTTCTTATTCCTTTCTTTTCAGATGTTAATTAAATTTATGAGTCTTAGGAATTTAAATTTAGTAAATATTAAATTGGATATTTATCTGAGCAGCCATCCAATCCTAAATTACAATTCAGGATCGTAAACAAGTCGTTCCTGTGTTGTTGACAACTTTATTTTATCAAAATCTCCTTTCCTTCTATTTTATTAATTGATATTATCCCATATGATCCTTCACAATGCGGATCGGGATAATTATTTCTATATTTGTACTAACCATTACATTGTCACGTGACCTGGTGTGTAGGTATCAGATCGTCAGCACATGTAGCTAAAATTAGTGTTGAATATATATGTTTTAGTAAAAATCTTTCCAAACGAAACTAGTAATGGAAGGCCTTTTGCAGCTAAAAAGTGTTTTCTTCTCACTTTTGTTTTCCGTATGGGGCCATTTAAAAATAAAATAAAATAGCTCTTATAATTCAAACGCTTTGAAATTTTTGAGTAATAAATATAATGTTACCAAAGCCTGTGAATAATTTTCTTTTTAAGATATTGATATTTAGTTGTAAAAAGTAGTGTTTCCGTTCTAACCTTTTCTTTTACATGCGTAAATCCGACGGGGTTTTTTTTTTTCACAAACTGAATATTTTACTCCTAAATGTTGCTATTATATCTATTCAAGTTCTTTTCTACTTAATCTAAACATTCATTTCAAAACAAATCTAGCGTCAACGGTGGTTCAGTCTTATATAAATCTGCAAATAATCAACATTCTTTACGGCACAAAACAAACATTTAATTGCAAAACGTAACATAAAAATATATGAAGTTACATTCGACACATCACATCTAAAGAATTCTAACATCAACAAAAATGATTAATTCGTTTCAGTTCAAAGAGAGCATGCGATGGCTAATTAGCTGTTTTGAGAATTAGCCGGAACATCCCGCCCGGCGTAGGATGGTTGTCCAACATCATCATAAAATGGCAAAGGTACTACTCTGGTGATATTTCGACGTAACATACCTGTGGAGGTCTTGAGATCAATTACACGGAAATGTCCATCATCACCTTTATAAGTTTTCACAATTCTAGTTAGTTTCCAGTATATAAACTTATCATTTCCTTCCTTAAATAACATAAGCTGTCCAACTTTAACATTTTGCGAGGACTTTTTCCATTTACTGCTGACTTGCAACTCATTTAAGTATTCTCGGCTCCAGCGGTTCCAGAATTGCATTTTTAATCTTTGAACTAGTGTCCACCTAGAAGAAAAAGGTAAAGAGTCTAAAACGGCATTATTTTCAGGAACATTCAAAAGAGGACCTCCAATGAGGAAATGACCAGGTGTTAGTGGTTGTAGATCATTAACATCTGCAGACAAGGAGGTCAACAGACGTGAATTCATAACTGCCTCAATTTGCGTCACAAGTGTTGACAGCTCTTCAAAATTTAAGATAGAGGATTTAGTTATCTTCAAGAGGATTCTCTCTATGATTTTTATATTTGATTCCCATAATCCGACGAAATGTGGGGGTGCAGGGGGTATGAAATTCCATTGAATTCGTTCTTCAGCACTAAATCGCTGAATTTCTTCCAAAGAACAGATTTGATAGAAGGATTTCAAAAGAGCACAAGTACCCTTAAAATTTGTGGCATTATCACTCCATATGACACAGGGTTTAGATCTTCGAGCAATGAATGTTTTCAAACAGGCTAAAAATGCTTCTGTGGTCAAGTCCGAAACAACTTCTAGATGAACGGCTTTGGTAGAAAAACAAATGAATATAGCAATATATGATTTTAGGGTTATCTTTGAACGTTTTAAATTAGATTTTGTTATAATAGGACCTGATAGATCAACGCCTGTTTTCTCAAACGGTCTAGATGGTACGATTCTATCACGGGTCAAGTCACCCATCAATTGTTAAAGAGTTTGGTGTTTTGTTCGAAGACAAGTCACACACCAATTTATAATTTTCTTTACTTGACTTTGACCAGATGGTATCCAATAAAATTGTCTTAATAAAGATAGAGTTGTCTGAGTACCTGAATGTAGGAATTTTTTATGGTAATAATCAATTAAAAGTTCAGTAAAATAGGGAGACTTTGGTAAAAGTATTTGATGTTTCTGCGATTCAAATAAATTAGAAAAGTTTAGTTTTCCACCGACTCTTAACAGTCCATCTGCATCTAGAAATACATTTAAGTTCAAAATCTTACTGTTATTTGGGAGTGGACGTTTTTCCTTTAAACATCGAATTTCAGTTTGGAATGAGGAATTTTGAACAATCTTTATCAGCTTCTTGGTCGCATTCTGTAACTCAGAAGTATCTAAATAATCATATTTTCTAATTCCTGATTTCAATTTACAGTTTTTCAGAAATCTTAAACACCATGCAACAATTCTTATTAACTTCATAAATGAAGAATATCGATTAATCAAATCAATGTTTAACTGATTTTCATTTACAATAGTTGATTTTAAAACAGTGTTATTCTTTAGTTCTAACTGATCTTTAACTTCAGAAATATCTAATTTATCGAATGTATTATCCAATTTTGGCCAAAGAGATCTGTCTTGCTTTAACCACTGGGGGCCTTCCCACCAAAGATGGTTATTTTTCAACTCTGAAACTTTCAAACCTCTTGTAACTAGATCGGCAGGATTATTTTTCCAGGACAGCGAAACCAATTTAATGGATCACTAAGATTTCTGATTTCCTTTATCCGGTTTTTGACAAACATTTTAAATCTTTCTAGATCACCTCTAATCCAAAAGAAAGTAATAGTTGAGTCGGTCCAAAAGTAGCAAGTTGCAGGAAAAGATAATTCTTTAGCAATTTTATTACAAAGTCTAGCAGACAAAAGGGCTCCTAAAAGTTCCAGACGAGGTATAGAGACAGTTTTTAAAGGGGCGACTCGACTTTTTGCTGCCACAAAACTAGTAACAATGTTCTTATTCTTTAACAGTGCTCTAAGGTACACTACCGTACCATATGCCTTCTTTGAAGCATCTGAAAAACTATGTAATTCAAAATAATCAACTTCATCAAGGGCAATATCAGCCAAATAATATCTGGGAATGCTAATACAATTTAGTTGTTTTATTTCTTCAAACCATTCATTCCATAAATTGTCTAAATGTTTGGGTAGGTTTTCATCCCAATCAAGTCCTAAACACCAAATTTCTTGAATTAAACATTTAATTCTAATAGTATAAGGACTTATAAATCCAATTGGGTCAAAAATTCGGCCAACAGTTTGCAATAAATAACGTTTAGTGCTAAGTTTACTCGAAAGGAAATTTTCTAGATTTTTAGTCGTAAATGAAAACATGTCACTAATTGGGTCCCAAGCAACCCCTAAAACCTTATCAAATTCTGATTAGTGAGATTTAAGTTATCAGAAATTTCATCAATATGTAAACCATATTCCTTCCATTTCTCACGCGGTTCATGCGAGTTGGTTTTCCATTTTCTAAAAGTCATACTAGCTTCTTGAAATATTTCATAGGCTTCCTTACTAATTTTAAATGCGTAATCAAGATTTGGTTGACTTGTAATTAAATCGTCAACGTACAACGATGAATTTAAAATTTCAAAAGATTCAGGAAATGTTTCTACATACCATTGTAGATGATGCTTGATGGTAGCAGCCAGAAGAAAGGGACATGATTTCACACCGAAGAGCACACTCTTTAGTCTGAATATTTTAAATTCCTTACCTGGATCATCAATCCATGGTTCATCGTCCCAAAAAAATCCGGTGAAGTCCCTATCTGGTTCATCAATCTCGATCTGCAAAAAAGCTTGTTGAATGTCTGCAGTAATTGCTATGGGAAAGTTTCTGAATTTGATTAAAAGGCTGAACAATTCGATAAATGAGATTAAATCCGGTATATAAACAATCATTAAGTGACAGTTCACCCTTAGCAAGGGCACTTCCGTCAAAGACAATGCGAACTTTAGAGGTGGACTTATCTTCAAGAATTACTGCTCTATGTGGTAAGTAAAATGAGTTTACATCAGATGTATTGTCAACAGGTTCGATAATATTGTCTGCTAAATAACTATCTAAAATAGCCTTATATTCTGAGAATAACAAAGGATCCTTTCTAAAGCTCGTTCTCAATTTCAAAAATCTTCTGTATGCGACTTCGAGATTGTTATTAAGAGACATTTTCAAATTTTTCTTCCATGGAAATTTTACTTTATACCGGTTATCCTTAAAAACAATATTAGACTGAAAATCAGCCATAATGTCATCGTCCACATTACTAACATTTTGAGTTTCGGATTCAATTCCTAAACTTTCCAACTGCCAAAAATTTCTGATTTGATCGGATATATCCTTTTCTTCAACGATAATTTTCATACTGAACAATTCATTGTCTGACCCCGTATAACCCTGTAAGCACCAGCCAAAAACGGTTTCAGTAGCTACGAGATTATTCTTTAGTCTTTTGATTCTGCCAGTTACAGTATTATAATAATTATCAGTGCCGATTAAAACTGCAATTTGTTTACTAGTACATTCATAACTATCAGCTAGTTGTAAACCTTTTAATTTATTATACGTTTTCCTAATGTATTTATCAGGAGTGGGTAAGCAAGCAGCGGAAATTTAATCTGTTTCCAGAGCTTCAACTTCAATGTGTAAAGAGGGGTGTTCTCTATTTACAAGTTTTACCTTTACCACATTATAAGTTTTCTTAGTTGCCTTTTCAGCTCCAAAAGCATAAACAGATAAAGTTTCTTTTCTAATAACCGGCAATTGTAATTTTTGTGAAATGTCGCGAACTATAAATGTTCTCATGCTACCATTATCTAATAAGACACGAAGTGGTTCATTATTATCATTTTTAGGATCTTTTATTATAACAGAACAAGTCTGCAAAAATATGTTGCAATGCGTGTTTTCATTCTGTACATTACTAGTGGAATTGTTACCACAATGGGAAATAGATACGACACTTTTATCAACGTTTATTTTGGAATCATTTCCAAATTGAAAACAAATAGCCCTATTATGTTTCTTACCGCAAATATCGCACATTTTGGTATTTTCACAGTCTTTAATTCTGTGTTTGCACTGTAAACATAAAAAGCATCTTCCCTGCTTTTTTAGTATTTTTTTCTTCTGATCAGTGGTTAAAGACTTACACATTTCACTATTATGATCAACACTATTACAAAATAAACACGAACTCTTATTTACTGAAGCCATTAATTCAGTAGCTGGAACACTATTTTGTTTATATCCTTTAGTATTAAATTGATATCGCGGCTTACATTTCAATTGTTTATCTGTAAATTTTGGTCTATATTCAAATTTATTATCATTAGAAAATGATTTCTTACCATCTAAGTCATGGATAGTTGATACCCGTTCTCTACTTTCAACTTCATTTTTAAGAAAATTCATAAGTTTATCTATATCCCACATTTCTCCGTCTTTTAGATTTCTATTAAATTCCAAGGCCAAATCTGGGAATATTAACTTCAGTAAAATTGGGGAAAGTAACCCACTGTATGTATCAGGTTTTACACCTAACGACTCTAAGTTTCGAATTTGCACTAGACATTTATCGTATAAATTTCTTAATCCACCAGTGTCAGAAAAACTTTTCAAACCTTTCATATTTAATAAATTGTTTAAGTGAGCGTGTACGAGCATGTCATGTCTACCATACCTTCGCTTCAAAAGCGATACGGGCGCTGCATAATTATTTTCAGTTAATCCAAAACCATTAATCGTGTTTGCAGCCGCTCCTGCAACCAAACTTTTCAAATACGTAAATTTTTCGATTTCTGTTAGACTTGGGTTTTTATCTATCGCTAACTCAAACTGGTTCCAAAATTCTAAAAATTTGTCTTGTTCCCCAAAAAATCGGTTTATTTGTAACTTTGGTAATTTTACTCTTTTTAGTTCAGTAGCAGCATGACATGGTCGCACTGAATCAATGTTATTACTATGTGTAATATCTGCATTAGAAGATAAACTTTTAATTTTAAAGTTTAATTTATTTCTGTAACTTATTATTTTCTTGTCATATTCGTCAATCTATACTTCCTATTATAAAGAGGAAAAAATTATTTATTTGTCGGAGGTAAGCTCTGGAACTACCGAACCGATTCTAAAAGTAATGGTATCAAAATAATGGTGTTAGTCCAACTTAGAACATAGGCTATATCTTATGTCGGTGCCACTACCCCAAAGGGGGTGTAGGAGCAAAAAACGTTCTAAAAATGAGCTTTTAGCGTTACTGAAGGGCCTAGAAATATGACACCTTGAATATTAGTTACTTATAAGATATAAATTATGTCTAAGAACAGTTCTTAAACATTTCGAAATTTAAAAGGGGTGAAAATGCACAAAAAGCGTTCTAAAAACGTTCTAAATGGTGGTTTCTGCACAATCTCAGGAAATACCAAACCGATTTAAAAAACAATGGTGTCAAAATGATGGTGACAACGCTTGCTCCAAGATAGGCTATATTTCATGTCGGTGCTACTACCCGAAAGGGGGTGTAGGAGCAAAAAACATTCTAAAAATGCGATTTTAGCGTTACTGAAGGGCCTAGAAATATGAAATTTTGAATATTAGTTACTTATAAGATATAAATGATGTCTAAGAACAGTTCTTAAACAATTCGAAATTTAAAAGGGGTGAAAATGCACAAAAAACGTTCTAAAAAACGTTCTAAATGGTAGTTTCTACACAATCTTAGGAAATACCAAACCGATTTAAAAAATATTGGTGTCAAAATGATGGTGACAACGCTTGCTCCAAGATAGGCTATGTTTTATGTCGGTGTCACTACCCCAAAGGGGTTTGCAGGAGCAAAAAACGTTCTAAAAATGCGATTTATGTGTTACTGAAGGGCCTAGAAATATGAAATTTGAAATATTAGCTACTTATTAGATATAAAGGATTTCTAAGAACAGTTCTTAAACATTTCGAAATTTGAAAGGGGTGAAAATGCGCGAAAATCGTTCTAAAAAACGTTCTAAATGGTAGTTTCTACACAATCTCAGGAAATACCAAACCGATTTTAAAAATATTGGTGTCAAAATGACAGTGGCAACCCTTGCTCCAACATAGAGTATGTTTTATGTCGGTGCCACTACCCGAAAGGGGGTGCAGGAGCAAAAAACGTTCTAAAAATGCGATTTTTGCGTTACCGAAGGGCCTAGAAATATGAAATTTGAAATATTAGCTACTTATTAGATATAAAGGATTTCTAAGAACAGTTCTTAAACAATTCCAAATTTGAAAGGGGTGAAAATGCGCGAAAATCGTTCTAAAAAACGTTCTAAATGGTAGTTTCTACACAATCTCAGGAAATACCAAACCGATTTTAAAAATATTGGTGTCAAAATGACAGTGACAACCCTTGCTCCAACATAGGCTATGTTTTATGTCGGTGCCACTACCCGAAAGGGGGTGCAGGAGCAAAAAACGTTCTAAAAATGCGATTTTTGCGTTACCGAAGGGCCTAGAAATATGAAATTTGAAATACTGGCTACTTATTAGATATAAAGGATTTCTAAGAACAGTTCTTAAACAATTCGAAATTTAAAAGGGGTGAAAATGCGCGAAAAGCGTTCTAAAAAACGTTCTAATGGTGGTTTCTACACAATCTCAGGAAATACCAAACAGATCTTAAAAATAATGATGGCGTCAAAATGATGGTGACAACCCTTGCTCCAACATAGGCGATGCTTTATGTCGGTGCCACTAACCCAAAAGGTATGCAGGAGAAAAATGTTCTAAATTGCGGCTTTTGCGTTACGGAAGGGCCTAGAATCGTGAAATTTGGAATGGCAGTTAGTTATAAGATATCAATGATCTCTAAGGACATTTCCTAAAAAAATCGAAATTTAAAAGGGGGGGGGGTGTCAAAATGCTCAAAAGGCGTTGTAAAAAACTTTCTAAATTGCGATTTCTACGCAATCTTAGGAAGTACTAAACCGATTTCAAATGTAATGGTGTAAAAATGATGGTGACAGATCTTGCTCCAAGATAGACTATATTTTATATCTTCCACTACCCCAGAGGAGATGCAGGAGCAAAATGCGCGAAAACCGTTGTAAAAACGTTCTAAATGCCGATTTGTCGGCAATATCTCAGGAAGAATGAATATGATTTCAAACGTAATGGTAAGAAATTGATGCGGACAGCCTCTGCTCTAACATAGACGCTATTTTATGTCGGTATCACTATCACCAAGACGTTGCAGGGGCAAAAAAAAAGCGTTCTAAATTTCGATTTTTGTGATCGGTAGGGGTTAGCAACTTAAAATTAGGCAAGGTACATATTTATTAGATATAAATTATCTTTAAGTACTGTTTCGAAAAAATTGGAAATTTAAAAAGGGGTGAAAATGCGCGAAAAGAGTCCTAAAAATGTTCTAAATTGCGATTTCTACTCAATCTACGGAAATACCAAAGCTATTTCAAAAGTAATGGTTGCAAATCAATGGTGACAGTCCCTGCTATAACATGGGTTATATTTTATGTTGCTGTCACTACCATCTGAGGGTTGCAAAAGCAAAACATGTTCTAATTTGCGTTTTTTGCACAACTGAGGGTTCTAACACTTTGAAGTATGGCATGGTATTTACTTATAAGATGCAACTGCTTTCTACGAACAGTCGAAAGAAAATTCCAAATTTAAAAAAATGAAGTGAGTGAAAAGCGTCATAAATTACAATTTTTAAGCAAACTTATAAATTACCAAACCGATTAAAAAAATAATGATGACAAATTTTGGTGAAAGAACCTGCTCAAACATAAGCTATATTTTATGTCTGTTCCACTACCACCAGAGGGTTGCAGGAGCTAAAACCTTTCTAAATTGCGATTTCTGTGATTCGAAATATATTCCGCTTTAAACAGGTTTCCGTCTTAGCAGGTATAATTGTTCATATTCTTTCTCTTGAAAAAATATATACTTTTCTTTAAAGACCAAATTCCATATTTACAGATATCATTTTCAAAGATTTTATGGTAGTTGTCGTATTTAGGTGTTTAAAGTCACTGTTATATGAATTATAGGACTAAATTAATCACACGAAGACATTCGCGAGGTAACATCAAACCTATGGGAGCGTTCTTGACAAATATCTCACTCGCATTTTGTTACTTTTAAATAATTCTTTTTTTCATATGGGGTACCTGAGATCAATATCTAATGTTGTGCTTTTGTACTTTTTCGGGTTTGGTTGCTTTTTTTTAAAATATATATTCGGACACTTTCATTTTTGGAAAACTGTTTGGTACCCGTTCTGAAATGTAAAGTATCCTGTTTGAGCTTTAAAGCAATTAATAGATAATCTTAAAGTTTTACATATTTTTGCATGCTAAAATGATATAATCTCTTGTTATATTTATTGATATAAATGGAAAAAAAATGACAGTATATTTTAAAACTAATATTTTATATATTTTTTATAAAACTAGTGATCTAAAATATTTTTATTAACAGAATTTATAAATTTTACAAGATATACATGCATAACATTAGTTAGTGAAATAATCTGGTGTCATTTTTATTGTAGCTATTTTATAAGGTAAAAGTATTTCTTTCATAAAAGATACTTGTCTTTTGAGTCCCCCCCCCCCCTTTTATATGGAACTACAATTCAATGTTTGCTATCTTTAAAACAGTAAAACATTAAAACATATGTTATCAATAATTGGTAAATAAAATATACCATTGTAGTGGGAAATAAAATATGTTTTTCGCAAATTTTCATACCTGGGTGATTTTTAAAAAAAAAAAGTCTCATGTTTTACTGTCCTTTAACATTTGCACAGAAAAATAGTTAAATACCATAATTTTAATTATTGCATTTTAACTTCATGTTTTTTAATGATAATTTACAGATACATTATTATTTATAAAAAATTTTAAATATAAGAAATATATTTTTTGTAGTCAAAATATCATTATCATAGGTTGTCCCAACAAGCAATTTATTAGGTAAAGATTTGACAAAGTTATATTTAAAACAGACGGTTATCATTTTTTTATACATTTTTATTTATTAAGATGCTACTAATTAAAAAAATATTTATTTTCATTAATTAAACTTATCTATAATTCTTAATCATTTTTTTAAACCGTGTCCCAAGAAAGAGTGTCATTGCCATGCTTATGACAAAAAGTTCCTCCGGATTTTTTTAGAGGACAGCACATGCCTTTTTATCAAGGCAAAAGTACTCCTTAAAAGTCAACTTGTTATCAGGTTTAGGTGAATAGAGTAAATAGTTTTATAGTTTTAATAAAACAAGCAAAGACTTCGAATGTTTTGGTGAGTATTCTTTTGTAAGTCATTACCGTACCCAATTCTAATTGATAATTAAATGAACTTTTATTTCTTAATCTGCTTTCATTATACGAGAAATCGAAAATCATTGTATGGGCAAGAAGATATAATGGCTGCCATTTATGCCTGGGGAAAAATAAAAATATTTTGCTTAATTTGTAATTACCGTGCTCACATATGTCATTATACCAAGTGTATTAAAATTTAAAAATTAGTTTTAAAATGTTAAATTAGTAATTTGGTCTCTGTTGATGCTTGTAGATTAATGTTTAAGAGGAAGGTAATTATTTACAAACAATTAAAACTTTCTGATTATTTCTAAAAATTTGATTTTGTTATTCCAAAACATGGACAGATTTTGAAAATGACTCACCTATTACATTGATAACTGGAAAAATATGTAGGCATTATAAAAATTATAAAATTTAAAAAAATTAAGCAAGAAATTTTTTTTAATTGAAACTATCGTACCAATAGGTTACAATAGATTGAAAAATTCTTTTAAACAATGCTTTGAAGTTAACATTGTATACACTTAAAGTTACTGTCTAAATATGAAAATTGTCTCATTCATCTACACTCTGCCCTACTTTTAAAATTATATAAATTTATTGCATATAAAATGTCTGTTGAGATGAAAATAAAGACGTGAGTGTGCAAATAATAGATAATTTACTGCTACCAATTTTTAGAAGTCGACATACACGATTAAATCCGCGGGGAACATTTGAATAATCGGGGTAAACTACGTTTTTCATGATTTTTAAGAAAATTGAAAAAAAGTCCCATTTTTGAAATAGCGTACTGCGCTTGCTATTGAGTGTATAAGAAAGTTGTAAATATAAAAGTTGTAGAGAATTTTATCCTCTTTAATATTGCAACTGACAAATAATATGCTACGGCAACGAGTTTCGAGATATTTCCAAAAAATCAAAAAATGCCCCAAAATTTTGTTGTTTTTCGGACACAGAAAATTTAGCCTTAAGAAATTTAGTTAGAAAACTTGGTTCTTCCATGTTGGCATCATTATAAACAATTTAGAAAAAAAATCTTTTACCCGAACTTTTGCAAAGTAAAATGTACATTTCCTCTGGACTATTACTGTGGAGACACAAAAAGTTTTGGTTTCCGTTTGTTAGTTTGTTGCCTGTCTGTCCCGCGATAACTGCCGCAAAAAGCATCCGATTAGCTTGAAATTAATTGGGCATGTTTATGAGGTATCCGGACTTAGCTGTATAGGTTTTGGTTAAATTTGGTTCATTCGTTCGGAAAATATGGAACATTTCATATTGCTTCATAATACTTTTCTATGGCAAGTCAGACGATTTTCAAATTTCCATTTGTTAAAACAAAATGGCACATTTAATTAATGGATTTAAATGTTAATTTATGGATACTGAAACTTCTAAATATGGATTTAAAATTATTTCTATTATTTTGAATTTTTGTCAATAAATTTGTTAGGTCTTTTTTTTTTTTTAATTACGTGTATAATTTTTAACGAAACTTTATACATGATTTCCAATAATATAAAATATTTTGTTTCATCAATTTACATGTTTGACATCATACATATTTGATTTTTTTTTCTTTTTCTTTTGTCCGATGCCTAGCGACTGCATTTCGTAGCCAATAAAGAAAATTATTCAAATAATCCCAAGTACGAAATGTTAAGAAAAAAATCTGGCTGAGGTAAATGAAAGATTAGTTAATCTTTAGTACTAATACGTATGGTCTTAACCCTTAAATGCCGGATTTTTCAAAAATCATTGTAATAATGTTTTTCGGCTTTCATTTTTTAAATAAATCATGGGAAAAATACTTAAAAAAATCATATTTTGTTTTAAGTATAGTTCACGGCTAAAAAACAGTTTGTTACTAATCGGCAATACTGGTGTTTAATTGAAAAAATAATTTCCGTTGATAAAATTCCATAATATTAAACACACAAGAATTTTAGGAACTATAATAAGAAATAAATTTTACTTGCTCACTGCAGGTCAAAATAGGGTATTTCGCAAGCTTCCAAACAAAAGAACAAGTAGCAACAACTGAAAAAATAAATTTATCTTTATTCTTAAACAGCACAAATGTTGCCACATACATGTTGAAAATCGATTTAATAATATTTTCAGAATGTATTTTATTGACAACATTAGGCATTATAGCTTCAATATTAATCTAATAGTATTTTAGAGCCTAAATTGGATATGTTGCAGAAAAGCAACACCAGGCATTTAAGGATTAAATCTAGCTTTGCTTCAAATATGAACTAAGTTAATAAATTACGGTTTTAATTTTAATGTAGATACTATTAAAAAGCTATCACAAAAATATTTTACAGCGCCAAATGAATGCGATTTATGCAATTAATAGTGTACGATAAGGAATGATTACCCAATAGATTTAAAGGTCTCGAAATGTGCTTATTTTAGGTAAGTCTAGTAAGTTGTTGCTAGCGAGTACATTAGGATGTAATTAAACTATGTTTCAATATGCTAAAAGTAATAAAAAGTGCGTTTAATCGCATATAAAGGCTTTTTAACACTTTTCAACATAGATGAATAGTGTTTATGACTTTGGTTTGTCTGTCTGCTACCTGCCGTCTGTCTGTCCGTGTCTGTCCGTCTAACTTGCGTAAATATAATATGAATTACACGTAATTAATATACGTTACTGTTGTTTGCATATTAAGACCGGTATTGAAAATAAAGTGTGTAGCATACATAGCTCAATTACAGGGATACTCTAAAGTATTCCGTTACATTATGGTCTATGTGAAAAACCATTTGCGGTGTATTTCAATATTGTTGCACAATTTTAAACGTAATGAAACTTATATACATTATTAAGGTGCACTAGAACATGGCTACCATAAAATATCTTATGTGTATCATTTACGGCACGCGTACAAGGAACTCAAAAATATTCATTATATTACAGTTTATGAAGAAAATTATTTTGTGGCGTATTTTAATGATGGTACTTTATTTCAAACATAATAAATTGATATGGATTTCTGACATGCATTAAAACAGCGGTTCTAAAGTATAAGGGTGCAAAGCATATATAATTTTTTACAGGGTCAAACAAAAGAAGTCAGTTATGTAATGCAGGTCTACGGAGAAAAACTGTTCGCAATGTATGTTAATTGTATTGGGCCACTTCAACATGAAATTGTATACATTGCTGAGATTTACTACAATAAGCTTACAATTCAATATGATTTGCACCGCATTTATCATTCATTTACAGGGTCACATAAAAGAATTTGGATACAATACTGTATCCGAAGTATTGTCTATTAGGGATGACTGCTGAAGTGCGTTTTCGATTATGGTACATGTTTCAAGGTTAATTAATTTTTATTTACTATTTGGTTTAAATAAATTATATAGACCATATACAGGACTGCACAAAAGAATTCGTAAGCATCACTGAGAATAAGCGTGAATTACTTCAGAGTATTTTTTTTAAAATTTAAGTTATGCATTTTCAAGCTCTGCTACATTTAGTACATAATAACTGTTGTTTCTAAAATTTAAATGGAATCATTAAGTTAATATGCGGCGCGTATAAAAATCTTCACGTAATATACAGCTCTATAGAAAAGAATTCATGTATGTTTCCGTCTATAGGTAGAAAATAGTAAAGCTGAGTTTTAATCACCGATATGCTTTTTCTAACTAAAGTAAATGTTAGAATACTATGTAGAATATAATACAAACATATAGATCATATACAGAGATGCACAAAAGTATGTTATGGCGAATTTTTCTTTGAGTATTCAAGAAGTGTTGATAAATGCTTCATAATCTTTGCTTGACACATGATTTTCTTTCTTGTTAATAAACTTATCTGAGAATATCGAAAGATATGCCTTTTAAAATTAAAAAGTTACAGATGACCCTTCTTATTCAAGTACCTCATTTCACTAAATCTGTGATCTAATGATTTTTGCTTTTTTAAGTTCATTTTTATTAATTCTACAATAATTTTTTTTATCTATATTGATCTTGATACAGTCAGTGATTTTGCGTATGTAACATGTACATCAATTTATTAACTCTTTAATCGTCATGCCCGATATTTTCACGGTCAAAATGCCCGTGAGTGTATCGAACGCGAGAATTAAGGCTAATGTCAGACGGACGTCTATTTGCAAGTTTTTTGTTGGAACATGAAAAAGAAAACCCTGTTAGCTAAGGTGTTTCTTCTTCATGTTGAAACAAAAAGCGTGCAAATAGACGTTCGTCTGACATTAGCCTAAAGGATAAAAGGTGTTTATATACATTAAAATATACTTTTTTTTCACTTTTATCATGCTATAATTTTCGTTAAATGATAATAAGTTATTTTTCTTATGGAATTTTACAGAATCTATTTAGATAAGATCTTACATCTATGACCATGAAAAAGTTTTCCTGAATCAAAAACTTTTAGATATTAGATTTTTAAATTCGATATAATAGATTCAGTTTAATTAAATATTTCTATATGGATATTAAGATAACATAAAATCCTTGTTCAATTTCTTGCTTATCCTAAAATACTTACAGTGTAAAACGAAATCCGAACGATACTGTAACCATTCGCACAATCATTAGGAAATTACTAATTTAAATTTAATGAGAAAATGAGGGTAAACGTACTTTTTCATCTAAAAAAATACCAGACTGAGCCGTTCGTCAGCATTTCAGAATATCATTATCACACTGTGCATAATTTATTGCTTCTGATATCCGAAACCTTCCAAGAATTTTATATTCTTATAAATATTTATGTAATAATAATAGGGTGAATAATAATAAAATGCGTATTGAAATATGTTGAATTTTATGCAAAGCCAGATTAAAACACAAGGACTTCCAGAGCTGATGTTGAGGCTCCTGATCTGCAAATTTACTATTTATAGGTAGAATCATGATTAAATAAATATATTTTCATTATTCCGCCAAAATATCTCAAAAAATATTTTTTAAATTTAATTAACCCCTTGGGGGCGAGCGACACGTATACGTGCCGCATGAAGCGCTCAAAATCCTTGATTTTCCTCACCAATAAAATTTTACTGTAAATTTTGCCTTATTTAATCAGCGCATTTTCTCGATTCAAGAAGACACAAATTTCTGTTTTTAAAAAACTGTGACAAAAGATTAAAAATGTCGTAAAAGAGCTCTCGTCCCGAAGGGGTTAAGGAAAGAAATATTTTTTTTGGACTTGATAGAAATAAAATATGATCTGTAGATACTGACAATATTATTTTCTTATCGAAGGATTTAACAACAAATATTTTTTATTATTTTGCTGAATATATTTTTCCATTATAGGGCTTTATTTTTGCAAACGATAATGGAACTTGCATATTTCTCGCAGTAAATAAAAATCATCGAGTCAGTAAAAATAAATAAAGTCATGAATGATTAAGTACGTGAAATATAATCGTTGCATCAAAATTTCTCATTTTTTAAAGAATTATTTAAATAAAAGAAGGAACCTGTATATCTACATTTTGAGAAGACGATATATTTTAAATATTGAAAATAACTGCAGAATTTATACTTCAAACCGTGAAACAACATTAAACTTTTTTTATATAAAAAGTGTATGTTATTTATGAGGATAAGATACATTTTAATAGAATACTTTATTAAGGTTAGTTGGAAATGGTTCATATTTTGGTGCTCATTCCTTTTAAACATATAATAGTTTCACGATTATTTTTTATCAAATTTTTAAAATACCCTTTTTATGAAAATTATAACGTATTTTTAATGAATCAAAATTTGCGAAAATTCAGTTATTTACATTCAATTATAAAAGTATTTTTGAGTGTTTAGAATTCAAATACACAGTTTATTCTTATTATGTGAAATCATTTACGCAGACAATACTTACGCATTTTAAAAGAATTATAGTATGATTTTTTTTTTTGTAAAGTGGCAACAAAAGAATTGTAAACAAATAAAATTAATTGTCAAATTCGTTATATAAAGTGTTATTCGAATTCGAAGGTTGAATAATAACAATATTATAATACGTTAATAATTCTTAGTATCAACCACTGTAAGAAAAAGTGGTAACTTTCCACGTAAATTCCAGGAACGTTTCGCTTTTTCTCAGGTTTTCAGAATAATTTAGCTCTTTCCTGTGAAATTCTGGTTTTCATATCTGAAACGTCCCTGAACAAAATTTGTCAACAGCAAAACGCTGCGGCCGCCATTTTATTATTTTGTTGTTGTCCGCCGCTCGCGCTCGACTGTCGAAAACGAATTCCTTATACGAATGTCAAAAAATCATTGTGGAATGCAAATAAATGAGTAGAGGACATAATCATTTCTGTCTCTATTGTCAAGGTATTTCAGATGAAAATGCGATACCTCTGTGACATCGCTAACAAGGAGAGGGCCCGAGGTTGGTGTCACCGAATGCGATGAACATTTGTATTTCGATAGAGTATAGTTAGTATATAAATATATGACTGCCATAAAGCGCAACACACAGGGGATCTTGGGAAAATAAGTCGCAAATTTAAGCTATAGTTTATAACCGGATAAATTTCAGTCTTTCGTAAGTGGCTCCGTGGCATGTTTGATAGCATAGCATACTGGATTTGTGTTTATTCTACCCGGGATCAAACCCGGCTCGGACTTATTTTTTGAAACGAAATTTTTTATCTATCATTTTCGAACCGCAATTGAAAAAATGTGTATAATAATTGAAATTTACGAAATATACGAATTAAATGTATCTTTTGTAGCATATAAGTGCTTTTTTAACAACGAAATATTGCATGTTTAAATATGTAATGAAAAAAAAAACATGCATATTTAATGTCTATAGACCAGAATATTTTCGTTGTTATTTAAAATTATTTACAGTTATTTCGATGAATATCTACAATTTTTAACAGAGAAATAAATTAAAATAAGTGAACAAGTACATTATTTTCATTTTGTTTCCTCATTCAAATATTTCATGGTTTGAAAAATATGCTTTTATATATTTAATATGATTTTTTAAAGTCTGGGATTGTTGATTTTTAATTAGAATAAGTGTCTACGTAGTGAGTTCTTTCGGAAATATATATTTTTTTCTTGTTTAATATTTTTATATAATGCAATTTAATTTTATAAATACAATTTTAAGTGTGAATCTTTGCATGTTTATATATTTAATGAAAAGTAAAGATAACATAAATAAATAATAATAATAACAAACTAAAAATAAGACAATAAGAACTTTTATAGACCATAAAATTAAGCTAATTTTAAAATTTATTTACATAAATAAGCTAGTACTTTTCACAATGAAATAAATGTATAATTTTTTACCAACTAGCTTTTTAACTTTTGATTTTCTTAAATCTTGGATTCTTATGATTATAGTTAGAATAACTGTCTTTTTGCTTAAAAATAAGTTCTAAAAAGATATTGAGCTGCTGAAAATTGTTATTACGTAGTTAATAATTACAAAACCAAATACCCGAAATAAAAAAAGTCAAAATAAGAATTTTAAAAAGGGTATTTAAAAAAATCATGAAATATTTGAAATACTTTCATATATATATATATAAATAAAGTAATATAATTATTCACGCATTTATATCACGTGTTTTAATTTATTTCTCTGTGAAAAATAGTAGATTATTCATTAAAATAACTGTAAATAATTTTAAATAACAACAAACATTTTCTGGTCTATAGACATTAAATATGCGTTTTTACACCCTTATATATGCATGCAAAACATCGTAGTTAAAAAGCACTTATATGCTATAAAACATACATTTAATTCATATTTTTCGTAAATTTCAATTATTATACACATTTTTTCAATTGCGGCTCGAAAATGATTGATAAACATTTTCGTTCCGAAAAACAAGTCCGAGCCGGGTTTGATCCAGGGTAGAAAAAACTCAAATTCAGTATACTATCGAACATGCCACGGAACTGCTTGCAAGAGAAAGAGATTTATCCGATTATAAACTATAGTTTAAATTTTGCGACTTATTTTCTCAAGACTTCCTGGGAGTTCCACTTTATGGCGGTCATATGTTCATATACTAATTATACTCTATCGAAACACAAATGTTCATCGTATTCGGTGAGGCCAACCCCGGACCCTCTCCTTGTATTATCCGCCGTACCTGTCTGTGGAATGTTTAGCCAGCAGCACAAGTGGAAAAATACGCATAGTATTTGGATTTCCAATAAGACTGCATATTCATTCTACACATATTCACACTTCTGAAACGTTCCATAGAAAATAAGGTAAGCTTTTGTGAAATATCAGTAATGATTTGTTTTTAACAGAAACATTCCTGGTATTTCGCAGGAAGCTTACTGGCATTTCTGTGGAAAGTTTTAAAGCTATACAGTAATGTTCCAGTCATTTTCAAGAAATGTTTCTTGGAAATAATGGGCAACTATGCTGCCCATTTTTTTCCAGGAACGTTACGGAATTTTTTTTACAGTGACGATAGCAGATTTCAAATGTTTTACCAGAAAATGCGATTTTAAAAAAGTAACTTTCTTCTAGCTCTCTTCGAATATATTATTCTAAGATTGCTATCAAAGATTATTTGATGTGAATTACAAAGATTGGAAACATGCTTACATTTTCAAACCATTTGAGAAAACATCAGAGGCTATTAAAAGATGTAAAAACATCTTTAAAAGAAAGTTTAGTTGAAAATTTAAAAATATTTTGTAAAATTTTGCTTCGAAAATATTTTTATTTATACCAGTCTTATATCATAAATAAAAAATTCCGAAGAAATTCTTAGTTAATTGGCTGAATTTACATTTCTAAAATTAAAATGTACCAAAACATAAAATAACGTTTTTGCTTAATAAAGATGCAAAAATAATATAAAAAAATACTGTTACTTTGAAATATTTATCTTATCAAATATGCTTCACGAATCCAAACAAAGCATGGCTTTTGCTAGTTTATTTATTTTTAAGTAACATTTATTCTTTTTTTTAGGTGCGTTCGTAATTATATAAATACGTAGCACCTATAGTCGTCGTTCAGTCCGTCTGTCCGTCCGTCTGTCCGTCCGTCTGTCTGTCCGCATGTAACATAGCAAAAACTACCCAACCGAATGGTCTGAAATTTCAAATATATGATTGTTGCAAAATTTTGTCGAGCCATTTCAAATTTTATGAAAATCGGATGTATAGTTTAATTACAGGGACAGTCAAAAGTTTTTCTTTACATTACGGCCAATGGGAAAAATTATTGCAAGTGCATTTTAATGATATTAGAGCCTTCCGAATGATCTGAAATTTTAAAGATATAACTGTTGCAAAATTTTGTCGAGCCATTTCAAATTTTAGGAAAATCGGATGTATAGTTTAATTACAGGGACAGTCAAATGTTTTTCTTTACATTACGGCCAATGGGAAAAATTATTGCAAGTGCATTTTAATGATATTACAGCCTTCCGAATGGTCTGAAATTTTAAAGATATAATTGTTGCAAAGTTCTGTTGAGCTATTTCAAATTTTAGGAAAATCGGATGTATAGTTTAATTACAAGGACAGTCAAAAGTGTTCCGTTACATTACGGGGAATGGGAAAAAATTATTGGAAGTGCATTTTAATGATGTATCAGACTATGCGCTTTATGAAGTGCAAAAAAGTATACATTCAGTACAATATGGGGTGCAATAAATAATTATAAAACTAGTTATAGTACGAACGCACCTCATTTGCCACGTTTGACGAGCAATTTCCAACTTGTTTTTTATAAAAATATCTGCAAAAAATGATAAAAATGAATTTCACAATTGAAAATTGACCTTCATTACATATTAACTGATGCTGTTTTAAGCAAAAATTATATTTTATGTGTAAAACATAAAATGTTCTTAAATTAATTGTGAATAAACATCCATAAAATCATTAGGGAAAAAAGTTATAACTAGTAAATCTGCAGATCAGGAGCCTCAACGTCATCCTTGCAAGTCATTGTTTTTTAACACTCTTTGCGTAATATTCAACTTCCTACAATCGTTTTTTAAAGTTTTCAAATTACATAAATATTTATAAGCGCACAAGATACTTCGTAAAGTTTCAGAAATTAAAAGTGTTAAACAAGTGGTTATACATTGATGTTCTGAAATTCTGATGAGCTACTTATTCTGGTAGCTTTTTAAATAAAAAATTGCATTTCTTAAGGGGGGCTCTGCCCCCCTGAACCCCCGTAGTCTATTTAAATTTACATTCGTAATTTTTTATTGATTATGCGGATGGTTATAGTATATCTTAGATTTTTTTACGCTGTGATTTATAAGGATAAGCATAAGTTTTTTTTTTTTACAAATTAATAAAATTTAAATTTAAAATAAAATATTTATGTTAACCGTACGCAGACAATAAATCTTGAAGTGACGCCAAAAATGTAACCCTAAAATTCGCTGCATTCGGCACAACACACGACGTGCTTAGAAAAAAACAAAAAAAAAAAAAAAAACAAAAAAAAAAAAAACAAAAAACAAAAAAAAAAACAACAAAAAAAAAAAACAGAATAATATTTTTAATAATACAGTTTTTCATTCATAATACAATGAAATGGTACCTTAGAATGCTTATTGCTTAAATATAAGCAGATCATTTTCATTTTACAGAAAAAATGCACGGATGAAGTCAAAGAATTCGGTCCCTGTTCCACATGCTTGTTTTGGTTTGGGCCGAATGAGGGCATTTAAATCTGAGCGATAACGCACATCGTATTGCAAACTGTTTTTACGGCATACTGCATCTCCATCTATCTCTTTCCTCCGTGAATAATAGTTAATTTTATTTTACCCAAGATCTTTTTATTCCAGCATCTTTGTTTTCGATAAATGACGTCTAATTCACCCGCTATGCGTACTTACTCAAAAATTTTCATCTTGTTATATTAAGAAATACTCGAGAGTTTTCTTTTTATTTCCAATATGCCGCCATATAAATCTTCCTATTCTTAATTTTATTTTTTATTTTCCTGTTTCACGTCAAAATATTTCAATTGAAAATTGTTTAAAAGAAAATATTATACCGTGTTTTGATTTTCTTGGCAACAATTAAAGAAATATTGGTAAATGTTGTGGAAAAATGTTACGTTATTCTCTATGAAAATAATGAACTTTTGTATTTTTAAGCAAAATATTTGAATAAAATAAATAAAATAAATGAAATATTGCCTATTTTTATTTCTGGGCTAAAATCCATCTATATGCAAAGATACAAATGCATTAATTCATCCGTTTTGACGTTGGCTTTACTCAAACATTATACACGCAACTATACTAATATTATTAGGACCAAATACGTTGCTAGGCAACAGATGAAAGAAAAGTAAAAAAAAAAATGAAATATGCATTATGTCAAATTGATAAAACAAAATCCTTTATATTATTGGAAAACATTCATAAAATTAACCCCAATATTATAAACCTAATTGAAAAAATCTCGCAAATATATTGACAAAATTTCAAACTAATTGGAATAATTTAATAATCTTATTTAAAAATTTCAGCATCAAAAATTTACCATTTAAATCCATTTTTCATATGAGCCATTTCTTTCAACAAATGAAAATCTGAAAATCGTCTGACTTGCCATAGAAAAGCATTATAGAGAAAAATAAAATGTTCCATATTTCCTGAACGAATGAACCAAATTTAACCAAAAACTATACGGCTAAGTCCGGGTACCTCATCAACATGTCCAGTGAATTTCAAGCCGATCGGATGCTTTTTGCGGCAGTTATCGCGGAACAGACAGACAGACTAACAGACAGACTAACAGACAGACAGACTAACAGAAACTAAAACTTTTCGTGTCTCCACAGTAAGCCTTCACTGACGTTTCGGCAACTATTGTTTGGTCTTTGAATCTCAATGAGGAAAACGGTTAAAAGTTACTCATTACAAAGCTAATAAACCGTCTCTCCCGAATCCTTTACTTTAAAAGTAACTAGTAAATCTGCAGATCAGGAGCCTCAACGTCAGCACTGCAAGTCATTATTTTTAAACACACTTTTGGGTAACATTCAACTCCCTGCAAACAGCAATTTAAAGTTTTCAAATTACGTAATTATTTATAAGAATAAAAAATACGAAGTTTTCAGACAGTATAAGCGTTAATTTAAAAACGTTATGTAAGGATATTCGGAAATTTTCATGAGCTGCTAATTCTGGTATTTTTTTTAGATAACAAAGTAGATTTCTTCAGGGGGGCTCCGCCCCCCTGAACCCCCCGTGATTTCATTGAATTTACATATGTAACATTTTATTCATTGTGCAAGCGGTTATCGTAAATCTTACAAGGAAGGTCTCCATACGGGCATACTCAGGAAAATCTGAAAAAAATTACAGAATGTTCTTCTCATATGGATATATATGTTTATAAAATTTTTTTTGGCGGAACCCCGAAACAGCGTCCGTAAAAAAATAACGAAATTTTCGTTTATTTGGCGATTTATCACCGGTTGGCGATGAAAAAAAAATAGGGTTTTATGTAGGAAAAAACTTTTTATGTTGAATTTGTTTATACAAGTTTAATTTAAATAACTTTAGTTTTGTCATTTTTAATTTGTTTTAACTATTGTTTGTGATATATATTTATCTGTATTTATAATAAAATTTAAATATGATATTTTACGATTTAAAACAAAATTTATATTGATTTAAATTATTTCAAGCTCAAAAATAAAGCTGATAGAACACTGTCGATCTGATTTTGTTGCTATGGAAACGACTTCGTCTTCGATATGGAAATGTTAAATCAAGTGTCAGCTGACTATAACTTAAAATAGATATTTGCAACTTGCAAAGCATAGAAAATATTTTTACAGTGATGAAATTAAATAACTACAGCAACAAGCAACATATATATGTAATATAAAAAATATATAATAACCTCTTTAATTGATTAAATTTGAATTCATTAAAAACCGTGCATTCTAAAAAACAATTAATAAATTTTCAGATGCATTAAAATCGTTTGCTTTTGGCGAGGAAAAATCCTGCTCGCCAAATCGCGTGTCACTTTCGTATTTTCGCGCCAAATATTCGAAAGTATTTTATTTTTTTACAGACTTTCTACTGAAATTCCGCCGTTAAATTTGACCGATCCCTTATTACATACATGAGTAGTTTCAATAGCATTTTTTTCAACATATTCTCAGTATGCCCTGTAAGGAGACCTTCCTTGTTAGATTGATTTTTAGCCTTATTTTTTAATACCGGTGAACAGAAGAAAATTTACATTGACGCAATTATATTAAAAGTTTAGGTTTTATGAGCGAAAAAGTAACTTCCTTTTAAAAATAAAATAATTTTAATTCATATTTTCTGAAATGAGGATGCTTTAGGAAGTAACACTCGTCAAAAAATATTTTTTCAGGCAATCTAGTTAATGTTTGGCTTTTAAGAATGAAAATATTTATTTCCCGATACAATGACGTCATTTTCAACAGAGATATTTTTGACATTTACTATCTATTCGCTTTTCAAAAGTTTTTTTTCTTATTGAAATTTTCAATTAAAAATTAATCATTTCTGTTAGCCGTGTGCTGACGATAAACCATGAGATATTGGTAACATTTTTTTTTAATATTAAGAATTAATATCATAACACAAGGCCCTTTTATTTCAACCTCAAAGCATATTCGCTTTGTTTTTGATATATGAGGTCAAATTCACCCTCTTTTCGTATTTTCGTTTTATTTCCAATATGAAGACGTATATTCATGTCTATTGTTTATTTCATTTTCTTCTTGCACATGAAAATCTTTCAAATCAAAGTTAACTGTTTAGGGTAAATTATTATTGCGGGGTTTGATTTTCTTGGCAACGGTTAAAAAAAAAAAAAAAAAAAAAAAAAAAAAAAAAAAATGAGTGTTAAATTTTATAGAAAAATGTCAATTTATTCCTTATGAAAATAATGAACTTTTTAATTTAAAAGAAATGTATTTGAACAAAATAAATAGAACATAGCCTGCCTTTATTTCTGGCGTAAAATCCATCTATATTTTGCAAAGACAAAAAGGTTTGTTTGTAAAAAAAAAAATCCCTGCCGGCTCGGGCCTACAGGCGGAGGTAGATTTCGATGTTAAGTACTAAATTCTCCAACAAAACTTAAATCAAGATTAGAGATAAAACCCAGTTTCTTCACAAAGAGCGAGCTGTAGGGAGCTAAACTTTTTGTGAAAATTGTAATATGCACGAATACACACACACATATATATGGAATAGGTTTAAAAAATGGCTACAAAAAATTCAGAGAGCCTTAAAGTGTTAAAATATGTCAATATTTCCATAGTCGGGTTTTTATCATGTTTTAATACGTTTCTTCAAACTTACATGGCGTTACATATTCACCTGCTGAGGTCCATTATATTTCCAATATGACGCAATATACATATTTTTTTAATTCGTCAAACTATTTATTTTGAGTTTTCATGCTGAAATCTTGCTCTAGGAAACTTATGACGTAATATTCAATTTATTTTCAATTTGTCAAACTATTTAATTTTACACGTGAAAATTTTGCAAAAGAAAAGTAATTGTTGTGGTGTGAATTTTATTATTTGTTTTTTTTTAATTGTTGGCAACAGCTATAACGAAAAACTTTTATTTTTTTCCTGCCATTGTTGTGTAAGAGTTGGTTTTATCAGAATCATGTTAAGACAGTATTCAAAATTTTGAACCCTCCCCATTTCCACCCTCTTGGGCCGATTTCGCCCATTTTCAATCCCCGCCGAGATATTAGCCATCTCAAAGTTGTTGGCGAGTTTGAAGATGATTCGTGCATAATTGCGACTTTTATCGTGCGGACAAAATGGAGTACATACATACATACATATATATATATATATATATATATATATATATATATATATATATATATAAACTTTTTAGGTGGGGGTGGTTTTGGGTTCCTGGGGTCCTATAATGAAAAGTTATGAAGGATTTTTTCAAAAGTCGCACCATGGTAACGATTGCAATAGGTAGTATTTCTTACGAAATCTACCTAAAAAAAAAAATTCATCCCTTTTTGACGTTTATTTGACTTCAAACAATTACACATACTTTCACATCTGCGATATTTTTAGGCGTAGTTGCGTTGCTAGGCAACAGTTAAAAAAAATTAAAACAGTGAAATGTGTACATTCTAAAGAAGAAAATTTATAAAAGAAAATATTTTATGTTATTGGAACGCATATATATAATCCCTCCATAAGTTATACACCGAATTTAAAAACTCTGACAAAGGCATAGAAAAAATTTCAAACTAATATGAACATTGTGTGATTCCAATTAGGAAATTTCATCATCCATAATTTACCATTTAAATCCTTCAATCATATGGGTCCTTTCCTTTCAACAAATAAAAATGGAAAAATCGTCTGAATTGCCATAAAAAAGCATTATTGTGAAAAATAAAATATCCTATATTTTCCGAACGAATGAACCAAATATAACAAAAAACTATACAGCTAATTCCGGGTACCACACCAACATACCCACTAAATTTCAAGTTAATCGGATGCTTTTTGCGGCAGTTATCGCGGAACAGACAGACAGACTAACAGACAGACTAACGGAAACCAAAACATTTCGTGTCTCCACAGTAAGCCTTCACTGACGTTTCGGCAACAAAACATTTCGTGTCTCCACAGTAAGCCTTCACTGACGTTTCGGCAACTAGTAAATCTGCAGATCAGGAGCCTCAACGTCAGCTCTGCAAGTCATTGTTTTTAGACTCACTTTGGTAATATTCAGTTTCCTGCAAACCGCAATTTAAAGGTTTCAAATTATGTAATTATTTATAAGAATAAAAAATACGAAGTTTACAGACATTAGAAGCATTAAATTAAAAACGTTATGGAAGGATATTTCGAAATTTTCATGAGCTGTTAATTCTGGTATATTTTTTAAATAATAAAGTGGATTTCTTCAGGGGGGCTCTGCCCCCCTGAACCCCCCGTGGTCTTATTAATTTACATACGTAACTTTTTATTGATTGCACTAATGGTTAGCGCAAATCTTAGATTTCTTTTTACACTTCCGAGCCTTATTTTTCAATACTGGTAACACAGAAAATGATTTACATTGACGCAATTATATTAAACGTTTAGGTTTTATGAATGAAAATGTAATTTCCTTTAAAAATAAAATAATTTTCATTCATATTTTCTGAAATGAAGCGGCATTAAGAAGTAACACCCGTCAAAAAACATTTTTTCAGGCAATCTAGTTAATGCTTGGTTTTTAAGGATGAAAATATTTATTTCCCGATACAATGACGTCATTTTCGACAGCGATAATTTTGCGGTGCATAATTTTGATATTTACTATATATTTGCTCTTCAAAAGTTTTTTTTTCCTCATTGGAATTTTCGATTAAGAATTGTTAAGATCTGTTAACTTTGTGCAGACGATAAACCATGAAATATTAGTAACATTTTTTTTTTTTTTAATAATAAGAATTAATATCATAACACAAGCCCCTTTTATTTCAACCTCAAAGCGTACTCGTTTTATGTTTGATATATGAGATCAAATTCACCTTCTTTTCGTATTTTCACTTTATTTCTAATATGAAGGCGTATTCATGCCTATTTTTTATTTCATTTTCCTCTCGCACATAAAAATCTTTCAAATCAAAATTAATTGTTTAGGATAAATTTTTATTCCGGGATTGAAAATTCGTGGCAACAGCAAAAAAAAGAAAAATGATTGTTAAATTTCATAGCAAAATGTCGATTTATTCCTTATGAAAATAATGAACTTTTTAATTTAAAAGAAAAATATTTGAACAAAATAAATAGAACATAGTCTTTCTTTATTTCTGTGGTAAATTCCTTCTATATGTAAAGACACAAAGGCATTAATTCGTCCCTTTTGACTTTGATTTAACTTCAAACAATTACACATACTTTCACATTTACGATATTTTTAGGTGTAGTTCGCTGCTAGGTAACAGTTAAAAGATAATAAAAACAATTAAATATGTGCTTAAAAAGAAAATTTATATTAAGAAAAATATTTTATATTATTGAAACACATATATAAAATCCCTCCATAAGATATACACCGAATTTAAAAACTCTGACAAATGTATACACAAAATTTCAAACTACTATGAATAATTGCCGAAACGTCAGTGAAGGCTTACTGTGGAGACACGAAAAGTTTTGGTTTCCGTTAGTCTGTCTGTCTGTTAGTCTGTCTGTCTGTTCCGCGATAACTGCCGCAAAAAGCATCCTATCGGCTTGAAATTCCCTGGGCATGTTGATGAGCTCCCCGGATTTAGCTGTATAGTTTTGGGTTAAATTTGGTTCATTCGTTCGGAATATACAGAACATTTTATTTTGTGATATAATGCTTTTCTATGGGAAGTCAGACGATTTTCAAATTTTCATTTGTTGAAAGAAATCGCTCATATGAATAATAGATTTAAATGGTAAATTTTGGATGCTGAAATTTTTAAATAAGAGTATTAAATTATTCTTATTAGTTTGCAATTTTGTCAAAACATTTGTCAGAGCTTTTAAATTAGGTGTATAACTTATGATAGAATTTTATACATGTGTTCGAATAATATAAAACATTTTATTTTATGAATTTACTTATATTTTATTTTTTCTTTTAACCGTTGCGTAGCAACAGCATCTCATATAAAAATATCATAAATATGAAAGTATGTATGGTTTTTTGAAGTCAAATCAAAGCAAAAGGAATGAATTAATGAATGCCTTTGTATAGATATTTGCATATAGATTTATTTAAACGCAGAAATGAAAATAGTATTTATATACTATATAGAATAATATTTTCATTTATTTATTCAACTATTTGATTATAAATGAAAAAGTTCGTTATTTTCATACAGAATAAACTGACATTATTCTGTTAAATTATATAAACTTTATTGTTGCCAAAAAAAAAAAAAAAATGAATAACAATTTCTCCCAAAGAGTTGATTTTAATTTGTAAGATTTTCACGTGCAAAAGAAAAATGGAATAAGCAAAAAAAAAAAAAAAAAAAAAAAAAAAAAGGATATATAGGACAGGAATGAATACATATAAACATTTCACACCAAATACCACCTAAAATAGTTCTTGTAGCAGTATTTTCCCAGCACTACGAAGAAAGATTCCTCGATTTACACGATTTTACTTGGCATTCCTTTTCTCATTCTTTGCGATTTCATTTTCGCAATTGCGTGCATTAATTGGCACAAAATTTTACATTTTTATGACTGAGATATATGTAAGGCCATACAAATAAGAAATTCCGTATTGTCTCCTATAAAATGTGATAAAGTGTTGGTTAATCATATATGTTTTTATTAAGAGGAGCAGAGCTGCCAAGCCTCCGGCGTTCTGGATACCAGTATTTTAATACAGAAAATGTTACTTTATTTAATTGAAACATTTGCGCGATTTAAAAGAACATTTTCTCTAAGATAATAGTGATGTGCAAAAAGCTTGAGACTTGGTATGTCTGGTGGGGAGTGAAATGTTTTACTTAATGCATTTATCTCTATTTTAATGCTACGTGAACAACGCCCGTGTAACAGCTTGTAGAGTGTAAAATAAATTAAATTATTAAAATAATCCTTATTACGAAAAATGAAACAGAAAGTCTGGCTAAGGGAAATGAAATGTTAGTTAATCTTTCGTAATTTGACCTGAACATAGGTTTGCGTCAAATTTCAACGGTATTTGTAACATCACGATTTTAAATTAAATGTAGATACTATTAAAAGAAAATCACAAAAAATACTTAAAGGCGCCAAATCATGTTTATCTATTTAACGATGATGAATTATTAACTGTTAGGTTTAGAAGCCCCCCTACTTTAGGGTGATTTTAGTAAGTTAATGCTATCGAGTACATTTTTTGATATTTAAATTAGATCTTAGATATAAATATTGCAGAATGGTAATCAAAATTATTTTTTTATAAACAAAATTTATAAAGGTATTAGATTTCTAAATTAGATGTTTCAGTTTACATTTCCAAAAGTTCTTTATCCATTAGATACAGGTATTTGTGGTTAGCAGGCAAGTAAATACTGCTGTATGGATATTAGGATAACGTAAAATGCTTGACCGAATTATTGCTTATCCTTATAAATCGCAGTGTAAAAAGAAATCTAAGATATAGGGTAATCATTAACTCAATCAGTAGAAAATTACAAATGCAAAATAAATTACACAACGGGGGGTTCAGGGGGGCAGAGCCCCCCTGAAGAAATTTGCTTTATTATATAAAAATTACTAGAATAAGTAGCTCGTGAGAATTTCAGAATATCCTTACATAACAACGTGTTTAATTTAACGCTTTTAATGTCTGAAACCATCGAAATATTTTTTTCCTTTTATAAATGTTTGTGTAATTTAAATACTTTACATTTTGTTTTTGTAGAAAGATTAATATTACGCAAAGTTTGATAAAAACAATGAGTTGCAGGGATGACGTTGAGGCTCTTGATCTGCAGATTTACTAGTGTATGGTTCTAATTAGGAAATTTCCTCATCCTTAATTTAGCATTTAAATCCTTTAATCATATGAGCCATTTCTTTTCAACAAATAAAAATGGAAAAATCGTCTGAATTGCTATAGGAAAGCATTAAGTCGCAAAATAAAATGTTCTATATATTCCGAACGAATGAACCAAATTTAACCAAAAACTATACAGCTAAATCCGGGGATTTCACCAACATGCATCCTTAATTTTAAGATAATCGGATGCTTTTTACGGCAGTTATCGCGGAACAGACAGACAGACAGACTAACGGAAACCAAAACTTTTCGTGTCTCCACAGTAAGCCTTCACTGACGTTTCGGCAATTAAACATTATGGCGAATCAGTAAAAAAAAATCTGGAAAACTCACTTTTAAATTGATCAGAGATCCAGTGCAAGGAATGCAATAAATGTCACTCAGCGAAAAATGACGTCCTTCAAGCAGAATGTAACATATGAAAAAAAAAAATCGTGTTTTGTAGCGGTAGCTAGCAAAAAGTCAATTAAAATGAACGTGTCAAGTCAAATAGATATATCCTGTTTGATTTAGTTTGTACTAAGTCATAATATTAATGGTATGTAATAATTTGTGAGTCGCAGTCAGGTCATATACGACTTAGTTCCGTGCTCTTATTCGAATCGTGATTTTTTTCTTTTAATTACAACGCTCCCACTGGTCTGTTTTTAGGTGCGTTCGTAATTATATAAATACGTAGCACCAATAATCGTCGTTTCGTACGTCTGTCTGTCTGTCCGTCCGTCCGCATAAAACAGAGCAAAATTTAGTCAACCGAATGGTCTGAAATTTTAAATATATAATTGTTGCAAAATTTTGTCGAGTCATTTCAAATTCTATGAAAATCGAATGCATAGTTTAATTACAGGGACAGTCAAAAGTTTTCCGTTACACTACGGCCAATGGGAAAAAAAATATTTCAAGTGCATTTTAATGATGTTACAGCCTTTCGAACAGAATGAAATTGATATGCACTTATGAAGTGCACTAAAATATACATTCAGTACAATATGTGGTGCAAAAAATATTTATAAAACTAGTTATAATACGAACGCACCTCATTTGCCACGTTTGACGTGCAGTTTTCAACTTGTTTTTAATATACGCATTTCTAGAAAATAAAACTTTAATGGTAGTTTTTTCAACATTAAGAACCGACTTCTCAATTACTTACGCAACTAAAAAATTGGTTCTCTTGCACTTGAAGAACGACTTTATGCTTCGCATTCATGGTCAAGAAAAGCTTATAAATATTGATAGGTTAAAACCTGCTTTTCTTTTGTCATAAAAAGGAGAACCTGAATCTTTGTCCTACAGTACTACAGCTGGAAGGAAAGCTAATTTTCGTCTCCCACTAGTTTTGTGGCGAAGAAAAATACATTATTTTATTCTTATTACTAACTGACCCGCCCGGCGTTGACCGGGCCAGTGGTAATATTTTAAAATGAACCTTAAATTTGTATGATTTTATATCTTTAACTCGATTTTGTCTGAAATACGTACCCGCTCACTATGTGAAAATTGAAAAAAACCTATTAATTGTTGAGATTTGTTACGTAATTTTTTTTTCATGATTTTTGGAAAATTGTATGGGGTAGTAATGAACAAATTAAAACTTTAAAATACCCCCTACTGATGGAAAAATGTGTTAAGAGGAGAGGAGTGAGTGCTTAGTAATGTACAGGCCCAAAGCTTTAAAACGATATGACACATGAAAAATCTCATTTCCTACACACCCAGGGCTTGATTTGTGCCAGAGGCCACCGGAGCCCGACTCCGGTACTTTTTTGTATTTAGTAAATATTTAAATATTAGTCGGAATTCATCGGAGCTCATAAATACAGGGGTCCGGAGGCCAGTGTAATACCGAAGCCTAACCGAAAAACCGAAGCCTAAATTTCCTTTTCCTGTCATTCCAATCTCCAAGCTTTTGTATTGTTTTTTACCAAATCACTTATACGTGACGTAATGTGTCGCACATGTAGGCGATGGAGATAAAACTGACTCAATTTTCATATCAGTGTTTGGGCTTGGACTGACTCGAGCTCAATCTGTATTACAATTAAACTTTTATTTATTAATGTACAGAAAAAAAATTTCCTCCTTTAAAATTACGTATTATGTTCCATTTCAAATCATTTTAATGCTGTTTTGATCAGAGCGAAGGGGTAACAGAAATCGTGTTTTTCTATTTCATATTTATGTTGGTGACGACGCGACGTGTTGATACGGCGGCACTCAGACTGAACAATGAATCTCATTTCAGTTCGATTTTCTTTTGTGACAGTAGGATAACTTTTTATTAGCTAGTTTTTTTTAGACTAGGGGGCTCCGACCCCCTGCTCGCTACACTCACCAACCACCCGCGTAATCGCTTCTCGATTCCATTCGGTATCGCAAAGCAGTCCCTATTTTCTAGTCCACCTTAGACGTAATTGTTTCGCGTTTCCATTCTGGATATCTTCGCGATCCGTTATTACCTATACATTCAATTTTTGGATTCCACATGGTAAAAACACGCTCCTCCCCAACTCCTGGCATTTTTATTTTCTTATCTTCAAGAGGATAATCATTAGAGCTTATAGAGTTTCATAATTATAAGAATTATTGAATATAAAATTATATATAAAGTGTTACGAATATTGTAAATAGTGTTTATGCGTAAAAATAATGTAAATAGTTTAATTAAGCTCCATTCATAAACTAACATTAGTTTTTGTTGCATTGAAATATCTCAATTTGTTGATTTTCTGCAAGCAAGTAAACCCTATTGCATTTCATTGGGAGTCTACGGAAAGTTGGCGAAATACTGGAAATAGCGCAAGTTGGCGTCACTTTGGGCGACTAATTTTAGTCGCCAAATTTGGCGATATAACGCCAAGCTGGCGACAAACTTGGCGATATAGCCCCCCCCCCCTCCTCCACACTTGGTAACCCTTCTTATAGCGTCAGAAAGCTCTGATCAATCAGATGCGTTTCGGTGTATCTACGCAGATTTTCATTGGTCCATTTCTAAATCGTTACTTTTTTTATATATAGAAGGATATGTATCCTGAAAAGAATATTTTCTGTTTTAGCCAACGAGCTTCAGCTTGAGGTTTTATTTGTTTGAGGTTTTTTGCCTTCTATTGCGTACAAGTATAAAAATCACGTTGGCGATTTTTCTATTTATTTTGTATCATGAACGGTACCCATGCTAAGGTTCTGCTTTGCACATTTACGAAGTCACTTCAATTTGTAAGTAGATATAATTGCCTTGTATTGTTATTCTAATAGAAAGCAATCGAGCAGTGTTTCCCCTTTTTACTTTCTTCTATCTTCAATAGAAGAAAGTATTGTAATCGAAATTTTTTTCGACTTCTGGTTTTCGACGGATTTGCATGTTTTAGGGGTCAGAGATTCCAAAAAACATGTTTATAGAAAATGTCTGTCTGTCTGTGTGTCCGTCTGTCTGTCACCATTGTACCATCAAAAAGTGTACGAAGTTATGTATAGAATTAAACCAAAATTTTATTATAAGTTTTTGGCTATGGCAAGCAGGTCCTCCCGGAATTTGGAAAAAATTCGCCGGTAGGGGGCGCTGATATAACAATTTTTGTGCGATTTTGAATATTGTACCATCCAAAAGTGTATGGAGTTATGCATAGAATTGAACCAAATTTTTATTTTAAGTTTTTGGATATGACAAGCAGGTCCTCCCTGAATTTGGAAAAAATTCGCCGGTAGGGGACGCTGTAAATGCGATTTTTGTGCGATTTTGAATATTGTACCATCGAAAAGTGTATGAAATTATGCATAGAATTGAACGAAATTTTTATTTTAAGTTTTTGGCTATGGCAAGCAGGTCCTCCCTGAATTTGGAAAAAATTCGCCGGTAGGGGGCGCTGTAATAGTGATTTTTGTGCGATTTTGAATATTGTACCGTCCAAAAGTGTATGAAGTTATGCATAGAATTAAACCAAATTTTTATTTTAAGTTTTTGGATATGGCAAGCAGGTCCTCTCGGAATTTGCAAAAAATTCGCCGTTAGGGGGCGCTGTAATAGCGATTTTTGTGAGATTTTGAATATTGCACCATCGAAAAGTGTATGAACTTATGCATAGAATTGAACCAAAAAAAAAAAAATTAAGTTCTTGGCTATGGCAAGGAGGTCCTCCCTTAATTTGTAAAAAAATCGCTCGTAGAGGGCGCTGTAATAGCGATTTTTGTACAATGTTTGTGCCATTTTGAATATTGTACCGTCGAAAAGTGTATGAAGTTATGCATAGAATTGAACCAAATTTTATGTGTTTATTTTTGGTCATGTCACGAAGGTTCTTCCTGAATTTGGAAAAATTCTGCCGGTAGGGGGCACTATAATTGCGATGTCTGTACAATTTTCATTATTGTACCATCGAAAAGTGTATGAAGTTATCCATATAATTGAACCAAATTTTTTGTGCATGTTTCTGGCTATGGCAAACAAGTCCTCCCTGAACTTGAAAAAATTCCGAAAGAAGGGGGCTCTATAATTCCGATCTCTGTGCCATTTTCATTATTGTACCATCGAACAACGTATAAAATTATGCATACAATTGAACCAAAATGTTTGTGCTTGTTTTTGGCTTTGGCCAACAGGTCCTCCTTGAATTTGGAAATATTGCGCGGTAAAGGGGCTCCGTGTTAGCGATTTTTGTATACTTTTATGATTTTTCGTAGTTCTATTGTGCATCGGCGGATCATGCAGCGGCGGGAACTCGCTTCCTGCTAAGCCGGCTATTCGCAAACAGCTGATAACAACAGAATAAGGAAAAATTAATGATTTTAACAAATATCATGATTAACTCGTTTTTAGTCCGTTTAGTTGACTTGAGCAGAAATTTAAGATGAAAATCAAAGTTGGTATAGTATTGAACTAATAATATTGAAGTATTAACATGTGTAACTAGGTTTTGAAATATTAAGATGTATAAGATAGAAGAAAGTTTTGGGATTGGCATATCCAACTAGTTCTATAAAAGCATCGATTCTTTCCGATAAGGGTGTTAATTTTTTAATTTAATCTGATTTTCAGGGACTCACTACAAAAGATTGTTATGCGGAAGGAATCGATTATAGTTTAAGATATGCATCTTTCATAGGAAATTGTAAAACACTGTTCCATTCTTCAACATACAAATATTAATTTCTGTAAATTTCCTTCATATTTTCTTAAAAATGCATAACTGCGAAATATCGCTTTTTTGTGTTAACACTATTTCCTAATCATAATCCTTACCATATTTAATCGCAGAATTCTGCAATTAATTAACTTTAAAATTAGGCAAAGATTACTATTCAGAAGGAGGGATAACTAAAAAGTGGAATAGTTGATAGCTAAGTGTATGCTGATTTTATTTTGCTTAAAAAAAAAAAAAAAAGGCTTGAAATTTTGCAAATATGTACGAAGTATAAATATGCAGATTGGAGTGACAGGGGGTGGGGGACGATACGGTTGTGGAACCTGTACTGCAGAATATTGGGGCTCCGGTACTTTTTTTGTTAGAAATTAAGCCCTGGACACACCACGGGGGGGGGGGGGGGGGTGTTGTATGGCCTCTAATAGTCTGGGGTAAAAAAAGACCTCACCAATCGAAGGCCAGTGAAGAGTTTCACCTTCGATCAAGCCTTCAAATGAGGTCGAATCTTGCTGTAGCTTAAGAGGCTACTTCAGTCAGGCGAAAAGACCCGTTCGCTAATGCTAATCCTATGGAAGAAAATTATAAAGATATCTCGGTTGTATTTCAATATTTTTAAATGATTTCTTTTGCACTGGATAGCTGAGATCGATCTGCATGCAGGCCGTTTTTTACTTTTTCGATTTTCATTACAGATATTTTAATGAGGATGTTTCCACTTTCGAAACCGGCTCCGAAAATGAAAGTGTCCCCATAAAAAATATCTGTAAACAAAATCGAAAAAGTAAGAAACAACCTTTGTACAGATCGATCTCAGCTGTCTAATGCAAAAAAAAAAAAAAAAAAAAAATCATTTAAAAATATTAAAATGCAACCGAGATATCTTTATAAATTTTTTCCATAGGATTAGTGTTAGCGAACTGGTCTTTTCGCCTGACTGAAGTAGCCTCTTAATTAAGAGCTGAGTTAGAAAATTGACCCCTAGAGGGGGGGATTCGAATGAAGGGATAAAAAGGTTCATAATATGAAATAGTGATCCGAGTGTTTTTGTATGATATATCACATGAGGTTTTAGCAGGCGTGCTGCGTACGCACTGAAACATCTTGTAAAAAATCGATCTCGAATATTTTAGTGCCACTTTAGGCATCTGCAGTTTCTAGATGTGTTATGTATCCTGTATTGATTAAAGCAAAAATAATTTTAGGTAGCTTTCATTACAAAAAGCTACCTATTGCAGCCGTTCGGAGGAAAGCAATTTCAAAAAATTTTGGTATATTTTCATCGATCATGACCCCCAAACCCCGAAACCACCCTCCGTTCAAAAGTTGATATATCTACCCTATATATATAAAATCCTAATGAAACGAATTTATGAAACGAATATATGAAACGGCTGAAATGTGTATCGATTCTTTGAATCGACTGATTAAGCAACTGATTATGTTTCACGGCGATTTCTCCTAAAATATGGAATACTTTGCGATGAAATTAACACCAAAAATCCGTATTGATCCACATATCTCAAAACTGGTATTAGAATTTTTAAATTCGAATTAGTTTTCGAAATATTAATTTTTTTCTATTTATAAATACATTTTTCTAATGATGGCAACTCAAATTTTAATCATAACAGATATTTTTTTTCTCATAATTCAGGAAAGTTTACTATTTTAAATTAATTTGGCGACCAGTTTGGTCTCCTTTAAATCTATGCTAAGAACAATGCTTTTTTTCTATTTCGTTATCATTTTATTTAATACAAAACTTTCATTTAAAAATGAAACATTTAAATTGATGGCTTTCACTTCTTTCTTTTTTTAAAAAACAAAACGAAATGAAAAATATTAGGCACCGATGTCATATACGCACTGGGGTACTTAATTGGCGCAAAAATGGCATTATTTTGATTGGCATGGATATTGTCGTTTATTTAATAATAAATGTTTATTTACTTTTATTTTTTTTAAATTTATATAAATTATTTTGTGTTATAGTTATTAATTATTTTTTTGCTATATCCTTTTGAAAATAATAGAAAATAATTAAAAAATACGGTACAACGTAGTTATTCCGTCAACAAATTTCGCAAATTATATAAATCGCCAAACCACTCGCCAAATTGTACAGACTGACAAAATTTTTATTTTAAATAACTAAAGAACAAATAAATTAGTATAACATTAATAAGTATAAAAATAAAACGTCGAAATGCAAAAATAACCCTTTTTTTCCCTCTTCAGACGATAAAAGAAATGAATTTATGTCTGCGAAGTTTTAATCTTTGAAATATTTTAATTACACCTGGATATTTTAAATAAAAGAATAAATTGAAATAAGTAGGTTTTTTCTTTAAGACGAAATAATATTTTAGCAGTTAAATAAAGATTTAAGGGGAATATGATATACCTGGATTTAATAGCGGAATTTAATAGGAATTTAAATAATAAAAGTTTTATTAAAGAAATATAAATAATTGAGCCATTTTTAGATTTACGCAATTTGGAATAAATATGAATTAAGATCTTAGAGATTAATAGACTAGGGTTTTAATTTAATAAGCCGGTATAATATACGGAATATTACTGAAAAAGGAAAATTTACATAAAATACTTTAAACTTGGCGCAAAAATTTAAATTTTGTAATATTATCCCCCCTCCCCAAAGACTCTGTATGAAATTTGTGGTTAATTAACTACAATTTCAGACAACAGACTTCTAATAAAATTGGAAGTTGATTTTTGAATATTGAAAATTTTAGAGACGTCAGCGAAGAGATGGAAAAGTAAAATTTAGCAATGCAAGAGAAAAAAAAAATACTAAGAGCATTTAAATTTGGCTGAGAGCATTTCCCCTGTAAAAGAATACAAATAATGGTTACAACATCACTTACCATTTGTAAGTGCATAGGAAAATATAAACACAATAATAAATAAAGAATAAGTATAAATACAATAAGAAATAAATAATAAGAAATAAATAATAAGAAATAAATAATAAGAAATAATAAAACTATAGTAATAAATAACAACAAATTTTTTTATCTTATGGAAATTTAGTGTATTTCCATTTCTCTTATCACAAACATATTTCCAATCAAGTAATGTTTAACACTTTATTTACTTCAAATAGAATTTTAAGTCCCATTGGCTTAATCAGTTCGTAGGTCATAAAAGTCCTTTAGCAAAAATAGTGGTACAGTCCTTGAGTAAAAAGTTCAGCTGCAATAAATATTTTTTACTAAATTTGTTTCGACTACTCTACCTACTAAACTCTTTACATTATGTTTAAATACTATTTGTCATCACAATAGTAGTTTTATTTTAATAAACAAATTCCTAGTAGTTATTCAACTACCTTTTAACGTTTGTTTATCAACTACTTTTTTGAGCTCCTTTTCCCATTCTAATTGGGACTCACCATCTTTAAAAACTTCTCACTTGTTTTAGTAAATATCATAACTTTTCACTTATAAGTTATGTTCTCTCTTTCTTTAATAAATAATGAATCTTTCAATAAATAATATAATACTTTCAATTCATAATCATAATAATAAAATTCTCAACAGTATACTTGAATAATAGCAATAATAATACTTAATAACAATATTATATCTCTCTATTCTAAAAAAAAGTAACTACCGCTGTCACCGCCGCCGCCGCCGCCGCCGGTTTTGAATTTTTTGTGACCGGAGGTCTTTCTTCGTTAATATTAAGAAAAATAATGCATACAAAAATATGAAAATCGGTAGTATTATACAGAAATGTTTGATAAACACGCTGATGCAGACAGTTTTCAGATCGAAGAATTATTTTAAGAGATATTTAATGCTAAAGTTGGACAAAATCGTTCCACTAAAAAAGTTTTATAGGAGCAAAAACTGTTCATAGGAATTTAATCATTTTTAGATCATTTTATGCGTTAGAATTTGCCGGAGTGCAGATTGCATTCATTTTTTTATTTTGACTCATTTTTTGAGGTTTTATTTCTATTTTAAATTCAGATTTTCAGCATTTCTAGAGATATTTTTAACAGATTTTAGAAAGTGATATTAATTTAAACTGTTGCCAACTGTATAAACAGCGGAAGCAATAATGTTTGCTTCAAAAAAAAAATATTTATACGTGTAAATAAATTAAAAATTTATTTACACGTGACTATTATAAACAGAAAAAAACATTTGGAATTAGAATTAAATAATTATGTACAAAAAGCAGGAACTTATTAAAAATTACGTCATAAAAACTATAATTACACGTGAATTTTAAGAGAGAAAGGAATTTGTAAAGCAATAAATTTATTAACATGCGTTAGAAGTCTTAAATAGGAGAAATTACGTCATATTTACGTCACATTACAGTTATTACATAAAATGAACACAAAATAATATTGCAAAACGGTTTAAATTTAGAAACTGCGCTAGACATTTATTTGATATTTTAAGAGGATATACTTTTCAACTATTTTTGTTAGGAAAGCGCAAATAATATTTAATTTCTAACACAAGTATTTTCACGTGAATATTAAAAAGAGAAAGAATAGTTTGGTCAAAATTACGTCAGATTAAAAACGATTAATTTAAAATGTCTCATTTAAAAGAACTTTCTTTTCACTTTGTTAAAAAATACCAGGAGACAAAGACTCTGTTTACTTAATTCCTTTTATATTAGCTTATTTTGAAATGTTGTTACACGTGTCTACGTCATCAAGTTATTTTTATTTCGACGTTTTATTTGTATTTTTATTAATGTTGTACTAATTTATTTGTTTTTTCGTTATTTAAAATAAAAATTATGTCAATTTGTATAATTTGGCGAGTGGTTTGGCGATTTATATAATTTGGCGAAATTGGTCGACGGGATAATCAAGTAGTACCGCAACGGATTTGGCGTTAAAATTCCCCAATCAAAGAGAAATGAATAGGAATCCGTTTATAGAGAGATCGCCACTGTTTTTTAAATTATAATTCAATCTTCCGAAATCTTTTTAAAGCCGATCAAATTAGCGTGCATTTAGAGTCTACGGTGTCTGGACGGGGGTTGGCGAGCGTAGCTCGTAGGGGCCGAGCCCCCTAGTTCTAAGAAAATATCACAGATTGTTTACTTATTGACACGGAAAATAATGGTTGAGGATAAAAATAATACATAGCAATTAATAATTTTCTTATTTTTTACTTATATAAGAAAGTATTGTTGCCAGTCGAAACATTAAATAATAATAATAATTCCAAAGTCCAAATAAATTTAACTCTAAATATTTAGAAAGTGGACTCTCAACCAGTATTTCTTTACAATAATTTATCTGATACTCTTGATGAATAGACGTGCATTTGATAAACTTAGTAAAATAAAGAAAATAAATAGGAATTAAAGATAATTTGTTTATGTACTTAATTTTCTATTGCTACACAATCACTACAAAATCTCATCACAATTATCAATTTTCTATGTTTATGTTATTATAATAATATTATCAGTTCTTACTATTTTTGTAAACAAGTGATAAAAAATGGAATAAAATAAATATAGTTTATTTTGATATAAACTTGATATAGAATTAAAAATATTTATTTTTATTTTTCAACATCAGTCTGAAAACTCCCAAAATCAAATACACATCCCATGCCTGCATAGAGTGTCTACCTAATCCCAAAAACTTCCAAACACAAGTAATATCCTCGTGGCGCCCCAAGGTCATACTTGGTAATGTTGAAAACTATGTAATAAAGACATTTAAAGAATTAAAATTTAATCTATGGTTTTTACTTTAGTTTGTGATGGCAATTATTTGTCAAATATTAGGAATAGTAGGAAGTGAATTACTAGGAAGAGTATCAGAGGATGTTGCATCATTCCTAAATAAACACTCTTGTTCCCAATGATATGCATTATTTACACCTTTATTTGTACATATTCTACATGGTCTAGAAGGATATGGTTTCTGAAAGTAATTATTTTGAAAATTTCTAGACCCCTGATTTTGATACTGTCTTTGTGGAATCCAATTCCTAGGTGGATTATTGGGCCTATTTGGCTGAAAATTAGGTCTACTTGGTTGAGTTCAAGGCCTAGGTGGTTGAAATTGTTGAAAATTTTGTCTGACTGGTTGTTGATTTACTGTTTGGCTTGAAATTTGAGGAGTGGAAACTTCAACAAATTGCTTAACAAGCCGGTACCATTCAGTGGTACTATTTGGAGGGTTTACATTAATATTATTTCTATATTCTGGTTTTAATCCATCTGTCAACCCTTGTATTAGAAGAGTCTCACAAAGATGGAGTTTCCTCTCAATTCCTACTTTTTTGTGAAAATAATTTTCTAAATTATCTAATTTATCTAATTTTAGAGTTGAGAAATCAGAAAAATTTGGAACATTTAGTTCAATGAATTTTTCTATCAAGATTTTTGAAATCTGTTCATAACTAGTACAATTAACACAGTCATTGATATAAACTTTTAGTGCTTCACCCTTTAAATACTGTGGAATAGATTTAAATTTCCACTCTAAATCTTTATTTTCCCTAGTACTAATATCATCATAATAATTTAACCAAGCCTGGATTTCCATTCCAGTACTAGGATCAAACTCAATTAATTTAGGTTCAGCCATTATATCAGTATTCATTAAAATAAAAGAAGCACTTCTATTCTCTTTAATACATCCTGATCTTAACAACATTTAAACCAATAGAGTTCTATTTTTCATAATAGATTAAGTACTCTTTCAGACTTTAATAATAAATAAATAAATAATTCTCATGACTTCATAATAAACTTTACAATAAATAAATAAATAAATACTCTTCACGAAATAATAAATAAACCTCATAAATAAATAATAAATAAATCTCTTAAATAAAGAATTCTCATACTTAATAATAAATAAATCTCAATAAATAACAAAAATAATAACATAAGAAGTGTAAAAATATTTTGAAAAGAACTCACTCCAGTCATCTTGTCACACAATCACCAGCACTATACATTGCTATTCACATTAGCCATGTAACTTTTTAACTTTCCGGCACTGATCTTTAGTAAATCTCATAAGCTATCGTGTACCAGTACCACTACACATTCGTAATTTTGGAGACACACTCGCTTTTATTGCCGTCACTTCTATATCCTGATTCGAGGGGATGATTCGAACCTGTGCGGGGAAACCCCAATGGTTCGAATCCTGTCGACTTTTCTTTTCTCTGTGACATTTTGACGGCAAGTAGTTTGTATTGTCGAAAAAAAAAATGAGGGTTTCCATTCCTACACAACACAGGTGGCAGCCGACTGGGTTTAAAATAATAAAGAAAAATGAAGAATTAACATAAGGCAGTCGCTTGAAACATTATTCACTTTATTTCCACACTCACGATTGAATCTAGGGAAGATGCTCACTCCTGCCATGGTAAAAAGAATAAAGTCTATTCTTCCTGTCACAATTAGTTTAAATACACCCCATCTCTTGACTGCGTTCTATTCTTTAATCTGTTAACATCTAACTTCTATCACCCATTACGATACCGTTGCTTCCTCATTCTACACACATAATAAACAGTATTCATCCAACATTTTACTACCTCCATCGAGCAATCACATTGAATATCCAGTCTGCTACGACTGCAATCCACTACGTCACCTCTACATGCTAAAAACTGAAAAGCTTCTAAGCTCACAGCCCATCTACTATATGCTATATGCTTCCCTCTGGTTCCAGCCATCCGTATTTATACTCTGCTGAAAAGATTGTTCTAGAAAATTCTTATATCCTCGCACCAGCTATCTAAAGCATAAACAAATGTTAAAATCTGTAGTCGAAATTATGCAAAAATAACCCTTTTTTCCCTCTTCAGACGATAAAAGAAATGAATTTATGTCTGCGAAGTTTTAATCTTTGAAATATTTTAATTACACCTGGATATTTTAAATAAAAGAATAAATTGAAATAAGTAGGTTTCTTCTTTAAGACGAAATAGTATTTTAGCAGTTAAATAAAGATTTAAGGGGAATATGATATACCGGGATTTAATAGCGGAATTTAATAGGAATTTAAATAATAAAAGTTTTATTAAAGAAATATAAATAATTGAGCCATTTTTAGATTTACGCAATTTGGAATAAATATGAATTAAGATCTTAGAGATTAATAGACTAGGGTTTTAATTTAATAAGCCGGTATAATATACGGAATATTACTGAAAAAGGAAAATTTACATAAAATACTTTAAACTTCTCGCAAAAATTTAAATTTTGTAATATATATATATCTGATATTTGTCACACTGTAACTTTCGTATTTCTGAACCGATTTGGATGTAACTCGGTGTGTACATAGTTCATACCAATGTCTCGACCGAGTTCGTTGACCAGCTCCATCCGCCATTTTGTTCCAAAATGGCGGCCATTTAATTTTTTTAAAAAATTTTAAAATTTGAAATGTTGTAGCAAAAAATTGAAAATGGAAAAATATTTTTTTCTTGTGTGTAGATTCCGGAGCAGTTTTTGTTTCGTCTATATTTTAAAAAATGGCTGAATTATAGCACTTTGAATTTCTAGCGTAGCTGAAATTTTGAAACGTCCTGATTTTTGTCACGCTATAACAGGCGTATTTATGAACCGTTATGGATGTACCTTCTTGTGTACATAGTACATATCAATGTCTCGACCGAATTCGTTGGCCAGCTTCATCCACCATCTTGTTTCAAAATGGCGGCCATTTCAAATTTTTCAAAAAATTTAAAATTTAAAATAACGTACCAAAAAATTGGAAAATGAAAAATATTTTTTTTGTATGTGTTTGACCTTAATACAAAGATTCCGGAACAGTTTTTGTTTTGTCTATATCGAAAAAAATAGCTGAGCTATAGCATTTTGAATTTCTATTGTGGCTGACATTTTGAAACGACCTGATTTTTGTCACGCGATAACAGGCGTATTTATGAACCGATTTGGATGTAACTTGGTGTGTACATAGTACATACCAATGTCTCGACCGAGTTCGTTGGCCAGCTTCATCCGCCATCTTGTTTCAAAATGGTGGCCATTTAAAAAAATTAAAAAAGTTTTAGGTAGCTTACATTACAAAAAGCTACCTATTGCAGCCGTTCGGAGGAAAGCGATTTCAAAAATTTTTGGCATATTTTCATCGATCATGACCCCCAGACCCCGAAACCACCCCCCGATCAAAAGTTGATACATATATATATATATTTAAAACCACAAACAAAATATCAAAATCCAAATATATATATATACATATATATATCTGATCTTTGTCATACTGTAACTCTCGTATTTATGAATCGATTTCGATAAAATTTCGTCTGTATATAGTAAATACCAATGCCTCAACCGAGTTCGTTGGCCAGCTTCAACCGCCATCTTGTTTCAAAATGGCAGCCATTTAAAATTTTTTAAAAATATTTAAAATTTAAAATGAGGCACAAAAAAATTAGAAATTGAAAAATATTTTTTCTTATGTGTTTGCGCTTAAAACAAAGATTCCGGAGCATTTTTTGTTTCGTCTGTATCTTAAAAAACGGTTGAGTTATAGCACTTTGAATTTCTAGCATCACTGACATTTTGAAACGATCTGATTTTTGTCACACGATAATATGCGTATTTATGAACCGATTTGGATGTGACAAGGCATTTGCATAGTACATAGCAATGTCTCGACCGAGTTCGTGGGCCAACTTCAACCGCCATCTTGTTTCAAAATGGCGGCCATTTAAAAAATTTAAAATTTTAAATGAGGTACAAAAAAATTAGAAATTGGAAAAGATTTTTTCCTTATGTGTTTGAACTTGATACAAAGATCCCAGAGCATTTTTTGTTTCGTCTATATCTTAAAAAAATGGCTGAGTTATAAGCACTTTGAATTTCTAGCATGGCTGACATTTTGAAACGATTTTGCCATGCGTTAATACGCGTATTTATGAACGGATTTCGATGTGACAAGGCATGTGCATAGTACATAGCAATGTTACGACCGTGTTTGTTTGCCAACTTCATCCGCCATCTTGTTTCAAAATGGAGGTCATTTAAAATTTAAAAAAAAATTAAATTTTTAAATGAGGTATAAAAAAACTAGAAATTGAAAAAGATTTTTTCCTTATGTGTTTGAGCTCGATACAAAGATTCCGGAGGATTTTTTGTTTCGTTTATATTTTAAAAAATGACTGAGTTATAGCACTTTGAATTTCTAGCATGGCTGACATTTTGAAACGATCTGATTTTTGTCACGCGATAACACGCGTATTTATGAACCGATTAGGTTGTGACAAAGCGTGTGCATAGTACATAGCAATCTCTTGGCCGCGTTCGTTTGCCAACTTCATCCGCCATCTTGTTTCAAAATGGTGGCCATTTAAAAATTAAAAAAAAATTTTGTATTTAAAATAAGGTACAAAAAAATTAGAAATTGAAATTTTTTTGTTATGTGTTTGAGCTCGACACAAAGATTCCGGAGCATTTTTTGTTTTTTCTTTATCTTAAAAAATGGCTGAGATATAACAGTTTGAATTTCTAATGTGGGTGACATTTTGAAAAATCTGTTTTTTTGCCCGGAACAGCACTCGTATTTATCAACCGATTTACATGTGAGTGAGCATGTGCACAGGAATTACTAAAGTCTCGACCAAGTTCATTGGTTAGCTTTGTTGCACCCATTATGTTGCTTTAAAATGGCGGCCACTTCAAGATGTCGCCGAATTTGGCGACCAAATGTAAATCACTTTAAATAAAACCAGCTTTGATAACGCGACTAATTTCGCGAAATTCCCACATTCATATTCAATATTGGCAAAAATTAGTATTTAAACTTCTATAATCGGGTTCCACTAATTTGGGCTCCGTGTGTTTGAATAATATAAGCTGGGTTTTAGTAATTAAGGAATATGAAAGCTACCTCTTCCTCCCGGCACTGGCCGGAAGGACTTTTTAACTAGTGTACTTAAAAATTATTTCCTATGGTTAATTCATGTGTTATCTAACGAATGGAGTTAGTTCCCTGGTTGTGACTGAAATGTTGAAAATTTAAGTATTTATATATTTTTTATTTTTTATTACGAACTAAATTTGAAAATAATAAATTGTAGCTTTTAACTGAAAACATTGCAGCTTAAAAATCTTTGATAACGTAAATTCGCCGTTTATGTACATGGCTGGAAAAAATTTCTATTGTCTTAAAAATTCATACGAAAAAATGTTCAGCAGATTTTCAGCAATTATTCATAGTTTCAAAATTGTTTGTATTGTCTTGCTGTTATCGAAAACAATATTCTCAAAAGTTAAAATGCTGAGTAATGTAAAACCATTATACATATGACTGAATAGCACAAAACAATATTAACGATATTTCTAAACTTCGAGAAAAACTGATCCCAACAAAAAGTTTTCGGTAAAAAAAAAAAAAAAAAAAAAAAAAAAAAAAAAAAAAAAAGCGCCAAGTTCTCCTTTATATTTCGGCCAGAAAAAGTAGTGATATCTGAAGTTCGCACAAGTTCAAAGCCAAACATCCCAAATCTTTCATTGAAAATGGCTTCCTGCGACTTGGCCGTTAATGCCTTCTACAGCATTTCAGAATTAATGATTCGAAATTACGCATTTATGAATTATTTAAATATTAAAAGAAATATTAGAATGCAAAGAGGCAAATTCACATAAAGACATTATAAGCAAAAGATTTCTGATAATTACCATTCAGTTTCAACAAACATTAGTTTTGATTAGCGATCATTTAGTTCACTTGTGGTTTAATTGCCATTTTGTACGGTCTAAAGCTAAAGTCATTAACGTAAAACCCGAGAAATAAAACAAAATTTACTTACTTCAAATCTCACAATATGTAACATTACATTTTATTGTATAATATTGAAATCTTGTGTATTCGATTTATAAACTGTTAAAAGCTGATACTAATTATGTTTTAGCAATTAGGGATATTATCTCCTGAATGCAAGTATTTTGTTATTTTTAACTTCTAAGCATTTAAATAGACAGAAGTTGTTTAAATGCTTTTTTCAAATGTGTATTTTATTTCTGTACTCTGTATCACAAAATGCCTAAAATAATCAAAAATAGTAGTTGGCATGTAGCTCATTTGTACATATTTTAAATTTTGAAAAACTCTCTCGAAGGCATTAACGGCCAAGTCGCAGGAAGCCATTTTCAATGAAAGATTTGGGATGTTTGGCTTTTAACTTGTGCGAACTTCAGATATCACTACTTTTTCTGGCCGAAACATTAAGGAGAACTTGGCGCTTTTTTTTTTTTTTTTTTTTTTTACCGAAAACTTTTTGTTGGGATATCACTACTTTTTATATGTTTTGTTATTCTAAACTATTTTAATATGAAAAAACTTAAATTTCGGTACTTTTATGTTAGCCGGGAGCAAATCTCCTCATTAGCCTTTTGTTTTTTCGCCAATAGCAGTTTTCATATTTCACATGTGTGAATTAGAAACAATGCTTTGATTTTCAAATAAAATATTTTGGTTTATGTTATTATTTCTTATTCATTTATTTATTTATTTCTATGTTAAATATTCTATTAAATAAAATGAGGGAAATGCATCTATTTTAAATGAGATGACTGAAAAGTATATTTAAATGAAATGAATGCAATATAGACAACGGAGTTGGGAACAGTATTTGGCGATTTGCCACTTGCGAACGGCTAACATAAAAATACCTAAGTTTATTTTATTGAGCTTTACAAATTTATACTTTATTTCTTTTTATATTAAAGTACTAGCCGCCTCTAGCAAGCAGTATTTACCGTATTAATTCCATGTTAAACGTTGCATCATGTTACTGTTATTCATAATTTAATTTACTTGTCCATTCTTTCGCCAAGTCGGAAGCTTTTGATAGAGAAATCAAGAACTCTTTACGATCATGGAAGCACATCATATATTTTGTGTTGTTATGTATTTCATCTTTCGTGACAAATATCTCCTAACTCAGTTATGCATGTTTCCTTAGCAGTTACGATTCGTTCTCTAATGCGGAAAATTTTAATCCTATTAAGTAATATTTTCTAATTGAACTCACTGCCAATTGTTGTATTTTAACTGATACGACTGGGTACAAGTGAAGTGGTTCTTATGAAATCCCTTGACAATATCTGCATTTGCATTAAACCATATTGATGCTAATATAATTTTGTTTCACGTTAACCTTTTCAATAGACTCGATTACAGAAGAATAGAAGGTCTACCGGCTCACTGCCATGATCTATTTGAAAATCTATAATTCTTCTCATCTGATCGTGTTGAAGAATTAGTCAATGTGCCATGGTTTTAAGATTTTAGCTAATTTTATTCGAAACCTGAAAACTAAAATGCGAGGAACCGGATTATAGAAGATTCATTCTAACGCACATATCGATTAACAGGTTACATAATATAGAATTAAAATAATCATAAGGAGAACTGGCAGTTTCAATGCTTTAATAGTTTCCGTAAATTTTCTTTATATAATACAGAAGTTTTAGCGGTGTAAAGATTAACAACATAGTCACAGTAAGTATAATAACAGTACAATATAATAACAATAGCAGAGATTTTGGGCAGTGACGAAACTATTAGCACTTTGGAAATATTAGTACGTTATATCATTTAACTATTCAGATGATATGCGGAAAAATAAAAATAGATGGCTCGCATTAATAATTAACTCATTGAAAAATAGCCACTAGCGTCAAATATTCGCCAAGCTTGACGACATTTAGCGAAGTGTCGCCAAAGTTGGTAATATACCATGTAAATTCTCAAATCTGGAGACGTAAAATGTTATGTTTATTCTGACGTCATAATGATGCAAATGTATTATGTATTATATACATATCTATAATATGTATGAATCAAATGTATTACGTATTATATGCATATGTATAATATGTATGATGCATATGCATAAGTTCATTAACATCACTAAAACGTACTGAAAGAAATATTGTTCCATAAATAGTAGGAATAATTGCCAGATTGACCAGAGTGCTATTGAGATTAGAATTCCGACATTTATAATAGACCGGGAGGTGTCTGCGCATACCATCACCTCATCGAGTTTGTAGCTGAAATTTTAGGATTATTTAAAACTCGACTAGCATATTTAAATACAACTAGTATGTTAAGTCATATCTTTGTAGAAACCACCTGAAGACCTAATTTTAGTGGTTAACTGATAGGTTCACTATTGTATTTTCCTGCATCCAAAAGTTTGGAAACATGGAGGAATGGGTGCAGGAAAACGCAATGGAAAATCCACCAATTAACCCGTAAAATCGGGTCTGTAGGTGGTTTCCACAAAGATATGACTTGGCAGACCAGTTACATTTCAATACGCTAATCGATATTTAACTAATCCTAAAATTTCAGCCGTCAACTCGATGAGGTGATGATCTGTGCAGACGCCTCCCGGTTTTTAATAAAATTTGTGGTACTTGTTAGTTACCCCGTCGACCAATTTCGCCAAATTATATAAATTGCCAAACCACTCGCCAAATTGTACAAATTAACATAAATTTTATTTTAAATAATGAAAGAACAATTAAATTATTATAACATTAATAAAAATGCTAATAAAACGTCGAAATAAAAATCACTTGATGACGTAAACACGTGTTAGTCAAGTGAATGTGGCATTTACGATCAATCATTATTGGCATTTAATCTTACAATTTGGCGACAGTAATTTGGTAGACGGGATAACTAACAAGCAACAAATTTTTTTTAAGGAAGTAAAAGATAGAAAGATAGACAGATAAACTGAAAGATTTGCCTTATTAAGATTTTTGTAAAAGCATATAAAAATTCATTCAGCTTGAAATCATGTAACACCTTTATAACTCAGGCTAATTTTCTGTAATCGGGTTTTGGCGACCAACATATCTTATCTATAACTATAATCTTTCTTTTACAGATTTCAAATTAACAATAAATTAACAATAAGTAGGCTAATAATACAATATAATAACATTAGAAGCGGACTTCGGACGCCGCATCTGTCACACATCGTTAAAGACAGTTTATTAGTTACACATTTCATTTAATTAACAGGAGATTTTTAAATTTTCATATGGAATTAGGATATTTTTCCACTATAGGGGCCTTGGCATTTTTTTAAAATCTTGGCGCAATTCGGACTTCAGAAACTGAGATATGTTGCCAAATGATATAAACAACTATGAAAATAAACCTGTCGAACTTTTATGTTATTTATATATGTATTAATATACATATAAAAATTTTATTTATACATGTATAAAATATTATTTTTTATATACAAATTATTTATGTTGGTATATAAAAATAAATAAACGGGTTCCTTACATTAAATAAATAGTATGCATATGGAAAAAATTGCTTGTGTATATATGACACAGTAAATAGGTTGCCAGAAAATACGTTATTATCAAATTTCTTTTCTCGTCAAGGCTATTTTCTGTATTTCGCCAAGGCTACTATATCGGAAACGTACCGAATTGCGGTTTATATTTTGTTAAATGTTTTATTGTTTTAATATCGTAAATATATCATAACCCATACTGATTAAAACTTTTAGGTATATTCATTTTTTCTACTTAACAAACATCTTTAGAAAAGCATATATATAAAATGTTATTCTGCTTGAAATCACGTGACTCTATTCAAAACTCTGGAATCGAGTTTTGGCGACCAACATTGGCACAATTGAATGTATTAAGGAACTGTTTACGACCAAATGAACACCCCCTGTTTGAAGGGTTTAGAGGCGGAAATTCTGTGTTTTCAGATTTTTCTGGTTAATTGTGCAACAAACTCGACTTACTTGTGAAATTTCGTTATTCTACGACTTTTAGAAGTACCTTAGTTATTTGATGATGCGAAGTGAGTCAGTGACAAAAAAGCGCTTTTTCGGAATTTAATATTTCGAAAACTACTAAATATAGAAACATGAAATCGTGGAACCTTAGTTCAGTTTGACCATACGAACATGCGTATAAAAGAAAAATTTCTATATCTCTCCCTAAAACGACGTTATGAGTGGGTGAAAAGTATGCCGAAATGGTTGAGGAAAATGTAGCTTACGGCTTGTGCGAACTTGGCGGACGCACTGCCGTGCTCCCAGAAATTATTTTTATTTTGAATGGGAAAATGCGATGCATTCCACTAAGATACAGGAAATATCAACCGCGACGATCTGATAGTAAAAAAAAAAAGAAAATAAAAATAAATAAATAAATAAATAAGTACCTTTAATACTTTGACGTCATTGATTTAGTTGAACTTTTTAGCTACTGATAATACTGCTATCTTTGGTTTCCCTTTGCTGGTAGACTCTTACAACATTCAAATACCATTTATATTTACTTGTATAAAAATTTCTCTGGTTTTTATCAAAGCAAGGGCTTATCATTTCAAGGCAATCCAAAGTCTTACTTAGATAAGAACCGTTTCCCTGATAGGTTTTACTAAGTTAAAGTTGCATTAACCGATTTTCCTTTTATAAAGAGTTAAACTATAAAGAAAAACAGAAAGTTTAAATTATTTATTTTTATGTTTTATGAAGTAATAAATTTATTTAATTATTTAAAGTCATAACACTACGCACTTAGTTTAATTTTCTTAACGGCATCGAAAAATCGAATATTCAAAATATAGGGTGAATGCATTAGTCATTGAACATTGAGTGTGAATGTCTTGAAGTTGAATTTTTCTTCTAATGGAAAAAAAAAAACTGGCACATTTTTCTGCAGTCTTCCTTAAATACTAATTAAGGTATGGTGATTTATAACGCGAAAACATTTTCCGATTTTCTTTTGTAGAATTTAAATTATTCACAGTATTAGTCAGAAAATAAGATTGCATTGGTAATTGGCCACTTTTATTTCTATGTAAAAATCAAAATATGAGTGTTCTTACTAAAAACTGCTTCTAAAAAACAGGATGCTAGAGATGAGTTCGGGCTCTGTTTTCGGAGCCCGGGCCCGCCCGAGTCCGACATTTTTAAATCCGAGTCCGCCCGAACACGAGATATTTTGTATAATCAGTGACCGTGCCCGATACCGAAAATATGCAAAAAAAAGGCATAATATTTAAAAATTGTTCTAAATGTAATATCTCATTTTTGAACAACTTCTAACATGGAAATAACTGTTAATCCCCACCCCATAATTAATTTTATTAAAATTTACCTTTAATCTTATCAAAAGAGAAGTTTCGTATCAAATAAAAACATACTTCTTTAAAAGGATTCTCATATTTCTCTCTCCCCAACATGCAAATCTGATGAACATATTAACGAAGTGCTTTCTGTGAATAAAGGAATGAAATTTGCAGAAATTACTTCTTACATGCCAAATAACGGTTTTCCATTTCCTATAAAAGGTATACATTTTAAATTATAATGGATTCCTTACTAAAAACCAATTTTCGTAATTCTCGTATCCTTGAAAATCGGCTTAAATAAAAAAATCGAGACCGTTATCCGAAAGACCCATTGCTTTTATATGAAAAGAGGAAACACTGCTTGATAACTTTCTATATGAATAGCAATACATGCTAATCATATCTACTTACGAATGAAAGTGACTTTATGAATCTGAAGAGCAGAGCCGAAAGCATGAGCAGAGCTGCAGCATGAGCATGGTTCATGATGAAAAATTGATAGAATCACTAACGTTATTTTCATGTAAAAAGCTCATCAAGTAAAAGTCATTATGACTCGCATGCAATAGAAGACTAAAAATTGAAAACCTTAAACTAATGCTGGTTGAGTAAAAGGAAAAGAAAAAATCTGTATATGTATGCAGATGATATTTTCAGGAAGCGTGATTTTAGTAGCTTTAAGCGTTTTTAGGTGGTTCGCAATTATGTAAATACGTAGCACATATAGCCGTCGTTAGGTCCGTCTGTCTGTCCGTCCGCATATAACAGACCAAAAACTTCCCAACCGAATGGTTTAAAATTTTAAATATATAGTTGTTGCAACATTTTGTCGAGTCATTCCAGATTTTAAGAAAATCGGATGTATAGTTTAATGACAGAGACAGTCAAAAGTTTTCCGTTTCATTATAACCAATGGGGAAAATTATTTTAAGTACATTTTAATGATGTTACAGCCTTTCGAACAGAATGAAATTGATATGCACTTAGCACTTATGAAGTGCACTAAAATATACATTCACTACAATATGCGGGGCAAAAAATATTTATAAAGCTAGTTACGCACCTCATTTGCCCCGTTTGACGTGCAATTTCTAACTTGTTTTATCTGAATTAGCCCTTAAATGCCGGATTTTTCAAAAATCATTGTAATAATGTTTTTCGGCTTTCTTTCATTTTTTAAATAAATCATGGGAAAAATACTTAAAAAAATCATATTTTGTTTTAAGTATAGTTTACGGCTAAAAAACAGTTTGTTACTAATCGGCAATACTGGTGTTTAATTGAAAAAAATAATTTCCCTTGATAAAATTCTATAATATTAAACACAAGAATTTTAGGAACTATAATAAGAAATAAATTTTACTTGCTCACTGCAGGTCAAAATAGGGTATTTCGTAAGCTTCCAAACAAAACAAAAAGAACAAGTACACTGCAAATAAAGGCGTCTTAAATTCAGACACATGTGTGACTGAAAAAGTAATTCAGACACTTAAGTGTCTGAATATGTAATTTCAGACATCATAGGTGTCTGAAATTAAGACACTTAATTGTCTTACTATGATAATGGTATAAACACTGTAAACTGAAATGTCTGAAATTCAGACACTTATGTGTCTGAAAATGGAGTGTTCAATTTTCAGACATTTTAAAGTGTCTTAATTTTTAAAACACGTGTATCCGTCTGAATTTAAGACCTTTCAAACGTCTGAATCGCATCCATCTTTGATTGAACTGCATGTTCAGCAATAGGCAGCCGTTTTTTCACTTTTTTGTAAGCTTTATACGCTGTAAAAAATATCCGTTAAAATATGGAAATTGTACTGACTATTCAGACACCCATTTACGTTATTTATTTTAATGTAAATTTTTTTCCGTAAATTCCAGAAAATTTTCCATCGTTTTGCATATTTCTGTATTTTAAGGTTCCATTTAAAAGATAAAATATAACCTTTCAAGGACAAACCCATATAATTCAATCCCCACTTTCAAAAATCACGTATATATATTAGACAGGATTTATTTATTTATATTCTAACCAGTGGCGTATCGAAGGGGTGGGCTGATGCCCCCTCCGAAATTTATAGAAAATCTCAAACTTAATTACGGAAGTTTAGCAAAAGGCATGTTTTAATCATAGAAAGTGTGTTATTTCGAAGAAATCATGAAATTTTTCATTTCAGCCAAATTTCCGTTATACAAAGGTTTACTTCAGTTTTATTTACTGTTTATTGAGTTACAGTTAGCAAATAACTTTCAGTAATTCTTTTAAAAATATACGGTATAACCATGCTGAAAGCGAAATTTTGCCCAGTCTCATACGATTCCGTCTTAAGAAGTTTGATTGCATATTACGTGCGTTACCTACTGTTATGAAAACCTGTTTAAAGAGGATCGCTTATAATTCGATAGGTAATTTATTCATCAAAAAAATAAAAAAAATTATTTCGATCACATAGTTTCTGAATAACATCGCCTGCCAATTTCATGATTTAAGAACAAAAATGAATTAAAATTTATACATTTACAAAACATCAAACCTCTGAGAAGAATTTTTCTTTGGAGTCGAAATGAAACCTTCAACTTTTAAGAATAAATAGTGGCGCCATCTCGTGTAGTCAAAGTAATCTATCTGGAAATAAAGTGATTTGTTTGCAGGTAAAAAGAAAGTGATTTTCTAATTATGTGCTGCGTTCTAGAAGTCAACTAATTAAGCCCTGTAAACTACTTAATTCGTAACCTTCATAATCTCTACTTAAATTTAAAGAAAATATTGTAGGCTACTTTCCTTTTGAAGTTGCTGAAATAACAGTTCAAAGACCACTATGAAATAAACCACACTTTCATATTTTAAATCAGTAAATTACTATTCAACTTAGAACCCAGTTTACTTAAATCCTTTTTTTTATGACATGCATCCCTTGGCTTCTGGCGGGGGAAGGGGGGGGGGTCCTCATTTGTACTCTAAAACTTCCTATGGTAGAAAAAAAAACTGAACTTAAAATGCCACATACTCAAATTTCTAGAAAGAAAATGTGCAACAGGGATGTATTGGAGGGTATGCGGAGATATACGCCGTATACCTTCAGGATTTTTTAAAAATACTCCGTATACCTTGTTTCTCAAATAAAACTGCAGCGAAAACTCGATACATGAAGTTAATGACTTTAGCGTATACCCTCTGCCGTACATGTACCCTCTGGTTTTTTTACGACTACAACACTGTGTGTAAAATGTTCAGAATTATACTAAATTGGAAAAAAACTTACTGCTACTTAAGAGGACCGGGAAAGTAAAATTCAACCAAAAAATCGATTTTTATTTTTTTATATCATTAAATAGTTTAAACTTTTATCCAACGATGTGTGACACATGTTTATATATAAAAAATTAAGTGTTGAAATTATTCATTCTTTCTAAGAGTACTTACTTCACAGCTTAATGGCCATTTAAATCTTTAATTGACTTTTTCTCAAAACTTAGATTTTTCATGTTTATGTTCCTTTTCTTCAATATCTATTAAACTTAAGAACCCAGATTTTTTTAATACTTGTATTACGTTATATTGTATACTTTAACCCTGGGATTTAATGATTTGTTCAGTGAAATCTTACCAAAAATGCTAATTTAAAAATAACTTTCAATAAATAATTAATAATTAATTTTGAGTTTCACGTAGAACGAAAATGGTCTGTTAAAATACGTAAAGCATGTTACTCTGTCTACTCTAAAAAATCTAGACCTCTATCTTTCACCATTTCTGTGAAAAAGGTACATAAAGTTGGGGAATTTAACATGACGGAGACAGGGCTTTCCCGGTCCCCTTAAAAACATTGCTTGTGCTTCATAAATAACATTATTTCGAAGGTTGGGCGACGAAATCGTGGGTGAATGGTTAGCGCACTCTTCTCCTAAGCAAGAGGATCCTGGATCGAATCCCACCTCGGGTAAGTGTTAAAAGTTTACAGTAGTTTGAATTGAATATATAAATCTGATGTAACATGTGGCCTTTGGTAAGTGGTTGTATATAAAATATGGGGATTAGTACTTGAAAAATTATATTTTATCTTTTAAATGGAAATTTTAAAATACAGAAATATGCAAAATAAATGGATTTTTTTCTGGAATTTACATCAGAAAATTTCCATGAAAATATGTAAATTATGCTGGAGTCTCGAGTGGCTACAATTCCCATATTTTTAGGGATATATATATATATATATATATATATATATATATATATATTACACTGTATAATGCTTACGAAAGAAAAAAAAAAGGTGAAAAAATGTTTTTCAAAGTGGTCAAACATGGATGCAATTCAGACGTTTGAAGTGTTTGAAATTCAGACGCATACAAGTGTCTTAAAAATTAAGACACTTTAAAACGTCTGAAAATTGAACACTCCGTTTCAGACACTTAAAAGTCTGAATTTAAGACATTTCAGTTTACAGTGTAGCAACAATTGAAAAAATAAATCTATCTTTATTCTTAAACCGCGCAAGTGTTGCCATCTACATGTTGAAAATCGATTTTATAATATTTTCAGAATGTATTTTATTGGCAACATTAGGCATTATACCTTCAATATTATTCTAATAGTATTTTTTAGCCTAAATTGGGTATGTTGCCGAAAAGCAACACCAGGCATTTAAGGGTTAAATTTTAGCTTAATATGTGGAGTCCATAAAAAAATCTGTAGATAAAGTACAATGCTGTACAAAAGCAGTGAAGCGCATTTCCGTCTACTTGCAAAATTTATTGAAGGTAAATTCTCAACTGCTTCATGCGTTTTCCAACTAAACTAAATTTTATGTACTATGTAGAATATATACAAATCTATAGATCATACACAGGGCTGTACAAAATAATTCGAATATATTTCCGGCCGTGGGTTGTAGCAAGGTTACTATATCTAAAGGTTGCGCCATTTCCCCTCTCAACCAATAGGGAGCGACTCGCTGCTTGACGTCACTTCGCGTGCTTAGATCAGTTTTCCAATTGACTTTGCATTAGAAACGGGCTATTTTTAATTGAAAAATATTAGTAGAAATTTTCATGTGAAAAAATTTTTAACGATTAAAAAATATTCTTTACACATTGGTCAAACATCACATCTAAAATTTAAACTATTATCTCTTTTTAACTCTTTGAAATTTAATTGTTAAATCTGCTGTCTTTTTCATTAAGTTTCGTTTACGACTCAATATGAAAAAGTTAATTTGCATTAAAAGAAGGTAAAATAGTAATTTTTAGAAGTAAAAAGACCTACAAAAGAGGCAAATTTAATTTTTATATGACTGCAGTTAATATTTTGTTAATACTTTTTAATATAGTACGTTTATAATATTTCATCGGTAATCAATTTGAAGTCTAATATAATTCTAATGTTATTATTTCGCTACGTTTTTAGTGAAGATCTATTTCATTAAAAAAAAAATAAATAAAATAAAATAAACCCTTATGTTTCATCCTCCCTCTCACCCCAGTTTGAATTTCGCGTAATTAGATTACACACAAGCAAATTAAATAGAAACTTTCATAAGTAAATAGCTGAATATTTAATATTATTAAACTAAAATATTTATACTATATAATTATATCATTTATTGAAGATAAAATTTGAAATTCAGAGTAATATATTTTATAAACACATTTCGAAAAGGTTATTTAGAATGATATTTTTATGTTGCATAATAATAATAATTAATGTACATGAACATCCATAAGTGAGAGAAATTAAAGTAAATTTTTGCGCGAAAGAGAGTTTTAATATTCAAACAATATTTTTCATATCCACATAAAGTGCTATATTTAAATTTTAAAATTATATATCTTTTCAGCTTTTTAGAATTTATTGTTTCTTTCAGGAGGTTCCATTTATGCATTTGATGTGATTGAATATCACACTGAAAATTTTTTATAGAAGAAAAATTAAGACAAGCAGTATTTATAAAAGAGATTTAAAATACAAATAAAAATAAAAACTTTAATTATTAAAATACCGAATTCTTAAAACTCTAAGATTTATATGCTATAAAAAATTTGAATTTTAAATTCAGAGGAATATAAATATCTTCCGAAAAGGTTTATCAAAATTAATTATATTTTAATTATGCATTACCATAAAATTATACAAAAATATTTAATAACTAATGCATTTTCGGTGTATACCCTCAGAATACGTTTTAATTTCAAGCATATGATTTCATCACAAGATGCGTTTTGTAGATGTATTTCAGATGTGCGCTCCAGTATTTGATATTTTATCGTGCAATCACAGTTGATTTACTTCAGTTTTTTCCTTTTTTGGAAGCGTATATCTTTTTTACTTCTGATGAATATATTTCGTTAAGGTGCTGTTTCACTCATATGAAAACACACGCTCGCTAATGTTAAACCTATGGGAGAATTTTTTTTAAATATCTCGTTTGAATTCGAATGTTTTATTTTATTTATTTATTTATTTATTTGCATTAGATAGTCGATGTATATATTTACAAAGTCCGTTTTTTACTTTTCAATTTTCTTTGCAGTTTTTTTTTTTTTTATTTATTTATTTTTTTTTTATGAGGTTAATTTCACTTTCAAAACTGGTTCCGACAGTAAAAATTTCATAATTTAAAAAAAAAAAACTGCAAACAAAATAAAAAAAAGTAAAAAACAGCCTTTGTAGAATTCGTCCTAAGTTATCCAATGCAAGAAAAATAAAATACTGAAATGTAAACGAGATATTTTTAAAAATACTCCCATAGGATGCGATTTTACGCGTGACGGACGTAGCCTCTTAATGTGTCGCAATCGAAGGATTTTCACAAATGATTTTATTATATTTCTGTGCCTATTTGGAAAACCAATTAAACTTTTTTTAAAGCATTTTCAATAACGTTAAATTCTTTTGAAAGTGAGCTGCCGTGAATCTCATTAAGAATATTTTTAACAGTTTTACAGCTTCGAGGCATTTATCACATTGAAAGTATATCGATTCATCCGAAGGAATTGCTTGTAACATATTTGATTCACCTAATGAATTGTCAAACTGTCATGCAATTTATAAAATTTTGTTTTTCTGTATAAACAACAATATATCTAAGTTTTTGAAAAAAGGAATTTACGGAAGATATGATGAATGAAAAAATTCACCATGTTCATCATTGTTACATTAACGAAATCTGAGAAATATCTACCTCCGTAATATTTAGGAAAAATGATTGGAAATCGCTCTTTCGGAGAAGCAGTTTAAACTTCGTGTGTGGGCAAACTCTCCTGAGTGTCAAAGGAAATGACAATAAATGTTTACCCCCCCCCCCCCCACACACACACACATCCATTTTTGATGATCGACTGAAGATAACAAGCAATAAAAACTCCACCTTAGTACAATAATAATAATGATAATAATAACACACAACTGTTTCATTTGAAGGGGAAAAATCCTCTATAATCGCTTTATTCTACAAAAGAAAAGGAAAAAAAAATTATAATAATAATAATATTTTGGTGAAAAATGTTCTGTATTGAAGAAATATGCTCTCCTTTGACCAAAAACAAAAAGTTTTTTGAGAAGAAATTCGATTTTAAATGCAAAAATAGGCTCTTTTCTGTTGCGGGAATTCTCCTTAGCACGCACAGTGACGTCATAAGTACGGAAACCTTGATACCGAAACTAGAGGGAAATGGCACCCTCCTGGGTTGTAGATGCTGAAATCCAGTTTTCAAATGTGTTATGCTTTTTCTAAATTCTTTATTTAGGTATCTTCTTTACCTTATTAAACGGTGAAATTTTGTAAGGCATGCTGGAAGTGCTGGAAAGTGTTTCATAACTTATGCTTCACACATGATTTTTCTTTCTTATTTAAAATTCAAGTGTAAATATATTTTTTAATTAAAAAGTGTTTGTAAATATTATTATTTGGGTTTTTAAAATCTGGCAACATTAGGTAAAAATGGTTATTTCAAATTATGAATTTAATCTCTATTTAGATAACGAAAATTTAAATAAAAAAAGCGTTAAAAAAGGAACAAAGTTAGGAAAATTATTGGACACTGCACACCACAATTTTGTCAAGTATGTGTCTGTGAAAGATGGTTAAATGGCTATTCATAGTTTTTTTAATCTATAAAATGTTTTTAACTGAACAATTTTGACCAATTTCGACATTAAATAGTGCCTAAAATAATTCTTCGATTCTTCAGCGTATTTATCATACATTTAACTGTAAAACTACCAGTTTTCATGCATTTATATGAAATAATAGCGTTTTATTATGGGGCCAAAAGGGAAAAAAATCACAATAAATGGCAGCAGCGTTAGTTATCCTTTTTAGAATAGAGAGAAACATTCCAACACTTTGAAAAGTATTAAGTGTAAATAGCACTGCAATACGACAATTTGTTAATTTTTTTAAATTGATTTTTGAAATGTTAACGGACTTGTAGAACAACCTATATATGTATATTTCTTTTAAATGATTGATTTATGGAGGATTGAACTTGCATTTTGAATGCTACGTTTGGCGTGTAAGGACTTGTGTATTATAAAAAAAATTAATATTAATCAAACCCTAAGCAAATAAATCTGAACAAAAACTACGAAATATTATAATATTTATTTTCGTAATTTCACAATGTTTTTTACATATCTTTTGCTTTTTTAAGTGCATGTGGATTAAATGTATAATGTTTAAAAATCGTTGCATAAAAATTGAGGCTTTTACACAATGTAGAAATTGTTGTTTAAAAGAAAAACAAATAAACAAACAAATTATGTAACACCCTTTTTTTCTTTTATCAGTAAAGTGATTAGACATTATCATTACGCAGTAACTTGAATATTTGTATGTTACAAGCAACATTATCAACATATTACAACTGTAACATTATGTTCAGACAATGAACTTTATTTCATAAGTATTACTTTTGATCAGCTACATACACATTAAAATATCTTGATTAGTATACATATTAATTACTGCAAAGTTTCTCAAATAAGTTTTCTTAAACCATTTACATCCTTTCACACATGAGATCACTAATGTCTTTCTATGAAGCTGTAACGAAGAGGTTTATCAGGGGTATTTATGAGTCTTGAAAACATACCGATATCTTCATAATGATACTCAACTTTGAAATTACGGATAATCTAAAAAAAGAAAAAAAGAACAAAATATGAAAATCAAAACCCTTACTTTGTAAAATCAATGATAAAAATCTTTATTTAAACATGTTTTTTAAAGAATTGTTATTACTTACCCATCATACGTAGTACAGGGTAAGTCTTGTAATCATTTTAAAAATCGAAAATCTTTTTTGACGGATTTACACGTTTCAGACCCTGGAGAGTCCGAAAAACATATTTTTAGAAAAAAAAATTTGCCGTATGTCTGTATGTGTGTGTCTGTAAACGCTCTATCTCCCGAACAAATTGAGATAGAGACTTGAAATTTGGTGTGTACTTAGGAAGTAATAATGGAAAGATGCTTATTGAATATCAGTAACTTTGATTATCCGGAACTATTTGTTTCGGACTCCCGAAATATTCGTTCTGATAAAAGGTATAGAAAATTTTTCGAAATTGTTTATTTGAAGGAGTGAATATAAAAGACAATAACTAGAGAACAGAAATTCTGCCTTTTTCAGAAATTAGTGTCGCCCCCGGCAATTCCATTACTCCATTTTCTTCTGATGGACTGGTGGCAAGCGCTACGCTACAAATGACTGATTTTCACCTCTAAATTTTAATAGCATTCTTTGCCTTATTATATCTCAGAAATTCTGTCATTAAACAAAGAGAGGAATACTATAAAAATTTAGTGATAGAAATCAACCATTTGTGGCGCAGCGCTTGCACGCATGATTAACCTTTAAACGTGCGATTTTTTATTTTGCTTCGAAAAAATTATATATGATTCTCTGAAAGGTTTATTACACAGGAAAAATAATGAAAAAAAATCAGATATATTTTTCACTTAATACGTCAATCTTTTCTTCTGTTGCACGTCCTCAATATAAATAAAAACTACTGTCGTGTGGCTGTTTTACGCTAAAATATTGCAAATTAGTAAATATTTTAATCAGTATGTCTCCAAAGACCTTATTTTATATAATTATTTATTTTATAAAACTTAACCTTTAACCCTTTAATTCCCATGATGGAATACGTAGTTCAGAGAATCTGACTTTACACCAGAAAGTTTCAATGGTTAATTTCGCTTTATTTAAATACGGAATGTCTGTTATTAATTAAAGCAAATATTGCTATTTTAAATTTCTGTTGTGAATTAGGTATATACGAATAAAAAAAATCTATTAAATTCAAAACACTCTTGTTTGCATATGTGCAAGGCTGCGCACTAAAGGGTTAAAGTACTGAATATAGCTGAAGTATTCAGTATTCAGTATTCAATGCTCAATACTTAATCACTAATATTGTGTATAATTGAAGTACTGAAAATAATTGACGTACTCAGTATAAATATTCAATACTTAATAACTACATCAATCTTCATATTCAATTGAAGTATTGTGTGTAATTAAAGTGCAACTGACTAGGGAACATCCCCAAGTGTCAGTTCTGGAATTTGACGAGAGTGGTATCCTTCGAAAGCTCTTGTCGCAAGGATCAAGGATCAAGGAAAGTGTAGGAACTATACTCCCGAATCCAATGATTCACGAGATATGGGCTCTTTTCTGTTTAGGAAAAAACAGCATGAGATACTTTCTAAAGCTATCGAAGGAAGGAATTTTGTCTTATAATTAATCAGCATAAGGGTTTTCATGATAGTGTATTCTGATAGCATGCTAATGAGAATGCTATCCTAGTATTCGGCAGTGCACAAACAGATGAAAATTTAAGCATAGAAAAACTGCACTGTAAAAAAAAAAAATCCGTCAATATACACTAACTTTTCCGTAAAATTTTACGGAATAGTTTTATTTTTCTATAAAAGCAGTACTATTTCCGTAATTGACATTATGCGATTATAAATCCTTTTAAATCCAGTAAGTTTTCCTTAAATTTTACGGAATATTTCCGTATTGCTTTCAAAATAGTACAAATTTTGTAAAGGATGTTCAGAAATAATTGCTGTGTTTGGAAAGCGAAGTAATTAATTGCTGTATGTATTTGTCTTGCAGTGATATTATTTTCAATGAAACCGCTGTTTTGGCTATATGTGGCTCTATATTGAAAATATATCCAATGATTTACCAATGGCTAAATATATCATCCATATTTTAGGTAAGTTTTTAAGTAAAACCGATAAAAGTTATGACGCCATCTATGTATGTAAATTTAAACTATATAGTATTTTAACGCTACGAGTTGGAACCCGTCGAAATTCGACGAACTAAAATGTTAGAAAGGAACTGTCAGATCGAATTTATAATAAACCTACAAAAATAATTACAATAAAAAATTCATCTAACATTGGTTGTCTCACTCTTAAAACAAATAATATTTTTAACCTAAAATTACTAAAATATTATTTCCACAAACTTCAACTGCTTAAAGTATTGAAAAATTAAACTCTATTAGAATACGTAATCAAGATGAGTAATTATGATGAATTTATCGATTGAGACTTTTAGGTTTGTTTTTATGGGATGAAAAATCAGTAAAAAGGATTTCGCTTTGTCACACATAAAATTTCCCCCCATGAAATCTAAATTGTACGTTATTTTCAATTCCCATAATTTACATACGCGCCACTCAAATTCACAATTTGAAAGTATTTTAACGCGCAATAGATTATTAATGAATGTATTTCTAAACTTAAAGTCACGTTTGTCCGATACAACTTTCCATGTGAACATTCGCACAAACTTTAAGTTCTAATCTTAATACCTGCGAATTTTTTTTTTCAGAAATTTGCCTGTAGTTGTCATAGTATTGGTCAAATATTTAGTTTTATCAAAATAAATGATCGTTTTATTTTAAATATGACATAATTTTTACTCACTGAATCATTTTGCCTAGCGTCTCAAACTCAGTATCAGCGTAATGTAAAAATATTGAAATGTAACTAATTTATGAAGAAGAATGCGTGTTGTTTTGTTTTTTTTTTTAATGTCGGACATCATTTTCTGTTCAAAAATTATAAAAAAGTTACTTTAATTTGTATTGTGAAAATTGCATCAATAAGGATATAATCAATAAAAATAATAAACCATGACTATTTTCCCTTTACTTTCAATATAAATGGAGTACTTCAGTTGCCACAATTACAAAATTTGTATTAAAAACTACAAAAAAATTAATATCTCAAAAATAAAATGAGATACAGCGTTCAAATAAATTGCATTTAAAAGAGCATTTTTTTCCTTATACGATGGTGTTAAAATTTAAAATGTGCGATGTTTAGAAGTTTAAAAATTTGCCGTAGATATAATTACAAAACCGAAATTTTAATTCAAATTTTAAAGTGTTGCCATTCGCAAAATGACGTATGCGTTACGCACAGATATGTTTGTCCTTTATAATATAGATAGTATTTTTCTTTCTTTCTTTTTTTTAATAAAAAGATTTAAAATTGTTTTTTAAAATTTTTTACGATATTAAAAAAAAAATTAAAATCTTATTAATTCTTTTTAAGTTTGAGGCAGTTGAAAAGGAAGTTTTACAGTTTATTTTTCATTATGATTTTGAAATAATGTTTGATTTATTTATAGAAGCTATTATTATTTAAAAAAATCTATTTTTAATTTTAATATTTTTTAATCTATTCACTTTAACAGATTCGCACATAAAACTCAAAACATATCTGAAATATAATAACGAAATGATTAAAAAATTGACGTTTATCTAAATTATAATATGCAATAAAGGGAATTTATTTTAATACCTTGTAGCAATTTCCTTTATTTGAGTTTACAGTAGATCATCACGTAAAGTAATTTAAAAAAGTAAATGTTTGATAAAAATATGTTGCTATTATCGCAAAAATAAATGAATATAGAAATAAATAAATAAAAATAATATTACAACAAAATTTTTTTAATCTTGTAAAAAAGGAGCAATTATTACTTATGATACATTCTTTCATGCATGTAATATTTTAAAGACTAAAATTTTTCTTTTATAAAGCATGAAATTAAAAAGCTAAATATTAAAAATTATGGAAACATTCAGAATTGTACACTCAATTGAAAAATGTTATCTCCACGAAAATACGTCCCTTGTTTCATATCCCTTACTTCATAAAAAGCATATGAAATAAGTAACGATATTTGAAAACGCAACTCGTGTTCCCGTGGCATAATGGATAAGAGGACAGTTCCCTAGTTCAAACCCCGATGGAGGTAAGTGTTCTGTCATTGCTATTATTTGAATTAAATAGAGATATTCTGACCTTGATAAACATGTCCGTAAAACTTGAAATTCATAAAGATGTAAGTTTCTCGTTGAAAAGTTATACTTTTTTTTTTTTTTTTTTTTTTGGCTTTAAAATAAAAAAAAAAATTAAATATGGAAAAAAACCCCGGAAACATTTTGTGAAAAAACGGAAAATTTTCTGGAATTTACGGAATTTTTTCTCGTTAAAATACGGAAATACTACTGGCTTCTCGACTGCAAGTACAATTTCAAGTACGTATTTTAACGGAAATTTTTTTACAGCGTAGGTTCTGTTATATAGCCAGTCTTTCTTCCATCTGAATGACAAAATACATGTATGTTTACTTTTCCAAAACTACAAGTACTTGGTAAAGAAAATTGACAAATATTCAAAAACCCATCGCAGTATTTGCTGTGAAGTTAACACTATTGCTATAGAAAGAATACTAAAAGTGCATCGTTTGGTCTGTAACCAGATCAGTCATAGTATGCTTTCGAAAAGGCTTTACTAAACACACCTGCGCTGACTGTCAGGTAATAATACCCTTCATCGTTTGTGCCTGGTGTTAGAAAAACGTGTATTCAATACTTTCACTAAGAAAAACACTATCATGATTAATTCTGTACCTTGGAACAAAAAGGGCCAATGTCCAAAATTGAGAAATTTGAGTTAAATGCACGAATGAAATATAAAGTAATTGTTAAAAGAGCCAAAGTCCTCCCAATATTAGATCATAGAAAACAAAATATTTTGTCGAGGCCAATGTTACTTACTGTTAATGTAAAAATGGCTAATTTAAAATGTAAAAAAAAAAAACTAAAACTAAATAAATGTAACATTAGATTGTAGTGAGAAAAACATTACTGAATTGAAAGGTACAACTTTGAAAAATAATAGTACAGAAATCGTAGCAAGATTCTTAAAATTCCTCAAACTTAAATTGGGTTTCCTGCCATTTGAGAAAAATAGACATTGGCCCTTTTTTGTTTCAAGGTACAGAATTATAAGACAAAGTTCCTGTCATCGACAGCTTTAGAAGGTATCTCATGCTGTTTCCCCCTTCTTTATTTATCTTCTTCCGAAAAAGAAAATGGTCCATATCTCGCTAATAATTTGATTCGGGAGTATAGTTCCTATAATCTCTTGATGCACGTGATAAGAGATTTTGAATGATACCACGTTCGTCAAAAAAAAGGTTAGTTTTTTTAGTTGTATCTCTGTGTAAGTAACTGTGTTATGCATCAAACTGATGGTTAAAATTACACGAATTCATATTACAGGAGACAAAGAAATGAACTGTGATTACTTCTGCGATGAGGCAAATAATTTCTTGCTCAGCTAATCTTCTTCCAATGCAACTTCGAGGTCCGACACCGAAAGGTACGAAAGCAAATGGGTGGAAATTTTCGTCTTTATTTAACCACCTTTCAGGAAGAAATTGGTTGGGATTTCTAAAGTATTTTTCATCCCTGTAGATTATTTGCAAAGCCGAAACCAAGTAAGTCTGTAAAAACAAAAATAAGTTAAAATATACAGAGCAAAGTAAAGCTAAAATGTTAAGGCTGTCCTCAAATACAAAGGAGCGACTTTATGACACATTTTTCAAATTCATTTTTGTTTGGAAACGCATGAAATGGGCAGGTGTTGTTACTCAGAAACTATGTCATCGAAAGACATTTTCCAATTTTTGGTAAACGCAAAACATCTTTCAGAAAATACTGTCAAAATGGGTGTTTTGAACCGAATTTTCGCACACGACACCGCAAGACAAGAGAAAAATTGTCTGTCAAGGGACCAGAATCGCTTATAACTCGATAAGTAATTTATTTATCAAACAATGGAAAATTCATTTCGATTCCAAATCGCTTCAATAGATAGACTGGTCAAAGAAAGTTTCGCGCTGCTGAGCCGAGGATTTGAGAACAGCCTTAAGAAGTTTGAGACTTCTTTTGATAACAGAATTACCTAATTCAGTATGATCCAACTGTGGTCCGAGTGTTACCCCTATTATCTTATAGCAATTTCCACCTTATTTCATCCCAGAAATTCTGTCATTAAATAATTAAAATTCAGCGATAAGAAAAATTCCACTCTGGCTGAAATTGGACCACACTGATGTAATTTAAGGGCTTTTGATTTTGGTATTATCTAATTGTCACTTCCAGACCACAGAAAATCACATAAAACACATTTTTTATGTTATGTTAATTACATTAAATCATTTGCACAATACTAAAAAAAAAAAAAATCTTTGTCTCAGCTGCAAATAATCGTATAAATACCAAATTATATGTTTTAAATACTATGCATAAATTAAGATTCGTTGATTTTTTCTGCCTGTTAAAAATTGTACCAGTTTTCTTTTTCTTTCAAACAGTAGCACCCACTTTTGACACTTTGAGTTCACTGGATAAAAATAGTCTGGTAAAGTATGCATTTTGGTCTTAAATCTTAATATAAAGGGTGCAAATTTGAGGGTACTACTGTTAAGTATACGCGGCAAACTTTAATTGTGCGTATACTCCCAAAAAAATCATCCGATTGAAATACACTGATGCCCAAAAGCATTACATATAAAAGAAAATGATTGTTTTCTCAAAAGATTTTTGTTGGAAAACGTTGAAAATTCATAAACATAATAAGGAAATTATATACATACTAGAATAATTACGATTTAAAAAAAAAAAAATCAATCAAATCTGCCGTTTCAGAGGATTGGACAACAAAAGCGTGAATTGCAAAGTGGTTGGATTATGAGAGTGGATGACTTTTAATTTTTTGTTGTTTCTAGTAGTGATTTCGATCATTTTTATTGATGATAAGTTAATTACATACGAAATGGATGATTTTACGCATAGTCGTGTTATTGGTATGGTGGAATCTTACGTCAGGCCGATGTTGCCGAAGCTGTTGGTATCGACTAATCTACGTTTTCTAGATTGTGGCTACGCTACATTTCAACGGAAAATGCTAACAGAAGTCCTGTAGAAGGTCGTCGGCTTATAACAACATCATCAGATGACCGATTTTGTGTCATTAACGGCCCGACATAACCGAACATAGCCAACAATAGGGATAGCAGCAGAGTTAAACACCGCTGGTGGGCCGCTAGTTTCGACATAAACTGCATACAGCCGACTTAGTCAACATGGTCTTTATACCCGGCGTCCAACAATATCTGTTTCACTTACCCCTCGCTACAGGCGGGGTCGGTATAATGGTTCAGAGAGCGTGTAGTATGGACTGCAAACCAGTGGAGCATTTTAATGTTCTCTGACGAATCTAGGTTTATTTTACAGACTGACAGTAGACGCGTTCTCATATGCGAAAGCCTGGCTTGCGGTATAACCCAACATTTATACGTGAATCGCCCTAACACAGAGTAAGTGGCGTACACGTATCGGGCGGCATTATGATCAAATTGTGCCTCTGAACCATTGCTACCGGTCACGCCTGTGACGAGAGGTAAGTGGGACGCACATTATAATATCAGAAACATATTTCCTACGAAACAGTGCAAAGTCCTCAAATGTGGTAGAACTACTTGCTGGAAACTGAGTATACGGAGTAAATCCTCGTAAAGAGGCATTGCTGCTTCGATCCGCCTGTCATAAATACGGCCAAAACACCATTTTCAACGAACTAAAATATTTGAGTTATTTAATCACAATCTTCCGTTCATTAAATAAAACGAAGAGGAAACGAACAATTAAAAATTACTCTCTTTACAAAATCTTTGAGAAACGGAGCAAGCCAACTCTTTTTGAACGTACGGCGTAGGAGCAAAACTGTTAAGGGGCTAAGGTATCTTTACACACTTTTATTTACATACACTTGAATTAAAAATCTTACTCCAGCTGGTATTCTGTATCCACTGAAAACGACATCATGATCCAATAATCGAGGTATGCCAAAAACGATTGGATCTAATCTGCGAGAGAAAAGACTCAATTAGATACCTTTCTAAGTTTTAAAAATTATTTTTAAAGTTTGGTCTTACGATTACATAGTTGCCAATTTTTACTCTTTTTTCTTATCAATAAAACTTAAAAAATTGATTTCTCTAATTCCGGAAACCGGCAATTAAATAATATAAATATTCTATTAAATTTTAGTGTCACATGAAAGGGTAAAAGTTAGCAGCTATGCTATTAGGTAATCTATGTAAACAGATATTAGTTAACAACGTCTAATACTTTTATTAACACAATTGTGTAAATTTATAATACATTTATAAACACTAATTTAATTTATTTATAAAAATTCTAAAATGTACATTCATATGCAAATTGAAACACACATTATTTTTTGTCTTCTCCCCACCTCCTCAAAAAAAAGTGATAAACTAGATTAAATGTTTTGTAGATGTTACTCAACTATTGTACATAAAACGTAATTTACAACCTAATTAAAAATTCAAATAAGGTGATGGCTCCTGTTATGGCCCTGTTTCTGATGGCAACCTCCTTATTGTGAGTCAACTAAACAAAAAATTAGCTAGATGGCATGATCATACAGTAAAAGGACCTCCTGGTATATCATGTGATCATTTTTCATCCAGCCATTGTACAATATGACGCCAGTAACTGTTTTGTGTTCTTCATGCGATCTCTTCTTGTTTTTATCTGGTATGTCTCCATTTTTTATGCATTTTAAAAACAGACTTTTCTCATGAATACCGTCATACCCTGTTAATTTTTTAATGCTCTTTTGATTGGTGTTGTCGTTGATGGCGTATATTTTGCGAGCTGTTCACAATCAAATAATTTTCCTGAAAACCGACCTGCTCTTCATATGGTCGCCCCGGTGGCCATATCAATATCAAGTTAACTTCCCTTTTATTTTTTCTCCTGACTTATATTCTTTTCCAGAATGATTTCATATTTTTGTTTGCTCTTGACATTAAATAACTTGAATTATACTTTTGTTAACAACTTTGTTTTGAATGGGAAATCCTGTTTTAAACCCATTTTGAATATGAAAAAGAATCATTCGGTATCATTTTTGTTCATTTTATATACAATATTATGTAATTTAGTAGAACAGCACTTACGGAATTGAAGAAAATCACGATTTGTGAAACACGAACAATGTTGGCCATAACATGAGCGAATGTTCTGATGTGGCCAGTGAATATACTTTTGAAATTTAATTTTTTTTTTTTTTTTTTTTTTTTTTGACCAGTAAAACTATTTTTATGGAAAATGAACTATTTTTTTTTAAAAAATGAAATTCCATTATCCTCATAATGTTAAAAAAAAAGATTTTATTTTTTCAAAATGATGGCCAGAAAAATTTCTTACTCATTTCCGTGGTTTTAACAGAAGCACCAACCTTATTTGACAGATTTTTTTTTTTTAATTTAGCACTTAAAAGACATTTGAAACAGGTAATACGTGTGATCTAGCCGAAATATTTAATATAATAATTATGAATTAAAAAAGTGTATATATTTTAATTTTTTTCCCAGATACCTTTTACGTGATATTGACATTGACATGACTATTGATATTTTTGCTTAATATGAATATAGTTAATGTAACGTATGAAACAAAATATGCATTCCTACTAAATATTATTGAATGAAGGAAATATTTAAATATTATAGAAGAGATGAAATAGTGTAAATATTTTTTTTTATCATGTCAGTGTATTCGTATACCTTTGAGATTCTTTCATGCAGGCTTTTAAGTATTTCAGTTCATTAAAAATCGCAGCTGTTATTCTATCTTCCTTGTTAGGCAAAAGTTTCATTATTTCTTGGTACAATAATTCTTGTTTGTCAGGATTTCTCGCCAAATTATATAAAAAGAATCCAACAGAATGAGAAGTCTGGAAAACAAAAATTAGAACTTATTTTTTTTAATAACCAAGTATATAGTAATTTAATATACTTACTTTAATAAATTCATTGTCTTCTATAAGTAAAATTGTTTTTGTTATTAAGGATTATTAATTACACAGCTGATAATGAAAAATTAAAAAATTCTTCGAATGATGTTTTGTTCAGGCATTATATGCAACAACTGCAAAAAGTACACGTTCTTATAGAGACCTTTTATTTTTAATACAGTTCTTATTCATCTACTTCAGGTATGCATATTGAATAATATTCACGTAAGAAATACAGACGATCTCATGTTTTGTTGCAAAAGTTTATGAAAATGCCCCTTAATTCCCTCACAATTAAGATTTGAAACTATAGTATAGTGTATACGAAAGCAACGCAGTAGAACATTTGCGATCAAGTAACTATGTTAAGTCTGGGTAAAATTTCTATACGTTCTTTTTTATGGGAAAAAGAAAAATGACTAAAGAAGTAGTGTACTTATGTATTATATTAATTTTAATCTAATATGACCACTTGAAATCTGCCTTGTTCATCATAAAAATTTTGAAGGGCCAAGAAATTCTGTAAATATCGAAAACTATGGTAGGAAACCGGGGGAATATGGTAGTTTAGCTAAAGTATTCTTGCCGAACAGTACATGTCAGTTAATTTTTACTTTCTTCTTTCTAAAGAAGTTTTGTAATCGAAATGTTTTTCGATTTCCATTTTCTGACGGATTTACATGTATTAGGGATCGGATATCCCGAAAAATATGTTTAAAAATGTCTGTCTGTCTTTCCGTCTGCCCGTGTGTCCATACATCCTCTTTGTGTCATCAAAAAAAGAAAAGTGTATGAAGTTATGCATAGAATTGAGCCAATTTTTCTTTGTCTATATTTTTGTCTATGGCCAGCAAGCCTTCTTTTAACTTGGAAGCATTCCGTCGGAAGGGGGCGCTGTAATGGCGATTTTTGTGTCATTTTCATTATTGTACCATTGAAAAATGTGTAAAGTTATGCATAGAATTGAACCAAATTTTTTACGTATCTTTCTGGCTGTCGTCAGCAGGGTCTCCTTGAATTTGGTAACAACCCGCCAGAAGGGGGCGCTATAATAATGACTTTTCTTGATTTTTCATAGTTCTATTGTAAATCGACTGTTCATGCTTCGACGGGCAATTCGCATCTAGCTAACCTGGAGATTCTCTCTGATGTGCAACAGAATAACGAAAAATGTTGATTTTATTAAATATAATTGAGATCAACTCGTTTTTACTCCGGTTATTAAAAAGAAGCAGAAACTTAAGAGGAAAATCAAAGTTGGTGTAATATTGAAGCAATAACACTGAAGTATTAACGAGTGTAACAACTTTTTGAAATATTAACATGTATGCGAAAGAAAAAAAGCTTTGGGATTGACACATGCGGCTAGTTAGGCGTGCAAAATTTTAATTTTTCAAAAATGAATCTTATAAATAGGAATTCGAAATGTCCAAATCTTTTCCATGATCTAGAATAATTACATTTCATCAATGAAAAAAATATATACTCAAAAAGTAGCTTACCGTATCAATACCTGCTGTAAGCATATCTGCCACAGTGACCATTGCTCCAGATACATCAAGTCCGTCCGTCATCAGCATAGACTGTAAGAGTGTTATTTCCTTATCACGGTCGATATTTCTGTTAAGTTCCTCCAGTGAACGATTGATATATTTGAAAGCTATCCTGTAAAAAAAAAATAAAATTTAAAAAAATGTAATTTAATAGATTACAACGACCATTTGGCATTTTATTTATTTAAACATTTTATTTTGTCCACCAAATTCTGTCGCATCCTCTTCAGCAACAGATCGCAAAGGTCAAACTTCAGACGACCAAAACCTTTATCGATAAATTCTCCAAGTCACGTTTCGAGAAGAAAAACAGTTTACAAATCGAAAGCAGTTCCACCGAATCATCCACAGATTGTGACAAATTTCCTACGTTGAGCCCAATTTTTCCCGGTTAGAATCGACCGATTGTAAAACGCCGTGGCTAGTGGATTGGAGCCCCCCGAGACACGGCCTTTTACTATCAATCGATTAAACATTAGATTGTTTCCTTTTTTGCGTTCGTCTTTTATTCTGTAATCGATTTTCATGGGCTACATAATCAGCTGAAGACCTCGATTTTCATGGCCTACATAATGAGTTGAAGACCTCGATTTTTGCTTTGCAAGACGATTTTCATTTCGGCGTCGCTCTTTGGCTTTGGATTTTTCCATATCTGACAATTTGCACCTACCCATTTTGTAACTTTTTCAATTTTTAAAGATTTTATGCCTTTCGACTACCTATTCAAACAATTTTTAACTATTTTATGCCTTTCTATTACTTATTCAAATAAAAATTCTTCTAAAAGTAAAGAACATCGCTGAATTTCGTTAAAAAAATGCGAGCATCATATGGCCCCATCCTCGACCGAAAATAACAACCATTTCCAAATGGTTAATAAAATAACAGAAGAATCTAATAAAACTTTTCAATTTATAAATATCAACGACAGATATGTTATTATATTAGAATTTACCAATTTTGTATTTCTATGTGAAAGCTGTCTCATAAGAAGAAACAATTAAAAAAGTAGAAGAATATGTTAAATTTTGTCTAATGATGAATTTCGACAACAGCCATGGCCATGATATTAAATTAGAGAATTTACATAGCAATGCCTGTTGTTATCATTATAAAATAACTAACAAAATAACCAATAGCAAACTAATTAATCAATAGGATGAAAAAGAATCAGACAGCTAAAGCCCTTGACCTTGTTCACATAGGATTAGAAGGGCGAAAGTTAGTAAAACGAAATTAAATAAAATTTCAGCCTTTACAAATTAAAACCGAAAAACTTGTACCCCATATATAGCTTCTAACCCCATTATTATTTTTGACGATATTTTTGCATAACTATTAGTTTTTACGCTTTTCTCATACCAGTACAATTTTAAAGTAAACTTTTAATTATTTAATCCATGGAACTTGCAACTAAATAATCCAAACATTTCTATTAAATTGTAATGGTAACAAAGAAAGCGTAAAACTTGGACGCTGTGTATTTCGAGCTTTCACTATAGTCCGGTTACAGCTGTGTAATTGTTTGATAACAAATAGCTTAAGAATTACTTTTTTTAGCAATAGTTGTTACCAAAAGAATTTAATATTAATGGATACAAACGTTAAACCATTTTATTTAAATTTTGTTCTGTATACCTCTAGATTGTGTCTAGGGTATAAAAAAAATAAAAAAAAATGCGCAAAATCATTCGTAAATAATAATAAAAAAAAATATCGCCATATTATCTAAGATTAAATTTGAAAATCTTGCAATTCTCTCTCTCCCCCCTTTTGTTTTTAATTTAAATCTGAATTTGTTATGCATTATTTAAAATTAAGCAAATGCAAATAAAAATACAGGCAGGTAGCGGAATTCAGAAATTATATCCCTTGACGTAACTGGCCTACAAACAGCATTTTGCGCTGTTTCGAAAGCCATCTCAATCATTAAAGTTTGAAAAAATAATCTTTTTAGATTTATAACTTTTAAAAATGTTTGATTATTTTCTGAAAATTTACTGACAATATTCAATTAACAGACTTTAAATGGAAAATCACTTACTCTGTAAAAATATCCGAAGCCTTTACGAATTTTCTCCAAGTGGGTGTTGGTAAGATTTTCCACAGTTGCAAATTTCCAGATAAGGCTTCTAGTTTATTCATACATTCAAACTGTGTCTGCACACAATTGATCATTTTCATGCCGTCTGAATCTGCTGATATATTTATTTCAAGACAGCCTAGCCTTGTGTCCAAACCAACCAATGCTACAGCTGTAAAAAATGTATCTTGTTTTTATCGTGTTTTTTCTATCGAATTTTAAACTATTTTGTAGCATAACATACACTGTAAGGAAATTTTCGTATTAGGTTTTTGCGGTAATCATTTACAACAATTTTTTTTTTCTGGAATAAGTTTGACAAAGACGGGGCACTAGCCAGTAGAGAATCAGGTTCGTAAACACAATTAGGAATGAATATTATTTTACTAGCCCCCGGTATGCTATTACTTTCTCCCAGCTAGTGTCGTCGCTAAAAATAACGTTCCGTTGTATAAGCCAGCCGTAAAACAAACCAGTGGATCATTGTACGTTTAAATACTCTACTGCAATTTTTTAAACTTCTAAGCCTTTTCAATTCACATTTTCAATTTTTATACCGTCGTATTGGGGAAAAAATACTTTTAAATGCAATTTATTTGAAAACTACATCTCAATTTATTCTTGGAATATTAATTTTTTTGAAGTTTTTAGTGCCATTTGTTTAATTTTGGCAACTCAAGTACTCCATTTCTGTAGAAAGTATAAAGGAAAAATAGTTGAAAAATAGTAATTATATCTTTTTGCTGCTATTTTCTCCTAGCAACTTAAAAAATTGTAATTAAATTACGTGCTATTTTGAAAAAATATAAATGAAGGATTTCTGATAAAACATGGAGCTATTGTAAGCCAAATTTAATTTTAAGTATCTATATTTATTTTACAAACAAATGAAGGCCCATAAATCATTAGATAACCGATTTTTTTTCTTTTTTTTTTGAATGACGATAGATATCTCTTTTTTTGGATTTGTGTATTATTCAGCGATAGCGATGTCCTAAGCCTATTTTACTGAGATGTTGTTTAGGACTGGATCGTAAATGACGAATTCTTCAACGGATAACGTCATTTTATATAAAATAAAAGCGTGTGTTTTAAGTCATAAAACTGAACTATATATATATTTATATACATATATATATATATATTTTATCGGGTGCAACACTAAATTCTGAAAAAGCAGAATTCCTGTTTTCTAGTTATATAGATTATTTTTTGGGGGAACTATATTAGCTATACTTCATAATCAATGCCGTAATGCAATATTTTCCGTTCTTTTTAGGTGCGTTCGTAATTATATAAATAAGTAGCACCTATAGTCGTCGTCTGGTCCGTCCGTCCGTCTGTCTGTCCGTATATAACTGCGCAAAAACTACCCTACCGAATGGTTTGAAATTTAAAATATAAAATTGTTGCATAATTTTGTCGAGTCATTTCAAATATTGTGAAAATCGGATGTGTGTTTTAATTACAGGGTGAGTCAGAAGTATTCCGTTACATTACGGCCAATGGGAGCATTCAAGTGCATTTTAATGATGTTACACCCTTTCGAACATAATGGAATTGATATGCATTTATGAAGTGCACTAAACCATACATTCTGTAAAATATGCCGTGCAAAGAATATTTATTATTAATTCTACACAAAAGTATTCCGTTACATAATCGTATAAAGGGATGTATTGTTTGGGGCGTATTTTAATTGTTTAAAGGTGGTTTTTAAATTAGTTATGCATTTTTGCACTGAAACTAAGATACGTTTGTAGAATATATATATATATATATATAATGATACACAGGGCCACGCAAGGAATTGGATACATGGCCGTCAATGGATGATTATATCTGAAAATGTGATTTCAGTAGTTTTAAGCGTGTTTTAATCGTAACTAGATTTTAGCCAAATAGTGGCGTGTACATAAAGGTAGAAGGTAAAATACAGTGCTGTACAAAAGTATTCAAATATGCTTTCGTCTATTAGTATAAATGGCTGAAAGTGAAATTTCAACCTCTTATGCGTTTTTAACACTTCCCAACATAGTTGAAAATGTTTACAAATTCGGTTTTTCTGCCCGTCTGTCTGTCCGAACTCTAACTTGCGTTAATATAGTTGGATTGCTCTATAATTGATATATGTTATTAAGATTTACTATACCGTGTTCAGTATTTAAAATAAAGTATAGCATTCATAGTTTATTTACTGGGGCACTCAAAAGTATTCCATCATACTGTGGTCTATGGGGAAATGTTGTAATTATATAAATACGTGGCACCTACAGTGGTCATCTGGTCCGTCCGGCCATCCGCATATAACAGCGCAAAAACTACCCAATCGAATGGTTTGAAATTTAATATTATAATCATTGTAGAATTTTGTAGCGTCGTTTCAAATTTCATGAAAATCGAATCAAAACTTAAAAATATATTAAATGTAAGTTTTCTTCATTCTATTAAATTCTATCATAGGCAAATAATTCAATGATATCCCATGATAGGTAATAATGCTAGATTGCCATGGTGATTACGTCCTATTTAAGATAGAATAATATTATTCCCGTATTACTGAATTTAATTTATATAATCATAACAAATTTTGTATTCATGCATTTCTGAATAAGAGTTCAACAACTATTGCACCAACATCTGGATATTTATAAAACTTCGTTATAGTACGAACACATCTCATTTGTCACGTTTGACGTACAATTTCCGACTTGTTTTTTGTAAGTTCTATTAAAAATTTCAGTTATTTAATTTTTATTTCTTTAAAGTCCTTTCAGGAACACTATTGTACGTTTTTTTAATATCTGGACACCATTATTTTTTGAGGTTGATCTGAGGTGCTTTGCAATTTTGATCGATAACTATAGAGCAGCAGTTCTTAATCTCTAGGTTGCAACAGACCCTTTTCCGTATCTCCGTGGTTTTGGTGAAATCCAAGGATTTAAGAGTAAAATTATTGTCATTGTTTAGATTTCACTAGATTAATATTAACACAATTACTCTAATTGGTAAACAAATCATATTAGATGTAAATTTCCAACTGGGCGAAAAATGTCCGGACCAGGATTCGAACAAGGGACCTTCTGGCTGAAGCCGCCAGTGCTCTGGGTAAGGTTAGCTGGGTGAAAAAGTTCGACCAGAATCGCCCGGGATAGCTCAGATGGCAGAGCACCGGCGGCTTCAGCCAGAAGGTCCCGGGTTCGAATCCTGGTCCGGACATTTTTCGCCCAGTTGGAAATTTACATCTAGTATGATTTGTTTACCAATTAGAATAATTGTGTTAATATTAATCTAGTGTAATTTCGTATCCAGCGATTTCTGGAGTTCCATTACCTGAGATATATTCTGTTGAGCTGAACCAGGTTTCAGACCAGATGCTGTAATCACCAAGGTTAGCTGGGTGAAAAAGTTCGACCAGAATCGTCCGGGATAGCTCAGATGGCAGAGCACTGGCGGCATCAGCCAGAAGGTCCCGGGTTCGAATACTGGTCCGGACATTTTTCGCCCAGTTGGAAATTTACATCTAATATGAATTGTTTAGATTTGCTTAGATATGATTTAGGTATTATCGAATACAGGCTATAAAATGTAGTACAATTATAAACTAATTATACTGTATTTTTTACAGTAATAGTTTTTCCTTGCAAGATTTCTCTCATAATCTAGATAAAAGAAAATATTTACATTGGATGCGAAACCTTCACGGACGCCTGAACCTAAAGCGGACTGCAGTTTCTTGGGACCCTTGCGCCACAGTTTAAGAACCATTACTAGACGAAAAGCTCCTGCACCGTATGCATTTTCGCCGATCCCAACCGTTATGGCAAAAATAAGAAACTGCGCATGCGTTGGAAATTCTCTTACTAGAAAACTTGTACAGGGTTACCCAGGTTGCTATGTCATCATGCTAAATTTGCGATTATCTTTTGGCGTTCGAAAATATTTCAATGTCTTGTTATTGTGAAACAGTGATACAGTGTAGCGCTTATGTAAACTTATTTCATTTGATATTTATAATGAATTTGTCTGAACAATATACGTATATTCCTGTCAAAAGTGATAAAAATATTTTCTTAAACAGTTTTGACTCTTTTTCTTCTGTCATCAATTTTAATGTGATTTATAAATAAATAACAATATTACCTATGTTAGATAATAAATTGCTATGTTTGATAATTTAACATTTTTCTCAATATCGCAAATACTTCTTGATATAATTTACAGATAATCTAAACTGGTAATTAACAACAGCAGCAGCAAAAATATTATTATTATTAGATTTATTATTATTAGATTTACAGTGGTGTTTTGAGATTTTCTTATGACATTTTACTTTTTGTGAATCTAGCGACTTAAATCTCCAATATTAATTTATAGTATCTTTTAAATCTGTTTCTTGGTTTATTCATATTAAGATACTTAAATAGTTTATTGAAATATTTTATCATTCCTGACAGTATGTTATATTTTATAATATTTATTTTTTATCATTATTAACGTATTGTTATTAAATATTACCAGATATTAATATATTGTTGTATCAATGAAAATAAAAAAGATATACTATTTATAATAAATATTATATACATTAGATAAATAAATTTATAATATTACAAGATATGTTATAGAGAGATATTTTATAACACATACTATCAAATATTAAAATACTATCTTAATTATGTAATTATAATTTTTTTTAAGAAATATAATTATATTATTATAAATTTAAAAATATAATTATATAATTATAATTTTTTGAAATATTAAAATACTATCTTAATTATATAATTCCAATTTCATTTTTTATTAACTGATTAGTAAATTTTAAAATATTTTAGAAAAAAATGCTGTTATGTAGTATTTAAATCTATATATATATTTATTTTAATCATTAAATGGTTTACTGAAATGTTTGATCATTATTGATATTTTTATAATGTTTATAGAATTTACTTATTATCAACATTAAATATTTTCATTATAAATAAAACAGGTGTAATTCATAATAAATATTATCTTTTTTATTGTCTAAAGAAGATGATATTTTATAAATAAATATAAATTATCATTAAATTTCAATGAAATATTGAAATGTAAAATTTCATTTATTGAAATATATAAATAGTATTACATTATTAATATAATAATAATATTTTGATAATAATCTAAGTATTAATATTATTGTATCATTATATTTTTAATAATTTGTTATTATCAAACCAATTATCTATAAATTACAGTTACATATTTAATTTCATAATATAATAACAACAATAATTTGATAATTATAAATTACAAAATATAATAATTTATCTTCATTAAATGTTCTATATTCAATATTCTATTATTTCATATTCAAATGTGCTATAATTATTTATAAATTGTATGAAAATTACATAATAATGTACTATCAATAAAGAATTTGAAAACAAAATATTAAATCTAATTAGCTATTTGGAATATCTAAACATTGCTTATTTATTAATTATAAATAATTGATTATCTAATTAATGTGTATTATAACTTAATTTGATAATAATATAGCTAAAATGAACTCTATTACATAACTCTGTTACATAATATTAAGGTACAATTTGTATATGGAGTGAAATAAAAGAGAAAGATCAGCGATATAAGACTACTATTTATTTGAATGTATCCCTAAAAACAGCTTCATATAAATTATTTATTAATTTTTATGCACCATAATTATAATGGGACAAAAACATCATATCATGTTAATCATTAACCGAAAAAAATCTAAAAAAGTAATAAATGATATTGACGTTGGTTCAAATAATATCATCCCCCCCCCTCCCTCCACACACACAAAAAGCAAAGAGAGATTGTTAAAATAAAAATATTTAAAAAATTAAAATAAATATATTATATCATTAAAAAGGTAAATAAGATCAAAACTGAATAATTTGCATCCATAAAGAGTGAAAAAAATACTGTGCTGCCATCTATGTCCAGTGATTTAAACGAAATTGGTTATTAAAAGAATTTTATAATTATCTGAATAGATAGCTTTTAATTGCTTATAACTGAATTAAAAAAACAGTTCCAAGAAGTTGTATTTAAAAAGGAAGGGCATAGTAATAATATTCAATAAAAAATGTATTTAATAGTTAGTAAAATTACATAAAGTAGAATAGGATGTAAAAAAATAATGCATTATTAAATTTGTAAAAATCATACACAATTACATTTAAATTTATATGTACTGCTTAAAATAAATTAATAATGTTTCTTTAAAAATATACTATTTTAACAGCAGAACATACAAGATTTAAAAGAATATATTTTTAACTTTATGATAATAAATAAATAAATATATAAAGTAAAAATAAAAATAAGGTAATCATTGTTCTTATTATTAAGTGCGGAAAGGAATAATATATATTTGCAGCTACATTATTAGTAATCCGTTTAAATTACTCATTGATAAGCTCGTGTGCAAAATTTTACTCTTTATTTGTTGAGTAATAAGTAATTTCCTAATTGCGTTAGTATTAAATATTTTAAGAAAATGACATGAAGTTATTTCCAAAGCAGTGTTGTTTGTCAATAAAAATAAATAATAGTGCAATTGACATAGGAAATTACAAAACAAATAAAAATAGAATATTAAATAAAGTTGTGTATTTAATAAATGAATTATATTAAATAATATGCGGTTCCTTCTGTTGAAATTAATAAAACTTTACATGGACTTTTACCAAATTACCTTTAATTATTTAAAAATATATTTTGCAGGTGACTTAAAATAACTAAACAATAAGAGTAAAAATATATAATTGATAGTAGAGGTATTTTATAAGCCATTCATGGAAAAACGCGGCACGGACCAAGCCGGCGTTGCAACTTTGCGCCCTCCTTTCGAAGCGCGCTTAACACAATGCCAAATTTTAACTTTGAACAATGTTTTTGCTTTAGGTACACTGTAAAAAGAAAATATTATTACTACGCTGAATTTAGTTTTATGAAATGGCAAGTGAAATTTAAATATGCCCTTCTTTTATTGTCAGTACCAAATTAAGTTCATCATAAACAGATTAGGATAAGATTAAAAAAAGAATTATATAGAATAGAAATATTTAATATTATTTAGGTTTTATATCTCTTTGATTTTTATGGTATACCCATTCATACTTTTTTAGTATACACAGCTATACCAACTGTACGTTGTATAGTTTTTTACAAAGACTTATTATTCTTTTAGCAACGATTTAAAAAAAATTACGGTTAATAATTCATATATTTATAGTACGGAACCCTCTGAACGCGAGCAATACTCGCACTTGACAGATTATTAAAAATTAAATACACTAGATGTTAAAATGATAAAAAAGCTACATCAAGCGCTTTCGGCTAACCTTAAGCCTTTGTCAGGGAGAAGAGAATTGGCTTAGAAAACACTCGACGCTCTATGTTCACTACTACACATTGACCAGAAACACCCTTCAGGATGCCCACAGGCGGTCGTACCCATTAAACTGAAGGAGGAAGAAGGAAGAGAAAGCGTATCTGGTTTAATTTACTTCATATTACAGGAGGATTTGGTCTCCCGGAGGATTGAGCTTTTTTCTTCCTTCCCCCTCCTTCAGTTTAATGGGTACGACCGCCTGCGGGCGTCCTGAAGGGTGTTTCTGGTCATTGTGTAGCAGTGAACATCGAGCATCGAATGTTTTCTCTAATGTGCTTGGGGTAGCTTTTTTATCATTTTAACCTCTAGTATTTTTAATTTTTAAAAGCATTTGTATATATTTTATCACATCTATGCAGTAATATGGTTTAATGAAGCATTTTAAATGTCTTCATGTTTTTATCTATACTAATAATATTATAAAGAGGTAAAAATTGTTTATTTGTAGGAGGTAAGCTCTGGAGCTACCGAACCGATTCCAAAAGTAATCGTATCAAAATGATGGTGGTAGTCCAACTTAGAACATAGGCTATATTTTATGTCCGTGCCACTGACCAAAAGGGGGTGCAGGAGCAAAAAACGTTCTAAAAATGCGATTTTTGTGTTACTGAAGGGCCTAGAAACATGAAATTTGGAATGGTAGTTACTTATAAGATAATAATGATCTCTAAGGACATTTCTTAAAAAAATCGAAATTAAAAGGGGTGAAAATGCGCGAAAAACCTTCTAAAAAACGTTCTAAATGGAGATTTTTACGCAATTTCAGGAAGTATTAAACCGATTGCAAAAATAATGGTGTCAAAATGATGGTGATAACCCTTGCTCCAACATAGGCTACATTTTATGTCGGTGCCACTACTCCTAAAGGTGGTGCAAGAGCAAAAAACATTCGAAATTGCTATTTTTGTGTTACTGAAGGACCCAGATACAAAGAATTTGGCATGGTAGTAACTTATTAGATATAAATGATGTCTAAGAACATTTCTTAAAAAATTGGAAATTTAAAAGGGGTGAAAATGCGCAAAGGGCGTTCTAAAAAACGTTCTAAATGGTGATTTTTTACGCAATTTCAAGAAGCACCAAACCGATTTAAAAAATAAGGGTGTCAAAATGATGGTGACAACCCTTGCACCAATATAGGCTACATTTTATGTTGGTGCCACTACTCCTAAAGAGGGTGCAGGAGCAAAAAAAAAAAACATTCGGAATTGCGATTTTTGTGTTACTGAAGGGCCCAGATGCATGGAATTTGGAATGGTAGTTACTTATAAGATATAAATGGTCTCTAAGAAAAACAATACCAACCTATTTCAAAAGTAATGGTTGGAAATTGATGATGACAGCCCTTGCTAGAGCATCATAGGCTCTATTTCATGTCGGTGTCACGACCACATAGTGGTTGCAAAAGAAAAAAACGTTCTAAATTTCGATTTTTGTGTTACTGAAGGGCCTAGAATCCTGAAATTAGGCAGGGCAGTTATTTTTAAGATACAAATGATCTATCTCTCAGAACATTTCCTTAAAAATCGAAATTTAAAAGGAGTGAAAATGAACGAAAAGCGTTCTAAAAAAACTTTCTAAATTGCGATTTCTACGCAATCTCAGGAAGTACCAACCGATTTTAAAAATAATGGTGTGAAAACGATGGTGAGAGCCCTCGCTCCAACATAGGCTGTATTTCATGTCGGTGCCACTACCCCAAAGGGGCAAAAAACGATCTAAATTGCATTTTTTTTGTAATACTGCAGGGGCTAGCAACTTGAAACTAGGCATAATAGTTACTTATAAGATATAAATGATCTCTAAGAACATTTCTTAAATAATTCGAAATTTAAAAGGTGTGAAAATGGACAAAAAACGTTCTAAATTGTGATTTCTACGCAATCTCAGAAAGTACCCATCGGATTTCAAACGTAATGGTTGGAAATAGATGATGACAGTCCTTTTCAGACATTATATTTCAACTCTGTTTCGGATTTTATGTTGTTGCCACTAACACCAGAGACGTGGTAGACTGTTAGACAGGAAGCTTGGAATTTGACATGATGGTTAATTTTATGATGTAAATGTGTTAAGATGGTTTCTAAAAAATTCAAAACATCAAATGAATACTAAAATGAGCGTATGAAATGAGCATAAATCTTAAAATACTTTCTAAATTATCATTTAATTGGAATTAGTTTTAGTTCTTCTTATTTATTAAAATCTCAATTCTGTCTATTGCACTTTTATAATGAAGTTTAGTCAAACTGTGATTTAATTTATAATTTTTGAATTATTACAAAAAGTGTTCTTCTAATAAAAAATAGCCATGCAAATATCACTTGGCATATTTCAACTATTACGCGAGCAAAGCCGCGGGGTTTGCTAGTAGTTTTATAATTTTATTATTTCCTGAGATTGCATAGAAATCTTAAGAATTTTTTAGAATGCTTTTCGCTCCTTCCCTTCACTTTACAACTTTTAAATTTCGAATTTACTTTCGACTGTTCTTAGAGGACATTTATATTTTATAAGTAACTACCATGCCGTATTTAGACTTCTAACCTCTCTAGTATCACAGGAATTGCAATTTAGAATGTTTTTTGCTCCTGCAACCCACTGGTAGTAGTGGCACCGACATAAAATATAGCTTATGTTTGAGCAGGTTCTATCACCATCAATTTGGAACCATTATTTTTGTTAAATTGGTTTGGTATTTCATAAAAATGCATAAAAATCGTAATTTAGAAAGTTTTTAGAATGCTTTCTGCTCACTTCATTCTTTTAAATTTGGAGTTTTCTTTCGATGGTTCTTAGAAATCATTTGCATCTATTAAATAATTACCATGTCAAATTTCAAAATGTTAGACCCCTCAATTGTACAAAAGACGCAATTTAGAAAATGTTTTGCTCTCGCAATCCCCAGGTGGTAGTGACAACAACATAAAATATAGCGTATATTGGAGTCATATTGGACTATATTGGACTGTCATCATCAATTTACAACCATTACATTTAAAATCGGCTTGATATTTCCTGAGATTGCGTAGAAATCGCATTTTAGAACGTTTTTAGCACATTTTCAGCCTTTTTAAATTTCATATTTTTTAAAACTATTCTTGGAGAGCATTTGCATCTTATATTATCATGGCAAATGTCAAGTTGCTAGACCCTTTAGTATGACAAAAATCGCAATGTGGAACTTGTTTTGCTCCTGCAACCCCCAGGCGATAGTGACACCGACATGAATTAGAGCCTATAGTACAACAGAGGCTGTCTGCATCAATTTCCAACCATTACTTTGAAATCGGTTTCACACTTCCTGCGACTGCTCACAAATCAGCATTTAGAAATTTTTTAGAACGCTTTTCGCGCATTTTCTTCCCTTTTAAATTTCGAATAAAAAAATTTTCATAGAGATCATTTATATCTAATAAGTAACTACCATGTCAAATTTCATGAATATAGCCCCTTCAATAATATAAAAATCGCCTTTTTGTTCCTGCATCCCTTTTGGGGTAGTGGCAACTGACATAAAATATAGCCTATCTTGGAGCAAGGACTATCATTTTCACACCTGAGATAAAATATAGCCTATCTTGGAGCAAGGACCATCATTTTCACACCATTATTTTTCAAATCAGTTTGGTGCTTCCTGAGATTGCGTAGAAATCGCAATTTAGAACGTTTTTTAGAACGCTTTTCTTACATTCCCCACCCTTTTAAATTTCGATTTTTTTAGAAATGTTGTTTGAGATAATTTATATCTTATAAATAACTACGAGGGCAGTATGATAAGTACCTGGCCTCGGCCAGAAATGGCGCTACTAGAGTTTAAAAAATGATTTATATCGCAATGGTGGCCTTTCACAACAAACTTGGCTAATCGCCATGTCGCTACGTTGTTTAGTTTGTGAGTGGTAGCCATTTCAATAGAACAACTTTGGTGATATTTCAACAATGAAAAAAATTCAATATCGAGCAGCGATAAAATACCTGTTTTTAAAAAAGAAAACTAATGACGAGATTAAAGCGGAACTCAGAGAAGTTTATGGGGACTCTGCACCTTCGTTATCAACCATAAAATATTGGACAGCTGAATTCAAACTTGGCCATACAAGAATTTTTGATGAAGAACGTCCATGTCGTCCCGAGGTTACGACATCAGAAATGATCGAAAAAATCCACAATATTGTGATAAATGATCGGAGAGTGAAAGTACGCGAGATTATTGAGGCTGTGGTCATCTGAATTGAAATGGTGCAAAATATTTTAACAACTCATTTGGATGTGAAAAAGCTTTCGGCAAGATGGGTGCCGCTATTGCTCACTATTGACATTAAACACACTTGCGTGTCAATTTCAAAAGAATGTCTGGCGAAATTAAAGCACAATCCAAATGATTTTTGGCGTCGGTTCATAACAGTTGACGAAACATGGATTCATCACAGTACGCCAGAGACTAAAGAACAGTCCAAACAGTGGGTTTTTCGTGGAAAACCTGCACCAAAAAACGCTAAGGCGACTTTATCTGCGAATAAAGTCATGGCTACAGTGTTTTGGGATGCACGCAGCATAATTCTCGTCGATTACCTTGAAAAGGGCAAAACGATAAATGGAGAATATTATGCCAGGCTATTGAATAGTTTCGACCATGTAATGAAAGAAAAACGTCCGCATTTGGCGAAGAAAAAAATCCTCTTTCATCAAGACAATGCATGCGTGCACACCTGTGTCGTCGCCAAGGCAAAATTCCATGAATTATGATACAAACTGCTGCGGCATCCACCATATTCGCCATATTTTGCCCCTAGCGATTATTTTCTATTTCCAAATATGAAAAAATGGCTCGGTGGAAAAAAATTTTGACTCTAACGATGAGGTTATTGCTGAAACAAACTCCTATTTTGAAGGGTTACAGAAATCGTATTTTTTAGAGGGGATACAAAAAATAGAAAAGCGTTGGGCTAAGTGTATCGAACTAAAATGTTGACTAGATTATGTTGAAAAATAAATCTCATTTTAGACATAAAAATGCATTTTTCTTGTCAAGGCCAGGTACTTATCATACAGCCATCGTATCATGCCAAATTTTATGTTTCTAGGCCCTTCCACAACAAAAGAAAAAACCTCAATTTACAACGTTTTTTGCTTTTACAACCCCCAGGTAGTAGTGACACCGATATGAAATAGAGCCTATGTTGGAGAAAGTGCTGTCACCCTTATTTTGGCACCAATATTGTTTAAATCGGTTCAGTAGTTGCAGTGATCACCCCCTACAAAGAAACAAATAAATTTTATCTCTTTATAATATTAGTATAGATAAAGCTTTCAAATCTTGTGCATCAAATTAAACTTGAAAGTGAACACAGGATAGAATTTATAAAGTTCGGAAAATTGAAAAAAAAATCTAAGCATTGAGGTATTAAAAACTTAGTTTACAGATTTAGAAACAATAAAGTTTTGCCTTTAGCCTACGAGTTATTAAATAATTTAGCAACTTTAGTCTTTTAGAGAACTACAGTTTGCTATAGGACCATTCCACGTCACGCGTGAGACAGTTTTTCTGCATATTACTGTTGTTTTAAGAATTTTATTATATCCTCAATTTAAAAGAACTATACTGATATGAACATCTAGGGTTTTTTGTTAATTTTAATGGATAGTTTATAGTCTAATAATTTATAAGTTAATAGATATAAGTATTTATTTAAGTGTCATGTGCAGGAAATTTTGTGCGTTTTTTATTGGTATCACTCTGTATCTAAACACTGAAAAAAATGAAGTACTCAAAAATGAGTATATCGATGTACTCATATCGAATTGAGCATGTTTGGATAAAAAATGAACCTATCCTTTCTCAATTTAGATCCATCACATGTTATCAAACCCAAACAAAACGATAAACGTGTACCCTGTAATGGTTTATTTCATCTATGACGGCAAAAAAGATGTTTATTAATGTAAATATTAAATTATGCACAGTATTTTAAAATAATTTAAAAGTGCTTGCAAATAATGCTCTTTTCATAAAAATATTCGATTTGGGTATCTTGCTAATAATTCTACTATTTTTCTTAATCAATAATCAATTAAACATATCTTGTTAATAATTGTGAACGGGAAATAAATGTCAGTACATTTTTACTTTAATTTGTAGGTTCAGGGGGCAGTAGTACATAACGGTTCATATTTGAACACAACCATGGAATCAAAAACGAGTCTTTCTTAATTTTGAGTACATTTGGATCGGGGCTATTTTGAGTATGTGACGTATTTAAAATTTAGTACTTTTTACTAAATTTTGAGTACCCGTTTTTTTCAGTGAAACTACGGTGAAACTCATCCCCTATTAAACTTACGGGCGTTACGAGCAAGTAAGGAGAAAAAATTGATTCTCGGCTTGTGCTATTTGGCCATCAATAAGAATGGAATGCAGTAGAATTCCTTCTGAGATCTAATTAATAGGCTATGAGAGGGGTGCAATGGCTTACTCTTATTCCGATTATTTGTTCTTCTTTATATTTTAACTAGAGAAGATGTTTTATAAAAATAATTCATTCGATTTTAAAGTCTACACTGTAAAAAAATCCGAACAGTATTCCTGTAGGAATCGGAAAAATAGTCGCCCTTATCGTACCGGAAAATTTTCCGACCCAGCTCGGAATAAAATCTGTAAAAAAAAAGGAAACATTCATTAAAACGGTACTTTACGGATTTTATTACAATTTTACGGATTTTATTCCGATTTTACTGATTTTATTCCGAGTTGGGTCGGAAATTTTGCCGGTACGATAAGGGCAACTATTTTTCCGATTCCTACAGGAAATCTGGTCCTATTTTTTTTTTTTACAGTGTAGTCTAACTAACTCAACTTTAAAGTATTTAAAAAAAAACTTTGTATTAAAAAAATCGCTTCAACTAGTACTTAAAAAATACTTACATTCTAAAGCCCACTTGTAAAGTTCTTCAAGGAAATCAGGAACTTCTTTTCTGTCATTTCTGTTTTGTAGTATCTTATTAATGAAATCTCTTGCTACGTCCTGCATCGGGTGAAGATAAGCTTGCACTGCTTTTGGTTTCAACAGGTGCTTTTGGGTTTTTGATCTGAGATCATGCCATTCTTTCCCTTGCCTATATAAATTAAAACTCTCTTTTAAAATAAGTCGATGTAATTAACTTAGAATATTGATTCATCATTTTCTAATTTTCTTGTTTTTGCTCAATAATTGTTTCAGTTACTATTTAATAATACAAGGAAAATAGGGCCAGAGAATTTTAAGAAAACCATTTACCCACAAACCGTCTTTAAATTCTAGAATTAGCAAGTTAAAAGATACTTTGAAAGTAAAAATATGCAGTTATTTCAAAAAGTCTTATACGCGAAACTGGTAAGAGTACCGTTGAATATGTAACCCATAGATATTGATGAAACTGAAATGTTGTGGAGATTATATCTTTCATTATTCTAATGAATATTACTGATGTGAATTATCACATTGCTAACAAAGCGTAAACCAACTTAGTGAAAAATGTCCAAGCCGGGAATCGAACCCGGGTCCCTGGAAGAGATCTCCAGTGTTCTACCACTAAACCACAAGGACGATGTCCAGCCTGGCATTTCTCACTTATATAAGTCGGTAAGGCTGCAACCGCAGCACAAGATGGAGAAGTCTTCATGAGCACACATTCCTAGCGGCGTAACATGAGACGCAAACAAACCCAGCATTGGTGAATATACAATTTTAATTAATCTTTCAACTACATTTCAGCAGTGAAAATACGCTTGAAATTATTGAATATTAATGATGTGAATTATCACATTGCTAACAAAGCGTAAACCAACTTAGTGAAAAATGTCCAAGCCGGGAATCGAACCCGGGTCCCTGGAATAGATCTCCAGTGTTCTACCACTAAACCACAAGGACGATGTCCAGCCTGGCATTTCTCATTTATATAAGTCGGTAAGGCTGCAACCGCAGCACAAGATGGAGAAGTCTTCATGAGCACACATTCCTAGCGGCGTCCTAGCGACACATTCTATTCCAGGGACCCGGGTTCGATTCCCGGCTTGGACATTTTTCACTAAGTTAGTTTACTCTTTGTTAGCAATGTGATAATTCACATCATTAATATTCAATAATTTCAAGCGTATTTTCACTGCTGAAATGTAGTTGAAAGATTAATTAAAATTAATTATTCTAGTAAAGGGATTTTTCCCTAATGGTCCTTAATTCTTGAATCATTTCTACTGAGGCGATGGACCAAGGACCTACTTACATTGTACTGATTACATTATTATTATTTACCGTCATTTCATTTAAAAATAAGGAATGACATTTACATTTATGAACTTTTCATAAAAATGACTCCATCTAATAAATATATGTGTGATGTTTTTAAAATTATATTATATACTTATTAGGGGGCTATATGGTGTTTTGGCGATTTATATAATTTGGCGAAATTAGTCGACGGAATAACTAAGTAGTACCGTATTTTTTAATTATTTCCTATTATTTTCTAAAGGAAATATAAAAAAAATAATTAATAATTATAGAACAAAATAATTTATATAATTTATAAAAAGAAATAAAAGTAAATAAACATTTATTATCAAATAAACAACAATAGCAGGGTTACCATGTCAACCCTTTCTGAAATATGAAAAAAAAAATGTCTGTTTGATTAAAATTTGAGTTGCCATCATTAGAAAAAATTATATAAATTTAGAAAAAAATTAATATTTCGAAAACTAATTCGAATTTAAAAATTTTAATACCAGTTTTGAGATCTGCGGATCAATGCTGATTTTTGGTGTTAATTTAATCGCAAAGTATTCCATATTTTAGGAGAAATCGCTTGAAACATAATCAGTTGTTTAATCAGTCGATTCATATATCCGTTTCATAAATTTGTTTCATACATCCGTTTCATAAATTTGTTTCATACATCCGTTTCATAAATTCGTTTCATTAGGATTATATATATATAGGGTAGATATAAAAAAAATATATGCTTACAAAAGTATGACACCTGTTGTTGTGTACCAGTTTTTACGAGATTGCCTATAAGCTTTCAGCGATTCAAATTCTCCCCTAGTTGGATATAACCCTTCATGTTTAAATAAAACTTGCATATCATCAGGATTGCATGACACAACTAAATTTATAGGCCCAATTTTTTCTCGGAAAATATCACCCAGTCGTCTTCGTTTATCCAGTGATCCAATATGTTGTTTATGAACATCATAAAGACCTGCAATAGTCAAAGAAGGAACAATATAAATACTTTTTCGTTGCATGTTAATAAATCCGTTTCCTAATAGAAACTTTCTGTGTACTATTACTATATATTTAATACAATTTGTAATGCTAAATAAATAGATAACCATAAAGTCAGTCTGGTAAAATGTCTTAAAGTGATCTCAAGAAGAAAATCACTAATTTTCGAAGTTGTCCGAAAGGTAAACCCATTTAAAGAACTTTTGCTTTTAAGATATTGCAGTCCAATTATTCAAAGTTGTATACAGCATTAATTATTCATAAAAAAAGTTGTGAAACTTAGTTGGTTGGTTTTTATTAGTACAAGGTACAAAATGGAACTTGGAATGCGCCTTTATCAGAGCCGATTCTAGTGTAGGGGAGGTGGGGGATGAATGGGACATTTTTACAAAAATGTTTATTTTTAATACTTTTATAAAGTTATTATCAATATTATATTTCACATTTCATACATTAGGTATTTGACTACATCTATGCACCATATTTAGTCTAGATAATTGTTATACAGTAAAATATTACAAAATTTAAAAAACGTTACTCTCTGTCCCAATAATTCCTATAGCAGGGATGAATGGGACACTAATAGGGATGGATGGGACACCAATATTTTTCTCCCAGTATTAAATAATACCTAGTTAAAATGTATAATTTTAAACTTATATATAATTATATTTGTAATATATGATCTTATAATATGGCTATTATATCTCAGCGTTGCTAATCACTTTTTTTAGTGCAGTTTTAACTTGTAATGCAAAATTCGACTGTCTATCTGTTCTCCTTTCCCACTTAAGGGCCCCACCAGTGGCTGAGAGGTTCTGCTCTCGAAGCTGGTAGACGGGAGGTGCTGGGTTCGAACCCAATCGCGCCCGTCGGCCTAACCGTTTCGGAGTTTTCGTGGTTTTCTTCGAAGTCTTGGATTTTCCATGCGTAAATACGGGTTAGGTTCCCTTAGAAAGACCCCCACGAAGGGCACTCCCCCTAGGGCCTATATCCCTCGAGTAGATAATCGGCCGTCAACAATCAACCCAACCCTTTCCCACTTAAGAGACATTTTAGATATGCAATGAAAGTGAAAAATGTCTTTGAAATACGGCATAGACTATATTATTCATTCACAACTTATTAATAAATATTAATTCAATGTATCTTAGATATCATGCACAAATAATGAAATTATGTTAGGGAAGGTGCTAGTGGGAATTTATTTAAGCACAAGTTTCAAATTCAATATAATTTACCTCATCTGATCAATAAACATATACTACTTTTAACAATTTTATCTATTTTGATAATGTTTCAATAGCAATTTTTTGATAAACTATTTAACCTTTATTACAATACAATAATTAAGATTCAATATAATTTTTAATAATAAAGAACCTACATAATACGAGTACAGTTTAATACAAATAGTTAACATAAATCATTAATTAATAAACCTATATAATACTTTTTAGTCAGTAAATAAATGTTTTAACATCTCTAGGGATGAAAAAGACTGTCCCATTCATCGCCATTTAAATTGTCCCAATCATCCCTATGATATATAGATTCAATTGTCCGCTATTTTGCCTCAGAAATTATTTTGTCACATTGGTTAATATGCACTCATTTTAATTACCAATATTGAACTTTCAAATAAATAACTACAACATATCTTATTTGTTTATATTGTATAAAATATTTGACAACTTCAAATTAAAAAAAAAGTTACTTTTAAGCAGAGTTTAAAAAAATGCAACTTTGTAAAAAATGAAAAGAGCCATGTTGGTTTGCTTTTGGTTTTAAAGCACACTATGGTAGGGCAATACATGAGAATAGAAATCAACTAAAAAAAAAAAAAAAACGTTCATTGCCTGGAATATTGAGAATGTCCCATCCATCCCCCAGCTCCCCTACTTGACGAATGCAACCAACTGTAAAATGGCACCTTTTTAATCCAACTTCTCTCTCTATCAAAGAAAAGACAAAATACACAATAATAAGTACCAGTATATTTCGAATATAACACATTCCGGCGCCTATCACACTGTAAAAAAATCCGAGGAATTTTCCTGTAGGAATCGGAAAAATAGTTGCCCTTATCGTACCGGAAAATTTTCCGACCCAGCTCGGAATAAAATCCGTAAAAAAAGGAAACATTCATTAAAACGATATTTTTTAGATTTTATTCCGATTTTACTGATTTTATTCTGATTTTACGGATTTTATTCCGAGCTGGGAAGGAAAATTTTCCGGTACGATAAGGGCAACTATTTTTCCGATTCCTACAGGAAAGCTAGTCGGATTTTTTTTTTTTACAGTGCACGCATCAACGATGTGAGGCTATATTTTTATATATATTCGCTGTAATACGTTCAACCCTTTATTTGCAAAGTAACCTTCGTGGGATATGTAGCATGAAATTATTATAAAGAACATTATAGAATGCAATAATTTGAACAAATATAAATATACACATAGATGTATCGTACTGCAAAGGCTATTTCTCTATGAGTCCCCATAAAATGTTTGAAATCGTATTATGGTTCATTGAACTAATAATATCTTCTTTCTTTTCTTGTTCATTACTTTACAAATCCCAATTACAATATTTATCTTTTCTTAGTCTTTAACTTTATTTTTCTATCCCGCGTATAATGCGCACGTGTAAATTTAGATCAATTTTCTTGCTTCAAAAGTGAGCGTTATAAACCGGAATATACGGTAGTAGTTACCAACCGAAACAAGTTTTTAAAACCGAAACGAATCCGAAGCCGAATTTCGGCTTTTTTCAATTTTTTGCCGTAAGCGAAAACGAAATCCTTTCAAATGAATTTCTGAGTTGTAATAAAAACATGCAAACTATATTCTTTGTTAATTATTCAGTAACACACATACCTGTCTACATCGACCTTTACTGACCAATTTGCATGTATGGCATATATATTTCTTTCAATAAAATGAAAACACTATTCAATCATTATTTTTAAACGCCTTATAATAAAATCCCCCTTTAAGTTATAAGTAAAACATACAGTAAAATGATTTCACAAAGAGTTTCAAAATGCTTAATATTCATTTTTTAACTTGATGAGAAAGAAACATACAGTAAAAAGTTTTCGCAAAGAGTTTCAAAATGCTTAATATTCAGTTTTTAACTTGGTGAGAAAGAAATAATAAAATTTGATTTTTTAGACATTATGTAAAGTGAGATAGAAATAAAATTATGACGCGCAGCTGACGTTGAGGTTCTTGACTTGAAGATTTTCTAGTAGTTTTAGTCAGCTAGTCTTAATATTTTTCAGAAACGTAAGAGTGTATGAAAAAAAAAAGTCTATCATGTACTTTCTCGAATATCTCAAAGTCATGGGTTGAAATTTGACACATCGTACAAACATTACCATATTAGTTGGGCATTGTTCATACGTAATCTATCCTTAAGTCTAGTCAACCATGATTATATTGCTAGATCTTTTATTAAAAATGCACTTGTGAGCATTTTAAAATTTCTTTCATAAAATATATTCTTTTATGTTTTGCATTTTTTTGTTCAATTAAAAAATATCACTACATGAAACACTTAAAAATTAATAAAAAAGATATTTTCTAGTTTTTTATCGTTGCATCCCAATCCCAGGTACTCATTACAGTAAATTCCCTAAAGTTTATAATCGCTTCGAACCCTCTCATACATGAAAATCCCCTAGGAGGTCGTATTCAACAACTATCTCCAGCGAAATATGCATAGGTTAGTTTCATTTTGATATCATATATAAACTTGATATAAAGTTCAATAATGTTTGTAAAATTCAACAATAGGTAGATGAGAAATGTTCTTTTTAAACATTCAGTTGAAAAGTCCATCTCGTACAAATTTTGTTCTGTTTTGCATGAGAGAAGATTTGATACGAGAATTTCTGCTCATGAACTTAAACAAATACATGATCTAAATTATTTTTAAATTTTACTTTGTGGTAAGGAGTCCAAAGTTTGTATTATAACAACATAAATAACTAAAAATATGAAATATATAACAACGCTTAATAATAATTTTCCAAAACTTTTTAACGTATTTCAAATGTTAAATACTTGAAAGACCTACAGAGTGAAAAGGCATCCAAGCCGGGACTCGAACCCAGGTCATCGACATAGCGCACCGAATTTCTACCATCTGAACCACTTGGAACGATAACCAGCCTCGCTCAGCTATCATATGTTGGCAAGGCTAAAACCGCAGCACAAGATGGAAATTTTTTCGTGAACCACCGACTCTGGGGCAAATACGAAACTAAAGAGAATCCAGCATCCATGAGATTTAATAAATCTATATATAATTCTTGGGAATTTTTCACACTAAAACTTCTACAAATATTTGTCAAATTCCTCCATTATTTTTTGAATCATTAACATAGTGTACTTAATAAATTACGGGATCGATTTTACAATTAATGAATTCAGAAACAAAATTCAGAAAAATTTCCAAGAAGTATATAGATTTATAGATTTTTAACGTTATACGAGGGTCGTTCTTCAATTTTGTAATAAATGTTAGATTTCTAAAAATCAACGCTATTAACTCTTAAAAGGACTCGCTACCATTTGAAGAACTTTGAAGATTTTTTTTTACTGATACACATTTACTTATTATATTATTAGAAGTAATACTTAGAAAACTGATTTTAACAAGGAAAAAAAATTATTTTGTTGGTAAAAGCTGAGAATATTAATGATTTTTTAAAAAATAATTTTAAAGTTTGCTGTTTTTTACTTTCTTCTATCTTCAATAGAAGAAAGTATTGTAATCGAAATTTTTTTCGACTTCCGGTTTTCGACGGATTTACATGTTTTAGGGGTCAGAGATTCCAAAAAACATGTTTATAGAAAATGTCTGTCTGTCTGTGTGTCCGTCTGTCCGTCTGTCCGTCTGTCCGTCCGTCCGTCTGTCCGTCTGTCCGTCTGTCCGTCTGTCTGTCGCCATTGTACCATCAAAAAGTGTATGAAGTTATTCATAGAATTAAACCAAAATTTTATTTTAAGTTTTTGGCTATGGCAAGCAGGTCCTCCTGGAATTTGGAAAAAATTCGCCGGTAGGGGGCGCTGATATAGCAAGTTTTGTGCGATTTTGAATATTGTACCATCCAAAAGTGTATGGAGTTATGCATGGAATTGAACCAAATTTTTATTTTAAGTTTTTGGCTATGGCAAGCTGGTCCTCCCTGAATTTGGAAAAAATTCACCGGTAGGGGGCGCTGTAATAGCGATTTTTGTGCGATTTTGAATGTTGTACCGTCCAAAAATGTATGAAGTTATGCATAGAATTGAACCAAATTTTTATTTTAAGTTTTTGGATATGGCAAGCAGGTCCTCCCTGAATTTGCAAAAAATTCGCCGTTAGGGGGCGCTATAATAGCGATTTTTGTGCGATTTTGAATATTATACCGTCGAAAAGTGTATGAAGTTATGCATGGAATTGAACCAAAATTTTTTTTTTAAGTTCTTGGCTATGGAAAGGAGGTCCTCCCTTAATTTGTAAAAAATCGCCCGTAGAGGGCGCTGTAATAGCGATTTTTGTGCCATTTTTGCGCCATTTTGAATATTGTACCGTCGAAAAGTGTATGAAGTTATGCATAGAATTGAACCAAATTTTATGTGTTTGTTTTTGGTTATCTCACGAAGGTTCTCCCTGAATTTGGAAAAATTCTGCCGGTAGGGGGCACTATAATTGCGATGTCTGTACCATTTTCATTATTGTACCATCGAAAAGTGTATGAAGTTATCCATATAATTGAACCAAATTTTTTGTGCATGTTTCTGGCTATGGCAAACAAGTCCTCCCTGAACTTGAAAAAATTCCGCCAAAAGGGGGCGCTATAATTCCAATCTCTGTGCCATTTTCATTATTGTACCATCGAACAACGTATAAAATTATGCATACAATTGAACCAAAATTTTTGTGCTTGTTTTTTTCTTTGGTCAACAGATCCTTGCGCGGTAAAGGGGCTTTGTGCTAGCGATTTTTGTATACTTTTCTTGATTTTTCGTTGTTCTATTGTGCATCGGCGGCTCATGCAGCGGCGGGAACTCGCTACCTGCTAAGCCGGCTATTCGCAAACAGCTGATAATAACAAAATAAGGAAAAATTAATAATTTTAACAAATATCATGATATAGATTAACTCGTTTTTAGCCCGTTTAATTGACTTGAGCAGAAATTTAAGATGAAAATCAAAGTTGGTATAGCATTGAACTAATAATATTGAAGTATTAACATGTGTAACAAGGTTTTGAAATATTAAGATGTATAAGATAGAAGAAAGTTTTGGGATTGGCACATCCGACTAGTTTATATATTACTGTGTGCTTAGTGTTTAAAACACTAAAACTTCTACAAATATTTGTCGAATTATTCCATTATTTTTTGTATCATCAATATAGTGTACTTAATAAAATAAGGATCGATTTTACAATTAATGAATTGAGAAATAAAATTCAGAGAGATTTCCAAGAATTATTATAGATTTATAGCTTTTTAACGTTATACGAGGTTCGTTCTTCAATTTTGTAATAAATGATAGATTTCTAAAAATCAACGTTATTAGCTCTTAAGAGGACTCGCTACACTTTGACCAACTTTGAAGAACTTTTTTTTACTGATACACATTTATTTATTATATTATTAGAAGTAATACTTAGAAAACTGATTTTAACAAGGAAAAAAATCATTTTGTGGGTAAAAGTTGAGAATATTAATGACTTTTTTAAGAAGAATTTTAAAGTTTGCTGTTTTTTGATATATTACTGTGTTTAAAACACCAAAACTTCTACAAATATTTGTCAAAGTTTTCCATTATTTTTTGTATCATCAATATAGTGTACTTAATAAAATAAGGGATCGATTTTACAATTAATGAATGCAGAAATAAAATTCAGAGAAATTTCCAAGAATTATTATAGATTTATAGCTTTTTAACGTTATACGAGGGTCGTTCTTCAATTTTGTAATAAATGTTAGATTTCTAAAAATCAACGTTATCAGCTCTTAAGAGGACTCTTTACCCTTTGACCAACTTTTAAGAACTTTTTTTTTTACTGATACACATTTATTTATTATATTGTTAGAATACTTAGAAAACTGATTTTAACAAGGAAAAAAATCCAGTTTTGTTAAAAGTTGAGAATATTAATGACTTTTTTAAAAAGAATTTTAAAGTTAACTGTTTTTTGATATATTACTGTGTTTAAAACACTAAAATTTCTACAAATATTTGTGAAATGATTCCATTATTTTTTTGTATCGTCAATATAGTGTAGTAAAGTAAGGGATCAATTTTACAATTAATGAGTTTATGAGAAAAAAATAAAATGAAATATGAACGTTGGCAAAAACGCAGCAAAAAACATGATTTCTTTAACGTTTCGATTTTTATTTTTATTTTATTTTCATTATAGTGTAAAATAAATACTTAATTTTTTTTAGTACACTATATTCAGGATACAGAAAAATAATGGAGTGATTTGACAAAAAAAAATGTAAAAGTTTTAGTGTTTTAAACGCAGTAATTTATTAAAAGACAGTAAAATTTAAACGTCTTTCAATAATAATAAATAAATAAATAAAATAAAATAAAAAATAAAATAAAAGTGTCAATTATTACCAACAAAATAGTTTTATTTCTTGTTAAAGTCAGTTTTTCTAAATATTACCTATAATAATATGTGTATATAATAAGTAAATGTACATTACTAAAAACAATCTTCAAAGTTTTTTAAAGGGTACCGAGTCTCCTTACTAATCCATTACAAATCTATTTTAAGTGCATAATTTCTTTTTTATTTGCTTGAAAATAATTTATGCATGATAGGCTTAAACCTTTTACAGCAGCAGCCTTTCAGGAATAAGCATTTATTGCGCTTTAATTTGTTTTATTTTTTACTTTTATTTTTGTGTCCAGTGTTTTTGCATCCACCTACCTATGATTGGTAAATAAATCCACGCAGTACCCAGAAATGGAAGCATATACATAGAGGGAATTTCCTCAAAGGGTTTTGCTGTAGCAAGTGCAGTGTCATCGGAAGGCAAAACTTTGCTTGTTGAGGTGGCTGAGGAATATCTTGCATATATCGGTTGTAATAATCTTGAATTTTGCAGATGTTTTGTTTTGAGTAGGAGCTGTGTGAAAGACTGAAATCTTAGCATATTGGTTGTTCCTAAAGAGAAAATAAAACACAAATAGCAGGATAATTAGCAGAATTTATAAATTCAGTGAACTCATAATGATATTTTAAACAATTTGAAAACGTTGTCCAAAATTCAGTTCAAGCAGTCTAGTTCAATATATTTCCCACAGTATTCTAGGTTATTTTTAATTGAAAAGCGTTAATGATTTTTTATGTTTCTGCTTTAATTCGAATTTTACTTAAGGGGATCAAGGACGCGAAATTTGAGAAAAAAATCGATTTTTACTTTTTTATACCATTAAATAGTTTAAACTTTTATCTTTCTAACGATGTGTCACACATGTTTATATATAAAAAAAAGAAGTGTTGGAATTATTCATTCTTTCTCAGAGTAATTCACAACTTAACGGCCATTTAAATCGTTAATTGACTTTTTCTCAAAACTTGAATTTTTCATGTTTGTGTTTCTTTTTTTCAATATCTATTAAACTTAAGAACTCAGATTTTTTTTTCATACTTTTATTATGTTATATTGTATAGCTTAACACAGGGATTTAATGATTTGTTGAGAACTATTTATTTTAGGCAGCGAAATCTTACCAAAAATGCTAATTTAAAAATGCCTTTCAATAAATAATTAATAATTAATTTTCAGGTTCATTTAGAAAGAAAATGGTCTGTTAAAATACATAAAACATGTTATTCGAACTACTCTAAAAAATCTAGAGCTCTATCTTTCACCATTTCTGAATAAAAGGTACATAAAGTTGGTGAATATAACATGGCGGAGATAGGCCTTTCCCTGACAGAAGTTTTAGTTTGCTGAAAATTTGCAGCAGTCTTGCATTGAAAACTTGGAAAGTTTGCAGCAAGACATGACAAGACTGAAAGATCATAACAAGACTGCAGTCAGATAACGCAAACGCCGAAGTCACCACACTTTGTATTTGCGGCTAACTTGTCGTGCAAGTTAAATTCATGATGTATCAAATTTATTGTAAATTAACGGCAAACAAGTAATAAAACATATTGCAAAATAGTAATATTTCTATGCCACACTCTCTGCTTACTACTTTTATACTATAAGTTTAACCCCTTCGAAGGGGTCCATAGACCTGATCAGGTCTTGATGCGAACGCCCCGCCAAAAAGCGCATGCACACTGTAAAAAAAAAAAAAAAAAAAAAAAACGGACTAAAATACGGAAATACTACTGGCAATCTAGACGCCAGTGCTATTTCCGTATTTTAACGGAACTTTTTCCTGGTAAATTGCAGAAAATTTTCCGTTTTTTCGGAATTTAACGGAAAATTTTCTGTAATTTACCGGGAAAAAGTACTGTTAAAATACGGAAATAGTACTGGCGTCTAGATTGCCATAAGTATTTCCGTATTTTAGTCCGTTTTTTTCTTTTTACATTGCATCGTTTTTATCACCAGAAACAAGTTAAAGTAATATTTGTACTTTTCAATTCAAGCCTTTTTTTGGTATTTGATAAGTATAGCGTTTAGAAAAAGCGGTGCCAAACGGATAACATTTCTGCAATTTCTGCGTATGTGCTGATTGTCTATTCTCTCAAAAAAGGGATTTTTTGCATTCGTCACTTTCGTGAATTAAAGACAGTCTTGCCATCAGTTTCAAAACAAATTACTCATGCAAGTGGGTGATGGTATACCTTGCGGGAGATTTGCTGCGAATTTCTGAATTCAAATTAGTCACGGCAAGATAAAATCAGAAAAAATCAAGCTTGCTGTTAATGTTCATGCTATCTGGGTTCTCGGTCCCCTTAACTGAGACAGTGACAAAACTTTGCTCTGATAGAAATAAGTAAAACCTTAAAAATATTATAAATTTTTTCAACATTTTCAAATCTAGTATTCAGAAATGTTCTGAAAATAAGGATAACTAAGTTTTTGGAAGGTATGATGCGAATGTACAAATCAGAACATAAGCAATTTTTTGCGTGCTTCCTTAATTAACTATTCCTTTTGCAAATAAATGATGTAAAAATAAGAAAAGTTATAAATATCTAAAATAAAGTAACATATTTTTTAAGTTTTTCAAAAAGGCTAAAAGATAAGCTGCTATGTTTTAAAAATCTTGACAAAGTTTTTGATTTATGACATTTTCTATTAACAAGGAATATTAATGTATATTAACAAAATTATTAATAATATAATGGAATAATTATTAAGGAATAATTAATGGAATAATTATTAAGGAATATTAATGTATGAAAAGATATCTTGTGTTCCGATCAATTTTTTTAAATACTTATTACCTTAATATAAAAAATGTATTTTATAGACTGAATTAAAAGCAAATAGATGCAACTAAAGTATTAAAAAAATCTTCAATTCAAAATCACATTCAAAATAAAATTAGAAGGTTTGCAATAATTAACCATTAAAATGATACGTATTTTTAGTTACTTTAATATTATTCAGTTATCCTCTAAAAAATATTTTTAGATAATTTTAAAGCAAGATGTAGTCGAATTTGTTCTTTCTTCTTCGTAATTCTTTGGAAATTGTACGTAAAACGAGCAAATGAGGTAACGCTTTCGCACTATAACTAGTTTTAGAAATATTCAGATCTTGGTGCAATAGCTGTTCCACTCTTATGCAAAAATGTAGGAATACAAAATTTATTACGATTATATATATAAAATTCAGTAATACGAAAATAATATAACTCCATCTTAAATACGATGTAATCACCACGGCAACCTAGAATCATTACCTATCACGGGATGTCATTGAATTAATTACGTATGATAGGATTTAATAGAATGAAGAAAAGTTTTATTAATATCTTTTTAAGTTTTTGTTTGATTTTCATAAAATTTGAAATGACTCTACAAAATTCTGCAACGTCATCTCAAACAAAGTCTCAACAAAATTTCAAATCATACGGTTAGGTAGTTTTTGGGCTGTTATATGCGGGCAGACGGACAGACAGACGGCCGTACCAGACGACAACTATAGGTGCTACGTATTTATATAATTACGAACGCACCTAAAACTGTCTTTCTGTAATAAGGTTGGCATTAGAAATATTTAGAGGAAACATAGATATTGATTCAACTCATATTGATTATAACTCAATTCATCTGGAAGGAGAAACAATAAATTTTATAATTAATAAAAATAAAGAAATTGAAATGTTCTCTATATTGAAATCCGGTTGAAGAAGTAAAACAAAATTAACAAAAATATTTATACGATGTATGATTAATTGCATCTACCATGCGAAAAACCATAGGTCGGGTAATGGTCATACTCCCAGAAAAATACATTTTCTGGGCTAAATTGTCTCAGTAAGTAAAAAGGAAAAAAAAATTTCAAAGTAACAGTTGTGGATTGTTTTGGACTAATATAACACCATGCTAGTTTTACCCAGATCGTAAGATATATTTTATTAAAATTGCACTTCTACAGCCAGTATAAAAAAGCGCCTCTCAAAATTTAATCGCCAAATTATTGTAGAGGAAAACGGAAATAGCAATTTGATTAGATATTGTCTTCTTTCATTTTATGTAAAAAAAAAAAAAAAAAAAAAAAAAAAAAAAAAAAAATTAGGAGACAGTCTTCATACTAATATTGTGCCAATCTCTGAAATTTTGAATACGAATACCAAATTTTGGCAGCGTATTTGGATTTTTCCGTACGTTTTTCTTTCGGATGCAAAACGGGAAGTCGTTAGGTTAAATAGCTATGGAATTGTGAAGATTTAAAGTTTGGAACTCGTAATGTTAAAATTATTTTTAATCGTTTGAAAGAGATTGCAATGGATGTAGTTCTTAAAACATACATCAAAACTTGTCCAAATGAGCTGTAATTTTAGCTTCGCATATTTGAAGTTTCTAGAAATCATCGATTTCTGTTTTAAGAAAAATTATAGATTACAATTAATATTTTTTGTAAAATTACTTTTAAAAGATGACAATTTTCGAAGAAATTATGCTTCTGTGGTAATTAGACTATGTGAAAGATGAATACTTTGATTCCTTTAACGCATAAAGTAGCTAATTTTTTACTTTAAACTTAATTCTCATTGTTTATTTTCGTTCAAACAGTAATCGAAAAGTTGTAAGAAATCTAGTTTTAAAAATTAAAAATTTTTATTTCATATTATGCACTTATGCAGTACAACTTTCCCGGAATTTGCCAACTTTTAGATTCTTTTGTATTCGGAAAAATCAGACATGTCTGTGTTAACACTAGAACGGCCAAAACGCTCAATTTGACAAAGGACAATTAAATATATTTCGAAACGTCAACATAAAGAGATGTAATTTATATTAGGTCTCCAAGAAAATTCTGTCGTTTTTATGTTCTTTCACGCCTACTTTTTTTAAAATGTTGATTTCTTCATTGGCACCGCTTTTTTGAAATGGTAAAATTCCGTTTGTTTTCACCTTAATGTCAAATGTGAAAACTATGGGAATTTTACCATTTCAAAAAAGTGGTGCTAATGAAGAAATCAGAATTTTAAAAAAGTAGGCGTGAAAGAACTTTAAACTACAGAATTTTCTTGGAGAATTAATATAATTAACGTATTTGTTGATCGTTGGAAACTTAAGTGTAAATATCTCTCTCTATATATATTACGCTATCGCACGTGGCACAGAAATCGCAATTATTTGTTAATTGCTTAATGGCAACGCCCGAATGAAACGCATCTCATTGGTTATTGAACAGCATATAATACATCCCCATACCTATAAGGGGGTTACCTTAGGGTGACCCTGTTCTGTCGCCAGTGACCGCCAAGTTTGTCGCCAACTTAGCGATAGCTTTAGTATTTTACCAAATTCCCATAGACTTCCATTGTAAACCAATAGGGTTTAACTGCTTACAGAAAATCGACAAATTGAGACATTTTAATGCAACAAAAACTAATATTGGCTTAAGGGATTACATGATACAATGCTTAGCATGCTTTCCCAAATATAAATTTAAGGGAGGTCAAATTGGTCGCCAAGGGCGGCTAGTTTTATAAAAAGTTAAATGATGTTAGTTAAATGAACTACACGTTTTAGTGCAAGAAATTAAAAAAATATCGCTGAAAGGAGTTGAAATATGGTACTGAAATGATGTAGCATTAAATATTCTGTCGTAAAATAAGATTTGCCAATTTATTACGCTTAAAAAATGTGCTTACTGAAATAAAATTGTTGGTACTTTCTCCCCGAAAAATAATAAAATTAAAACTTTCCAATTAGGGAATAGGAAAAACAAATCTTTTAAAAGATAAATCAGTATTACTAAACGTAGAATTACTAACCACAATGAAAATGATTTTAAAAAAATATACTTGTTACAGGGAGGCAAACGTACAATACATTTTTATAACAAAATACGTGTTTTTATGAACTCGTCATCTTTAATGAAAGATTGAGTAAAAATAAAAAAGAATTATGAGCATTTAAAAAAAAAATCATATTTAAATTTAACAACAACAACAACAAAAAACCTAGCAGACACCAGTTCAATGAACGCAATAAAAATAATGAAAAGCTACATTGAACTCTTTAAAATCTCTCTATATTACACAACGAAAATATGTCCGGGAGTAACAATGAGGCTATATCGACTGAAATTAAAATTTCTTTTTATCACAAATTTTTTAACTTCTAAACATCGTACAAGTTCAATTTTTACCTAGTCTAATAGCGGATAAAAAAATATTTTCAAATGCAATATTTTTTAAAACTGCCTTTCGACTTTTTAATTTTTTAGGAATTTTTAATGTAATTTTCAAGAATGATTTAAAAAATAATTATCTCAGAAATTAACGTGGTACCCGATTACGGAAGATTAACCCATTTTTACTCGAAACAATGTTAACAATTCAGCACGTCTGATCAGATAATATGCATTTTTTTGCATTAAAAGAAAAACAAACTCTAAGTACGTTAAAAAAACGCAGAAACTTCATTTAAATGCATTTGGAGTTAAAACATTTACTATATTATAGACATTTCGATTTCAAGAAAACAAAATGAGGAAAAATAATAATAACAAAATAATCTGCTAAATATGACGTCACGACATTGGAACAGAACATTTAATGAATATTCAAATTAGAATCCGCAGTAATTAGAACAAGAACGAAAAATTAGGTAACACGGCATAAAATATGAAACAGTTTTCGATACTATCGGAATATTGTTAAGAAAATTCATTTTTGTTCGAACAATGAGATGAGATATCTATAACATAAAAAAAAAAAAAAAAAAAACAGTTAGTGGAATGTGCAGATTCCAAAATTTTCTTCTTTCTCATGCATGTAAATATATCAAAAAATTATTACAAGTGTTAATACTTCAGTGTTATTACTTCATTATTACACCAACTTTGAATTTTTTCTTAAGGGGTCTCAGGACTCTTAAAGTTGGAAAAAATGAAAAAAAAAACCATTTTCAACAGTTAATATCTTAAAAGGTATATTATTTTAAATCACAATTTTTATTGGGATGAGAGATATACGTATGTTCTTTCATTTCATGTATTAGAAAAATTGCGAGATGCAGAATTATCAGTTATAGGGGGGTTTCAAACTGTCAGACATTTGACTAGCAGAAAATTGGTGTAGCTGCCTACGCGCAGGATTACAAAAGAAACTTTGCAACTATAAAGAAAATTTTGGTGCCTTTTTATACTTCAGATTGTAATAATTACCCTGAACCCTAAATTTAAAGCATTTTTATATTTTTAAAACAAAGTTGTATTTAGCTAATACAAAATTTGAAAATTTCAACAGTATAATCACCTAAAAAAAGTACTTTTTTGAACCATAAAAAAGAAATTTTAGGTTCTGTTTATACAAACTAACGTGGAATATATGTTTTGAAAATTTCATGAAAAAATATTCAGAAGTTTTTGAGATATGCTGCACCTTATACCCAAAACGTCATTTGAAAAAAAAAACGACTTCAAAGTTTTAGAAATACCGCATCAGCTGTTGAGCGGGTGTAATTCTAAAATCCGTAATTTCTGTTCTAATGGGAATATCACGGAAACAATTATATCAAAATGTACAGAAAAAAAACAAGAGTTTAACATAAAAAAAAAAAAAATTCTAAAATTCTGAAGCTTTAAGCGTCCTCAGACTTCTTAAATTTCTTACTGGAAATCGAAAAAAATTTAGATTACAATACTTTCTTCCTTAAAAAGAAGAAAGTAAAAAGCTCAAAAAATTTATTTTCTGCACTTGCTGTGTACTCCTGATAGCGTATGTAAATTCTTTAGTGTATCAATGTATGTGATCTACACATCTCGTAATATACTAGGAATTAGTTAAGTTTTAAAATGCATATCACATCTGAAACGCAAATCTAACAGTGTTATGGCTCATAGTCAGTGCTGTAATCGTATTATTTTTAGTATCTTTGTAAATAAACGATAAATTCTACGTAAGCAATTACTTATAGAAAACATGTTCTAAAACCTCTGTAATGAATATGAATTTCATTATGTTTGAAATAGCGTAACGTCATTAAAATATACTGCAAGAGCTTTTACCCGTATATCTTAATGGAATGGAATTATTTTGTGAGTCTCTGTAACAAAATTATAATTGCGACTTACATTATACTCTACAGATTATTATCCACCTCAGTCATGCACATTAATTGTTTGAATTAGTGCAAATCTTTAAAATGCACTGTAAACAATCTTCAACCATTGACCGTAATATAATGGAATACTTTTGAGGTGTCTTTGTAAACTAACCATAAGTAGTACACACTTCATTTTCAATGCGAACATGTCATGGTAAATTTCAATAACATACATCAATTACATCGCAATCCGAGTATATTTACGCGAGTTAGAGTACGGCCAGACAAACGGAATTCATAAACCCTTTTCAATTATGGTGGAAAAGCGGGTTTACTAGTAAAGAAATAAAACACGAATTTAATAGACATGTAATAGAACTACGCGCTTAAATACTGAAATGGTCAAAGTCATCTATCTTTATTATGAATCAAAAACTGGTCCTTGAGTAACGCTGATATCCTATCGACGACCTGAGCAAATTTATTGTATCGAAAAATTCTTAGCGGTTAAACATGTTACAATTTAAATTTTTATATCGCCGAACATAGAAAAAAATGTACTTTCAAATGCATTTTTTTTAGAACTGTTTCTCAGTTTACTGGTTTCTTTTAGGAATAAAAAAAAAAGTTTTCCTTTAAAAGATTGTATTTAGAAATCTATCTAAAAAATGATAGTGCTACCTAGTGTTGCCAGGTGTCCCGTATAAATCGAGGCTCCAAATACTCTGGCCACCAGTATTTTAAAGTAATTTTCTTCGCCATATCTAATGGCATAGAATTATCTGCGATTAAAGATGGCGAAAACAATATCAGAATTTAAGGGCGCTGGTCACTCAACTTCTGAATTCTCCTCCGTAATGTTAAGCCTATGGACTTTTGATGCATTCTAATATTTAAAATATCTTCTCCGGAAATTAATATTTTTAACATTTTTTTTTCTGTGTACTCTTCTTAGAAGATGTCTCTTTTTTTCTTAGTTTTCAAAGTATTTTTAAAATATATGCTAAATTTAATACTTTATGTGTTAAAAGCGGGCGAACTGTGAGTAAGATTTTAACATTTTCTATAAAATTAAGTCTATACTTTAGAAATATTTACAGAACTAAGAAAAAAAGAGACATCTTTTAGAAAGTTTACACAAAAAATAAAAGTTAAAAATATTAATTTTTCGAGGGGGTATTTTAAATATACGAGAGGATCAAATGCCCATAGGCTTTACATTAGTGAGGAGAAATCGGAAGCTGAGTGACCAGCCCCCTTAATGGTGTCCAGGACATTTGTAGCCCTGATTTATGCGGGACACCTGGCAATGCTAATGCTACGCGACATGCAACCCGGTCACGATAGATTAACTCCTTTACACTTAAAGCAGAACATTCTACAAACATTTCAGCATTTTTTTTAGTGCAATCTCTCTATTCTAAGAAAAAGTAACTAACGCTGTCACCGCCGCTGTTTTCGATTTTTTTTTTTTTTGTGATCAGGGGTTTTTCTTCGTTAAGGAAACTACTGCATACAAAAATATGAAAATCGGTGGTATTATAGAGAAACGTTTGATAAACACGCTGATGCAGACAGTTTTTAAAGCGAATAACTATTTTAAGAGAGATTTACTGTTAAAGTTGGTCAAAATCGTTCTATTAAAAAGTTTTATAGGAGCAAAAACTACACATAGGAATGTAATAATTTTTTCTGAGGATATACATTAGAAGTTCCCGGAGTGCAGACTGCATTTATTTTTTAATTTGGCTCAACTTTTCAGGATTTATTTTAATTTTAAATTCACATTTTCAGCATTTCGAGAGATATTTTTTACGTCTTTTAGAAAAGGGTTTTATTTTAAATTGTTGCCAATTTTAAAAACAGCGCAAAAAATAATATTTACTTCAAATTAAAAATTCATTTACATGTGATCATTATAACTAGTAAAAAACTTCCAAATTAAAATTAAATGATTACGTATTAAAAGCAGGGAAATATTGAAAATTACGTCATAAAATCTATGTTTAGACGTGAATTTTAGAAGAGAAAGAAAATTGTAAAGTAATAAATTCATTAATACGCATTAAAAGTCGCAAATGGAGGAAATTACGTCATATTTAAAGTGACCAAACGATAATATTGCCAAACAGTTCAAATTTAAAAATGTATTTGCGTTAGACATTTATTTCATATTTTGACATAATCTTTTAAACTCTTGTTGTGAATTTTAAGACAGAGCAAATAATATTTACCAAAATTGCTTTTTGATGTAGTTGGTGGGCAATCCAAAAAAAATAATGTGAAGTTAATGTGATTTTGAAAATTGTAAAGCGAAAGATTAATTAAAAAATATATATTTGGAATTTCATGTATATATATAAATACGCATTTACAATACGATAACCAGCCGGACCCCCCCCCCCCCCCATGAATAAAAGACACAGCCCGTGAATATCAGCGAGAATTCAAAGGGTTAAACAACGTGTTTTAATGATGTATAAGCAGGGCTTAATTTCTAACAAAAGAAGTACCGGAGCCCTAATATTCTGCAGTACTAAAACAGTAGCATACCCCCCCCCCCCCCATCACTCCAATCCGCATATTTATATTTCATTTATTTGCAAAATTTAAAGAATCTTTTTTTTTTCTTTAGCAAAATTTTTTTTTAATACATCTATCTGCATATACTTAACTGCCAGTTATTCTACTTTTTAGTTTATCGCTCCTTCCGAATAGAAATCTTTGCCCAATGTTAATGTTAATTAATCGCAGAATTCTGAAATTAAATAAGGTAAGGATTATGATTCGTAAATAGTGTTAACTCAAAAAAGAAATTGTTCGCAGCTATATATATATATATATATATAATGAATGAACAACTAGCAAAAACACTTATAAGAAAAATTTTCAGAAAATTTTACGTGCCATTTCATCTTTATCCCCGACATGTGCGACACACGACGTCCAATATAAGTGTTTTGGTAGAAAAGAATGCAGAAACTTGGAGATGGGAGGGAAAGGAAAGGGTAATTTAGGCTTCAGTTTTTCGGAATCGCTATTGTACTGGGCTCCGGAGATCTGTACTTATGAGCTCCGGTGAATTCCGATCAATATTCAAATATTTACTAAAAACAGAGAAGTACCGGAGCTCAGCTCCGGTGGGCTCCGGCGCAAATTAAGCCCTGTGTATAAGTATATTACTATGTCAAAAGCCGCGTGCTGATTCTTTCGAGAAATACCCCATTTATCGCCGTGCCTATAATATGTGAAGAGAAAAAAAAAGATGTTAACATCATAAATAATATATACGATGATTTTCACCTATATTCTGCAACCCGGGAAGCCCGTGTTTATCCCCTTGTATATTTAAAGTATATTTAACATTGATGCTTCTTCAAAGCAAAGGCTAAGACTGTAGAATTTATGTAAATATTTCCCATCTGGCATGGCAACTTGAAATGCGAATAATTTATTTAAACTACAACTGACGATTATGTACAATTTAACATTTTCTTTAACGACTGATTTAAAATTACTTTTAGTACAGATATTTATAAATACCATCGTGTACCTATCGCCTATTTCAGAGTATGAAGCCTGATTTATTGAATATCGTACAAGTTCTCAAATAAACAATAAATATTATAAAAATTCAACATTAATACTCACAAAAATTTTCCACGATTTCTGTCTAAATGTTAATTGAACAGCGAAAGAATCATTCGCTCTAAAAATTATTTTGAAAATAACCAGTACAGTGTATAAATAATGTATAATCGTCATGTGTTAGGATTAGAAATATATCACCTGACAATTTTTTTGACATTACCCTTTGTTTGACATTATCCTTTGCATTTATTTATATTTTTATTGGACGTAGTTTGCTATCTTATCTGTCATCATCAATTTAAATTTATCTCTTATCTTTGTACTTTGAACTTATATTTGTTAAAATGTAAGTTGAGGTTCATTACCTAGACTCGATTGAATTTTCATATTTGTTTGTTTTGAAATAACAAGAGCAAAATGCGCTGAATTTGCTTGAAATTGGGCGAGTATTATATTAGTGTGGATGAATATAAGGAATTAGCTGTTTTGAGTTTGGTTTAAACTGGTTGATTCATTTGAAAAAATACAGCATATTTCCTTGTTATATCATATTTTCTTTTGTGGTTTTGCATCAGCTTCCTGAAGATTCCGACAATATTAAAACATCATTCGTTAAAAAAAAAAAAAAAAAAATTAAAAAACATTCGAGTCATTCCATACAAAGTAAGCAAATCAGCTGTGGCTAACATGTCACTAATTTGAATGAAAATCAACATATAAGTAGATAATATTTCTTTATGAGCAAATTCAAAATAATACATTTGAGGATTTTTAATTTAAGTATTAAAACTTACATTAAAAGTTGATACAAAATTGAGATTTTGTCTATATACTAGAAATTTCAATTTTGACTGTTAGCCTCTTAGTAATGAAAAGTTATATGAGGAACTCACAATCATAGTAGACCAGGGTTGGCGAACCTTTTTATAGTCGCGTGCCATTTTTTTTCAAAAAATATTTTACTTGACCTTGACGTGCCAACTAAAAAACAAATTTAGCGGACTGAAATATAATGAATCAAAACTACTTGAAAATTACTTATTACGATATTTTCTAAAAAGAATAACATACATGTAAATATTACATTGCAATAATTATAGAAGCAATTGTATTTTAGAAGTTAATTAAAAACATAATGTGATTAATTGTTGTATCTTGGATGAAAAATTATATGTTGATGTTCAGTTAATTTCAACAGAATGCAAACTAAATGAATTTATATGGCAACCACTCTATTTGATTTTTTATGTTCTAAATTTGCGAAAATGACAGATACAAATAGTGTTAAAAAATTATTAAAATTGAAAAAAGGCAGTTTATTTAAATAGTTCAAAAATTAATTTCCAAGTTGCCATAATTTACCATCGGTACTAATCTTTCCTTTTTGATAGTTTTCAAATATTGTCTTTGTTTGATAAATTTTCGAAACCATATTGAATAAGATTAAGATTCTTCAATTTGAAATTAATCGAATTTAGAATCTAATCAGATCATCTAAGTTAGTGTATTTTGACATAATCAACGCCGCGCCGTGCCAAAATTATTCTTTGGCGTGCCGAAAATGGCAGGCGTGCCATAGGTTCGACGACCCTGTAGTAGACCAAGTCCATTTTGAAAAAAAAAAGTGAGATAGTCCATTTAAAAGGTGTATAAAATCTTTTTTATTCACTCCCACAGTGAACCAAGTTTATAAACAGATGCCATATGTGAGAAAGTATGTAAAAACAGGCTTGGTTCACCGTGGGAGTAGATAAAACAGATTTTATGCACTTTCTAAATGGACTATCTCAATTTTTTTTTCAAAATGGACTTGGTCTATTGTGGTTGTGAGCACCTCATATAAAAATATAATTAAGACTGAATAATAAGTAATAGCTTGGAGTAATCTAGTAATTGTATTTTTATTCCTTAATGAGGAAAAAATAAATAAATCATGAAAATTTTTGAGGGGGGGGAGGGGAATGCAATATTTCTACTACTTTTGTTTGAGTATTTTACGAATGTTTCAGAAGAATGAAGAAATTACAATAGTAAAACGTAAATATCCATCACACAAAACCACTTGAAAATTTTTTAGTCTCAGTACAATCATAGAAACTCGACAGAGTTTCTCTGATTACTCGACAGAGTTTCTCTGTCTGGTTCTTAACTCGACAGAGTTTCTCGCCAAGCAAAAGAAACAACAGTGCAATGAACCGTAAATGAAAGGAATTCCCGCCAATTAATGCCAAACGATTTTGTAAAATTTTTTTAGTACTCTGTCTAGTTTATATTTTCCGGACTGACCAAAACGGGATTTTGACACATCTATAGCTCGAGAACTATTTATGATAGAAACAAAATTCTTGTTCCTATGGAATGGGGCGTGCCACGTGACTCAGAAAACGAAAGTAAAGTGGAATCCGGCGAATAGGTTTTTAGTAAATGCGATTTTAAAAGTGCTGTTTTTTGCACTTTTTAAATTCCTGTTCCGACCAAATCTGTTGACAGGGCTACAGCTATGTGTAATTATCGGATTTTTACGCGCTTTACGGCATTTGAACTGTTTTTATGAGTAGTTCAAACCTTTGAAAGTTTCATGTAAAAATATTAATTAGTTTTTGATATATACCAATTTAAAGTAATTTACTCCTATATTTCAGCGTGGTGTACGTAATAATATCACTACTTATATTTCCATGTGAGCTCAGCGTGGCGTACGTAATATGTAAGATCATTGTGCCTAAATGAGACGCGGTTCGCCATAGTTTTGTCGCATTTAGGGTATACAGTGAAACCTCTCTGTGCAACCACCTCCATTAAGCGACCACCTCCCTGAACGACCATTTTTTCATGGAACGAAATTTATTCCCATAGGCTCAATACTAATTTTACCTCCATTCACAGACCATCCCAGTAGAACTCCCTCCATGTGCGACCCATTTCTTTGAAGAAAATAAAACAAATTCCGTTTTTTCCTGGTCGCTTGAAGAAGGTTTTATTAGAAAATTAATTCCGGAGAGCGCATTATTCATCAAACTTCTAAACTAAGTTTAGATTTTTTTTTAATCCCAATAACTTTTAAGTGTTTAAACACCTTTATGCCTTTTTAGGCAATGAATTTAACTCTGACGACAAATTAAGAATGACGGTCAATAAACTCCCCTACCCTATTCTGCCAGGAAACGAGGAAACTCTCAAAGAAATAGATAAATTAATAAAATCGTCATTATTTGTTCCCGTCAAAAAAAAAAAAAAAAAAAATTGCAATTTAATAGATTACAACGACCATTTGGATTTATTTTTTTTTTTGACTTAATATTTACTTAGTTTTAATTCTGGGGCATTTCGACAAGAGAAGCCGAGAAAGACAAGAGGTTAAAAATCGAAAGTAGTTCCACCGAATCATCCACAGATCGCGACAAATCACCTTCGTAACAAAATTTAACCAAAAAATCTGAACTTCGTCCACCAAATTCCGTCGCGTCCTCTTCAACAACAGATCGCAAAGATCAAACTTCAGACGACCAAAACCTTCATCGATAAACTCTCCAAGTCCCGTTTCGAGAAGAAAAACAGTTTACAAATCGAAAGCAGTTCCACCGAATCATCCACAGATTGCGACAAATTACCTACGTTGAGCTCAATTTTTCCCTGTTAGAATCGACCGATTGTAAAACGCCGTGGCTAGTGGATTGGAGCCCCTCAAGACATGGCCTTTTACTATCAATCGATTAAACATTAGATTGTTTCCTTTTTCGCGTTCGTCTTTTATTCTGTAATCGATTTTCATGGGCTACATAATCAGTTGAAGACCTCGATTTTCATGGGATAGATAATCAGTTGAAGATCTCGATTTTCATGGGCTACATAATCAGTTGAAGACCTCAATTTTTACTTTGCAAGACGATTTTCATTTTGGCGTCGCTCTTTGGGTTTGGATTTTTCCATATCTGATAATTTGCGCATACCCATTTTGTAACTTTTTCAATTTTTAACGATCTTATGCCTTTCGATTACCTATTCAAACAATTTTTAACGATTTTATGCCTTTCGATTACCTATTCAAATAAAAATTCTTTTTAAAGTAAAGAACATCTTTGAATTTCGTTAAAAAAAAAAAAAATAAAAATAAAATGTGAGCATCATTTGGCCCCATCCTCGACCGAAAACAACAACCATTTCCAAATGGTTGGAAAAAAAAAAAAAAAAAACATTTATTTACTGAACTTTGAAAGGACTTGGTAATAAAAGTTATAAAAGATAAAACGGTAAAATCAAAGCAAATGTATTCATTTTTTAAACTCTGCAGTAGTTAATTTATCTAATTAACATTTGTTCTTATGCTTAAATTTTCATATTTTTCCCTAATGTGAAAAATAAATTTTAGTAATATTAGTTGTTACCTTTTTTCAACAGTTAAAATCTAGATTTAAAAATGACCTCTATTAAGAGAACGTGGTCTCTTTAGGGAGGTTTTATTGTATTTGGCATTTTATTATATAAATATACATTTTATTAAGCAGCAAATTACTGAATACTGTAGCTATAGTTCAAAACTAACTTGTTTTGTATAAATTTAATAATTATCTGTAGTCACCACAATATACGATTTGGCGGTCTCATTTAGGTAATTTTTGTCGCATTTACGGCTGTTAAAACCTGAATGAGATGTCCATAGTCCTAAATGTAATAATGCATTTTACACATGAGAATTCCTATGAAAAAGTTCATTTAAGTTTAAAGTTCATCTGCTGCTGCAGAAAATTGCCACATAACAATTCAGAAAGTTTTGCAAAACTATTCGATTGAAAGATGAATAAAAGTCGCAATTAATCATAAAATACTGTTTTTGCACTAAACTGTTTGTAGAGTAATACTTCTAATAAAATCTTGCTTTTTCAAACATTTCAAACAATTGTACTTGGACTCCAAATGAAGCAAAATTTTACTGTATTGACAGTTAAACTGGAAATTACAAGTTAAACTGTGAAAATTAAAAAAAGCAGCACTAACAGCAGTTGAGTTGGAATTACTTAACCATTAACTGCTGTGACAGGAATTGTCGCATAACTACTGCGTGTGTTCTCCGAGACCGTTTGATTAAAAGATGAATGAAAAGCTCTGTTAACTCACAAGTACTGTTTCTGTACTAAACTAGTACAGGACTATTATAATTAAACTAAAAATATTCAGAATGTCTAGCAATAGTTCTAGAGCTCAGAATGAAAGAAAATTTCACCAGTATTCATACCTTAACTGGAAATTACAAGTTTAATTGTAAAAATTGAAAAATGTAGTGGTCTGCGAGATCGCTAACAGCAGTTAAGGGTTAATAAAGAGTTGAAATACATAAAATTGAAAGATAAATAGCTTATTATCGAACTACTAAATAAATTTTATTTAATAGTAATTTAGGTCCAATCCAGGTTTCTACTTTATGAAACATGTTTCCATTATCCACTTTATTAAAGATACTTCTAGATTTTAGCACACACCCTTTTAAAATTCCAATACTATGGGTATTTTTGCACACAAAATTTAGATCACAATTAAATGAAATTTTATTTTGCACGAAATCGGAATGATTTTTGACGAAGGTACTGCGTACAATAATCATCGCGGAATGTTCTGCTGATATCTGAGGAGAAACTAGATTATAGAAACGTCCCAGTGGACCTCGATTAGGGAAAGATTATAGGTAAATACCGACTACGGAGGAACCACAGAACGTGCTTAGAAAGATAATGTAAACACTTTAGTGAATCACAGATTACTTATAGTCATGAAAACAATTCGACAGAACTTTAGGAATACTGTCTAATGTGTATCATATTGAAATAAGCGGGTAAATGTTCTCTTCTGTATTGCTTTTATATTAAAACGTACATATACTCAAATATTTTTTTCAAAATTCCAAACTTTGCAATTTATTCAATTTAAACTATTTTACAAAGGTAATATAGTCAGTCTGTTTTTTATTACACAATTTTTTTTAAAATCCTTTTATATCAAATAAATTTTTGGTAGTTTTATTGAAATTTTTCGTTTTACTTTTCATTTAAAAAGATTAATAAGGGGATTTATTAAACTAATCGACTCTTATATTGGACTTGGTAATTAAAGAATGCTATCAATATGCCAATAGCTTTTAGTTAATTTTTAATCAGATTATAGAGCTACTTAAAAATTTACAAATATGACAGAAATTAGGGAAAGTCATTTCATAACGATGGAATATCGAATTCTGAACTTTTATTGAAATGAATGTAATTTATCGGATGAATTATCCGAAATACATGAGAAAATACATGGAAAGCATACGACTTAGTATGTCTTGTTAGTCACGTAAAAAACAATTAGGAATTTAGAAAGTACATGCATTGCAAATTCAGAAAATTCAACATATGTTAGAGCTTATGAAAATATTTAAAAATAAAAAAATAAAAGCTTAATCAGATAATCTGAGTTTCTGTCGCGCTTTTCGGGGGGACGTTGGATTTCCTGAAATAAAAAAAACTAATTTTATTTAAAAATTACTTCAAGCACGCCCGGTGATAAAACAAAATATCATTATTTAGTCTGTTTTTAAGTCTTTACATATTTTATGTAAAATGATGTCAATTTTGAGAATGTAAAGGCAGTTTTTGAAAAGTTATTAGGATAAAATCCTTGCTGAGTTAATTAATGAATCACCATATAGCTTATTGAACAACAGAAATAAATATTCCCGGTTAGTTCGACAGATTTTATCATTTCTAAAAAATAAATGATTTCTTCTGAGATTTGAAAGATCGATAAAATGGTTTTGAATTATTTTAAAAAAAGTCTAACATTATGTCTTACTAGATATATTACACTTTTGAAAAGTTTATAGCATCACTATTAAATTATTTTTTTACTTCTATCGTCTTTCGTTTATCTTTTCTTTTCTGAATTAAAATGGAATATGTATAATGCAAATGAAATACCTTACAAAAAGAAGTGATATCTAATCAAAAACAACTCGTTGTAAATGATCCCGCCAAGCCACAAACCTAAAACGTCAGTCATAAAAAGAAGTGATATCACATAAAAAGAAGCGATATAGAAGTGCATACTACGAGTGCCGTGTAAAAATCTATCACTACTCATAATGTTTCCAAAGGACTCGGAGTGAGGTACAGTATGTGAAAACTGCTTGGCGACCTGCAGGCGTATATTTAATATATGCAGTACCTACATCAATTTCGAAAAATTGTGAAAGTCGAAAAAATTAATTTTAAATTCTCATTATATAAGTCTTATAAATATTTGTAGGAGGAAGATCTGTAATAAATCAGAAAGATTTGTAAGGCAAGCAGAAAATAGTATGTAATTGTGGTAATAATCGATTTTTACAATTATACTTTTCAATATTTTAAACATAATGTTTAATTACATAAGTACGTTTAATAATACACTGTTTCAAAATTAAAGGGAAAACTGGTAAAATGAATACTGTTTATGACAGGATTAATTCTTAAACGTAAAATGTCATGTTTCCGACATAATGAATATTATAAAATACTATTGTAACAAAGCCTTAATAGAACAGATTTTTCCCCTGTCATATGCAATTCCGTTAACGCAAGCTTTACTGCAATATATCTTAGTTTAGTTAACGTCTATTATTAGGTGCATTGTTAGTAATATTCATATGATTATTTTTTATTATTATTTCACAAACACAAAATGTTTATTACATGCTTACTTAGAAAATTCTCCGCGTAAAAAAAGGGTGTTCTTTTTTGTTCAAACGATGGCTAATAAAATCAACAAATCGATTCCATGACGTTAAATAAGAATGGACATGTAAACACCAAAAGCTTCAACTTTTCACAGTTTAATGGGATCAATAATTCAAGAAGAAAATTGTTAAACAAATAGTCATATGTAAGTGCAGCTCGCCAAGCAGTTTTCACATACTGTACCTTACTCCGAGTCCTTTGGAAACATTATGAGTTGTGATAGATTTTTACACGGCACTCGTAGTGTGCACTTCTATATCGCTTCTTTTTATGTGATATCACTTCTTTTTATGACTGACGTTTTAGGTTTGTGGCTTGGCGGTATCATTTACAACGAGTTGTTTTTGATTAGATAGAAATTTCTGGTAGTAACAAGAATAAATTCGAGAATCGAAACTTTGAATGTCTCAAAACGTCAAAACACTGCTAAGACAGCTACCAATACAACATAATAACAATAGTCTGAGCAGACGCTTTTTCGGTCTCACGTATTTATCATTCTTCCAAACAGATGATCTGACTCTTGCCTTTTTTTTTGCCTCATTAACTTGTTGTGCTCTATGACGTACACGGCGTACGTCATGCTATTTTGGTCATTTCCTACAATGACGTACGCAGCGTACGTCCTGATATATGTCTGATTTTTTAACTAGACATTCCGAATTCTCACCGGAAAGATTTTACTTTTATTTTTGCTTTGCAAGATGATTGATTTTCTATAAATAAAGTAAAACAAAACTATATCAGATGTAAATTTCCAACTGAGCGAAAACAAAAATGTGAAAGTCTAGTGTAAAACAAAATTACGAATTAAATTTTTGTAGTGTGAATTCAAAATTTCTGAAAATAAAAAATCTGCTAGGTGCGACAACACTGGTGGCTAGTGACATACATCCGCTAACAGTGCCAAAGCTCAACGGGTTAATAACTTCTATTTATACCGTCTGAAATAATGAATACGACGGATTTCGAAAATTCTGTAAGCGCACTCAGCTAATCCGATACCAAACAAGCAAAGATCTAACTTCCACCTACAATCCTACTACCACCTACAAAAATCAATATCTCCGTCTAAGCAACTGAGTCAAATGGACACACAAAGTCTCCCTCTACAAAAAAAAGTAAAAAAAAAAAATGTGCAAAGCATGAAGAGAATTAATTGAAAGATTTGCGTTTATATTTGTAACAAAGCAGAGTTTTTAATACATCTATAAAAATTTGGCATGAATACAAGTTGTTTCATCAAATTCCGAATATAAGAATGCATAACTAGTTTCGATACGAGATATTTTTTAACTTTTAAAGCAGCGATTTGAATACAAAGCTATTCAAAAATTCTACAAACTAACTAGTAATTGAAAATGATGTGCTGAACTTATTTAGAACCAGTGGACATGTGAAAGCTTTTCGCGCTTCAGTCTTTAAACCTATTTGCTGGTAAAAATTTTCAATATCTTTCAATTAACTGCAATTTTTAATCAAATATCATAATTTAACGAAATGTTAGTGTACTATGTCCAAAGTCTGCTCAAAAACCTTTCGTATATGATATCTCACTCATTATTATGCATGGAAAAAGGATGTTGCATTAGAAATATTATACACGATATACATGGTTATTTATAATACTTTCTTACTACGAATTTCTCATGCTGTTGCATTTAAATTTTCGTGTATTGCATATTATTACAGAATATGTATTTGAATCGATAATTTCAAACAATATGTCAATTTTTTAAACGAAATCAAAAAGTTCTATTATCTACTTTATCTATATTATAAAGCAAAAACATATCCGTGGGTAAGGATGACGTCATTTTGACTGTGGTAATGAATTGACCAGTAAATTTTGCTTTTATTGATTTTTTTTAACTTCTAGACATCGCACAATTTAAATTTTTGCACCGACGAATAGCGAAAAAAATATTCCTTAAAATTCAATTTGGTTGAAAACCGTATGTGAATTTACTAATTTTTTTTATCTTATTTAATTTACAGCATTTACTTAATTGCACTTAATAGAATTCCGTTGCATTATGGTCAATGGGGATAAATCGTTTGCATTGTATTTTAACGACATTGAGCTATTTCAAATGTATTGAAATGAATATAAATAACTGAATTTCACTGCAAGATGATTACTATGGAATAAGGCATTCATAGTAACATAGTAACATTCATAGTAACATAGAACATTTATCGTTCATTTACAGGACGCACAAAAGAAGTCGGTGTTACATTACTGTCTCTGAGAAATAATTGCTAGGAGTACGTTTTCAATTTTGATATGCGCTTTTAAATTTAACCAATTTTTGCACGTTACTCGTTTTGTATAGATTTTATACCTCGTATAAAGGGCTGCAATAAAGAATTTACGTACCATTCTCCTTAATAGCGGAAATTGCTGAAGGTGCATTTTAGACTGTGGTATGTATTTTTGAACTGAACTAAATTTTTGCATGTATGTAGTTTATAGATACAAATTTATATATCATACATAGGGCTGCTCAAAGAATTCGGATAATTTTCAGACTGTAGATGGGAACTTCTGAAATTGTGTTTTCATATGTGTTATGCTTTTCAAATGGTTCAATTAGACATCCTATTTCAAGTTATTAAAATATGAAGTTTTATTACATTATTCTGAATGCATTAGAAAGTGTTTCATAATCTATGCTTGGCTGCAATAAAGAATTTACGTACCATTCTCCTTAATAGCGGAAATTGCTGAAGGTGCATTTTAGACTGTGGTATGTATTTTTGAACTGAACTAAATTTTTGCATGTATGTAGTTTATAGATACAAATTTATATATCATACATAGGGCTGCTCAAAGAATTCGGATAATTTTCAGACTGTAGATGGGAACTTCTGAAATTGTGTTTTCATATGTGTTATGCTTTTCAAATGGTTCAATTAGACATCCTATTTCAAGTTATTAAAATATGAAGTTTTATTACATTATTCTGAATGCATTAGAAAGTGTTTCATAATCTATGCTTGGCTGCAATAAAGAATTTACGTACCATTCTCCTTAATAGCGGAAATTGCTGAAGGTGCATTTTAGACTGTGGTATGTATTTTTGAACTGAACTAAATTTTTGCATGTATGTAGTTTATAGATACAAATTTATATATCATACACAGGGCTGCTCAAAGAATTTGGATAATTTTCAGACTGTAGATGGGAACTTCTGAAATTGTGTTTTCATATGTGTTATGCTTTTCAAATGGTTCAATTAGACATCCTATTTCAAGTTATTAAAATATGAAGTTTTATTACATTATTCTGAATGCATTAGAAAGCGTTTCATAATCTATGCTTGAAGCATGATTTTTTCTTTCTTGTTTAAGTAATTTTCAAGTATGATTTTTTTGTAAGTTTACCTCAATAATGAACTTTTTTCCATTAATTGCAGCTAATAACTATCACAAATTGGTCTGTTTACATTAGGTTGAGCAAAAAGTACTGTGAAACTTTTAATCCAAATAGTTACCAGAATTTGTATCGTATATAGGAGTACTGATGGTATATCTATAGGAGTTCAGGAATTTCGGCTCCAAAATGTCTGTTGAACAGCATGATTTGCGTGTGTTGATTCGGCATCATGGGAGAAAATGTCTAACGATTCGGAAAGCCATCGGTGAGTTTGCACAGTTGGGCGGCGTCGAAATTCTTCCACACTCCGCCTACAGTTCAGACGTGGCTCCATCCGACTATGACCTCTTTCGATCAATGCAACACCTTTTTCAAGGGTCGTCGATTTAAATCATTTAATGAAGTTTAAGAAGCATGTCAAAAGTTTTTAATTCCAAGGAGCCGCCATGGTACTTCCAGCAAATTCGGTTTCTGGCAGAACGATGGAAGAAAGCCATGGATTATGATGGTCTCGGTTTCTGGCAGAACGATGGAAGAAAGTCATGGATTATGATGGTCTCTACTTTGAAGAATAGTCTTTGTTGTTTTTGTTGCTAATTTGCGCATAACAACGCAACTTTCACAAATTTCCCAGAACTTTTTGCTCATTCTAGTAATTTAGGTAGTACCTCCGACTACGGAAAGGTGCTCTGACTACGAAGGAGGTACTAAGTTTGATCGTAAGCAAAAAGGAATTTATGAGCAAAAAGGGAAAAATAGTTCATACTTTTTCAGTTTTACATCTTTAGAAAATAAAAAATCCTTCGCTACAGTGAGACGTACATGTACGTAGCCAATACTGGTGTCATCACACGAGGTCCAGAAAGAGCCGCCACGGCGTCCACAAGGGACCCGGCTTTCACCCCGATCCGGCCTTTAATAAATATTGAAGTCCGAACATCATGAAAGAACCCGGCTCAATAAAACTCTAAAGAGGTGTCGGAACAGGCTCGACCCGATGCAGGGATTCCGTTGCATAATCGACTCCTAATCGCGATACACCTCACAGGAAGTGCCCGCGACGATTCTTTTACATATCATCATAATAGTTCAAGTAGAATGTTCGAACAACTCGTTGGTTTATATGACTTTCGTTGTTCTTGTTGAAAAGTAACAATTAAAGTAAAATATACCGACAGGCAAAACTAACGAGAAAATGGCAGTGTTATTACAATTTGCAATTGACCGCCCATGTTTCATGTTTTTTTCTTTCTGTTATTTATGTGTTATTAGTTCCAGGATGATAGATCGCCAAAATAGGTTGCCATTCGCCAATAATGTTTACATGTAGGCTTCTGTTTCTGATTCAAAATCACCTAACACTGTCTGAGAATAATTAAGACCGTCAACGCAGGTAACTAAATTTGTATGAAAGATTATTGCATTTATATAAACACCGGAATAAACCCGGGTTACAGAATATATAGGCGAAAACCATCAAATATATCTCTGATGTTAACATCCTTTTCTCTCTGCACATACCAAAGGCACAGCGATGAATGAGGCATTTTTCTAAATTTTCTGAAAGCGACCTTTGACGTAGTATACTTATGCATTGTTAAAGCACGTTGTTTGATAAAAAGAAAAGCAGTTAATTGAAAATTAATGAAAAAACGTATCAGCAAATAATTGGAAAGATTGCCGCGAGAAAATTACGCACAGGTTTATTCTTTTTTTTTTATATGATAACTCTAGTACATTTTTTTATATTATATATATATATATTAGAATGGCCGCTAACTATTCTAAAAATCTTATTTATATAAAAAAATAGCAATAATGAGTTCAAATAAAATTTTGAAGCTTATTAAAAGAAATACATTCAAACTGTCCAGTAATTAACAATTGAAGAAATGGCTTTTAACAATCAGCCTTTATGATTCTGTTCATTTTAGTGGTTTAAGCGCGTAGTTCTATTACATGTCTTAAATGTTATTTATTTTTTATTTTATTGTTTTATTTATTTATTCATGAATGTTTTAATTTCGTTATGGGGTATAAACTGGAAAGAAATAATGAAGTATTTATATTAATTTAAGTTCAAACGGATTTTTTTTTTCGCAATTGCATACATGCGTTAGGATAGATTTGAAAAAAAAAATCATGCTTGAAATTTATTTTAAAAGCAATAAAAATCGAGTAAATTGCGATACAGTTTTCGAACAAATTTCATTTGAAAGTACATTTTTTTCCCTTTTCGACAGTGTAAAAATAAAAAATGTGCGGCATATAGATATAAAAAAATTGCAATAACATTTATTAAAAGTTAAATTTAATCATCTGCTGTTGCCATTTTCAAAATAACGTCAGCGTAACGTACGGGCACGTTTGTCGTTTATGATATTTTATAGATATTGACAAAAAGAAAAAGATATCAGTGAACATGATGTATTTTTATGTTAAATTTTAGTAAGTATTTAAACTGATGTCTGAGCCTTTTTTATTAATCAAAATTTAAACAAGAGGAAGTCTTAATAAAAATGGTAATACGGAAAAGCGACTAAAGAAAATGCAATTTCACAACTATAAAACAAAAATACCATTGTAAATATAAGCTTAATAAGTTAGTTATGATCTATGATTAGCTTTAAGAGCTCTTATCAACCTTTAATAAATCAAATATGATCTGTGGTTAAGCAAGATTAGAATATCAAATCAAGAGTGCGAATGTTTCCATGCAAAATTGTAGCTTGAAAACGTGACGTCAAATTGGGAAATATGTTTATTCAAAACCTATGGTGCGTTAAAATATTATTATCAATATGAGTAGTGCGCAAGTAAATTTTGCGAAAGTAAAAATGGCGTTACGTTTCGGCTTCATTGAAAACAATGCATCATTGTGTCAAAATAAATGTAATTTTTGCTGATGGTGCATTTCGTAATACAAAGGATCAGAGTCTCAATTACTTATCTTGATTACATGTTACCCATTACTTTCACAAACAAAGTTTAATTTTTTGGTGATTTGAAAAGTTAATGGAAATAGTATTTTGGTAACTTTGATTAAAATATTTGTTTTAAGAATAAGACTATCCAATGTAAAATTGGTTTAATTATTATTATTATTATTATTATTGTAGATTTATTCTATTTCAATCTTCTTTTTAAGCATTTTCGTTTGTCAAATTTTGACTGTTTGCGTAATTTTTCTTATAAATAAATAAAATCTATGTAATAAAAGCCTAAGTCATATGATTGTCATCAACAATTCCGGGCTGACCGCTTCACTTTTTATATGGCAGGATGTCATTTTGCTACTTTTATGTTAGTTGGGTGCATATGATTAAATCGCCAAATAGGGTTCCATCGCCATCATTTCATTTATAATATAAATCTATCACTAATTTCATTTACATTTATTATTTTCATTCAATACACGTCTTTGCTCTCTAACAATAAACGTTTAAGTCATGTGACTGTCATAAACAAAAATGGGCTGACCACTTCGCTTTTCACATATCATAAGGGGCCTTTTTTAATGAAAATTATTTTTTTCCAATAAAACTGCATAAAACGTAGATTTTTAGAAAGATCGTTCAAAAATAATTTACTTACGTATTACTTTCTGGGTCATGTCAGATACAAGTGTGCCAAGTATGACGACAGTTATACTAATTTCAATAACCTTTAATTTTTTATAACTGTATAGCGTATCATACTCAATAAGAGCTATAATATAATAATACTTAATGTAGTTTATTTTTTACAGTTTATTTTTTTATTATAGTTTGCAGTTTTTTCTATTTATTTATTACAGTTAATTTATCATAATTTATTTATTAATTTATTAATTTATTTGATATTATTTACCATTTTTAACAATATTATATATTAAATAATGCAAAATTACTGTTTTGAACTTGATTGGAAAGATAAACAACAGGGGCGCCATTTGAGGGGGGCTGGGGGGGGCAATAGCCCCCCCCAAGGAATTTGATATTTCAGAAAATTTATCAACCATCAAATGTAGGGATGCACCGAATAGTGATTTTGGCTGAATACCGAATGCCGAATATTTGGCCTGCTGGTAAACCGAATACCGAATATTCGGCCATCCGAATAGTAACTCTTAGGCTGAATACCGAATATTAGGCCAGCCGAATAGTATCTATTCGGCCGAATACCATATATTCGGCTGGCCAAATACTTTTATATCTCAGTGTTTAACGTTAAAAAGTTAAATTTTAAACAATTTTTTGTAATATTTAGCACAGATACTTCCATTTTGATAAACAAGACTATTTTTATAAGTAAATTTTGTGCTAAAAAAAGTATGTTTTGAGTTATTATTTAAGAAGAGGATGGTTCAAAAAATTTTTAATAACAAAATTTAAATTGCATGACTTCAATTAATTCAAACAAATGAAAAGAATTTTCTCATATTGAACAAGAAGCAACGTATCATTTCACTTCTTTCATCAAAAATGAAAGGTGTACAAGCCGTAGCAGAATTTTCGTTTATAACTGTATAAAAATTAAGATATTTTAGCGAAATTTGCATCACATTAATTTGCTTGTATAGAATGTGATGATATCCTTGGAAGAGACTGGATTTTGGCCAGTGGTACAGTATAAGTATAGTTAGATGCATTCTTAACAAAATAATGTCTAGCTTAGTGCTGTTTAGATATGAATGGTTGCTATTTCCAGCACTTCTCGTCATGTTATCATATTTCACAGAAATTAAAGTAACTCTGTTGACAATATAGTTACAATACCTTCATTATTGTTAAAGTAACAAAAGAAAATTAAAGTTTGGGGATATACACTGTATTTCTGACTGTATAAGTGAATTGCAATCCTGATTTACTGACCAAAAAAAAAAAAAAAAAATTGCCTGTTTTTATGCTTATTATTACCCCTGAAATTTTCTACCATTTTGTTTAAAAACACCCTGTTTGCGAAAAAGCAAGAAACGGATTATTCACCAGACAATACTCAGTAACTTGCATTTCCACATTTATTAATTCCCATGAACAAATGATATGTCATTAATGGTTAATTTTTTTAAGTGATATTTTTAAAACAACAAATAACATAAAATCATTCTCTTTTACTTAAAGATTCTAATTATTCTGAATATCGTTATTAATTGACAGTTAAAAGTAAGAACTTGTGTAACGTTTAAAAAAATATTTTGAAGAGGTTTTTTAAGTATTCGGGAAACCGAATAGTTTGATATTCGGCCTAACCGAATATTCGGTAGTATGGCCGAATAGCGAATAGATACCGAATATTCGATGCATCCCTAATCAAATATCAGATTCAAACAAATATTAGAAAATTGCTGAAACTCTAAAATAACTCATCAGATTTTATTGCAATAAAAACATATGCATTAAATGAATGCTTATGCATAAAAATTAATAATTATCAAAAAAATTTCCTAAAGCCTTACTATTCGAACTCCCTGAAGGTGAGACAGATATCTTTAATTAGTACTTTGATTAATTTTTAAAATACATGTGAGAATTTTTTTTATCAGTTGCTTCTCAGCTATGTGCAAATTGATCTTGGGAAAACTCGTCAAAATCATTGACGAGTTTTTCTAATCACAATAGTTTTCTTCTAGCCAATTCTCAAATAAGCACAAAGAAAATAATAACATTTAAATCCCACTGATGACGGTCTTCTGATGACTTAAAATGTTATGGGGTTTTCTAATGTATTTTAAATAATTTTAAATTATATGTATGCACATGAAAGTAATTCTTGCACATTTATTTGTGATTTTTATATGAGTATTATTTAAAAATTTTACCTTTTCTGTAGAAAATTAAAGATATATACATAGTATTCATTAATGTTCAAATATGTAGTTTTTTTATCGGAAAAAAATCAGAATTTCTTTGAAAAATCGGATTAACATGAAACTATCTCATAATAAGGAAAACACAATCCGAAAAAATTAACGCTTTACCTTCACTTGCAGAAAATCACTGACGAAAATTTTTTTATACTTACAGATCACAAAATTTGCAAATTTCGTGACCTATTCATGACGTTCGTTGGCTGATTATCTCATGACTGATTGAATTTCATGATTTTTTTTTCGCGATCATCTGACAAAATTTGCGACTTTTTCCGCGATCGATTTACGGAATTCACGATTTTTTTCTGAAAGCATTATACGAAATGGATTTCTTTTTCGCGCGAGCACTTGCCAAATTTCACAATATTTTTCCGCGTCTAACTGACGAAATTAGATATTTCTTTTCGTGATTTTTTTGACAAAATTCACGATTCCTTATCACTATCATTTATTGAAATCGTGATTTTGTTTCTACCACCGACTAATAATATTTGTGATTTGTTTGCGCGAGAGTTAGACAAAATTTTGGGCCTTATTACAAGATCGTTTGACGAATTTCTCCTCGATTGTTCGACTAAATTTTCGTGATTTTTTGCGCAATCTTTTGACGAAATTCACTATTTTTTCGGCAATCCTTTTACGAAATTCGCGATTTTTTTTGACAATCCTTTTACAAAATTCAAGATTTCTGTTTGTGCAATCATTTGACGAAATCTGTATTTCTTTTGGCGATCTCTGATGAAATTAGTGATATTTTCCATGGTCGTTTGAAGAAATTAGCGATTTTTTAAGCGACCATTTTGAGATTTTTTTTTCAAAATTTTCAAGATTCGCGATTTTTTTCTGCGATCTATTGACGAATTGATTTTGCGGATTTTGAAAGAAAGAAAAATAGCGGACAAATTGTGGAATAATCACATGCTTGTGAAAGGGCAATGAGAAGGGCATGGAGACAAAATCACGTAGAGCATGTTTTATTGTGCGGTATTTTTTTTTTCTGTGTGATTTGTGCAGATCTGCAAGTTGTGCAATTTTCCACGTTCCCTGTTCCTCAAAGAAAAATTTTCCTTGTCCTTCGTCAGGAAACTCATGAAATGGCGCCCCTGTAAGTAAAACTTCGAAAGGGACTAGAAAAAAGCTCCATTTAAACAGGTTTTAGTCTTAGCAAGTATAATTGTTAATGTTTTTTCAACGAAATTTGATTTTTTTTTCCTTCTAGAAAGAAATCTGTTATAGACAGGTTTCATTTTCCCAAGTTTTACTCTAATACATCTCTTTTCAGAGCTATACTATAGAGCGGATGGTGTAACAGTCAGTGAGGGTACCTGTAAAAATGAAACCTGTCTATAATAGAATCCTGTCTAAAAAGGAAAAAAAATCATGTCTAATATATTAAAATTTTATCTTCTAAGACGGAAACCTGTCTAAAACGAAATATTTCATTGGTTCTGAGTTTCCGTATTCAAAGTTTTTACTGTTTTTGTAACCATAAGTCAGTAAACGTTTCTCATACGGGGGGGGAAGTTAGACCCCCCTGGATCCTACCTTTAGCTATATAGCATCTGTCAAAAAATGTTTGCCCCCCCCCCCCCCCAAGAAAATTCTGAAATGGCACCCCTGATAAACAAGATTGGTAACTGGCAACCAATTTTGGCGATCTTTCTGATGGTCTGGATAATATGTAAATATCCCAAATGGACACGAAACAGAAATGACTAAGTGAGTTAAGCGGTTTTTATAAAGAAAGATGAAATGTATAACAATAACAACAAACAAGATACGAAATGCTGCCATGATCATAAAGAATTCTTGATTCCTCTGTCAGAATCTTTCGATTTGTCGAAGGATTTAGCAAATATATTAAATTGTAAATAAAAGTAACATGTTGCGATGCTTAGCAGTATTTCAATTCGGCCAAACTGGTCGCCAGAGGCGGCTAGTAAGTAAATAATAACCAACTGATAAATTTAAATCTAAGAAAATCAGCGAAAGACTCCCCCCCCCCCCCACCCTCCCTCTGAAAATGCAGTATTGCTTGTGAAGCACAACTTTTATTTCTTCCGGAAAACATCTTTAATTATTTTTATATGTCTGAAATTTAAATCTGTGACTTGTGTAGCTTTTTTAAAATAGAAATTTATTTTTAATGTATATGGCGGGTAAATAAAAAGTGAAGGATGAAAAGGAATAATTAAATAAACTTCAGTCAAAATGAAATACTCCGGTGTATACTTAAAGTTCTAAAGCATTTCTAGATTATAATTACATTATTTCAGATTATCATTTATATAATATAATTGTACTTTAAAATTGTATCATGATTGATATTATTACTATTTTTATTGAAGGAATTAGAAAAGGTCTCCATTTATAAGTTTGGGCTAAATAAAATATTAATTTCAAATTTTAATAAAAAAAAAAACAGTTCTTGAGCAAGCAATGTTTAAAATATTTGTTAAAGAAATGCAAAGGAAATATTTTATTCTTACTTAGTTTTTTTATTTTTTTTTCTGATGAAAAGTAATGATTATTTTTTTTAAATTACAGAATTGTTAATTTTGATAGATTTTAAATTAGCTTTATGTACGACAATACGATATTGTAAGCAAGCATATTTGAAAATATTTTTTAATCAAATGTTATGATATGAAATTGCCCAACTCAATATTAAAGGTTCCCATTTTAGAGATTGTGATCTCTTATCTTTGAATCGCGTGAAATCGATCAGAAATGTAACGTGCAGTAACTTGCCATAACATTTCATTCCCTTTTTTAAATTTTAATTTTTAAGAATATTTTACTTTGGGGCTGTAGATATATAGCGTTAACAAATTTTTGGTAACATGTTTTTACAAAATGTCTGTCTGTCTGTCTGTTGTGATACAAATATTGTGGGCGCTCTATCTCAAGAACTAATGAACGAATTTAATAAAACTTTAGATACAGTTAGTCTATGATATAAATTGGTGGTGATTACTTTTTGGTGTAAATCGCCCAACAGAAGGCGCTGCTATGCTGCATTTTTCACGATTTCCGTTATAGCTCTAAATCAAGAACTAATGCACGAATTTTTATCAAACTTTAGATTCAGTTAGTCCCTGATATAAGTTAGTGCTGTTTATGTTTTGGTGTAAATCGACCAAAAGGTGGTGCTGCTGTGCTGCATTTTTCACGATTTCTGAAATTGCTAAATCTCAAAGACTAATGCATGAATTTTCATCAAACTTTAGATTCTGTTAGTCCCTGATATAAATTCGTCCTAATTAGTTTTTAGTGTAAATTGCCCGGCAGGTGGTGCTGACATGCAGAATTTTTTACAATTTCCCCAATAGCTTTATCTCAAAAACTAATGCACGGATTTTCATCAAACTTTAGATTCTGTTAGTCTATGATATAAGTTTTTTGCTGATTAGATTTTGGTGAAAATCACCTAACCGATGGTGCAGCTATGCTGCATTTTTGAGGAAACATTAACATGTATGAGATAGAAGAAAGTATTGGGATTACCACATCCGACTAGTTTTACTAGTAACTAAAAACAAGTATCATTTCGAACTTCTGGTTTCTCCAGAAACGTATTACATGCTCATATAGCAGAAGAACAGGAATGCCGAATTTTGTGCTTTTCCATATTTTGGAGTAAAATAATTTTATAATTGTTTAATACCTTTAATAATAACTTTGTATTTTCATAAAAATAGATAACAGACTGAGAAAAAAGTTAATAGACTAGTTTTTGCAAATAAAAACTTTCCAAAAAAATATAGGTTGGGCTAAAAATGATAACGATATAAAAAGACAACCCCCCTAGATATATCGTGAGGTGTCAAGTACCAGACCCCCACCCCCTAAAGTTATATATATATATATATATATATATATATATATAACTACAAAAAAAATTATAAAATAAAAAATATTTATAAAAAATTAAAAATTGTAAAATAAAAATAAACAATTACTATAGGATGGTTGGATGGGTAGATGTTAGAGTACGGAGGAGGGTGGTGTTGTCTGGATAATACGCAATGGTTAATTTATATATATATATATATATATATATATATATATATATATAAATTATAACAGGTCTTTAAGGGTCTTTAGGTATATTGATGGTATTTTGATTTTTCTAATTAATATAATATTATATATCCAAATTGTTTAAAATTAAATAGAGCAAACAGTGATGATTATAATGCAGAATTTTTGGATATTTTATTTAAAATTATTGATAATAAATTGATATTGGATTTGTACGATAAGAGAAATAGTTTTCCTTTTTTTTACTAGAAGCATGCCGCATTGGTTTTCAAATTTACATAAAAAATTTACATAAATATTATCATTAATCAATTAATACGTTTCAATAAAATTTGTGGCAGAGACAATAATTTTTATAAACAGATCTTTTAGTTGTTGGTTAATTTATTTTATAATAATTTATACCCTATAAGGTTTTTGAAATATTATTTAAAGACAGTTCTAAAAAGTGAATGGCAACGATGTGGACTAGCAGCATGAACATGTGATGGCAGCTTTCTGGAACTTTCTGTATGAAATAGGCATCCTAAAGTCTTGTTAAAAGAACGGGTGTGTATTGATGAATTAAAACGAAAGAAGGTTGCAGACCTGGAACTCTGATATTTGACAATGGCTTTGGAAGAAAAATTATTTGTTTATTGTTGACGGGTGAGAAACATTATACAGGTATTACTGTTTTTCATGTTTTGAGAAATTTTATTTTGCGGGGTTTTTTTTTGGGGGGGGGGGCGCACGTTTATTCTGCATTCATGCATGTTAAGTTAATTTCTTTTGTTTTTATTTTAATGGCAATTTTTTAAGTATTTCTCTAAAAAACTTTTTATTAAAGATTTTTTGTTTTTGTATGCTAATTTTTATATTGTTAACATTATGTTTGTTAGTTTTAATTTGTGTTATTTTAGTTTTTTATGGAATTTGGTTAATAAAATGACAATAGTTTTTCAATATTGAATGCAGGGTGAGCGTGTGTTCAGAAACCTGCAAATTTTAAAAGTGGGGGTGGAGTTAATTTTTTGTCTGTCCTCCCACTGATGAAGAACAGACTGTTTTTGTTTTTTTACCTGTCTTTCTTGTTCTTTTATGTATTTTATAGTTAAAAAAATTGTGCAGATATACACCTTCCTTTTGGAGTTATGGTGTTTAGGCATTTTGAAATGATGTAATATGTTTTTATTGCATTTGAGATGTGCTGCTGTAGCGCCATTCATGCAGTAATTTTTCATTAATTTTGAAATAATATATATATATAATGGGGCTTTTGTATTATAACTATATTTCTAATACGTATTGGTGGTATACGTTATACGTATACGTAATTGGTGACTTTTTCTCTTTTTTTTTTAATTTCATATTAAATTTAACTTATTTAATCAAATTCAATATTAACTTATTTTTAATTTAGTCTACTCAGGACAATGTCATATTAATTAATAATTGTATACCAACTTTTCAGTGATTATTATGCATATTGGTTTATTTAATTAACTAATGTTATACTGTAAAAATAGCAAATAAAGCCTTTGTGCAACAATAGTAAAAAGCAGAAAAACCAACGTTTAAAATGCACAAATAATATATGAAAAGCAGCAAACAGCTGTTTCGAATCTACTAGCGAAATTCTTCTTCAGTGCAAAAGGAACAGCGTGCTAGAAAAAGCAAGGCTGAGCAAAATCATAGACAGAGACGCGTTGGCTTTTATACCCTATGCGGGTGGCGAAGGCGTCGAAACAACCAATGAGAGAGAAGCAGTGGAAACGACTGGGTGGACAAGTAGCGACATCTACCGGAGAAGTAGAGAAAAGAAACCAAAAAAGGGGGGAATTAAATTAACGCTTTCCAAATACTTGGAAAATCTGGAGTACTAGATAAGTCATTGACTAAAGAGTGAGAATTTTTAATGATATGGTAAGCTTCCCAAAAATCAAGATCAAGGTTAGAAGAACATTTTTGGATAATGATGGCTGAGGAAAAATCGAACCTATGTTGAGAAGACCAAGAATGTTGAGCAATAGAAGAACGTTTGAGCTCCTGATTTTTAACATAACCTTCATGCTCTTTTAAACGAAATCTAAGAGCACGTTTAGTCTGACCAATATAAGAAAGACCACACTGACAAGAGATCTGGTAAATGCCCCAATTATCTAGGCGATCAACGGGGTGTTTGAGATTTGAAAAAGGGATTTTATTAACAGGAGAAAAAATAACTTTAAAATCAAACCTTCTTAGGATTTTAGCAACTTGCTGACTGATTTTAGAAAAAAAATGGTAATACAATTGAAGTATTAGAGTTGGAATTAGAATGCTTTTCAGAATGGTCGGATTTCGTCAATTTCTTATAAATAGAATCGATAATATTAGAGGAATAACCACGATCGACAGCAATAGCTTTGAGGTAATTAAGTTCAGCACTAAGTAACTGAGGAGTGGAACAAATATTAGTAGCCCGAAAAACAAAAGTATTGAAAGCAGCGAATTTCTGGTTAGGGGGATGAGAAGAATACCTGTGAGGTGGGAGACTGACAGCAAAAGGTTTACGAAAAACGGTAGTCTGAAAGCCATTTTCACAACGAATAACAAGGACATCCAGGAAAGAAAGACAGTTATTGGTCTCAATTTCAGAGGTAAATTGAATGCAGGGATCAATGGAATTCATAATAGAGAGAATATGATTAATATCCGAATTCATTTCAATCAGGACATAAACATCATCAACATAACGAACATAGAACGGAAATTTTAAGATTTCAAAAAGCTTGACCTCAAAATAGTGCATATAAATATCGCATAAAATTGGACTAAGAGGATTACCCATAGCCAAACCGTCAATCATACGGAAGAAATTACCATTGAAAACAAAAGTATTTTGCGACAAGCAAGCGCGAGTGAGAAGTATAAGTTCCTCGATTTCAAAATAAGAGAAATGGAATTCACAAAGCCTTTTCTTGAGGCAATCTAAAGCCCCCTCAACCGGAACGTTTGTAAATAATGATTTAACATCAAAAGAAACCATCATGTGACCCTGCGGCTTAAAATTATGAAGTTTTTTAACAAAATCAAAAGAATTCCTAACAGTGAAACAGTTACTGCTCAAAAGTGGGGAAAAAACAGAAACTAAATATTTGGAAAGCTTATAAGAAGCTGTACCGATACTAGAGACAATAGGTCTAAAAGGAATGTCAGGTTTATGGACCTTAGGTAAAGCATAAAACCTGGCACAATGCGCAATAGACGGAATAAGGGACTTCTTAAAGTTAGCAGGAATAATGGAAGAAGACTTAATGGCAGACTTAATAGAGTTAATTTCACCAGTGGAAGGGTCTTTGCGGATATCCACATACGGACCATCATTAATTAATTTATGGGTTTTTTCCAAATACGTAGATTTGTCGAGAAGAACAATCTGACCACCTTTGTCGGCCTTAGTAATAATTAAGTTTGGATCAGAACGCAAATTTTTCAGACATTGTTTAACAGGATGTTTAAGATTGGGTTTATAAACATTAGAATTGAAATCAACAGTATTGGCAATGAGATGACTAATAGACTCTTTTTGAGAAGAAGATAGAGCGCTATGCTTAAAGGCTCTTTCAATAGGAGCAATAAGATTAGGTAAAGAAGGAATAGCAGAGACAGAAAAATTGTTATTCAATTTGAGAGCATCGAGCTGATTGTTACTTAATGGAACACTAGAAAGATTGACAACAGCATTTTGGTTAACAAGAGGCAAATTACTGCAGTTATTAGCGACAGAACTTCCACAAAGCGCATTAAATTTCTTCTTTAAAACCGAACAATGAACAGAAGAAGCTGTGAGAACTCTGCCCCATGACCTTCTGTCAATGGACTGAAAATCAGGAGTAGAATTAGCGAGGCTGATATGTAAAGAATATAACTCGCGCTCTATATGAGCAATTTTGTGGCGAGTCTCTTGAATCAAAGCTCTTAAAAGAGCTAATTTAGAACGAAATAAGACCTTCTCAATCCTATTTGAAGAAAATAAATTACAATGAATGGAAATGAATTTAGGAATAACCTTCTTACGCCTACAATCAAGTAGGAAATGTAAGTGTTCCAAAAATCTGTACTTTTTTAATCGTAAATTACAAAACCTATTGATTTGAGACATTGCGGAAAAAAAATACAGAAGAATATAGGCCCGTTAACGCCAAATACATAAAAATAGCAAATAAAGCCTTTGTGCAACAATATTAAAAAGCAGAAAAACCAACGTTTAAAATGCACAAATAATATATGAAAAGCAGCAAACAGCTGTTTCGAATCTACTAGCGAGATTCTTCTTCAGTGCAAAAGGAACAGCGTGCTAGGAAAAGCAAGGCTGAGCAAAATCATAGACAGAGACGCGCTGGCTTTTATACCCTATGCGGGTGGCGAAGGCGCCGAAACAACCAATGAGAGAGAAGCAGTGGAAACGACTGGGTGGACAAGTAGCGACATCTACCGGAGAAGTAGAGAAAAGAAACCAAAAAAGGGGGAATTAAATTAACGCTTTCCAAATACTTGGAAAATCTGGAGTACTAGATAAGTCATTGACTAAAGAGTGATCAGGTTTATTCGCACATTCACAATATTGCAGTTTTTTATGATGGTCGATAATGTTTAATTAATGGTTATATATATATATAACCCCTTTCTGAAGTAAACAAAATGTCTCTCAATGAAATGTGAATGTGTGTATGTGTTTTCATTTTAATAAGCAGAATGGTGATAAGTATGGTGTTTTATTAATTTTTTTTTGTAATACACACAAACTTTTTTGAACAATAACTATTGTAAATAAGCTATATACAGTGTTTCTTGAGGCTTTTCTATCTTTCAGAAAAGTTAAATCGAAGAGGTTTATCAGGCGTATTGATGAGTCTGGTGTACATGCCAATATCTTCATGATGATATTCCACTCTGAATCGTCTCAGAATCTAAAAAGAAAATAAGCAAAAGTTAATGCAAAAGTAATTGTAATTGGTTTCATTCAAATAACTCGGTATTTTTATAAGGTTTTTTTTTTTTTTTTTTTTTTTTTTTTTTTTTTTTTAAGAAGACATTTTAAATGTATCGCTTTAAATCTTACGTAATTTTCACCAAGGTTTTCTTTCTCGTTTTAATAATCACGTGAAAATACTTTTGTTGTTAGAAAGGAAATATTATTAACGCTATGTTAGAATTCTCAAAAATAGTTTAAAAAGACTATCTCAAAATATCAAATAAATGTCTCACGCAAATATATTTTTAAATTTAAATTGTTTGGAAATATTATGAATTGGCAATTTTAAATATGATGTAATTTCCTCCGTGTACACTTTTAACATATATTAATGGATTTATCATTTTACAATTTTCTTTCTCTTTTAAAATTCACGTGTAAATATAGTTTTTATGACGTAATTATAAATATCTTCCTGCTTTTAATACGTAATCACTTAATTCTCATTTGAAAGCTTCATTCTGTTTATAATAGTCACGTGTAAACAATTTTTAATTTGAAGGAAATATTATTCATTGCTCTGTTTTAAAATTTGGCAACAATTTAAAATAATATCCTTTTCTCCTTATATCCTCTATTCTAAAAAAAAGTAACTACCGCTGTCACCGCCGCCGGTTTTAAATTTTTTGTGACCGGAGGTCTTTCTTCGTTAATATTAAGAAAAATAATGCATACAAAAATATGAAAATCGGTGGTATTATAGAGAAATGTCTGATAAACACGCTGATGCAGACAGTTTTCAAATCGAAGAATTATTTTAAGAGATATTTAATGCTAAAGTTGGACAAAATCGTTCCATTAAAAAAGTTTTATAGGAACAAAAACTATGCATGGGAATTTAATCATTTTATACGTGTGAAGTTCCCGGTGTGCAGATTGTATTTATTTTTTTAATTTGACTCATTTTTTGAGGTTTTATTTCTATTTTAAATTCAAATTTTCAGCCTTTCGAGAGATATTTTTTACAGATTTTAGAAAACGGTATTAATTTAAACTGTTGCCAAGTGTATAAACAGTGCAAACAATAATGTTTGCTTCAAATTAAAAATTTATTTACACGTGACTATTATAAACAGAAAAAAAAACAATTGGAATTAGAATTAAATAATTACGTATAAAAAGCAGGAACTTATTAAAAATTACGTCATAAAAACTATATTGACACGTGAATTTTAAAAGAGAAAGGATATTGTAAAATAATAAACTCATTAACATGCGTTAGAAGACTTAAATAGGAGAAATTACTTCACATTTGCGTCAAATTACAGTTATTACATAAAATGAACAAAAAATAATGTTGCAAAACAGTTTAGATTTAGAAATTGCGCGAGACATTTATTTGATTTATTTATTTATTGAACAACAAACATATGACTTGTGTGCTTGACACGAGAGACCGCTTATAAGTCAATGACCAATATCGCCAAACCACTCGCCAAATTATACAAGTTGACGTAATTTGTATTTTAACCCCTTCGGGAGGGGAACCTTTTACGAATTTTTTTTTCTTTTTTCACCGTTTTTTAAAAACAGAAATTTGTGTCTTCTTGAATCCAGAAAATGCGCTAATTAAATGAGACAAATATTACAGTAAAATTTTACTGGTGAGGAAAAACAAGGATTCTGAGCACTTCATGCGGCACGTATACGTGTCGCTCGTCCCCAAGGGGTTAAATAACGGAAGAACAAATAAATTAGTATAAAAATACAAATACAAATAAAACATCGAAATAAAAATCTCTTGATGGCGTAAACACATGTAACTTCCTGACAGTCAAGTGGATGTGACATTTACGATCAACCATCATTGGCATTTAATCTTAGTCTGGGGATAGATTTTTGGTCGATGGGATAACCAAGTAGTACCGTTATAATTTACCACTCGAAAAATAAAAAAAAATGCTAACTGGCGAGTTAAAAAAAGAAAAAAAAGCTATTGGCGGGATTTTAACCCAGCTAACATAAAAGTACCAAGAATTCTTTGCGATCATGGCAACTTTTATGTAGTTTTATTCGAAAAAATAACTTTGATTTTTTAATCAAAATGGAAACCTTTCTTATGAAAAACGGAGGAACTGTTGATGATAGTCACATGACTTAGGCTATTATTATAGAGATTGTTTTCAATTTTAAAAACAGCGCAAAGAATAATAGTTCCCAACGATTAAAAATTTATTTTCACGTGACTATTAAAAACAGAAAAAAAAACTTAAAAATTAATATTAAATGAGTACGTGTTAAAGGCAGGAAAATATTGAAAATTATGTCTTGAAAACTGTATTTACACGTGAATATTAAAAGAGAAATGAAACTTTAAAATAATAAATACATTAATATGCGTTTAACTCTTTAAGGGGCAAGTTACTTCTATTCGTAAAATCTTGAAATCAGTGAATGACACCAGAATTTACAATCAAATTTCGACATATGAAAATGCTTTTGTTCACTTAATTTTTTTTTTTTTTGACACCCAGCCAGGACTCCAACCGTGAGGTTTATGGAACTAATGTCCTGGCGGGAAAAAAAACAAACCACAATCCAGCTCCGCGCACTACCAAAGGACCGGGCAAACCAACGGCATATATAATAACAAAATAAATAACAAAAGCATAAACTCTTATACAAAATTAAAACATAGCAACTCGCTAGGATCCACAATATACAAAAAAGCATGCTTAGAGATTACCATGCAACTTTTACAAGAGTGTGGGTTTATGGGTAACTCCACAACCAACTGAAAAACAGAAACAATATCAATAACTGAAGATAGTCCAATAAAATAAATAGTCCTTAAAATCAAAAATATTTAAAAACTTAAGTTCATAAAATGCAGGAAAAACTGATAGCCAATGATTAACAACCACTACGCAGCAAGATCAATAATCAGTCCGCCAGTACGTAGGAATCCATCCACAGCACTACAGCTACCAGCAAAGGTTGCGTAATAGATAAAACGTTCAAGCACTCACAACGTGAAGAATAGGCGTGTCCACCAGAACCACTGTATATGAACAAGTTCAATAATATTAGAGAGTCCAGTAAAAATAAAAGTCTGTACATAATGTTCATAAAATTTGAGTCTTTAAAATCGAAAGTTTTAAAATACAAGGGAGATTGATAATACTTGTAGAACTTGGTAACTATAATATACTTGAAAATTTTCATTAATAGACTGCTTTAGAACCGATATCTTATAAAAGAATACTTTGCATTAAGTGCATTATATATCGCACATAATTTGCTGTAGTTTTTCTTGTCAAATAGGACTCTTCTGAAATTATAACTGATACTTTGTGAATTATCAAAATGAAAGAAAAATGGTACCACAGGGCATCTGCCAAAAAGGTAATGATGTACATTACCCACGCTGCCACAATCACAGAGTGCATTACTTCTTTTTCCAATTTTAAACAAATATTCCGGGAAGCTTCCATGAGCAGAAACAAAATATTGAATAACTTGGCTCACACAAATAAAACTGTCATCTACTTTTTTAAGAACTTTGTAGGTGTCACTTCCTTTAACGCTGTGTCTCCAATCTTCTTGCCAATCACTACGTATATTTTCCAAACAAATCCTTTTCACCCATGAGATAGGAAATTTCACCTCTTCCACTACATCAGCAACCACTGGATCTATAGCTGCTTTTGCCAATTCATCGGCCTCTCATTTCCTGGATTACCAATGTGTGCTCTTGTCCATCCTAGGGTAAGCTCCTTTTCTGGATGACTATTGAAATTATCATAGATGTTCTTTACAATGTTATTAATTAGAAAGTTTCTCTGAAGAACAAGTGTGGAAACCTTGTTATCTGTAATCAAGTAAGCCATAGTAAAATGTGAGGACATAAACCAATCAATAGCATATCTAATAGCAGTTAATTCTGCTTGATAAATACTGTTTCTTCCATTCAGAGAGATCTTGAAATCAAAGATAAAATTATTATTATATAGTACTGTGAACGCTGCTCCGACTCCCTCCACCCTCTTAGATCCATCTGTATAAATGAATGGGTGTTTCTCGTTTATAAAATAATGATCACTTTTATCAGTTATCAGGTTTTTCAGACTCGTATAATCTGGATAATCACAGGTACCAAGGTCATGCATGATATTATCTTTCTTGATTTCTATGTCACCATCATAAATACTCATTTGTCCATTTAGGACTTTATGTTTTATCACACCATGTTTCAGCTTAATATAGATTGGGGCGACGCCTGCCAGAACACATAATGCCGCTGTGGAGACTGTTCTATATGCCGAGATGATAGAAAGCAGGCCCAATCGTTGACTAGAACTCAGTTTACTCTTGCCATGAATATTAAGATCCTGCAGTCACACTTCATATCCATAACTTATTTGTTTCTCTATAACAGCACAACACCAAATTTTTCTGTAGGTCGCCTGTAATCCCCTATCTCTAATCACAGTCTTCTTGATGTTGGATGTCAAGCTTCTCACTTTTTCTCTAACTTTCTCTATATGCGCAATCCAGTTAAACTTGCTATCAATCGTAACTCCAAGATAATCAATTGTGTCCTTAACTGGAATACTGTTACTGTTTTTGTTCACTTACTTAATAAAAGGAAAATTTTCATTCCAATATTCTGGTGCCAATATGGCATTCAAGAATTAAAATTAAATGTTCCAAAAATGAACCACCGGCCTTGAAGGGGGTTAAAGCAGTAAATTGTAGTAATTGTAGTAAATTGTATTATATCAATCGTTTTATAACGCTGTTAAAAAATACCGGTCGACAAAGACTCTGTTTACTTAATTCATTTTATTTTAGCTACTTTTCAAATGTTTAACTGATCCTCTTTAACCAAACACGAAAACAACCACTGGATGTCTTAACAGCAACTGATTCGGCATTAAATTTTCGTCAAAGGAAATTAAATGGAAACCCGTTTACAGGGAGATCGCTATAGGTTTTTTCATTATAATTCAATCTTCTCTAATCTTTTAAAAACCGATCAAATAAATGCGCTTTTAGATTCTGCGGTGTCTGAACGGGGGTTGGCGAGCGCAGCTTGCAGGGGACAGAGTCCCCTAGTGTTGTAAAAAATGCCTCTGAAAATGATGAAAAATTGAATTTAAAATAGAAATAAAACTTCAAAAAATGAATCAAATTAAAAAAATAAATACAGTCTGCACACCGGGCACTTTTAATACATAAAATGATTTAAAAAGGATTAAATTCCCATGTATAGTTTTTGCTCCTATAAACCTTTTTTAATGGAATGATTTTGACCAAATTTAACATTAAATATCTCTTAAATAATTCTTCGATTTGAAAACTTTTTTCATCAACGTATTTATAAAAAATTTCTCTATAATACCACCGATTTTTATATTTTTGTATGTAATATTTTTCTCACTATTAACGAAAAAAGACCTCCGGTCACAAAAAATTCAAAACCGGCGGCGGCGGTGACAGCGTTAGTTACTTTTTTTTAGAATAGAGAGAAATTTTTATAAAAGTAAAAAATTCACGTGTTTTAAATTAATTTTATGTTTACAATGTTTTTCATTATGCATCATGTCGCGTGACATTGTATACTATGTTTATTGTTTTTAAATTATGTGAAAATATTTTCTATCGTTGAATGACTTTGAAAATGTTGCCGTTTGTGCAACGAAACGATCGTCAACCTTAATAAAGATTTTCTATCACTTTTTATAGCATTTTTTAACTTTATCTGTTTATAAGTGATTATTATACATGTGTTTGATAAATTACTTTTTTTTGTTACTAGGGGGCTCGCCCCCCTACGAGCTACGCTCGCCAACCCCCGTCCAGACATCGCAGACACTAAATGCACGCTAATTTGATCGGCTTTAAAAATATTTCGAAAGATAGAATTATAATTTAAAAAACAGTGGCGATCTCCCTATAAACGAATTTCTATTCATTTCTCTTTGATTGGGGAATTTTAACACCAAATCCGCTGCGGTACTACTTGATTATCCCGTCGACCAATTTCGTCAAATTATATAAATTGCCAAACCACTCGCCAAATTATACAAATTGACATAATTTTTATTTTAAATAACGAAAGAACAAATAAATTAGTATACAACATTAATAAAAATACAAATAAAACGTCGAAATAAAAATAACTTGATGACGTAGACACGTGTAACAATATTTCAAAATAAGCTAATGTAAAAGGAATTAAGTAAACAGAGTCTTTGTCTCCTGGTATTTTTTAACAAAGCGAAAAGAAAGTTCTTTTAAATGAGACATTTTAAATTAATCGTTTTTAATCTGACGTAATTTTTACCAAGCTATTCTTTCTCTTTTAAATATTCACGTGAAAATACTTTTGTTAGAAATGAAATATTATTTGCGCTTTCCTAACAAAAATAGTTGAAAAGATCCTCTCAAAATATCAAATAAATGTCTAGCGCAATTTCTAAATTTAAACTGTTTTGCAATATTATTTTGTGTTCATTTTATGTAATAACTATAATGTGACGTAAATATGACGTAATTTCTCCTATTTAAGAATTCTAAAGCATGTTAATGGATTTATTATTTTACAATATCTTTTCTCTTTAAAAATTCACGTGTATACTTTTTATGACGTAATTTTTAATAAGTTCCTACTTTTTGTACATAATTATTTAATTCTAATTCCAAATGATTTTTTCTGTTTATAATAGTCACGTGTAAATAAATTTTTAATTTGAAGCAAACATTATTGTTTGCGCTGTTTATACATTTGGCAACAGTATAAATTAATACCATCTCTCTATTCTAAAAAAAAGTAACTACCGCTGTCACCGCCGCCGCCGCCGCCGGTTTTGATTTTTTTGTGACCGGAGGCCTTTCTTCGTTAATATTAACAAAAATAATGCATACAAAAATATGAAAATCGGTGGTTTTATACAGAAATGTTTGATAAACACGCTGATGCAGACAGTTTTCAAATCGAAGAATTATTTTAAGAGTTATTTAATGCTAAAGTTGGACAAAATCGTTCCACTAAAAAAGTTTTATAGCAGCAAAAACTATACATGGCAGTGTAATCATTTTTAGATCATTTTATGCGTTAGAATTTGCCGGAGTGCAGATTGCATTAATTTTTTCATTTTGACTCATTTTTTCAGGTTTTATTTCTATTTTAAATTCAAATTTTCAGCATTTCGAGAGATATTTTTTACAGATTTCAGAAAATTGTACTAATTTAAACTGTTGCCAACTGTATAAAAAGCGCAAGCAATAATGTTTGCTTCAAATTAAACATTTATTTACACGTGACTATTATAAACAGGAAAAAAACTTTCAAATTAGAATTAAATAATTACGCATAAAAAGCAGGAACTTATTAAAAATTACGTCATAAAAAGTATACACGTGAATTTTAAAAGAGAAAGGATATTGTAAAATAATAAATTCATTAACATGCGTTAGAAGTCTTAGGAGAAATTACGTCATATTTACGTCACATTATAGTTATTACATAAAATGAACACAAAATAATATTGCAAAAAATTTAAATTTAGAAATTGCGCTAGACATTTATTTGATATTTTGAGAATTAATTTAAAATGTCTCATTTAAAAGAACTTTCTTTTCGCTTTGTTAAAAAATACCAAGAGACAAAGACTCTCTCTACTTAATTCCTTTTATATTAGCTTATTTTGAAATGTTGTTACACGTGTATACGTCATCAAGTTATTTTTATTTCGACGTTTTATTTGTGTTTTTATTAATGTTGTACGAATTTATTTGTTCTTTCGTTATTTAAAATAAAAATTATATCAATTTGTATAATTTGGCGAGTGGTTTGGCGATTTATATAATTTGGCGAAATTGGTCGACAGGATAATCAAGTAGTACCGCAGCGGATTTGGCGTTAAAATTCCCCAATCAAAGAGAAATGAATAAAAATTCGTTTATAGGGAGATCGCCACTGTTTTTTAAATTATAATTCAATCTTTCGGAATATTTTTTAAAGCCGATCAAATTAGCGTGCATTTAGAGTCTGCGGTGTCTGGACGGGGGTTGGCGAGCGTAGCTCGTAGGGGGCCGAGCCCCCTAGTTTTCTAAAATAATGTAAAAAATATCTCTAGAAATGCTGAAAATTTGAATTTAAAATAGAAATAAAACCTCAAAAAATGAGTCAAAATAAAAAAAATAATGCAATCTGCACTCCGGCGAATTCTAAAGCATAAAATGATCTAAAAATGATTACACTGCCATGTATACTTTTTGCTGCTATAAAACTTTTTTAGTGGAACGATTTTGTCCAAATTTAGCATTAAATATCTCTTAAAATTATTCTTCGATTTGAAAACTGTCTGCATCAGCGTGTTTATCAAACATTTCTGTATAAAACCACCGATTTTCATATTTTTGTATGCATTATTTTTCTTAATATTAATGAAGAAAGAAAGACCTCCGGTCACAAAAAATTCAAAACGGGCGGCGGCGGCGGTGACAGCTGTAGTTACTTTTTTTTAGAATAGAGAGAAAATTACTTGAATTGAAATAGAATTTAATTTCATATCATGTACGGCATTAAGATAGAGCATACATATAACCTACATAGCAATCAAACCTCTTCACTTGCATCAGATAGTGTACATATATTGTTATATTATCGGTTATGTACCAATTTTTTCTTTTAAAAACAAATCAAAACTAAATTCATCTCAAAGAAGCTTAGCAAATATGCATACCGGTGATTTCAAAAGTAATTGGATATGTAAAAATTCAATAAGTATATAGCCAGTTGCATGAGGCGATATTGAACAGACGTTTACAAAAAGATATAGAATTTTTTAAATAAAGAAATATTTCGCTTTCAGAAAAGCTACATTTACAACCGAGAGTCAGTGCTGTAGTTGTCTCGGATCTGCCTGTCTCTATTTAAACTAGTCGAACATGGGAATCCGAAACTTTCTTCTCTCTCATACATGTTAGTATTTCTTGAAAAATGCAGCATAGCAGCTCTACCGATTCGGTGATTTACATTAAAATTTAATCAGCAACACCTTATGTCAATTTCTAACAGAATCTGACATTTGATGAAAACCCGCTCATTAGTTTTTGAGATAGAGCTATTACGGAAATTGTAAAAAATTTTGCATAGTAGCGCCACCTGTTGGACGATTTACACTAAAAACTAAACAGGACCAATTTATATCAGGGACTAACTGAATCTGAAGTTTGATGAACATCCGTGCTTTAATTCTTGAGATAGAGCTATTGCAAAAATCGTGAAAATGCAGTGTAACAGTGCCAGCTGTCGGATGATTCACACCAAAGTGCAAAAATCATCAATTCATGTCAATGTCTAACTGAGTCTAACACCAAAAACTAAACAGCACTAATTAATATCAAGGACTAACTGAATCTGAAGTTTGATGAAAATTTGTGCATTAGTTCTTGGGATAGAGCTATTGAGATAATCATGAATAAAGGAGCCGAGCAGCGCCACCTGTTGGGGTATTTTCACCAAAAAGTAATAAGCACCACATTATATCAAGGACTAACTGAATCTGAAGTTTATAAATGTCCGTGTATTAATTTTTGAGATGTAGCTATTGCGGAAATCGTAAAAGATGAAGCATAGCAGCGCCACCAGTGCGGCGATTTAGACCAAAACGTAATCAGCACCAATTTATATCAGAGACTAACTCAATCTAAAGTTTTATTAAATTCTGTTCAATAGTTCTTGAGATAGAGTGCTTACAAAATTTGTGTCACGTACAGACAGACAGACAGACATTTTGTAACAACATGTTTTTTGGGATCTCTGACCCCAAAAGCGTGTAAATCCGTCGAAAACCGGAAGTAAAAAATTTTCGCGAATCCAATATTTTCTTCTTGTAAAGATAGAAGAATGTAAAAATCAGGCAGCAGGAAGTGCTATGGTAAGTTTGAGCTATTCTCATTTATAACCACCCTCATATTGAACATTTTTAATGCTGGGCATGTTATAAACTGTAATACCTCACAGTAGAAATTACTGGCACAACTGAAGCGTCATTCGTTGGTGGCACATGTAACTATTCTGGCCATAAAATTTTCTTTGATAAAAAAAAAGTATCTCATCTTTCTGTGCATTTTTGTCAAAATCACAAGGTGCTACTGCCTAATACGTTTAGAATAAATGAATTTTTACTTTTTCAATCATTTTCATAGATCACATAGGAGAGATGCGCACACAATGAGACTTTTAAAACAAAGTTAACTAGTAAATCTGCAGATTAGGAGCCTCAACGTCAGATTTGCAACTTCAAATCGCAATTTAATTTTTTTTTCAAATTACATAAATATTTATAAGAACAAAAAATACTTTGAAAAGTTTCAGAAATTAAAAGTGTTAAATTGAACATGTTGTTATGCAATGATATTCTGAAATTCAGATAAGCTGCTTATTCAGGTAAATTTTTAGATAAAAAAGTGCATTTCTTCTGGGGTACCCCTATGAATCTACCCCTGTAGTTTATTTAAATGTACATTCGTAATTTTCCATTGATTGTGCAAATGGTTATAGTATATCTTAGATTTCTTTTTACGCTGTAATTTATAAGGATAGGCAACAATTTGGACAAATATTTCATGTTATCCTAATATCCACATAGCAATATTTACTTACCTGCCAGCCACAAATACCTGCACCTGATGAATAAGGAACTTATGGAAATGTAAACTGAATTACCTAATTTAGAACTCTAATGTTTTAACAATTTTTGTTGCCGAAAAATAGTCTCCATTGCTGTTCTGTAATATTTAGATCTAAGATCTTATTTAAATACATCTTAATCTTCTCGATAGCATAATATTACTAAAATCACGCAAAAATAGACATGTTTGGAGAATTTTAAACCTAATGTGTAATCCTTCATCATTGTGTCAATGTCATTTGACTAAATGACAAACGTGATTTAATGCTACTAGCAGGAATGACCGAGCTAAGCTCGGTCAAAATTAGCTTTCTGTTTATCTCGATATATTTTCCCCACTGAATCATTCTTGCTGTTTTAGATGCAATTAGCTTGACCATGAAACATAGTGACGCAAAATGACCCACTTAGCGAGTTTTTTCGAACATTCGACCTATCACAATGCTCTTTTCGAGTCTGAAAACGATGGAATACAAAATTTAGTGAAAATCGTTAGTCGTTTTCTAGGTAAAATAAGCTTGATCCACGTTGATACAAAAAAAACACTAACCAAAATTCATCGACAGATGTGAGCTATTTCAATGGTCTTTTTGTACTGTGAAACGGTATAACAAAAAAAAATTGCCAAAATTGTTTGAAACTTTTTGAGATGCCGTTAGCTTGACCCCGACCCATTATCACCAAAATCACCCACTAATAGAATTTTCTTGAGCATGCGACCCAGCACAATGCTTTTATCTTGTCCAGAACGGGTTAGTACAAAGTTTTGTCAAAATCTTTTAAGCGGTTTTTTAGATACAGTTAGCTTGATCGTGATCCATTAGGACCCAAAATGACCCATTGATTGACTTTTCTTGAACATGCGACCCTGCACAATGCTCTTATCATGCCCGGAAACGGTATTATACAAAATTATGTCAAAATGTTTTGAAGCGCTTTTTAAATACAATTAGCTTGACCCTGATCCATTTTGATCCAAAATGACCCACTAATCGAATTTTCTTGAACATGCGACCTAGCCCAATGGTCTTCTCGAGCCCGAAAACGATAGAATACAAAATTTAGTCGAAATCGTTTAAGCCGTTTTTTAGATACAATTAGCTGGACCCTGACCCTTTATGAGCCAAAATGACCCACTAATCGAATTTTCTCGAACATGTGAGCTATTTCAATGGTCTTTTTGTACTGTGAAACGGTATAACAAAAAAAAATTGCCAAAATTGTTTGAAACTTTTTGAGATGCCGTTAGCTTGACCCCGACCCATTATCACCAAAATGACCCACTAATAGAATTTTCTTGAGCATGCGACCCAGCCCAATGTTTTTATCTTGTCCAGAACGGGTTAGTACAAAGTTTTGTCAAAATCTTTTAAGCGGTTTTTTAGATACAGTTAGCTTGATCGTGAGCCATTAGGACCCAAAATGACCCATTGATTGACTTTTCTTGAACATGCGACCCTGCACAATGCTCTTATCATGCCCGGAAACGGTATTATACAAAATTATGTCAAAATGTTTTGAAGCGCTTTTTAAATACAATTAGCTTGACCCTGATCCATTTTGATCCAAAATGACCCACTAATCGAATTTTCTTGAACATGCGACCTAGCCCAATGGTCTTCTCGAGCCCGAAAACGATAGAATACAAAATTTAGTCGAAATCGTTTAAGCCGTTTTTTAGATACAATTAGCTGGACCCTGACCCATTATGAGCCAAAATGACCCACTAATCGAATTTTCTCGGACATGTGACTTAGCCCAATTCTTTTCTCATGCCCAGACATGGTATACGTAATATAAAATTTGGTCAAAATGTTTTGAGCATGTTTTTAGATTCAATTAGCTTGACCCTGGTCAATTGTGACCCAAAATGACACACTAATTGAATTTTCTCGAACATGTGACTTAGCCCAATGGTCCTCTCATGACCAGAAACGGCCGCATATTAAAAAATTTCGTGAAAACGTCTTGAGCCCTTTTTTAGGTATAATTAGCTTGACCCTGACCCATAATGACCCACTAATCGAATTTTCTCGAACACGTGACCCATCCCAATGGTCTTTTCGTGCCCGAAAACGATAGATTACAGAATTTCGTCAAATCGTAGTGCCGTTATCTAGATAAACTTAGCTGGACACACGGTGACCCAAAAATGACCCACTAATCGAATTTTCTTGAACACGTTACCCATACCAATGGTTTTTTTTGTGTCCGAAAATGATTAGATACAAAATTTAGTCAAAATCGATTGAGCTGTTCTCTAGATATAATTAGCTTCATCCTGACCCATTATGATGCAAAATGACCCACTAATCGAATTTTCTCGAACACGAGACCCATTCCAATGGTCTTTTCGTGCCCGAAAACAGTAGGGTGCAAAATTTCGTCAAAATCGATTGAGCCGTTCTCTAGATATAATTAGCTTGACCCTGACCCATTATGACGCAAAATGACCCACTAATCGAATTTTCTCGAACACGAGACCCATTCCAATGGTCTTTTCGTGCCCGAAAACAGTAGGGTGCAAAATTTCGTCAAAATCGTTAGAGCCATTATGTAGATAAACTTAGCTTGACCCACTGTGACCCAAAAATGACCCACTAATCGAATTTCCTCGAACATGTGGCTTAGCTTAATGGTCTTCTCATAATCCAAAACTGTAGAATATAGAGTTTAGTGAAAATCGTTTGAGCCGTTTTTTAGATAAAAATAGCTTGACCCACACTGACCCAAAAATGACCCACTAATCGAATTTTCTCGAACACGTGACCCATCCCAATGGTTTTTTCATGCCCGAAAATGGTTAGATACAAAATTTAGTTAAAATCGATTGAGCCGTTCTTTAGATATAATTAGCTTGACCCTGGCCCATTATGACTCAAAATGATCCACTAATCGAATTTACTCGAACACGAGACCCATCCCAATGGTCTTTTAGTGCCTGAAAATGGTTAGATACAAAATTTAGTCAAAATTGATTGAGCCGTTCTCTAGATATAATTAGTTTGACCCTGATCCATTATGACCCAAAATCACCACTAATAGAATTTTCTCGAACACGAGACCATCCCAATGGTCTTTTCGTGCCCGAAAACAGTAGAGTGCAAAATTTCGTCAAAATCGTTAAAGAAGTTATCTAGATAAACTTAGTTTGACCTACGTTGACCCCAAAATGACCCACTAATCGAATTTTCTCGAACATGTGACTTAGCCCAATAGTTCTCTCGTAATCCAAAACTGTAGAATATAGAGTTTAGTTAAAATCGTTAGAGCCGTTTTTTAGATAAAATTGGCGTGACCCATATGACCCAAAAATGAGCCACTAATCGAAGTTTCTCGAACATGTGACCTAGCCCAATAGTTTCTTCTTGTCGAAAAACGGTTGGATGTGAAATTTGGTCAAAGTCGATTGAGCCGTTTTTTAGGTATAATTAGCTTGACCTTGACCCATTACGACCCAAAATGACCCACTAATCGAATTTTCTCGAACACGTGACCTAGCCCAATGGTCTTATAATGCCCGAAAATGGTAAAATACAAAATTTCGTCAACATCGATTGAGCCGTTCTTTAGATATAATTAGCTTGACTCTGACCCATTATGACCCAAAATGACCCACTAATCGGATTTTCTCGAAGACGAGACCCATCCCAATGATCTTTTCGTGCCCAAAAATGGTGTTAGATACAAAATTTAGTCAAAATCGATTGAGCCGTTCTCTAGATATAATTAACTTGACCCTGACCCATTATGACCCAAAATGACTCACTAATGGAATTTTCTCGAACACGAGACCCATCCCAAAGGTCTTTTCGTGCCCGAAAACAGTAGGGTATAAAATTTCGTCAAAATCGTTAAAGAAGTTATCTAGATAAAGTTAGCTTGACCCACGGTGTCCCAAAATTGACCCACTAAACGAATTTTCTCGAACATGTGACTTAACGCAATAGTTTTCTCGTAATCCAAAACTGTAGAATATAGAGTTTAGTGAAAATCGTTAGAGTCGTTTTTTAGATAAAATTGGCTTGACCCATAGTGACCCAAAAAATGACCCACTAATCGAAGTTTCTTGAACATATGACCTAGCCCAAAAGTTTTCTCGTGTCGAAAAACGGTTGGATGTGAAATTTGGTCAAAATCGATTGAGCCGTTTTTTAAATAGTATTAGCTTGACCTTGACACATTACGACCCAAAATGACCCACTAATCGAATTTTCTCGAACACATGACCTAACCCAATGGTCTTATCATGCCCGAAAATGGTAAAATACAAAATTTCGTCAAAATCGTTAGAGCCGTTTTTCAGATAAAATTTACATACACACACACACAATTTTTGCTCCGATTATAGTATAAGATAAAGCATTTTTTTGTGATAGCTTTCTGATAGTATCCACATTCAATTTAAAACCATAATGTTACTAGTATTTTTCACATTTGACGCGAACCTACGTTTCAAACCAAATTGCGAAAGATTAATTAATAAATTATTTCTTCAAGCAGGACTTTCTGCTTAAACTTTCGTAATCGGGATTATTTGAATGATTTTTTATAGACCACTTGTTGTTATCGCTGACTTCATTCACGTAGCTTTAAAAGAAAAATAAATGTATTAAGCAAAACATTTCAAATGACACAAATGACACAAAATGACAGTGAATAACCTTTCATAGTAAGCAGTATCTAAAAAGAAATGTTTCCGATGAAGATAATGACGTCATTCTGAAAACACAAGATGCATTTTCATCCATGAATTCAAATATTTTACTATAACCTATGGCTGGGGAAAGATAACGAAAATTACCTTTGTTTGGATAATCCTGTAGTTTGCCCGCTTAAAGAGGAATTTCTAAAAGTTTAGTTCATCTACAGGGACAGTCAAAAGTATTCCGTTACATTATGCCCAATGGGAAAAAATCGTTTCAAATGATTTTTAATGATGTCATACGCATCCAAACATAAAAAAAATGTATATGCATTTCTGAAGTGCATTAAAATATATATTCTGTAGAATATGCGGTGCAAAGTATAGTTATTATTCATTTATAGGGCCACACAAAAGAATTTCATTACATAATGACAGAGGGGGAGGGGAATTATTTGCGGCGTATTTTAATTATGTTAAACTATTTCATATATAATGAAATTGATATACGTCGCTGAGGTTTACTGTAAGTTATTTCATGTATAATACGAAGTGCATAGCATTTACAGGGACACACAAAAGATTTAAGATACTATATTGTATCAGAAGTACTGTACATTTGCGGTGAATGCTGGAAATGCATTTTCAATTATGATTTGCGCTTTTATGTTTCCTTATGTTTATACATACTATATGGTGCGTATAAATACTGTAATTTATATACAAAAGAATTCGTAAGGCTTACTGGGTATGAGCGCAAATTGCTTAACCCTCTCGCTACGCAACCCGAGAAATACTCGGGCATGCATTTTCCCGTCTAATTAATACTATTTGGTTATTCCCACCAGTTGTTGTTTAGCGAAAATTTTGTCTGATTTAATCAGAACATTTTCCCCGATTATGATAGTCAAAAATTTCTGCTTTAAAGAACCGGTGATAAAAGATTAAAAAATCTGTAAAAGACGCTCATCGCGAAGAATTACTTACTCAGCGAGAGGATTAAAGGTGGTTTTTAAATGAGTTATGCATTTTTACGCTGAACTGCATTTAGTTTATTAAGAAATGTTTGTAAAATATTGATAAAATGATATATAGGGTCACGCAAAGAATTGGATACATGCCGTTTATGGATGATAATTTCTGGAAATGTGATCTCAGTAGTTTTAAGAGTGTTTTAGTTTGAATTAAATTTTAGCTAAATAGTGGCGTGTAATAAAGGTACTAGGTATTACTAAAGGTACTTTTGTACAGGGATGTACAAAAGTATTCAAGAATGTTTCCATCTATTCATATACGTTTCTGAAAGAGAAATTTCAATCTGTTATGCGTTTTCTTGTTAAACTAAAGTTTCCCATTATATAGTATATATATCAACATACAGATCGAATACAGGGCTGTTCAAAAGAATTGGAATACATATTTGACTATGGACGGTAACTCCTGAAATCATTTTTTTAAATGTTTACTTAGTTATCTTATTTACCTTATTTCCCTAAATAAGGAAGTTTTGTTAAGGCTTTCAGGGAGTGTTGGAAAGTGTTTCATAATCTATGCCGTACGCATGATTTTTTTTTCTTGTTGTTTTTACAATTAAAAAAAACTCACCGAAATCCGCGAAAAAATTGCAAAAAGGAAAGAAAAAAGTTACAAATGAACATTTTTACTTCAGAAATGAGGCAAATAATTTCTTGTTCTGCAAGCCTCCTTCCAATGCAGCTTCGTGGTCCAATGCCAAATGGTACATAAGAAAATGGATGCATTTTATCTTCTTTATTCAGCCAACGTTCAGGAAGAAATTGGTTGGGGTTTGGAAAGTATTTTTCGTCCACATAAATTTGTTGAGAGCCTACAACTAAAAGTGTCTGAAAATAAAAAATATTCTTTAATTTTTAAATACGATTGGAAATATTTAATGCGTCACATTCTATTTTTGTGAGGCATTAAATATTTATTACGATAAAATACAAGACCACTTCCAAGTTAATTAGAAAAAAAAAATGTACCGCATTTCTAAATTAATTAAGACCCTTTTCAAAATAATATTCGATAACCATTAGTTGTATGGAAGAAGTTAGCATGTTAGAATAAAAATGTACAAATAACATTTTAATCAAAATTTGGCTCTTAAACGTGGATATCCCTCATCAGTCATAATATGACATAATATGCACTGTAGTTGTAATAAGTACAGAAACGAAGACGACAATACAATTATATCTTCTGATAGAAGCAGTAACATGTCATCCATCCACTTTAACCACTAGATGTTTTTTATTGCATCAATCAGAAAATATAATTGCATTGTCATCTTCTTTTCTGTACTGATTTTAACGACTGCGCCCACATGTCATATGGTAGGGTCCCTATGTTTGAATCTGAAACAGCTATATACTTTTAATTAAAACTTTATCTGTTTATTTTTATTTGTAGCTTTGTCTTCTTATATGTATTTTAATGTAGAATGCTTTTATTCTTTTATGTATATAAAATGCTTACGTACACACCGCAAATGCTTACATGCACTGATTAGAATGCACATTTGTACCCATTAGCTGGCTTGTGATTGTGAGTTATGCAATTTCAAGAAATAACTCACATTTGTTGTCCATTTTGTTGATTAATGTGACTTCCGGAATCCTTTCAGTGCGTTGTATATCATCTCTGATAAGATAAAGTGTTTTTAACACTTTCAAACAAAGTTGAAAAGTGTTTATGACTTCGGTCCGTCTGTCCGTCTGTCCACGCTCTAACTCTCGTAAATATCGTCGGATCGTTCTGAAATTTTTGGATGTTAGTAACCTCTACCTTAGCACGATCCCTATTTCAAATAAAGTTTCTAGCATGTTTAGTTCATTTACAGGGACAGTCAAAAGTTTTCTGTTACATTACGGACTATGGGAAAAAATCGTTTTAAATGGTTTTAAATGATGTTACATGCTTTCAAACATAATAAAATTCATATGCATTTATCAAGTGCACTAAAATATACATTCTGTAGAATATATGATGCAAAGAATAGTTATTATTCATTTACAGGGCCACACAAAAGAATTCCGTTCATAATGGTATAGGGGAAATTGTTTGGGGTGTATGTGAAAAGATTTCAGATACTATATTGTATCCGAATTACTGTATATTAGTAAAGATTGCTGGAAATGCATTTTAAATTATGATATGCGCTTTTGTAGGGTTTCGTTCATCTGACGAAATCCCTACTCGTCTCGCTCCTCTGTCTGTGTGTCCGTCTGTCACAGAGCCCGTTCTCAGAAACTATACACGTTGGAGACTTGAAAATTTGCATACTTATAGCTTAACACCACACATCATAGGACAAATCATAAAATTTTGAAAAAGTCGTACATTTAACCCTTTGGACTCCCACATGTGTATTTTAAACAATTCTTTCTAAGTGAGCCCCTAATTAGGTTGGAGGCGTGAAATTTTACATACTTATAGCTGAACACCTCACATCAAATGACAAACCCTAAAAGTTTGAAATAGTCGTACATTTAACCCTTTGGGCTCCCACATGTGTATTTTAAACAATTCTTTCTAAGTGAGTCCCTAATTAGGTTGGAGGCGTGAAATTTTGCATACTTATAGCTGAACACTTCGCATCAAATGAAAAACCATAAATTTTTGAAAAAGCCGTACATTTAACCCTTTGAGCTCCCACATGTGTATTTTAAACAATTCTTTCTAATTGAGCCCCTATTTAGGTTGCAGGCGTGAAATTTTGCATACTTATAGCTGAACACCACATATCATACAACAAATCATAAAAATTAAAAAGAAAACGTACCTTTAACCCTTTGGGCTCCCACATGCGTATTTTAAGCAATTCTTTCTAACTGAGCCCCTTATTAAATTGGAAAATTGAAATTTTGCGTACTTATAGCAGAACACTTGAGGCGAGGCGACAAACAATAAAATCTTGAAAAAGTCTTACGTTTAATCCTTTGAGCTACTACATATGTATTTTAAGCAATTCTTTCTAAGAGAGCCCCTAATTAAGTTGGGGACATGAAATTTTTCATACGTATAGCTGAATACCTCAGACCACACGCCAAATCATAAAATTTTCAAAAAGTCTTATATTATTTACTCCTCCGGGCTCTAACTTGTGTATTTTAAGCAATTTTTCTAACCTTCGCCCTTTTTACCCGGGGAGCACTTTTCCAACTTTTTCCGACAACCCTTTGACCATTCTTTCATATTATGCACCATAGCCTTACATATTTTAGTTCCACTTTTTACCGCCAGGGGGCGACTACTTATCTTGGGTGCTATCGGCCCAATCCCCTCGACTAATATATCTACGGATAGTATATAAAGCGGAGTTTCGTTCGGATAGAGGTTTGTTAAAATAGAGTGCGCCCCTGGTTGTGAAATGTGGAACTAACAGATTTTTCAAAAAGATAAAGTGTTTTGAAAGGAATATTAAACGAAACCCTCTGTGCGATCTGTGATCACACTTACCTATATGTTCACTATATTTATGCATACTATAAAGTGCGTATAAATGCTATAGTTCATATACAGAGCTACAGAAATGAATTCGTAAAGGTTACTGAGTATGAGCATAAATTGCTTAAAGGTGGGTTTTAAAGGAGTTGTGCATTTTTACGCTGAACTGAATTTAGTGTACTAAGAAATATTTGTAGAATATAGATAAAATGATATACAGGGCCACGCAAAGAGTTGGATACATGGCCGTCTATGGGTGATAATTTCTGGAAATGTAATTTCAGTAGTTTTAAGCGTGTTTAAGTTTGAATTAAATTTTAGCTAAATAGTGGCATGTAATAAAGGTACTAGGTAAACTGCAGGGCTCTACAAAAGTATTGAAGTATGTTTCCATCTATTAGTATAAATTGCTGAAAGATGAATTTTAACCTGTTATACATTTTCTTGCTAAATTAAATTTTCCCATTATATAGTACATATATCAACATACAGATCGAATGCAGGGCTGTTCAAAAGAATTGGAATACACATTTGACTATGGGCGGTAACTACTGAAATCAGATTTTTAAATGTTTACTTAGTTATCTTATTTACCTTATTTCCCTAAGTAACGAAGTTTTGTTAAAGCTTTCAGGGAGTGTTGGAAAGTGTTTCATAATCTATGCTGTACGCATGATTTTTCTTACTTGTTTCTTCATTAAAAAAGGCGTTACTCATGATTTGATTCTAAAAAAGATTTTATATGAAAAACAAGCTTTAACAGTATTATATTACTAGGGGACTCAGACCCCCACGAGATAATCTGGCCAACCCCCTTTCAGACACCGCAGTTTCTAAAAACACGCTAATTTGATCGGTTTTTAAAAGGTTACAGAAGGTTGAATTATAAGTTAAAAACCAGCGCACATCTTCCTTTAAAAAAGTTTCCATCCATTTCCCTTTGATTAGAAAATTTTAAGGCCAATCAGCTGCTATTAAGACATACAATGGCTGTTTTAGTGTTCGATTCAATAAGATCAATTAAAATCTAATATAAAATGAATTAAGTAAACAGAGTCTTTACCTCCTTTTATTTTTTAGCAATTCTATAAAAAGAAGATTGTTTTAAATGAGACATTTTAAATGTCAGCTATTTTTCATCAAAGTTTCCTTTCTCATTTTAACATTCACATGAAAATACTTTTGTTGTTAGAAAGGAAATATTATTATTTGCGCTGTTTCAGAATTGGGAATATTAGTTAAAAAGATCATCTCGAAACATAAAATAAATGTCTCGCATAAATATATTTTTAATTTTTAACTGTTTGTTATATTATTATTTGGCCATTTTAAATATGACGTAATTTCTCGCATTTACTGCTTTTAACGCATATTACTTAATTTATCAATTTAAAGTTTTCTTTCTCTTTTTAGGGGAAACTGTCCCAAAATCACATACCTAGACAAAATGACATACCTTATGTTTCTTAATATTGTCCCAAGAGTCCAGCTCTTAACAATACACAGTTATGTTGTTGAGTCGATCGGAAATGATAAGCAATTAATGGCGAAGATTTCAAGTGTTTATTTTTGCTTGTTTACAAAGAAACTGTTTACACCTTCGTCAGAAATTTCTTGGGAATTCACGCTGCTAATTCACGCCTGCTTCTTTTCAGTGATTACACATCTGAAGTATAAAGTGAGTACTTATTTCTTTTTAGATTATTTTTTGTATATGCAAAAATTTGAAATTCATGTGTTCTGGAATACTGCCTCTGTATATACAATATAGTGATTGTATGTAAAATGACATGCCGGCTTTTGAAAAATGAAATCTACCCCATGAATACAGGCATCATTCTCGATTATGTTTTCTGCCCTTCAGTTCTGACAGAATGCCCACTGGAAAATAAGGAGAGCAACGACAGCAACACAAGCTCTACAAATAAAACCCTATCTAGACCTAATACGTCACTTTTCACAGTTTCAAAGTCACCCACTCCAATTCCATCTCCGGCAACATCCGTTTTCGATACTCCAAAGACATGTGTATATTTTTAACAGGCTGCATCTCCAAGTTCATAATTTTCATTTATCAGACCACTTGATGTATGGCGACAAAGATGATGGAGACAAAGACCGGAATTTTTCTGCCGATGATGATGATGAAGCCTGTCTTTATTGCAATAATTTATTCAGTCACTCAAAGCCGAAGGAGAAGTGGATAAAATGTATTAAATGTTCAAAGTGGGTACATAATGAATGTGCCGGTGTTTCTTGGAATGAAGAAAAAATTTCTGTCATGTGTGCAAGTAAAAGTAATAGCAATTTATGGTTGTGTCGTTTTAGAACAGCACTGTAGATAAATTGACATAGTGCAGCATTTTATATAAATCATTATTATGACTTTTTGACTTTATTTGTTGCTTTTTAAAAGGCACCATTGCATTTTGTATACTTCGCAAAGTTAGTTTGTAAAAAATAAAGGTAAAGAGAAAACATTTGTATGAATAGAAGCATTTTTTCTTGAGGGTTGTCATTTTAGGACAGTTTCACCTAATATTCACGTAAAAATACTTTTGTTGTTAGAAAAGAAATATTATTATTTGCTTTGCCTTAGAAATGGCAAAAAAAAAAAAAAAAAAAAAAAAAAATCACCTCGAAATAGGAAATAAATGTCTCGTAAATTTATTTTTTAATTTAAACTGACAGGCAATATTATTATTTGGCCATTTTAAATATCATATATTTCCGCCATTTACTGCTTTTAACGCATATTAATATATTTGTTATTTTAAAGGTTTCTTTCTTTTTTAATAGTCACGTGTAAATACAATTTTTATGGCGTAATTTTCAATATTTTCCTGCTTTTAACATGTAATCATTTAATTCTAATTCTAATTTTTTTTTTAATAATCACGTGGATATAAATTTTTAATCGTAAGGAAATATTATTATTTGCGCTGTTTTTACAATTGGCAACAACTGGCAACGATAGTAACCTTTTCTAAAATATGAAAAAACTATTTCTTGAAATGAGGAAAATTTGTTTAAATAAAAGATTGTTATTTATTTAATAGTAGCATTATTATTGTTATTTAATGAATTATTTTTTTCAAATTTTCCTGAGAAACATAATTTAATCGCAATATTGTCTTCCCTTTCGATTGAAATAAAATATAATTTCAATTTCAATTTGAAAAGGACGAAAGAAAAAGAAATCCAATAATCCCTATGTTTTTCCATTTCCTACCTTTTCTTCACAAAAATGGAGCAATTTAGTTGCCATCATTAGAGAACTATTGTTAAAATTAGAAAAAATTAATATCACGAAAACTAATTCGAATTCAAAAATTCTAAATCCTTTTTTGATATACGCGGATCAATATGGATACTTGATGCTAATTTTACCGCTAAAGGTTCCATATTTTAGGAGGAATAGCTGTGAAACATAATCAGTCGTTTAATCTGTATTTTCATAAATTCGTTTCATTAAGATTTTATAGATATAGTGTAGATTTATTGCAATAAAATAATATTACGGGTATGAGATAAGAATATTCTTGTTAATATACTGGCAACATTTTGGTATAGTTTTAGTCATAGTTTTTCTATTAAATGTTATAGTTTTATATAATAGTTTATCATTAGTTATAGTTTTTCTATTAAATGTTGATTGTTGCAATTATGTAATCGTACGGGTATGGACGAAGAAATATTTCTGTTAATATACTGGTGTACTTAATGTAGCTTCTTTCGTTCTCTGAAAGTATATAATTTTTTAAATGATATTTTTTCAAATTATATAATCAGACGGTATGAGAAAGGAAAAATTCCTTTTGATAAATTGTCAGTAATAGATGTAATTTTGGTCATTGAAATTACATAAGCTATTAAATAGCGATTATTGAAATTATGTATAATATGGATATGAGAAAAGAAATATGTATGTTAATATTCTAGTGGCATTTTGTCTAGTTTTGATCACTGGAATTGTACATGAAGGACAAAAATAAGTTGAGTAATTTTGCAAGTGTATAGTTTGAGTTAATTGTAAGGTACTAGTTTTGTATCTTAAGCTTGCGAACATACTTCTTAACTCAGAGCTGAAATCTTTGTTTAGATTGGTCAAGAAGTTGTTATACCGTGGCCACCACGATCACTACTTCTTTCACTGTTAGATTTCTGTGTATGGTTTTATTAAAGATCAAGTTTACAGTCCACAGCTTCGAAATTTCATTCCTGAATTGAAGCACTGCTCAAGATTTGATCGAAGTGAACATGCTCTCAAACAAAATGGAAGACCTTACAAAAGGAGCATTTGCAGAGTAACTGAGGACAGTCACATCGAAATTTGTTAAAAGGATAAAATTTGCTAGTTTTTCTGTCTTGTAGTCAGTTGTATTCTCACGTTTGGGTGTATAACTACGCATAATAAAGAAATTGTTTTTGCTCAAAAAATTTATATTCACACTGTATAATCTATTAAATATTGATTTTGAAACTAAATAATTACATGAGTTTGAGATAAGAAATAGTTCTGTTAATATACTGGAAACATATTTAGTGCAGTTTTACTTATTGTTTTTTTTTGCAAACTGACATTTTAGTATATGAATTTATTTGAAAAGATGAAATGATTTGGACAGTTTAAAGGAATGAAAGTTTGTTTGATTTCTGTCATTGTTGCATCTTTACATACCGTACCTACTCATGAAATATAATAATAATAATAAAAAATTCCCTTATTATAACAGTAGAGAGGTGTTTATAATAGAAAGGTGTACCTATAGATTGCAAACTCCTATACACAATCAATCTCAAATTTGGACCAAAATTGGCTATGCTAACTAATCAACACTGGACAAGTAAGTTTGCAAAGAAATGCCAAAATTGTATGTAGCGAAAACTTTTATGAAACATTATAAATGTAAATAATGCTCAAAACATCTTTTTCTTGCTTTTATTCTCTTCTTCAGGATATCCCTGCATTCCCTAATCGATTTATAAATATAAAAATTTGTGTTATTATTAGATTTGATAAAAAATTTCATGTTTGATTATAAAATTGTACTTTATCTAATGAAACAATTCATAGATATAGTAGCAATTAATACACATAATGAAAATATACTAGGAATACAATTACTGAAAAATCTGTTTTCGTACAAAATATATGCGGTGCTTAGTTAGTGTTAGCTGTGTTAGAGGCATAGATTAAATCTCTGCAATCTTCATCCGACGAAATAGTTTCGGAAAATCCTGAACGAGAATATAAGTGCTTATGGAACATAGTGAAATACTAAAAACATACTTCAGAAACATATTCAAATAATTTTAAATTAACTATTTTATTTAGTTAACAATTATTAAAAATATAATTAGAGATATTTTTGTAACGTTTAATAAAAAAAATAAGATGTAAATTAAAATTAAAATAATATTACTCCAGCTGGGATTCTGTACCCAGAAAAAACCACATCATGGTCCACAGAGCGAGCAACTCCACCTACAATAGGATGTAACCTGAAAAAACAAAGAACTGAGATTTTGTATTTTGCTAGTTTACTAAAGAAATGAGCGGAGTCAAATTTTGTTTTTACGTTAGGTTGCAGTTATTACTTATAATAATTTAATTTGAGATAGCTAGATAATCTAATTTAATTAGCTGTACTACTACTTCTTTTGATATTGTCTCACGTCGACGCGACATATTCTTAGAATATGGAGAATGGTAACATTTTTATCTTCAGAATGGAGTAATTTTTTTTTAATTGGAAGAGATAATTAAATCAGAAGTTTCAATTGAATGATTTTTTTTTTCTCTGATTGCATTTCATCATTTTAAAATGAAGTCTATGCCTCAAAGTCAAAGTCAGTTCACTAAAACTTGATACGAATTTCATTAATCCCAAAAGCGTTTTAAAAGTTGTAAATATCTGAAAGAAAATACTATTTATTAACCCTTAACCGGAAATGTGAAAACCCCGTGCATAAACAGAACACTTAATAATTTACCAAACGATAACGATGAATTTTCAACTGTGTTATGCGTTTTCAAACTAAACTAAATTTTAGCATAATATACAGAATACATATACAAACCTACAGATCATATACAGAGCTGCACAAAAGAATTGGAATATCTTTCCGACTATGTGCAGTAATTTTAAAATCTGGTTTTCAAATGTGTTATGCGTTTTCTAAAATGTTTACTTAGGTATCTTCTTTACCTTATTAAACGACGAAGTTTTGTTAAAGTATTCTGGAAGTGTTGGAAAGTGATTAATAATCTATGCTTGCGCATGATTTTTCTTTCTTGGTTTTTTTTTTTTATAATTTTAGTATATCAAGAGGTGACTAAAAAATTGATTGCTATATCCCATCTTTGCATAGAAAAACCATGTTGAGTTAAATAAAAGAGTGCAACATAAAGCAAAGCACAGTAAATTGAATTAGAGTAGCTGTTAATTAAATTTTAACATAAGATATAGATTAAAACTTTTGGGATAAGCATGCAATAAAATAAATATGAAAAATTGATTGCTAAATTCCATATTTGCCTACAAAAACAAAGTTGAGTTAAATAAAAGAGTTTAACATAAAGCAAAGCACAGTAAATTGAATTAGAGTAGCTGTTAATTAAATTTTAACATAAGATATAGATTAAAACTTTTGACCTAAGCATGCAATAAAATAAATATAAAAAATTGATTGCTAAATTCCGTCTTTGCGTACAAAAACAAAGTTGAGTTAAATAAAAGAGAGTAACATAAAGCAAAGCGCAGTAAATTGAATTACAGTAGCTGTTAATTAAATTTTAACATAAGATATAGATTAAAACGTTTAGGCTAAGCATGCAATAAAAAAATACGAAAAATTGATTGTTAAATTCCATCTTTGCATACAAAAACAAAGTTGAGTTAAATAAAAGAGTGTAACATAAAGCAAAGCACAGTAAATTGAATTAGAGTAGCTGTTAATTAAATTTTAACGTAAGATATAGATTAAAACTTTTGGGTTAAGCACGCATTAAAATAAATATACATACCTTGCAGACTCTTTCATGCATGCTTTGAGATATTTCATTTCATTAAATACACTTGGAGTTATTCTGTCTTCCTTCATTGGAAGCAATTTAATGATTTCTTTGTGAAGTAGTTCTTGTTTGTCTGGATTTCGAGCCAAATGATACAAAAGGAATCCCACTGAATGAGAAGTCTATGATTTGAAAAATAAAATTATTTTTTTTCAAACTATGTCTAATACTACAATTTTTTTAGATTTTAAAAATAACTAGGGAAGCGCTGCATGGAAGATTTCGAAAAAAAGAAATATGCTTCAGTGTATGAAAATGATATCATATTTAACAAGAAGCGAGCATTTACAAAACTGAAATATTGTACTACAATTGTATCTAACAAAAGTGCTTTAATTTTGGACTTATTACTCTGTCGGTACTGATATTGTGACGTCAAGGTGCTCACGGGTTGTGAATTTGTACGTAAAGTTCTGGCTGCAAACATAACGACAATTTTTGCGAGTAATATATTTATGAATAACCTATTGATATTTAAAATATGTATAGATCAAAAGTATGAAAAGAACGAAGAAAAAAATTACGCTGAGAAAAATAACTTTTTGTTAAGCTTAAAATGTATTTTTTCATTCATAAAAAAAACAAAACCTAATAATGAGATTTCGTCAAAATGGCATCAATTTCATTTATTTAGAGTTTCATAACTAAAAAATTAAAATAGAATTAGAACCTATATTGGTTATCTTACCTTTATTATAGATCACTGAATACTTTATTAAGAAATAAACTATAGAATAAATTAATCAAGTTTTATTTTTCAATAATATGAAAAGTTAAAATTGTAGAATTATTATAAGTTTTAACATTTTATTATTATTATTATTATTATTATTTATTACATCGAATTTCGACGGGTGCCACCTCGTTATTTATTATTTTATGTGAGTTTTTAAAACTGAGAAATATGATGCAGCTAAAACTTATAATATTAGGCCTAAAATTAGCACGATCACATTTCCATTTATTTAATTTTTAATACAAAAGTACTGGCCTCCAAAAGTTGAGAAACAGTGACAGGATACTTTCGATTGTACTACACGGTTTGTCGAATGCCTACCAAAATTCTTGACAAATTGTCCTTGAACTTCGAGGATATAAAGACCATGTCTGACTTCACATTTTTCAGTGAAGATTTATTTGCGGGAACAATAAGGCGGCCAACAATAAATTTAGAAATAAAATAATGTTTGCGATCGCCCATGTAACAGAATTACACATATTCGTGAATGTGCTAACGTTTTTGTGAAAAATTCAAATGTTTTTAGTCTATAGAATATAGAGTTTTCAACCAAATTTAACAACACTTTTCGAAAACATGAAAAAGAACAACAGAAACATTATACTGCAATTAAAGCATGAATATATTGAATATTTAATAACACTAGGGGATCGTACCCGGGCTTCCCGAGTTAAAGAATATTGATGAAAACATTTTTTTAATTGAAAACTAAAATTTTTTTTATATGCAATAAATTTTTTAGATTGCCCACTTACATTAAAAAAGAATTTTCATATGGGAAATAATAATTATACAATCAAATAAATTTTTGAAAATTATCAAAAACGATATTTTCTTATTAGCCGCATGCTAAGAGTTATTTGACCAAGATTTTGCTACTCAGGGCATCCTTTTATATTCTTATATAGTCAAAGCTTATACATGTCTGTTAAATTTGCGTTTTATTTATATTACTAGGGGGCTCGGCCCCCTACGAGCTACGCTCGCCAACCAACGTTCAGACACTGCAGTCTCTAAAAGCACGCTAATTTGATCGGCTTTAAAAAGATTTTGGAAGATTGAATTATAATTAAAACTAGTTGGATGTGCCAATCCCAAAACTTTCTTCTATCTTATACATCTTAATATTTCAAAACCTAGTTACACATGTTAATACTTCAATATTATTAGTTCAATACTATACCAACTTTGATTTTCATCTTAAATTTCTGCTCAAGTCAATTAAACGGACTAAAAACGAGTTAATCTATATCATGATATTTGTTAAAATTATTAATTTTTCCTTATTCTGTCGTTATCAGCTGTTTGCGAATAGCCGGCATAGCAGGAAGCGAGTTCCCGCCGCTGCATGACCCGCCGATGCAGAATAGAACTACGAAAAATCAAGAAAAGAATACAAAAATCGCTAGCACGGAGCCCCTTTACCGCGCAATATTTCCAAATTCAAGGAGAACCTGTTGGCCAAAGCCAAAAACAAGCACAAACATTTTGGTTCAATTGTATGCATAATTTTATACGCTGTTCGATGGTACAATAATGAAAATGGCACAGAGATCGGAATTATAGCGCCCCCTTCTTTCGGAATTTTTTCAAGTTCAGGGAGGACTTGTTTGCCATAGCCAGAAACATGCACAAAAAATTTGGTTCAATTATATGGATAACTTCATACACTTTTCGATGGTACAATAATGAAAATGGTACAGACATCGCAATTCTAGTGCCCCCTTCCGGCAGAATTTTTCCAAATTCAGGGAGGACCTTCGTGACATGACCAAAAATAAACACATAAAATTTGGTTCAATTCTATGCATAACTTCATACACTTTTCGGCGGTACAATATTCAAAATGGCACAAAAATTGTACAAAAATCGCTATTACAGCGCCCTCTACGAGCGATTTTTTTACAAATTAAGGGAGGACCTCCTTGCCATAGCCAAGAACTTTTTTTTTTTTTTTTGGTTCAATTCTATGCATAACTTCATACACTTTTCGATGGTGCAATATTCAAAATCGCACAAAAATCGCTATTACAGCGCCCCCTACCGGCGAATTTTTTCCAAATTCAGGGAGGACCTGCTTGCCATAGTCAAAAACTTAAAATAAAAATTTGGTTCAATTCTATGCATAACTTCATACACTTTTCGATGGTACAATATTCAAAATCGCACAAAAAACGCATTTACAGCGCTCCCTACCGGCGAATTTTTTCCAAATTCAGGGAGGACCTGCTTGTCATATCCAAAAACATGCACAAAACATTTGGTTCAATTATATGGATAACTTCATACACTTTTGGACGGTACAATATTCAAAATCGCACAAAAATCGCTATTACAGCGCCCCCTACCGGCGAATTTTTTCCAAATTCAGGGAGGACCTGCTTGCCATAGCCAAAAACTTAAAATAAAAATTTGGTTCAATTCTATGCGTAACTTCATACACTTTTCGATGGTACAATATTCAAAATCGCACAAAAAACGCATTTACAGCGTCCCCAACCGGCGAATTTTTTTCCAAATTCAGGGAGGACCTGCTTGTCATATCCAAAAACATGCACAAAAAATTTGATTCAATTATATGGATAACTTCATACACTTTTGGACGGTACAATATTCAAAATCGCACAAAAATCGCTATTACAGCGCCCCCTACCGGCGAATTTTTTCCAAATCCAGGGAGGACCTGCTTGTCATATCCAAAAACTTAAACTAAAAATTTGGTTCAATTCTATGCGTAACTCCATACACTTTTGGATGGTACAATATTCAAAATCGCACAAAAATTGTTATATCAGCGCCCCCTAGCGGCGAATTTTTTCCAAATTCCGGGAGGACCTGCTTGCTATAACCAAAAACTTATAATAAAATTTTGGTTTAATTCTATACATAACTTCATACACTTTTTGATGGTACAATGGCGACAGACAGACGGACAGACGGACAGACGGACAGACGGACGGACAGACGGACGGACGGACAGACGGACACACAGACAGACAGACATTTTCTATAAACATGTTTTTTGGAATCTCTGACCCCTAAAACATGCAAATCCGTCGAAAACCGGAAGTCGAAAAAAATTTCGATTACAATACTTTCTTCTATTGAAGATAGAAGAAAGTAAAACAAAAGCGATCTCCCTATAAACGGGTTTCTATTCATTTCTCTTTGATTGGGGAATTTTACGGAAAAATCAGCTGCTGTTAAAAGATACAATGGCATTTCAAAATCATCTAATATAAAAGGAATTAAGTAAACAGTCTTTGTCTCCTGGTATTTTTTAACAAAGCGAAAAAAAAGTCCTTTTAAATAAGACATTTTCAATATATCGTTTTTAATCTGACGTAATTTTCACCAAACTTTTCTTTCCCTTTTTAATATTCACGTGAAAATGCTTTTATTAGAAATGAAATATTATTTGCGCTGTCCAAAAAAAAAAAAAAAAAATAGTTGAAAAATTCATCTCAAAATATCAAGTAAATGTCTCGCGCTATTTTTAAATTTATACTGTTTTGCAATATTATTTTGTGTTCATTTTATGTAATAACTGTAATGTGACGTAAATGTGATGTAATTTCTCCTATTTAAGACTTCTAACGCATGTTAATAAATTTATTATTTTACAATATCCTTTCTCTGTTAAAATTCATGTGTAATTATAGATGAAGTAATTTTCAATAAGTTCCTGCTTTTTATAAGTAATTATTTAATACTAATTTGAAAGTTTTTTTCTGTCTATAATAGTCACGTGTAAATAAATTTTAATTTGAAGAAAACATTATTGTTTCCGTTGTTTATAAAGTTGGCAACAGGTTAAATTAGTACAATTTTCTGAAATAAGAAAAAAATATCTCTCGAAATGCTGAAAATTTGAATTTAAAATAGAAATGAAACCTCGAAAAATGAGTCTTATTCAAAAAATAAATTAATTCTGCACACCGGGAAATTATAACGTATAAAATGATCTAAAAATTATTAAATTCCGATGTATAGTTTTTGCTCCTATAAAACTTTTTTAGTGGAACGATTTTGTCCAACTTTAGCATTAAATATCTCTTAAAATAATTCTTCGATTTGAAAACTGCCTGCATCAGCGTGTTTATCAAACATTTTTGTATAATACTACCGATTTTCATATTTTTGTATGCATTATTTTTCTTAATATTAACGAGGAAAGACCTCCGGTCACAAAAAATTCAAAACCGGCGGCGGCGGCGACAGCGGTAGTTACTTTTTTTTAGAATAGAGAGATTTTATTTATTTATTCATAGGTAAGTTTTTTTTAAAAGGATATTAGCCGTAAGAAAATTATGAACTCTTTATTTTGTTTTAAGGGCAAACGGATTAATTTTTCGTAATCGAGCTCCGCGTGATATAGATAAATAAAAAACATATTTCATGCTTTAAAATTGTTTTTAAAACCATAGAAAATCAGTAAACTGAGATGAACTTTACAAACAAATTCCATTTGACAAAAAAAAAAAAAAAAAAAAAAAAAAAAAAAATCCTATTTGGTGATCTAAATATTTAAATTGTACGATTACAAATATGTTATATTTGTGTTTTTTAAATATTACTAGGGGGCTCGGCCCCCTACGAGCTACGCTCGCCAACCCCCGTCCAGACACCGTAGACTCTAAATGCACGCTAATTTGATCGGCTTTAAAAAGATTTCGAAAGATTGAATTATAATTTAAAAAACAGTGGCGATCTCTCTATAAACGGATTTCTATTCATTTCTCTTTGATTGGGGAATTTTAACGCCAAATCCGTTGCGGTACTACTTGATTATCCCGTCGACCCATTTTGCCAAATTATATAAATCGCCAAACCACTCGCCAAATTATACAAATTGACATAATTTTTATTTTAAATAACGAAAAAACAAATAAATTAGTACAACATTAATAAAAATACAAATAAAACGTCGAAATAAAAATAACTTGATGACGTAGACACGTGTAACAACATTTCAAAATAAGCTAATATATCAGGAATTAAGTAAACAGAGTCTTTGTCTCCTGGTATTTTTTAACAAAGTGAAAAGAAAGTTCTTTTAAATGAGACATTTTAAATTAATCGTTTTTAATCTGACGTAATTTGGACCAAACTATTCTTTCTCTTTTTAATATTCACGTGAAAATACTTCTGTTAGAAATTAAATATTATTTGCGCTTTCCTAACAAAAATAGTTGAAAAGTATCCTCTTAAAATATCAAATAAATGTCTAGCACAATTTCTAAATTTAAACCGTTTTGCAATGTTATTTTGTGTTCATTTTATGTAATAACTGTAATGTGACGTAAATATGACGTAATTTCTCCTATTTAAGACTTCTAACGCATGTTAATAAATTTATTGCTTTACAAATTCCTTTCTCTCTTAAAATTCACGTGTAATTATAGTTTTTATGACATAATTTTTAATAAGTTCCTGCTTTTTGTACATAATTATTTAATTCTAATTCCAAATGTTTTTTCTGTTTATAATAGTCACGTGTAAATAAATTTTTAATTTATTTACACGTATAAATATTTTTTTTTTTTTTTTGAAGCAAACATTATTGCTTCCGCTGTTTATACAGTTGGCAACAGTTTAAATTAATATCACTTTCTAAAATCTGTTAAAAATATCTCTAGAAATGCTGAAAATCTGAATTTAAAATAGAAATAAAACCTCAAAAAATTAGTCAAAATAAAAAAATTAAAGCAATCTGCACTCCGGCAAATTCTAACGCATAAAAAGATCTAAAAATGATTAAATTCCTATGAACAGTTTTTGCTCCTATAAAACTTTTTTAGTGGAACGATTTTGTCCAACTTCAGCATTAAATATCTCTTAAAATAATTCTTCGATCTGAAAACTCTCTGCATCAGCGTGTTTATCAAACATTTCTGTATAATACTACTGTTTTTCATATTTTTGTATGCATTATTTTTCTTAATATTAACGAAGAAAGACCTCCGGTCACAAAAAATTCAAAACCGGCGGCGGCGGCGGCGGCGGCGGCGGTGACAGCGGTAGTTACTTTTTTTTAGAATAGAGAGATTCTTTTATTTGTGGATAAAAGAAGTATTAATTTCGTTAATTTGTCTTTCACAAATATGTTAGATTGGTGGTTTTTTAAATATTATTCTTTTATTTGTTTATAAAGGAAGTATTAATTTCGTTATGCAAAAATAGTCAGAAATAAATGCTGAAAAATGTTTGTTGCTTTATGTGTAAAATGTTTATTATTATTATGTATTGAAATGGACACGTGATAAGAAAAAATTAAAAAATTCATGCTTAAAAATTATTTTAGAAAATATAATACATCAGTCAATTAAGATACAGTTTTTAAACAAATTGCATTTGAAAGTAAAATTTTTTGCCTATGCGACAAAAACTGAAATTGCACGATGGTCAGAAGATTAAAAAATTCCAGTAGCGAAAATTTCAAGACCGAAATTTGATCGTGAAGTGTTGTCATTCGCAAAATGATGTCAGCATTACGCACAGGTACGTTTTTTCTTTATAATATAGATACTTAATCAGTAAAATATAATAAAGATCAATTATTAGGATGTGGTTATCAATTGAATGCTCGGTATTCCGGAATGATAAACAGCAATTTTCACCGTCTCAAAATTTGCATACGCACTTCTCAGATCCATATTCATTATTAAGAAAAAAATTGTATTTTGTTTGATCATTTAAAAATCATTTTAACTCAAAACTTGAAGTCACGATTGTCAGCAACATCTTTTATGTGAACAGACGCACTCTTTACTTGAGATTCTAATATCAATTCCGGAGAGTAAACATTTCCGTAATTTATGTTTTTTAGACGCATTTGTGTTAAAATGTTTAGTTTTATCTAAGAAAATGATCGTTTTCTTTTAAATATGACTTTATTTTTACTTAAATAAGCTTTTCACCTAGTGTCTGAAACTTAGTATCAGTACACATGCAGAAGGAAAAACAATATAGAAAATTTAGGGGGGAAAATGCGCATTTTCAAAAGCAGTATGTCATTTTCCGTTATTATGACTCTAATATAATATTCTGCTCCTAATGGGATTTTGCGACACTAAACCTATACAACAATTTTTATCAACAATTTTGATTTTTTCTCAGAAAATAGCATGAATAAAGATAAAAATACCTCATTATTTCTCTCTTGTCTGCAATAATGAAAGCTATCTAATTTTCACCAATTTGAAAAAATTTAATAAAATGATTTAAAATTAAAATATAAATGTGGGGATATTAAAAAAAAAAACAGATAGTGCGATCACATCTACAAATGAAGAGCTTTCAGTTTAAAAAAAAAAATATTAATAAAATTGGTTCAGTGAAAGATCAGGGCAGATGACTAAAAAACACACTTCTGTTATAAATGTATAGATTATATAAAATTAGGAAAAATTCAATTAAGCAAATTATGTTATTTTGATAAAATTATATTAGAATGTCCTAAAGAATAGCCTTAAAATTTTATTATTCAAGAGAACTTTTGGACAAAAAATTCAGGAACGTGATATTATTTTAAACCACGAATTATTTGTTTGCTTGTCTAACTCGGCGAAGCAAACCAATCCAGGCGAGAATCATCAATTTCTGTAATATAAATCGCTATTATTTGCATGTCACCTCTCTTTTATAAAGACACTCTAAATTTTTGTAAAACATTGCGTTTTATCAGTGTGTTATTTCGATTATATTATTTTCAAAAGTGAAGCATTTTCACATGTGAAGACTTTCAAAGCAAGTGGGCTCTGAAAATGACGCACTTCTACAAAACATAATTCAGATTTAAGAATTAAAATACACGCTTTTTTATAAAATGACGTCATTTGCATCCGCTGAAGCAGTCCACTTTTACAATACAGTCTTAAACTTCGTCTATAAAAAAGTATGCATATGACGTCATTGTCACGGAATAACAGACAATATTCTTGACATAGCCCATATTTTAATTTCAACTTTTTTTTCAGGTTTTATGAGAAATTGGCAACAAAAGATACAGTATTTCCTATTTTCGACTATTTTTCATTTAATTTCAATGACTTTCAACAGAAATGGGGTACTTTTGTTGCCAAGATAAGGAAAATGGTATTAAAAACTACAAAAAAATTAATATCTGAAAAATAAATTGAGATACAGCTTTCAAACAAATTGCATTTAAAAGAACATTTTTTTCCATATACGACGGTGTAAAAATTCAAAATGTGCGATGTTTAGAAGTTTAAAAATTTGCAGTAGAGGAAACTGCAAAACCAAAATTTTATTTCAAATTTCAAAGGTTGCCATTCGCAAAATGACGTATGCGTTACGCACAGATATGTTTGTCCTTTATAATATAGATAGGGCCATTTGTGTGAAATAATTTTTAACTACACATTCGTAAAAGATCCCAAAATTTTCATTTCATAATTTGGTAGTCAGCTATTTAGGGCAACTTATATAACAAGTTGGAAATTGCACGTCAAACGTGGCTAATGAGGTGCGTTTGTACTATAACTAGTTTTATAAATATTATTTTGCACCGCATATTGTACATAATGTATATTTTAATGCACTTCATAAGTACATATCAATTTCATCTTGTTCTAAAGGCTGTAACATCATAAAATGCACTTGAAATAATCTTTTCCCAATGGCCGTAATGTAACTGAAAACTTTTGACTGTCCCTGTAATTAAACTATGCATCCGATTTTCATAAAATCGGAAATGGCTCGACACAATTTTGCAACAATTATATGTTTAAAATTTCAGACCATTCGGATGGGTACTTTTTGTTCTGTTATATGCGGACGGACAGACAGACTATAGGTCGACTATAGGTGCTACGTATTTATATAATTACGAACGGATTGAAAAATCCAGTCAAATATCGCGAAAATTGCGAAAGATAGGGGCGATACAGTGAGTTGCTTTTTAAAAGTACTTTATTATAAGGGATTTTTCACAATTTGTTAATCACTATATCTTTTTGTGTTTTCACAATATTTTACTGGAGTTTGATTGCCTTTAATACATGACTATCAAATTATGAAATAAAATTGGTGGAATCTTTCACGCATGCGCATTTAAAAATTCATACAAATGCCCACATCTCATCAAATATTCATTATCTTCAGGCTTTAATTGCAATATAGTGTTTCTACTATTCTTTTTCATATTTTCAGAAAGTGGTGTTAAATCGGGTTGAAGACTCTGTACACTCTAAATAAAAAGGAGTGACTATTCACTCCAGAGGAGTGAATAGTCACTCTATCGCAGAGTCAAAATATGTCCAACCTCTTTAAAGTGACTATTCGCTCTGAGCAAAAGTGAAATTTTTGACTCTCTGAAAAAGTGAATAGTCACTCCTGGGAAGTGAATATTCACTCTAAACAGGGGTGGATAAGCACTCTTTCGGAGGAGTGACTATTCACTCTTGCCAAATGAGTGCGGTTTTTCACCCCTGGTAGGAGTGAATAGTCACTCTTTCATAGAAGTGAATGTTAATTTTTTATGGAGTCAATTCTTTTTTTATTTTGCTTTTATGGGCATTTTAAAAGAATCGCATCTTTTTCAGCATGCAATGAAAATAGATACAAGCGTGGTAAAGATTGGAATAAAATACTTTATTAGCAATATTTATTTAATTCATAGTTTGTAACACTAATTGAACTTTGAAGGAAAAAATCAGTTAAAGTTACATATGAATTTAATTTAGGTTACTGACAGAAATAAACTAATATATTTTATTCCAATTCTATCCTTTGTGTTTGCTTTTATTGCATACCCTATAAAAATATTACTTTTAAAGTTTTATAAATAACTTTTTAATAGGTGGATATTATATGTTTAACAATGTTTGATGTCATTTTAATTTTTGGTTTTAAATATAAATTCCTATCTTTTTACCGTACTTTTTCCGTAAATTATTGCTATTTTTGAAAAGTCCTATTGTTCTAAAATATTTTTCATTTTTTTTTACTTAAAAACAATGCTTACAAACTTACATATTTCTTTTTAAAAATGAGTTCTAAGTATGATTTAAATATTAAGAATGTGTATTTTTTTCCGCTACAATTTGCTTTTTTTTTTTTTATTTAATATGATCATGTAGTCTAAATTTTAAGTTCTCTGGAATATGTATACATATGTCTTTTAAACATATTCCTTAACTTAATCATGATTTCTAATTTTGGCCCATTATTGTTGAAAAGAATACTTATTAATGAAACGACACGGTAAGTCATATTTAATTTAATTTTTTTATTCCCGTAGATATTGTAATTTGGGAATATGAGCAAAATAGATTTGATATGTTTTATAGGAAAAGATTGACCTAGGAAATAGAAAAAAATAAATATAAAAATAAACACATTACATTTATTTGTATCTGTATGAATTTTAATAAAAATAAAGTGAATGACTGGTTATAAAAGTTCTTATTGTTTGAAAAACATTTTAATGTAAAAAAGTAGTTATTAATCTCTTTAAAAAAATATTCAGTCCTAAATCATGTAAGAAAATATGAACTTTTTAAAAAATGTACTAAAGCTGTGTTATCGATAAACGTCAAAACAGGCATAAAAACATTTTATTTCAATGCTTAAATATCATGTTTTATTTTTTAGTGCCAAAAATCACGTGCATCAGAAACGTAGAAAATGCGTTTATAATAGAAGGAAATTTTATAACTGATGCAGAATGTCTATAATTAATTTTTTTATATTACTCAGTCTCGAAATTTTAAAATCATAACCCGCAGAAAAATGTTTAGATACAATTTAAAAAAATTAATATACAGTAAAACCTTCCTAAAACGATCACGTACTGTTCCAATAAAAATTGGTCTCTCCGAGAGGTGGTCTCTTAGTGGAGGTCATGTTTAAATCTAGATTTTAATTGGTGAAAAATGGTAACAATGTTATTTAAATTTATTTTTCACACTAGGAAAATATATAAAAATTTAAGATTCAAAATAAAAGTTAAGTACATAAGTTAATTACTGCAGAGTTTAAAAAATGAACACATTGAGTTTTGCTTTAATTTTACAGTTTTATATTTTATAATTTTTATTTCCAAGTCCTTTCGAAGTTCAGTAAATAAATGCATTTTTTTGTGGACCGGAACAAATAATGGCGATTTCATTATTTTATCTATTTCTTTGAGAGTTTCCGACACAACAGGACAGAGGAGTTTATTAATCGTCAGTCTTAATTTGTAATCAGAGTTAATTGCCTAAAAAGGCACAAAGGGGTTTAAACACTTAAAAGTTACCGGGATAAAAAAAAATCGAAACTTAGTTTAGAAGTTTGATGAATAATGCACTCTCCGGAATTATTTTTTTAATAAAACGATCTTTAAGCGACCAGGAAAAAACGGAATTTATTTCATTTTCTTCAAAGAAATCAGTCTCTCATGTCTCTCATGGGGGGGGGGGGGGTTCAACTGGGATGGTCTCTGAATGGAGGTCAAATTAGTATTGAGCGTATGGGAATAAATTTCGTTCCATGAAAAAATGGTCGTTGAGGGAGGTGGTCGCCTAATAGAGTTGGTCGCACAGGGAGGCTTCACTGTACCAACCTTTTCGTAATATCATAAACATCAAATATCATATTTAACTCCGAAACAATAATAAATACTCTTAACTGTATATAATCCAAAATTAAAAAAAAACAAAAAAAAAAAAACAATATCTATAATAAAAGCAATTTATCAAATTACAACGACCATTTGGAAAACGATTTTTTTGAAGACTAAAATTTAAGACATAAAAAATCGCACGGAGTTGGTCATACATTACGTACGCCATGAATTAAACATTAATGGTGTTATTACACGTAAAAATTGCAAGCCAAAAATATCGCCTGCGATCCGTCAGATTTCATGAAACTAAGCATTATCCACCTGAAACTTACGTAAATATTCAAGCATTTCATTGGCTGTTCGGGAAAAGGCTTTTCCATCGTCAGATTTCCAAGAAATCTGACGGCCAATTTTAAATGAAATTTATTTCTTAAACTTCTAAGCATTCGACAATATTACCTTTTACACCGTCGGATAGAGAAAATAATCTACTTTTAAATGCAATTTGTTTGAAAGCTGTATCTCATTTTGCTTCTGAGTTATTAATTTTTTTTGTAGTTTTTGTTACTTTTTTGTCATAGTGGCAACAGAAAGTATCCATCGTTGTTGAAATTAAAAGGAAATACAGATTACTGTATAGACCAATCAGAAAACGAATAAATTGCGGATTAAACCAATGAAAACATTCAGATATGCTTTTCATTTCCCATCCTGACGAGAACAATAACCATTTTTCCAAATGGTTAAAACTTAGAGGTCTGCACGGGCCGAAATTTCCAAGGACCCGGCCCGACTCATAGAAAATAAATTCGGCCCGGCCCGTAGAAAAAAATTTGGTCCGGCCCGGTAAAAAACTTAAAAGTTCTGCCCGAGCCCGGCCGGAAAAAAGTTAAAATCTCGGCCCGAGTGAATTTCAACAAAACATTGATTTTTTAATTTTTTGAAGTGTTAAAAATCTGGAAAATGCTATACAGTAAGATGGAATTGTATAGAAAATAAAATGCGTTATAGACAAGTTCCCTTCTTAGCGAGTGTAAATGTATTATATATTCTTTTCTTATGTATTAGTATATTAATTATGCATGGATCAATACGTTAGTGAGTTTAAAACTGGGCTCCGTCATACGCAGATTCTTTTCACACGTTTTACTATGTTTTAATTTAGCTATATTTTAATAAGCGCAGAAATCTAGTGTTCTTTAAAAATAATAAATTTTAATGTTTAAGGGTAGAATAATGACGATTTAAAAATGTATGCATTTTTTGCAAACATTTTTGGGCCAGACCTAATTTTACTGACCTTTGAATAGACCAGGCCACGGTGAGACAATGATTTTCATACGGGCTGCGTCAAAATTAGGACTGAAAATTTTGGGTCTTGAAGACTCGGAATGAACCAGTCCCGGCTTTGTATTTCCATTTATTTTTTAAATATTAATTTTTTTTGTAGTTTTTGGAACTATTTGTTTAATATTGGCAACGGAAGTACTCCTTTTCTGTAGAAAGTAAAGAAAAAATACTTGTAAAATATTAATTATATATTTTTGTTGCCATTTTTTCATAACAACCGAAAGAAAATGTAATTAAAATACGTGCTATTTTGAAAAAATATAAACGAATGATTTCTGTTAACCTCTTGAGGGGCAGTAGTATGTTTACGAAACCACTTAATTTTAATTCCCAAAATCCACATTGGCACCAGAATTTTGGTAAGAAAAATTTCGGTTTGTTATGTGTGTGAAATATAGCTGTTTCTTTTTTACAAATAAATTTGTTTTCAAATTCCGGTGTCATTCATTAATTTCAATAGTTTAGCAATGGAATTGCTTTGCCCCTGAAAGGGTTAAAAGATGGAGCTATTATAAACTATATTTAATTTTAAGTATCCATATTAATGTTACAAACAAATGAAGGCCTATAAATCATTAGACAACCGTTTTTACTTTCTTCTATCTTTACAAGAAGAAAGTATTGGATTCATGAAAATTTTCGAATTCCGGTTTTCGACGGATTTACACGTTTTAGGAGTCAGAGATTCCAAACAACATGTTTTTACAAAATGTCTGTCTGTGACTCTGTGAGTCTGTCTGTCTGTCTGTGTGTATGTGACACAAATTTTGTGGGCGCTCTATCTCAAGAACTAATGCACGGAATTTAATAAAAATTCATATTCAGTGAGTCCCTAATATAAATTGATGCTGATTAGTTTTTGGTGTAAATCGCTCGACAGGTGGCGCTGCTATGCTGCATTTTTCACGATTTTCGCTATACCTCTATCTCAAGAACTAATGCACGGATTTTGATCAAACTTCAGATTTAGTTAGTCCTTGATATGAATTGATGCTGATTACGTTTTGGTGTAAATCGCCCAACAGGTGGCGCTGTTATGATGAATTTTGTAGGATTTACACGATTTCCCCAATAGCTCTATCTTAAGAACTAACGCACGGATTTTCATCAAACTTCCGATTCAGTTAGTCCTTGATATAACTTGCTACTGATTATGTGTTGGTGTAAATCGCCCAGCAGGTGGCGCTTCTGTGCTGCATTTTTCACGATTGCCTCAATAGCTCTATCTATAGAACTAATGGACGAATTTTCATCTAACTTCAGATTTATTTGTATGTTGACACAAGTTGTTGTTAATTAGGTTTTGGTGTTAATCACCCAATAGGTGGCGCTGCTATGCAGGAATTTTCACGATTTTCGCTATAGCTCTATCGCAAAAACTAATGCACGGATTTTCTCCAAACTTCAGATTCAGTCAGACGCTGACATAAATTGTTGCTGATTAGGATTTGGTATAAATCATCTAATAGATGGCGCTGCTAGGCAGCATTTTGCTGGATTTAGACGATTTCAGCGATAGTCATATCTCAAGAACTAATGCACGGAATTTCATATCTTTAGAATCCTCATGAGATGCATAGATTGCCATTTAATTTTGGCAGTGTGATAGCGAATTTTGAAGTATTAACATGTATGAGATAGAAGAAAGTTTTGGGATTGGTACATCCGACTAGTTTTTTTTTGGCCGAGTTTCTTTAATGACGGCATCTTTTTTGCTGCATTTATATTATTTCGCGATAGTGACGTCCTATGCCTACTTTACTGTAGATGTTTAAGAGTGGATCGTAAATGTAGAATTCTTAAGCGGATGCAAATGACGCCATTTTACATAAAATAAAAGCGTGTGCTGTAAGTCTTAAAATTGAAATATGTTTTGTACTATTTATATATACATATATATTTTTTTTCATCGAGGGCGACACTAAATTCTGTTAAGCAGAATTCCCGTTTTCTAGTTATTAAATTTATTCTTGATCCCCTAATTGCCCTCGTAACTAAATCTTCACCAAAAAATATGAAGTCAAACTCTCTATAGTCTATATCTTCGAATTTCAAGGACAATTCGTCAAGAAGTTTGGTAGATATTCGACAAACCGTGCACAGTCGGAAGCATCCGGTCACTGTTCCTTAACATTTGGAGGCCAGTGTATAAGAAGGTTGCTAACAGATTCTGCCACAGATTCTGCTAACAGAGGTTGTAAAACAGATTCTGCCAAGCTAATCCAACCACATTTCTGGCATTTAAATTAACTAAATTAATTTGCGGAAGATAATTATTAAAAGTATCAAGTACATTTATAGATCAGTCATTAAACTTATAAAAATTGGTTAAAGGAACTTTACCGTATCAATACCAGCAGTTAGCATATCTGCGACAGTCACCATTGCACCTGATAAATCGAGATCCTTGGTCATCAGCATTGCCTGTAAAAGAGTCATCTCTTTTTCACCACTTTCAGCTATTTTCTTCAAATCTTCTACTGAACGATTGATGTATTTGAAAGCTATTCTAAAATTAAAAGCATTCAGTTTTAAGTTTAACAAACTTCATTACATCTTTATATTCAGTTATTTTACTACACTGTCATTTTTACTTTCAATAGTTTCAACATATTACAAATGAGCGTTAAGATTTTAAAAGTTTCCGGTATGTCAATCAAAAATTTATTTGATGGTAGCGCGATAACACGCTTTAACTACTTTTTTAGAAACAAAAGTTAAAATTTTTATTTATAAAGAATAAAACTGTTGGTTAATAAGAAAACACTTTCACATAGAATATTTACAGAGGTTCGATGACATTTCATCTCCAGGATTAACGGAAGTTCTCGGTTAAAAACGAAAATACAATTGTTTCTAGAGGTCAGCTATCAAGATAAGTGTACGATCGCACTCGCACCTATTGTTCACTAATAAGTAAGAAATGCTTTCTATAGCAAGAACAGTTTCACGAAAACTATCTTCTCTTTTCTGGTCAATGACAGCTCAGTATAGGACAGCGCGCTATCTTAAAATAATATTTCATTGTTAAGTTGATGCTCGTGATGAGCTCCTTAGTTTCTATTTTACAAAAATAGCGGCACTTCTTATTCCAGTAGGATGCTTTTCCCTGCATCCATCACTTCTCCAAAACTTGGAGATGTCACACTTCTCAAGAGAGATATCTGGAACTGAACTTTTTTGCTTCTTCTCTTTTTTCCAACACCACAGAATTCTAGAGGAGTCTATCTCAACCAGTTAGGTTGTAGAAAAAATTATGTCACCTGTAACTGTACTCATTATTGGATCTCAACGGGGAAACTTGAAGTTGCACTGCTAATTTCACCAAGGTCATATTCTAACCACAACGGTCATCTGTAAACCGAAACTTTTTTACCTTGCAAGATGCAATATTGGAACTCTTTGTTCGAAGCTCTTTTTAGCACAAGAAAAAAAGCATCTGTATTGAAATCACTTGAAAAGGTACCGACGTGGGAATATATTCGAGTAATGTTCCTGGTCAGGCTTTTTCTCACGATGTTAGATCTTTTCAAGGTTAGTTCTCGCGCAATGAGATATTTTCCACTTAAATGGAATTCTTTACAAGAGGAATAACTTAATGTATAAAACTAGATTTTAAAAGTATATAAGTGATTAAAAAAAACAAACAGGCAAAAAATAAATCAAGATGTAGGTAGATTCAAAGTTTACGCATATGTAGCTAAATATAAGGCTTTCATTCTTTCACTCGGATCTCTGTAGTGAATAATTCCACTGATACTAGCATTTCTGCTTTTTTGTTTTGCTTTATCTAAATAAAGGTTATTGAAACTTTGAAACAAACGTATACTAGTAGTTTTATTGTAATTACCCGTGTTTATATGTGATGCTTTTCCATATTAAACATTCATTTACCAACATAGATGAAAAATGCTTATGACATCGAATTGTGTAGCTTGGCCAATCATCTATGCTTCATGCTTTATAAAATGCCTAGTACAGACACGAAAATCTGATGGGTTATAGAGATTAATTGCGGTATGTCTTCTATTGAAAATGGTTAGTGTAATATTTATAATAGTTCATTTATAGAGCTATCCAAAAGAATACATTGTCATCTTCGAGAGGTTTTAGTTGGAAGTGCGATTTAATGGAGTTACATACATTCAAGTTCGACGAAATATTAGGATGCTATTTGAAACGTATTTTTGAACTCATTAATTTTATTTGTCTGTCTGTTCACTTACCCACGTTTAAACTTTCATACAAATGTTTAGTTAGAAATTCAAATATTTTTTAAAGTTGTCTGTGCATGTTTCTGATTTATACATTTTTTAAAATTTTTATAACCCTTTCTGCATAAAGTATTCGAAAATATTGCAATCTAAGGGCAATCATAATTTTCAATGCATTTTTAATGACTTTATACATTTAAAAGTCGATTAGAATGGTATTAAGATGTTATTAGAAAAAAATGCTTATGTATACAGTTTGTCTATCTGTCCCCCAGTTATTAAATTTTCACGAATATTGTCCGACATCAGTAAAATTCAAATATCTAATTCCAGAATACTGCTAAAGGTTAGTGTAACATTCATGTTTTTTTTTTATATTTGTTATGCTAAGAAATTTGATCACATTACATTCTATAAGCTGTATTAACTGTTTCGAACTAAACGACAAAACATTTTTTCGTCCCATATTCTTACGTATGAAAGTTGCTTCGGGACACTTCTTGACTAGAGAAAACATTTTTTGACGTATAATATTTTAACATATGAAATCTGTTTCTCTGCTGTGTAAGTAATTATTTAAAAAATAAAAGAAGAAAAATAAAGTTTTAATATTATTTAACTTACTCAGTAAAAGTATCACCAGCCTTGGCAAACCTTTTCCATGTAGGTGTCGGGAATATTTTCCAAATTGGTAAATTCCCAGCAAAGCCTTCTAGCTTATTCATGCATTCGAACTGAGTTTGGACAGAATCTATCATCTTTTGACCATCCGAACCTTCAAATGAGTTTTCACCGAAACATCCTAGCCTCGTATCCAAACCAACCAATGCAACAGCTGTGAGACGAATATAATATATTGTGTATCAGAAGCTGGATGAATAAAGAAAACTATATTGGATTAAGTATCAGTAAGAAAATAAATCTTTAATTTTAATTTGAAAATAAAGTTTTCATTAATGTTATTAATTATCAAAGCTTATCGAAGTTAAAGGAGGTTTAAAATTTGTCTTCTTTAATTTACATGAAAGGATTTAAGTAAGGACTTAGAAGATATTAGTTTGACCAGATTGGAACTTAAATGACGAATTTAGTTTAGCATGCTATTGTTTTTTGTCAACAATGCAACGGTATACAAATATACGGTATAATCTGAAGGTTAATCTGTACTTTACATAGATAAAACTGCAACAATTCTCATAAAAGTTTTCCAAAACCTAATAAATCTCATAACTAAGCGAGAATGGCAATTTTATTACTTTTAGGCAGTATCTAATGTACATACGATAAACAAAAAACATATTATATATATACTAGGGGGCTCTGCCCCCTGCAAGCTACGCTCGCCAACCCCCGTTAAGACACCGCAGAATCTAAAAATCTAAAAATCTAATGGGTTTTAAAAATATTAGAGAAGATTAAATTATACTGAAAAAGGTGTGCAGATCTCCCTGTAAACGGGTTTCCATTCAATTCCCTTTGATTGCAAAAATTTAATTTTAATCAGTTGCTGTTAAGACACCCAATAGTTGTTTTCTTTTTTGATTAAAGAGGATCAGTTAAACATTTGAAAAGAAGCTAAAATAAACAAATTAAGTATTCAGAGTCTTTGTCAACCGATATTTTAAAACAATCTCTATAACAATAGCCTAAATCATGTGACTATCATCAACAATTCCGGGCGGAACACTTTGCTTTTTATAGTCTAGGTGCCATTTTGATACTTTATTGTTATCCAGGCACAGGTGATAAGTCGCCAAATATTATTCTATCCCCATCATTTCATCTATATTATAATGGTTCAAGTCATCAAATGCCATAAACAAATACGATCTGATCCCTTCGCCTTCATATGAAGGTTTGGAACAAATGTCATATACTATTATATATAGCTATTATATAGATTCTATATATTATATAGATATTCGCGCGATTTTTTTCCAACGTCAATTTGGGGAACGCATTAACAGCATAAACAACAACATCCGGCTTACCATATCAAGCAAACTAATGACACTTTGGCGCCAGTTAAGTACCCGTTGCGTATATGACATTGGCGTCAGAAAAAAATCGCGCCAATATGGGGCCGTATGTGACATCTGTGCCGAAAGAAGTTGAAATTAAATGTCATGGTTTGTTACATAATTTAATATTTCGCCAGATGTCATATACGCACCGCATGTTTGGCAGGATTTTTCCTTTTTTTTTTTTTTTTTTTTTTTTTTAGGAAAATTTGACGAAAACCTCGTTTTCGAATACCAGTTACATATGTATTTTTGGTACTACTTTGTTATCCCGTCGACAAAAAATCTATCGCGAACTATAAGATTATAAATGGTTAATAATGGTTGATGATAAATGTCACATTCACTTGACTTTTAGCAAGCTACACGTGTTTACGTCATCAAGTGATTTTTATTTCGACGTTTTATTTTTATATTTATTAATGTTATACTAATTTATTTGTTCTTTCGTTATTTAAAATAAAAGTTTTGTCAATCTGTACAATTTGGCGAGTGGTTTGGCGATTTATATAATTTGCGAAATTGGGTGACGGAATAACTACTACATTGTACCGTATTTTTTAATTATTTTATATTATTTCCAAAAGGAAATAGCAAAAAAAAAAAATAATTAATTACTATAGAACAAAATAATTTATATAAATTTAAAAAAGAAATAAAAGTAAATATACATTTATTATTAAATAAACAACAATAGCCGGGTTACCATGTCTATCAAAATAATGCGATTTGTGCGCCAATTAGGTACCCCGGTGCGTATATGACATCCGTGCCTAATATTTTTCTTTTAAATGAAAGTTTTGTATTTAATAAAATGATAACGAAATACAAAAAAAAAAAAAAAAGCATTGTTCTTAGCATAGATTTAAAGGAGGCCAAACTGTCGCCAAATTAATTTAAAATAGTAACCTTTTCTGAATTATGAAAAAAAAAATTCTGTTATGATTAAAATTTGAGTTGTCATCATTAGAAAAAATGTATTTAAAATTAGAAAAAAAATAATATTTGGAAAACTAATTCGAATTTAAAAATTCTAATACCAGTTTTGTGATCTGTGGATCAACACGGATTTTTGGTGTTAATTTTCATCGCAAAGTATTCCATATTTTAGGAGAAATCGCCGTGAAACAATGTCAGTTGTTTAATCAGTCGATTCAAAGAATCGATACATTTCAGGCGTTTCATATATTCGTTTCATAAATTCGTTTCATTAGGATTTTATATGTACGAGATGGACCCCGTCGAATTTCGACGAAAGAAAATGTTTACAAAGGAACTGTTGCATCAAATTTATAATACATCGACAACAATAATTACAATAAAAAATCCATCTTACACTTATTAGTTTAACTCTCCAAAGACATATTTTAACCTAAGATTAACAAAATACATTTTTCATAAATTTCAACTGTTAAAATTATTGAAAAAATAAACTTTTTTCATATCCGTAATCAGTAACGTATAATCAAAATAAGTAATTTTTATTAAGTTATCAATTAATGCTTGGTATTACCGAATGAAAAATCAGCAAAAATGATTTCATCTTGACATAATCATAAATTCCACCCCCTTTAAATCTAAACCAAATCAAGTCATTTTTCACGTTTCACATCCATATTAACCATTAAAAAACATTTTAACGCGCAATAGGTTATTAATAAATATATTTTCAAGTCTGAAGCCACGTTTGTCAACTATTACAATTTTCCATGGAAAAATTCCCAATCGCGATTTGAGGTCTTAGTTTAATCTCTGTACCTGCGCGTAAAAATTCCAGAATTTTATAATATTTAGACACATTAAAAATGAAATATCTCGTTTTATCAAATAAAATTATCATTTTCTTTTAAATATGACGTCATTTTCAGTGGTTGAAATATTTTGCCTATTGTCTCAAACTGCATGTCAGTGGAATGAAAAAACAGTGAAATATAACAGCATCATCTGGGAAATTGTGTCTTTTTTAAAGCGTAACGTCATTTTCTGTTCAAAATTTTGAAAAAGATGTTTTTAATCATAATGAGAAAATGAAATCAGTAAGAATATAATCAATAAAGATAACTAAACGACTTTTAATAGAAATGAAGTACTTCAGTTGCCACGATTAGAAAAATGGTATTAAAACTATAAAAAAATAATATCTCAAAAATAAATTGAGATACAGCTTGCAAACAAATTGCATTTAAAAGTACATTTTTTTCTGTATAAGACGGTGTAAACATTTAAAATGTGGGATGCTTAGAAGTTTGAAAATTTGCTGTAGCGAAAATTGCAAAACTGAAATTTCATTTCAAATTTCAAAGTGTTGTCATTTTTTTAATTATAGTGAGAGAAAGTGGCATCAGTAAGAATATAATCAATAAAGATAACTAAACCACTTTTAATGGAAATGAAGTATTTCAGTTGCCACGATTAGAAAAATGGTATTAAAAACTATAAAAAAATTAATATCTCAAAAATAAATTGAGATACAGCTTTCAAACAAATTGCATTTAAAAGTACATTTTTTTCTGTATAAGACGGTGTAAACATTTAAAATGTGGTATGTTTAGAAGTTTAAAAATCTGCAATAGCGAAAATTGCAAAACCAAAATTTCATTTCAAATTTCAAAGTGTTGCCATTCGCAGAATGACGTATGCGTTACGCACAGATATGTTTGTCAGAATGACGTATGCGTTACGCACAGATATGTTTGTCCTTTATAATATAGATAGGATATATATATATATATATATATAACGAATATATATATATATAACGACCAAGAAGACGACCTCAAGTAAGATGGACTGACGGAATCAGAAAAGTGGTGGGTGTTAATTGGATGACTAAAGCACTAGATAGGAAGCATTGGAAAAACTGGGGGAGACTTACATCTAGCAGTCCATTGAAAACGGTTGATAATGATGATGATGATGATGATGATGATATATACACTTAAATAAATATATAAATATAGATATAGCTTGGATGGTACAATAGAGGGAGTCGTCATAAATGATGTCTCTTGAAGCCGTTCCTACCCCGTCCATCCGCAATGTATAAGGAAAGGGCATGTTTACAAACAAACACTTCCGTCAACCAATCTACCACTACATTTTGGTCGTAACGATCATTACAAGAATCGTCTTGGCGACGTAGGTCAATCGTATCACAGATATTTTAAACGTATACCAATCAAATTGCCCTAACTCATGTGTACAGTAGGAGCCGTAAAGAACGGACAGGTGTTTCTTGCTGATCTAGAGTAATGGAGGATATTACATCTGCGTTTTGATCACGTGATCAAGGTAAAAACGTCTAGCATAAAGAAGGGAAGGCTCCGTAGACGTGTAATGTAAATCTCCACTAGCCAATGAAACAGTTCATCAGGCAAAGCAGTAGCATCTTCCCTTCTTATCAGTTAGAAGTTCCTTGGGTAAATTACCGGTATCACGTGACTTTTTCAGCCTCGAACCCATATTTGGAATATCCTCCATTTGACGCACAGTGACGTCAGCTGCCCTTTCTTCGGGGCTAACGAAAAAGACAGGCTACCGCGCTGCATTCCACGTATCTTTTTTTTACAGACTGATGCTCGAATGCACCAATGAAAGTGTACGAAAAGAGCAGCACACCACTCTAGTGGTCTTTAAAAAAAAGACACTTGGGATGCACCGCGCTAGCCTGTCTTTTTCGTTAGTCTCGCCCTTTCCTTATAGTGGCGTCTTGCACTGGAGACTGCTGAACCGACTGCTGTCGGTGAAAATCGACGGACAATATGGCGGACGCAGCAGAGGGAGGACTGCTTGACCACTTTCCACTGGGGAAGATTAATATGTCTACTCAGTGTATTATATCCCCCTGGATATATATATGTGTGTGCGTGTATATTGTAATTAAGCAGGGTACACTATAGAATAGATTCTTAAGTTATTGAAAACATTTTAAGTAATTGCAAAACTATAAAGACTAATGAATGATACCATGTTTACTAATTTAATTAAGGTTCAAAATGTAGCGCGAGTGAAAGTCTTCTGGAAACTACAGTGAAACTTTATAAAAGGACGCGTGTAAGAGCATGAGTAACTTTTAATATTACTCTCAAAATTTACTATTAATGCTAGGTAAAAGTCTGTAGTGTTAGCAAAACTTAGTTTATGGTCTATTTTCGATCAGCTACGAAGTAAAATGTAATATGTGAAAGGCAATTCATGTTAAAATAGCCTGCCTTAAAAAAAAGAAAAAGAAACATTTTAACTTTTAAAAATGTCGATATAATTAAACAATAAGATAAAAAATTTAAGCATGAAGAAATAAAAATATTTTTGAGGATCTAATATATACCATTAGATTTACATTTGAAAATAAATGTCTGTTATTAAGTGTTGAAAAAAATATTAGTTCAATGAATATAGACCTAAACTAAAAATGCCTCTCAAACACATAAACATTTTTGTTAAACAGTTTCTTTTTTCGCTATGCATTTCATAATAAATTATTTTTTTACACATATTCAATTTTAACTGAATTAACATTTTAGCGAAATTATATTGCGTTATGATGTTATGAAATAAGCATAATTTGGCGTATAATAATGTTCCTAACGAAATTCGATAGAAAATTTGACAAAAAGAAATATTAAAAAACATTGATAAAAGATCTGTTTTAAGATACATGACCTGATATTATTGTAAATGTATTATCTACGAAAAGATTACTTACATTCTAAAGCCCATTTGTAAAGTTCACCAAGAAAATTGGGTACTTCCTTATTGTTATCTCTGTTCTTGGACATTTTATCTACGAATTCTCTTGCTACGTCTTGCATTGGATTAAGATAGGCTTGTACAGCTTTAGGTTTCATCAAGTGCTTTTGAGTTTTAGATCTCAGATCTCGCCAATCTTTGCCTTGTCTAAAATTAAATAAATTTGTTTCTACAATTAATAATAACTAATAAATATCGTCCAACTAGTAGATTTTAAAACAGGCAATATGATAGGTCCAATGATTGTTTTATGTAAGTCATTTTCCCCTTTCTATTTACTGAAGGACTCTGCAATAGATTGCAATTTTTGCAGTAGATTATGCTACATATCTATACTCCTATTATAAAGAGGAAAAAATTGTTTATTTGTAGGAGGTAAGCTCTGGAACTACCGAACCGATTTCAAAAGTAATGGTATCAAAATGATGGTGTTAGTCCAACTTAGAACATAGGCTATATCTTATGTCGGTGCCACTACCCCAAAGGGGATGTAGGAGCAAAAAACGTTCTAAAAATGCAATTTTAGCGTTACTGAAGGGCCTAGAAATATGAAATTTTGAATATTAGTTACTTATAAGAGATAAATTATGTCTAAGAACAATTCTTAAATAATTCGAAATTTAAAAGGGGTAAAAATGCACCAAAAGCGTTCTAAAAAACGTTCTAAATGGTAGTTTCTACATAATCTCAGGAAATACCAAACCGATTTAAAAAATATTGGTGTCAAAATGATGGTGACAACACTTGCTCCAAGATAGGCTATGTTTTATGTCGGTGTTACTACCCCAAAGGGGGTGCAGGAGCAAAAAAACGTTCTAAAAATGCGATTTATGTGTTACTGAAGGGCCTAGAAATATGAAATTTGAAGTATTAGCTACTTATTAGATATAAATGATTTCTAAGAACAGTTCTTAAAGAATTCGAAATTTAAAAGGGGTGAAAATGCACAAAAAGCGTTCTAAAAAACGTTGTAAATGGTAGTTTCTACACAATCTCAGAAAATACCAACCGATTTAAAAAATATTGGTGTCAAAATGATGGTGACAACGCTTGCTCCAAGATAGGCTATGTTTTATGTCGGTGTCACTATCCCAAAGGGGGTGCAGGAGCAAAAAACGTTCTAAAAATGCGATTTATGTGTTGCTGAAGGGCCTAGAAATATGACATTTGAAATATTAGCTACTTATTAGATATAAAGAATTTCTAAGAACAGTTCTTAAACAATTCGAAATTTGAAAAGGGTGAAAATGCGCGAAAATCGTTCTAAAAAACGTTCTAAATGGTGGTTTCTACACAATCTCAGGAAATACCAAACCGATTTAAAAAATAATAGTGTCAAAATGATGGTGACAACCCTTGCTCCAACATAGGCTATGTTTTATGTCGGTGCCACTACCCGAAAGAGGGTGCAGGAGCAAAAACTTTCTAAAAATCCGATTTTTTCGTTACCGAAGGGCCTAGAAATATGAAATTTGAAGTATTAGCTACTTATTAGATATAAATGATGTCTAAGAGCAGTTCTTAAACAATTCGAAATTTAAAAGGGGTGAAAATGCACAAAAAGCGTTCTAAAAAACGTTCTAAATGGTAGTTTCTACACAATCTCAGAAAATACCAACCGATTAAAAAAATATTGGTGTCAAAATGATGATGACAACGCTTGCTCCAAGATAGGCTATGTTTTATGTCGGTGTCACTACCCCAAAGGGGGTGCAGGAGCAAAAAACGTTCTAAAAATGCGATTTATGTGTTACTGAAGGGCCTAGAAATATGAAATTTGAAATATTAGCTACTTATTAGATATAAAGGATTTCTAAGAACAGTTCTTAAACAATTCGAAATTTGAAAAGGGTGAAAATGCGCGAAAATCGTTCTAAAAAACGTTCTAAATGGTGGTTTCTACACAATCTCAGGAAATACCAAACCGATCTAAAAAATAATGGCGTCAAAATGATGGTGACAACCCTTGCTCCAACATAGGCGATGTTTTATGTCGGTGCCACTACCCCAAAGGGGGTGCAGGAGAAATACGTTCTAAATAGCGGCTTTTGCGTTACGGAAGGGCGTAGAATCGTAAAATTTGGAATGGTAGTTAGTTATAAGATAGCAATGTTCTCTAAGGACATTTCCTAAAAAAAAAATTGAAATTTAAAAGGGGGTCAAAATGCGCAAAAAGCGTTGTAAAAAACTTTCTAAATTGCGATTTCTATCCAATCTCAGGAAGAGCCCCACCAGTGGCCGAGAGGTTCTGCTCTCGAAGCTGGTAGACGGGAAGTGCTGGGTTCGATCCCAATCGCGCCCGTCGGCCTAATCGTTCGGAGTTTTCGTGGTTTTCTTCGAACCTTGGTTCTCCAAGCGTTAATACGGGTTAGGTTCCCTTAGAAAGACCTCCACGGAAGGCACTCCCCCTTAGGGCCTATATCCCACGTGCAGATAATTGGCTGACATAAATACAACAACAACCAATCTCAGGAAGTACTGAACCGATTTCAAATGTAATGGTGTAAAAATGATGGTGACACATCTTGCTCCAAGATAGGCTATATTTTATATCTGTTTCCACTACCCAGAGGAGATGCAGGAGCAAAATGCGCGAAAAGCGCTTTAAAAACGTTCTAAATGCCGACTTGTCGGCAATATCTCAGGAAGAATGAATCTGATTTCAAACGTAATGGTAGGAAATTGATGCTGACAGCCCCTGCTCTAACATAGACGCTATTTTATCTCGGTATCACTATCACCAAGACGTTTCAGGAGCAAAAAAGCGTTCTAAATTTCGATTTTTGTGTTCGGTAGTGGCTAGCAACTTAAAATTAGGCAAGGTGCATATTTATTAGATATAAATGATCTTTACGAACAGTTTCGAAAAAAAAATAGAAATTTAAAAAGGGGTGAAAATGCGCGAAAAGCGTCCTAGAAACGTTCTAAATTGCGATTTCCGCTCAATCTAAGGAAATTCCAAAGCTATTTCTAAAGTAATGGTTGCAAATCAATGGTGACAGTCCCTGCTATAACATAGGTTATATTTTATGTTGCTGTCACTGCCATCTGAGGGTTGCAAAAGCAAAACATGTTCTAATTTGCGTTTTTTGCACAACTGAGGGGTCTAACACTTTGAAGTATGGCATGGTATTTACTTACAAGATGCAACTGCTTTCTAAGAACAGTCGAAAGAAAATTCCAAATTTAAAAAAATGAAGTGAGCGAAAAGCGTTATAAATTACAATTTTTAAGCAAACTTATAAATTACCAAACCGATTAAAAAAATAATGATGACAAATTTTGGTGATAGAACCTGCTCAAACATAAGCTATATTTTATCTCGAGGGTTGCAGGAGGTAAAAACTTTCTAACTTGCGATTTCTGTGATACTGAAAAGGCTAGAAAATTTAAATATGACATGGTAGTTACTTATAAAATATAAATGCCCTCAAAGAAACGTCGAAAATAAATTCGAATTAAAAAGGGGTGAAGCAAAGGGGAGTCTAAAAAAGTTCTAAATTACGATTCTATGCAATTTCAGGGAATATAAACCGATTATAAAAGTAATAGTTGCGAATCAATGGTAACAGTCTCTGATCCTACACAGGCTATATTTTATGCCGGTGATTCTACCACTTGGGGTTCACAGGAACAAAAAACGTTCTACAAAAGGGCTTTAAAAGCTTTTTAAATTACGTTTCTGTGGAATATTAGGAAATAACAAACCGATTTCAAAATTAATGTTCGCAAATTAATGGTGACAGTTCCTGTTTCAGCATAGTCCTTTATGTTGAGAGAGGTGGTAGGACTTTGAATTTGACATGATGGTTAATTTTAAGATGTAAGAAGATGGTTTCTAAAAAATTCAAAACTTCAAATGAAAACTGAAAGGAGCGTATTAATTGAGTATAAAAGTTTCAAAATATTTTCCAAATTATCATTTATTTAGTTTCATTTCATTTTATTAATTTAAGTCTCATTTCTGCCTAATGCAGTGTAATAATGATGTTTAATCAAACTGTGTTTTAAATAGTAATTTTTGAATTATTCCTAAAAGTAATAAGTACCTTTTAATAAAAAAAAACCCTTTTAATAAAATAAAATATTACCTTTTAATAAAAAAAATTAGTTAGTACCTTTTAATAAAAATTAGACATATAAATATCACTTGGCATATTTTTAAATATTACGCGAGCAAAGCCCCGGGTTTGCTAGTAATTTAATATAAATAATTGGACAGTGCTATTGTTTTAAACTCCACTTAGAATATTCATGTACAACTACATTTGTTACTTAGCTAGCTATTACTGTAACTTGGCTGTTACATAGGCTTTAAAAAATAATCAATGCATTATTGAACAAAAAATTTCACTTCCAGATGATTAAAAACATACAATTAACCAAATTTTTATCATATTTTATAGTAGACAATGCTTTTGATGATTCTGTTTTCTATATTTATGCTTTCTTTTTGTTTGCATATACCGGATGTCCTAAGATGAATTGGCTGATTTTAAAATTCAATAACTTGCAAATAGTGACAGCTATTAAAAATTATTGTAGGAAAATTATATCAAGTGTCAGGTGTTTTTAACCCTTTCTAACAAAGTTGAAAAGTGTTTATGATTTCGGTTTACTTGGCCGTCTGTCCGTCTGCCCGCGCTCTAACTCTCGTAAATATACTCGGGTTACCCTGGAATTTTCGGATGTTACTGACATTTACCATAGCACGATCCTTATTTCTAATGAAGTTTGTAGCATGTTTAGTTCATTTACAGGGACAGTCAGAAGTATTCCGTTGTATTACGGCCAATGGGAAAAAAATCATTTCAAATGATTTTTAATGATGTTACACGCATCCAAACATAACAAAATTGATATGCAATTATGAAATGCTCAGAAATATGCATTCTGTAGAATATGCGGTTCAAATAATAGTTATTATTCACTTACAGGGCCGCACAAAAGAATTTCGTTACATAATGATATTGGGGGGGGGGGGGATTATTTGCGGCGTATTTTAATTCTGTAAAACTATTTCATACATATTGAAATTGATATACATCGCTGAGGTTTACTATAAGTTATTTCATGTATAATACGAAGTTCATAGCATTTATAGGGACACGCAAAAAATTTCAGATACTATATTGTATCAGAAGTACTGTACAATAGCGGTGATTGCTGGAAATGCATTTTTAATTATGATATACGCTTTTATGTTTCATTATATTTATGCATACTATATGGTGTGAATAAATGGTATTATCCATATACAGGGCTACACAAAAGAATTCGTAAGGGTTACTGGGTATGAGCGCAAATTGCTTAACAGTGGTTTTTAAATGAATTATGCATTTTTACGCTGAACTGCATTTAGTTTATTAAGAAATGTTTGTAGAATATAGATAAAATGATATGCATGGTCATGGTCATGCAAAGAATTGGATACATGGCCGTCTATGGATGATAATTTCTGGAAATGTGATTTCAGTAATTTTAAGAGTGTTTTAGTTTGAATTAAATTTTAGCTAAATAGTGTCGTGTAATAGTATTTTTCCATCTATTAGTATAAATTTCTAAAAGAGCAATTTCAAAGCGTTTTCTTGCTAAACTAAATTTTCCCATTATATAGTATATATATCAACATACAGGTCAAATACAGGGCTGTTTTAAAGAATTGGAATACATATTTGGCTATGGACGGTAACTGCTGAAATCAGTTTTTAAATGTTTACATAGTTATTGTATTTCCCTCATTTCCCTAAATAACGAAGTTTTGTTAAAACTTTCAGGAAGTGTTGGAAAGTGTTTCATAATCTATGCTGTACGCATGATTTTTCTTTCTTATTTTACTGCAATTGCCGGTTTTATTTACAAACAGCAGCAATAGATCGCGGTACAAACAATAGGCGGTAAATCGAGGTCCAGTTTTCTGGCCTCGTTCTTCTCCCAACGTTGATGCGAAGAAAGAAGGTTAAATATGGGGAGTGTGTCTTTAAGAACAAGACTGCATTGCGACTGAGACCTATTCCATATATTTAACTGCCTTTTTTCGCATCAATGCTAGGATAACTGAAAAGCCAAAACATTGAGCCCCGACGTCTCACCTATTGCTTGAAACGCCATCTATCGTTGCTATTTTGAACTAAAACCGGAATCGCTAAGAATCGGCAATCGTAAAAAACTCCTGACATGTTAAATAACCCTCCTGTAAGATTTTTTAAAATAGCTGTCACCATTTACAAGTAGCTGAATTTTAATATCAGTCAGTCCATTTTAGGACACACGATAAATATATATGAGGTTATTTCTTGTTCTTCAATGTGCTTGAATATTCATGCTTTTTTTAAGGTCTTGAGTAAGCTTACGCCTTGTTATTGTATTTTATCAATTATCAATTCGATTTATGCCATTTTACCTTTATTGCGTTCATGGGTAAGTGTTTAATCTATGTCTTACTGTCAAAGAATATTGTTTAAAGTTAGTAAATATTAAGTAAATAAATATAAAGTTAGTAAATATTTTTAAGAAAATTTGTTAATTAACAGGCCACTTCAAATATCCTTTTGAGTTCATTAGGAAAATCGAAAAATCAACATGCAAGATGTTTCGATTTCAAATAACTTTGCACTTTGAACAAAATGGTAGTTGTATCACTCTGTTCTAACAAAAGTAACTAACGCTGTCACCGCCGCTGTCAATTAATTTTTTGTGACCTGAGGTCTTTCTTCATTAATATTAAGAAAAGTACTGCATACAAGAATTCAAAAATTGGTCGTATTATAGAGAAAAGTTTGATAAACACTCTGAAGCAGGCAGTTTTGAAATCGAAGACTTATTTTAAGAAATATTTAATGTTAAAGTTGGTCACCATCGTTCCATTAAAAAAGTTTTATAATAGCAAAAACTATACATAGTAATTTAAAAAAATTTTTTTTAAAGTATATTCATTGAGAGCTCCCGGTGTACAGTCTGGATCTAATTTTTTAGTTTGACTCATTTTTTGAGGGTTTATTTCGATTTTAAATTCAAATTTTCAGCATTTCCAGAGATATTTTTTACATATTTTAGAGAAGCTTATTATTTTAAATTGTTGCCAATTGTTAAAGCAACGCAAAGAATAATATTTCCCTTAAATTAAAAACTTATTCACAAGTAACTATTACAAACAGAAAAAAATAATTTCAAATTAAAGTTAAATGATTACGTGTTAAAAGCAGGAAAATAGTGAACATTACGTTATAAAAATTGTTTTTACACAATTACAAATGAATGAAAACTATAAAATAACCAATTATTTAGTACGTGTTAAAAGCAGTAGAACAGATGTCATAAGTTCCCCCCGGCCGCTCTCTTGGAATTCTTCTTGGCGTGAAAACCCCTTTTCCGCCAAGTAGTAAATGTCGCCAAGCACCGGTTTATACGCATGTTTTGGGTTAACGAAAATAAAATGGAAATAATAAACAAAATTCGCTAAACTGGCAATCAGTAATCCTTGTATGAGCGCTTCGCGCACATTTACCGAAAAAAAAACACACCGCCGAATTCAGCATTTCTCGCGGGATAGCATTCTCAAAATTCAGCAGTTCTCGTTTTGTAGCAATCTCAAAATGTAAAAAGCTCTTAAAGCAACAAAATATACATAAAATTATCAACATACTTTAACAGACATCTGCTTTCTTGAAGCCTCCAGCACAAAATATTTCTCATAACACCGCCGTCATTTTCCAAAATAGGCTTAATACGCATTGACACGCTATAAACAAACCTCCCTTTCTTGTCAAAATTTCCTCATATTTCTTAATTACTTCAGCAAGAGCGTTTAAACGGACTACAGAAACTATAGTCAATGAAATACATCCAATAAATTTAACATAAAAATAAAAAGACAACGATAGAACACGATATCAAAATACATTCACAAAATTCTAAGCTTCTCAGGGGTTGCCAGACCACGACACGTCACACGGGGTTTCCATATCGAGTTTGTCATATCCGTAAACACCGCCAACACGCCAACTAAAAATCGCCAAACAATTCAAAACAACAACGGCTGAGGGAAGATACGGCATCTATGCCAAAGCAGTAAATGAGGGAAATGACGTAATATTCAAATGTCCAAATAATAACATTGCCAAACAGTTTAAGTTAAAAAATATATCTATATATGAGATTTATTTCAAATTTCAAAAATTTTCAAATTAGAATTAAATGATTACGCATTAAAAGGAGGAAAATATTGAAAATTACGTCATAAAACTATATTTACGTGTGAATATTCAAAGAGAAAGAAAATTTTAAAATAATAAATTGATTAATAAGCGTTAAAAGTCGTAAATGGAGGAAATTACGTCATATTTAAAATGGACAAATAATAATATTGCCAAACAGTTTAAATTAAAAAATATATTTACATGCGAGATTTATTTCAAATTTCTAGATAATCTTTTTAATACTTTCTAACAAAGTTGAAAAGCGTTTATGACTTCGGTTTGTCTGGCCGTTTGTCCGCGCTAACTCTCGTAAATATACCCCGATTGGTTTGAAATTTTTGGATGCTTTTGACCTCTACCATAGCAAGATCTTATTTCAAATGAAGTTTGCAGCAACTTTAGTTCATTTATAGGGACAGTCAAAAGTATTCCGTTACATTACGGCCAATAGGAAAAATCGTTTCAAATGATCTTTAATGGTGTTACACCCTTTCAAACATAATAAAATTGATATGCATTTATGAAGTACACTAAAATATGCATTCTGTAGAATATGCTTTGCAAAAAAAATTCTTATTCATTTACAGGGCCACATAAAATTGTTCCGTTGCATAATGGTATAATGGGGAATTGTTTGCGATATATTTCAATTATGTTTCATATATCATGAAATTTATACACGTCGCAGAGGTTTACTATAAGTTATTTCATGTATAATACGAAGTGCATAGCATTTACAGGGACACACAAAATATCTCAGATACTATGTTGAATCCGAATTACTATATATTAGCAATGATTGCTGGAAATGCATTTTTAACTATGATATGCGCTTTTAAGTTTAACTATATTTATACATACTATATAGTGTGTATAAATGCTATAGTTCATATACAGGGCTACAGAAAAGAATTCTTAAAGGTTGCTGAGTATGACTTAAATTGCTTAAAGGTGGTTTTTAAATAAGTTATGCATTTGTATGCTGAACTGCATTTAGTTTACTAAGAAATGTTTGTAGAATATAGATAAAATTATATACAGGTCCACGCAAAGAATTGGATACATGGCTGTCTATGGATGATCAAACTACAGATCAAACACAGGGCTGTTCAAAGGAATTGGAAAACATATTTGGCTATGGACGGTAACTGCTGAAATCAGTTTTTTAAAAGTTTTATGCGTTTTCTAAAATGTTTAGTTAGTTATCTTACTTAACTTATTTCCCAAAATAACAAAGTTTTGTTAAAGAATTCAGGAAGTGTTGGAAAGTGTTTCATAATCTATGTTTAACGCATGATTTTTCTTTCTTGTTAACTATTGTTGTCAATTCTAAGGCACCGCAAGTAATAATATTATCTTTCTAACGATACAAATATTTTCTTGTGAATATTACAAAGATAAAGAAACGTTTTGTGAAAATTATGTCAGATTTAAAACGTTACATTTAAAATCTCTTATTTAAAATTTCTCATAGCATTGTTAAAAAAAGCCGGGAACCAAAGACTCTTGTTGACTTAGTTCATTTTATATTAGCTAATTTTCAAATGTTTAACTAATCTTATTTAATCCGGCACGAAAACAGCAATTAATAGCAGAGCAGCTGATTCGGCCTTAAAATCCCTCAGTAAAAGGGCTTGGAAACCCGTTTACAAGGAGATCGCCACTGGCCTTTTAATTATAATTCAATCTTCCGTAATCTTTTTAAAGCAGATCAAATTAGGGTATTTTTAGAGTCTGAACGGGATTTGGCGAGCGTAGCTTGTAGGGGGCAGAGCCCCCTAGTGCTATTAAAAAGAAAAAAAGCGCGGTGAAACATAAAAATTAAAAAATTAATAATAATTACAAATAATCAAATAACAAATTACAGAGTATTTAGATTATGAATCTGAATTTTCAACATGAATACCTACTTTTGGCATTATAAATGGATTTTTTGGAAATTTTACAACAAACTAAGGAGTCATTAGATCAAGTAGTGTAGAAATTATGAAGGTTCAAAGTATAGAACTTTTGATGTTAAATTAATTTGTAATCGTTGGAAAATAGATTGCAATGTGGGCAGTAAGCATAGTATCTCAAGCACAATTTAGTGGAATGAGCTGTAATTTTGTATTCGAATATTTGAAACTTCTAAAAATCAATTTCTGGTAAAAAATTTATCGGTTACAATTTATAACTTTTTCGAAAATGCTCTTCGAAAAATATATTTTTGAAAATAATTAAATTTAAATATTTATGGTGATCTCTCTTTCCCTCTCAGTGAATTGAACCGATTATAATTCATTTATAGCGAAATTTCTGCTCTTATTCTTCTTTTCATACACTAGAAATGTTTACATAATTCATATTTTATCATCTCGTTGATACAGGACAACTCAGATTTATTGAAGTTTTACAAGTAAGAATGACATTTCTTATTTCTGATTATCTACTCAGATAGATTTTAAATTTGATTAGTGTTACTTATAATCATTTTAAGCTGAATTTTAGTAATTTATATGTAGACTTTGAATTTCGCTAACTTTTACTATTTTATCTGACATGACTTTTAATTTTTTTAGAAATTTAAATAAATGTATGTAAAAAAATTCCAAAACATTGTTCAAAACTTATCATGACAAGTTACATACACTTGTTACACTCATTAATTGAAAACAAATGTTTAAAATTTATAATAGTGGATTATCCCACCATCTTAAATATAGGAAAGTTTGTAAAAAAACTGATAAAGTTTAGGTAAATTTTGAATTTTATGTTATTGTTTGCTGTCTCGTTAGTCTGTTTATGGTAGTAAATAGTCACCGTTAGACGAATTATTCATATCGCTCCTTGTGATTTGATGTACAAGAGCCAATATCTCTGATGTTGCCGGCAACTAGGTAGGCCCACAGCTGTTTTTACTGTTCACGTGTTCATTAGTCTGTAATAGAATGTTTTCCCAAATATATTATTATTTTATAAATTGGTAAATATTTATATACGAGGATGGATAAAAAAAGGTTACAAGGGCAATAAAAATTATCTTTTAACAATAGTCAGAAAATGCAAAATGGAATTCAGAGGCATACTTGCCGAATATTTTTTTCACATAATCACTAAATCTATTTAGAACTTTTTCTGAACGTAGGAACAACTTGCTTAACCCAGCTTGGTAGAAATCATTTCCCTGCCCATTGAAGCAGTTCTCAGCAGCTGTTTTTACATCACTGTTTGTAGTCCAGGCAATAGAGACCGTATAGGGACTCTACCTAGCAAAATTAATGGTAGTACTGGAAATCGGCTTTCTAGATGTTTTTTGGATCGCTGAATCCGAATTTGTAACTTCCCACCAAAATTTTCCTCGACACCCCCACCCGTCATATTTTAATAAAATGCCCCTAAAGAAGGTTTTTATTAAAAACATCAATTTTTTTTTAAATTGTTTTAGGGAAAAAATATCTAGAAATTCTGAAAGTAGAAAAAATTTCCAATAAATTAGATATATGACATTATGACTTAGGATGGAGGGGAAGGGGGGATCTGCCTCGGAACATGCGCCGCAGTGCTGCGCGGACTAAGTTGCGCAATTCCACTTAACCACTCACACGTTTACATTAGCCCTCCCATCTTCCCTCCGAACTTTCTCTATAAGGTTTACTTTAAGTTTTTTGGGTCGCTGAATCCGAATTTTTAACTTACCCCTAAAGTTCCCCCCCCCCCGAAAACCCCCCAAATAGTTGTTTTTAACTTAAATTTCTTATTGTTTTAGGGGAAAAGCATTACGAAATTCAGAAACTAGACAAAATTTGCAACAAATAGGATATATGACATTATGACGTAGGATAAACGGGGAGAGAGGGGGCTGCCTCGGAACATTCCCCACGCGCTTTTCTCAAAAACCAAATTTTTTCAAAAAATCAATTTTGGGGGGAGTTACCGGGTGAAATTTTGGTGGGAAGTTTCAAATTCGGATTCAGTGACCCAAAAAACATAAAGTGAGTCGAAATCCAGAACTAGTATTAATTTTTCCAGGTAAAATCCCCTATTGCCTGGACTTCATAATTTAGTGCACGTAGCGCCGCAGTGCATGTTCAGAGACAGCCCTCACCCTCCCCGTTCATCCTAATTCATAATGTCATATATCCTATTTGTTGCAAATTTTGTCTAGTTTCTGAATTTCGTAATGCTTTTCTCCTAAAACAATAAGAAATTTAGGTTAAAAACAACTATTTGGGGGGGGTTTCGGGGGGGGGGATTTTGGGGGGAAAGTTAAAAATTCGGATTCAGCGACCCAAAAATCTCAAAGTAAACGTTATAGAGAAAGTTCAGAGGGGAGATGGGAGGGCGAATGTAAACGTGTGAGTGGTTAAGTGGAATTGCGCAACTTAGTTTACGCAGCACCGCGCGCATGTCCCGAGGCAGACCCCCCTTCCCCTTCATCCTAAGTCATAATGTCATATATCTAATTTGTTGGAAATTTTGTCTACTTTCTGAATTTCGAGATACTTTTTCTCTAAAATAATAAAAAAATTGAATTTTTTTATAAAAACCTTTTTTGGGGGCTTTTTACCAAAATTTGGGGAGGTTGTCAGGGGAAATTTTGGTGGGAAGTTACAAATTCGGATTCAGCGATCCAAAAAACATCTAGAAAGCCGATTTCCAGTACTACCATTAATTTTGCTACGTAAAATTCTCTATTGCCTGGACTATTGAAGAAAGCTCTGTTCCAGATTAGTGTTTGCTTCAATTTCGGAATCAGGAAATAGTCACTGAGTGAAAAAAACCTAGCCTTTTTTTAAGAGGGGAGGGGTGGCTCCAGACTTTTGCAGCAATTCTCGAGTTAGTGAGCAGTATGGGGCTGCTAATGTCATGCAGGAGGATGACATCATCAGATAACATGCCAGGGCGTTTGCGTCGCATGACTTTACATAACCTTGTCAAAGTGGCACAAACAAGACCTCTTTTCTAAACGACTTGCCATTTCACTCGCTCTGACGCTTCTCCGAACTTACACTACCTACCGGCACAACTGCTGTAAGATAACTAGAACCATCCGTCTCTACTATGGGAAAAAATAGTCACTCCACACTAATTATATTTCAAATGCTGCTGCTTGTAACTTTTTTTTTAATACGCCCTCGTATATGGGTTAAATGTTTACCGAATTTTTTGTATTTTAAATACGCTGATCCATTAACAAGTTTTCATTACATTTTGGTTTCGAAGGCAAAAAAGAGTTTTTGTGCAAAAAAGAATATTGTAAACGTGAACGCTAAGAAGGAAAAGTAAAAAAATCTCTACTTACAAAACCATTAGACCGGTCGTTGTGTACCAGTCTTTGCGAGATTCTCTGTAGGCTTTCAGTGAAGAAAATTCTCCTCTGGATGGATAGGGACCTTCATGTTTGAATATGACTTGCATATCGTCAGGATTAAAAGAAATGACCATATTTATTGATCCAAATTTTTCGCGAAATATATCGCCTAGACGCCGCCGTTTATCGACTGCAGCAAGATGCTGTTTACTGATGTCGTATTTACCTGAAAGATATGATGCATCATGATAAATTTAAATAATGCGGAAAAACAAACAAAAAAACATTTAAATACAATAAAAACAAAATTAATCATTTCATACAACGGGTTTCTTTTCGTTGAAGATTTGCAGTTTTTACATTTACTACATTTGAAAAGGATTCCTACCATAAATATACATATTAAATAATTAATGAAAGCTATTTTTTTGCCATTAATCGCCACTGTTTAAATTTATCCCTTAGAAAAGGAATTATTAAATGCATGAAAGCTAATCATAGACAACAGCTACTGCCCAACAGCTACTGATTCATTGTTTCGATTGAAATGGTACATCTTCTTTTGATTTCCTGGAAGCTTTAATAATATTATTAATATTTTGGAATAATTTATCTAAAGAAGATATCGAAAATTATTTAAGAAAGTGTGGTATCTTTGTGCCTGATGATTTAAAAATAACTGGCAGTGAGATGAAACTCTTGTTTGTGAAAATTATAACACCATGTAGGAATGGCGCGATTGAGCCGAAAATTCCAGCGAATGCAAAGTATAGTGTGTTATTCAAATGATTCCAATTTCAGAGTCACCACGTATGCCAGGGCTGAGCAGCGCCCTCTGAACAGCTGCTGAAACCTTATAAATAAAGAGCTGTAGTGGGACGTTGAAATTTGTCTATGGTTATCTGTTAGTACTAAACATTAGGTGAGACGTAACTATGCCTCTTCAACGAATGAAGGCGACATTTCAACTACTGATGGAGTCTGAACGGAGGAGAATAATCGATTTTCGTGAAGAAGGATTTTCCTATCGTGCAATATTAGCTCGTATGGAGCGTAACAGCAGAAGAGTGATCCGAGTTTGGAAGCAGTGAACCGACGATCGAATAACTCGGAAATAAAGGAGTGGACCCCGAATGGTGACGTCAACGTGCGATGATAGACACATGGTTCGCATAGCGCTGACGAACCATACAGCTTCATCTAGACAGTTGACAGCACATTGGTCAACTGTTACAGGTGTATCAGTGTCTGCTTCGTCAATACGTCGACGTCTGATGCACCATGGACTACGTGCAAGAATTCCTTTATACAGGATCTTCTTCACTCAAATCGAACAACGCCTGCGGCTGCAATGGACTGATGAAAATAGGGACTCGCGTGCAGATTTGCAATAAGTGGTCTTTTCTGACGAAACCCGCTTTAATTTGTGATACCATGATGGCCGCATTTGTGTTATAGACTAAACCGGTGAACGTCACCTTCCAGAGTCCATTATTGAACGTCATAGAGGACGAACACCCGGAGTTGAGGTCTGAGGTGCGATTGCATATCACGGACGATCCCAGCTGCTACGAATTTTGGATATTCTGAACAGCAACAGGTGCATCAGTGAAGTGCTGGAGCCCGAAGTCGTTCCTTTCCTTCAAGACATTCCTGGAGCTATCTTTCAACAGGAAAATGCACGCTCAGATATTGCAAGGAATGCTCAAGACTTTTTATCAACAGAAAACATACAACTCCTTCCGTGGCCCGCATGTTTGCCGGATATGTCGCCTATTGAAAATATGTGGGATTTCACTGATCGGCATCTCGCTCATGATCCTCGTCCTACAGCTTCTACAGATGAACATTGGGTACACATACAAACAATAAGGAAGGCTCTTCCCCAGGCAGACATTCAAAATGCGTTCGAGTCCATGCCACGGCGTATAGCAGCACTTATTGCAGCGCGTGGTGGCTACATCAAATACTGATTTCGGACACTTAATATTGTTTTTTTTGTTTTTGAAAATGTATCATTTGTTTGCACCTATACCAGTCGTCTGTGTATTAAATTTCATTTAATTCTAATGATTTTTCATGGTGTTGCAATTTTCACACGAGTGTAGCATTTTTGTAAAATCATGGAAGATCTTTTTTATTTTCTTCTTTCTAAAGGAGAATATATTATAATCAAAATTTTTTTCGACTTCCGGTTTTCGATGGATTTACATGTTTTAGGTGTTAGAGATCCCTAAAAACATGCTTATACAAAATCTCTGTCTGTCCGTTCGTATGTCTGTGTATTCTTTTTGTATCATCGAAAATTGTATGAAGTTATGCATAGAACTGAACAAAATTTTTTGTGTATGTTTTTGGCTATCGTCGGCAGGTCTTCTTTGAATTTGTAAATATTCTACAGGAAGGAGGCGTTGTGATAGCGAATTTTGTGCCATTTTCATTATTGTACATTGGAAAATTGTACGAAGTTATGCATAGAGTCGAACCAAATTTCATGTGTATGTTTTTTTTTTTGGCTGTGACCATCAGGTCCCACGTGAATTTGGTAACAATCCGCCGGAAGGGGGCACGATAATAGCGATTTTTCTCTATTTTTCATAGTTCTATTGTACATCGGTTGTTCATTCAGCGATGGGCAATTCCCATCCAGCTCACCCGGAGATTCTCAAGCAGCTGAAGTACAACAGAATAACGAAAAATATTGATTTTATTAAATATTATGATTGAGATTAACTCGTTTTTACTCCGATTAGTAAAATGAAGCGGAAACTTAAGATGCAAATGAAAGTTGGTGTAATATTGAATTAATAACACTGAACTATTAACAACTTTTGTGTAACAGCTTTTTGAAATACTAACATGTATGAGAAAAAAGAAAGTTTTGGGATTGGCACATCCGACTAGTCTGGGGTTATGCTTCTTTCAGTCACGCTTCTTGATTATGCAGAAATGGATGACGATATGCTTACCCAGATATACTAATATCATAAAAAAAATTAAATGTAAAATTATTTGCCAAAAATTATAAATAACAATTTTTTTTCTCATAATGACGAAGATGAGAATGCTGAAAGAGAAGTTCCACATCAATTGTTCACTATAAATAAAGCTTCTCACGCAATTGAGACAGTGTGTCACTTTATTTTTAAATAACCGAGATCAGAAATGAATCACAATCTGCTTACTTCAGACATAGTATCATACGAAAAAAATATAAATAAATCTTAGTGTGTCGAAAATTGCGCAGAAGAAACTATTTTTGATATTGATGAAGATTATGATGGTGAAACAGAAGTTTCACATCAGTTGGTCAATGTAAATGAAGCTTCTCAAGCAATTGGGACTGAGTTGTTACTTTCTTTTATAACAACCCAGCTTTGTGGAAGGTTTTGAACAATTAGATGGGATTTATCAATTTTGAAAGCAATGTCACAACAAGAAAAAGTAGAATCCACGTACTATACATTTTTAGGGTTCCGTACTTAAAAAGTAAAAACGGAACCATTATAAGATCACTCCTCTGTCTGTTTGTCAGTCTGCCTGTCACAGCCATTTTACTCGTAAACTATGGAAAGTGGAAAGCTGAAATTGGGGAAAGTAACAAAGACTATTGACTCGCATATTTACAGATTATTAAACATTCACAAATATATTTAGGAAAAATGTTGAGGGGCTAATTAAGTTACTCGAAAAAAAAAATCTTTTCTTTCTATATAGTGTGAAAGATTTCGTAACGCTGAACTCAAAAATACATTTCTTTTAATTTTAGGTATTATATTTTTAGAGACCTCTGCCCCCTACGAGCTACGCTCGTCAACCCCCGTTCAGACACCGCAGACTCTAACAGCACGATAATTTAATAGGCTTTAAAAAGATTTCGAAAGATTGAATTATAATTTGAATCTGACAATTATAATCTGACGTAATTTTCACCAAACTTTTCTTTTTCTTTTTAATATTCACGTAAAAATACTTTTGTTAGAAATGAAATATTATGATCATCTTAAAATATCAAATAAATGTCTCGAGCAATTTTTAAATTTAAACTGTTTTGCAATATTATTTTTTTGTTCATTTTATATAATACGTGTAATGTGACGTAAATGTGACGTAAATTCTCCTATTTAAGACTTCTAACGCATGTTTTTGAATTTATTATTTTACAATATTCGGTCTCTTTTAAAATTCACGTGTAATTATAATTTTTATGACGTAATTTTCAATGAGTTCCTGCTTTTTATATTTTCTGTTTATAATAGTCACGTGTAAAATAAATTTTTAATTTAAAGTAAACATTATTGTTTGCGCTGTTTATACAACTGGCAACAGTTTAAATTAATAACATTTTCTAAAATTTGTAAAAAATATCTCTCGAAATGCTGAAAATTTGAATTTAAAATTGAAATAAAACCTTAAAAAATGAGTCAAATAAGAAAAATAAATACAATCTGCACACCGGGAACTTATAACGTATAAAATGATCTAAAAATGATTAAATTCTCATGTATAGTTTTTGCTCCAATAAAACTTTTTCAATGAAACGATTTTGTCCAACTTTGGCATTAAATATCTATTAAAATAATTCTTCGATTTGAAAACTGTCTGCATCAGCGTGTTTATCAAACATTTCTCTATAATACCACCGATTTTCATATTTTTGTATGCAACAGTTTTTTTAATATTAACGATGAAAGGCCATGCTTAAGCATTCAAATTGGATGTGGATCTACCCGGAATATCTACGCAGATTTTCATTGGTCCATTTCCATATCAAAACTTTTTTTTATATATAGAAGGATATCTTCGAAAATGCAGTGCAAAAATATGCCCCCCCCCCCCTATGTTTGAATCTACTGAAACTAAAATTATGAAAAATATTGAGGTAGTAGACGTTAATTTAAACCTTGCAGTACAAATATAGCGATTACCCTAGGTCACATAGTTTTTGAGAAAAGCGCATTTTTCCGTTACACACAAGTTTCGATTTGCGGCATTCAGCAAAGGAATTCAGGAGAGCTGGAGGTACCTATCGTAGCAGAAGAATAAAAGCATTGTTGATAATGATTTTCGAAAAGAAATCGTCGGTAATTACCCGAGCTATTAATCCTTAAAAACACGGAGACGGTTTGGACATACATAATGACACAGGCGGCATGCTCTATGCACCGTCAGCTTTTGAAGCCTAAGTGACAACTTTTAATGTCATATTTGTGCAGTGCAATACACAGTCGCAATATAAAAGCGATAAGCGTGAAATTATTAAAAACAAACTAATTAGAATAAATCACATAATTACTATGGGATTCGCGACTAGTTTGCATTGAGTGGATCTCTCAATACGCCTCCCGTGCCTTTAAAAGTTAATTGCAAACCTATCTGAAAAAACGCGGCACGGATCAAGGAGGAGTTGCAACTTTGCGACTTCCTTTCGAAGCGCGCTTAGATCAATGCCAAGTTCAAACTTTTAACAAGGGTTTTGTTTTAGCTACTCTGTTAAAAGCAAAGGTTATTACTACGCTGAATTAAATTTTATGAAAGGGTAAATGAAGTTTAAATAGGCACTACTTTTATTGTCAGTACCGAATTAAGTTCATCATAAACAGATTAGGATGAGATTAAAAAAAGGGTTATACAGAATAGCAATATTTGATATTATTTAGGCTTCGTATCTCTTTGAACTTTTATGGCATACCCATTCATACTTTTCTAGTATATACAGTTATACCCAACCCTACATTGTATAGTTTTTTACAAATTCTTATCATTCTTTTAGCAACGATTATTTTTAATAATATAGTTTCCAAATTAGGGCAGAAAAAAAACTGAAATAGTCATTCGAATGTAAATAATGTCGTCTTTCAATTTGTGTGTCACCTTCATAGTGAAATCCTACCAAACTGTGAAAGATTCAATACGAACACCTTATTTTGACACAATGCTTGCCTTTTTTTCGGTACATTTTACCTTATGATAGCAAACGGGTCGTAATTCGATCAAGTAGGAATTCTGAAGGTTTAAAGTTTGGAACTACTAATGTTAAACTCATTTGTAGACGCTGCAAAACAAAGGGCAATGCAAGTATTTTCTTTAAACATAACTTAAAAATTACTTGGCAGAATAAGATGCAAATTTGGACTCGCATGTTTGAAGCTTATAAAAATCAATTTATGTTTAAAAATTCCTAAATTATAATTCATAGTTTTTATGGAAATTAATTAAAAAAAACATTTTTTGAAATAAATTTCCGAAAAAAAACCCAGTACGAATTGTGATCAATGAATTTTTTAACAGAAATCGATTTTCAGAAGCTTCAAATATGCGAATCCATAGTTCCAGCTTATTCCGCCAAGTGGGTTCTGCGTTATGTTTAAAAAATTACCCGCATTGCAATCTGTCTTTATCGACTACAAAGGAATTTAACATTAGGAGTTGCAACTTTTAAATTTTCATAATTCCTAAACTACTTGATCGAATAACTCCCCGTTTCGTAACCGAAAAAATTACCCCCAGATGTCAGTATTAGGTGTTCGTATTGAAACTTTCAGAGTTTAGTACGATTTGATTTTGCAGACGAAGCCTAAGCTTTTAACCACTTTCCAACATGGTTGAAAAGTTTTTATGCGTTCGGTTTGCCTGTCCGTCTGTCCGAGCTCCACACTCCACCTCGCTTAAATATAGTCAGATTGTCATGAAATTGATATATGTTATCGCGTTTACTATGTCATGTTCGGTACTGAAAATGAAGTGTGTAGCGTTTACAGTTCATTTGCAGAAGCACTCAAAATAATTCCCTTACATTACGACCTATGGGGAAATATCGTTTGCAGTGTATTTTATTCATATTACACTATTTTAAACATACTGAAATTTATGTATGTCACTGAGGTATTCTACAGAGAGCTTATTTTAGAATCTGGTGTGCGAAAAATTTATCGTTCATTTACAGGGACGCATAAAAGTATTTGGCTACATGATTTTAGAAACATTGTCTGTGTTTATGTCAAATGCCTATGAAGAATAACTTCTGGAAAAGCGTTTTCAGTTGTGATACATGTTTTAAAATTTAATTATTTTTTTGCATATTACTTGATGTGCATAAATTCTATAGATCATATACAGGGTTACATAAAATGTCTCAAGTACATTTCCTTTTATTGATCAAAATTGCTGAATGGAAATTTTCGACTGTGTTATGCGTTTAATTGAACTAACTTTTAGCATACTGCGTTGTATACATACAAATCCATAGTTCATATACAGAGATGCACAAAAAGTTCGGTTATTTTCTGTCTACTGATGACAATTGCAGTAATTGAATTTTCAACCGCGTTATGCTATGCTTTTTCTAAATTGTTTATTCAGACATCTTTCACCTCAATAAACTATAAAGTTTTATTATAGTATTCTGAACATGTTGGAAAGTCTGGCATAATCCATGCTGGACGCATCATGAATTTTCGATCTTGTTTTTATATACAGGGTGTCCGAGAAAATCCGTACAACTTCAAAAATTTATTGAAAAAGAAACAATAGGGTTACAGCGCAACTAATTAGTACATTAGATAGAATAACTCAAAAAGTTTTTTTTCCTATAACTTAAGTTATTACCTTAGGAAATTTCTACATGAGACCCTTTCGTAGCACGAACAATATCAAGACGATATTCCAATTCCATCCACGACCGTTTCAGCATGCTAACATCAACAGTAGCTACAGCTGTTTGGATGTTTTGCTTTAATTCTTCGAGACTGTTAACTTGCGTTCGGTATACAGTATCTTTAACATAACCCCAAAAGAAAAAATCCAGTGGTGTTAGGTCAGGAGACCGGGGTGGCCATGCAATGGGACCATCCCTGCCAATCCAACGCTGTGGAAAAGAATTATTCAGCGACTCACGAACTGTCAATCCCCAATGAGGAGGCGCACCGTCTTGTTGGAAAAGGACATTCGGTTGAAGGTCTTGCAGTTGTGGGAATGCATAAATCTCAAGCATATCTAAGTAGGCACTTGAGGTCACAGTCGTTTCTGAGAAAAAAAAAAGGTCCAAGGATGCGATCGTGAAGCAATCCGCACCACACGTTCACCTTTTCACTGCTCCGTTGGAGTTCACGTACGGCATGTGGTTGTTCGGAGCCCCAAAATCGAACGTTATGTTTATTGACCATTCCGGACACATGAAACGTTGATTCATCGGAAAACAGTATTCGTTTCAGAAAATGTTCATCGACATCCAAACGATGCAGCATGTCAACTGCAAATCCATAACGCTTCGCATAATCATCCGGTTGTAACGCATGCAGAATCTGAACTTTGTAGGTTGTAAGTCGCAATCGTTTATAAAGCACATCGTGTACAGTGGATCTTGGCATTTGTAGCTCCCGGGATGCTTGTCGAACTGATTTTGTAGGGCTCCTACGAAATGTTTCACGTATTCGTTCCACACTTTCTTCGCTAGTTCTAGGGCGACCATATCCTTTTTTATGTTCCACACTACCCGTTGTCATAAATTTGTGATACCACTCACGAATGCTTGACTGAGATGGTGGCGATTCCCCATACGTCGTTCGATAATTCCGTTGTGTTTGCGTACCGGATTTTGTTTCGACAAACCACGCAACACATTGAGCTTTCTTCACGCGATCCGCCATTGAAATAACTAAAATGCTTTAATATTCTTTTGCATGACATGTAGCGCCATCTATGGTCAGAAACATACTGCAGAAAAAAACTTTTTGAGTTATTCTATCTAATGTCCTAATTAGTTTCGCTGTTACCCTACTGTTTCTTTTTCAATAAATTTTTGAAGTTGTACGGATCTTTCTCGGACACCCTGTATAACATAAATTCCCTTTATGCTTTTTCTAAAATATTTATTCAGACATCTTTCACCTCAATGAACTGTAAAGTTTTATTACAGTATTCTGAACGTGTTGGAAAGTGTTGCATAATCCATGCTAGAAGTATCATGATTTTCCATTCTTGTTCTTATATATAATATAAATTGAAAGGAGACATTATTCATATAGTTCAGTGGTAGGGGAGCAAAAAAGGCCGAATTCGGAATTAATTAGGGGAAAGCTGGAAATTGTTTTAATCCATTTAGTTTAGGTCTAGAATGAATATGCTATGTTTTCCACCACGTACTCGGTGAGCGTTAGGAAATATGTATAGATTTATAGTAAAAAAAACACATATTTTTAAATACCATAACAATATCTCACAAAAACTATGTCTATCAAAAACACTGCCAATACAAATGTTGTAGAGCTTAAAATTCTGAATAAAATGAGTACCGCATTTAATATTTTTGTTGAACATTAAGCTCATAATTCTACTTCAAAGTTTAGCCTAAATTGCTAATCAAGAGCTTGAAGCCAGAACAGACCCGATTATCAGTCCACCCTGCTTCTAACTTTTAAATACATGTACTTTTTAAAAAATATATTGAGGTATTTATGATGTTTTTGTTATTATTTTAGCTCATTATTTTGGATATTTTAAGAATTACGGTTTAACCTCTTGATTACGGGCCCAGTGGTAGGGGATAAAAAAAGGCCAAATGCGAAATTAATTTGGGGAAAGCTAAAAATTGTTTTAATCCCTTCGAAATTAACAAAAATGGTTGTATATAAAAATTGGAAGCAGTGTGGGCTGATAATTTGATCTCTCCTGGCTTCAAACTGTTGATTAGTGATTAAGACAAACTTTTGAAATAGAATTGCGGCCTTAATATTGAACAAAAAACATTAATGTAGGTATTCATTTTATTCAAAATTTTAGGCTCTACAACATTTGTATTGACAATTTTTTTGACAGAGTTATCTATTTTGAGATATTGTTAAATTAACTTGCTCTCTCATGGCTTCAAATTCTTGATGAGCGATTAAGACAAAATTTTGAAATAGAATTGTGACCTTAATTATGAACAAAAATATTAATGTGGGTACTCGTTTTATTAAGAATTTTAAGCTCTACAACAGCTGTACTGACAATAGTTTGATAGAATTAGCTGTTTTGAGATATTGTTAAGGTAACGTGGTCTCTACTGGCTTCAAACTCTTGATTAGCAATTAAGGTAAAATATTCAAATAGAATTTCGACCTTAATGTTGAACAAAAAATATTAATGTGGGTACTCATTTTATTCAGAATTGTAGGCTCTACAACATTTGTACTGACAATTTTTTTGACAGAGTTAGCTATTTTGAGATATTGTTAAATTAACTTGGTCTCTCCTGGCTTCAAGCTCTTGATTAGAGATTAAGGAAAACTTTTGAAATAGAATTGCGACCTTAGTTAAGAGTAAAAATATTAATGTAGGTACTCATTTTATTAAGAATTTTAAGCTCTATAACAGTTGTACTGACAATATTTTGATAGAGTTAGCTGTTTTGAGATATTGTGAAGGTAACGTGGTCTCTACTGGCTTCAAATTCTTGATTAGCAATTAAGGTAAAATTTTGAAATAGAATTTCGACCTTAATGTTGAATAAAAATAATAATGTGGATATTCATTTTATTTAGAATTTTAAGTCCTACAACATTTGTGTTGACAATGTTTTTGATAGAGGTAGCTGTTTTGAGATATTGTTAAATTAACTTGATCTCTCATGGCTTCAAGCTCTTGATTAGCGATTAAGGAAAAATTTTGAAAAACAAAAATATTAATGCGGGTAGTCAATTTATTCAGAATTTTAAGCTCTACAACATTTGCTTTGACAATATTTTCGATAGAATTAGCTGTTTTGAGATATTGTTAAAGTAATTTAAAAAAAAAAACAAAAAAAAAAAAAAAACAAAAAAAAAAAAAAACGTGTTTTTCAAAAATAAATATGTCTATTTTTTCTAACGTTCACCAAGTACGAGGAAGAAAACATAGTACGTTCATTTTAGACCTAAACTGAAGGGATTAAAACAATATCCAGTTTTCCTCTAATTAATTCTGAGTCCAACCCCCTGACCATGAGGCTAAAACTTTGAAGTAGAATTGTGACGTTAATGTTCAACAAAAAATATTAAGTGTAGGTTCTCATTATACTCAGAATTGTAAGCTCTACAACATTTGTATTGACAATGTTTGTGATACAGTTAGTTGTTTTGCGATATTGTTATGGTATTTAAAAAAACGTGTTTTTTGACTATAAAACTATACATATTTCCTAACGCTCACCTGCCCCACCAGTGGCCGAGAGGTTCTGCTCTCGAAGCTGGTAGACGGGAAGTGCTGGGTTCGATCCCAATCGCGCCCGTTGGCCTAATCGTTCGAAGTTTTCGTGGCTTTCTTCGAGCCGTGGATCTTCCATGCGTTAATACGGATTAGGTTCCCTTAGAAAGACCCCCACGGAGGGCACTCCCCCCGGGCCTATATCCCTCGTGTAGATAATTGGCCGTCAAAAATCAACCCAACCCTAACGCTCACCTAGTACGAGGAGGGAAACATAGCATATTCATTCTAGACCTAAACTGAAGGAATTAAAACAATTTCAATCTTTCTCCTAATTAATTCCGAATTCAACTCCCTAACAACTGGGCTGCTAGTCGAATGGACATTTTCATTTTTTTCTGAGACAACTTGATAATTAAAATGTATGAGCTGTTCTTTCTCTCTCTCTTTTTTTTGGACCACTCCACATATGCATTAAATACATAATTTGAGAAACTAAATGCATTTAATTTAGTGACTTTTTGTTATTGCAATGTGGAACGGATTGCGCGAAATACTTCAATCACGAGAACTCGACACTGGAAAGAGTAACCTTGAGGAAGACTACTGTGTAGCTAAAGCTTGTTGGTTTAAGATATTTAGCTGTTTAACTTCTATATTTTAAATGTTTTAAATGTTTTATTTTTTATGTATTGTCTACGTCTTTCAGTAACCTTCTTAGTGCATGCATTATAAAGTTCAAGAAAAGCAGAGAATAAGTTAAATAGTTTATGATCGAAACAATTTAATAGGTGCTATAAATCATATTTTATTTGATAGAAACATTATTTTACTTGGAATGAACATTAGGAATTTAAACTGTCATTAATAGTTAAATAATTTTTAACACAATCAACTGATTGGTAAATAATTCATACGAGTAAATTTTTTTCCATCTGAATGAAGATGTGTCCAGACTTGGACTCGAATGCAGAATCTTTGGCTTCAATTGCCAATCTTCTTCCAATTGAGCAATCTGGAAGACATCCCAGCCAACGCAACATTCGCTCGGAACAATAATTTGATAATGGCATCTGGACTATCATTTAAAATAGCTCGACAGTATAAACTCGAGGTGAACGTCTTTTTTACTAATCTGTCCATTGTGATAAAAATAATTAAAGTGGAATTACGTATCCATAGTTTATTGGAATTCCTTTACCTGAGGTTTATTCTGTCGAGCTGTTTCAAATAATAGTCATTACCAAATGGTTGTTCTGAACGAACATTGCGTTGGCTGAGATGTTCCGGATAGCTCAGCTGGAAGAGAATTGGCAATTCAAGACAAAGGTTCTGGATTCGAGTCCCATCCTGGACACATTTTAGCTCAAATGAAAAAATTACTACTCATATCATTAATAATATTTAGTACTTTAAAATTAACATAGAAGCAGCTGTAGAATACTTAATTGGCCATAATGACAAGAAATGTCGTACAAGAATGCTACCAAATAATTGCTAATAATAAGTATAAAACAGTAGTAATTGAGAAATAGTATGTAACAATAACGGTCTTCATAACAACAGTACTAAAAATGAAAAGGTTATAACATTTATTGCCATGTGACAAATATAGAAAAAGAACAAATTTCAAGATTTACACTTGTGATTTAGGTAAAACAAAAATGGATGCCTAATTACCTACTATTGGTAAAAACGCCCAACCAGTACCGAGAATTGGAACCATAGGCATTGATGGTATTTTTTCAAATGGCTTTGCATTTGCCAAGGCTGAATCATCGTACACCTCTTTATTTGAAGCGGCAGCCGTGACACATCTGTTTTGTAACAAGCAAAGTTTTAGCACTGGTAACTTTCTGGAGCCCAGAAAAACTTGCCTTACAATATGGTGTCTGAACATTTCGAGACTCGAAGGACCTGTAACGATATAAAAACTAATAAGTTACTGCCAACATTTTGCTAAAAAATTATTTTAAATTACATTAGATTGTAATGTTTAAAAAAAATCACTATAAACTTCATGATTTCATTCGATATAATTTGGTTCAATTGGTATATCTATATTATAAAGAACAAGCGTGTCCGTTCGTGAATTTATTTTGACTGTGGTAACAGCATACGATTAAATATAACTTTTAATATATTTTTTTTTGTTTCAAAATATTGCACATTTAAAATTTTTACATTTTCGAAAAAGGAAAAAAATTTACTTTCAAATGAAATTGATTTGAAATCTGTATCGCAATTTGTTAGAAAAATGCATTGCCATTTACTCACCTTTTATTTATTTTAAAATAATTTTCAAGTATGTCTTTTTTTTATTCGATCTCTAGACCATCCAGACAATTAACAAAGATAAATTCGTTTGCAGTTATATTAATATCAATAGCTCAAAATTTGTTTCCAGCTTATATTCCATAATGAAATTAAAACGTTCATCAATCAATAAAGAAAACAATAAAATACAAGCAGGAAGCAGGAATTCAGCTTTTTCAGGATTTAGTGTCTCCCCCGAAGAAAAAAAGGTATACATATAAATATAGATAATACAAAACATATTTCAATTTTAGGACTTAAAATACACGCTTTCATTTTATATAAAATGACGTCATTTGCGTCCGCTGAAGAACTCCACATTTACGATCCAGGATTAAACAAAAGCTATATAAAAGTATACATAAGACGTCACTATCGTGGAATAACACACAAACCCAGCAAAAAGGATTGTCGTCATTCAAGAATCGAAAAAAAAAAATGATTGTCTAATGATTCATATTTCTTCATTTGTTTGTAACATTAATATGGAAACTTAAAATTAAATGTAGTTTATAATAGCTCCATGTTTTATCAGAAATCATTCATTTATATTTTTTTTCAAAATAGCATGTATTTTGATTTTTTTTTTTTTTTTTTAGTTGTTATCCGAAAATGGCAACAAGAAGATATAGTAATTTGCTATGTTCCCTTTATTTTCTACAAAAGTGGAGTACCCCGGTTTCCACGATTAAAAAATATGGCATATAAAACTAAAATAATAATAATAATAATAATATCTTAAAAATAAATTGAGATGCAATTTTCAAAAAAATTGCAGTTAAAAAAACTTTTTTTTCCGATACGAAAGTTTAAAATTTGAAAATGTATGATGCTTAGAAGTTTAAAAAATTGCAATAGAGATTATCAGTATTTAACCATACAATGATACTTCTGCTTTATTTTACGGCTGGCTTATGTAACGGAACGTTACTTTTTAGGGATGACACTTTAATCTTTGCCCGAAAGAAATAGCATATCGGGGGCTAATAAATAAAACTTAAATTTAAGATATGTAATCAAACTATGAGCTTAAACCACTGAAATGATCAGAATAAAAAAGGCTGACTGTAAATTCGTCGATTTCTGCTTCTGTTACTCATATCGCGAGGTCGATACAAAATTATCCCTTATAATAAATTACAAAATTTTATTTTTAACGCATAATTGATATTTTTCATATAAATATGATTTTAAATATTGTTAGTGTCTATTCTTAAGAAAATATTAAATCTAAAAAATCTATTATAGTTATGAATTAAAAAAATGGTATTCACCTATATTCTGTAATCCGGGAATCCCCGTTATATTCCCTTGTTATAATAACCACTATAACACTTCATTGTGTATAGATAAAGAACAGAAGCGAAAAGGAAACGAATATAAAATAGTTTTCTAAAATTTTAATTTTAATTTTTATCTATATGTTTGAAAAAACACCAGGTACAAATATTTTATAGCAGTTATCATTTTTGTCCATCTTTAATAAATAAATAATAATAATGGAAAAAGAAATACATTTGATTAACCGCAACTAAAGTATGACAGTTTCAATGATATGATTTTTACGAGGGTGAGTCGGAAAATAAGTTTCCCCTGGCAACTGTGGACAGGGATGTGTATGAAAGACAAAAAATGCAATGAAATATTAAAGATAAGATGTAACTTTATTTTTCTACATAAATGCCAAGTTAGTTGAGACATTTGTCATACCCCTTTATAAACTTCAAAAAGCGCTCCTTGAAAAAAAATCAGAGCTCTGCATCATTCTGTTCCCGGTAGGTATGGAGAGAAAGTGCGTTGTGAATTCGTGGTCAAAGGAGAAAGTGAAAGCGGTTGTCCAATATGAATGGGCACGTGGAGTATGGGGAGCAGAAATCCATAACCGCCACGTGAGGGTCTGTGGGCCAGATGTCATGTCGAAACAAATGGTGCACAGATTGTGTCGCCATTTCAGTGAGGGGCGTCAGAAAGTGTTAGACAGACCCAGTCCTGGACGGACGTGCACGGCCACTACAGACGAAAGCAATGCTTGACTACTTCTTTGTAAGCAATGCTGAAGTCACACAAGCCGTTCAACGCTTCTTTTGTTGGTAGAGCCCTGTTTTTTTCCTGGAGGGCTTTATGAAGCTTATAAAGGGTATGACAAATGTCTCAGCTCACTTGGCACTTAAGCAGAAATATAAAGTTACGTCTTATCTTTAATGTTTCATTACATTTTTTGTCTTTCATACACACCTCTGTCCACAGTTGCCAGGGGAAACTTATTTTCTGACTCGCCCTCGTAAATTAGCTAAATATTCTTTAAATGTCCATTATAAAGTTCTTCTGTTTAACAAGATCGAATAAAGTTGAAACAGATGAATTCTGAATCGCAGACATAAAATATTTAATACAAATAAAGTTTTGGCTAGTCGAATGTCTATAATAAGGAAGAAAAAGTCGGAAATTGTACGTCAAACGTGGCAAATGAGGTGCGTTCGTACTGTAACTAGTTTTATAAATATTCAGATCTTGGTGCAATAGCTGTTGCATTCTTATGCAAAAATGCATGAATACGAAATTTAGGAAGATTATATATATTAAATTCAGTAATACGGCAATAATAGGACTCCATCTTAAGTAGGAAATAATCATCATGGCAACCTGGAATCAATACCTATCATGGGATATAGTTGAATTAATTATGTATGATAGGATTTAATAGAATTAAGAAAACTTTTATTAATATCTTTTTAAGTTTTGATTCGATTTACATAAAATTTGAAATGGCTCGAGAAAATTCTGCAACGATTATTTCAAACCATTCGGTTGGGTAGTTTTTGTGCTGTTATATATGGGCAGACAGACAGACGAACAGACGAGACGACGACTAAAGGTGCTATGTATTTATGTTAATTACGAACGCTCCTAAAAAAGAGTTACGCATACATATAAAACTATTTTAATAACTATGCTTATTATGTTAAGAAAAAGAAACAACGTATAAGGGCACAAATAAAATGTGTTTAAAAGCATACAGCTGTTTCAAAACCTCTAAGGTTTCCTCATCAGTGCTTAAAATAAAAGTTAAATTAAAACTAAAACATTGTGTAAAAAGGGGAGAGGTGGACAGAGAGTCAGAAAAGCGTACCTTTCAGCTCTACTGCCAACGGTGAAATGCGACATACGGCTGACAAACAGCTACGGAGTTGATCTCACGCGCATATTCAGGGAGACCAATAAAGATCACCCAATTGCTCTGGAAGAGTCCAAGCTTAGAAGGAGAAAAGGGGGGGGGGGGTGGAGAGAATTATAGAAAATTAAACCATATCTTTGAAAAATTGGGCGTACTGGATAAATCGTTAACTAAACTGTTTGAATTTTTCCATATGTGATAAGCTTCCCAGAAGTCCAGATCATAGATTGAAGTACATTTCTGTATTATGGAGGCTTCGGAAAATTTAAAATTATGGTTGTTGGACCAGCAGTGGTTGGCAATAGCGGAACGTTTAATATCACAATTTTTAACGCAAGTTTTATGCTCCCCCAAACAAATTTAAAGGCACGCTTCGTTCGACCAATGTACGTTTTGTTGCATTCGCAAGATATCCTGTAAATACCCCAATTTGAAAAACTATCAATTGGATGTTTCAGATTTGTGAATTTAATTTTATTAAAAGGAGTATAAACTACTTTAAAGTCAAATTTTGACAAGATTTTAGAAATTTGATGGCTTATTTTCGGAAAATATGGGAGTATAATTAAATTTTCATTACCGACAGTATTAGCCCTGGATTTTGTACGTTTACTTAGTAAAACGTTTACTTAGTAGTACTACTTAGGAAACAGCTGTATGCTTTTAAACACATTTTATTTGTGCCCTTATACGTTGTTTCTTTTTCTTAATATATTGGCACAAAGTACAATCCTTCCCTACTTTTTATGTATGCTTATTATGACATTATATATGACATTATAGACTGATCCCAGGCGTGTCAATCAAGAAAACTGCCACAAGAAAAGAAACTTACATTTAAAAACAGATACTTGTTATAATGAGACATGCATATTTAAAAAAAATAATAATAATCACGTTTAAAAAAATTCCATGCAGACTCGATCTGTTTTGCTTAGATTGTTTAGCTTCGAAAAGACGCATAACGTATTCGAGTGTACGATGCACAAGAAACCGCAATAAAAAAGTTCAAGAAGAAGGTTAACAGTGTGAGATAATAATTTCAGTGGATAAAAATAGACAAGAATTATTTCTTCATCAAAAATTTTTAAAAATAAACAAAAGTATAAATATTTTCTTGCTAAATATGGGATGTACACCAGATGTTAATATCTTTTCGGGTTATTATTTAACTTTATTATGGATCTAATTGTAGATTTCATGATTTGCTTCAGTTAAAATGGGGCACATTTTCGCCAGTATTAGCCCAGTGGGAGGGGAGCAAAAAAAGGCCCAACTCGGAAATAATTAGGGGAAAGCTGGAAATTGTTTTAATCCCTTCCGTTTAGGTCTAGAATGAATATGCTACGTTCCCCCCCCCCCCTCGTACTAGGTGAGCGTTAGGAATTATACATTAATTTATAGTCAAAAAACACGTTTTTTTTTAAATACCATAACACTATCTCGAAATCTCTAACTTTTTCAAAAACATTGTCAATGCGAATGTTGTAGATCTTAAAATTCTGAATAAAATGAGTACCTACACTTAATACTTTTGTTGAATATTAAAGTCACAATTCTACTTTAAACTTTTAGCCCCGTGGACAGAGGGTTGACTCAGAATTAATTAGGAGAAAACTGGAAATAATTTTAATCCCTTCATATTTGGTCTAAAATGATTATCCTATGTTTCCCCTTTCATACTAAGTGAGCGTTAGGAAATATGTACACATTTACATTCGAAAAACACGTTTTTCTTTAATATTTTTAACAATATCTGAAATTGCGACCTTAATTTTGAACAAAAATATTAATGTGAGTATTCATTTTATTCAAAATTTTAAGCTCTGCAACATCTGTATCGGGCATTTTTTGATATAGTTAGCTGTTTTGAGATATTGTTAAGGTAATCTGGTCTCTCCTATCTTGAAGCTCTTGATTAGTGATTAAGGCAAAATTTTCAAATGGAATTGCGACCTTAATTTTGAACAAATATATTAATGTGGGTGCTCGTTTTATTCAGAATTTTATGCTCTACATCATTTGCATTGATAATGTTTTTAATAGACTTAGCTGTTTTGAGATATTCTTAGGTAACTTGGTCTCTCCAGACTTCAAGCTCTTGATTAGCGATTAAGGCAAAATTTTGAAATTAGGATTGCGACCTTAATTTTGAAGAAAAATATTAATGTGGGTGCTCATTTTATTCAGAATTTTAAGCTGTACAACATTTGCATTGACAATGTTTTTGATAAAATTTTTATTTTGAGATATTGTTAAAAATATTAAAGAAAAACATGTTTTTCGTATGTAAATACGTACATATTTCCTAACGCTCAGTTGGTACGAGGGGGAAAACATAGAATATTCATTTTAGACCTAATCAAAAGGGATTAAAACGATTTCCAGTTTTCCCCTAATTAATTCTGATTTCAACTCTCTGACAACGGGGCTAAAACTTTAAAGTAGAATTGTGACCTTAATATTCAACAAAAGTATTAAGTGTAGATAATCATTTTATTCAGAATTGTAAGCTCTACAACATTTGTATTGACAATGTTTTTGTAAAATTTTGAGATTTCGAGATAGTGTTATGGTATTTTTTTAAAAAAAAGAACGCGTTTTTTGACTATAAATCAATGTATAATTCCTAACGTTCACCTAGTACGAGGGGGAAAACGTAGCATATTCATTCTAGACCTAAACTGGAGGGGTTAAAACAATTTCCAGATTTCCCTTAATTATTTCCGAATTCAACTCCCTAACCACCGGGCTATATGTTTCAACTTTCCTGTCATTATTTTTCAAGCTGCATCCGAATACAGCTTTATCAATGACGATTTCACAATTATTGTGAACTGAATTGTTAAATGCAATATTTGGTGAAAAATTTTCATGCGTATATTTTCTGGTAAAAAGAAAAATCTATTCCTAAAATTACATAGTTTAATTCTGCATGAATTCTGAATTAAAGTTAAAATATATAGGTATCACAAAACATAACACGCATAACATCAACATTTAAGTAACGAACACGTTGAATTTTACGTTTCTAGTCCCAATATTTCTCACCTCTCCCCCAAAAATTCGTTATTTAAAACGTTTTTATAACTTTCGATTCATTTTACAGTTTTCAGTGCCGATGTTTATAGAACCTTTCTTAGCGAACATTTACAAAAGCATCAACCATGTTTCTAGTCTCAACCTGTTGAAAGAAATTTTAATTTTAGAACTTTGTCTCTCTTGCACTCCTTTGATGGCGGTTCACAAAACATAACACGATTCATTTTACAGTTTTCAGTGCCGATGTTTATAGAACCTTTCTTAGCGAACATTTACAAAAGCATCAACCATGTTTCTAGTCTCAACCTGTTGAAAGAAATTTTAATTTTAGAACTTTGTCTCTCTTGCACTCCTTTGATGGCGGTTCACAAAACATAACACGCATAACATCAACATTTAAGTAACGAACACGTTGAATTTTACGTTTCTAGTCCCAATATTTCTCACCTCTCCCCCAAAAATTCGTTATTTAAAACGTTTTTATAACTTTCGATTCATTTTACAGTTTTCAGTGCCGATGTTTATAGAACCTTTCTTAGCGAACATTTACAAAAGCATCAACCATGTTTCTAGTCTCAACCTGTTGAAAGAAATTTTAATTTTAGAACTTTGTCTCTCTTGCACTCCTTTGATGGCGGTTGCAAGAAAAAAAATGTAGCCCAGTTATTTAAACAAAGACTGTCACCAGAACTATGCTGAAAGAATTTTTGAAATTGGTTCAGTGGTTACAAATCCTTTGTGATTTTGTTGTTTGAAGATTATTGCTCATTTCATTCTTTTGAATTTTGATTTTTTTTCTTTTTCAGAAACTGGTGTGTGCAAGTATTTACGCTTTAAAAGTAAAAGCCATATCAAATGTCAAGTTTCTATTCCTAATAAATTCAAATAAATCCTAATTTAGAATTGTTTTGTAAAGATTTTCGCTTTTATCGCCCACATAAATTCGTTTTCTGATAGGTCTATACGGTAATCTGTATTTCCCCTTTACTTTCAACAGAGATGGATACTTCTTCTGCCACTATGACAAAAAGTAATAAAAACTACCAAAAAAATTAATTAATAACTCAGAAGCAAATTGAGGTACAGCTTTCAAACAAATTGCATTTAAAAATACATTTTTTATCTATACGACGGTGTAAAAAGTAATATTGTGGAATGTTTAGAAGTTTAAGAATGAAATTTCATTTAAAATTGGTCCAGGAATATTAATGTTTAATCCATGGTGTACGTAATGAATGACCAGCTCCGTAGAAGTTTAAAAATTTACAGAACCGAAAAATGTAATCCATGGCGTACGTAATGTATGATCAACTCCGTGCGATTTTTTATGTCTTAAATTTTAGTCTTTGAAAAAATTATTTTCCAAATGTCGTTGTAATTTGTTAAATTGCTTTTTTTTTCATAAACTATTCTTTGTGAGCATTTACGCCTTAAAAATAAGATCCATGTTAAATTTTTTGCACACACAATCCCAAAAAAATTATAATTTATAACAACCTCCGCTCATTTCACCCTTTTTAATTTAAAAATATTTAGAAATCGTTCTTCAGAGCATTTACATATTAAAAGTAACCACCATGCCAAATTTCGTGTTTCTAGCTTCAGCAGTATCACTTAAAGTGCAAACATATTAAAATTTGAGCCTACATTTACATTAAAAAGCAGAAAACAACGTTTAAAAATGCACAAATAATATGTAAAAAGTTGCAAACAGCTGTTTCGGATCTACTAGCGAGATTCTTCTTCAGTGCAAGATAGAGCAAGGCACAGCGTGCTAGAAAAAGCAAGGCTGGGGGAGCCCAGCCTTGCTTTTTATTATTGCCTTGCTGTTTATTGACATTATGGGAATGGTCTACATTATGTTTTGCATTGCATCCAATCTGAATTTGAAGAATTTGTCTGGATCAATTTTATAACCACTCGAAATTTGCAGCCAAGCAATATATTTTACATCAAGTTGTCACGAGATATCAACATACAATTGGAAACTTTTGTCCAAATTGAGTCAAAAATTTAAACATTTCGCGCTTGCAAAGCTTCATGTGCTGTTCATTGTAATTTTCCCCTATAAACAAAACATTTTCAACCAAATTCACATTTTCGTTAAATTTTAAATGTTGTTGCTGCTGCACAATGACACAATGATGAAAAAATTTATTTCTATGACTAACTTAAATTCTGATGACTTTGATAAAAGGAAAATGGTACTTGAACTAAAATTTCAGGAAAATTAATTTAGACTTAATAAGCTAAAAACAGTTCTACATACTAAGTTCTAAAATATATAACAGTTCTAAATACGTAAATACTCTTTTGTAGAAACGTTTTTCATTCAAGCAACTAACTTCGTGTTGTGTGAAAATAAGGACCGAAACGAAGGTAAAAGTCCGTACCGTTGGGTGTATTTTAAATATGTTTTTTTTTTTTTTTTTTTTTTTTTTTTAATATTGATTTTATATATTTGTATGCTGATGAGTATCAAGTGTGTTTTAAATATTAAATCTGACAGTGTAAGTCCAAGTTTTTATTGCATATAAAATAACAATTATTAATATTAGAAAAGATTTTGAATAATAACATATAAAACTTGTTATTACGTTTGATAGATAAATGTTTCTCATATGCTATACAAAATTTGACCTTTGTCATCCATGGAATTTTTTGTTATCATTAAAAAAGATCATGATAAGGGCTTAGAGAGAGAGATTAGGGAGTATGATGCAGAGATCTGCACGGGCCGGGATAGGGCATATTTTCCTTCATGGCATTCGGGCCAGGCCGGGTTCGGGCCTTACTTTTTTCGTGAAAGATCGGGCAGGGCCAAACTTATTTTTTTTGTACAGAGCCGGGACTGGTTTCATTCCTAGCCTTCACGGCCCAAAATTTCCAGTCCTAGTTTTGACCAAACCCGTACGAAAATCATTGTATCGGCATGGCCTGGTCTGTTCAAAGGTCAGTAAAATTAGGCCTGGCCAAAAAAATTTTTTGCAAAAATGCATACATATTTAAATCGATATTATTCTACGATTAACCATTAAAATTTATCCTTTTTAAAGAACAGTAGATTTCTTTACTTATTAAAATGTAGCTAAATTAAAATATAGTAACACGTGTGAAAAAGAACCTGCTTATGACGGAATCCCGTTTTAAATTGGAAAAATGTGTTGATCCATGCAAAACTAATATTCAAATACGTAAGAAAAGAATATATAATACATTTACAGTTACTAATAAGAAGCAACTTATATGTAACGCATTTTTTTTTCTTTTTTATGCAATTCCGTCTTAGAAGATTTTACTGTATAGCATTTATCAGATTTTTAACACTTCAATACATGGAATATGGATTAACAATATTAATGATAACTGAAACATTTACATACAAGAAATAGAGATTCATTAAAAAAATAATATCGCTTTCCTATAAAAATGAAGATTACAAACATGAAAAAAAAAGTTAAGATAAATATTTTTGGTCAGAACTCCTTGTACGAGACAAATTTTTAAACAAATCGACGTAAAAATCAATGTTATGTAGGAGTTTACTCGGCCCGGGCCGGGCTCGGGTCGAACTTTTAACTTTTCCTACCAAGCCGGGCCAAAAATTTTTGCCCGGGCCGGGCTGGGCTTGGGTCGAAATTTAATTTTCGTATCGGGCCGGGCCTGGGCCTGGAAATTTCGGCCCGTGCAGACCTCTAGTATGACATATACTTGATGTAAGACTGCATTTCAGTTTAGAAAGGTTATCTGAAATCGGCTCTTTAAAAAATAGCCAATAAAGAAACGAATCGTAGAACAACCTTCAAAATATATAATAGCTAATTAAAGGGTGTACTGTAGAAGTTTTATTTTTCATTGTTGTTTGAAATTTAAGAGTTACTATTGGAAAATGTAAAGTTTGTGTTTCTTTAATATGTAGACATCCCTTTAAGAAAAAGGAAAAATATTAATTAAAAATATACTATATTCTAATTCGAGTGGCATCTTTTTTTTTTTTTATTATTGTGACAAATTTTGACAAATATAGGTGGAGTGTGGAGGTAAGGTGTGGAGTTTGACAATACGACAATGTAACAAATTTTGACAAATATAGGTGGAGTGTGGAGGTAAGATGTGGAGTTATACAGGGTGGTCATAAAAAAACCGACATATGCAACTCTAACGGCTGTTCCATTTAACCGATCGAGATGAGATTTCAGATATAGTTATTCAGAGGTATGAGCTTGGGATTCTGTGAACGGCATCAAATTTGCGCTCACGGTTACGGTTATAGGTACAGAAACTCGAAATTTTCGAATGGCAACGCCCATTTTTTTTCGTCGCAAAATGCTCAGCGCATGCGAAAACCATAAATAGCGCTCGAAAGGTACGTGTATCGCTATAAATGAACGCGTTATGCACGCACAAAAATCAGCTCAGCGAACGGCTAAAACAACACAATCGGGGCGCACGGAGGAAATTTTCATATGACAGAGGCAAAACACCAATCACAGAACGCAGTTCGACAGATAATCAGCGTAGAAAACGGATTCTTGCCTCTGTCATATGCAAATTTCCTTCGTGCGCCTCTATCGTGTTGTTTTTGGCCGTTCGCTGAGCTGTTTTTTGTGCGTGCATAACGCGTCCGTTTATTGCGATACACATACCGTTCCAGCGCTATTTAGGATTTTGGCATTCGCTGAGCATTTTGCAACGAAAAAAAATGGGCGTTGCTATTCGAAAATTTTGAGTTTCTGTACTTATAACCGTAACCGTGAGCGCCAATTTTTTGCCGTTCTCAGAATCCCGAGCTCATACCTCTGAATAACTATATTTGAAATCTCATCTCGATCGGTTAAACGGAACGGCTGCTAGAGCTCCATATATCGGCAAAGTTTTTTTTATGACCACCCTGTATATATAATCCAAACGGAAATTTCGTTCCGAACGTCTATATTTCGAGTTTTACTGCGTGGAATTTGACGGAACTTATACTGCTGGATAGATATCGTTTCAGGGAAGGTTTTAAGCTGTAACATATAACTTCACGTAGATTAGTTATAGAATTATGACGGAAAGTTCTGCTATTTTGGGCGAAAGGGTTACTATTATTTTATTGGCGATAAACTTTGTTGATAAATCAATTGAAACGGCTGTACATCTAGGAAAAAAACTTTTACTAATTTTATTTAAAAAAGAAAAAAAAAAGCAATTTAACAAATTACAACAACCATTTGGAAAATGTTTTTTTCAAAGATTAAAATTTAAGACATAAAAAATAGCACGGGGTTGATCATACATTACGTACGCCATGAATTAAACATTAATAGTGTTATTGCACGTACAAATTGCAAGCGACAAAAATTGCCTGCGAATCGTCAGATTTTCTGAAACATACGTATTATCCACCTGAAACTTACGTATTATCCAAGCATTTCATTGGCTGTTCGGGAAAAGGTTTTTCCATCGTCAGATTTCCAAGAAATCTGACGACCCATTTTAAATGAAATTTCATTCATAAACTTCTAAACATCCCACAATATTACTTTTTTACACCGTCGTATAGAGAAAAAAATATACTTTTAAATGCAATTTGTTTGAAAGCTGTATCTCAATTTGTTTCTGAGTTATTAATTTTTTTTGCAGTTTTTATTACTTTTTTGTCATAGTAGCAACAGTAGAATCCATCTCTGTTGAAAATAAAGGGAAATTCAGATTACTGTACAGACCAATCCGAAAACGAATAAAATGAGGATTAAATCAATAAAAAGCTTCAGATATGCTTTTGATTTCCTACCCTGACGAGGACAATAACCATTTTTCCAAATGGTTAAAAAAGAGAAAATAAAAAATAGTTTTGACGAGTGGTAATATTATAAAACGACAATATCGAATTTAAACATGAAAGGTAATGTTCGTAATGTTTAAAAATTTATTCAATATGAAAGATTGCAGTTTTAAACTATATTTGGCAATTTATCGCTTGCGTCAGGTTAAGAAAAATGCATCAGAAAATTTGATAAGATAATATCTCAGTGACATTTTTTTTTTGATTTTTTTAAAAATTTGCTTGCTATTTTTAGTTAACTCATCCATCATGTGACTTGCAGGAGAAACTAGCAGATGTAATTATAAAAATGTCGGTACTTGTGAGTTACATATTGTATATTTATTTACGATTTCATTTTACCGCCAAACAATTTAATTTTAAGCCAAAAATGCATAAGCGTGGCATCGGCTTGAGCGACGTTCACAATATTGGGTTTTTTTTTTAAGTAGACGATTGCATTTTTTGAAAAATCGAATTCTACTTATATATATATATAATTCAAATGGAAATTTCATTCCGGCTGCTTAGAACTTGGGTTCTGCTGAACTTACACTGTTAGATAGGTAATTTTTCGGGGAAGTTTTTAGTACATAACACGTCGTTCTACGTTGCTTGGTATCGAATTATGGTTTAAATTTCTTTAATGAGATGAACCTGATAATGAAAAATTAGCCTTTTTAAAAGATTCTGCCGAATGTATTTCGATGGAACTTGGACTGTTAATTAGATAATTTTCAAGGGAAGGTTTCAGTATACAACATGTCCTTCTATGTTGCTTAGCCATACAATTTTGGGAAAAATTCTGTAATCTGGTAAATTCAATTATCACAATTTAGCCTTCTAAAAAAGTTATAATAAACGGTTTTTGATAGAATTTGCATTGTTAGTTTGGCAATTTTTCAGAGATAGTTTTAGTATATAGTATATTGTTATATACTGTTTAGTCATAGAGCAATGGGGTAAATTCTGTAATTTTCCAATATAGGGCCCTTTGCGAGGTGGAAGAAATGGGCTTGGCGAGAGAAGGAAAGTTTTCATGCATTTTTTTCTGTTCAATCTATTTATATAAAATCCAAGTATCTGTATGTCCCTCACAATTCCGGTTGGACCGCCTCATTGTTATGAGTAATTGTTGAAAAAATATTAATGCAGGGTTACCTCAATAGCGCCAAATTTTGACCAACCTGGCGAAATATTGCTAAATTTGGCGACGAAAATAAGTTGTCATATATGAAGCCAACTTGGCGAAACTTGGTTAATTTGGCAAAATTCCCATTTAAAACCACTAATCTTCCATAACCAAGCTCACCGCAATTTGATTTAAATTCCGCGCATTTCAGATATTTTCCAAAATCTATGAGTCAGATTTTAAAGTGTAATATACGAAAATGTACGTCTTTACATCTTCACCCCGATGCTACTAACAAAATACTAATAACTAGACGGTGTTGTACTAGCTGAGCTCCTAACTGCCCGATTTTTGATAGGGATCTGTACAATACATTTCGAGAAGCTGCATGTGCGCGTTGTCTTCTTGCTGAAGATAATGAATGGGATCAATGCTTAGAAGAAGCTACTATAACTGCAATGCCATCACAAATGCGTCAGACTTTTGTATTTATTTGTATATTTTGTAATCCAGCAAAAACAGCTAACTTGTGGGAAAAATATAAAAATTCAATGACCTAAGATTATTCAAGAAGTTATAAGGAATCAGCTGTTCAGAACCAAGCTTTGTAAAATATTAATTGCATTTTGAATCTCCTGGATTAAACTGTGCATCATTTAATCTCCCTACACCCGATATATTGCATGAAATACAAAATCAAGGATTTGACTATCTATATTATAAAGGACAAACATATCTGTGCGTAACCCATACGTCATTTTGCGAATGGCAACACATTGAAATTTGAAATAAAATTTTGGTTTTGCAATTTTCTCTACTGCAAATTTTTAAACTTCTAATCATCGCACATTTTAAATTTTTACACCGTCGTATAAGGAAAAAAATGTTCTTTTAAATGCAATTTGTTTGAAAGCTGTATCTCAATTTATTTTTGAGATATAATTTTTTTTTTAGTTTTTAATACCATTTTTCTTATTGTGGCAACAAAAGTACCTCATTTCTGTTGAAAGTCATTGAAAGTAAACGGAAAATAGGAGATACTGTATCTTTTTGTTGTCATTTTCTCATAAAACCTGAAAGAAAAAGATTGAAATTAAAATATGGGCCATGTCAAGAATATTGCCTGTTATTCCGAGATAATGACGTCATATGCACACTTTTCTATAGACGAAGTTTAAGACTGGATTGTAAAAGTTTATTGCTTTAGCGGATGCAAATGACATTTTATAAAAAAGCGTGTATTTTAATTCTTAAACCTGAATTATGTTTTGTAGAAGTGCGTCATTTTCACAGCCCAGTTGCTTTGAAATTCTTCACAGGTGAAAATACTTCACTTTTAAAAATAATGCAATCGAAATCACACACTGATAAAACGCAATGTTTTACAAAAATTTAGTGTCTTTATAAAAGAGAGGTGACATGCAAATAATAGCGATTTATATTACAGAAATAGATGATTCTCGCCTGGATGGATTTGCTTCGCCGAGTGAGACAAGCAAACAAATAATTCGCGGTTTAAAATAATATCGTGTTCCTGGAGTTTTTGTCAAAAATTCTCTCGAATAATAAAATTTTAATGCTATTGTTTAGGACATTCTACTATAATTTTATCAAAATAACATAATTTGCTTAATTTAATTTTTCTTAATTTTAGATAATCTATATATTTAAAACACAAGTGTGTTTTTTAGTCATCTGCCCTGATCTTTCTGCTGAACCAATTTTACTAATATATTTTTTTAAAACTGAAAGCTCTTCCTTTGTAGATGTGATCGCACTATCTGTTTTTTTTTTAATACCCCCACTTTTATATCTTAATTTTAAAAGCACTTTATGAAATTTCTTCAAAATGATGAAAATTAGATAGCTTTCATTATTGAAGACAAGAGAGAAATAATGAGGTATTTTTAACTTTATTCATGCTATTTTCTGAGAAAATATCAAAATTGTTGATAAAAATTGTTCTATAGGGAGGGTATAGTGGCACAAAATCCCATTAGGAGCAGGATATTATATTAGGGGCATAATAAAGGAAAATGACATACTGCTTTTGAAAACACGCATTTTTCCTCATAAATTTTCTATATTGTTTTTCCTTCTGCATGTGCACTGATACTAAGTTTCAGACACTAAGCGAAATGCTTATTTAAGTGAAAATGAAGTCATATTTAAAAAAAAATGATCATTTTCTTAATTAAAACTAAACATTTTAACACAAATGCGTCTAAAAAACATAAATTACAAAAATTTTTACTCTCCGGAATTGAGATTAGAATCTCAGGTAAAGAGTGTGTCTGTTCACATGAAAGATGCTGCTGACAATCGTGACTTCAAGTTTTGAGTTAAAATGATTTTTAAATGATCAAACAAAATACAAAAAAAAAAAAAAAAGAAATGATGAATATGGATATGAGAATTGCGTATGCAAATTTTGAGAAGGTGAAAATTGCTGTTTTCATTCCGGAAATCCAAGCATAAGAGCCTCAATTGATAACCACATCCTAATAACTGATCTTTATTATATTTTACTGATTAAGTATCTGTATTATAAAGAACAAACGTATCTGTGCATAACGCTGACGTCATTTTGCGAATGGCAAAACTTCACGATCAAATTTCTGTCTTGAAATTTTCGCTACTGCAATTTTTTAATCTTATGACCATCGTACATTTTCAATTTTCGTCGCATAGGAAAAAAAAATTACTTTCAAATGCAATTTGTTTAAAAACTGTATTCATTGACTGATGTATTATATTTCCTAAAATAATTTTTAAGCATAATTTTTTAAAGTTTATCTTATCACGTGCCGGTTTCTATACATAATAATAATAAACATTTTGCACATAAAGCAACAAACATTTTTCAGCATTTGTTTCTGACTATTTTTGCAAAACGAAATTAATACTTCCTTTATAAACAAATAAAAGAATAATATTAAAAAAAACACCAGTCTAACATATTTGTGAAAGACAAATTAACGAAATTAATGCTTCTTTTATAAACAAATAAAAGAATAATATTGAAAAAACACAAATCTAACATATTTGTAATCATACAATTAAAATTTTTCGTTCACCAAACAGGATTTTTTTTTCAAATGGAATTTGTTTACAAAGTTCATCTCAGTTTACTGATTGTCTATGGTTTTAAAAACAATTTTAAAGCAAGAAATATTTTTTAATTTATCTATATCGCGCGGAGCTCGATTACGAAAAATTAATCCGTTTGCCCTTAAAACAAAATAAAGAGTTCATAATTTTCTTACGGCTAATATCCATTAAAAAAAACTTCCCATGACTAAATAAATAAAATAATATATATAAAACACAAATTTACCAGACATGTATATAAGCTCTTAAATTATCAGAATATAAATGGATGCCATAAGTAGCAAAATCTTGGTAAATAACTCTTAGCGTGCAGCTAGTAAGAAAATATCGCTTTTGATAAATTTCAAAAATTTATTTATTGTATGATTCGTATTTTCCATATGAGAAAGGCTTTTTTAGGTGCGTTCGTAATTATATAAATACGTAGCACCTATAGTCGTCGTTCAGTCCGTCCGTCCGTCCGTCTGTCCGTCCGTCTGTCCGTCCGTCTGTCCGTCCGTCTGTCCGCATGTAACAGAGCAAAAACTACCCAACCGAATGGTCTGAAATTTCAAATATATGATTGTTGCAAAATTTTGTCGAGCCATTTCAAATTTTATGAAAATCGGATGTATAGTTTAATTACAGGGACAGTCAAAAGTTTTTCTTTACATTACGGCCAATGGGAAAAATTATTGCAAGTGCCTTTTAATGATATTACAGCCTTCCGAATGATCTGAAATTTTAAAGATATAACTGTTGCAAAATTTTGTCGAGCCCTTTCAAATTTTAGGAAAATCGGATGTATAGTTTAATTACAGGGACAGTCAAAAGTTTTTCCTTACATTACGGCCAATGGGAAAAATTATTGCAAGTGCATTTTAATGATATTAGAGCCTTCCGAATGATCTGAAATTTTAAAGATATAACTGTTGCAAAATTTTGTCGAGCCCTTTCAAATTTTTGAAAAATCGGGTGTATAGTTTAATTACAGGGACAGTCAAAAGTTTTTCTTTACATTACGGCCAATGGGAAAAATTATTGCAAGTGGATTTTAATGATATTAGAGCCTTCCGAATGATCTGAAATTTTAAAGATATAACTGTTGCAAAATTTTGTCGAGCCCTTTCAAATTTTAGGAAAATCGGATGCATAGTTTAATTACAGAGACAGTCAAAAGTTTTTCTTTACATTACGGCCAATGGGAAAAATTATTGCAAGTGCATTTTAATGATTACAGCCTTCCGAATGGTCTGAAATTTTAAAGATATAATTGTTGCAAAATTGTGTTGAGCTATTTCAAATTTTAGGAAAATCGGATGTATAGTTTAATTACAGGGGCAGTCAAAAGTGTTCCGTTACATTACGGGGAATGGGAAAAAAATATTGGAAGTGCATTTTAATGATGTATCAGACTATGCGCTTTATGAAGTACAAAAAATTATACATTCAGTACAATATGGGGTGCAAAAAATAATTATAAAACTAGTTATAGTACGAACGCACCTCATTTGCCACGTTTGACGAGCAATTTCCAACTTGTTAATGTAAGTGGTCAATCTAAAAAAATTATTGCATATAAAAAAAATTATTAGTTTTCAATTTAAAAAATGTTTTCACATATTCTTTAAGCCCGGGTACGATCTCCTAGTTTTAATGAAGTTAAAAAGCTTGCAACCAAATAGTATCAGTGTCGTAAAGAAAACTATACGACAAAGCTTGAAAACGAAGTTCGCTAAAGGTGAACAATTCCATTTAAATGCTTCAAGATCCAGAAAATTTGGAATTTTAGGAATCGAACCCGGGACCACAGCATCCATTCGCCGTATAAGCCATGTCGTAAAGAAAACTATACGACAAAGCTTGTTATTTAATTTCAAATAATTAAACAAATCATCTCAGTCAAGTATTATTGAAAAATAATAATTAATTAAATTTCAAAAGATATTTCTTTATGAAATAGGGGAGACTAGGGAGGGTTGACCCACTTTTTACAAAATGATTTTTTTTTTTTAAATATTGAACGTAGAATAAAGTTTTATATATAATTTTATACGTTATACAATAAGTTATCAAAATAAAATTACTACATAAGTGTAACATATAAGAAATTTAAAAAATAATTGATTTTAAACATGAAAAAATAATGGGCCAAGGCTCCCCACATATGGGAGGGTTGACCCACTATACGGGAGGCTTGACCTACTTTGTTTTATATTGCGATATTTGTGAAGAAAAATAAAATCAGTTTAAAAAAAAGCAAAATAACTTTATACTACATGCTTTAATTATTATAAAAAAAATTTTTTTTTTAAATATGGTCTTAAAATAACTTGTTGAGACGCAATCGCAAGTCAGAGGAGATAAATTTTGTTTTAAACAGGATTTTGTCTGAGCAGGTATAATTGTACAGCAGGGAAAATGAAACTTTAACATTTAAGGCAGTATTCTGTTAGAGATAGGTTCCGTTTTCATAGTGTTTCATGTTATTATGTCCGGAATTAGGAGCCACACTCCAGCTTTTTTTTGTCCCCTTGTCCTATTTTCGTGACACTCGACATGACAATGTCAAATATATGACAACTCTAGTTGTCACATAGTTCGGCTTCATCTCACTGTAGTCACTCTGGTGAAATTTGTCTACATACCTTCCTAAAGTTTTTCGATCGATGCTATATTCTTTTGCAGTCGGATGAGCACTTAACTTATCATTAACATGATTTAAACCTTTAGCGGGCAAAGTACTTTGAGTACCAAAATGTAAAATAAATGACTGGCACCGGAATTTATGAACAAATTTATTTGGAAATAAGAAAAAAGCTATATTTCACATACATATTAAATGGAAACAAATTTATCAAAATTCTAGTGTCTTTGTGACGTTTCGGAATTAAAATTAAGTGGTTTTATAAACATACCACTGCTCCTGAAAGTGTTAAGACTGCTGCTTTCATCCTTTCTAGTTTTTCCTCCTATTTCTATTAACCTATTGTAAGTAATATTTAAATGGAAAAAAGTTCCTATCAACTTTCCCATTTTCTAGCATTTTTTCACATCTTTCTTTAGTCAGTTTTAAACATTTTCTTTTCCATGACACCATTTTACTGTAGCTTTACCGAATAAATTTACATTATTATATATATAACCATTAATTTTTCATTATGCACAGTATATAATAAAAAGATTTCCAAATCCACTTGATTAAAGGAGCCTTGAGCATCTGGTCAACCCTCCCTCACATTGACTGGGTCAAGACTCCCTAAATAGACATTTTCTAAAGAATAGCACATTGTTATGTTAAGCCTAACTTATTGTACAATCTTTATGCCTGGAATGAAAGCTCGATATTTCTGCATTACTTTAAACCTACTTACTTAAATTTCTATGATATAATTTAGCTGAAAAAAGCTTACAAAATATTTCTAAAAAACACAACATTTAGGTTGAAAACGCCTCACAGTTGATTTTTTCCACACCTATTTCGATTATCTCTATGAAACGAAGACTGTTGTTTGAGCATTCCAGTAGCTTTGATTGACACCTATAGATAAAACTTTGAAATCCTTTTAAATATGAAAATAGATGAGTGGGTCAAGCCTCCCGTATGGTCAACCGTCCCTAGTCTCCCTTAAATAAATTAAATATTCGTAATCCTTATATTTTTACAAACAAAATAATACCTATAAACATATATTTATTTGTAACAATTATGAAAATTATTAATTTTAATATACAAATGTTATTTTGTGTTTTTTTTCCAATTTAATTTACTTATTTATTTCATAAAGAAATATCTTTCGAAATGTAATTAATTCTTTTTTTTAATAATACTGGATCGTGCTGATTTGTTTAATTATTTGAAATTAAATAACAAGCTTTGTCGTATAGTTTTCTTTACGACAACCCGCACTTGAAAGTTATTCCGCTACGAGAAGTTGCTTTTACTTAGATGGTCCTAGGGGATCTGATAAAACATATTTGTACAACGTACTCATGCATTTTGTTAGAAGTAAATGCTAAGCAGTACTTCCATATGCAACAATAAGAATTGCAGCAATTTTATTAAAGAGTGGTAGAACTGTTCATTCTAGCTTCAAGTGCCGATTTAAAAATTTTCCACATCTGCCATTCGAATGTAAATCCATTCGAATTATAATTGATGAAGTTACAATGATATCATGCCATGATTATAACGGCTTTCCCGTTATATATTCATCATTCCTCCTCTTCCCTCAAAAATCAACTTTTAACCTTACTGGGTCATTATAAATTGTCATTATTCTCTCCCCCCCCCCTTCAAATAAAATATTTAGTTTAAATTTGACATTTTATAGTTAATTTCATATGGCTTTAGTCATTCTCTCCCCTCCCCCCTTCACGTCACTGTAAGTTTCACTTTTACTTTTTAAAGTTCTTTTTAAATGCAGACATCATTTATCTCGGTTCCTTTTTCTCTCTTTCAAATTCACACGGATAGAAAAAGATCTTAACCGCAGCGTTTTCCGCCGAAATAAAATAAAAGAATAAAATACAAGTGAATGTCTTTTTCGCTTCGCAGCCGACGATATGTAATGCATATTTTCCCAGCCTCTGGGCTTGCATTAGTATTCAATTCTCACCCTTGTACTTTGTCGGATACAAACCATATGCCCCTTGCTGACTAATTTGCAGCTGTCGTTAAATCTGTAACGTGCATGTAATGTCATGTGTTTCCTCTTTCTTTAAGCCACTCTCACTTACCGCTGGAATGTTATTTATTGTAACCCTAAAGAGCCCGCCATGGCATAGTTTTCAACTGAATGTAAAAATTCTGGATTATTTTGTCTACCCAATTTGTTTTTCGCCAAACATCTTACATATGGTTAAATAATGTTCGCCAATCTGTAAGTATTTGTAACAAATTCTAACTTCTTTTTTGCTCCTGACCTCGAGCTATGTAGTCTGCAAATTAAGCCCCACTGTGGGGCGTCCGCCGTCGGGCAGTTATTGAAACTCCCCCGTTCCACTTTATACTGTTCACGACCCTCCATTAAAAGGTGTTTCATAATAAAGATGCAAGTCCTCTAAACGTTTGTGTTGGAGTTTTTTTCTCTTACTCATATTGTGAACCTGGGCATACGAATTCACCGCCACATAAATATGGCGCCGTTGCCCAGTTTTTCTCCAACGATAATAATAATAAAAAAATTATTACGGGAGGAGTTTCATTCCGTTTTCAGCCTTGTGCCAGCGACGCGAAAGGATGTCCATAATATTTTTCCCATGGGAGTTCCGGCTGCCTCTTCCGACTCAGTTTTCGTACGCCGATGTCAACTTGAGGGGATTTCTCTTGCCTACTCTCGTCACCCCAATGGATTTGGAGAGTGCCTCTTTCTTCCGGACTTTACACTGGCCTAACGAGAAGCAAGCCTGTGCCGTTCGGGATATCGAACTCCTGCCGCACCTCCTTCGGATGTGACTTTCGCCGCCTTTGATGACTTCCCCTGATCCAATTCCTTCTCGTCATCTAAAACGTAGCTATACTCTTCCATTCCGTGTGACCGCTTAGTGTAAAATTGTGTTTCCGATAACGTCCTGGTCTGTTTGTGAAATATTTTTTTTTGTGCGACCATCCCTCAAAAGGAATTATCTGAGCCACCAACACTCGTAAAAAAAAAATTGCATTGTGGTGTGTGTTTATTTAAAAATTACCACCCCGTGTGCTCTTCTATGCCGTGTGGTCGCCGATTCACCCGTTTCCAGTGTTTGTGAAATGTGTCGGTGTGTTCATCTGCTCCACCGGTGTTGTTTTTTTACGCTGTGTTCAACTTCAAAGATGCAAGACCAATGTTTGTGAAAATCGTTTCATTAAAAAAAATAAAGGCTGTGCTGTGATCACACAAATTACAAAAAGATAATCCTACCCCACAAGTTCATCTCTGTGTGTGTTATTCAGTCATAAAAAAAGAAAAAAGTTCTGCATTAGAAATGAGATTTGTGATGCAATCATCAAACGATATTTGTGCCAGCAAACTTTAAAGTGAAATACCCAAACAAATATTTTTCTTCCCAATGTTCACTCGGTTTGTGTTTTATATGCTACAGTTCACCGATCGTATTCTTTTAAAAAATATTAGCGTGTGAAATTGTGCTATTTAAGGTAAATCATAACAACTCTGCATCTACATCCTTACTGATGAGATTACTTTCAAAAATATGTCTTCAAAAATTTATTAGGTGCTCTTGCAAAAAAACATGCAATAGCAATTAGTCATAACAGGATAATGGAAGTATGAAAACAGAACGTTAATTATATCTACTGGTTTTCAAAATTTGCCCGTTTCAGTTTGTTACTGAAATCATTTTAATAAAAAAAAAAAAGGAGGCGTTGTTTTTTTCATTTCGCTCTGTTTTCATGCTCAAATGAATGCTCTCTTTACAAAAAAAGTGACATACTTGATCGAATTCAATGAAAACACTTGTGTCACTATACTTTGCTACAAAAAAGAAACACAGTTTGCATTTAAGTATGCACAGGGAATGCTTTTTTTTTATTAGATTAGTTACTGTAAATTGTTTTAGTTTTTTTTATTTTCTTTCTTTTCAATTTCAGTAAATTACCAGTTTCTTTTCATGTTATTTTTGTTCCCTATTCATACTTGTACTTTCATAACAATTGCAGTGTCATAAATTTATTTTGTGTTGTCAGCTTGAACGGAGAAATTACTTCTATGCTAATGTTAAAATATAATTAATAGCGATAGCATTCTAGTTTCGTTTTTCTCCTTTCGGGCTGTTTTTGGTTACAAAAAATAATAATAAGTGCATTTTCTAGTTGAAATGAAAATTTTATAGTATTTTTATTAATATTTCATTTATTATAATTTTGTGTTTAAATTATGACAGTATTCTCATTTTTCCATGAAATTTACATACATGCTATGTTTCTTTTTGTATATATGATTTTTTTAAGGCATTTAAAAATCGAGAATTTAACCCTTTAGCCCCACTGGCATACTTTGAAAGGACACTTATTATGCCGATAGGCAACAAAAAAATTCTCTGCTCCAAGCTTTGCAGTATTTGATATTTTTATATAAATATGTGCATTTTACGCTCACAACGTTTGCACATTTGCACTGGTGTGTGATATTTACACACTTACTCTCAGAATGTGTTGCTCGACTCTGACCTTGTTTGCTTTTTTTTGTAATTTAAACCAGAATTACAATTTAGTTACCTGTTTTTTTAATTTTATTGAATTTTGGACACTTTAATCCAACTGGATGTAGACAAAAATTTGACTTACAGAAGTCTTGTGGTTGATACTCTCATATTTTTCTTACACTTCCCCCCTTTCATTTTCCCTTTTGTGTATAATTTATTTATGCAACTTATTGAGTTTTATTTTATGTGCATGCATTTCATTTCTGATATGTATAGTTTTTGCATACTTACACCTTTTTGAAATACTCGTATTATTTATTTTGCATTATTTGTGTTGCTCTCTCAAAAAAAAAAAAAAAAAAAAAAAAAAGAATTCCTCCTCTTTTTTCCATTTTGGCTTTTCAAAAAAGTAAACAACAGAAATTAAATAAACACGAGATAAAAAAAAAGGTTTTGGAGATAACAGACACTTCACCAGTTTATTTTTTAAATATGGCAGCAAATGATGAAAATTCTGTTAGTGATTTAAATCACCCCATTTTTGTATCTCCATGGGTAGATTATTTCGAGGAGATATTACTAAGATATTCGGATTCCATTAATATGGAAGCTACATCTATTCAAAATTCACTTAAGACCCTTTTTGAAATACTCGTATTATTTATTTTGCATTATTTGTGTTGCTCTCTCAAAAAAAAAAAAAAAAAAAAAAAAAAAGAATTCCTCCTCTTTTTTTCCATTTTGGCTTTTCAAAAAAGTAAACAACAGAAATTAAATAAACACGAGATAAAAAAAAAAGGTTTTGGAGATAACAGACACTTCACCAGTTTATTTTTAAAATATGGCAGCAAATGATGAAAATTCTGTTAGTGATTTAAATCACCCCATTTTTGTATCTCCATGGGTAGATTATTTCGAGGAGATATTACTAAGATATTCGGATTCCATTAATATGGAAGCCACATCTATTCAAAATTCACTTAAGACCGAAAATGTTGCATCCTTGTCTGAAAATATTATGGATTTCCTTCAGATCATTAAATTCAATTTTCACGTGCTTAAACAAAATTTTAATATACTGAAAGATGATTATTCCAAATTACAACAGGATAAAGATAATTTATTTCTTGTAAATCAGAAACTTGTAGAGAGGTTACATGAAATCACAGCCCAACAGAAAAGAAAGGCGAAGCGTACTAAATGTAATAAGACTATGGGTGATCAGGTGGTAGATGCCAACAACAAACTCCCTCCATCTGCCCTACATAAATCAACTCAAACTGTCCGCTCTTATATGTGTAAACAAGAAAAGTTACCACAACTGGAAAATGATAAAAAAGACACATATCTTAGCCCCGACCTGCACACTCAAGGTAAGCACAATGAAAAATTTACAGATATTAGCGATTCCTCTCTAAAGTCCTTATCCCCTGTTAAACTTAATGTACCTAAGCCTATTCGTGTCATTATTTGTAACCTCCCTGAAAATTTAAATATTCCTGATATCTTGTTTGGTATTTCAGATTTAATCCATATACCTGAACCTGATTTTCACTTTGTTAAAAAGTACAAGCTCCTACATATTAAGTCCTTTAATTGGATCTTGGAGCTTGCACCACAAGATGCTAGGCAATTATTAATGCATAGAGAAATTATGATACAATCAAAACCGTACCCTGTTAAACCATATATAAATGTTAGACGTTGTTTCAAGTGTCAAGTATACAATGATCATCTTGCAATTTGGTGTTATAATGACATTAGATGCTCTGTGTGTGCCTTGCCACACATTGACCCTCGGTGTAGAAATCCTCCAAAATGCATTAATTGCATTGGAAATAATGAAAGCAACAACACCAACTTTGACATTTTCCACAGTCCCTTTGCACCTTACTGTCAATCATTAAAAGAATTCATCAAGCAAATGCGAGAAAAAGTGTACAACTGCAATACATTCCCATAAACATCTCATGCAGCTTCCTTTGTAGTAAACAAAAAAATAAAACAATGTAACATACATTTTTACATTTTCCGTTTTTATTTAACACACATTACTGTGAAGGAGTTACTATCAACAGCATTTCCTTTTAAAGTTTTTCATTTTCTCATACATTTACATACATATGTCAGTTTTCGACAGCATTATTCATACTGATTTGAAGTTTGAAATTAGCTTAATTTTTTTCAAGATTTTTTTTTATTATAAACACAAGTGTACTGTGAGTTGCTTTTTCATTTGATTATTTAGCCGGCAAATAGTTAAATGAATCCCGAAATGGAACATTTGTGAAAATTTTTCTGATGCGGGTCATCAGACATTGTGATTTTTACATTTGAGGAAGATTTTGCTGAAAGAGTACACATTCATTCAACTTTAAACATTCATCATTACACTAGTTACATTTTTAGATTTATTTTTTTTAGAAATTTGGATATAATTTCACTTGTTACTCTCAGTAAGTTTATTTAGTTACATTTTATCAGACAAGTAGCATTTCCTGGTTACATTTTATCCTTTTTCACTTTTCTTTACTTAAAAGCACAGTTGTTTGCTTTTTTTGGTTTGTTTGTTTTAACTTTAGGCGAAGCATTTTTGTACTTGTGATACAATGCTCTTGGTTCCATATGTACACAATGAGTTTTTGTTCATAGTTCATACAACTGAGTTCATAGTTTAGTTAGTTCATAGTTTACACAACTGAGTTCATAGTTTATTGAGTTCATAGAAAACTTTACACGAGTTCATAGCATTGCCAATTCTTTGTGTACTTCAGGGACCAATTGCACTATCCTTTTCTTTCGTGACAATTGTGTGTTCATAGAATTTTTTTTCCCTTACACATATTAGTTCATAGTTTGTTTTCTTTCTTGTTATTTGTTTTGCAGATTAGTTCATACCAATTTTTGTTTTGGTAGACACTTTAGTTCATTGTAATAACATTTTTTTGTTAGACACATGAGTTCATAGTAAGTTTCATTTTTTTACACACATTTGAGTTCATCGTATTACTTTTACACTTTAAGTCAGTGAAATACTTGCTCACTTTAGTTCATTGCAATAATTTACACTTTGTTCATTGAGGTACTTAGATTGCTGTGTTCACAAACACACATCGAAGTCGTTGAAATTTACTCTTTTTTCACTGACATACACTGTTTTAGTTCATTGTGAGATACTTTTTCTTTGCTTCGTTCATTGAAATACACATTTTTTTTCTTTGGTTCATAGATACACTTACAATTTAGTTCATTGATATTACAATTTAGTTTATTGATAGTTTGTTTGGTATAAAAAAAACACACATTATACACAATTGAAACCATTTTGTTTCTATGTTTCAACTTTACACATTAGAATGTTTCCTTTTTATTTCTCATTATACCAGGAGCTACTTTTGACTTCACATAATATTCACAATTTAAACATTTATTAATATGTTAATTTTTAACAGATTCTTAATTTTCCGTTATTATTATATTTCTTTTACGCCATGACATTCCATGTCACCATCACTTTGTTTCACAACAAAGAATGCCCAGTTTACAGGATACTGATCCTTCACATGCATTTTCTTTAAATTTCAAACTTAAGATGTTTTTATTGTTTTCATCACATTTGTTTTGGTTTTCTACATGTACATAATTACACGTTTTCTTTTAAATTTGGAGATTAAATAAAATCTCTGGTTAAGCTTCACTTAGACAATAAACAAGATATTATCTCGTTCTTGTAATAACATAACTTCACAATAACAAAAAAAAGTTTTTTTTCGTTTGTAGCATTAGTAACCTAGTGCAGTTAAACTAAATGTTTAAAACATTATCTAAGGTTATACAATACACATACAGTTCATATCCCGCTCGATACATTGTAAGGAATACAAAGTTAGAATGTATTAAAGAAAATTGCAGTTGTTACACTTACCCGATCATGTCACCAGTCTCTCCACACACTCGGATTGACCTTTTACCTTTGATATGTGAGATATTTATCTCAGTTTTTTTTATTATTTTTAATTTATCCCCTCTGAAGTTTTGTTCCTGTTCAAAATTTTGCCCTAAGGATCCAAACTTCATTGTGTAGAGAGACAAAACCCTCGAATTGTTGTTTCAATTCAATAAACATAACTTTTTATATGATACATCGACGCATGCTCCTTTGAAGATCAGTGATCAATGTGATCTTTGGGAGCAGGGACCTAGGTATCACTTGATGTCTGGGTCTCATAACTCCCTCCCCCCTAGGGCTGATGTTCTAAACTGACGCCATCACACTTGTTATTTAACAAGAATAAGGGCTACACCCATTCATAGGCATGCTATATGCATCCCGTTCTTTTGTAGTCCTGTGCGGTGTGCACGAACACCAATTTTCTACCTATTTTTTTTATATATATTACTTCATTTAACTTTTTTTGCAGACATACATATGTCTTTTATTTGCTAGTTCATTTTAAAGTAGTATCTGTGTCTTTTGTTGCTTGCATTTATATTATATTATTTTAATTTTGAGAAGATATTATAACAAGTTATTAAAAGAAAATTACGTCTCTTATTTTGGTCATGAAAAATGCTGGTACCAGCTTCTTAATCAAATACTAAAAAGCTATTTAAAAATAAAGGATCCTGTTAAATACAAAAAAATATTATTTGCTCTTTCTTGGTGACTGATTAGAACTAATGAATACCAAGAAAAGAATTAAAAAAAGGCGCCATTTATCATGACCTGAAAGTTTTGCTTTATGCAAACATTTAAAAAATTGCAAGCATACAGTTAATTATATATATATATATATATATATATATATATATATATATATATATATATATATATATATATGGAGACTTATCATTGTATTATGTTATATCTGTTTTAAATACTTATATGTATGGGGTAGACAAAATAATCGTCAATTAAAAAAAATCTGTTCTACAAGTTTCACAGTTTTTTTTCTGGTGGTAATGGATGATATATATAACGGCTTTCCCGTTATATATTCATCATTCCTCTTCTCCCCTCAAAAATCAACTTTTAACCTTGCTGATTCATTATAAATTGTCATTATTCTCCACCCCCCCTTCAAATAAAATATTTAGTTTAAATTTGACATTTTATAGTTAATTTCATATGGCTTTAGTCATTCTCTCCCCCCCCCCCCTTCAAGCCACTGTAAGTTTCACTTTTACTTTTTAAAGTTCTTTTTAAATGCAGACATCATTTATCTCGGTTCCTTTTTCTCTCTTTCAAATTCACACGGATAGAAAAAGATATTAACCGCAGCGTTTTCCGCCGAAATAAAATAAAAGAATAAAATACAAGTGAATGTCTTTTTCACTTCGCAGCCGACGATATGTAATGCATATTTTCCCAGCCTCTGGGCTTGTATTAGTATTCAATTATCACCCTTGTACTTTGTCGGATACAAACCATATGCCCCTTGCTGACTAATTTGCAGCTGTCGTTACATCTGTAACGTGCATGTAATGTCATGTGTTTGCTCTTTCTTTAAGCCACTCTCAGGTACCGCTGGAATGTTATTTATTGTAACCCTAAAGATCCCGCCATGGCATAGTTTTCAACTGAATGTAATTATTTTGTCTACCCAATTTCTTTTCGCCAAACATCTTACATATGGTTAAATAATGTTCGCCAATCTGTAAGTATTTGTAACAAATTCTAACTTCTTTTTTGCTCCTGACCTCGAGCTATGTAGTCTGCAAATTAAGCCCCACTGTGCCGTCGGGCAGTTATTGAAACTCCCCCGTTCCACTTTATACTGTTCACGGCCCTCCATTAAAAGGTGTTTCATAATAAAGATGTAAGTCCTCTAAACTTTTGTGTTGGAGTTTTTTTCTCTTACTCATATTGTGAACATGGGCATACGAATTCACCGCCACAATGATCTTTGTTGTATAGGTGTCTTACTGCGTGAAATAACGTTGAATGACATGCCTTTTGGAAGCAAGGTTATGTTATTAGGTGAAGACATTCGCTACACATTGCCAGTTGTTATAAGAGGAAACAGAAAAGAAATTATTGAAAAATGCTTGAAATCAAGTTCAATTAGGCCAGAGTTTCTACAACTTAGACTATCTGAAAATAAGAGATCTGAAGGGCAAAATTGTTTTAATGGGTGGCAGCTTAAACTTGGTGAAGGAAAAACAACCGATATATGAAATTTACCTGCAGGTACAATAGAAATTCCACCACCAATGGTTTGCAAAGATTCAATTATTACTAGTGTATATGGAGATCGTATCAACTATACCGATTTTGAACAACTTGAATAAAAGTAATTTTGACAACAAAAACAAACATGCATTATCATTAAATAAGAAAATTTTGAATTTTCTGCCTGAAAATAGGAGAACTTACCATAGTGCAGATTCAGTTGTGTCTGACAACCAGAAAAACGTTAATAATTATTTAACTGAGAACATGAACAAACTTGAACAAACAAGCATGAACAAACTCCACCTGGGATATCTCCTCATAAGCTTACTCTGAAAAAAGGAAGTATCATCATGCTGCACAGAAACATGAATCCAAGAAAAGGACTGTGCAATGGAACCAGATTGATTGTCCACTCTCTCAACAACCATTTTATTGATACTTTTATTTTAACGGGAACAAATCAAAATGGCAGCGTTCACATACCAAGAATTGATTTGACACCAAGTGAAACTTCTCTACATTTCATTCTTAAACGCCGCTAATCTCCAGTTATACTGTCATTTGCAATGACGATACATAGGTCACAAGGACAAAAATTTTCTACAGTTGAACTGTATTTAAAAGAACCGGTTTTTTCTCATGGACAAATATATGTAACTACTTCAATATATAAAGAGGAAGGACAGTTAAAAATTTATGTCGAAGTTACTGAAGAGCAAGGTCAGCTTTTAAATAATGAAAGAGTTTTTACAAAAAAACATCGTATATCCTGAAGTTTTGTGAATAAAATTTTAATTTTTTTTGGCATTAATTATTACATAGTTTTTCATAAATGCGTTTCGTTTTAAAAATGTGTTATTTTCATCTATCACTGCAGAACAAGCAATAAAAACTCATATTCTTGCAAATGTGTAATGTATATCTTTCTATCTCATTTTCCGTCATTATTGACGGACTGTCTTTCTGGTAATTATATAATTCATTTACTATATAGAAGACATTTATCTCTTTTTATATAAAATAACAAAAACATTAATATTCATAAATAAAAAGTTTACATTTAGGAATACATATTTTAAAAAGCATAAACGCTCATTTTATTTGTTTTCACAGCTGTTCATATCATTTGGTCACAAATCTCACTTTCTGAAGCTCGAATTGCGCCAAGCTTTTTAACATCTAACAGTGCCCATTGATCTTAAAATCAGGAAAATTGAAAAGTAGATGTAGTTTGTAAAGTATGCCTTAATTAAGGAGATAAATTACGTGGTCGAGTCCACAGACAATTGGCATATTTAGTAACGATAAGTTACATAATTGAGTCTACAGACAATTGGCGTATGTTACTGGGCGTGGTTTGGCGCACAATTAACTTAGGAAAAGGTTTAAATTGATTCTGTGTTTTTAAAGTGAACTATTCTATAACCGAATTTACACAGAATTGCGAAATTTGGGACAAATGTTTTTGGAGACCTTTTGCTACTTTTACGTTATACCAACACCATACCAAAATGTATGCTATTGCGCCAATTATTTGAATCCTAATCGTGCAAAGATTTTTTGGTACTTTTCATATATAAACAAATTTTACATATACAAACAAATATATAAATTTACATATATAAACAAACAAAAAATTTCATCAAGTTTGTTTTAATAGCTGTTTATATCAATTGGCAATAAATCTCAATTTCTGATGCCCGAATTGCGCCAAGCTGTTTAAAAAAAACGCCAAGGCGCCTATAGTGGGAAAGTACCAATTTTTTTTTGCAAACTGTGCCAGACAATATGGTTTGCGATTTATTTAACGCGAATTTCTTTTGGCTTTAATTATTATTTAATCGTAACCATGCGAAAATTTTTAATTTACTATTTTTTAAATTGAAAGTATTTTTTAAGTAAAATTAAGTTATAACTTCATTTTTCGCTGATGTTTACTGCAATGCTAAGAGACACTTAGAATTTCATATGCGTAATTTAAATGACAAATTTGAAAAAAAAAATTATTTTATAATATTAGAGCCCACATCAAATTGGATCATTTTACCGAGAATGTTTTTGTGCAAAATGAAATACATTTGTTGTAGACATGATCGTTAAATCTCAATACTCACCGATTGAAAAGTCTTTTAAATTGTTCAGCAGAGACAACGAGAAATAACTTAGAGTTTTATAAATTACGAATCAATATTTTATCGATCTATCTACTTCTGCTTCTACTATATATACGAGAGTAAAATGCAAATGGGAAATTCGTCCCGGCTGCATATAACTTGAACTCACATGACTGGATTTCGTGAGAATCGAAATGATAGTTAGATAATTTTTCAGGAATGATCTTAGCATATAACATATCTTTGCACGTTGATTATACATATAACTAGGAAACACCGCGGCTTTGCTCGCGTAATATTTGAAATATGCCAACTTATATTTATATGTCTAATTTTTATCAAAAGGTACTAACTAAATTTTTATTTTATTAAAAGGTAGTATTTTATTTTATTAAAAGGTACTTATTAATTTTAGGAATAATTCAAAAATTACTATTTAAAACACAGTTTGATTAAACATCATTATTACACTGCATTAGGCAGAAATGAGATTTAAATTAATAAAAAGAAATAAAACTAAATAAATGATAATTTAGAAAATATTTTGAAACTTTTTTGCTCAATTAATGCGCTTATTTCAGTATTCATTTGAAGTTTTGAATTTTTTAGAAACCATCTTCTTACATCTTAAAATTAACTATCATGCCAAATTCCAAGTCCTACCAGCTCTCTCAACAAAAAGGGCTATGTTTAAATAGGAACTGTCACCATTAATTTGCCAACATTAATTTTGAAATCGGTTTGTTATTTCTTAATATTCCACAGAAACGTAATTTAGAAAGCTTTTAAAGTCTTTTTTAGAACGATTGTTGTTCCTGTGAACACCAGGTGGTAGAATCATCGGCATAAAATATAGCCTGTGTAAGATCAGCGACTGATACCATTGATTCGAAACTATTAGTTTTATAATCGGTTTATATTCCCTGAAGCTGCGTAGAAATCGTAATTTGGGACTTTTTTAGAATGCTTTTCGCACCTCCCCTTCGCTTCACCCCTTTTTAATTCGAATTTATTTTCGACAGTCCTTCGAGGGCATTTATATTTTATAAGTAACTAACATGCCATATTTAAAGTTTCTAAAAGAAAGATATTTAAGTTCTTTTCAGTATCACAGAAATCGCAATTTAGAAAGTTTTTAGCTCCTGCAACCCTCTGGTGGTAGTGGCACAGACATAAAATATAGCTTATGTTTGAGCAGGTTCTATCACCAACAATTTGTCATCATTATTTTTTTTTAATCGGTTTGCTGTTTGATAAGATTGCATATAAATTTTGATTTATAACACTTTTCACTCATTTCATGTTTTTGAATTTGGAATTTTCTTTCGACTGTTCATAGAAAGCAGTTCATCTTGTAAGTAAATACCATGCCATACTTCAAAGTGTTAGACACCTCACTTGTGCAAAAAACGCGAATTAGAACATGTTTTGTTTTTGCAATCCTCAGATGGTAGTGACAGCAACATAAACTATAACCTATGTTATAGCAGGGACTGTCACCATTCATTTGCAACCATTACTTTTGAAATATCTTTAGTATTTCCTGAGATTGAGTAGAAATCGCAATTTAGAACGTTTTTAGAATGCTTTTCGCGCATTTTTACCCCTTTTTAAATTTCTAATTTTTTTCGAAACTGTTCTTAAAGATCATTTATATCTAATAAATATACCGATCAAAAAAATCGAAATTTAGAACGCTTTCTTTCTCTTGCAACGTCTAGGTGATAGTGATACCGATATAAAATAGCGTCTATGTTAGAGCAGAGGCTGTCAACATCAATTTCCTACCATTACTTTTGAAATCAGTTTGATTCTTCCTGAGATATTGCTGACAAATAGGCATTTAGAACGCTTTTCGCGCATTTTTCTCCTGCATCTCCACTGGGGTAGTGGAAACAGATATAAAATATACCCTATCTTGGACCAAGGTCTGTCACCATTTTTACACCATTATATTTGAAATCGGTTGAGTACTTCCTGAGAGTGCATAGAAATCGCAATTTAGATTGTTTTTTACAACGCTTTTTTGCGCATTTTGACCCCCTTTTAAATTTCGATTTTTTTAGGAAATGTCCTTAGAGATCATTGATATCTTATAGCTTACTACCATTCCAAATTTCACGATTCTAGGCTTTTCCGTAACGCAAAAACCGCAATTTAGAACGTTTTTCTCCTTCACCCCCTTTGGGGTAGTGGCACCGACATAAAACATAGCCTATGTTGGAGCAAGGGTTGTCACCATCATTTTGACGCCTTTATTTTTTAATTCGGTTTGGTATTTCCTGAGATTGTGTGGAAACCAGCATGTAGAACGTATTTTAGAACACTATTTGCGCATTTTCACCCATTTTAAACTTCGAATTGTTTAAGAACTGTTCTTAGAAATCCTTTATAACTAATAAGTAGCTAATATTTCAAATTTCATATTTCTAGGCCTTTCAGTAACACATCAATCGCATTTTTAGAACGTTTTTTGCTCCTGCACCCTCTTTGGGGTAGTGGCACCGACATAAAATATAGCTTATATTGGAGCAAGGGTTGTCACCGTCATTTTGACACCATTATTTTTTAAATCGGTTTGGTATTTCCTGAGATTGTGTAGAAACCACCATTTAGAACGTTTTTTAGAACGCTTTTCGTGCATTTTCACCCCTTTTAAATTTCGAATTTTTTAAGAACTGTTCTTAGAAATCCTTTATATCTAATAAGTAGCTAATATTTCAAATTTCATATTTCTAGGCCTTTCAGTAACACATAAATCGTATTTGTAGAACGTTCTTTTGCTCCTGCACCCCCTTTGGAGCAGTGGCACCAACATGAAATATAGCCTATCTTGGAGCAAGCGTGGTCACCATCATTTTGACACCAATATTTTAAAAATCGGTTTGGTATTTCCTGAGATTATGTAGAAACTACCATTTAGAACGTTTTTTAGAACGCTTTTTGTGCATTTTCAAGCCCTTTAAATTTCGAATTGTTTAAGAACAATTCTTAGACATAATTTCTATCTTATAAGTAACTAATATTTGAAATTTCACATTTCTAAGCCCTTCAGTAACGCACAAAACGCATTTTTAGAACGTGTTTTGCTCCTGCACCTCCTTTGGGGTAGGGGCACCGACATAAAATATAGCCTATGTTCTAAGTCGGACTAACACCATCACTTTGATACCATTACTTTTGAAATCGGTTCGGCAGCTCTAGAGATTACCTCTAACAAACAAATAATTTTTACTTCTTTATAATATTAGTATAGATTATGTTTTAAAATTATATAATCATACGAACTCGATTATGAACGATTAACCTTTTTAAAGGATTCAGTCGATTGGATTTCGATTGAATTTGCACTGTAAGTTAGATAATTTTTCAGGCAGAGTTTCAGTATATACTATATTCTTCTGCATTGCTTAATAATAGAGATGTGGTGGAAAGCTCTTTTATTAGTTGAACCCGATTATAAAAGTTTAACCTTTTCAAAAAGTTTTACAGAACGGATTTTGATAGGAATTCCATTGTTAGTTACATACCTATTCAGATATGGCTTTAGTATTTTGCATATTGTTCTATGTTGCTTAGTCATAAAGTAAAGGTGGAAAGTTCCATATTAATGTGAAACCGATTATGAAAGATTAGACTTTTCAAAAAGTTCTCAATGGTGGATATTGAAAATACTTGCCTTGTTGATTAGACAATGTTTGGGGAGGTTTTAGTTTATTGTATATCATTCTACGTTGCTTAGTTATAGAATTATTGGGGAAAGTTCTATAGTCAGATGGACCCCAATATGAAAGATCAGTCTTTAAAAAAAGTTTTACTTGATGGATTTTGTCAGTTTGTTTGTTTGCATTATAGTTAAATAATTTTTCAGGGTTTATTTCATTATAGTGAATGTTGTACTATCATTCTTTACCAAATACTACTGTAGTTGACCAACTAAAAGGGTTAAGACCTTAATAGCAGAAAATTTGTCTGCACATTAGAAAATTTAATAGCGCAATTTCTTTCATATCGTTTTCCACCGTGCTAAAGGACATTTCAGGTAAGGTTCCATATTGCTTTAAATCACAATGTCAAATTCACTGATACATTTTGTTTGATTCAAGGTTCGTTTGGATAAACAGACCTGCGTAGCGGGCATAGCCTGATAGTTTAAAATAAAATTCTTATAGATGATCCTGTTTTCATGAGACACCCTGCCCTTAGTGATATGGCATAACTGAAACCAGGAAAAAATAACATACTTGTCAACCCTGCCGTTTTTAATGGAGCCTTTCAACGAACTAAACATATTTGAACAAGAAATTTTACTTAATGGATGAAATCAAGTACATTTTAAATGACTACCACATAGAAACAACGCACATTTCATTAAATAAATGTTCTGCCTCAAAGTAGGTTTTTTTTTAATTAAAAGAACCAGCAAGGTTGGCAGGTATGAAATAATAGCTGTTATTTAAAAAACTGAGTGTTGTTTTATTGTTTGAATATTTTTATACTCAAAAACATGACACTCACTTATATAAAGTATGATCACCTCAAAATTGTACCATTATGCAAACATTTTTTAAATCATAAATTTGTGCCAAATATTCCGTTTTTACCCCTTTTATTAAAGAAAAGATGTACTGGCTTATTAAATGTGATACAGTAACTTATAAGGTATAAGATATAGTGTGATGTTAAGATAATACTGCAAAATAATTATATCTGTTCCAGTGGCCAATTTCAGGGGCTCTGTTATTATCGGTTTTAAGATATTCAAAATATTTCTTGAGCTAAATTTTTTATCAAAGATTAATCTGAGTTGAAAATAGATTGACAAACCTTAGTCTAAAATACTTTTCTCTTTTAATTTTGACTATGGTCGCAAGCATTTGAAAATAATGGAGAGAGACTTTTGCAAAATATTCATAAATCCTTGTTTTTACCGAATTGGATTACTAACTTTTGTCCTTGTTACTCCTTCTTCCTCCTTTTCCTCCACATTTTCTTGGAATATGAAACCTGTGTTAATTATTTTCTTATAACTTTACAAGAAGAAAGTATTGGATTCGTGAAAAATTTGGATTTCCGGTTTTCGACGGATTTATATATTTTAGAAGGTCCTGAACACGATTTGACTGTTTTTAGAAAATGTCTGTTTATCTGACTGCTACAAAAATGTTGTGGGCGCTCTATCTCAAGTATTAATATACGGAATTTAATAAAACTTTAGATTCAGTTGAACCTTGATATAAAGTGGTGCTGCTTAGTTTTTGACGTTAATCGCCTAACAGGTAGCGCTGTTATGCTGCATTTTTCACGATTTTTTCAATAGCTCTTTCTCAAGAACTAATACATGAATTTTCGTCAAACTTCAGATGCAGTTACACGTTGACATAATATGTTGTTGATGAAGTTTTGGCACAAACTGCTCTACAGGTGGAGCTGCTATGCTGCATTTTTCAGGATTTACACGATTTTAGCATTAGTTATATCTCAAGAACTAATGCACGGAATTTCATCAAAATTCATAATCTGTAAGACCTTGACACAAGTTGCTGCTTTTTAGGGTTTGGCGTAAATCGCGGAACAGGGGGGTGTTGCTATGCTGCATTTTTCACAATTTCTGCAATAGCCCTATCTCAAGAACGAGTACACGGATTTTCATAAAATCTTCAGATTCAGTTAGACGCCAACATAAATTGTTGTTGATTAGGTTGTGGTGTAAATCGCTTAGCAGATGATGCTGCTATGTTACATTTTTACGATTTCTGCAATAGCTCTATCTCAATAACGAATGCACGGATTTTCATCAAACTTTAGATTTAGTTAGACGTTGACAGGTTGATTAGGTTTTCGTGTGAATCATATAACAAATGGCGCTACCGTACTGCATTTTTCACGATTTTTACGATAGCTGTATCTCAAAAACTAATGCATTGAATTTAATCAAACTCCATAATCTGTTACACTTTCACATAAATAGATCCTTTAGCATGCTCATAATGGGCACAGATTGTCATTTAATTTTGGCACTGTGATAGCGAATTTTGAAGTATTTAACATGTATGAGATAGAAGAAAGTTTTGAGATTGGCACATCCGACAAGTTTTTTATGTTTTCGTCCACTAAAATACAGAACTTAAAATAAAGTGCATGGTTGTCTGAAAGAAAGGGTCATATTTTAAGCGGGTAACGTCTCTGTCAGTTAATCAGCATAACTGCAGCGTCTGATAACACAGTCTAATATTTAGCATTTATTTCGAAACGAGATAAGTAAAGAAAAAATAAGAACTTACTTAGAAACTTGCCAATCGAGTCTTGAAGTCGATAAATGTAGTTGAAAGACGTTTAAAATAAACTTTTCAATGCGATAAAACTTTCAGAATCAAAACAAATTGATGCTTCGTGCATGTAATTTTTTGCGTCGTACTCTTATCTGTTATCAGTAGCTCACCCTTTTTTTTATATTACATATTTATCTTCTTTTGATGTGATTCCCTCCCTTCCTTTTAAAGTTATCGAAAAATATATCTTTTGAAATATTTTAGAGAGATAAAAATACTTTTCACGCACGAGATTAATAATCTTAACTAATTTCGACTATTGCGAATTGCTGAAAAATAGTTGTAGTTACTATCCTTTACGAAATCCCGATTAAAATAAAACAAAGAAATGGGTGCACTATATAGCTTATTGATCTTTAACATAAATTAGAAAAATGTTCAAAGTTTGAAAGAAATCAAAGAGATAAACGTTTATAAAATTTTAAAAACAGATTTAAGAAAGGGTCGACAAAATCACTTTACTTTCAGATTATCAAAATCATGACGGATCTAAAACGTACGCACCTCATTAAACTTGAACTAAAATATATTATAATGATAGAATTCAAATTTATACTAACAGTAACCATGCCTATTCTTTTTTTATTTCGCTTTTGAAGCTTTATATTGAAGCACTGCTGATATTTTTGGTATTTTAAAAGATTTAAACTACTAGGGGGCTCTGCCCCCTACGATCTACACTCGCCAACTACCGTTCAGACACCGCAGACTCTAAAAGCACGCTAATTTGATCGGCTTTAAAAAAATTTTGGAAGATTGAATTGTACTTTAAAAAACAGTGGCGATCTCCCTATAAACGGGTTTCTATTCATTTCTCTTTGATTGGGGAATTTTAAGGCCAAATCAGCTGCTGTTAAAAGATACAATGGCTGTTTTCTTCCTTGATTAAATAAAAGCAGTTAAACATTTCAAAATAATCTAATATAAAATGAATTAAGTAAACGGAGTATTTGTCTCCCGGCATTTTTTAACAAAGCGAAAAGAAAGTTCTTTTAAATAAGACATTTTAAATGTATCGTTTTTAATTTGACGTAATTTTCACCAAGCTTTTCTTTCTATTTTTAATATTCACGTGAAAATACTTTTGTTAGAAATGAAGTATTATTTGCGCTGTCCTAACAAAAATAGTTGAAAAGATCATCTCAAAATATCAAATAAATGTCTCGCGTAATTTTGAAATTTAAACTGTTTTGCAATGTTATTTTTTGTTCATTTTACGTAATAAGTGTAATATGACGTAAATGTGACGTAATTTCTCTTATTTAAGGCTTCTAACGCATGTCAATGAATTTATTATTTTACGATATCCTTTCTCTTTTAAAATTCACATGTAAGTATAGTTTTTATGACGTAATTTTCAATAAGTTCCTGCTTTTTATAAGTAATTATCTATTTCTAATTTGAAAGTTTTTTTCTGCTTATAATAGTCTCGTGTAAATAAAGTTCTTATCTGAAGCAAACATTATTGTTTGCGCTGTTCATACAGTTGGAAACAGTTTAAATTAACACCATTTTCTAAAATATGTAAAACACATCTCTCAAAATGCTGCAAATTTTAATTTAAAATAGAAATAAATCCTCAAAAGATGAGTCAAATTAAAAAAAATAAATGCAGTCTGCACACCGGGAAATTATAACATATAAAATGATCTAAAAATGATTAAATTCCGATGTATAGTTTTTGCTCCTATAAAACTTTTTTAATGGAACGATTTTGTCCAACTTTAACATTAAATATCTCTTAAAATAATTCTTTGATTTGAAAACTGTCTGCATCAGCGTATTTATCAACCATTTCTCTATAATACCATTGATTTTCATATTTTTGTATGCTATATTTTTCTTAATATTAACAAAGAAAGTCCTCCGGTTATAAAAAAATTCAAAACCGGTGGCGGCGATGACTCCGTTAGTTACTTTTTAGAATACAGACATTTTTTCAAATCGAAAATCTGTACCTTCTTCTGCAATCATTGCAAATTATTTTGATTCAGACATGCATAAGAAAAAGTGTCAGATACATTAATTCAGATTGCATATAAAACAGCAATTGTTTGATTTTCATCTAAATATAATTTTCTTATTATACACTTTTTAATGTTTATGTTTTAAATAGTTTTTGTAGTCTGAAAATGAAATAAACCAGCGTTCATCTGAAATCAGTACTTATCACAATTACAGAAAAAAAACGCAAATCTCTCCATTTTCTTGTAAAGTGAATAAGAATACACATAATTCTGCTTTTACATGACTGTTGTCTAAAAGGTTTACGGGCATTTAACACCAATATTTAAAAAATATATTATGGATGTTTGAGTATATACAGATGAATGCTGTGGATCAGACCATTTTTTAGTCAAAGTAAAAATTGGCTAAAGAGTAAGAGTGTGTTCAGAAGTGCAATTCGCGCGGCGCGCGCGCTCAGAAGTTTATGCCATGGAGTAGGTCTTATCGAAGAAAGGAATTTTAACATAATTCAATTATTTCATTATTTTTATGGTTCAAAAAAGGTAAAACCAGCGACTATATTTCTTTATTCTTCCAAAACATGGTTTTCGTAACAGGAATACATGCCTATGTTCACTCAGATAAAACCTAAAATAGTCGGGAAAAACATCACGTGACCTTCTTTATCTACTTTAGCCCATTTGGCATTTAAAATTAGTTAACCAACCGCACACAAACTCCGCGCGAGCTGCTCAAAAAAATTGTGTGGGCGATTTGATCACGTGATTGTGCGTTTTCTGCTTATGTGTTATTGGTTGTGCTTTGTTTGGTAGGTTGATTGATACAATTTAAGAATTCAACTGGTGATCTAAAAATTTTAACTTTTTAACAATTTTCTTTTTATTTATTTAAAAATGATTTATCAGTTGATTTATATCTTCCGTGATAAATAAAATGCTGTTAGCAAACCAAGATTGTGATATCAACATATGAGATTTGTTTGTAATCTACTATACTGGATGGATTTCAATGGAATTTGCACTGTTAGTTAGACAGTTTTTCAGAGAAGGTTTTAATATATATATTTCTTAATTTATGATTGCATATTTCAATACCATGTGGATAACAGAAATACATCATAAAACATGAGAAATAAATGGCATTCAAAATTCTGTTAGTATAAGCAAAATACTTATTTATACTTTCAGTAGAAAATTTATAAACATTCTAATCATACTTTATTCACTACAAAACTAGACAGCAGACCTATATATTTTATCTCTTTAAAAAATATATGTACAGATATTTTTAGTTAAAATAATCTACAACTATTACATTTTATTTTTATAATGTTCAAAGTAAAATATGATTTCCAGCCTAGTCTCGATAAAAATTCACTCGTAAAGTACTCAAAAAAAAAAAAAAAAAAAAAAAAAAAAAAAAAAATCAAGGAATTATCCTACGTGCGATATATATTATTTTTTCATTTGGATTTGCTTAATGTTTATATCTTTATACATATACATTCTTAGAAACGAAACTATTTAAAACGAATATTTAAAAGGCGTTCAGATGTAAAACTTTCATCTCGAAATACCTCATTTTCTCACATTTAAATAAGTATTTTATTATTATAATAAAAATACACGTGCCCCTGTATAATAAAAATAAAAAATATATCTTCACCAAAAATATCTTATTCATTATGAAAAATGTAAAACAACCAATAAACAAAACAAAAAAAAGTTATAACACAATGTGGGATCAGAAGGATTCGAACCCAGAATCCCTAGTCTCGAGTTCACTGCCTTATCCATTTGGCCATCTAGCACACATTGCATCTGCAACAAAATATCTTCATAATTAGCACCTTAATTAATCAAATGCATGATCTGTTTCTGGATACACTACGTGTCTACCTATACACTACCTGAACACACTACATCCATGATATAGACCCACTCCATGTTCCTGCCTCCTGAGCTCGCGCGCTTAGCGCGCGTGCTTCTTGAACACACTCTAAGACAAAAACATCTAGTAAATAAACAGAAGGGAAATACTGTTACCCAGAATTTAAAGTCGAATTACTACAAGATGAGAGAATTAAAAATACCCATGAGAAAAAGGTGAGAGATACACACTAACTGTAGAATTTGAAGATACGGCAGAGGATCTATATAACTATCTTAAACAAAATGTTATCGTCGTCGCTCTTGAGATATTAGATACAAGGGGTAGAAATGAAAACAACAGTACAAACTGATTAAATAAACATTTCTCAAAGAAATTCAACAAAAGGAAGAATCATTTTTAAATTGATTAAATAACTAGTCGTATGTAGCAATCCCAAAACTTTCTTCTATCTCATACATGATAATATTTCCTCAAAAAAGAAGCATCTCAGTCCCACCGGTTAGGTGATTTACACCAAAATCTAATCAGCAACAACTTATGTCAAGTTGTAGCTGAATCTGAAGTTTGATGAAAATCCGAGCATTAGTTTTTGAGATAGAACTATTGCGGAAATCGTAAAAAAATCTACATAGCAGTGCCACTTCGTCGATTTAAACCATAAACTAACCAGGACCAATTTATATCAAGGACTAACTGAATCTGAAAATTCATACATTAGTCCTTGCGATACAGTTATTGCGGAAATCATGATAAATGCAGCCTAGCAGCGCCACTTGTCGGGCAATTTACACTAAAAACTAAACAGCACTGATTTATATCAGGGACTAACTGAATCTGAAGTTTTGAGAAAACACATGCATTAGTTGTTGAGATAGAGCTATTGCCATAATCATGAATAACGCCACATAGCAGCACCACCTGTTGGGCGATTTACACCAAAAAGTAATAAGCACCAAATTATATCAAGGAATAACGGAATCTGAAGTTTTATACAAATCCGTGCATTAGTTTTGAGATATAGCTATTGCGGAAATCGTTAAAAATGTAGAATAGCAGCGCCACCTGCTGGGCGACTTACACCAAAACATAATCAGCACCAGTTCATATCAAAGACTAACTGAATCTAAAGTTTTATTAAATTCCGTTCATTAGTTCTTGAGATAGAGCGCCCACAAAATTGTTGTCACAGACAGACTCACATACAGACATTTTGTAAAAACATGTTTTTCTGGTTCTCTGACCTCTAAAACGCGGAAATCCGTCGAAAACCGGAATTCGAAAATTTTCACGAATCCAATACTTTCTTCTTGTAATGACAAAAGAAAGTAAAAATGATTATGTTACTTTAGAGATATACAAAAGTAAGAAAAAAGAGATATTCTAAGCAGTAAGACGATTCAAAAATGAAAAATGGGATAAATCATGTGCTAGTATAAATAGCCATCTAGGATTTAAAAATAGCACAGGAACCTGGAAGATGAACTGGAGTGAGAACTGATATCCATCAAAGAACGAAACTTTAAGTGATTAGGGTTAGCTCCCGGAGGGCATATTGTGAGGAACACTTCGGGCAAAACAGGGATGAATTTAAAGATTCGATAAGTTTGAACACCAAAAATGTTAAATTTCAAATCACAAGTGCACAAGTCGAAAAAACAGTCAGTGAGAAAAAAAATGGTAGATCACACTGACCTAATGGAATATAACTTGAACCGCTAACATATGTTGATAAAAGCCTTGTAAGAATATTAATTCAATTATGTAACATGATCTTCGCAGGAGATACAATAGCACAAGATTTAAAGGAAGTATATTTAACATCAATTTTTAAAAAGGGGGACAAAAAACTCTGCAGCAACTCTTGAAATAGCTCATAGTGCATAGAGAAGTTTGCTTTGGAAAGTACTTAAAATATAAAATATAAGTAAAACGATGATCAGCATTTTTAAAGCAATTTATTACAGAAGCAGAAACAATAGCCTTAAAGTTGGAAAAAAGTTTTCAGATCCTTTCGTCACTAATAAGGGCCTTTTGGAAGGTTGCTGTCTTTCACCAACTTTATTTAACACTATTTCTACCACAATTTTGTGTATACCTATTTCTACCTAAAAGTGTCTTTTGATGCCTTTACGTTTGAATGCGAATAATTGCCAAAACTGTTGGTATTTCAAATTATCAGTTAAATAGGGATAATTTGAGCAATATATTTATTGATATGTTGATGCGTATTTATTAGAGATTGTATAATGAGGTTGTAAATTCTAGCTTAATTCATGAATCTACAATATATAAATAAATATATATAAATGTAATCAAACATGTTTTATGTCAACAGGAACAATAATTAAAAAAATATTATCTTTCTCATTTTTTATTTTTATTAGAAAGATAATTAAAAATTTTAATATTTTTAACTTAAAAACTTTCAGTCTCGTGTACAAAAATTCATCTTTGTAACAAAAAAAAAAAAAAAAAAAAAAAAAAAAAAAAAAAAAAAAAAAAAGCAGCAATCATAAAAAACAGCAATGTAATAAAATTCTTTCCTTATTTAATACCACAGTTTTTGCACGAATGAAAACAAAATTCATATGCATTGAACTCACTACTATAATTGCAGAAGAAAACGCGTTATTCAATTTTTTAGAACTAGCCACTGCATTGATCTATACTAAAATGCAACATGGCGGAAAACAAGCGAATATCAAAATTATGCATCAACTCCTGTATTCTCCGTTGCAACTGAAATCGGGATTATCTAATCTGATTGTAATTGATATGATGCTGTAAGATAGAGTTGATATTTATATGTAAAATGGTTTAAAATTTGAAATTATGAAATCATTAGAAATTAGAAATTATAAAATCCTTAAAATGTCAAAAGACACCTCATAGTAGAAATAGGTATACCCTATGCACATTTTAGACCTAAGATGAGCTGGAGAAAAGTGACATCGTTGCATTAATTTAACAATTATTGTATCGGAAGTAAAAAAATATAATTGTGGAGAAATGATTAAACTTGGAGAATAATTTTAAGTTAATATAGTGTCTTTTTGCACCTCTTGGTAGAAATGGTGTTAAAATATCTACCTCGGAGAATGGACGAGGTGAAATGCCATAAAATGGGCTTGAAAAAGAATGGTAATAGATAAAACCATAACGCATTATTTGTGGGCGATCAAGTCATTATAGCAAGAGGACGAAGAGGCTACGCCACGTATACTGCAAGCTAAAGGACACCGATGAATGAGAATTAAAGATAAATATGAGTAAAACTGATCACTTAACAAAAATGATGTATTATTGGATGATATAAATATAAAAATTGTGGAAGAAGTCAAATATCAATCATCCATAAAGATGAATAATGGCAAAGAGATGTAGAGAAGAGAATTGGAGAAATTAGAAAAACAATTGCAATGTTGAATTCTATTCTGTGGATTAGAAATATTCTCCAAAAAGTTAAACGACTAATTTATAGTGCAACTGTATGGTTCGGAGACATGGATCTTAAATCTCTTTCCACTTGAAAAACAAACTCCTCTCTACCAAATTGCACCTTTGATGAAGATCATCAAGAATATAAAGTCTATAAAAAGTTAAAAATTTAAGAATACGAGAAATCATGGAAGTCAAACTGGATGTTTTACAGGCTATTGAACATAATAAGTTTATATGATATGGGCATGCTCCCATAATAATTCACAGAAAAGCACCTAACAAAAGTTATTCTAGACTGGAGCCCGATAGGTACACTGGTGGAAATTGATTTATGAAAATACGGTTTTTTAACAAAAACCTCTATAATATTCATAAAAAATGAATGAAATTTCATGGGATTATATATAATATGTATAACAAATCAGTTACAAAAATAAAATTTCATACATAATGTTAAACCTAAACACAAAGTCAAAAATTAGATTTTTGTAATATGCAAACATGGAAATCGATTTATGAAATATCACATTTCATTGTCTATTCCGAAGTAATGCGACAAAAATTTGCATAAAACAAGGTGACGTGACATGCACAGTCGACATAAAAAGCGTTATATATTGGAAGCAATACGTTTCAGTCATACTTTTCACGATGGGTAAACGAAAGATGTTGCCTGAGGAAGAAAGAGCTGAAATCGATGCATATCTAGCCCTCTAAGTGTTTGGGGCGTATTATCCCGTTCACTAAGCTCCAGGTTTCACAGCAATACAAGCAATATTTAAGATAATATAATTCTATAGATTTAATGAATTTTAAATACATTGAAGAATGATTAATACTCTCAAGGATTACATTCATATTTGTAATAGAGTTTTTTTTATAATGTTGAAAAAATCATATTTTCATAGCATTTAAAACAAAATGCAAAGAAAACAACATTACAATTTTACCCTTTTGCAAGGCGCTCGGAGGGCTAGAATGTGGAAAGTCTTTTCCTAAAATTAATAAATTAATTTAAAGATCAGATGGTGTGATATAGAACTGTAGAAAAGATCCAGCAAATTATGACAAAAAATTTAACAAAAAAGGTAATCCACGTTTAAGTAAGAAAGAGAGAAAAGGGGGATTCTTCAACTTGTATCGAAAGCCGATCACAGTTCAAAACAGATTTGTGCAGATCTATCTTTTCCTGGTACTTCTAGAAGAGTTAGGCAAATTTTACATTTTTCTCTTAGCTTGGAGATGGTCAAAAATGAAGCCTGGTCCAAAGTTACTTCTGCGTCACAAGCAGATGCCTTTCCAGTATTGCGAGAAATACATGTCAATGGGTGACAATTGGAAGAAAGTCATTTTCTCCGACGAAAAATATTTTGATTTGGATGGCCCGGATGGTTTGAAGTATTATTGGAGGGATCTCCGAAAAGAACCAAAATCCACATTCATCAGAAAATTTGGTGGCGGAAGTTTGATGATTTGGGTAGCGATCGCTTATGATGGCAAAAGTGAAATTGTATTTTTAAACTGTCTCCAGAATTATCTTGATTACAGTTTAGTTTTAGAAAATTCACTTCTTCCATTTGCATGGCAATTTTACGGTTTAGAATATATCTTCATGCAAAACAATGCAAGTATTCACATTTTAAATGCAATGAAAGATTGGTTTGACGAACAGAATATTGTTCTTTTAGATCATCCACCTATTAGTCTTAATCTGAACCCCATCGAAAACGTTTCAGGACAGCTTGTTCGAATAGTTTATGCAAATTGAATGCCGTACACACCACTTGTAGAATTGAAAGCTTCAATCTGTCAAAACTGGAAATTAATTGATCATAAATACATTCAAAATATTGTTTTATCAATGCCATCTATAATAAAAGAAACTCTGCTGTACAAAGACGGCTTTACTGACTATTAATTTCAATTAAATATGATATTTCATAAATCAATTTCCATGTTTTTATTTTACTAAAATCTAATTTTTGACCTTATGTTTTAGTTTATTACTATGTATGAAATTGTATTTTTCTAAATTATTTGTTCTACATAGAATGTATAATATATGAAATTTCATTCATTTTTAATGAATATTATAGAAGTTATTGTTAAAATATCGTGTTTTCATAAATCAATTTCCACCGCTGTAGAAGAAAGAGGGGCAGTTCAAGGATGACCTAGTAGATTACCATTGAAGAGTTACTGCAGTTTACAAATTAAATGATGGACAGAAGGGATTAGAAATGAAACCTCAACAGTATTTTTATGGTCGAGAAAACTCACTACTTAATGAACATTCTTAAGGATGATGATGACTTTTTGAATAGTAATTTTCTCCTTATTTAAAGGCAGAACTCTGTGATTAAATAAGGCGAAGATTTCTCATAGAGTAATAATTCTGAGTAACAATAGTATTCGATGTCCGTAAACTATTAAACTTACAGTCGTGTAAAAACAGAGTTAGGTGTATCTGAAATTCCTGTTAATATAGGGTTGAAAATGATTTGGTACTGATAGAAGAAAATTATTCAAAATAGAAATTTATAATAAAGTAAATATTACTCTTAAACACGACTGTCTTCCACATATGGCTATAAATTGCAAAAGCTGAAATTTGAATAATGAGCAAATATAAATTTAATTATGTCTGAAATGAGAATGTTCAATGTTCTGTAATGTAACACTGATAAACAAGGAATTTTTTCTTGGAAAATTTTAACAGATTTAAGTAATAATACCCTTGGGAATTTAGGAAATAGTCACAAAAATGTGAAGTTGGTTTCGTTTCAGAGTTAAATATATCTCATTATGTTATTTTATTGCCTTTTAAAGTACTTTGCTTCTACAGTCTAATGACCCTGAAAGTGAACAAATATCTGCTACTTATAATATATTTAGGCGCCAATAAGATGTGTTTCGTCCTGGTGAAAAATACAGCGCGGCAGCGCCACCTGTTGGTCGATTTACACCAAAACATAATCAGCAGCAATTCATATGAAAGACTATTTTAACTTTGTATACTTTTTACAGGGGAAGGAGAAAACAGAAATAAATATATATAGATAGAATAATACAGGGTTTGTATACATTTCTTTAAATAAAAATCAAGGACTTTTAAGGACATTCAAGGACAAAAAAAAATTGTACTGACCTACAAATTAAATAAACTAATAAATTATAAGATGCATTTTTAAATAATGGGTTTCATTTTTGTAAATGCAAGTTTTAAACATTCAAATGGCGGGGAAGGGGGGGGGATTTCAGGGTGTGGCAGTAGAAATTTAGAAAGTTTTAAAATAACAAATACAGCAGACGAAAAAACTAGTCGAATGTGCCAACCACAAAACTTTCTTCTACCTCATATATGTTAATTTTACAAAATTCACTATCAGAATGCCAACATTAAATGGTAATCTATGCCCATCATGAGGATTCTAAAGATATGAAAATCCGTGCAATAGTTTTTGAGATATGACTATTGCTAAAATAGTATAAATCCTACAAAATGCAGCATAGCAGCGCCATCTGTTGGGAGATTTACACTAAAACCTCAGCAACAACATGTGTTAACGTCTGACTGAATCTGAAGTTAATGAAAATCCGTGCATTAGTTTTGAGATAGAGCTATTGCGAAAATCGAGAAAAATACACACAGCAGTGCCATCTATTTGGCGATTAACACCAAAACCTTATCAGGAACAACTTCTGTCAAAATATAACTGAATCTGAAGTTTGATGATAATTCGTGCATTTGTTCTTGAGATAGAGCTATTGCGGAAATTATGAAAAATTCTTCATAGCAGCGTCACCTGATTGGCGATTTATATCAAACATAATCAGCCAATATATTTATCAAGGTATACTTGAATCTGAAGTTTGATGGCTTTCATTCAAGGACATTGTGTATAATTTCTTTGGGAATAACAAAGCTATTAATTACAAGTGTATAGTTCAAAATATGGTAAACAATTTAAAAAAAGCTAAATTGTCACATGTCATTAAAGCTTCATTTCTTGCATTCTCACACGGAATTTTCCACAGATGATATGAGAGCAATTAGCGACGGGCATGGTGAACGATTTCAACAAAATATTTCTGCTAAGGAGTCTCGTTATCGATCTCAATGGAATGCAGCAATGCTTGCCGATTACTGTTGTTCATGAAGAGAGAAGATACTGAACTTGAACATAAATATAAACGCAAAAATAGATACTAATGTACTCAAATTTATGCACTCAAATTGTGTTCAGCTGCGTAAAATGCGTCGAAAATGTTATAAACAGTGTACAAGTATACTGCTGGTAAATTTAACATTTATGTATTATTATTAGCATTATTGTACGATCTCCAAAATTATGATATATCGTAATAACCTATAAATATATATATTCTTAATAATAATAAACTAGTATGTTGTGGCCATCACAAAACTTTCTTCTATATAAATCACGTCAATTAAATCCTTTAAATAGTACAAGAAATAACAAAGATTTAGCACCAATTCATACCAAAGTATATCTGAATTTGAAGTTGGATAAAAATTCGTGCATTAGTTCTTGAGATAGAGCTATAGCGGAAATTCTGAAAAAATGTAGCATAGCAGCGCTACCTGTTGAGCAATTTACACTAAAAGTAAACAGCACTAAACGATATCAAGGTATACCTGAATCTGAAGTTTGTTGAAAATCCAAGCATTAGTTCTTGAGATAAAGCTATTGCGGAAATCGCAAAAAATACAGCATAGCAGCGCCACCTGTTGAGCGATTTACGCCAAAAATTAAACAGCATTAATTTATACGTCAATTCATGTCAAGGACTAACTAAATCTGAAGTTTGATGAAAATCCGTGCAATAGTTCTTGAGATACAGCTCTTGTGGAAATCGTTAAAAATACAGCACAGCAGCGCCACCTGTTGGGCGATTTACACTAAAAATTAAACAGCACTAATTTATATCAGGGACTAACTGAATCTGAAGTTTGATGAAAAGTCGTGCATTTTTTCTTGAGTTAGAGCTATTGCGATAATCATGAACAATGCAGCATACCAGCGCCACCTGTTGGGTGATTTTCACAAAAAAGTAATCAGCACCAAACTATATCTTGGACTAACTGAATCTGAAGTTTTATGAAAATCCGTGCAGTAGTTCTTGAGATATAGCTATTGCAGAAATCGTAAAAAAATGCCGCATAGCAGCGCCACCTGTTGGGCGGTTTTCACCAAAAACTAATCAGGTCCAGTTTATATCAAGGTCTAACTAAATATGAAGTTTTGTGAAATTCCGTCTATTAGTTCTTGAGATAGAGCGACCACAAAAGTTTTGTCACATACACACTCACAGACAGAGTGACAGAGTGACAGAGTGACGGAGTGACAGAGTGACAGAGTGACAGACAGACTCACAGACAGACATTTTCTAAAAACCATCAAATCCTGTTCTGGGCATTCTAAAACGTATAAATCCGTCGAAAACCGGAAGTCGATTTTTTTCACGAATCCAATACTTTCTTCTTGTATAGATAGAAGAAAGTAAAAAAGAACTAAGTAAAAATGTCTAATATCATTTTTATTTACTCAAGTATCTATATAATTGGAATATTAGCTTTAAATTTAAGAAAAAAGTAAAAAGTAAATTTTTGTTTATCAGTGAAAGGCAAAGGTTTGAGCATAAAGTAACTTAATAATAGGAATTTTACAAGTAACATCACTGCAATGATAATAACAACGTTATAATTAATTTTAAGGAAATAGCTTCTAGATTGTTTATTACCTGATTTTAACTGAAAATTGTTTAACAACTTCACTTTCCAGATCCATATAAGAGGTCATCTGCTGCTTCCCATTTAGAAATAATATTCTAAGATAATTACGATTCTGAAATCATACCCTTCGCCTAAGCTTCCTAACAAAGCAAATAAAGAGCTATTGCTTTGAAGTCAATTTAGGGACGAAATAATTCAGTAATACTTAGTAACACTTCATTAATAGTCAGTGGAGAAAAGGTTAAGTCTACAAGGCCATCTTGTAAAATGATATTCCATCACATTTACCGTAAGTAATAAAACAGGTTTTTTTTTCTTTATTTATTTAATGTACGGAAGTTTGTTTTGTTTGTATATGGCATAGCTAAAATGCTTAAAAAAAATCATTTATTTAGCAATAGAAAAGTGATGGTTCATTTATTTAAAATGATAAAATGATAAGCTATTTACCATTTTTAAAAATATTTTCCAGCTATTCTGAAAACTGTATATCAGTGTAAAACGAAAGTATTTCGAAATAATTGAAAGAGGACATGTTATCCTTCATTTATCATTTCGAATATTTTCAAATCTTTCATTTTGCAGAGTTCGGGTTAGAAAAAGCAACAACATCCGTCTTTATTCACAGATCGTTGTTTACACTCAAATCACAACGAAGATGTCCATTACATTCATAATAATATTTACCTGCAGAATATGAATGCAATTATTTTAATAGGGGTCGTTTATAATTTGTATGAAATTAAATTTTTCGAACAGTAACACTCACTTTTGACACTTTATTTGAGTTCCTTGTATCAAAATCAGTTCGAAAAAGTACATAGTTTATGATTTTTCAAACAAAATTAGAAGGGATCAAAATCTGCGGTAGCTAAAATCTACACGACAAATTTTAATTAATATAGTTAAAAAAAATCCTTCGATATATTTATTTTCTTCTTAATGAAATCTAATGAATGTACACAAAACACAATCTAGATTTCCCCCCCATCAAATAACATATTTTAATTATGAAAATTATTAATGAATTACCTGAAAGATAAATTATTTGCTTCGTAATACTAATACTGGGTGAAACGAATAAATCCACAAAAATAATCGTTTTAATCCTTTGAAGTTAGTACAGTAAATTCTCTGTAAGGTGGACTCTGTGTAAGATGCAAATCTGTCTAACTCGGAAAGATTTACAAGTCCCTGCGAATCCATAGACATAAAGTAAAATTAGTCGAAGGCGGAATATTGTCTACTGCAGAAAATTTCCTTGGTCCCAATCGATTCCGCCTTAGACAGAGTTTACTGATTTAGAACAAACATCTATTTCGATATATGAAATGAAATTCACGATTTCCTATATAACCTATATTATCCGAATGGCAAGATAGTCCAAGAGCTGTTAAACATTTTAGGGAAGGTATTTGAGGCACCCTGAAAATTTGTGCAACATTTCTTTTGTAACGGCTGAATACAAAATCGAATGTCTGGCTGAAGGATCGTGGCCCAAAAACTGTGCCAGACACGTGTCAAGTGCCATTTTTTGACTACCCCCCAAAAAATGTATTTGAGGCACGCTGAGATTGAGACATCATGATATTTATACTTAGAAAAAAATATTTTGAAAATGACAGACACTTTAGTCGGCACAAAAACTGTGCCAGACACGTGTCAAGTGCCAAATGGCACTTGACACGTGTCTGGCACAGTTTTTGGTCCACGATCCGTCCGCCAGACATTCGATTTTGTATTCAGGCATTACAAAAGAAGTGTTGCACAAATTTTCAGGGTGCCTCAAATACCTACTCAAAAATGTTCAACAGCTCTCCTACTAGGATTTTCTGCCAAGCGGTGTAGTCAGTTGGACGAGGTTTTTTTAATATTTAGATTGCTTGATTGGTACCACTTCTTTGATATAGATGTATTCGTCTTATTTACTATCTTATCTAATGCCAGAATATATAAGTCGAATATAATTATTTAAAAAAAGTGGTAGCTATAAAGCAATTTGAATAATAAAAAACAACATAAATCTTGGAACAATTGGGTTAATCTTCATTTGCCCGGAATGTAACAAGTAATACTTCGAAATATAAACTTCTTCGCGAACTTCCTGCATAGATGATTAAAATAACCCCTACCTCAAGATTGAAAAATGTTTTTGTAGCTTCTAAGCTTTTCAACTAGCATTTACATAAAAAAGATAATCTTCTTTAGATTCTCGAAGTAATAACAACTAAAAAACGTAAAAGAAATAGGATTTTTGTAGAACAAGATAATACATTTATTTATTTATAAATTCAAATAAATAACAATAAACGAAAATCATAATATAAGACATATTTAAAACACACGAATTCAAAAAGTTGATTTGAAATGCACAAATGCATTTTCTATGTAACAGAAAAACAAAATCATTTTTATGGCGTATTAGATAAGATATAATCAGCAACAATAAAAAAATGAAACAAACAAACAAAAAGATAGAAAACTAAACGACTTTTTAAAAAACTAGGGGGCTCGGCCCCCTACGAGCTACGCTCGCCAACCCCCGTCCAGACACCGCAGACTCTAAATGCACGCTAATTTGATCGGCTTTAAAAAGATTCCGAAAGATTGAATTATAATTTAAAAAACAGTGGCGATCTCTTTATAAACGAATTTCTATTCATTTCTCTTTGAGTGAGGAATTTTAACGCCAAATCCGCTGCGGTACTACTTGATTTTCCTGTCGACCAATTTCGCCAAATTATATAAATCGCCAAACCACTCGCCAAATTATACAAATTGATATAATTTTTATTTTAAATAACGAAAGAACAAATAAATTCGTACAACATTAATAAAAACACAAATAAAACGTCGAAATAAAAATAACTTGATGACGTATACACGTGTAATAACATTTCAAAATAAGCTAATATAAAAGGAATTAAGTAAAGAGAGTCTTTGTCTCCTGGTATTTTTTAACAAAGCGAAAAGAAAGTTCTTTTAAATGAGACATTTTAAATTAATTTTCAAAATATCAAATAAATGTCTAGCGCAATTTCTAAATTTAAACTTTTTTGCAATATTATTTTGTGTTCATTTTATGTAATAACTATAATGGGACGTAAATACGACGTAATTTCTCCTAAGACTTCTAACGCATGTTAATGAATTTATTATTTTACAATATCCTTTCTCCTTTAAAATTCACGTGTATACTTTTTATGACGTAATTTTTAATAAGTTCCTGCTTTTTATACGTAATTATTTAATACTAATTTGAAAGTTTTTTTCCTGTTTATAATAGTCACGTGTAAATAAATTTTTAATTTGAAGCAAACATTATTGATTGCGCTTTTTATACAGATGGCAACAGTTTAAATTAGTACAATTTTCTGAAATCTGTAAAAAATATCTATAGAAATGCTGAAAATTTGAATTTAAAATAGAAATAAAACCTGAAAAAATGAGTAAAAATAAAAAAGTTAATGCAATCTGCACTCCGGCAAATTCTAACGCATAAAATGATCTAAAAATGATTACACTGCCATGTATAGTTTTTGCTGCTATAAAACTTTTTTAGTGGAACGATTTTGTCCAACTTTAGCATTAAATAACTCTTAAAATAATTCTTCGATTTGAAAACTGTCTGCATCAGCGTATTTATCAAACATTTCTGTATAAAACCACCGATTTTCATATTTTTGTATGCATTATTTATGTTAATATTAACGAAGAAAGGCCTCCGGTCACAAAAAAATCAAAACCGGCGGCGGCGGCGGCGGCGGCGGTGACAGCGGTAGTTACTTTTTTTTAGAATAGAGAGATTCGCGGAAAACGTTTCAGAGTGCACTAAAAGTTAATAAATAAATATAAGTGCAGAAATTTAATGAATAGTTTCCATTAACTAAGTTCAAAAGATTCGTCTTTTTATTGTACACTAAACGTGGAATAGGTTATAGTTTATCTGATATGAATTAATTATATTTTAATTTTTTGTGGATCGCATTTCCTTAAAGTGTAACTATTTTGTTCTAATAGCATTCAAATAGACTATACACAGCATATATTTTCGCAAATTAGTCTATAAAGGTCTTTTTAATTATATTATATTAGAAAATATAAACATTCCTTCTCTTTCCTTTTCAATAATATTTCTTTTTCCTTCTTTGTATTTGTGATAGTGAAACGTAGAAAATAGCATCAAAACAATTTTATTACTTAACTACGCTATAAACTTTTAAAAAGAGCTAAAACGGGAAAATGATAAAATAATATTTAATTTATCTCAGTTTGAATGTTAGATAACATTCAGTTGTTTTTCTATGTTTCATCTTTCAAAGTTTAATAACAAAATTTTATCTAACAGAAAAAGTTTTTTATTTATATAAGCTCCAAACAGGGTAGATAACAAATTTGACAACACGTTAGAGCAGCTTTTCCCATACTATGTGCCGCGACCCACTTGTGTAACGCCGAACTATCGGTTTGATCTTTAAAAAATTACAATTAATTTTATCATCTGCATTATGATCATAAGAAATTATCTTACTTCTTTAAGTAAAATATCATGAAAAGGTATAGATAAAGAACTTTGTCAAAAGACAGTATTTTATTAAATTTTCCTAAGACATCGGTTTGAGATTAAAATTAAATATTTCAATTTCGACACAAAATCTGTCATTGGTTGAAATAACGTCATCAATAGCAGTGACTTTTAAACTATATTTTTGTTTAATACATTCACTAATAAATTTATTACTTTACGGGGGCAAGGTTTCATAACTCTACTTTTACATTAATTAGTATTACCTATTACTGTTCTCGCGTGTATACTTTGTGCTAATGCTTATTTTTTCATAGCCATTTGAATTTTGATTTTATTTATTTTTGAATCCAATTCATTGAGTTTTCGTAGAATCGATTATATAAAAGGCAATGTAATATGTACATATTAGGTACATCGCGATAAAATCTCGACCTTAAGTTGGACCGCTTAACAATATAGTTAGGGAACCACTGTCATAGAACACCTAAAAAAAGAAAGAAAATCTATCTTCGACGAAAACGCAAACGCTTATAATCTTCCTGAATATCTCTCAGCATGTCGGTCAAAGCTCGACTCACAGAGAATCGCAAGCGTTTTGCATTAATAAACACATTTATTGTTCATAAAAGAACATTAAAAGTGCTCTTTAAAGTATAAATTACGACCAGAAAAGATTAAAATATTATGTTTAATATAATTTATTGTTTATAACTTTAGTAAAATAAAAGTTATAAGCTACAAGCTAAGCGAAAGTAATATAGATAGAAAAAAGTATTTATAGAACTATTTTTGTATTTTCGTAGACCACATCATGAAATGTTATGCATACCTAAAATTCTTAAATTATAAAGTTAATCTCAATTTAATATTAAAAATAAGACGTTTAAAATAACATTTATATCATTGGCATCACAGCATTGGCTTAATACTGATATCTAGAAACATAAAGTATCACAAAAAATAGTGAATTAGATTCACCTTAAACATATGACATTTCAATATCATAAAAACATCTCTACTTTCGTTAACGAGCTACTCCAGTCTGAGCTGGAGGAACAACCAGTTAAACAGATTGAGTTTCGTTGTTTTTTGAAGGAACCAATGCTGGTTCTAGAGCAAAATATCAGTATGAAAAACTGCCCAACAGGTCGTCGTTTTTCTGATCGTCTGAATTTCCATATTTTTCAACAAGATCTTTGGCATTAATTGACGGCTTATTATCAAGGTAGTCGAAGAAGGCTGTTTCACGGGAATAAGCGTAGGCTTTCTCGTATCCGTAACCACGATCTCTGAAATTTTTGTCCTTGTTGTCGAAAGTGACTCCAAAGCTGCCATCTTGGTTATATCCTCCTTTCATTGTTGTAGATCCATGGTTTTGATTACTCAGAACTTCTTGATGGTGTCTATAATCATCTTGTGCTTGCTCTTGAATTGAAGAAGACCTTTCATCATAATTTGAGGGTAAGGCTTCGATGATCACGATGCTCAAAGCAAAAAGGTAGAAAGCAGCTGCCTGTGAATAAAGAAGATATTTTGTATTAAGTGTATTTTAAAAGCGATAAGCAAAAGCATAGTATAAAATTATATGAAAATCATAACGTCTTATGACAGTTTTTATTCTTATAATGTATCTATCTCTCTCTATTCTAAAAAAAAAAGTAACTACCGCTGTCACCGCCGCCGCCGGTTTTGAATTTTTTGTGACCGGAGGTCTTTCTTCGTTAATATTAAGCAAAACATTGCATACAAAAATATGAAAATCAGTGGAATTATAGAGAAATGTTTGATAAACACGCTGATGCAGACAGTTTTCAAATCGAAGAAATATTTAAAGAGATATTTAATACTAAATTTGGACAAAATCGTTCCATTAAAAAAGTTTTATAGAAGCAAAAAATGAACATCGGAATTTAATAATTTTTAGATCATTTTATGTGTCAGAATTTCCCGGTGTGCAGATTGCAGTTAGTTTTTAAATTTGACACATTTTTTGAGGTTTTGTTTCTATTTTAAATTCAAATGTTCAGCATTTCGAGACATATTTTTTTACACATTTTAGAAAATTGTATTAATTTAAACTGTTGACAACTGTATAAACAGTGCAAGCAATAATATTTACTTCAAATTAAAAATTCATTTTACACGTGACTATTATAAACAAGAAAATATAAAAAGCAGGAACTCATTGAAAATTGTCATAAAAACTATATTACACGTGAATTTTAAAAGTGAAAGAATGTTGTAAAATAATAAATTTATTAACATGCGTTAGAAGTCTTAAATAGGAGAAATTACGTCACATTTACGTCACATTACACATTACGTAAAATGAACAAAAAATAATATTGCAAAACAGTTTAAATTTAAAAATTGCGCGAGACATTTATGAAATATTTTAAGATGATATTTTCAACTATTTTTATTAGGATAGCGCGAATAATATTTCATTTCTGACAAAAGTATTTTTACGTGAATAGTAAAAGGAGAAAGAAAAGTTTAGTGAAAATTACATCAGATTAAAAACGATACATTTAATGTACCATTTAAAAAAATCTTCCTTTTCGTTTTGCTAAAAAATACCGGGAGACTCTGTTTATTTAATTCCTTTTATATTAGCTTATTTTGAAATGTCAACTGATTTTATTTAATCAAAGACGGAAAAAGCCATTGTATCATTTAACAGCCGCTGATTTGGCTTTAAAACTCCCCAATCAAAGAGAAATGAATAGAAACCCGTTTACAGGGAGATCGCCACTGTTTTTTAACTTATAATTCAATCTTCCGAAATATTTTTTAAGTCGATCAAATTAGCGTGCTTTTCTAGTCTGCGGTGTCTGAACGGGGGTTGGCGAGCGTAGCTCGTAGGTGGCTCGTAGGCCCCTAGTGTTAACAAATAAAAATATTGATCAATCCTACATACTAACCTATTTATACAGGAGGTTTTGGAATTTAGAAGTATGTTAGGTTGAAAAATATAATCTATGTTACAGATAAATGAAAGTATATATTTTTATATTCATTTATTTTCTAAATTATATAACGTTTTCGTGTCCTCCCCCCCTCCCCACTCATCCAAAAGGATAACATTGAAATTTTCAAGCCAATAACTAAGATAACAATAACGTCGGATTTGCGTTTTCAGCATATTATCATAATAACTACAGAAACGGAAGAATTTGCAAGTATAAAGTGTATCTGTCTTCAAATACTTTAAAAGTTTGCATGCAAATTCTGGTCACTCTTATATAACATACTTAGGTAGTAGGAGTCAGTAGGATATAAATAACTTCAAAGTGGCATATTAGGCACGAACGAATTAATATAGTTCTATCCCAATTTCATTATTACCGAAAACGGATAATGTTATATGTAAGTGGGAAAGTACAGTTGCTTAATCAAAGAAAACCAACCAATATTTATGTTACATTTTTTTTGACAACCGCAAAATAGATTCTAATATGCTTTTTTTGTGTTTTGTCTTTGTAATTAGCTGCATTTTGATCTTTTTATTTCTCTGAAGAATTAGTTGCTTACGTTAATTTAAAAAAATCGCTATTTTGTTGTTTGAGTAATTATGTAATTGCAATATTTTTATTTTATTTTATTTTATTTTATTTTTTTTTGCTGAACGATACAATTATAAATTAGTTATCGCGAAACAATTAAGTAAAAATACATTAAAATATATTCAGTAATTTTTCGAGAAGAAAATAATAAATACAAACAACGTAAATTTACAGACGAACTCATTAAATATCTCAACTGCAGCACAACCTCTAATGCAGGCATGTCAAACACGCGGCCTGCGGGCCACAACTGGCCCGCAGACCATTTATCTATGGCCCGCGAAGCCTTTGCCATTTTACTTTATTTAATTATCCTTTGCCTAAGTGCCTGCCATCAGTCGAGTTTTCCCAGGGACGTATCGGATTACATTATTACAAAAATCATCAGAGTAGAAAATTAAAAAAAAATGTATTAAAAGAATTATTTCAAAAGAAGAGTTTTGAATCATAAAAATCAGTTTAATCTGTTTACCTCAACTCTAATAATTTATGTTCAAATTATTGTTCAGAATTTATTACTGCAGCTAATAAAAATCCAGCACGATTCCATATTAGCGCCATGGTTACGGAGTTTCCAAATTTCTGTAATTATTCATGAATCGATTAATTTTTTGAAATACAATATGCAACCTTTTGTTATTTTTCAAGTCAAATAAAATAATTTTAACCAGGAAATGTATTTAATAAATGAAATTTAAAAAAAGTAGCGATTTTATATGACATGTTTTATTAAATAGTTTTTCTGATTCAAAATATATTTTCTTTTATTTTTTTTTCTTTGAGAAAATAGGGAAGAATGACAGCTATGCCTATGCTAAACCTAGATTAGCGTGTACAAGAAATTTTTAAAATAAACGCAATTTATAATGTTCAATAATTTTTTTTTTTTTTTTTTTTTTTTTTTTTTAGTTGATAAAAGTAAATGTGAGGGCTTTTTCGAAAAAATAATATAAACTTACTATGTACTTAATGTTGGAACTTTTCGTTAAAATTTCTATATCATGGCTGTGTCTTGTACAGATAAATTTTATTCTGTGCAATGGTAATATTATTACTTTTTTTTATGACCCGCGGCTTAGTATATAATGCTTAATTTGGCCCGCGGCGGTAAATGAGTTTGACATGCCTGCTCTAATGTTATATGATTGTCCGAAAAATCAATTTTTTTTCTATATGTTGAATCAACTTGGGAAAAGAAAGCTTACATTGCACCTTATGGGAAGGTTCTTTTCATTTTCAACTGTTGTCGTTTCTTGACCAATCAGTTACAACCCTTCTGGAAAAATCATTACATAAAAGAAAAAGATGTGTGCTGCTGGACGCATGACTGTACGGAAAGCAATCCAGTTGTATTTTCTTCAATTTTGAGTGGATTTCTATAAGCGTGCGTAATACAGAGGCGGTTCATACATTTTTGCAACGATTTTGGAAAATGAAATATATAAACAAAGACGGTAATTTTATTTTCTAATAAGTTAAATCTGATAGCCCTTTTATTATTAGCCACCGGTATGCTATTTCTTTCTGCCATTTTATTTTGTGTTGTCTCCAAAAAATAACGTTACGTTGTATAAGCCAGGCGTAAAACAAAGCAGATGAATCATTGTACGATTAAATACTCTATAGCAATTTTTTAAACTTCTAAGCATCGCACATTTTCAATTTTTATATCGTCGTATTGGGGGAAAAAAAGTACTTTTAAATTCAATTTGTTGAAAACTGCATCTCCATTTATTTTTGAGATATTAATTTTTTTTGTAGTTTTTAGCGACATTTGTTTAATTTTGGCAACTAAAGTACTCCATTTCTGTAAAAAGTAAAGAAAAAATAGTTGGGAAATAGCAGTTATATCTTTCTGTTGCCATTTTCCCATAAAAACTGAAAAAAAAATTTAATTAAAAACGTACTATTTTGAAAAAATATAAATGAATTATTTCTGATAAAACAGGGAGCTATCAAAAACTAAACTTAATTTTAAGTATCTATATTATAAAGGACAAACATATGGACGCAAAATGGCGTAACGCATACGTCATTTTGCGAATGGCAACACTTTGAAATTTGAAATAAATTTTTTGTTTTGCAATTTTCTCTACTGCAAATTTTTTAACTTCTAAACATCGCACATTTTAAATTTTTACACCGTCGTATAAGGAAAAAAATGCTCTTTTAAATGCAATTTGTTTGAAAGCTGTATCTCAATTTATTTTTGAGATATTAATTTTTTTGTAGTTTTTAATACCATTTTTCTCATCGTGGCAACAAAAGCACCCCATTTCTATTGAAAGCAAACGGAAAATAGTCGAAAATAGGAGATACTGTATATTTTTGTTGCCATTTTCTCATAAAACCTGAAAAAAAAAGTTGAAATTAAAATATGGGCTATGTCAAGAATATTGTCGGTTATTCCGTGATAATGACATCATATGCATACTTTTCTATAGACGAAGTTTAAGAGTGGATTGTAAAAGTGGATTGCTTTAGCTGATGCAAATGACGTCATTTTATAAAAAAGAGTATATTTTAATTCTTAAACCTGAATTATGTTTTGTAGAAGTGCGTCATTTTCCCAGCCCAGCTGCTTTGAAATTCTTCACAGGTGAAAATGTTTCACTTTTGAAAATAATGTAATCGAAATCACACATTGATAAAACGGAATGTTTAACAAAAATTTAGAGTGACTTTATAAAAGAATGGTGACATGCAAATAATAACGATTTATATTACAGAAATTGAGGATTTTCGCCTGGGTGGATTTGCTTCGCCGAGTTAGACAAGCAAATAAATAATTCGAGGTTTAAAATAATATCATGTTCCTGAAGTTTTGTCCAAAATTATCGCGAATAATAAAATTTTAATGCTGTTCTTTAGGACATTCTATTATAATTTTATCAAAATAACATAATTTGCTTAATTTAATTTTTCCAAATTTTACATAATCTATATATTTAAAACGCAAGTGTGTTTTTTAGTCATCTGCCTTGATCTTTCTGCTGAACCAATTTTACTAATATTTTTTTAACTGAAAGCTGTTCATTTCTAGATGCAATCGCACTATCTGTTTTTTTTTTTTTTTTAAATATTCCCACTTTTATATTTTAATTTTAAAAGCATTTTATGAAATTTCTTCAAAATGGTGAAAATTAGATAGCTTTCATTACTGCAGACAAGAGGGAAATAATGAAGTATTTTTATCTTTATTCATGCCATTTTCTGATAAAAATTAAAAATTGTTGATAAAAATTTTTGTATAGGGTTTAGTGGCGAAAAATCCCATTAGGAGCATAAATGAAGTCATATTTTAAAGAAAACGATCATTTCTTTTAGATAAAACTAAACATTTTAACACAAATGCGTCTAAAAACATAAATTACAGAAATTTTTACTCTCCGGAATTGAAATTAGAATCTCAAGTAAAGAGTGCATCTGTTCGCATAAAAGATGATGCTGACAATCGTAAAGCACTCGCCAAATTATACAAATAGATATAATTTTTATTTTAAATAACGAAAGAACAAATAAATTAGCTTAACATTAAAAAAATACAAATAAAACGTCGAAATAAGAATCACTTGATGACGTAAACACGTGTAACTTGCTTAAAGTCAAGTGAATGTAATATTTACGATCAACCATTATTGGCACTTAATCTTATAGTTTGGCGATAGATTTTTGGTGGGCGGGATAACTAAGTAGTACCGAGAAGGGCGTATACAAATTTTGAGAAGGTGAAAATTGTTGTTTTTCATTCGGAAATATTTTCATACGAAATCATAAGAGTCTCAATTGATAACCACATCCTAATAACTGATCTTTATTATATTTTACTGATTAAGTATCTGTATTATAAAGAACAAACGTATATATGCGTAACGCTGACGTCATTTTGCGAATAGAAACACTTCACGATCAAATTTCGGTGTTGAAATTTTCGCTATTGCAAATTTTTTAATCTTCTGAACATCGTGCATTTTCAATTTTCGTCGCATAGGGAAAATATTTACTTTCAAATGCAATTTGTTTAAAAACTGTATCTTAATCGACTGATATATTATGTTTTCCAAAATAATATTTAAGTATGATTTTTTTTTAAGTTTTTCTTATCACGTGCCGGTTTCAATAAATAATAATAAAAAACATTTTGTACATAAAGCAATAAACATTGTTCAGCATTTGTTTCTGACTATTTTTGCATAACGAAATTAATGCTTCCTTTATAAACAAATAAAAGAATAATATTGAAAAAACACAAATCTAACATATTTGTAATCGTACAATTTAAATTTTTAGATCTCCAAATAGGATTTTTTTAAAAAATGGAATTTGTTTGCAAAGTTCATCTCTGTTTACTCATTGGCTATGTTTATAAAAACAATTTTAAAGCATGAAATATTTTTTAATTTATCTGTATCGCGCGGAGCTCGATTACGAAAGATTAATCCTTTTGCACTTAAAACAAAATAAAGAGTTCATCATTATCTTACGGCTAATATCCGTTAAAAAAAAAACTTCCCTATGAATAAATAAATAAAATAATACAATAAAACACAAATTTAACAAACATGTGTAAGCTTTGAAATTATCAGAATATAAAAGGATGCCGTAAGTAGCACAATATTGGGCAATAACTCTTAGCATGCGCTAATAAGAAAATATCGCTTTTGATAAATTTCAAAAATTTATTTGATTGTATAATTCGTATTTTTCATATGAAAAATGCTTTTTTAATGTAAGTGGACAATCTAAAAAATTTATTGCATATAAAACAAGTGGGTAAGTGTGATCACAGATCGCACAGGGGGTTTCGTTTAATATTCCATTCAAAACACTTTATCCTTTTGAAAAATCTGTTAGTTCCACATTTCGCAACCAGGGGCGCATTCTATTCTAAACAAACCCGTATCCGAATGAAACTCCGTTTTACATACTATCCGTAGATATATTAGTCGAGGGGGTTGGGCCCATAGCACCCGAGATAAGTAGGCGCCCCTGGTGGTAAAAAGTGGAACAAAAATATGTAAGGCTATGGTGCATATTATGAAAAAATGGTCAAAGGGGTGTCGGTAAAAGTTGGAAAAGTGCTCGCCGGGTGAAAAGGGTGGAGGTTAGAAAAATTGCTTAAAATACACAAGTTAGAGCCCGGAGGAGTAAATAATATAAGACTTTTTGAAAATTTTATGATTTGTCGTATAGTCTGAGGTATTTAGTCGAGAAGTCTGAGGTCGTATGTAAAAATTGATGCCTCCAACTTAATTAAGGGCTCTCTTAGAAAGAATTCCTTAAAATACATAAGTGGTAGCTCAAGGGGTTAAACGTAAGACTTTTTCAAGCTTTTATGATTTGTTGCCTGGCTTCAGGTGTTCTGCTATAAGTATGCAAAATTTCAAATCTCAAATTTAATAAGGGGCTCAATTAGAAAGAATTGCTTAAAATACGCCTGTGGGAGCCCAAAGGGTTAAATGTACGACTTTTTCAAAATTTTATGATTTGTCGCATGATGATGTTCAGCTATAAGCATGCAAAATTTCACGCCTCCAACCTAAATATTGTCTCACTTAGAAAGAATTGTTTAAAATACATATGTGGGAACCCAAAGGGTTAAATGTACGACTTTTTCAAAATTTTATGGTTTGTCATTTGATGTGAGGTGTTCAGCTATAAGTATGCAAAATTTCACGCCTCCAACCTAAATAGGGACTCACTTAGAAAGAATTGTTTAAAATACACATGTGGGAGCCCAAAAGGTTAAATGTACGACTTTTTCAAAATTTTATGATTTGTCGTTTGATGTGAGGTGCTCAGCTATAAGTATGCAAAATTTCACTCCTCCAACCTAATTAGGGGCTCACTTAGAAAGAATTGTTTAAAATACACATGTGGGAGTCCAAAGGGTTAAATGTACGACTTTTTCAAAATTTTATAGTTTGTCGTTTGATGTGAGGTGTTCAACTATAAGTATGCAAAATGTCACGCCTCCAACCTAATTATAGCTCACTTAGAAAGAATTGTTTAAAATACACATGTGGGAGCCCAAAGGGTTAAATGTACAACTTTTTCAAAATTTTATGATTTGTCGTTTGGCCTGAGGTGTCCAGCTATAAGTACGCAAAGTTTCATGCCTTCAACATAATTAGGGGCTCACTTAGAAAGAATTGCTTAAAATACACATGTGGGAGCCCAAAGGGTTAAATGTACGACTTTTTCAAAATTTTATGATTTGTCGTTTGATGTGTGGTGTTCAGCTATAAGTATGCAAAATTTCAAGTCTCCAACATGTATAGTTTCTGAGAACGGGCTCTGTGACGGACATACAGACAGACAGACGGACGGACAGACAGACAGACAGACAGACAGAGGAGCGAGACGAATAGGGTTTCGTCAGATGAGTGAAACCCTAAAAATGAAAATATATAAAATTGCAAATATATATGAATTGAAAATATATATGAATTGCAGTCCTAAAATTAGGCGAGATTTTTACACTTTTTTATTTGATTTTGTTCACGTAAAGATGGAATTTTTTATAGTATTTTAGGCGTGTCTGTAATTATATAAATACGTAGTACCTATAGTCGTCGTAAAACTACTTAAGAGGCTACTTCAGTCAAAGGAAAAGACCCGTTCGCTAATGCTAATCCTATGGAAGAAATTTATAAACATATCTCGGTCGCATTTCAATATTTTTAAATAATTTCTTTTGCATTGAATAGTTGAGATTGATCTGTACAAAGGCCATTGTTTACTTTTTCGATTTTATTTACAGGCATTTCTTATGAGAACACTTTCATTTTTGGAACCGGTTTCGAAAGTAAAAGCATCCCCATAAAAAATATCTGCAGTCAAAATCTTTATAAATTTAGTCTTATCTTTATAAATTTCTTCCATAGGATTAGCATTAGCGAATGTGTCTTTTCATTTGACCCAAGTAGCCTCTTAACTCAATGGTTTGAAATTTAATCCATGTATTCGTTGCAGAATTTGGTCACGTCATTTCAAATTTTATGAAAATCGAATCGAAACTTAAAAAAATATTAATGAAAGTTTTTTCATTCTATTAAATTCTATCACACATAATTAATTCAGCGATATCCCACGATAGATAATGATTCTAGGTTGACATGGTGATTACGTTCTACTTAAGATGGAGTCATATTACTTTCGTATTAGTGAACTTAATATACATAATCGTGATAAATTTTGTATTCATGCATTTTCAATAAGAATGCAACAGCTATTGCACCAAGATCTGAATATTTATAAAACTAGTTATAGTACGAACTCATCGAACAATCATTTACCATGTTTGACAAACAATTGCCGGCTTGTTCACTCATATGTTAGAATTAAAAATTATGTGCACAGGTGTGTTTCCTATGACAATACAACATTTAAAAAGCTTTAGAACTTTATTATAAATTAAGTTTATGGTATTTCCCGTTAGCCGAGCTCAGGTATTAAATCGCCAAATATTATGGTTACAACTGTATACGAATTACAACAGTGGAGTTAATTATGCACCAAACCATGTTCGCTAAGGTTTGAAATTGCAACAATAAGGTATTTTAAACACTAAAAAGTGGAAAATAAAATATAAATAAAACAAGAAAGAAAAATCATGCGTCAAGCATAGGTTATGAAATACATTACAGCACATTCAGAGTAATGTAACAAAACTTCACCATTTAATAAGTTGAAATAGGATGTCAAATTGAACCATTTGGAAATGCATAACATATTTGAAATCCCAATTTCAGCAATTCCAATCTACAGTCGTAAAATTATCCGAATTCTTTGAGCAGCCCTGTGTACGATATATATCTATATTTGAATCTACTACTAACTACATGCATGCAAAAATTTAGTTTACTTTGGAAATAAATACCTCAGTTGAACATTCCCTTTCAGCAAGTTCCGCATATAAGGAGAATGGTACGTGAAATCTTTTCTGAAGTCCTGTATGCGAAGTATAAAATTTATACATAACGCGTAACATGCAAAAGATTTGTTCAGTTTAAAAGCGCATGCCGAAATTGAAAACGCTCTTTCAGATTATCGCTCAAAGACAGTACTGTAACCGATTTATTTTGTATGTCGCTGTAAAAGAACGACAAATGCTATGAATGCCCTATTCGATAATAATTACCTTGCAGTGAAATTCAGCGATTTATATCAATTTCAATACATTTGAAATAGTGTGATGTCCTTAAAATACTCTGCAAACGATTTTTTTCCATTGACCATAATGTAACGGAATTCTTTTGAGTGCCCCTGTCAATGAACTATTAAGGCTACACACCTCCTATTCAGTGCCGAAAATACCATTTTAAACATCAATAACATATATCAATTGCATGAAAATACGAGTATATTTACGCGAGTTAGAGCGTGGACAGACAGATAGACAGACAAACCGAATTCATAAGCACTTTTCAACTTTGTTGGAAAGTGCTAAAAAAAGAGTGCAATGTATTTTTTTTTAAATATGCGCTTTTATTAAGATAAATATTAAATGTTTATAAAAAAAGAGTTAAAAAAACTATTTTCTATTTTTCTTCCCTCATGGCATCAGTGATCTGTGTTTCAAGTTAATAAAGTGAAAACGTTATTGTCAACTGCGGACTAATGCTTTTAGACACATACCGGTAATTGAACTAGAAGACTGTATTCGCGATTTTCAATTACTTGAGAATGTTGTTAAACATATATCAGCATTTGAACTAAAAACGAATCAAGTATGGATGAAAGTAGTTAGACAGATGCCAATAATGAAACAAGAAACCAGAAAACGTTTTTATCAAATATGAGCAAATGTTGTTAGACAAATACTAGTAATGGAACTAGAACACAGTATACGATACTGTCAAATAGGGATAGTGTGCAATACATTCTTTCTATTGAAACAATTATTAAAACAACTCAAACTAATGAATAAATGCGGAAGGAAATAAAACTCACCATAAACATTTTGATTCTGTTTTCAACAGTTCTCAATAAACACAGAAATATCTGTTGAGCTTTTTATAGGGATTCCTATGCCGTATGTTTTCAAACAAGTTTTGTTTGTTTATGAAGCATATTTTTAATCCTTCGGATCAAGTTAAAAAGCGAGTATCCACTGCCCTTCAAAAACAACATTACCCGTTTCATTTAAATCCACCTCCATATCACAAAAATTTTCTTCACCTTTGTGGTATTCAATGATTTGTATACGATTTCTGACACCTTGTAAATAATACTATCTATTCCAATTTGAAACCTTCAAATTCTAGTTTCCATCGATGCACTTTCGCTTTACTTCCTCTAGAAATTTCAAGGTTGAAAAGTATCTGGAGGTAACATTTCCTCAGCGGAATCGAAGCGGCAATCGACCTCCAAACAATTAGACGAAGAACTCAGTGGTCAGACAGCAGATATGATTATGTTCACTTTTTTCTTTTCAATAACAAGGCCATAGCAACGAAAAACGGAGAATTCTCCAATTAATCTACCAAAACATGCAACTGGTAAGCGCAAAAGAATGTAATATTTAATGTCATGTTGTTTGGAAAGTATTTAGAGGTTAGTTCGATAATCGTCTCGCACGTGTGCAGCTTTATAAAATAATAATATTTGTTACATACCCAACGATGCTTCAGCAACTGTACTTATATAATTACGTATACAAATAGATATATGCGTTTGTAAGATGGTATTTAGCTCAAATTTTAATAGTGTAAACAATTAATACCATATTTACGCTTGGTCAGATTCCGTGGTCGATTCAGACCTTGAAATTATGATCGAATTTTAATCGGTACACTTTACGAAAGCTGTATGCTTTAACCAGGTGACAACGTATACCATGTAGATTTCGGGATAAAATTGTACAATACAGGAAAAATAGCTGAAATAAGCGAAATAATTGCACTTTTAGGGGCTTATTTTGTGTATTAAGAGCAAATACAGTAGAATCCGATTAATGGGAAACATCGGCTCAGCGAGTGGCTGCCCTAATTATAAGATGTTATATTTTCCGTTTTGTTTTGGGATTTTGTTCCAATTAAACGACTTCCCCAATTAAACGGTATATAAAAAACAGAAATTTACTACACGATTATTCTGCATCTTCCGGCTTAATATTATGAAATTGAATTTAAACAAATTAGACATAGCATGCGATAATTCTGTTTAATACAAATTTTAATTTTTCTTTAAATGCTATTATTATTTTTAAGAGCCTTAGAAATAACTGCTTCGCATTACCGGTTCAACCTGGAACAATGTATATATACACATTATGTATGCATAATTAGTGTATTATATTATCGGAATAGGTTTTTACTGTGAGAAGTTTACTATGAAAGAAAACTGCACATTGTTGAAATCTTAATTTTATGGCATTATAAAGAGGAATAATGTACCTAAGTAAATCTGTTAATTCAGATTAAAATTCTTTTTCTGAGTAAAGTTTTCTGCAAATACTATAAATTATTATGCTGCATCTTATATGCAAGATTTAAAAAAATATATATTATCGTATCAGATATAGAATGTTCATTATATACGTGTAAAAAGGCTATTTATTCAAGTTTCAATAAAAATTCTTTTGTAGTCTAAAAAAAAATGAAAAATAAACGACTATAATTTTACAAGACTTAATTAGTACCTTTCTGATCAGGTGGAGTAGAATACACGTATATCACAAGGATGCAACTCAGTCTCCTGAGACTGTCTTGAAACTATTGCCATATAGTAATCAATAGACCCATGTTTTAAGCAGTAAAATCAGTCTCATAATTGCAGACTAGTTTCAATAGTGTAATAGAATCATCGTCAGTACTGTCGATGATGTCGTGCAATTAATTTTGATGCTTAAAACGTGATTCTGGTAATTATTACTTTCTTCTATCTTTACAAGAAGAAAGTCTTGGATTCGTGAAAATTTTCGACTTCCGGTTTTCGACGGATTTACACGTTTTAGAATGTCCTGAACACGATTTGGTGGTTTTTAGAAAATGTCTCTCTGTGAGTCTGTCTGTCACTCTGTCTCTCACTCTGTGAGTCTGAATAAGACAAAACATTTTGTGGGCGCTCTATCTCAAGAACTAATGCACGGAATTTCACAAAACTTTATATTAAGTTAGACCTTGATATAAACTGGACTGGATTAGTTTTTGGTGAAAATTGCCCGACAGGTGGCGTTGCTCTACGGCATTTTTCACGATTTCTGCGATAGCTACATCTCAGGAACTACTGCACGGATTTTCATAAAACTTCAGATTCAGTTAGTCCAGGGTATACTTCGGTCCTGATTACAATTTGGTGAAAATCACCCAACAGGTTGCACTGCTATGCTGCATTACTCATGATTATTGCAATAGCTCTAACTCATGAAAAAATGCACGAATTTTCATCAAACTTCAGATTCAGTTAGTCCCTGATATAAATTAGTGCTGTTTAATTTTTGGTGTAAATCGTCCAACAGGTGGTGCTGCTGTGCTATATTTTTCACGATTTCCGCAATAGCTATATCTCAAGAACTAATGCATGAATTTCCATCAAGCTTCAGATTCAATTACTTGCTGGTATAAATTGGTACTAATTAGTTACTAGTGAAATCGCCCAACAGGTGAAGCTGATATGCAGAATTTTTCGCAATTTCCGCAATAGTTTTATCTAAAAAACTAATGCACGGATTTTCATCAAACTTCAGATTCAGTTAGAAGTTGTCAAAGTTGTTGATAATTATATTTTGGTGTAAATCATCTAACAGAGGGTGCTGATATGCTGCATTTTACAGGAAGTATTAACATGTATGAAATAGAAGAAAGTTTTGGGATTGCCACAACTGACTAGTTGTATTTTGCATTATATCGAAACTTTCTTCTTTATTGACATATTTTTTTTAAATTTCAAAATTCGAATAATAGTGTATCCTGAAGTTTCGTTCATTACCTAAAGTTTAGGGTCAATCGGGGAAAATATGACACGCCCAATAAAATGGGTCTAATATCAGGCATATAAAAGAAGTATCAAATTTTATACTAATAAAATTAGCTTTCTGATTATTATGTGAATAGTAGACATTTATTGAGTAATGAATGGCGAGTCTTTAATCCTTTAAACTTTGGAATATACTCAACACTTTGACTACCGGTCAGGTGGGGATGTGTTGATAGTTATTGTCTTGCCGTAGAAATGGTTTTTTCCCAGAAGGCAACTTACTTTTTATAACAAATATGATTGGAAAGTAGTAATAAAACATGATTATGTGTATCATACTGATTACTAAGTAATATTTAGGACTTCTGATAGAATATTTTTACTACGCGCCAGTGCATGATAGGCACTAGAGGTAAAAATATTTCCTAAATGCCACATTACGCGTCTGCACGTGATGTGTAAAAAGAAAACAAAACAATGAAAATAAGTGACAAAATGCATAATTTTTGTATCATACTTTATCACTAACAAATATTTAATATAAATGAATTATTGTAAGTTGGTTACAATGATAATATTACTGCAAACAATGTTTTTAAACATTTTATTAGTAGGTCACCTTTGCAAAATCAAAGCAATAACCGGGAGATCCGTCACAAACTGCAGATAATGGTATCTTTACGTTTTTCCTGGGAATAGCAACTTTTGCACTGCTTTCGCAATATTTTTCAACCTTTCTTTTCTTGTCGTGGTTTGAGCACATGCTCTGATTCAGCTGACTCACGCACAGGAGTACGAAGGACATGAAGTAGTTTCAATAAACACCTTATCACCGATAAACGAAAGTCATGCTTTGCTAAAAGTGACATGTTTTCAGTGGAATATTTCTTATACAGAAATTTGAAATCATTAACTGCAAAAGATGTACAAATATTTTGGTAGGCCATCTAATGGTTTTCATTTCACATGAGTAATAGCGAAGCATCTGATCTTGCTTATCAATACCTGCAATAAATTTATTATATTGAATAACAGGAAGTAGTTGACAATTTCATCATCAGTTAGAGGCTTATTGGAATGAATTTTTCTTGTTTTGGTGCGTGAAGGCCCTGCAGAATTATCGCCTCTACAACTCATAATACAAAATTTTAAAAAATAAATGATAAAGCTATAAATTTGAATCCACATACCTTTTACAACTAGCTTCTAAACTTTACTCAACGCCAATACCAGCAGATGCACCTGACATATAATGCAGATTAAAGTGGAGAATAAATGTTGAGATGCAGCTCTTTTGCGCGAACGCGTGACTGACTATTGAGACATCACTCCACACCACCCGCTGGCGCGTGAAATTCCATACCATAGATGCCAAGATACCATGGCTATTACGGTAATCATGAAAAATACAGCATTGAGTGCCATCTGCAGAGCGATATACAGTCAAACATAATCAGTACTACTAGTTTTTGACAAAGTCTAACAAAATATGAAATTCCATGCATTATTTCTTGAGATAGAGCGCCCAAAAAATCTATATAACATACATACGGATGACAGACGGATTGACGGACATTTTTTCGAAAATAGTCAAATCCTATTCATGACACCCCAAAATGTGTCATCCATTAAAACGCGAAAGTAGAAAAAGTTCAAGTTGCCACTATTTTCTTCTAATCTATATATATAAAAGAAAGTCTGAATTCTGTATTAATCAACGCGCAGCCCAAACTACTGAACCTAAAGTCTTGAAATTTGGGGTAAAAATTCTTCTTATGACATAGAGTGCCGCTAAGAAAGGATTTTCTAAAATTCCACCCCTAAAGGGGGTAAAAAATCGAGCGAATTTTAAAAAAATTCCTTAAAAATCTGATTTTATAGCTATTTTTCAACTGATAACATATTTTGGTGTATTTTTGTATGCTGAATCGAATGGTACTAACTAAATTCTTTTAAGCCAAATAGTTCGCGAGATATTTCATATATTTCTAATTTGGCGATGTCTTTGGCGTCAAAACCTCGAAATGCCTAACGTTATAAGTTATAATTCATCCATATTGATTCATCTTTTACATCCGTTACTGTAGCAACGGAAGAAATTCAAATTAAATCTTTTTGTTAAATCTTTTGGTTAAAGAACTGAACCGGCTATATGAGTTTGAAAAAAATAAATAAATACAAACGCCTTGAAGAAAAGAAAAAAAAAATATATTGAATTTATTTAAAATACAGGGAAGCAATCCCCTTAGAAATTAACATTATAAAGCGAAAATATTTAAAAAATGAAAGCAATGTTTGTACGACTTTAAAAATTTTGTGGTACTTACAGCCGGGTCATGTCAGATACAACTGCGCCAAGCATGGCAATTACATTAATTATAGCAACCCTTATTTTTTGTCCATTTGATGGTTTATTTAGTATAGTTTTAAATTAATTTTATTATTACAATTTTTATTTATTATAGTTTATAGTATGCAGTTTTATGTTATATATTTTATTTATTTATTTACTTAAAACAATTTGCCATTTTTAATAAGGTTATGTATTTAAGAATGTTAAATTACTTTTTTGAACGTAATTGGCAAACGATAAACAAGATTGGCAATTGTCAACCATTTTTGGCGATCTATCTCATGGTCTGAATAATGCGTATTACTATGGAAGAAATTGAAATTGAAATAATACATCGCGATTTATCACTTGCTCCTGGATAAGAAGAAAAAATGGGTACTTTTATGTCAGCCGTATCCGTATGTAAATATCGCCATAGCATTTTTGAAATTGCCAATAGCAGTAGTTACATTTCGCGTATGTAAATTAAAAACAATTCTTTGTTTTAAGTTATGGCATTATTTCCTATTGTTTTACTTTTCATCTTTTTCAATGACATTAGTGTAAATCATGTATTATAAATGAAATGAGTGAAATGTTTTTATTTTGAATGAAAATAATAAAACAAGAATAAGATATGGAAACAATCTTTGTTGATTTATTACTTGCGCCCGGCTAACATAAAAGTATCACAAAAGCCATACATTCACCTTTTTTTGAGTAGTTGTTCATGGAATTTCTGGTTAATCTTCCGTAATCGGATACTTCTTCAATCGGTGTATTAATTACAATGTTGAAAGCATCGTTTATGTATGAAGCAAAAACTTCATGATGAATTCTATTACAGAAAATCGTATCATCATCATCTACTACATATTTAAAGCGGAAATTTGCATTTTGTTCCTATTCTTTATAATATTTTGATAGGATATGCCACTATTAGTTAGTTAATGTTTTTGGAACGGTTTTTATGTATACACACAGTGTTCTACGTTGCTTAGTTTTAGTTATAGAGCTATTGGAAAAGCTATACAGAAAGGTGAACGCAATTATGAAAGTTACATCTACTGTAATTATATAAAATGCAAATTTGCTTTTCCTTCCTCCCGTTTATAATTTGAGTTTTGCTGGATGTATTTTGATGGGACTTACACTGTTAGTTAGATTATTTTTTGTGGATGGTTGGTACTTCTTGAATGTATGGTACTTCTCTGTAGCGAAGTTTTCTTCTGGGTTATTGTTTTTCTGAAGCACAAACTTGGCAACAAATCAGATTGCTGAAAATTACATTACAAGAGAAAGTTCCAAAACTAGGTGAACCCGAATGTGAAAGATTACCTTTTATTTAAAGTTCTACTGAACGTATTTTGATTGGAGTTGCACAGTTAGGTATTGGAGATTGTTGCAATATTTGAAATGTCATTCCACATTTTTAGTTATGGAACTATGAGGAAAGTTCTCAGTGGTGTACTTGAAAAAAAGTAGGATAAAATCTACAGGCATGGTATATATTAGAGAGTATATATGTTATAGCTATGGAGTGCAGAGTTTCTAAAAATCAGCAGAAGGTGTACGGCGTATAGTCTATGCTACATTCCTAAAAATTCTACAATCACGTTAACTTGATTATGAAAGATATATTTTACTATCAACTTCAAATATAAAATAAAAAGGGCAATTTCGGTCCGACCGCTTATAACTTGAGTACTTTTCAATGGATTTTGAGAAGATTTGCATTGTTAGATAAATTTTCAAGAAAGTGTTTCATATATAACACATATTATTCTACGTTGCTCAGTTATAGAATTATGTGCGAAAGCTCTTTAATCAGTGAACCCTATTTTGACATATTAGCCTTTTTAAAAGGTTCTACTGAGTTAATTAGCACTGTTGTTAGATATTTTTTCAGGAAAGATTTTAGTATATAACACACATTGTTCTACATTGCTTTGCTATAGAATTATAGCTGAATGTTGTATTATCTGGAGAACCCGATTATGAAAAATTAGTCTTATTAGAAGGTTTTACTGAACGGATTTTGATGAGATTTGCATTTTAGGTAGATTTCGTAAGAAATACTACCTATTGCACCTATTGCAGTCGTTACCATGTGCGACTTTTGAAAAATTCCTTCATAACTTTTCATTATATGACTCCAGGAACCCATAACCACCCCCAGCGAAAAAGTTTATATATTTATATATATATATATATGTACGTACTAAAATTTGTCCGCGCGATAAAAGTCGCAATAATGCACGGATCGTCTTCAAACTCGCCAACAACTTTGAGATGGTTAATATCTCGGCGGGTATTGAAAAAGGGCAAAATCGGCCCAAGGGAATGGAAATGGGGAGGGCTCAAAATTTTGAATACCGTCTTAACATGATTCTGATAAAACCAGCTCTTACACAACAATGACAGGAAAAAAAAATATTTTTCGTTATACCAGTTGCCAACAATTAAAAAAAAGCAATAAAATTCTCACCAGAACAATTCCTTTTCTATTGCAAGATTTCACGTGAAAAAATAAATTAAATAAACAGTTTGATGAATTGAAAACAAATTGAATATTACGTCATAAGTTTTCTAGAGCAAGATTTCCGCATGAAAACTCAAAATGAAATAAATAGTTTGACGAATTAAAAAATATATATCCGTCATATTAGAAATACAATGGACCTCAGCAGATGAATAGGTAACGTCATGTGAGTTTGAAGAAACTTATTTAAACATGATAAAAACCCGACTATGGAAATATTAACATATTTTAACACTTTGTGGGTCTCTGAATTTCCTTTAGCCATTTATAAACCCATTCCATATACATGCGTGTGTGTATTCGTGTATATTAGAATTTTCACAAAATGTTTAGCTCCCTTAGAGCTCATTCTTAGTGAAGGAACTGGGTTTATCTCTAATATTGATTTAAGTTTTGTTGGTGAATGTAGTACTTAACATCGAAATCTATCTCCGCCTGTAGGCCCGAGCCGGCATGGATTTTTTTAATTTTCGGGGATGAATTTAATATGCTACATATTGTCCTCCCGTTCTTTTTTATATTGAATTATAAATAATCAACAAAAAGATTTGCTTCATAACAGTCCAAATTTTGTCTGAGACATTAGAAGATATAAAACCGTAATGGCGTTCATGTTGTTATCAGCAACGCGTATGATCCTTAGGGATAAATGTATTTATTGCTATGAAACACAAGATCAAATACACCGATATATTTCGTTTGATTAAAGTTTCGCTTGGAGAAACCGACCAACGTAGCGGGCGAAGGCTTCTACTACTGTATGTAAAGCGTAAATTCCTATTTCATTCCGATTGATTATAACTCAGATTCTACTGAACATAATTTTGCAGAACTAAGAGAACTATTAGATAGTAAATTTGGTTTATAAATAGTATAATCTAAAAACCATCGTTCCAAGTTACTTAGTAATAGTTACGGGAGTTCTAAAATTAGGTGAACTCGATTAGGAAAGATTTCAAGTTTTACTGAATGGATTTTAATGACAATTGACCAGTTAGTTAGATAATATTTCAGGTATTTTTTCAATATTTATCATATCTTTCAAAACTGTTTAGTTACGAAGCTATGCGGAAAAAGTTCTCTGTGGTATAGTAAAGAAAATTGGAGGATAATACGCTACAGACAAAGGATGTACACTAGAATGCTATAGTTATGGAAGTTGTGCAGAGTTTCTTTAAAAATCCAGAAGTGATGCGATGTATACCTACCACTACATCTCTGAGAGTTTTATATAATCAGGTTAACGCGATTATGATAGCTATATTTAACTATCTCATTGTATGTAAAATGCAAAGAGAAATTTCATTCCGACCGTTTTAAATTTACTTCTATTGGATTGATTTTGATGGGGCTTACATTGTCAGTTAGATAATTTACAGAAAAGATGGTAGTATAAAATATAATGTTCTACGTTGCTTAATTAAATAATTATGGGTAAAGATCTAAATCAGATGAACCCAATTTCGAAAGATTGGCTTTTTTTTAAGGTTCCGCTGAATATATTTTTTAACGGGATTTAAACTGCTAATTAGATTATTTTTATGAAATGTTTCGGTACATTTTCAAGTTTAAACGATCCTGCTAAGTGGATTTCGATGGAACTTGCTCGGTTAGTTAATTTTTCAGTGAATGTTTTAGTATAAAGCACATATCATTCGCTTGGTGTTGCTTGGTCATCAGGTTGCTTGATTATAGAATTAAGGCTGAATGTTTTAGAAGCAGGCGAACCAAATCATGAACGATTAGCCTTTTCAGTATGTCCAATTAACAGATTCTGATGAGATTTGCATTGAAAATTTTTCATGAACCCTTTTAAGTATAGTACATATTGTTCTATCGTTCTTCACCGAATACTACACTAAATGATCAACGAAAGAAGTTGGCCCTTAACAGCCTAAATTTTGTATGGCTCAAAAGATATAATAGCGTAATAACGTTCATATTGTTTTCACCAATTAGATTGGGCATTACAGGTAAATGTCCATATTGCTTTAAAACGCATGATCAAATTCACAGATATATTTAGTTTGATTCAAGGTTTCTTTAGAAAAACTGACCAGCGTAGCGGGCGTTAGGCTGCTAGTGTATTTATAAAACAAAGTAAAAATGACCGAGAAAATTAAAATATGAACATTGAATTTCCTACTGCGACAAGACAATTACATTTGTTGGATATGGTCAACTAATATATCTCTGTATGTAAGTACTGTGCTTTATACTTTTATATTGTTTAATATATATATATATATATATTTTAACTTTCTTCCATGTACATAAGAAGAATGCATTGGAATCTTGAAAATTTTCTTCTTATGATGGATTTACACATTTTGGGACTCTGAACACGATTTTACTTTGTTTGAAAAATACCTGATTGTCTGTCAGAATATATGCGACTCAAATTTTGTGGGCGTTCTCAAGAACTAATTTCTCTAATCTTTAAATATTCTATTCTAAAAACTACTGCACCGAATTTCATTAAAATCCATATTCTCTTAGACTTTGACAAAAATTGGTGCTGATTACGTTTAGGTGTATATCACTCAACAAGTGGCGCTGATAGGCTGTGTTTTTCATGATTTTTTTCACGTGATATCTCTGTATCTATGGGATAAAATTTCACCAAACTTCATATTCAGTTAGATTTTGGCATATGTCGATGCTGATAAGATTTTGGTACGCATAGCCCAACACATAGAGCTGCTATGCTCTGTTATTAGCCACCGGTATGGTATGCTATTTCTTTCTCCCAGCTTATTTTGTGTCTCCAAAAAATAACGTTACCTTACGGAAGCCTGCTATAAACAAAGCAGATGTTTCGTTGTACGATTAAATGCTCTATAGCATTTTTTAAAATTTATAAGCATCGCACATTTTCAATTTTCATACCGGCGTATTGGGAAAAAAAAGTACTTTTAAATGCAATTGTTTGAAAAATGTACCTCCATTTATTTTTGAAATATTATTTTTTTTGTAGTTTTTGGGACCATTTGTTTAATTTTGGCAACTCAAGTACTCCATTTCTGTAGAAAGTAAAGAAAAAAAAATGTTGAAAAATAGCAATTATATCTTTTTGTTGTCATTTTCTAATAAAAATTGAGAAAAAAAAATTAAATAAAATACGTGCTATTTTGAGAACAATATAAATGAAGGATTTATGATAAAACATGGAGCTATTATAAACTATTTTACATAAAATAAAAGCGTGTGCCTTAAGTCTTAAAATTGAAATATGTTAAGCACTACAGTAGAGTCCCGCTTAACCGAGTTATTTTCTTCTGGTGGACTGGTGGTTTCTATTATTATGAAATAGCTATTATAAATGAAGCGTTTAGGTGAAGATGAAAGAGCAGAAGAGTAAAAAAAATGGCCATAATTAAAAAAAAAAATTATGGCCTTTTTTTTTCCATTCTGACCAGAAAATCAGAGTTCTAACTTTTTGCGACTGCTCTTTCATCTTCACCTAAACGCTTCATTTATGATGACTGTTTCATAATAATAGAAACCACCAGTCCACCAGAAGAAAATGAAGTAATGGAAATGCCGGGGGCGACACTAAATTCTGAAAAAGCAGAGTTCCTGTTCTCTAGTTCATGATTTTTTTCACGTGATAGCTCAGTATCTATGGTATGAAATTTCACCAAACTTCATATTCAGTTAGATTTTGGCATATATAGGTGCTGATAAGATTTTGGTACGTATAGCCCAACATAAAGAGCTGCTATGCTCTGTTATTCATTCTTTCCTATAGTACCTATATTTCAGCATCTATCGGATGGAAGTTGATCAAATTTCGTATTTAGTTAGACACTTTCATAAATTGGTACTGATAAGTTTGTGTGTATTTTGTTCAATAGGTGGCACTGCTGTGCTGTGCTTTCCAGATTTCTGTGGAAGCTGTGCTATCTCTGCGTCTATGTGATGGAATTTCACCAAATTTAATACGTAAGATATTTGTAAAAAAATTATTTTGATTCAATTTTGCCTTCATTCACTCAACAGTGCTTTGTTTTTTCACAATTTCTACAATAGCATATCTTGTCATATATCTGATAGAATTTCACCAAATTTAATGCTATTAAAAGATTGTTTTTAAATTATGTTGAATCAATTTTGGCTTGGTTCTCTCAATAAAAGCCTTGCTTATGCTATTTTTTTCTGTGAGAAACATTATAACTGTATATCAATTTATATTAACTTTTTTTTTAAAGTTATTAAGTGAAAAAATATATTTTTCCAAATGTGAAATACCCAATAGGGAGCGCTGTTGAACTGTTCCTTTTTTAATCGCTGATCATGGTCATTCTAAATTAAATTTAAAGAAATGTACTATACTTTATAATTTCTGGTGTGTAAAAGCGCTATTTAAATTAATATTTATAATAACATACAATGCAATTTTTGTGATAATCCTCGCATATTAGTTTTATGCCCCAAATATCCGGATTTCTGCATATCATGGTTTAGCGCTATAGGTTCTGACAGTTGGAGTTTCACTGTATATTAGTACAAGTTTAGTTAATATTTCTCATTTCCGTAAAAAGTGACCATTCATCACGAAATTCACGAAATATATTGTTGTATTGGATTCGTGAAAAATTTCGACTTCCAGTTTTCGATAGATTTATATATGTTTTAGAAGGTCCTGAAAATGATTTGGTGTTTTTTAGAAAATGGTGTTATGCGAGTCTGTTTGCCACTCTGTCACTGTGTAAGTCTGCATGTGAGAAAAATTTTGTGGGCGCTCTATCTCAAGAACTAATAAACGAAATTTCCAAAAACTTTAGATTCCGTTAGACCTTGATATAAACTGGTAATGATTACTTTTTGGTGTAAATTGCCCAACAAGTGGCTCTGCTATGCTGCATTTTTTACGATTTCCGCATTAGCTGTATCTCAAAAATACGGATCTCCTGCATGGGTCCTGCAAGAATACGGTCCTGCACGGATTTTCATCAAACTTCAGATTCACTTAGTCCCTGATCTAAATTAGTGTTGTTTAGTTTTTGGTGTAAATCGCCCAACGGGTGGCGCTGCTATGCTGCATTTTTCACGATTTCCGCAATAGCCGTATCTCAAAAGCTAATGCGTGAATTTTCATCAAACTTCAGATTCAGTTAGTCCCTGGTATAAATTGGTCCTCATTAGCTTTTCGTCTAATTCGCCCTACAGTTGGCGCTGCTTTGCAGAATTGTTTACGATTTCCGCTATAGCTCTATCTAAAAAACTAATGCAAGAATTTTCATCAAACTTCAGATTCAGTTAGACGTTGACATTAAGTTGCTGATGATTAGATTTTTGTGTAAATCATCTAACCGGTGGCACTGATATGCTGCATTTTTTAGGATTTACACGATTTTAGCAATTGTCATATCTCAAGAACTAATGTACGAAATTTCATATGTTTAGGACAAATAATATGCATGAGATAGAAGAAAGTTTTGGGATTGCCACATACGACTAGTTTAAATTAGTAGTCGTATTGTACCTTTTTTTTTTTTTTTCGCCAATTACATGTCAAAATGAGCGGGAAATAATGGCTGTAAAAATTAATGTGATAAATGTATTTTAAAAGATTACAACAGAAACACTCTGTTAAACTCTCACTAAAAAATGCCAAACGCCGTGGAATAAATAAATACCATTCAGTGCAATAAAGTATGAAATAATCTCTTAAAGTATTTTTTTAGGTGCGTTCGTAATTATATAAATATGTAGAATCTATAGCCGTCGTCTGGTCCGTCCATCTGTCTGTCTGCACGCCTGGCTGCATATAACAGCGCAAAATCTACCCAACCGAATGGTTTGAAATTTAGTATATATAATCGTTATAGAATTTTGTCGAATCATTTCAAAATTTATGAAAATAGAGTCAAAACTTAAAAATATATTAATAAAAGTATTCTTTATTCTATTAAATCCTATCATATTAATTCAGTGATATCCCATGATAGGTAATGATTCTAGGTTGCTATGCTAATTACGTCCTATTCAAGATGGAGTCGTATTACTTCCGTATTACTGAATTTAATATATATATATATAATAATTTTTTTATTCATGCATTTTTGTATAAGAGTGCAACAGCTATTTCACCAAGATTTGGTGTTTGACGTACAATTTTCAACTTGTTTAAAGTTACTTGTATTAAAACATTAGAATTATATTAAAGAAAGTTGTCTGATGGCCACAGAATGCTAGTTTCTATAGAGAATATAAATAATGAAAGCCTCGATTTGAAGAGGCGTATAAAATTCCACAAATTAAAACAAGGTTTTTAACAAGGTCTTTTGAAACTTCTATCATATTAAATTACTCATTTTAATTGATTTAAATAGGGATTTAAGGAGCAAACCTGGATCATGTCGAAACATATGGCACTTTTTTATTCATTAAAAGGTTTGCTGGTTTCTTAGATAATTTTCAGCGTAGGATGACTACTTGATTACTACTTGTAGTGAAGGAAAGAAATAAAATTTATTATAATAAATTAAATCGGTATACCGTTTTTAATAAAGATTATTAAAAATATTTTGAAAAAGCTAATCAATTATCCCGGATAGGACCGTGATTTAAGAATAGGGATTGCAATTCCACAAAGTGGGATCTCGTGGTTCATTAAGGTTTACTACTTACAAGTCGAAATTTGTACGTCAAACGTGCAAATGAGGTGCGTTCGTAATATATATAGTTTTATAAACATTTAGATCTTGGTCCAATAGCTGTTGCACTCTTATGCAAAAATTTAAGAATACAAAATTTATTACGATCATATATATTAAATTCAGTAATGCGGAAATAATAGGACTAGTCCCGGGGAAATGTACCAAAAAAAGGGAGTTACCTTGCAAAAGGTAGGGTAGAAGATTTTTTTTTCTGAATTGTTTATAATGATACCAACATCTAAAAACCAAGTTTTCTAACAAAATTTCTTAAGGCTAAATTTTGTGTGGCCAAAAAACAACAGAACTTTGGGACCTTTTTTGAAATATCTCGAGACCCGTTGCCGTAGCATATTATTTGTCAATTACAATATTAAAGAAGATAAAATTCTCTACAACTTTCATATTTACAACTAAATTTTCTGTGGCCAAAAAACAACAGAATTTTGGGACCTTTCTTGAAATATCTCGAGACCCGTTGCCGTAGCATATTATTTGTCAATTACAATATTAAAGAAGATAAAATTCTCTACAACTTTCATATTTACAACTTTTATATACACTCAATAGCAAGCGCAGTACGCCATTAAAAAATAGGACATTTTTTTTAATTTTCTTAAAAACCGTGAAAAACATAGTTCTGCCCCGATTATTCAAATATTTCCCACGGATTTAATCGTGTATGGCAACTTATATATAGTGGTAGCCGTAAATTACGTTTTTTAGGACCAAAACTAGCCTTTTTTGCATTTGTGGCAAATTTACCAGGAGAATTTTAATAAATCTCTAATAGCCGGATTTTGAAAATTTTAAATGTGTAATCATTAAATGCGTAATGCTGAACTACGTAATCAGCTTTGTGAAATATTGATTCATTAAAACTTTGAAAACCGAACCAAAAGAAACCGAAATATGTTCCGCCTTAAGCAGGTTTCCATCTTAGCAAGTACAATTGTTCGTATTCTTTCTCTTCAAAATATATAATTTTTTCTTTAAAGACCGGATTCCGAATATACAGATTTCATTTTCAAAGATTTTACGGTAGTTGTAGTATTGAGGCGTTTAAAGTCACAGTTATATGAATTATGAGACAAAATTAGTCCCACGTAGACATTCGCAAGGTAATATTAAACTATGGAAGCGTTCTGACAAATATCTCGCTTGCATTTTATTACATTTAAATATTTTTTTTTCGTGGGATACCCGAAATCAATATCTAATGTTGTGCTTTTGTACTTTTTCGGGTTTGGTTGCATTTATTTTTATGTTCGGTCACTTTCATTTTTGGAAAACTCTTTGGAACCCGTTCTGAAATTTAAAGTATCTTCATTAAAAAAATGCAACCAAATTCGAAAAATTAAAAACGCACAACATTAGATATCGACCTCAGGTATTGAATTTTTCAGGTTATTTTATTATATATTATATAGGAATATTATTTTTCAGGTATGAAAAAAAATTAAATATTGAAATTCAAGTAAGAATTCTGAAAAGAATATTTCCATAAGTTTAATATTAGCGTGCAATTTTTTTCGCGTGAGACTACACTAATCACACGAAGAAACTGAAAGAAAGTGGAGGAAAATGCTGATAAATGGGAAGTACTAGGCTTTGTACCTCCAGATCCAGATGATCCAGATATCTGTTTTATTCAGGATAACGATATTCCTTTGAAACGGGATGCTAATAATCCTACTACTTTGTCATCAAAGAGAAAAAAATATTGTTAAATAACCTGTAGAACTTATTGTTATTTGTAGAAATTATTAATACAATTTTTCATTTAGCTTACGCAGCCATATTGCGTACCTTACTTTATTGTGTACGGAAAGTGGATTTGAATGAGACAGGGAATCAATGCGAAAACAAAATTGTTTATATGGCCTACAATCATAAATAAATTGGTATTTCATTTGATTGTCCTATAATGGTATCACTGAGATCATTAAACAGATACAGTTTCAAAACACTACATATTATAGAAGATTAGAATATTCCTCCGAGCACATTTTTCAGCAACCATAAATTAAGTTTTTCTGTTTGAGCTTTAAAGCAATTAATAGATAACCTTAAAGTTTTATATATTTTTGCATGCTAAAATGATATAATCTCTTGTTATATTTATTGTTATAAGTGCAAAAAAATTGATAATATTTCTTAAAACTAATCTTTTAAATATTTTTATGAAACTAGGGATCTCAATTATTTTAATGACAGAATTTTTACATTTTACAAGAGATAAATGCATAACATTAGTTAGTGAAATAATCTGTTGTCATTTTTATTGTAGCTATTTTATAAGGTAAAAATATTTTTTACATAAAATATATTTATTTTTTTTTTATCTCCCCTTTTACATGGAACTACAATCCAATAATTGCTATCTTTAAAACAGTAAAACATTAAAACATATAGAGTCAAAACACTGTACCGTGACTGTATCACTAGTCTCGTGAAGGGAATTTTCACTTTGTTATTAATAAACAATATAACATACTTATAACTACTTAAAAGGTGACTCAAACATATAAAAATATTATTTAATGCAACCCTGAGATCTTTCGAACACACACGCGTTCATTTTCAAAGGGAAAAAGATGACTGACTGAATAGAAATACATTTTAAAAACAAAAACAAAAAACAAAAAAACAAAAAATTTTTGTTTTTGTTTTTAAAATGTATTTCTATTCAATGTTTGCTATTTTTATCCCATTGATACCTGGAAAAAATATGTATGCATTATAAAAGTTATTAAAATTATAAAATTATTAAAATTAAACAAGAATTCTTTCTTAATTGGAACTATCCTGCCAATAAGTTACTAAATATTGAAGTATTCTTTTTAACAGTGCTTTGAAGTTAACATTGTATACACTTAAAGTTACTGTCTAAATATGAAAATTGTCTCATCTACATTCTGCCCTACTTTTAAAATGATATAAATTTATTGAATATAAAATGTCTGTTGAGATGGAAATAAAGACGTGAGTGTACAAATAATAGATAATTTACTGCTACCAATTTTTAGAAGTCGACATACACAATTAAATCCGCGGGGAACATTTGAACAATCGGGGCAAAACTACGTTTTTCACGGTATTTAAGAAAATTGAAAAAATTGTCTTATTTTTGAAATGGCGTACTGCGCTTGCTATTGAGTGTATAAAAAAGAAGTAAATATGAAAGTTTTAGCGAATTTTATCTTCTTTATTATTGTAATTGACAAATAATATGCTACGGCAACAGGTCGCGAGATATTTTAAAAAAATCAAAAAAGGTCCCAAAATTTTGTTGTTTTTTGTCCACAGAAAATTTAGACTTAAGAAATTTTGTTAGAAAACTTGGTTTTTCCATGTTGGCATCATTATAAACAATTCAGAAAAAAAAATCTTCTACCCGACCTTTTGCAAGGTAAAATGTACATTTCCCCTGGACTAGACTCTATCTTAAATAGGACGTAATCACCATGGCAACCTAGAATCAATACCTATCATGGGATATCATTGAATTAATTACATATGATAGAATTTAATAGAATGAAGAAAACTTTGATTAATATCTTTTTAAGTTTTGATTCGATTTTCATAAAATTTTAAATGACTCGACAAAATTCTGCGACGATTATATATATTAAATTTCAAACTATTCGGTTGGGTAGTTTTTCTCCTGTTATATGCGGACAGACGGACAGATAGACGGACGGACCAAGCGACGACTGTAACTGCTACGTATTTATATAATTACGAACTCACCTAAAAAACTATGTTTGTGAACGAATAGGTAAAGCTTTAAGTTTCATTTTGGGCTACAAAATGCCATTTGAATAACTTACACAATACGTTGAGAAGCTTTTATAATTTTAGAATGTGCCTAAATAAAACTGCCGGTCATATGGCATATGAGATGCATTTTACTGGGAAAAAGTAAACAAAAATTAGTGATAATCTCTCACTGTAGTAAGCATAGTTTGGTTACTACTACATTTTTCAGAAGAGTTTTTTTGTTGAAAATATTCTATTGTGTATCCTCGGTTCCAGATTATTTTACTTTGTAAAAAAAAATATCTTCCAGTCACGCAAGCTGCATCTTCAACTGGGTGAGGTTTTGAATCATAATTGCTTATCAAATGCACAACTTCGTAGTTTTATGAGTTTATAAAGTAGTTTTAAAAAGTAGATGACGTATGAATTCGATATAATGACAAGCACAAGCATGCCAAAATAAATTTAGTGTTAAATTGTTTTAAGGGTTTCATAAAAGGATCTTTTTCTTTCTTCGTAAAAGGAGCCTTTTTTCAATCTTCAGAATAAAATAGGGTGATTGGAAACAGTGGTAGTAATATCATGTAGAGTGAAACCTAATCAGTAACTGACACTTTAACAAAAATCTAACTCAAATAAGTATTTTCTTGTAAAATTCTGCAAAGCAATGCTATCTAGTGGTAACTTATTTGTTTTAACCCATGTTTTACTTATTTGTTTTTCAACAAAGGATGGTGTCAGTTACTGAGGTTATTGACCATATTTATGAAAAAAATAATTTTTAGTAAGGGGCTGTGCATATATAACGTTATCATTTTAGGGAGGAGGAAAAGTCTGACACATGATATCGTAAGATGTCTCTAGGGGGAGGGGGGGGGGTTTCTTTTGATATCGTTATCATTTTTGATCCAACCAAAATTTCTTCTTTTTATTTGTAACTTTGTCTTTATATCAAAATAGAATGTTTTTTTAGTCATATATTTTTATGAAAATGCAGAGATATTATTAAAATCATTAAATGATTATAAAATTATTTAATTTCAAAATATGGACCACTCCAACGTTTGTCATTCCTATTCTTCTGTCATATGTGTACGCATATATAATACGCTTTTCGAGAAAACATATGCGAAGTATGTTTGAAATAATACTTGTGTTACTAATAAATAAAAGAGAAATAATGTTGTGCATCTGTTTTGTTGATAAGAAGCCGCCCCTCCCCTCGTGCAGGTGCAAGTGCAAAAAGACATTATTACTGTTGAATATGCATTATGTAACAAAAATATATTATAAAATTCTTTTAAATAGAAACTATTTCTTTTAAATGGCATTTGATATAAAGTTATTTCATATATAAAGTGATATTTTATTGACTTGACTTGAATCAATAAAGTATGCAAAAAATAAATATAACCATATTTGTATATCACGCCAAACAAAAGAAAAAAACCCCCAAAGAATTTTTAGACATTGATAGCGATTTCATTACGGGTAGTGGGGGTGGTGGTGAGGGGGGGGGGCGGTTCGAAGAATGATAACATATGATATCGAAAGGGGGAGAGGGGGTCCAAAATTACCAAAAAGTTGATAACGTTATATATGTATAGCCGGCAAAAAAGATGACGACTTATGTAAATGTGGTGTTCGAGGAGACCCGATGCACTAAACATTTTCGGCAGCTGTAAATTTATGAAGTATAAATTTCACAGAACAGAACCCACAATCTTACAGGACATCCAAAAAATAATTAATGATCAGGCTCAACTTAAAAAACTTTATGCTAACTACGACATTCTCAATAGCCATTATTCTTTTATTAAATATAAATACATTCAATACAATTTCCTCTCCTGATTGCCTGTGGTGGACATGTCATGGGTCCACGTAGAATAAAGAGAAGTGTTTTTGTAATTGTTTTTTAAACAAAAATTGATTTTGTACTGAACATAAAATTTAATAATCTCATAATAATCTTTAAAGAAATGTGGATATCTTAGAAGTATCGAGAGAAACCTGATAATGTAAATGATACATACTGTAGTGAATATAAAAAGTAAGTATTATTGGAAATGTTACATAAATTATTGAAATTGTTGTAAATATGTAAATATCATTTTGTTGAAAAGTAACAAATGTAACGGTGAATGTAAATATTTATAACTTATAAATAGTATACAACTTCAAAATATATAAATCATATTGTAATAAATTTCTAGGCTCGCCCTGAAATAATAGGGCAGCCTATTGTGATTGGAAGTGTATCACCATCTCCTGAAATAATAATAAATTTTCACCGGCGGCTCGAGGGCCCGACACTTGCCTCTGGTGCTCTCTTTGGGGAGTCTGGCGGGTCGTTCGGAGCTCTTCTTTCCCGGAAGCTGGGGTTCTGGGCTTGTTTCTCGGGTTGGGGGTTTCGCAGGTAGTAGAACTTTTCCAGCCCCGGGCTTGGAGTTCGCCTAACCATATGCCACAAAGCGGGTTCCCAGGGTGGGCGATATCCCTAATAAAAAGTACATTTGTTTCAAAATTGTGTCAATTTTTTATTTATCTATCTCTACTATAATTTAAACTAGTCGGATGTGCCAATCTCAAAACTTTCTTCTATCTCATATGGGGCATTCTCACAATCTTTTGACTTTCATGTCCTTGAATAATAATTTTTTTTTAATACACTTTTTTGTGTTTTTTTTATTTCATATACTGTGGAACATCCCATTGCATAATTGCACAACAATATTAACTAGATAAATAAGATCTAGACGATGTTGGGGGTCCAAACAACTGGAAAACTCCTATACCGTCCCGTGTCCCTGATGCTGATTGTTAAGTTTGGAGCTGTCTGGATAAACTTGTTTCAATAAAAATAATTCGATGTAATTTTTTTCTGAAACTGGAGCTATGGTTTTATATAAATATGTAGCTAAAAATTAACCTGCACACATTTTTAGGGTTGTTATTATTTTTTAAACTCTGTCCCTGGGTTTTAGATTCCTTACCATCCCTCTTCTAAAATTATACAGAAAATCATTTCAGATGTAACCACAGAATTTTTTTTCAAGTTTTTTTCTCATGCAGAAGTATGCTAGAGAAATAATGTCTAAAATTCTTTCGCGGGAAATTTACTGTAAAATTTAAATCAGCATTTAAATATCAATTTCAAGGATCGTGGCTTTATTGGTAATCTCACCGTCCCCAAGGTTTATTGCTGCACTTTTCGAGGTAAATTAAAAAAAAAAATTAATTTAATCCAATGTTAACAACAGTTTCTAAAAACCAATGAACATTGTGGCTATCACTTAATCTTAAGATGATTTTCCTAAAAATAGGTGGCAATTTTCCTTACCGTTCCATCCTTACCGTTTCCTTTTTTACCATTTCGTTCCTTTTTTCCAATACCATCCCCTTTTTACTTTCTTCTATCTTCAATAGAAGAAAGTATTGTAATCGACATTTTTTAGACTTCCGGTTTTCGACGGATTTACACGTTTTAGGGGTCAGAGATCCCCAAAAACATGTTTATAGAAAATGTCTGTCTGTCCGTGTGTCCGTCTGTCTGTCGCCATTGTAATATCAAAAAGTGTATGAAGTTATGCATAGAATTGAACCAAATTTTTATTTTAAGTTTTTGGCTATGGCAAGCAGATCCTCCCTGAATTTGGAAAAAATTTGCCGGTAGGGGGCGCTGTAATAGCGATTTTTGTGCGATTTCGAATATTGTACCATCCAAAAGTGTATGAAGTTATGCATAAAATTGAACCTAATTTTTATTTTAAGTTTTTGGATATGGCAAGTAGGTCCTCCCTGAATTTGGAAAAAAATCGCCGGTAGAGGGCGCTGTAACAGCGATTTTTGCGCGATTTTGAATATTGTACCATCCAAAAGTGTGTGAAGTTATGCATAGAATTGAACCAAATTTTTATTTTAAGTTTTTGGCTGTGGCAAGCAGGCCCTCCCTGAATTTGGAAAAAATTCGCCCCGAGGGGGCGCTGTTATAGCGATTTTTGTGCGATTTTGAAAATTGTACCATCGAAAAGTGTATGAAGTTATGCATAGAATTGAACCAAATTTTTATTTTAAGTTCTTGGCTATGGCAAGCAGGTCCTTCCTTAATTTGGAAAAAATTCGCCGGTAGGGGCGCCGTAATAGCGATTTTTGTACCATTTTGAATATTGTACTATCGATAAGTGTATGAATTTATGCATAGAATTGAGCCAAATCTTTTGTGTTTGCTTATGGTCATGGCACGAAGGTCCTCCCTGAATTTGGGAAAAATCCGCCGGAAGGGAGCGCTATAATTGCGATGTCTGTACCATTTCCATTATTGTACCATCGAAAAGCGTATGAAGTTATGTATATAATTGAACCAAATTTTTTGTGTATATTTCTGGCTATGGCAAGCAAGTCTTCCCTGAACTTGCAAAACATTCCGCCAGAAGGGGCGCTATAATTGGAGCTCTGTGCCATTTTCATTATTGTATCATCGAAAAGTGTATGAATTTATGCATACAATTGAACCAAATTTTTTGTGTATGTTTCTGGCTATGGCAAACAAGCCCTCCCTGAATTTGAAATAAATCTGCCGAAAAGGATCGCTGTAATAGCGATGTTTATGCCATTTTCTTTATTCTAAAATCGAAAATTGTATAAAATTATGCATACAACCAAATTTTTTGTGCATGTTTTTGACTTTTGCCAACAGGTCCTCCTTGAATTTAGAAATATCGCGCGGTAAAGGGGCTCTGCGATAGCGATTTTCGTATACTTTTCTTGATTTTTCGTAGCTCTATTGTCCATCGGCGGCGCGTGCAGAGGCGGAAACTCGCTTTTTTGCTAAGCCGGCTATTCGCAAACATCTGATAACAACAGAATAAGCAAAAACTATTAATTTTAACAAATATCATGATATTCATTAACTCGTTTTTAGTCCGTTTAATTGACTGAAGCAGAAATTTAAGATGAAAATCAAAGTTGGGATAGTATTGAACTAATAATATTGAAGTATTAACATGTGTAACTAATTTTTGAAATATTATGTATAAGATAGAAGAAAGTTTTGGGATTGGCACATCCAACTAGTTTTACCTTACCGTCCCTTCTTTAACACCCCTTTAAGACAATGTTATACAAAAATTCTGTATTAAAAGTACTACATTGTTATTATTTCTTATTTGAATGTCCTGTGGGTACTATGCAAATTCATTATAAGTAAAAATTTAGAAGAAAATAAAAAGTTATAGGGGTAAAATGGTAAGGAAAATTAAACTCGCAAGTTTAACTTAAACCTCAGTTAAATAAAATTTTTTTCGCTGCTGACCATTATTTCTTTATTTTGAATCATTAAGGCTATCAGCTTAAAATGTTATTTTAGCAAGTTTAATTTTGTCAGATTTTTTTTCCTCAAAAGTCAAAAGATTGTGAGAATGCCCCATGTATGTTCATACTTGAAAATTCACCATCACCATCAGAATACCAAAATTAAATGACAATTTATGTCCATCATGAGGATTTAAAAGGCAAAGGTTCCTTGAATTGTGTGCAATTAAGAAGAAGACACAAGCATCGCATCTTTCAAACATATCATTGAATTTCGGCACCCACCCTCTTAGATGTCTGCATCCAAAATTCCCAACACAACATAACCAAAGAAGACCACAATCCTATCTGTTTACCTAAGTGAATTTGAAGTTTTATGAAAATCCGTGCATTAGTTCTTGAGATACAGCTGTTGTTGAAATTGTGAATAATGCAGCATAACAGCGCCACCTGGTAGGGCGTTTTACACCAAAAACTAAACAGCATTAATCAACATCAGGGAGTAGCTGAAACTGAAGTTTCATGAAAACTCATGCATTAGTTCTTGAGATAGAGCTATTGCAATAATCATGAATAATGCTGCAAAGCAGCGCCACCTGTTCAGCGATTCACACCAAAGAGTAATCAGCATCAAATTATATCAGGCACTAACTGAATCCAAAGTTTTATGAAAATACGTGTATTAGTTCTTGAGATACAGCTATTGTGGAAATCGTGAATAATGCAGCATAGCGGCGCCACCTGTAGGGCGATGTACACGAAAAACTAATCAGCACTAGTTTATATCAAGGTATATCTGAATATAAAGTTTTGGGAAATTCCGTTTATTAGTTCTTGGGATACAGCACCCACAAAAATTTTGTCACATACAGACTCACAGAGTGACAGAGTGACAGACAGACTCATAGACAGACATTTTCTAAAAACCATCAACTCATCTTCAGGATCTTCTAAAACGTATAAATCTATCGAAAACCGGAAGTCGAAATTTTTCTCGAATGCAATACTTTCTTCTTGTAAAGATAGAAGAACGTAAAAACAAAGAAATGTATAAAAGAGATTTAAAACTTTAATAGTGATTTGAACACGAAAGAATCCTTATAAGGTATGTCAGTTAATGGGGAGTTCACCCCACACCTGCTGCTGCTGTTATTCCTATTGGTATTTGTAATGTTGTAAGTATAACGAAGTTTAATGTAAAGCATAACATAGTTTATTGTAATGCAAAATTCATCGCAGATTTTTTGTATAATAATGTAAACACTATGCACACACGCACTAAAATGATTTTATTTAAGTGAAAGTAGTAAGTGTGTGGTACATAAATACTGTTACACAAATATTGATTAAAGTGTGGTAGTTTTAGGAAGGGAATGTGTGAGAATTGCAAATTTCATTCCATATAATAGAGAATTATTTGGTTTGTAATTTATTTATATATAAATATATGTACTATATTGTATATATATATGAGGATGTGAGTTTCAAAACTCGCCTTATCCAAAATTAAGCAAACCGAGTGTTCTCTATCAATCTATTCTATTGGTGAATCTGCATCGAAAAAAACACTGCAATCTGAAAAAAAAAAGTTTTATTGTGTATTTCTGGTATTGTGAAATCTTAGATTACAATGTAAACCAATGGACGCAGTCAGAGATTTTTCTCGATTTCCCAAATTTTGATTTTTTGGATAAGGCGAGTTTTGAAACTCTCGTCCTCATATATAAATATATATACTGTTTCTTCGAAATCTATATGTTGTCTCATTTGGTGCAATCTAACAGAATGCTAACTATTATAATTCTAAAGTTTTCCAATATGTTAGCTTATGTAAGAAAGAGTTGTATGATGACTGCTGCAACATAAGTATAATGTAACACTTTTTCGTCAGAACAGCTGCTGAATAAGTAAATGTTATAAAATTTAATTAATAATTGCTTTCCCAGGCTCCTTCCAGCGATAGTTAGAAGGCTGTTGTAGAATTAGTGTCAAAAGTCTGGTTTGAGTTCCGTATGTATAATCGGTATGAATTGGGCCAAAAAAAAATTCATATCAGTAAAATTATTATAATCTTATTAATTTCTTTTGAAGAAACTCAAATAATGTCCTATTTCGGCATCCTTCTAAGCTCTTCGTGAAAAATACCTTTTTAAAATTTTAAATAATATGCCATTCGGGAACTCAATATAATAAGTTTTAACTTTCAGCTTTTTACTGGTGCTTAAAATTGTTTAAGGAATTTCAACCGAGTTTTCTTTTCACAGTAGAATTTAACTCATTTTAGGGATTAGGCGTTTAAATATTGAGGTTGTAAAATTTACCAATGCAAAATGCAATTGTTAATTTAATATTTTTCTTTTCTTACGTAGTTTGCAAAACCAAATATTAAATAAACAACCTCTAAATTATTTCAATTATTTCAAATTATCCAATTTCTTTTTAATTGTATTATTCAAGGCTGCCACAGGCGATAATTTTTTAATTCTAATTGACACTTTCTTCTGAAAACAGAAATCCTTAACACACACTTTGACAACATTTGCAAGAGAAATATACTTCAAAATTTATATTTAAAAAATACTGGTTCGAACGGAATAAAAAAAATAGTCACATCTGGCACCCCTGAATATTCTATCGATTTGTAATTGACGTATATCCTACTAAATCAGTAATAATGATGCTGTATATATATGCAAGTAATAAATATTGAAAAGATGTTCAAGTCACTCGGGTAACTAAAATATAAAACAATTCTTTTGCGTAGCTAAAATATAATACAGTTCCTACACCTTGTTCATTTTATAACTCAAAATTTAAAATGAGATAAATTTATTCTTATATTTTAGAAGTGATTTAAATTTCTCAATGAATTTCAACCACGTTTTCTATTTACAATAGAATCTAATTTGTTTTATGGATTAGTCTTTTGATTACTAAATTTGTAAAATTTGTATATGAAAAATGCAATTGTTTATTTAATGCAAAACTAAACGTTAAAATGGCCGTTTTTTTTTTAAATTGTCGAAGATATTTTTTTCTTTTTTTAAGAGCAATCTTTTACAATTCTAAATCTGTTTTATTTTTATTCCTACGATTACTAGAAGAGAATCTATGGCCAATTTAATAAATCAGAAGTAATGACTCAAATATCGGAAGTCAGCACGAAGGCCAGGAGAAATGTAAACGATGTTTCTATGCATGATTTTCTTACGTTTTTTGCATAAAAACACTAATAAACCTTAATTGAAACTGCCAAATTAACTTTATAGATAAGAAATCTTTAAATGCGATTTCTGTAAAATAAATTTTTAGTTACTTCCATGTATCATAAACTTCATTACATAAAATGTTTTAAACATATTTCAGTGAAATTTTGCCAGAATACTTTCCATATTACTCATTATGTTTTCTGAACTAGAATCTAAGCTCTATGTAATAAGGTAATTATTTTATAGGTACTTAAATGTAAAAAAAAAATGGCAATTTTTAGTAAAAAATATCTATTTTTTGACATATTTTGAAATATTTCAGTTAATTTTAACGATATTGTAAAACCCCTAGTCCAGTCCATGGGTAAGTGTAATGGTAGTATGTAGCATAAAGGAAATTGAAATATATTTAGTTGAATTGAGAGTACGCTAGCTGGCGTAAGTATGCAATTTTGCTTAAAAAATGAAAAAAGAAAAAAACTATTTCTTAAAAAGTTATAAAGACATTGCTAGGATTTTATGTTTTTGCATCATTTCGTATTACAGTTAAACTAAAAATATTTTTTTCAAATTTTTTAAATGCTGAAAATGCAATTAAAAGTTTTTGAAAAAAAAATGTGAAATTTTTTTTTAGAAAGTTACTAAATTCAAGGCATGTGAAATTCTCTATGAAAAATTTCCAAATTTATGTACTATATAGATTTCTAAAAATATTTATTCAGTATTTCACATTTTTGTTTAAAAAGCACTCCGAACGTAGGTAGATACCTTAAATAAACACGTTCAAAATTATTTCACATGTGTATTTATTTTTTTAATTGAAATATTGCACGTATTTGTAATTAACATATATCGTACTGAATCAGTAATTATTATGCTGTATATAGGGAAGTTCTAATTAAGTATTGAGAAGATGTGCAAGTAACTCTGGTTCTTTACTAATATATAATAAGGTTTATGCAACTTGTTTATTTTATAACGCATTATTTAAATTGAAATAACTATATTCATAAAGAATTTAGACTAAAATAGATGTTAAATGAAATTTAAGTTATATTTCTGCCTCGTAGAAATACAGTAACATCTTGTTACAAAGAATCTCTGGGGAACATTGATTAAATTCGTTATATTGAAAAATTCGCTAAAGTGAATATATTTTAATGAAATAGGATAATAGCATTTTTTAACAACCCAAATTATATTCGTTAAATTGAAAATTTCGTTAAACTGACATTCGTTGTAACGAGATTCTACTATATTGAGATTACTGAAAACCTGAATAATAATAAAAATAAACTGAAGATCTATATATAAGGTACTGAATTTTAGAAATTTACAATTAAGAAATAAATGAAAAAACAAGATAAGGTTCGAAGAGAATAGGGGACAGAGCCCCTGAAAGGAAAAACCTTTCATATGTAATGAATATTTTTATAAAAAAATGGAATCCTAGATAATAATGCATGTAAAAAATATGACTTCAGAGCTAATGTTGAGGCCCCTGATCTGTAGATTTATTAGTTTTAATTTTTCTGGTTGAAATTTAAAATATCTGTGTACAGTGATATTTTTGAAAAGAAATTCAGTAATACCAGAGTTGTTGTTCTCCGTAATGTATAATATTTCTAAGTATTATACCAGGGATGCCTCTGTGGACAGTTTTGTCTTGATTTCTTCAGAAATCTACCTATTGCACTCACTCTGTTTATATACCGTGTGCCCGCTAAAGTCCGTTGTCAACCCAATAATTTCTGAACGGCAAGAGCTATAGTCATAAAAGTGGCGTCTAGATATAGTAAAGTAGCCATGCGCTTCTGAATGAAACCGCCTACGGCGCCACCTGAAAACTGCGGTGTTAGCATTCCCATCTCGAAAACGGAAAGAGATAGGGAAAAAAGTTATTTACAAAGTTGTAGAATATCATCGATTTAGTACGAAAAGACACCTTGTGGACGTTAATGCGAAGAATAGAACTGCTAAAATGCCCATTTGTTTTTTGGCGATTTACTACACTGAGACGTGATAAAACAATCTTAGAAAAAAAAACTAGTTATAACAATATACCTTTATTTGAGATGTTCAAATTTCTCACCGTCAGCTGCAATGCACATTTGGATGCATATGTGTCCGAAAAATAATCATTTCTCCTTCCGTTCAAGTTTCGTGACGTCACGGTGTAGGAAATCACGAAAAAAAAAATGCGCGTTTTAACCGTTCTATTCTTCGCATTAATGTCCACATGACATGACATCGCTGTGCTTAAGGAGTGTCAACGCGGCGTGTAAGGCCGCCGCGTTTAACCTCCAACTAAATATGAAAAGGGAACATAAAGGTAAATTTTGAAGCAATGCAAGGTCTAAAAGGTATAATTTGGAGGCTCTAGTGGAGTCTCTAGTGGTAGGGCCATTCTAGAGTTATTAATGTCCACAAGGTGCCTTTTCATGCTAAATCGATGATGCTCTACAACTTTGTAAATCACTTTTTTCCCTATCTCTTTCCATTTTCAAGATAGGAATGCTGACTCCGCAGTTTACCACCAGATCACGCCGTAGGCGGTTTCATTCAGTAGCGAATGGCATCTTTACTATACCTAGACTCCTCTTTTATGACTATAGTTCTTGCTGTTCAGAAATTATTGGGGTCACAACGGACTTTAGCGGGCACATTGTATATGTCTGTCTAAACATAATACAAATTTGTCAGCACAATGATGTCTAAAATGCTATACTGGTCAGTACCTAATTTGGACAGATTGATTTTGCAAGCAACTTGGATGAGCTTTTTAGTAAAGAAGGTAACTCTTATTGTTAGTTTACAGGGACAAACAAAAGCAAAACATGCAAAACTTTTCATCACAATAATGTCCAAAATTCTGAACCAGTGCAATCCTAATTGGACCAGTGTATTGATATTTACCCTATATTGGGTAATTCCTTAATAAAGCATGTAATAATTTATGTACAGGAACACAAAAATTTCGCAGTGGCAATCATTCACTGGTTTGGGTTCGTACCTCGTTTTAAGCAATTTTTAAATTATGATTTAAACCATTTTTTTTATATAATTGCTTAATATCCATTCAATTACATTTGGCAAGGTCAAATTTAAAATTTCCTTGGAAAATTACATTTCTTGCCAAATTAGCGAACTCAGAAGGTAGTGTGATGTGATAATTTAATTACGAATTACACTAGCCTGCAAAATTTAATTTGTGTCATGTTTTTTAGCTTTTGATAATTGATTCTTATGTATTTTGTAGCGCTGAATCCGAATATGACCTTTATTTTTAAGCATCACGTCAGGATTCTTTGCAAATCGGAAATTTCATAGTTAAACGATAACGAAAATCTGATATTATAAAATTGATGTGATAGTTGTATTTTTTAGGTTTTGATAATTGATTCGTATGTATTTTGTAGTGCTGAATCCGAAAATGACCCTCATGTTTTATCATCAAGTCAGAATTTTTCAGAAATCGCAAATTTTTAAATTTAAAAGCAGTCGAAATATTGCGAAAATTTGATTACTATAAAATAAACATAAAACTTTTTTCATAATAATGTATTCATTTTTTACTTATACTGCATTTTTTACAGCTTAATATGTAAAATATTGTGTAAAATCGTTACAATTTTATTCTAAGTGTGGAAGTTTTTTTGGATCTCTCATGCTCTGCCTCGCGCTTTTTTTTTCTGTATGGTGTTCATCTCGGTGTAACATCCAGTAGTAGTCCGACATCATCGTCAGTCATTTAACGCAATCACCTTTACAATCTCGTAAAGGCCAGTTACGGCTTGGGTGGTTTACCAATTGTCTCTAGAGTGGAATACTACATATCTCCACAGCGTCAATGAGATCCTCCCTACCCTAATGAGACCCCTGAACTCTTTAGCTGTAAGAAAACTCAGTATAAGTCAAAAATAAATAAATAAATTTGTTGTGTTATTTATTAAACGTTATAAATAAAAAAAAATACATGTATTTTATAATGTTAGGATTTAACCCTTTTTTGACATTTTAGCTTTGAAATTTACGATTTCCGAAAAATCCTGCGTGATGGTAAAAATTGAAGGTCATTTTAAATTTTCAGCGCTAAAAAATACATAAAAATCAATTATCAAAACTTCAAAAACACAACCATCATATCCATTTTATAGTGTCAGATTTTCGCTATTTTTTTACTTTGACTTAGAAAATTACGATTTACGAAAAATCTTGGCTTATTTGCGCAAGGAATATAGGCCTCGGAGGAGATAGCCCACCATCGGGATCTTCCCAAGAAAACCTAACACATATTTACACAAACTAAGCATGATTATAAGAAAACTCCTAAAGGTTTAGCCGACGAGCGCGACATGGGTTCGAACGCAGCATTTCCTGTCTACTAGCTGTGAGAGCAGAACCTCACAGCCGCTGGTGGAGGGTAAACTTAGAAGGAAGTGAACCAATTTGTTAAATTGCTATTAAGTATGTGCCATAAAATAACCCGACACCCCAAAGAACCATATTCTTCTGACTGATCCGAAAATACTTGTTTTTATTTTATTAGTACCACTAATGGCAAATAAAAAATTTCATGGTATAGTTCTAGTTCTAAAATATGTTCAAGAAAGGTGTAAAGAAAACGACCAACGAAATTATTGTTCAGAAAAAACAGTATCATGAAAATATAAAAGTTGTCGCCACTGCCACATCAGAAATATTAATAACTTATTGGCCACTATGGAGAACGGCAAATCTAACTAGGGAACATTCCCAACTGTCAGTTCTGCATTTTCTTGAGAGTGGTTGGTATCGTACGAAAGCACTTTTCAAAAGGATCAAGACATGTATAGGTAAAACTACCGAATCTAATAGTTCAGTAAATATTCGCAATGGAAAATGGCAAAAAGAAAAGAAAACGAAGAAAAGATTTGAAAACCGTTTTACGAATTAGTGGACAATAAATGTGAATTGCAGGTACAGTATGATTAGAAACAGGAACTAACTTCTCATCTGATCGTATGGAATGAAAAGAGGGCATGTGCAGGGCTAGGAGCCTTAGGCAGAGGCTAGGTGGAAAGTTCCAAGAATAGATCAAGACAGCAGTTTTACCGTCGAACAATAACGACCTTCGTCGTTTATGTTTGATGTTGGAAACAGTTGTATTTTAACACTCTTTACGTAGAAAAACGTTATTTTTTATTATATGATGAAACTCCTGCCTTTGATAGCTTTTGAAGGAATCTAAGGCTGTGTACGCACGCGCATTTTGCCTACTTCTCCAGTTTTCTTGAAAAAGCTTTTGTACTGGACCCATCTGCGGTTTATTCACAAAAGAATGAGGGGAATCAACAATGGGTCAGGAGTAGAGATGTGTCATTTGTTGAGGAACGACTCCAAAGGAACGATTCCGGCAGTGAAACTGAAGGAACGATTCCATTCTGTAAAAAGGAATCGGTCCTTTTCGGATTCGGTCCTTTTTGGAACGGTTCCTCGGATTCGGTCCTTTTTGGAACGGTTCCTCGGAATCGGTCCTTTTTGGAACGATTCCGAAAAGGAACGACTCCACGGAATCGGTCCAAAATGTACCGACTCCGAAAAGGACCGATTCCTCGGAGTCGGTCCATTTCGGAATCGTTCCAAAAAGGACCGAATCCGAGGAACCGTTCCAAAAAGGACAGAATCCGAGGAACCGTTCCGAAAAGGACCGATTCCTCGGGAATCGGTTCTTTTCTTGTAGACTGGCCAGTTTTAATAAATTAAAATACGCTATTTTATTTCAAAATAACAGATTTTGATTCTATTAAAGCTGACTTTATTGTCAAAATATCCTTCTAATGTGTGTGCCACCCCCCCCCCCCTCCTCAAAAAAAAAAAAAAAAAAAAAAAAAAAAGAAAAGTAAAGAAAGAAAGAAAAAAGAAATTGAAGTGCGGGGCGGAGTAGGGCGTTTAATAAACATTACTATTTCATCTTCTTGTGCTAAATTAATCTGAAAGAAATAATTTAAAAAAATATTTTATACGAATTGGATTTTTTACACCTGAGAGAAAAAGTGCCCGAGATGAGATTCGAACCCAGAAACTTTACGTGCTTTACCGATTGAGTACCTGGACCCCGAGGGTAATGGAACACCATGTGTACTTTAATACACTAATACATTTTCTAATTGGTAAATGTATCATACGAAATGAATTTTTTCTAAATGAATTCTTAAGGCTGTTCTCAAATCCAAAAGGATAAATTTGTGACAAAAGTTTTAATTTATTTTTATTCGGAAATGCATGAAACGAACAAGTGTTGTTGTTCAGAAACTATGTAATCGAGCTGTTTTTTCCGTTTTTTTGCAAACGCAATAGGCCTTTCAGAAAATAGTGTCAAAGTGGGCGTTTTGAACCGAATTTCCGCGCGAAAGAGGCATAATTTCTCAAAAATGGGTGAAAAACATGTTTGTCACGTGATCAAAATCGATTATAACTCAATAGGTAATTTACTGATCAGAAGATGGAAAACACAGTTCGATTCCAAATCGCTTCCATGGTCAAACATTCCAATTTTATATCTTTTCGTTAAAAAATGAATTTGTAAATGTGTCAAAACGTTTTACGCTTGTTGAGCAGATCACTTAAGAACAGCCTTAAGAAAAACAAAGAAAATGCTTGTTTAATTACTAGTGAAAAATATTTTTTTAAATCTGACTAGAAACAGTTTTGAATAATGTAAGAAATATATCACTAGGCCATAAAAATTGCATTTTAATAGGATAATATTAACTGATTTTCAATTATTTTAATAATTGTAGAGTTACGCACTTTCATGCATATTTCACTATTTCATGTTTTTTCCTCAAACATAATTTCAATTTGAGAATCCTCTTTGTCAAAATAAATATATGACCAGCTACGAGCGCTCGAGTACCACTTTATTTCCACAGTTTGGCGTCTTGTTTTTCTCTCCTGAAGAAGATGATTAAAGAAATCTCGAAACTCCCTAAGATTGTTGTTTTAATCAACTTACATTGAGGTTTATTACATACAGTAAAATCTGTTAGAACAAGGAATTTTTGTAAAACGTTTCTTTCTTTCTTAAGATAATGAATATTTCAAAAAGCATAATGTCTAATAATAATAATAAGATAACAGTAACAGTGGTGGGTGGGATTGAAATAATTTAACCGCGGTTCGCTCTCTTAATGGCCGTTTTGAGTATAAAAACGGGAAAGAAAAATCACGTGCTACATATAGATTATCGGACTTTCTCCAACACTGCGACATATATAAAGCTGCATATTTTATGCTTGTTTCGGTTTAATAGATTTATGTTAACCCTCCGCCTACCAGAGGGGTTCAATGGCCCCGACAGGTACATTTATAATGATATTTCTAATTTATTTTAAAAACTGAAATTTCTGTAAATATGGGTTTTTTCTGGGATGTTCTATTCTTTTGAGTAGAACATTCCAGAAAAAGTCACATATTTACAAAATTTTCATTTTTTAAAATGTGAAAAATCAATTTGAATGTATCTATCGGGTCCTGTTGCACCGGTCTGGTATGCGGAAGGTTAATATTGCATTTAAAATTTTTACAATATACGAATTTAATTATTGGTTTCCAAAGAATGCACGTTGTGATTTTGTACAGTTTTTTCAATTGTTATTTTACTTCTATTTCTTGCTAAATAATTAGAATTTAAATAACTGTGACTTTGTTTTAATTCACCGTAAAATAAAAGCAAAAAAAATCGTTTATCGTAATAATTTCTTATAATAATTCAGATTTCTTGATCGTTATTGATACTCGTAAATCCCGAGTTCAATGCCACGATTAATGCCTGTTACTGTGGGGATGGATAATACATATCTGAGTTTAATTTCGAGCAAATCAAGGCTCCCTTCATGCTAAACTAAATTTAATGTTTCAAGCCTAATACCAAATTTCCGTTTTTATTGAGGTAAAACTTAGTGCAAATACGATACTAAATTTTATGTATTTTCCTTACTTATTGTTATTCTTTTCACTTAGAAGATTTATTTATTTATTTTCTTTTTTTTCTTAAATTACATAAAGTTTTCTGAAAAGTTCGAATTTAGCAAAATGTTTTATCTATTTTAAATAGTTTTGACAATAAAAAGTTTAACTCCGAAAAAAAAAATATCTAAATTCTCAAAAAATTAAGGTTGGTATTATCAAGTTTGTTACGTTTACAACAGATATCTTTCATTCAACGGCCGAAACATCATCAAAAGGATAGTTCTTTATATAGTACTACACTCTGTTATAATAATGGGCATACTTTTAATTTGTTTAATTTAATTAAACCAATAAACCGTTTTTCAGTTAAAATGTTAGCAAATTTCAAATTTAAAGAAATAGAACTTTGAAGTTTAGTGAATCACTATATCTTTTGGCGGAGATAATATGTACTATATATGAATAAAATCATATATATTACTATATATATATATATATATTATAATATTAATGCATATAATATTATCTTATAAATATCACTAGCCATAGCCATGCTGCTAATGAATCTGTTTACAAGTCATCTGAAGGAACTTCTACCCTTTCGTGTAACACAAGTGTTCCATGACTTCATGAGTTATGAAGCTCCAAAGATCCCAATCCAAACAAACATATTAGCATTGCAATTCACTCACACCGAACTGAGGTTCTGTATCATATAAGTGAAGATAGGGTGACGGCGGATGAGGGTGTGAAATTAGAGAAATTCCGGTAGGTTCTCGTGAAATTGGAGATTCAAAAAGAGTTGTAAGTTTATTGAAATTCTACGTAGTTAACAGCAGTTCACAAATAGCGATGTTAGGGTAAAAGACAAGACATACATCAGTCACTCAGGAAAGACAGTGTGCAAAAACGTGCTTTACTTTTTAACTCTTTCCAATAAAGTTAGTGTTTATGAATGCGGTTTGTCTGTCCGTCAGACCGTCTGTTCACGCTCTAAGGCAAGTCACACACTAAGGCGACACATAAGACATGTCGCTTGAATTCGCTAGAAAAACTGGTTTAAAACAAGTTTGCAACTACTTCGTTCTTTGTTTCGACCGGTTTTTGCACTTCATGTTGCGCTTTGTGTCGTTGTGTGGTCTCAGTGTGTAATATACCTAACTCCCGTAAATATACTCGGATTCCCATGCAATTGATATATGTTAATGATGTTTACCATGGGATGTTTGGTATTCAATATGAAGAGTGTAGCATTAATAGTTTATTTACAGGGGCACTCAAAAGTATTTCGTTACATTATGGTCAACGGGAAAAAATCGTTTGCAGCGCATTTTAATGACATTAAGCTATTTCAAATGCATTAAAATTGATATATATCACTGAATTGCACTACAAGATGATTGCTATAGAATAGGGTGTTTAACTTCTGAACCAGATCCTGAAGGCGGTGATAATAATGTTGATGAATTATGCGAAATATCCTGTGTGCGTAAAGTTAGGGAGCTGAGGGGAAAGACGATAAAGGGCATAAAGTTATTGAAAGTACGGACACTGGAACAAAAATGTAATCTGCTTTAACTAGTTACATATCCAAACCAGTAGGGCCATCCAAATGAAAAATGAGATTCAGAATGAAAAATGAAATTAAGATTACCTAGAGGTAGATTTTGAAGAGGAATCTATGAGACTAAAAATTCCTAGACCCTGGTGACAAATATCAGAGCAATAATAAAATTTCCTATACAGGATGTTCACTCTCAACGATGTCCAATAGCTAATTCCTAAACCGTTAGTCATAGCCATATAGTTCCAATTACAAAAATGTTTTAAATGGGGGTAAAGAAGTATTTAAAAAGTGATTTGGGTCAATAGAATCATTTCTTGAAAAATTATGAAATTTAATTTTTTATACGATCCCCCCGGTCCTTCAAGTTATAGTTAGTAAAACTTTCCTATTCCACTTACACTAAACTTACACTACACTACGACTAAAACTGACCGAAGTAATGGCTGTTTCAACTTGGAGCATATTTCTTGCTGCGAAATAGGGGTCATTTACAAATTTACTAGAAATATAAATAATCTTCAGATATATAAAAAATATAGTTGATAGTAAAATTAACATTGCATTATAAATTTGAAATCTATAATCATTCTGATATATTAATGCAAAATATACAGCTTGTACTAAACATATAACAGGAAAAAAATAATAGAATTTTCGTTAAATAAAATGTTGAAAAGCAACAGCCTCGATTCTTTACACACTGAATCCAAAAATGGCCTTCATTTTTTATCACAAAGTACAGATTTTTTGCAAATCGTAAATTTGAAAGCTAAAAAGTGAAAAATTTTCGGAAATCTGATTCTGATAGTATAAAATAGATGTGATTGTTATTTCTTTAACTTTTGATAATTGATTTTTATGTATTTTTTACTATTGAATCCGAAAATGACCTTCATTAGTTTTTGGTATAAATCGCCCCGCAGGTGGCGCTGCTATGTAGCATTTTGCAGGATTTCCGCAAAAGCTCTATCTCAAGAACTAATGCACGGATTTTTATAAAACTTCAGATTCCGTTAATCCTTGATATGAATTAGTGCTGGTAAAGTTTTGGTGCAAATCGCCCAACAGATGGCGCTGCTATGCTGCATTTTGCAGCATTTACACGATTTTCGTAATAGCTCAATCTCAAGAAATAATGCACGGATTTTCATCAAACTTCAGATTTAGTTAGTGCTTGATATGAAATTGACGTTTTGCCCCTTGTGGCGTAAATCGCTCAACAGGTGGCGCTGCTATGCTGCGTTTTTTGAGATTTCCGCAATAGCTGTATCTGAAGAACTAATGCTTGGGTTTTCAACAAGCTTCAGATTTAGGTATACTGGATATGAATTAGTGCTGTTTATGTTTTGGTGTAAATCGCTCAATAGGTGGCGCTGGTATGCAGCATTTTTCACGATTTCCACAATAGCTCAATTTCCAGAACTAATGCACGGATTTTCATCAAACTTCAGATTCTGTTAGTCCTTGAGATGAATTGATGTTTTGTACTTTTCGTGTAAATCGCTCAACATGTGGCGCTGCTGTGCTGCATTTTTGTGATTTCCACAATAGCTCTAGCTCCAGAACTAATGCACCGATTTTCATCAAACTTCAGATTCCGGTATACCTTAATATGAATTAGTGCTGTTTGTGTTTTGGTGGAAATCGCTCAACAGGTGGCGCTGCTATGCTGCATTTTTCAGAATTTCCCCTACAGCTCTATCTCAATAAGTAATGCACGAATTTTCATCAAACTTCAAATTCAGGTATACTTTGATACGAATTGGTTCTAAATTGATGTAATTTCTTTTACTATTTAAATGATTTAATTGACGTGATTTATTTAGAAGAAAGTTTTGTGATGGCCACAACATACTAGTTTAACTTTGAAATTTGCCATTTACAAAAAAAGTCTAACATGATGGTTAAATATGAAGGTAATTTTTACATTCAGTGCTAAAAAGCACATTAAAAGTTAAAAAATATAACCATTGACTCTATTTTATAGTATTAGCTATTTTTTCAATTTTGAAATTTACTATTTTGAAATTTACAAGTTGCGAAAAATTCTGACATAATGGTTAAAAATGAAGATAATTTTCGGATTCAGTGCTAAAAAATACATAAAAATCATAATTTTAAAAATAATAAAACACAACCATCGCAGTCTTGTGTTATCTAATCTAAAACTTTTTTAGAAAACTTGTTGGCAGTAATCTATCCGAAATTTTTTGTGTTACCCTGTAAAATAAGTACATAATGGTAAGCACTGAAAATCATAATAATATTACATTGTCATCTGATTTACGTCAATATGTAAAATTTAACCTCGATCGCATATTTTAAAGTGAGTTGAATTTCGAGTACAAATTTTGAACTGGAAAGACATACATACGATCGTTTCAAGTTAACCCGTTACCCGCTGGTGTTGCGTTCACGCAACGGTCAAAATAATTGCTCATGCTTACATTAATTACTTTGGTCACCACTATTTTACAATTAAAAAAATTGCCTTATTTATTGGCAGAAATTTTGATATTTTAATAAAGCGGAAATTACCTTTCTGAATTTGTGGTGACAAGCGACTTTCAACAAGAAATTTGAAAATTCCTACTTATAGTTTTGGCGGTTAATAGGTTAAATAAAAGCTTATAAAAATAGCATAGTTTTTTTTAAAAATCATGAAAAGAAACAGCTTCAAATCCTTACAAAAATCTGTCGTAATACGATTTCTTTTAAAGCGCAGCTACACATGAAATAAATCCTTCAAATACTTTAAGCACTTTGTTTACGACCCCTAGAAGCATGGCTAAACTCATGTGTATTCGGATGCAGAAAAGTGGCATAAGTCTTGCCTTTCAAAGTTTCGTATAACTTCATGAATTTTAGTGTTAGATGAATGGGACTTTTTTTGTCTTTCTTTTAAGAGAACAGGAAATTTTTACTAAATATCTCTTATAGGGCGGAGGACCGTATAAAAAATTAAATTTCGTAACTTTTTTAGAAATATTTTTATTGATCCAAACGACTTTCAGAATAATTTTTTACCTTATTTAAAACATTTTTGTAATTGGAACTATAGGTCTATGACTAACGGTTTAGGACTTAGCCACTGAACATCGTTGAGAGTAAAGACACACTATATAAAATAATAATATAAATGGACGGTCATTTGACGACATATTTTCAAGAGAAACCCATGATTACACTGAAAATCGAATAGACCTTGCACCGCCCTTAAATTTCCAAGAGGAATTATGCTTTATACCATAAATCATAAAGTTAGAAATAACTGCAAATTAATTGCACACGCTGATCAATGAAATGAACTCTTAAAAACAAAATCATCTGTCCAAAACATTACAAAATTAAAGCGACTGGATGCCTAAGAAAATGGATGGGTACATAAGAAAATAAATTAGTAAAAAATATTATGGATTGCATGTGGTTCTCTTTATCTCGGAAGTGTTTTTTTCCCCCTTGGAATCCTTTATTTTTCAAAATCGTTCTTTTTTTCTCGGAATTGTTCCTTTTTTCTCGGAATCGTTCCTTTTTTCTCGGAATCGTTCCTTTTTCTCGGATTCGTTCCTTTTTTTCGGAACGATTCCGAAAGAAACGATTCCAATGAACTCGTTCCTTTCGGTGAACGATTCCGGCTGGAACGATTCCTTAAAAGGAACGATGTTGCCCATCTCTAGTCAGGAGAAAAGGAGCTCGACTCTACTTGAAGGAAAGGTTCCTCTTTTGCTGGACATCATTCCCTTTCCTGCTAAAGTCGTTAAAAATCAAAGACACCGCGTCGCCACAAAAAACGAAGCCAACACTGCTAACAGTTAGAAGGATGGTGCGGTCGCAGCTTAATACTAATTTTCCCTTTATTTCATTCTTATATTCTTCCGAAACAGAAAAGGGTCCATATCGCGAGAACTATTGGATTCTGGAGTATAATTCCTATACATTTCTTGATACTCATGGCAAGAGGTTTCGAACGATAATACTCTTGTCAAAAACCAGAACTGACAGTTGGGGATGTTCTCTTAAGGGGGCCGGTCACTCAGCTTCGGAATTCTCCCCCATAATGTTAAGTCTATGGATTTTTGATGTATTCGTATATTTAAAATATCTTCTCGGGAAATTCATATTTTGAAGATATTTTTTCTGTGCTCTTCTTAAAGGATGTCTCTTTTTGAGTGCGTTCGTAATTATATAAATACGTAGCACCTATAGTCGTCGTGCAGTCCGCCCGTCCGCTTATAACAGAGCAAAAACTACCCAACCGAATGGTCTGAAATTTTAAATATATAATTGTTGTAAAATCTTGTCGAGTCATTTCGAATGTTATGAAAATCGGATCTATAGTTTAATTACAGGGACAGTCAAAAGTTTTCCGTTAGATTACGGCCAATGGGAAAAAATTATTGCAAGTGCATTTTAATGATCTTACAGCCTTCCGAATGGTCTGAAATTTTAAATATATAATTGTTGCAAAATTTTGTCGAGTCATTTCGAATTTTATTAAAATCGGATCTATAGTTTAATTACAGGGACAGTCAAAAGTTTTCCGTTAGATTACGGCCAATGGGAAAAAATTATTGCAAGTGCATTTTAATGATCTTACAGCCTTCCGAATGGTCTGAAATTTTAAATATATAATTGTTGCAAAATTTTGTCGAGTCATTTCGAATTTTATGAAAATCGGATCTATAGTTTAATTACAGGGACAGTCAAAAGTTTTCCGTTAGATTACGGCCAATGGGAAAAAATTATTGCAAGTGCATTTTAATGATCTTACAGCCTTCCGAATGGTCTGAAATTTTAAATATATAATTGTTGCAAAATTTTGTCGAGTCATTTCGAATTTTATGAAAATCGGATCTATAGTTTAATTACAGGGACAGTCAAAAGTTTTCCGTTACATTACGGCCAATGGGAACAAAAATATTGCAAGTGCATTTTAATGATCTTACAGCCTTCCGAATGGTCTGAAATTTTAAATATATATAATTGTTTCAAAATTTTGTCAAGTCATTTTAAATTTTGTGAAAATCGGATGTATATTTTAATTACAGGGACAGACAAAAGTTTTCCATTACATTAAGACCAATAGGAAAAAACTATTTCAAGTGCATTTTAATGATGTTACAGCCTTTAGAACAGAATGAAATTGATATGCACTTATGAAGTTCATTAGAATATACATTCGTTATAATGTGCGGTGCAAAAAATATTTATTAAACTAGTTATAGTACGAACGCACCACATTTGCCACGTTTGACGAGCAATTTCCAACTTGTTTTCTTAGTTTTCAAAATAGTTCTCAAATCTATGATGAATCTAATATTTTACGTGTTAAAAGCTGGCGAAGTGTGAGTAAGATTTTAACCCTTTATATAAAATTTAGTCTATGCTTTAGAAATATTTTGAGAACTAAGAAAAAAGAGGCATCTTTTAGGAAGTGTACGCAAAAAATAGAAGTTAAAAATATGAATTTCCCGGGGATATATTTTAAATATACGAATGCATCAAATGCCCATAGACTTTACATTAGTGAGGGTAAATCGGAAGCTGAGTGACTAGCCCCTTTAAGTAATATAATGACGGAAGATGGTTACTTCATGTCTGTTAGATTTGATCACGCTGCTTTCCAAAATCCTTTTAAGAGGACCTTACTTTCTGTAGAAATGGGTTGTAGAAATGGATTGAAATTTCACTATATGCAAGATGCGTACAGTTCTTGGAATTTACAAGGAGTTTGGCGCAAATATTTCTGATTACAAAATTTCTATTTCACACTTAAGTATCAGAATTCGTAATCACTTCATTTAATTGCAGAATTTTTAATGTTTTTCAGCGATTAAATAAAACGAAATATTTTATTTAAAAACTGTGCTAGAAAAGTACGCACTTTGTCGTATATGTAACAAATTCAATGAAATAATTACTTATTTTCTGTGAAATAAGAAATGGTTAATGTTCGAAACAAAACTAAATATACAAACAGACTCCGGTTTTTTTACAATTATTTTATTAAATTTGATGAAAATTACATTTGTCAGCTACAAAATTGCACATTGAAAAATTACTTAATATATTGACGTAGTTTCAGAATTAATATTTTTATGCTCTATCTTTCGATGAAGTTTAGTCTCAGTGGTTTGTCGGGTAAATTTACAAGTCTTGTAATCATGCCAATATCCTCATGATGATATTCAATTCTGAAATTTCTGATCAGCTAGGCATAAAAAAAAAAAAAAAAAAAAAAAAAAAAAGACATCAGTTATCAAAATTTAAGCAACAAAAATAAATATCAATCTTAGTATCATAACAGTTACCAATATCAATTAGCAATTGATTTTCTGGTTGGATAATGTTCAGCTTAATTCTTTCGAAATTAACATGCTAATATAGAATAATTGACAAAATTATATGCATATTTGTTTTTATTTCCTTCTTATAAACACTTAAAACTTAAGTAAATCACTTTCAGCTGGTTGTATTTGTTTTTTTACTTAATGGTCTTCTTGCAATTTGCTTGGTATAAGACACTTTTTCACATATTCCCTCCTCCAACCCCCCCCCCCCCCCAAAATGTGAGAGAGAGAAACAAAGTACACTGGCCTCCAAAAGTTAAAGTACATGGACTGGATGCTTTTGATTGCACACGTTTTGTCGAATATCTACAAAAATTATTGGCGAATTGTTCTTGAACTTCTGGGATAAAAAGAACATGTTTGATTTCATATTTCTTAGTGAAGATTTAGCCGGGAGGGCAGTTAGGGGGGTAATAATAAATTTAATAATAAAATAATATTTGCGATCACCTATGTAACAGAAAATGCTGGAAATGGTTTGTCACTGTGTTAAATGACTATTTGGGTCTTGTTCAACGTTTGTGTGCATTTGTGTAAGCATAGCACTCATATTCGGGAAGATGTTATTGTGTCTGTGAAAAATTCAAAAGTTTTTTGCGTATAGCATACAGGGTTTTCAACCAAATTTAACACAACTTTCCGAAAACTTGCCAAAGAATAGTAGCAACAGTATACTTCAATTGAAACATGAATATATTGAATATTTGATGAGATATGGGCATTTTTGTGAAATAATTTTTAACTGCGCATGCGTGGAAGATCCTAAAATTTTTATTATATAATTTGGTAGTCAGCTATTTAGGGCAACTTATATAAAATATCCAGCCAAATATTGCGAAAATTCACAAAGATAGGGTCGATATAGTGAGTTGCTTCCTAAAAATAGCTTTATTATAAGGGATTTTCCACAATTTTTCAATCAGCTCACTCACTATATCTTTCTAAGTTTTCACAACATTTGACTGGACTTTTTATAGAAGTTGCCCCAAAATACTGACTACCAAATTATGAAATAAAAATTCTGAAATCTTCCGCGTATGCGCAGTTAAAAATTATCTCGTAAAAATGCCCACATCTCATCCAATATTCAATATATTCATGTTTTAATTGCAGTATTAATTGTTTTAATTGCTGTTGCTACTATTCTTTGGCAAGTTTTCGGAAAATTGTGTTAAATTTGGTTGAAAACTCTGTATGCTATAAGCAAAAAACTTTTGAATTTTTCACCGACACAATGACATCGTCACGAATATGAGTGCTATGCTTACACAGATGCACACAAACGTTGAACAAGACCCAAATAGTCATTTAACACAGTGACAAACCATTTCCAGCATTTTCTGTTACATAGGTGATAGCAAATATTATTTTATTATTAAATTTATTATTAGCCCCCTAATTGTCCTCCAGACTAAATCGTCACCAAGAAATATGAAATCAAACATGTTCTTTTCATCCCAGAAGTTCAAGAACAATTCGCCAATAATTTTTGTAGATATTCGACAAAACGTGTGCAGTGCAATCGAAAGCATCCAGTCCCTGTACCTTAACTTTTGGAGGCCAGTGTAATTAGAAATTATTAATTATATATATATTTTGTAATACTAATTTGCTACTATGCATTTTTAGTCCTTAATAAATCTGTATGATTAAAGTTAGATGAAAGTTTGACACACAAAATTTTACATTTTTCTCAGAAATGAAAAAAAAAAAAAAATGCATATTGTTTCTAATTTTTATTGCGTTTTAGTTGAATAAAACTCAAAGTTTTAATTTTTTATTATTTATATTATTTTCTAGTATTTTGTTTTCAAAAATAATTCAAACCATGTATTCGGGGTATTTTCTACACGAAATCTTTTATCATTCTTTTGTAAAGGGGAAATTTTTACAGTATGTTTGTAAGTAAGAATGTAATGAGTAAAAAAAGACTCTAATTTTTGATAGTTTAAAAGATTTTAGATAAATATATAATTTTTTTTTTATTTCGAAAACATTTGATTTTCGAAAAAAAAAATTTACTGAAACAAAATTAAATTAGTATGTTGTGGTCATCACAAAATTTTATTCTATACAAATCACGTCAATTAAATCATTTAAATAGTACAAGAAATTACATCAATTTAGCACCAATTCATATCAAAGTATATTTGAATTTGAAGTTTGATGAAAATTCGTGCATTAGTTCTTGAGATAGAGCTATAGCGGAAATATTGAAAAATGTTGCATAGCAGCGCCACCCGTTCAGCAATTTGCACCAAAACATAAACATCGCTAATTGATATTAAGGTATACCTGAATCTGAAGTTTGATGAAAATTCGTGCATTACTTATTGAGATAGAGCTATAGGGGAAATTCTGAAAAATTGAGCATAGCAGCGCCACCCGTTAAGCAATTTGCATCAAAACATAAACAGCACTAATTCATATCAAGGTATACCTGAATCTGAACTTTGTTGAAAATCCAATCATTAGTTCTTGAGATAGAGCTACTGCGGAAATTGCAAAAAATATTGAAAAATGTTGCATAGCAGCGCTACCTGTTGAGCGATTTACATCAAAATCTATAAAACGTCAATTCATGTCAAGGACTAACTGAATCTGAAGTTTAATGAAAATCCGTGCATTAGTTCTGGAGATTGAGCTATTGTGGAAATCGTGAAAAATGCTGCATAGCAGCGCCACCCGTTGAGCGATTTACACCAAAAGCTAAACAGCACTAATTCATATCGGCGACTAACTGAATATAAATTTTTATTAAATTCCGTGCATTAGTTCTTGAGATCGAACGCCCACAAAATTTGTGTCACATACAGACAGACAGATTCACAGACTCACAGACAGACATTTTGTAAAAACATGTTTTTCGGAATCTCTGGTCCCTAAAACGTGTAAATTCGTCAAAAACCGTAATTCGAAAATTTTCACGAATCCAATACTTTCTTCTTGTAAAGATAGAAGAAAATAAAAAAGTACGAAAGAAATAATATCATTCTAAAGCCTTTTAAGATACCGAATGTCCTAAAAAGGACTGGCTGATTTTAAAATTCAATAACCCGCAAACAGTAACAGATATTTGAAAAATTCTTGCAGGGGGGTTATGTATGATGTCAGGAGTTTCCTTAATAGTGACTCTTGAATTTAGTTCGAATTACAAACAATAGGTGGCGCTGCAAGCAATAGGCGCTAAATTCAAGCTGGAATATTTTGGCTTTTCTCTTCTCCCATGCCAAAAAAGAAGATTAAAATGTATTCAGTGGGTTTTGAAGTACCAAAAATCGGGCCAGGATTCAGGACATATTCCTCGCAGCGCCCTCTATTGTTTGCAATTTGAACTAAATTCGAAAATCATTGTAGGAAAACTCCTGACATCATGCATAACCCTCCTGTAAGAATTTTTTAAATATATATCACCATTTGCGAGTTACTGAATTTTAAAATCAATCAGTCCTTTTTAGGACACCCGATAAATGGCAGTGCTTAAGTTCCCCATAAACAGTATTCTAGATGCGGATTATATTTTGTGCGTTACCACCATAATATTAAATAAACCTTCATTCGCTAATATATATATATACCGGGTGTCCTAAAAAGGACTGATTGATTTTAAAATTCAATAACTTGCAAACGGTGACAGATATTTAAAAATTTCTTGCAGGAGGGTTATGCATAAGGTCAAAAGTTTTTTTACAGTGATTTTCGATTTTAGTTCGAATTACAAACAATAGATGGCGCTGCGATCAATAGACGCTAAATTCAGGCTCGATTTTTGGTCCTTTCTCTTGTTCCATGCGGATAAAGGAGATAGAAATGTATTGAGCGGGCCACGAAGTACTAAAAATCGAGCCTGAATTTAGCGTCTATTGATCGCAGCGCCATCTATTGTTTGTAATTCGAACTAAAATCAAAAATCACTGTAAAAAAACTTTTGATCTTATGCATAACCCTCCTGCAAGAATTTTTTTTAATATCTGTCACCGTTTACAGGTTATTGAATTTTAAAATCAGTCAGTCCTTTTTAGGACACCCGGTATATATATACACATATATATATATATTTCTCTTACGTAGCGCGAAAATAAGGCTGAATTTGTAATTTGCTGTTTGGCATCAATTGTTAAAATTAATTTGTCATATTATATTCCACCAAACTGTATTTTCAACTCGAGTTGGAATACTCATATAAAAATTTCAAAAAGATAAAAAAGGAATTTTAACACATTTAATTGCCCTATTTCGCATCATGGAGAGCTAGAAATACAAATAATAGTTGTGCTGAATGTCTGTAGCCTATTTGTAACTTGAGTTATGGCTGCCAAGAAGTGCAAAAAAATTATTAATTTTATTTAAATTTAGCTACTTTATTTCTTGCCGAGAAGGGGCGGGAAGCATTATTGGTGGTAAAGAAAGTTTATATTAATCTATTCTTTCTCATTCTAATTTGGGATGTGGTAGAAATAAAAAAGAAAAGTGCCCAGCTAAACTGATGGCATTGAGCTCACAGGCTATTCACACTAATTGTATATCATACTCTTATTTTAAAGAATAATGCTCCTCAAAAAAATAAGTGAAGGGGAATTAGCCCCCCGTTTCCCCCTTTATACTTAACCAGTGAACCTCCAAATCTAAACAGGGAAGCTCCTTATCATAATAAACCGGTATACCAAATTAGGAGCAAATCGAATAATCCTGCAAAAAAAACATTTATCTAAATTAAGGGGGTGGACTACCCCCCCCCCCCCTTTAACCTTAACCAATGAATCCCCAAAACGAATCAGGCAAGCTCCTTAACATAATAAACCGGTATACCAAATTTGGAGCAAAGCGAATAATTCTGCATGAAAATCCCGTTTATATAAATTAAGGGGGGGACTAGCCCCCCTTCCCCCTTTATCCTTAACCAATGAACCCCCAAAACTAATCAGGGAAGTTCCTTAACATAATAAACCGGTATACCAACTTCAGAGCAAATCGAATCATTCTGCATGAAAAACCCATTTATCTAATTTAAGAGGGGCGGGCTAACCTCCCTTTTTCCCCCTTTATCCTTAACCAATGAACCCCCAAAACTAATCAGGGAAGTTCCTTAACATAATAAACCGGTATACCAAATTCGGAGCAAATCGAATCATTCTGCATGAAAAGCCCATTTATCTGAATTAAGGGGGTGGACTAGCCCCCCATTTCCCCCTTTATTCTTAACCAATGAACCCCCAAAACTAATCGGGGAAGTTCCTTAACATAATAAACCGGTATACCAAATTCGGAGCAAATCGAATCATTCTGCATGAAAAACCCATTTATCTGAATTAAGGGGATGGACTAGGCCCCCTTTCCCCCTTTATCCTTAACCAATGAGACCTCAAAACTAATCAGGGAAGTTCCTTAACATAATAAACTGGTATACCAAATTCGGAGCAAATCGAATGATTCTGCATGAAAAACCCATTTATCTAAATTAAGGGGGTGGACTAACCCCCCTTTTCCCCCTTTATACTTAACCAATGAACCCCCAAAACTAATCAGGGAAGTTCCCTAACATAATAAACCGGTATACCAAATACGGAGCAAATCGAATGATTCTGCATGAAAAACCCATTTATCTGAATTAAGGAGTTGGACTAACCCCGTTTTTTCCCCTTTATTCTTAACCAATGAACTCCCAAAACTAATCAGGGAAGCGCCTTATCGCAATGAACCTCGAAAAAAATTTTCAAGCAAATCGCATGTTTCTATCAAGAGTTATCGCGTTACGTACATACATACATACATACATACATACATACATACATACATACGTACATACATACAGAACGGGCGGGCACATTAGCTCTCAGGCTTTGATAGCCTGTGAGCTAAAAATCATTTTAAAATTTTAGATTTTTAATTTATGACTGGCGGTGCTACCAGTGTAAAGTAATTGATCAAAATTCATAGTTAGTTTAAATTGCGTTATAAAATTTCCCACGCTACTGGTACTATGTAACATTTATTTATTTATTTATTTTTCAAACATTAGACCAAGCAGAAAGCTTATTGTGATGATTTGAACAAAATGCGTTTTCGGGAAGGGAGTTTAAATGGAGTAGTTACACTTTTACACCAAGGGCGCTACTGATACAAAAACATTTCCATATGAGTTGTTTTACCCCCCCCCCCCCTTCTCCAAAAAAAACTATAATAAAAGATTTTTACCATAATAAAAGATATCTTAACCATAATAAAAGATTTTTCTGAGGATCTGACAGAAATTTGCTCGTGGCAAATGAGTCAAAATTGTGTAGTTATGCATTTTTTCATCAGAAGCGCTACCAGCACAAAAAAACCCCTATCATGATAATTTTATTATAAAATATGTAAATTTAACCATGACAGAAGCTTATTTTGAATACATAAGCGAAATTCGTTCTTAGGAAGTGAGATTAAATTGCATTGTTCTGTAACTTTCCACTAGGTTCGCTTATTGTGAAGATGTGCTACTCGTATAAAAGCATCACGTGAAAATAATTATCAAAACAAATTCGATTATGGCAGAAGCTTTTTCTGAAGATATGAGCGAAATTGGCTTAGAGAGAGTGAGTTTAAATTACGTAGTTATACAATTTCCTACCAATGGCGTTATTAGCAAAAGAAATCATGTCATGTTACTAGCCCGATATGCTATTTCTTTCGTGCAACAAGTGTCGTCCCTACAAAATAACGTGTGGATCCGATGCATGCTTTCAGTAGTAATATCAATAAATTTTTAATAGGCATTGTTTCATGTACTTATTTGTATTTAAATATCAGGTAACTTACTTCTGTAGCAAGGCATATAATTTCAAGTTCTGCTAACCTTCTTCCAATACAACTTCGGACACCATAACCAAACGGTAGAAAAGCAAATGGGTGGAATTTTTCATCTTTACTTAACCATCTTTCAGGCAAGAACTCATTTGGACGTGAAAAGTATCGTCCATCTTTGAAAATTCCTTCTGCACCTGCAAACAAATATGTCTGAAAAAAAAGGCATGCATCAATTTAAGTATGTTTTGTACTAGCACATTGTGACGCAAATTTAAGCAATTTTTTGTTACTTTACGAATTTTTTAAGTATTTCTTAATAATGTAAATTGTTTAAATTTGTCACAAATGAATGATACGGGAAAAAATCCTTACCCCGGCAGGTATTCTGTAACCTGAGAAAATAACATCGTGATCCGATACTCGGACATGAACAGATACAATTGGATTCAACCTAAAATGTAAAATTGACATTGAATAAAGCTAGCCACTCAAACGAAACGATTTAAATACATATAAATATAACGTATCTTTAATGATTACGCTATGTTAACTTTACTATAATTTCTTTGTGGCAAATTTATTCTAAAATTTTCTCACTTAATTTATTGTTTACCGTCTTTAAAAATGCTATTATTATTTTTTTTTCTTTTTATTTTCAAAAATGTGATTGATTTCCTATGCTTCAATTTTTTTTTGCATTTTGGTATTGCGCCAGTAAAATTCTCCTTTTAATGTGTTTCATTGGAACGTCTTTTCTTCCTTTTCCGACACGATTCTAGAAGCTACAAGAAAATGTTTTCCTCGCCTTTTTTCTTCGGGAGCCTAATTGCTCACTTTTGATTATTCAGCCGTCTTTTCTAAAATTAAATGCCTTGACTATATAAAACCAATTTGTAGTTCGAATTTGTACTCTTCCACAAATAGGTTTATAACCATTTACATGAATTTTAGACCGCGACCCGGAAGCACAGCGGCTGACTCGTAGGTTTACCATTTTGTGTTTTCCTGCTCCCAGTCCTCCATGTTTTCATACCTTTTGGTGCAGAAAAAGACAATGGTAAACCTACGAGTCAGACGCTAAAATCGGGTTTTCAGGTGTTTTCCACCAAGATATGACTTGGCAGACCGATTGCATTTTAATATGTGAATCAAGATTTAACTAATCCTAGAATTTCATCCATGAACTCGATGAGGTGATTGTCTGTGCTGCCGGCTCCTGGTCTATTTGGAACACAGGTTTTTGAGTGATATCGTCCATTAAAAGTAGTCACGGCATAAGAAGAATGTAGTGTAAATTATTTAATTGACTGTACGCTCCAGCTTTTAGTTACGCAACCACAGGCTACGCTGGTACGACTGTTTGGAATGACTAATCCTTAATTCATTAGTTGCATATTATTTTTCATGTTTTCACCGAAATAAACAACTTCTGTGATCAAGTAATTGCTGCACACAGCTTTGGGACCCTTTGGAATGTACAATCTCATGGTTGCTCACCGAAATGAACCAATTTCTGTAATCCGGTAATTGCTGTACACTGCTTAAGTGGTATCTCGTCAACTACATCTCTCACACACACAAGCAGGTATATATATATATATTTCATCAATACTTAAAAATGCAAAAACACCATAACTCCGAAAAGAAGGTGTATATCAGCAATAAACATTGGTTAACAAGGTTA